>CM061133.1:353128576-354386076 GCA_030789695.1 Scilla litardierei
AACTTCTACGTAAGTTTCATAGATAAATGTCATCCTTTGGGTTCTCCTATGGTCGTCAGATCACTAGATGTACATAAGGACCCCTTCCAGCCTGTGGAAGAGGGGGAGGAGATACTGGGTCCTGAAGTATCCTACCTCAGTGCCATTGGAGCACTTCGATATCTGGCTAACTGTACGCGTCCCGATATAGCGTTTACAGTTAATATCCTAGCCAGACACAGTGCAACGCCTACAAAGCGCCACTAGAACGGAGTAAAGCATCTTTTGTGATACCTCCAGGGTTCAATTGATCTGGGACTTTACTACCAGAGAGGTGCCTCCCCCCAATTGTTCGGTTATGCCGATGCATGTTATCTTTCAGATCCGCACACATCAAAATCACAGTCAGGTTTTGTGTTTACCTACGGAGGTAATGCTATCTCCTGGAGATCGGTAAAGAAAACCACAACAGCTACGTCATCCAATCATTCAGAGCTCATAACGATCCATGAAGCAAGCAGAGAGTGTTATTAGATACGATCCGTCGTCCACCACATTATTCAATCCACTGGCCTGAAGACCGGTGATTTGGAGCCTACTGTCATGTTTGAAGACAACGCTGCATGCATTGCTCAACTTCAAAAGGGCTACATCAAGGGCGACAGGACGAAGCACATATCTCCCAAGTTTTTTTGGACACACGAGCTAAAGGAGGACAAGCAGATTGAAGTTCAGCAGATCCAGTCCTGCAACAACTTACATGATCTTTTTACCAAATCTTTACCAAAATGTATTTTTGTAAAACTTGTAAAAGGAATCAGTATGAGACAACTGAAAGACCTACAAGCCTGAAGCTTGTACGGATGAGGGGGAGTAACCGGTGTGTTGCACTCTTTTCCCTTTAAGCTGTTGGTTTTTCCCAATGGGTTTTCCGCAGCTAAGGTTTTAACGAGGCAAACATGATTACTCAGGATCCAGAAGTATCCACCTCTTTTTAGCCTTATACGCTAAGACAAAAGTAATGGATGGATAAGGGGGAGTGTTGTGAGTGGGGGGAGGCCTTTGGCCTCCCCACCACTTATCCACACATTACTCCACCACTCTTAATGTGGTGGAGACTTTTGGTATCCAAGACTTTTAGGATTTTATAAATAAAGCACCATGGCTATTTGCCATGGTTAATCTTCTCCATAATATTTCAATAAAAATGTTTTTTAAAATAAAAATAGTTAAAACAAAGAGTGATGTTAGTTGTATACTTGTATTGCATGATTTTATGAGTTTATCGTATCTATGATTTCATCGTATTAATATTTCTGTCTTTCTTAAATTACATTCTTATTTCCACCACATCTCTTTCCATCACCACCACCTCCCTCGACACCACCTTCATCTCAAGCTTGGCGACAAGCTCACCGGCAGAGCAAATGAACCATTCCCGACGATGATACTCAATTTGAAAGAACTTAAAACTTGAGAAATTAACTTGTAAGCAAAGAAACCATCAAGCATCTTTATTATTTCAATGTGAATTTGTTTTAATGCATTTTGCCCGTAAGTTGGGGCTCATCCTGTCAACCCACAAACTGAGCAAAAGAAGAAACGTAAAGCAAAAACGAGATAGATTTGAGGGAAAGCACGGAAAAGGTCGGCCATCCTCATCCATATACAGCCGACTTCTCTTAATTAAAATAATAAAAATGCTTGATGGTTTATTTGCTAACAAGTTAATATGTCAAGTTTTATGTTCTTTCAAATTGAGTATCATCGCTGGGAATGGTTTATTTGCTCCGCCGGTGAGTTTGCTCTTGAGGCAAATGAGGCGGCGAGGAGGGGGGATGTGGTGTTGGTGAGGGAAGGGAAACAGAATGTTGGAAAAATGTTGGGTTAAAATTGGAAATAAGAGTGATTTTTAAGAAAGACAAAAATATTAACGTGGTGGTGAATTCATAAAATCATGTGGTGCAACTAACATCACATGCAAATGCAAAAGCGCAGATTTGCACTCAAGGCCTCTTGCATGTATATCTAGAGTCTTAACGCTCAACCACTGGTGTATTCATCTTTGATACTAACAAAATTAATTATAAATTAATTATATTTCAAGTCAAAGAAAAATTTATTTAGAATTTAGAAGGAGATACGAAACATGAATAGTTTGTATTCAAGACAATATCGTACCTCGGAGTTGTTAGTGTTACAGTATTCCCCTTATTTAGAAGGAGATAGTCGCTATTTTGTTTTTCATTTGAATGTTTGTTTTTCACCGCAGCCCCTCTCGATGATTAGTATGCAAATCTTTAGAAACCTTACCCTTAGGAGCTCGCTTTTGTTTTCACCCCTCTAAACTCTTAAGCTTTGAATAGTTTGCCCTAAAGGTCTTACTTTTGTTTTCATTCATATAAGTTCTTCGATTTCAAACCTTTGTCTATGTGGGTTTGATGTCCACTAAACCCTTAGAGGCTCAAAGTTTATATTGTTTTGCTTACTTGTGGCTCTCTTGCTTTACCAATGTTTTCTGCTTCATCTAGAAAGATGAGTTTTATGATATATTTGTTTTTATTATTAGGGATTGATCCTTTATGTGTTGGCCTTTTAGGATGTAAACCAAACACATACCCTAAGGGTAATGTCCACTTGTCACTGGGAGGTCATCAAAACATTGCTTAATTATGATGTGAGTTTTTTCCAACATATTGTTGATATGTGTCTCAAATTTGAAGTTTTGGCTTGACACTGTCGCGTCACATTCACCACGGCCGTGCCTTATTTTACAAAGACAGCGAAATTCTGGACAGACTGCGACACGGCCGTGTAGCACGGCTGTGTCACCAAAAACATATAGTCAGCAGTATTTTTCTGTAGGCCCAACACGACTGTGCCGCGTTCTAGCACAACAGTGTCGCATGTAATTGGCCCAAATATGTGATTTAGGTTAGGATTTTGTTCTAAAACCTAATCTAATCAGACGGCTAAGATTCCACACGACCCATGTGACTATTTAAACCCCTCTTAGGGTTTATTTTGAATAGAGCGCGTGCCATCATCAAGTTCTCTTCTTCCTCGTGCATCTTGAAGCTTTGGGGCATGATTTGGTGAGTGACTTCTTGAGATTTTTTGTGAAATTCTTTGTAATCGTCTTCTTGTTATCTCTCTTTTTGGGTTGAGGGATTTTGGTGAGAGCTTTTATTTTCTTCTCTTTTAGCGAGATTTGAGATCTCATTTGGGTTTGGTAAAAAGGGTTTGAACTACATGTTTGGAGTTATTGGCGCTCTCTATAATATTGTTGAAGAAAATTGAAGGAGTCGGTGTAATTATCTCTCATCATATTAGTGGATACCGTCATCGGAAAACTAGACGTAGGCGCCGTTAGAGGGCCAAACCAATGTAAACTCTGTGTCATTTGATGTGTGCTTTCCTGCTTTTGTTACTTTTCATATTGCTTATTTTGGTTAGATATTGTGCCATTGTGGTTTATCTCTGAAAGATCGCAACGTAGCGATTATTGGGTAGCTATCCGCTGAAAGGGCCGCTTCCGTTGTCTATTGGTCGTCAATTCGTTTTACCCCAACAAGTGGTATCAGAGCTTTCAGATTGTCGGAGGTTACACAATGTCGGAGACATATTCAACATCTGTATACAAGATCGAGAAGTTTACAGGAAAGAATAGCTTCACTCTATGATGCATAAGGGTGAAGGCTATGCTCAAGCAGGAAGTGCTCTACAGGATAGTCGTTGACAATAAATCTATTCTAGAATCTGTCACAGACTACATGAGATCAAAGCTAGAGATGAAAGCACACAACGCTATTCAGATGGCCCTATCAGACAAGATTTTTTGCAAGGTTGCAAAAGAGGAGACCGTAGAGACGTTGTGGAAAAGGATTGAATTTTTTGTATATGAATAAATCACTCACAGGAAGGTTGTATCTATTACAGAAGTTGTTCATGCTCAAGACGAAAGAGGAAAAATCATTACAAGATCATCTTGATCAACTGAATCAGTTGATATTGGATTTGTAAATGGTGAAATATAATGTAAGTGATGAGTACCAAGAAATTTCCCTGCTTTGTTCTCTACCTGAGGAGTTCTCACACTTCGTCGAGACCATGACACAAGGGAAGAACAAAATCTCTTTGGAGGAGGCCGAGCCAGCTCTACGCTTACATGAGCTCAGAAAGAAGGTGTCGAGGGGCAACACAAGCACTGATGATCAGGATGTGGCTCTCTTTGAGGGGTCATCAAGGTGGACGATCCAAATCTAGCTCCAAGTTTGGAGACACAAGTCCAAGGGTCAAGTTAGTAACGACCAGACTTGCCATTATTGTAAGAAGGCAGGACACTTGAAGAACATGTGCCCACTATTGAAGGTTACGGGTAAAGAGTCTGCTCAGTTGATAATAGTGTTTGGTGGTGCATGTATTGATGCCAATAATGAAGAAATATTGGATGTGTCTTCTTTGGAAGACAATCGAGCTTCATGGATTCTTGATTCTTGATGTGATTTCCACATGACTCCATTGCGGAGTCATTTTGTGACATATACTCCTCGAAGAAGATCGTCTAAGAGGAGCCAAGACTGGGAAGATATAGTTCTGCGAGCATTGTGTCTTTGGAAAACAGACGCGAGCTTCTTTTGGGATGACCATCCATAATACAAAGGGAGCAATTGACTATGTTCACACTGACGTATGAGAGCCGACTAGGTCTGCCTCAGTGGGAGGTAAACAGTACTTCGTATCTTTCATTGATGATTTCTTACGCATGGTTTTGGTGTTTCCTCTAAAGTCTAAAGACCAAGTTCTAAGTAAGTTCATAGAATGAAAGAAGTTGGTGTTGGGAGCAACGATGTGTGAACTTCGTGTTTGATGATGACAAATGCGTGTGAACGTTCTGACGTGTGTGCTAAGAGTATTTTTCAGGTACAAGCATGAACAAGATGGAGCAAAACTTGAAGTGCATGATGCAATACAACAGTATTATATATTATATGCTAAGATGCTCATGCAAGCTTTATATACTATTTTTTAAGGGGAAACTTTACTTAACATGCATACAAATCTTTTCAAAGCTTGAACTAATAAATAAAGTGCTTGTTTCTAATTGACAGGGAGTGAAACATTGTGCCCAAAATCTCACAGGCCGAATCAAAAACAACACACAGGCCGAATCAAATTGACAGATTCTTGGTGACATGGAGCTTTATTTCTAATTGACACAGGCCGAATCAAATCTCACAGGGAGCTTTATTTCTAATTGACAGATTCTTGGTGATTAAAAAAAACAACACACAGGCCGAATCAAAAGGCCCATGACAGCCGCACACTTCAAAAAAACCTAGAGAGAGGCGCCGCATGTTTTTTTAAGGCTAAGAAAAAGAAAGGAGCGCTGAAAAAATTTGTGGGCGGCTACAAAATAATAGAGGAGAGGGATATCACAAAAAACCAAGCAGCAGGCACATGAAATTCTTGAAGAAACACTCTCCGATCACCATCGATATCTTCAAGGCTGCCGACCATTCATTGAAGATCCTAGCTGTCGTCGCCCATCTTCGTACGTTGCCATCGAAGCCCCTGTTGCCATCGAAGCCCCTGTCGCCGTCGAAGCCCGAGCCGCCGACGTCATCATCTTCCTCGCTACCGGTGTTTGCTACTTGTTGCCGAGTTACCGAAGCCTTCAAGTTCTGTGTTCGCTGCCGTGACAAGCCACACATCTCCAATCAGGCTGTAACTTTGCTTGCCTCGAGCCCGAACAAAGAAGCCTGCCGATCGAGCTCTCCTAGCACCCTCCTGCTGCCGATCGAAGGAATCACAAGCCAATAGCTTGTTCCCGAATCAGCTGCACCTATTGATTTCTGAGACATCTCCAAGTAAAGGAAGTCAGCAAAGTATTCTATACTTCAGGGAACAAAAGCTAAAGGACAAAGCAAAAGCAAAGGAGAGGCTTATTGATTCTTAGAATCAAGGAGACGAGATTAACTAAGTTTTGCTTATACCCTGGCATATTCTTTTTACTTGCTTTAAGTTTTTTTTTGTTGCTGGTACAGAAGCCAAGGAGAGGCCATGTGCTGTGAAAATTGATTGGTCAAAGTTCAAAGGCTGTTGCAGATAAGAGGGAATCAAAAGATCAGCTTGGAGTAGATCTGTGCATCGATATTTGGAAGACTACGCCTTCTCATCCAGACTTGCTGAGACAACGACATCTTGTCAGATACAGATCTGACTCATGCTTATTGGCAGAGACGACTACACAGACACGATCTGAGCATCCCTAAACTTTTTACTGTATATCTGTGTTATTTGTGTAGCGATCTCTGTTAGGGGAAACTTTACCTTTTGTGTTACTTTTGGGGACCTGACGACTTGGGAGTCGTCACGGAGGGAGAGCATCTGACTAGATTGATAGTGTAGAGCACGTGGTGTGCGTACGAGCTAGGTGAGAGTAGATTTGGGATCTTGACTCATTGTAGCTGTACTTGATTACATATCTATCTAGTAGTTGCTTTCGGGGGCTGGAGTAGGTCGTGGGGACGACCGAACCAGGGTATATCTGTGTGTATTCTGTGATTGCTATTTTATTGTCCTATCTGTGCCTATAACTGCGTGGGATTGTTCGTGGGTTGCACGAATATTTTTATTAGCCTATTCACCCCCCCTCTAGGCTACGATCCAGATCCAACAAGTGGTATCAGAGCTAGTTTAGAGGATCTAGTCTAGATTTTTAGATGACCATGAATATATCTGAGTGCGCTTTTGCTGAAGGTCAGTCTATAGCCCGTCCCCCTAAGTTTAACGGTGTAGACTTTGCTTATTGGAAGGCTAGGATGAAAATCTATCTAGTGTCTGTAGATTATGATGTGTGGGATATTGTTGAAAATGGTTATAGTCTACCCACTATTAAAATTGAAGACACTGTTATGATTAAGCCTAAAGACAAGTGGGATTTAGCTGATAAAAAACTCTATACTCTTAATGGTAAAGCTATGAATGAGCTTATATGCTCTCTTGATAAATCTGAGTTTAATCGTATCTCACATTGTCTAACTGCGCAGGAAATCTGGCATACTTTGGAGGTGACCCACGAGGGAACATCGCAAGTGAAGGAATCCAGACTTGCGTTGCTTTGCACAGAATATGAGAGCTTCCGCATGCTACCAACAGAATCTGTGAAAGAGATGTTTGCGAGGTTCACGGACATCGTCTACAAATCCAGTTCCCTCGGTAAGCCATACTCTAGCCATGAACAGGTACGAAAAATCTTAAGGGCGCTACCAAGTTCGTTCAGGCCTAAAGTCACCGCTATTCAAGAAGCTAAGGACTTGTCAACAATGAAAGTGGAGGACTTGATAGGCAACCTAATGTCACACGAGCTTGAGTTGCAGAGTATAGAAGCCAGAGAGAAACCTGAAGAGAAGACCAAAGCTTCCACACCATTAGCTCTTCAAGCTAACGACGACGATCTTGATGAAGAGCAAGCCCTAATGGTCAGAAACTTCAGGAGATACATTCAGACTGATCAAGGAAGAGCTGAGATGGGAAAAAGGTTCATTCGTTCTAATAATTCTAATTTTGGTAGAAATTCCTATGATTAGAAAGCTATTAATAGAAGTGAATGTTTTAAATGCAGGAAGAAAGGGCACCACATAAAAGATTGCCCACAACAACACACAGCTCAAGTTGCAAAAGGAAAAACGAAAGTGCTGACGTGGGACATGGATAGCGAAGCTGAGGAGGAGGATGATGAACATGAAGCCCACTCCTGCATGGCATTGATGGCCAAACACAATGAGGTAGAATCTCCCACTAAAGCTGAATTCTTAGAAATATGTAAAGGAATGCAACATAGGATTGATGAGCTAGAAGCTGATGTGGAATGTTATAGGAATGATAATTTTGACATGCAACAAACTGAGTATGACATGTCTATAGAAATGAAAAATATTAAACAAGAGCTTGTTGCATGCAAATCTACCATTACTATGTTAGAAAAAGAGAAAGTTAGCTTGTCTGAAAAAACTGATTGTCTTTCATGTCCCTCTTTATTAAAGGATATTAGCATGTATAAATTAGATAAGACAAAGCTTGAAGTTGAAAATGAATTGCTCTCTGAAAAGATTAACATGCTAAATCTTGAACTTGAAGAAAAAATGAGGGATTTTGAAAAGAAAGAAGAGGAAAACAAGCAAGCTTTCATTAGTAAATGCACTTTGCTTGTGAACGAAAATGATCATTTGAAATCCAAAGTTGCCAGTTTAGAATTGTCATTAAAGAGATTTTCCATCGGAAAACAAAATTTGGACATTATACTTGGAAATCAACTTTATGGCAATAATAGACGAGGACTAGGATATGGTTTTAAAAATGTTGAAAAATCAAATTATAGAAAAGTTCACATTGAAACAACAAAAGTTGGAAATTGTCATGCAAAGTGCTTTACATGTGGATGTGTTGGTCATACTTCATATCGTTGCAAATATAGGAACAAAAACATTAAGTTCAAACAAATATGGGTTCCTAAATCTTTGATGACTAACGTGAGTGGACCTTGTTGGATTCCAAGGTCACACACGACATCTCTTTTGTAGGTGGATGGAAATTTGACGAGGAGCAATAAATTGAATGTCTCATTACTTTTTAGCTCTTTAGTCAAACGGCGACGCGAAGGTATATCTCATTCTTTGATCTTAATGAATATCTTCATAGTTTTTTGTTGTGTGCATGACTTTTCTTTGTTTGTGTGCTAGTAGTTGCATTGTTATGTGTGCATGATTTTTTTTTGTTTGTGTGATTGCACCTCATGTTTGCTTTAGTACTTCATGCATCCAAAAAAAACAAAAAAAAACTGAAAAGCTAAAAAGCCAAAAATAAATGGTGCTTAAATGTGTATCTTTTCTCTTTGATCTATTATTGAAGTATGCACGTATGAATTTCATATGTATGTAGAAATTGGTGTATTATTTCTTTTGCCACATGCGCATGTTAATCTTTCTAAATATTCATGGCATACTCAATGAATGAAAATAACTTGATTTCTACACCACCTACTCACTTACACATGTATTATTATTGGTGCACATTTGGAGATATTGTTTATGAAGTATGGAATGTGAATGTAGGAGGAAAAGTTAACTGAATATCTAAGGGATATGATATACCTTGCCATGGATAAAAATTGAGCAAAAGAAATTGTTGGTATAAGTATTTTACAACAAAATTTTTGAAAACAAAAGATAATTGCTCCGTATGAAAAATGGATACAATCCTTGGTAACGGTATTACCTACGAGTATCCAACATAAGCTTTATGGGTAAACTTTAGCGTTGGTGTATTTACTCGTCAAGCAATGTCACCCTCACATCTAAGAGTCCTTATAGGCTATGTTTTGGGGTGTGGTACCTTGAACTCATTTTTAATGAGGTGGGAAAAATCAATCCTAGGTGATAGAATGTTATTTGGAAAATGTGGATTGGTTCTGGTTGACTTTCTTAATGATTCTCCTTATGTGCTTCAATTTTAATCATCACACGTTACACGTTGGTGTTGAAGTCTTACCTATTTAATTTCATTGGATTTTGACTTGAATATTCTATGAGTGTATGCATGCAAATGTTGGAAATGGTTAATAATACTCTCTTTTTGCGTGATATATGATTTTGATCTCGTGGTATGACTTTTGATGATAACAAAGGGGGAGAAAGATTTGGGAAAGATTTGATAAGATTTGGGAAAGCTTTGATATTAATGCTCGTGAAAATATGATTGTTTGATTAAGGGGGAGCATTAATGAATATTGGGGAAGCACAAAAATAGGGGGAGCATGCATATTGTTAACTTTGCACATCGGTGATTGCACATCATTATATATCATTGCATGTCACTCTCTATCGTCACACTTTCATACACACACACACATCATTTGGAACTTTAATGCTCAAATCTTCTACTTAGTTTGTCATCATCAAAAGGGGGAGCATGTTGGGAGCAACGATGTGCGAACTTCGTGTTTGATGATGACAAATGCGTGTGAACGTTCTGACGTGTGTGCTAAGAGTATTTTTCAGGTACAAGCATGAACAAGATGGAGCAAAACTTGAAGTGCATGATGCAATACAACAATATTATATATTATATGCTAAGATGCTCATGCAAACTTTATATACTATTTTTAAGGGGAAACTTTACTTAACATGCATACAAATCTTTTCAAAGCTTGAACTAATAAATAAAGTGCTTGTTTCTAATTGACAGGGAGTGAAACATTGTGCCCAAAATCTCACAGGCCGAATCAAAAACAACACACAGGCCGAATCAAATTGACAGATTCTTGGTGACATGGAGCTTTATTTCTAATTGACACAGGCCGAATCAAATCTCACAGGGAGCTTTATTTCTAATTGACAGATTCTTGGTGATTAAAAAAAACAACACACAGGCCGAATCAAAAGGCCCATGACAGCCGCACACTTCAAAAAAACCTAGAGAGAGGCGCCGCATGTTTTTTTAAGGCTAAGAAAAAGAAAGGAGCGCTGAAAAAATTTGTGGGCGGCTACAAAATAATAGAGGAGAGGGATATCACAAAAAACCAAGCAGCAGGCACATGAAATTCTTGAAGCAACACTCTCCGATCACCATCGAGATCTTCAAGGCTGCCGACCATTCATTGAAGATCCTAGCTGTCGTCGCCCATCTTCGTACGTTGCCATCGAAGCCCCTGTTGCCATCAAAGCCCCTGTCGCCGTCGAAGCCCGAGCCGCCGACGTCATCATCTTCCTCGCTACCGGTGTTTGCTACTTGTTGCCGAGTGCCGAAGCCTTCAAGTTCTCTGTTCACTGCCGTGACAAGCCACACATCTCCAATCAGGCTGTAACTTTGCTTGCCTCGAGCCCGAACAAAGAAGCCTGCCGATCGAGCTCTCCTAGCACCCTCCTGCTGCCGATCGAAGGAATCACAAGCCAATAGCTTGTTCCCGAATCAGCTGCACCTATTGATTTCTGAGACATCTCCAAGTAAAGGAAGTCAGCAAAGTATTCTATACTTCAGGGAACAAAAGCTAAAGGACAAAGCAAAAGCAAAGGAGAGGCTTATTGATTCTTAGAATCAGGGAGACGAGATTAACTAAGTTTTGCTTATACCCTGGCATATTCTTTTTACTTGCTTTAAGTTTTTTTTTGTTGCTGGTACAGAAGCCAAGGAGAGGCCATGTGCTGTGAAAATTGATTGGTCAAAGTTCAAAGGCTATTGCAGATAAGAGGGAATCAAAAGATCAGCTTGGAGTAGATCTGTGCATCGATATTTGGAAGACTACGCCTTCTCATCCAGACTTGCTGAGACAACGACATCTTGTCAGATACAGATCTGACTCATGCTTATTGGCAGAGACGACTACACAGACACGATCTGAGCATCCCTAAACTTTTTACTGTATATCTGTGTTATTTGTGTAGCGATCTCTGTTAGGGGAAACTTTACCTTTTGTGTTACTTTTGGGGACCTGACGACTTGGGAGTCGTCACGGAGGGAAAGCATCTGACTAGATTGATAGTGTAGAGCACGTGGTGTGCGTACGAGCTAGGTGAGAGTAGATTTGGGATCTTGACTCATTGTAGCTGTACTTGATTACATATCTATCTAGTAGTTGCTTTCGGGGCTGGAGTAGGTCGTGGGGACGACCGAACCAGGGTATATCTGTGTGTATTCTGTGATTGCTATTTTATTGTCCTATCTGTGCCTATAACTGCGTGGGATTGTTCGTGGGTTGCACGAATATTCTTATTAGCCTATTCACCCCCCCTCTAGGCTACGATCCAGATCCAACAGTTGGTCGAGACTCAGACATGTCGGAAAGTCAGGCGACTCTGAAGTGACGACGGTGGAGAGTATAGGCCAGACCCCTTCCAGGAGTACTGCAGAAAGGAAGAGATTTAGAGACACATCACCATCAATGGTATGCCGTAGCAGAATGTAGTAGCCGAGAGGATGAATCAGAGTTTGCTGGAGAAATTCTGATGTATGTTATCTACAACAGACCTATCGAAGGATTTTTGGGCGGAGGCTCTGTCATATGCGACCTACTTGATCAATCGGTTACCTCCTACTGCATTGGATGGACGACCTCCTTTGGAGGTCTGGTCAGGAAAGCCAGTTCTTGACTATGAGTCTCTGTGTATATGTGGCTGTCCGAGCTACTACGCTGTGAAGGAGGATAAGCTTAATGCTAGAAACAAGAAAGCCATCTTCTTGGGCTTTAGCGTTAGTGTCAAAAGATACGAGCCGTGGTGTCCGAGACAAAGCAAAGTGATTGTGAGCAGAGATGTAACTTTTAATGAGTCAACGCGGTTGAAGAATTAGCATGGACCAATAGTGGAGCCCAAAGAGACACAGACGAAGTAGGTCTAAATGGAGGTGTCTAAGTTTCTAGACAGTTCAGTTACTGACTCTAGCCAACCTTCACCAGAGACCGCATCCGATGTACTCCATACAGATGCTGGTGATGTTGGTGTTTCAAGCTTGGATAGTGGATATATCTCATCTCCATAGATCACACAGCAGATGGATACCATTGCAACTACGAGACCGAGGCGTGAGAAATGATGACCTGTACGATACACTGAGATGGTTTCATTTGCTCTTTCCACTGTAAGTATTGACATACCCACTTCTTTCAGAGATGTAGAGCATTTTGAAGACCCAGACACTTGGAGGAAAGCAATGGATGAGGAGATGGAATCATTGATGAATAATGAAACATGGGATCTGGTGGAGCATCCTAAGGGTAAAAAGGTGATAAGGTGTAAGGGGGTCTACACCAACAAGGACATCGCTGAAGTTGGAGAAGTTCGCTACAAATCTCGTCTTATGGCGAAGGTCTATGCACAGAGAGAAGGCATCGACTACTATGATGTCTTCTCTCCGGTGATGAAGCACTGCTCAATTCGAATTCTATTGACATTAGTTGCACAACTTGACCTTGAGCTAGTGCAATTAGATGTCAAGACAACGTTCTTACATGGAGTGTTGGATATTGGACTCCCCGGATTTGGTTTTGGATGATGAACAAACATAAATATATCGTGAACTAACACTTTGTGAGCGCAGTTATGGAGATCGTCGCCAAATTCACATGAATATCAATTACGACGTCTCAAGACTTCTCAAAGCACGTGATCGTATGCCTAAAGCTTCGTTGAAGCTTATGGACCTATTTAGAAGTCATGAAGATTCGATTGAAGCTACTGAAGACGGTATCGTCAAGTTTAATTTATAGTCTTTAAGCTTCTTTCGTAGAATGTTAAGCCTTGAGTAGGTCTTACGTTTTAATTCTTCATAACGCTCATATCTTAGCTCTAGGATCTTAGTAGAAGTCCATACAATCCTTCCCGAAGCATCGCGCTTCGATTCGTGACTTCTTGTGCATGTTAGTTGGTTCAAGAAGAAGAACTGACCGACTAGATGGTGATCTAGTCGGTCAGCCAAGCTTCTTGGACCGACTAGTTTCAGTCAGTTAATTCTTAGCTCTTTACTGTTTACAGTTAGTCGGTCTAAGTTGACTCACCGACCGACTAGTTTGTGAACTAGTCGGTCAGTGATGCTTCTGTGACCGACTAGTTGAGCTTTCCCTGTACATGCACATTTGAGCTTGAGCTACTGTTTATCATTAGTCGGTCTGTGCTCATTGATCGACCGACTAGTTGATGAACTAGTCGGTCAACTTTCCTTCTTACACCGACTAGTTTAGTTTACTGTACATGCCAAATTTTTCACCATACTTACTGTTTATTGTTAGTCGGTCTATGTTCATTTGCTGACCGACTAGTTGGTGAATTAGTCGGTCAACATTTGTTCTTGGACCGACTAAGTCTAATTCTTCTCAGACTTCAGTTTTATCTGTTAGTCGGTCCACGTTGAGTAACCGACCGACTAGTTGTGAAACTAGTCGGTCAGCTACTCTTCTTAGACCGACTAGTTCTTTAGTCTGTACTTTGATCTTTTCTCAGTTTACTCATTAGTCGGTTTACGTTAATTGACCGACCGACTAGTTGATGAACTAGTCGGTCGGTGATTGTTCTTTGACCGACTAGTTGGGTTCAGAAAAGAGCCGTTGGAGCATTTAATGACTCGAATTTCTTTCTCTCTCTCCTCTATCCTATATATACTTGATGGGCTACATTCATTGCTGCCAAGGCTGATATTATTGCAAGTTTAGAGATCATGAGAATTCATTCCAAGCTCATTCAAAGCTCATTCATTCCATTCAATAATCTCTCCTCACTCTTACTTCCAAAGAGAGATTCATTGAGTGTGAAGCCTTCCAAGCCAAGTGCTTGATTCTAGGTCACCAACATCCCCAAAGCTCTCCATCGCTGATCTACATCTTGGAGCTAGGGTTTGGTGCCACTTCTTCCTCAAAATCATCCTTGCCCTAATTCGTAAGCAATACTCAAGGCATAGGTATTTTGTTCGGTAAGAAGTTTTCTTATTTCATTTCATATTTGATTTGTAAGTTTCACTCTCGGTTGTGAGAGTGTGGTTGTGATCCCGGGTTGTGGGAGTCACAAATTACATTTTGTATGATTTGACTTGTGGAGGATTTTCACAAGTATTTCATAGTGGAAATCTTGAGTTAGGGTTTCTAACTCAAGTATCCGGAGGGGATCCGGGTGGTTGGGACGTAGGATCACCGGGAACAAGTCGGAGAGACTTGGGTGGATCCGAACCCAGTAACATCTCTTGTTAGCATTGTTAATTTTGTTGTTGTCATTCAATTTAAGCTTCCGCAAATTGATTTGGTAGTTGTTTGCATTATAATTAGGAATTATACTCCTTGTTATTTTTAAAGTACTATTCACCCCCCCTCTAGTACTTGTGCAGTAGCTTGTAGGGCATTACATTTGGTATCAGAGCCAGATACTTAGCTATGTCTGCCAACGACAACAAGACCGTGCGTCCACCTTCCGACTATGGCACCTTCAGGAACCGTGAAGGAGCGTCTTCGGTGATGGAAGGACATTCCTCTACGAGGCCTCCATTCTTCAACGGTACCAACTACGGGTACTGGAAATGCCGGATGGAAACCTTCCTCCGGAGTGCATCTCTATGGAGGACCACAATGAAGGAATACATCGAGCCCGAAGAAGAAGACTTTGAGAAATGGACTAACGCGGAGGTCGCCGCGGAGGTAAGCAATGCCAAGGCAATGAACGCCTTGCAATGCACATTGGAGCCCGAGGACTTCAATAAGATATGCACATGTAAGAGTGCATATCAAATTTGGAACTCCCTCCTCATTCTACATGAAGGGACGAGTAGGGTAAGAGACTCTAAACTCGTAGTTGTAAACAAAGATTACGAAATGTTTCATATGTAACAGGGCGAGAAGATGAAGGAGTATTACGCTCGCTTCGTCGACATCATAAACGAGTTAGAGGCTCTCGGCAAATCCTACACCCAAAAGGAGAAGTGTTCGAAGCTTATCGAAGGACTTCCTTCTTCTTGGGAAAAGCGTACCTTCGCCATCGAGGAAGGTAATGACATGAATAAGTACACCGTAGTTCAACTAATGGGTACTTTAATGTCATACGAGGTACGCAAGGATAGCAAGCTCAAATTGCAGGAAAAGATGAAGTCCTATCTAAAGCAAGACGAGCCAAAGAAGAAGGCCATTGCTTTCAAGGCCGCTCCATCCACATCCACATCAACCGATGATGAAGACTCGGAAAACGAGTTGGACTTGGAGTCCATGGCACTCATGGCCAAGAAGTTCAACCGTTTCTTCCGAAAAGGTAACTATAAGAACAAAGCTAAATTTGGTTCTTCTAACGCCTCTTCCTCTCCTTTGTGTTTCAAGTGCAATAAGCCAGGACACATGAAAGCGGAGTGTCCTCTCAATAAGCAAAAGGAGAAGTGGAAGGCACCTAAATTCGATAAGTCCAAGAAGTACAAGAAAGGAAACAAGAAGGGACTTGTCGGAGCAACATTCACCGACTCCGAGGATTCTTCAAGCGGAGAGTCGGATGATGAGCAAGTGGAGCAAGCACACATGTGCTTCATGGCAAGAGAGGAGCATGATCAAGGATGCTCCTCTTCCGATGATAGTGATGACGAAGGCAACGATGAGGTAACTATGGATGATCTTAGGAATGCTAACTCTCAATTATGGTCTAAATACACTAAATTAGTAAATAGATATACTAAAGTAAAAGATGACCTAGCTAGCATTCAAACCTCGCTTAAGACTATCATCATCAACAACGACACCGTTGTTGAAGAGTTAAGAAATGAGATTATTAATCTCAAATCTAAACTTGAACATGTTAGCATTGATGATCCGGAAGAACATAGGATAGCGGATTTAACTTCTCAAAACTCGACTTTGAGTATTTAGAACGAGAATCTTAAATCTCGTGTTTATGTGCTCACATCGCAAGTATCCAACTTGGATACTTCTATGCGTTCTCTCAAAGAGAAATATGAGAACACATTAGGCCGAATTAATAGATTCAATAAGGGTAAGGACCATTTGGATAAAATCCTAAGTGACTTACTTCCGGCCAATCACCACATTGGTTTGGGGTATACGATGAGATGTTCATCCAAATCGGCCACTACTTTTGTTAGGCCAACTTCCGGTGACTCTACGAGTGGTAGCAAACACTCTATTGGTAGTTCATCTACCAATGGTGCTTCCACCTCGTCCACACCCTCTTTCGGAAAGAAACCCACTTTGGGTGGACCTCCAAAGAAGGGGCATGCTTATATGTACACCAATACCATGCCACGTAGGAACACACGTCCTACTCCACCGGCTCACACATATGATGATTTTTATGCAACACATTCTCGGGCACGTGCACACCATGTGAGACACCCTCACGCACGTGTTCCCACACATGCATATGTTCACCCACAACATCATATGAATAATTCTCGTCGTGCTCCATTCCATCATGTCCCTTATGCCTATCCACAACATGCATCACGTAGAAATCAACGTCGAATGCATGCACCCAATAGGATGAGGGCTCCCAAGATTTTCACAATTTGGAGCCCAAAGGACACAAGCATGGACGAAAAACAAATGTATATGAATGCTTATTTTTCGGATGTTGTGCATAGTAGAAATTATGTGTGGAAGTCTAAGTCCAATTGGACTTGGCTTCCAAAGGTCTAATCTTTTGGACCCAATGACCTTGGGTACCATGATATGAAATTCTCTATCTTTAGGTACTCAAGGAAAAGAAAAAGAAAAGGAGCAACAAATTTAAATTTAGCTCCAAGGGAAATTGGATACTCGATAGCGGGTGTTCAAAACACATGACGGGTGACGCTAGTTTGCTCTCCGGAGTGGTTCCCATCGCAAATGGAAACCACGTCGTATTTGGAGGCAACGAGAGCGGAACCATCATAGGTGTTGGTAAAGTGGGTAACCCATCTAAACCCTTAATTAGTGATGTTTATCTTGTTAATGGCTTAAATCATAATTTTATTTCAATAAGCCAACTTTGTGACAAAGGTTACAAAGTTAGCTTTGCAAAAGGATTGTGTCATATTTTAAGAAAAGATAATGATAAAGTATTATTTTTCGGCACTCGTCATAAAGATATTTATATTTTGGATCTTCCTAAGTCTTATGAACAATGTCTCGTTGCCAACACAAGTGAACAACACTTATGGCATCGACGCTTTGGACATGTGAACTTTGGAACACTTTATAAGCTTTCAAAATTAAATTCCATTAAAGGTTTTCCGAAGCTTGTTTTTGAAAAGAAAAGTTTTTGTGATTGTTGTCAACGTGGCAAGCTTCCTAAATCTTCATTTAAACCTAAGAAAAGCATTTCTACTAAACGGCCACTAGAGCTATTACATCTAGACTTATTTGGGCCAACTAGAGTTGCTTCCTTAGGAAATGCAAGATATGGACTTGTCATCGTAGATGATTATTCGAGATTTACATGGGTATTTTCATTATGTAATAAAAATGAAGCTTTTGAAAACTTCACAATTTTTGTTAAGAAAGTACAAAATCTCTTAGGAACCACCATTGTCACTATTCGTAGTGATCATGGAGGTGAATTTGAGAATGAGTCTTTTGAGACATTTTGTGATGAAGTTGGTATTACATACACCTTCTCTTTCCCTCGTGCACCTCCTCAAAATGGTGTAGTTGAGAGAAAGAATAGGACGCTAGTGGAGTGTGCTCGCACTATGCTTGATGATAGCCAACTTGGCCATCAATTTTGGGCGGAAGCGGTACACACCGCTTGCTATGTGTTTAATAGAATACTTTTGAGGCCCGGCACTAAACAAACTTGTTATGAATTGTTGTTTGGTAGGTTGCCTCAAGTTAAACATTTTCGTGTTTTTGGTTCGAAATGTTTTATTAAGAACACGTATGGTAGTTTGGACAAATTCGATCCAAGATCCGATGATGGGATTTTTGTTGGATATTCTTCGCGTAGCAAAGCCTACCGGATATTCAACAAACGAACCTCAACGATCGAGGAGTCGCTTCATGTCTCATTTAATGAAGGATTTGTTCCAACTAGAATTTCAAATGATAATGATTCTATGGATGTTTTATGTGATTCGTTTGGTAATTCTAAGTCTAATAATTCTATTGATTCTATTGAGACTAACCCAACTAATGAAGTTGTTGAGAATGTTCCTAGTGATCAAGGTATTCCCAAACGGCTTCATACCGTTCGTGACCATCCTCATGAGCAAGTCATTGGCAATATCTATGATAGTGTCAAGACGAGATCACAAGTGAACTACTTCGCTCATTGTGCCTTTGCCTCCTCGATAGAGCCAAAGAATGTTAATGAAGCATGCGAAGATAGCGCTTGGATCTTAGCCATGGAGGAGGAGCTCATTCAATTCGAGAGGAATGAAGTTTGGGAGCTTGTTCCATTGCCATCGAAGAACCACACCGTCATAGGGACAAAGTGGATCTTCAAGAACAAAACCGACGAAAACCAAGTCGTCGTCTGGAACAAAGCTCGATTAGTTGCTCAAGGCTACCGTCAAGAGGAAGGTATTGATTTCGAAGAATCCTTCGCTCCGGTAGCTAGATTAGAATCAATTAGATTATTATTATCTTTTGCATGCCATAAGGATTTTAAATTATTTCAAATGGATGTTAAAAGTGCATTTTTAAACGGAGATGTCGTTGAGGAAGTTTACGTTTCTCAACCTCCGGGCTTCATAAATGAAAAATTTCCAAATCATGTTTTTAAACTAAAGAAAGCACTTTACGGTTTGAGACAAGCTCCTCGAGCTTGGTATGATCGCCTAAAGAATTTTCTTTTGGATTTGAATTTTAAAATGGGAGAAGCCGATTCTACACTTTTTATTAAGCATGCGAATAATGATATAATTTTGGTTCAAATATATGTTGATGATATCATTTTCGGTGCTACTAACTTTGCTCTTTGCGAAGAGTTTTCTAATGTTATGAAGGAACAATTTGAGATGAGCCACATGGGTGAGCTCAAATATTTCTTAGGTCTCCAAATTCGCCAAATGGACGATGCAATCTTCATCCACCAAACGAAGTATACAGTGGAGTTGCTTAAGCGATTTGGAATGGAGAGTGCTTCTGGGAAAAAGACTCCAATGAGCACGACTACGCATCTTGACAAGGATACGGGCGGTAAGGATGTAGACATTCGTCTATATCGAGGTATGATAGGTAGTTTGCTTTATCTTATCGCAAGTAGGCCCGATATTATGCTTGCCGTATGCGTATGTGCTCGTTATCAGTCTCAACCTAAGGAGTCTCACTTAGTAGCGGTAAAACGTATTTTCCGTTATCTAAGTTATACACTTGATTTTGGATTACTTTATCCAAAATCTTGCACGTATGAGTTAATCTCATATAGTGATGCCGATTATGCGGGATGCAAATCCGACAGGAAAAGTACTAGTGGCACTTGCCATTTTATAGGAAATTCCCTTGACTCTTGGTTTTCCAAGAAGCAAAATTCTGTATCACTTTCAACCACCGAGGCGGAATATAGTGCCGCCGGTGCCGCGTGTGCTCAAGTTCTTTGGATGAGACACACACTTAAAGACTTTGGTATAAATTGTGATACTTGCCCTATCATGGTTGACAACCAAAGTGCAATATGTCTTTCCAAGAACCCGGTACACCATTCCCGTTCGAAACACATAGATGTCCGACACCACTTTTTAGATGATCATGTTGCTAAAAAGGACATCATTTTAGTGTACGTTGAAACCCAAAAGCAAATCGCCGATATTTTCACGAAACCCCTAAAGGAGGACTCCTTTGTGCGGTTGCGTCGAGAATTGGGGATTATGGGTGAATCCGAGATATAGGATTCATGTTTCATTCAATAATCTTGCATGCTATTATATTTCGAAATATTTCGTTCATGCTAGACTTATTGGATTTTTCGGGAATTTATGTGATATTTTGAATTTTTGCTCGAATTCATGTTTTGAATGTCGTATTTAAGATTTCGATGTTTAATGGGGTAGTTTAGATAATTATTGAGAGTTTTGCGATATATCGTCCAAGCGTATTGAGGAGAGAACTTGATTATCACTTTTTGGACTCTTTTAGTCGGTTTCAGTTCAACCTCCAACCGACTAGATGCTCATCTAGTCGGTTAGTAGAAGAACTTAGACCGCCTAACTTAAGCTTTTTGAGTTTCCTCTCCATTTTTAACTCTTTAGTCGGTTCATGTTCAGTGACCGACCGACTAGATTGAGATCTAGTCGGTCAGTAAATGAACGCAGACCGACTAAATCTTGTCAGTAAATCTTGGATTCAGCCACTGTTTGCAACTAGTCGGTTCAAGCTCATTGACCGACCGACTAGATCGTGATCTAGTCGGTCAGTGCTTGAACTGTGACCGACTAGTTGTGCCAGGGACTGTTTGGTCTTTTGCGATTTCGACCGACTTATACTCGATTTAACCGGTTAATTCTCATTTTAGTCGGTTGTCTTTTCTGTCTCCAGCCCGAAACCCCCCGACCTCCCTCAAGACCCTTCGACTTCCGATCGATCTTCGGCCGTTTTCCGGCCATCTCCGTCGATCTCCACCATCGGCCACTCCTTCTAGGTGATTTCCTCTCCTTCTAGGGTTAGTTTTCCATTCCTAGTGCTAGGGTTAGTTCGGTTTCTAGGGTTTCTAGGGTTTAATTCTTTTTCGACTAGGGTTCTTTTGTTCGATCTCCTGTGTCGTGTTGTGCCGAGATTATGGCCCGAACACGAATCTCGATCACTCCCTCTAGCCCCTCGCCGATGACCGTAGATCAACCCCCTTCGGATCCCGAGCATCCAACCCCTCCGAAACGTCGAGCCAAGACCACCCAACCTTCGTCGTCTTCGCCTCCTCTCAAGTAGAAGAGGACGACGACCGCCAAGCCTAGAGGTTAACCCAAGCCCAAGCCTAAGCCCAAGACCAAAGATCTTGCCTCTCGTTCTTCATTCCATACTCCTACCGATTCCGATACGGAGTATCACCCCGAGACAGAGACTCATAGGGAACCCACTCCTCCTACCCATCCCGAGTCTAGCACCCTCCCTCGTACGTCTACCCGTAAGCCTAAGGGAAAGGCTCCGATGCCGGTGGGCGGTGTCGATATTTCGTTGTGTCGCGACGACCCATTGTGTCTCGCGGCGTACAACCGTATCGAACATTGCCCGTTGCTTCTGGAGCATTTTGTCCAGTTTAGCGACTTCCTAGGGTTAGCTGATCTTCTCTCATCGTCGGGTATCCTCGATTACCTTCGATATGACCCGAAGGCGAATCCTCACCCCTACCCTAGATTAGTAAAGCTTTTCTATGCGAATAGGATCCGGGGTCAGTACGATGAGACCCACTCTGTTGAGACGACCGTTTTGGGGACTCCTATAGTCCTCACAGCGGAAATCTTAGGAGAGATTTTGGGTATCTCTTCGTCTGGCCTCCTCCCCTCTGATATCTCTGTTGACGATATTTCTTCCTTAGATTAGACCGTTCTCTCTGAGATTTTCCATTAGATCCCTCCTGCCATGATTGGCGTGCCATCAAAATCTTTCAAGCCGAATGCATGGGTCCTAAACTTGATTCTGAAGTCGTGTTTGCTTCCCAAGTACGGCTCCTCATCTTTACCGTCCCAGCCCTTTCTGAAGCTTATCTATGCTATCTTCATAGGGAGCTCGATTAATTGCGCTCGCATTATACTCGATAAGATTGATTCTTTCGAGTGTATTCGCAAGTCCTCTAAATCGGCTCATATCCCATTTCCTTGCTTGTTGACCCTCGTGTTTCGTCACTTTCGTGTCACGTTGCCTTGTGACGATGAGCGTCCCCTTGGTCCTCCCCTGAATGCGACGGCCGTCAAGAAATCTCTTGCGGCGCTTCGTCACGTTCAGAGGACGACACCTTCAGCATCTGCCCCTGCCTCTGCCAGTGCCTCTGGTGCTCCCTCTGCCACCCTGGATGATGTCGTACGGTTACTTCGTCGTCACGAGTCTCGCTTGGCTCGTACCGAGGAGGTAGTTTGCCGTATGGCTCGTCTGATGGGTGTTGAGCTTCCTCCTTCTGTGTCTGAGGATGAGGAGTTGGATGAGTTGGCTGAGGAGGATGTTGAGGAGCTTTGTCGTGCTACGACTCGTGCCCCCAAGGGCCCTTCTGGTACTGCTGCTGGTGCTTCCTCTTCCGGTGTTGCTGTTGCTGCTTCGTCTGCTGGTGCCCCCGAGAGCACACCTGTTGCCGCCACTCCTGTGGTGGATATTCCGACTGGTGCTCCTGAGGTCACTACGATTGCTGCTCCAGAGGTTGCCACTTCTGCCGTCGCTCCTGCTGATATTTCGGACGTTCCTGCTGATCCAGTCACCACCTCTGCTCCTGCTGAGCCTGCAGTTGCTTCTGATCCTCCCGCTGCCTCTTGAGTTTCTTCGAGGCCTCTCCCGATACTCATTGGATGATCTATCTAGTTGTGAGAGATGTTGGGTAGGATAGTGTGGGTGGCTATGTATTTTGGGTCATTTTGATGTCTTTTTGATATTTTTGATGTTGTGTTTGGATGTCTTTTGATGATGATGTATTTTTGTTGACACTCCGATATCTGTGATATGATGATGTATTTTTGTGCACCGATCAGTCGATCGATGTTTTGTATGTCGGTGATGTACTCTGCTTCATACTTTATTTATATATATATATACATCGCAGTTGACATCTCATTCTATTGTGCAATTTATAATTCTTTATGTCTCTAATGTCTGAATTCGTCGCTCGACGACAATAACTTGGTTTAATAGAAATTTCTTCTATGGCAACATAGACTTGTTTTCCATGCACTAAATTAACCAAGAATGTTGATATTGGAGAGTATATTCCATAACTCATTCCGTTAATTTGATTTGAGTTTTGATGATTTCATTTTACGATTTTCGATTTTGGTTTCATTGACACGCCTTGATTTTATTCATATTTCTTTGGTGTCACTTGAACCTTCGTCGTATTCTACGACTCCCGTGTTTTTTAATTTGAGGCCATTGTTGTTGTCGTTGTTATCCTCCCGCTCTTTTTGCTTATGCCAAAGGGGGAGAGATATAATAATAACGATGTGCCAAATGAAAATTTAAAGCATTTCTCCAAGAATCTAACTTGATGTGTTAGATTCAGTGGGAGTTAAGATATATAAATGGATTTTCAAATCCGATATTTCAATAACCTACGTTTGGTATTTCAATAATTCAATAATCGATTCTCATTTAATATACTTCACTCGTCTGCTTGATGCGTATTATTTTTGTTTAAATTGGAACTAACGTGTCATCAATGCAGGGGGAGTAAGTAAATTTCATTTGAATTATTATTTTTGATTATTATTTATGTTGGTTTGTCATCACCAAAAAGGGGGAGAATGTTGGATATTGGACTCCCCGGATTTGGTTTTGGATGATGAACAAACATAAATATATCGTGAACTAACACTTTGTGAGCGCAGTTATGGAGATCGTCGCCAAATTCACATGAATATCAATTACGACGTCTCAAGACTTCTCAAAGCACGTGATCGTATGCCTAAAGCTTCGTTGAAGCTTATGGACCTATTTAGAAGTCATGAAGATTCGATTGAAGCTATTGAAGACGGTATCGTCAAGTTTAATTTATAGTCTTTAAGCTTCTTTCGTAGAATGTTAAGCCTTGAGTAGGTCTTACGTTTTAATTCTTCATAACGCTCATATCTTAGCTCTAGGATCTTAGTAGAAGTCCATACAATCCTTCCCGAAGCATCGCGCTTCGATTCGCGACTTCTTGTGCATGTTAGTTGGTTCAAGAAGAAGAACTGACCGACTAGATGGTGATCTAGTCGGTCAGCCAAGCTTCTTGGACCGACTAGTTTCAGTCAGTTAATTCTTAGCTCTTTACTGTTTACAGTTAGTCGGTCTAAGTTGACTCACCGACCGACTAGTTTGTGAACTAGTCGGTCAGTGATGCTTCTGTGACCGACTAGTTGAGCTTTCCCTGTACATGCACATTTGAGCTTGAGCTACTGTTTATCATTAGTCGGTCTGTGCTCATTGATCGACCGACTAGTTGATGAACTAGTCGGTCAACTTTCCTTCTTAGACCGACTAGTTTAGTTTACTATACATGCCAAATTTTTCACCATACTTACTGTTTATTGTTAGTCGGTCTATGTTCATTTGCTGACCGACTAGTTGGTGAATTAGTCGGTCAACATTTGTTCTTGGACCGACTAAGTCTAATTCTTCTCAGACTTCAGTTTTATCTGTTAGTCGGTCCACGTTGAGTAACCGACCGACTAGTTGTGAAACTAGTCGGTCAGCTACTCTTCTTAGACAGACTAGTTCCTTAGTCTGTACTTTGATCTTTTCTCAGTTTACTCATTAGTCGGTTTACATTAATTGACCGACCGACTAGTTGATGAACTAGTCGGTCGGTGATTGTTCTTTGACCGACTAGTTGGGTTCAGAAAAGAGCCGTTGGAGCATTTAATGACTCGAATTTCTTTCTCTCTCTCCTCTATCCTATATATACTTGATGGGCTGCATTCATTGCTGCCAAGGCTGATATTATTGCAAGTTTAGAGATCAAGAGAATTCATTCAAAGCTCATTCAAAGCTCATTCATTCCATTCAATAATCTCTCCTCACTCTTACTTCCAAATAGAGATTCATTGAGTGTGAAGCCTTCCAAGCCAAGTGTTTGATTCTAGGTCACCAACATCCCCAAAGCTCTCAATCGCTGATCTACATCTTGGAGCTAGGGTTTGGTGCCACTTCTTCCTCAAAATCATCCTTGCCCTAATTCGTAAGCAATACTCAAGGCATAGGTATTTTGTTCGGTAAGAAGTTTTCTTATTTCATTTCATATTTGATTTGTAAGTTTCACTCTCGGTTGTGAGAGTGTGGTTGTGATCCCGGGTTGTGGGAGTCACAAATTACATTTTGTATGATTTGACTTGTGGAGGATTTTCACAAGTATTTCATAGTGGAAATCTTGAGTTAGGGTTTCTAACTCAAGTATCCGGAGGGGATCCGGGTGGTTGGGACGTAGGATCACCGGGAACAAGTCGGAGAGACTTGGGTGGATCCGAACCCAGTAACATCTCTTGTTAGCATTGTTAATTTTGTTGTTGTCATTCAATTTAAGCTTCCGCAAATTGATTTGGTAGTTGTTTGCATTATAATTAGGAATTATACTCCTTGTTATTTTTAAAGTACTATTCACCCCCCCTCTAGTACTTGTGCAGTAGCTTGTAGGGCATTACATGGAGAGCTCAAGAAAGAGATCTATATGGCTTAGCTCGATGACTATGATAGTGGAAATGGACTTGCATGTAGGCTGAAGAAGTCTCTCAATGGGCTGAAGTAGAAATCTAGACAATGGTATAAGTGCTTTGTGCACTTTATGACAAATGATCAAGGGTATGTTTGTAGCCTATATGATCATCACATGTTCTTTTGGAGGCTAGATGATGGGTTGTTCACCTATCTCTTGCTTTACGTTGATGATATGCTTATCGGTTCATCAAATAAAGTGGAGATATAGAGACTGAAGTCAGAGCTGAGTTGTGTATTTGAGATGAAGGACTTAGGCGAAGCATATAGAATTCTTGGGATGGAGATCTACCGAGATCGAAGTGGAGGTATATTTCATCTTTCACCAAGTCATTATTTGAAACTGTCATATAGAGATTTGGTTGTGATAGTATGAAGTATGTAGCTACTCTACTTGCATCTCATTTCAAGCTTTGTTCTGTTTACTGCCCAAAGAACGACAATGAGAAGAAGCTCACGGAGAGCGTACCGTATTCCAATATCATAGGAGCCTTGATGTATACTATGATATGTAACCGACCCGACCTGTCATATACTGTTAGCATTGTGAGCTGATTCATGCACAATCCGAGAAAAGTACACTAGCAAGTTTTCAATGGATACTTAGATACATCAATGACACCATTGACATTTGATTGACATATAGACGAGCTAATGACGGTCCGTAAGCTGTCGGATATGTTGCTTCAGACTTTGTAGGTGACTTGGATCGAAGGAGATCTACGACATGCTATGTCTTCACCTTGTCAGGAGATCTAATTTGTTGGTAGAGTATACTTCAGTCTACATTAGCCTTGTCTACTGCGGAGGCAGAGTACATGACATTGATTGAAGCAGTGAAGGAAAAGATATGGTTGATGGACTTGATGTACAATTTAAGAGTATACTGAGAGAGGTATGATCTCTATTGTGACAGCCAAAGTGCGGTGCACTTGGCTAAGAATCATGTCTTCCATGCATGTACCAAGCATATCGATGTGAGGTCTCACTTTGTAGAATATATGGGAGAAGAATACGATGACATCAATTTACTGAAGATTGGAACGGAAAACAACTATGTGGACATGTTGAATAAAGTTGTATCTGGAGCTAAGTTTAAGCACTGCTTGGACTTGCTCAATGTTGTTTCGAGGTGATTTCAATGGTAGTCCTAGTTGGGGGCATTGAGGCTCGGTAGAGCCAGTTGAGCCCTGATGGGTGCATTGAGCTCTTCAGAGAAAGTTGAAGTGAACACAATGTGACCCTTATTGAGGTGGTACACTGAAAGTCGACTATGTGACAGAGGCCTGAATCTCGTTAAGGTAGAGATTTGTGAAAGTTGGCTCGATTGAGGCACAAACGAGGTATTGGAGATGTGCAGATGATCTATCTTGTGCAGGGCTAGTGCGCTTGTGCTTTGGGTCCCGCCTATCTGGCTCTACATAATTCAGAAACAGGGATTTCGAGCTAATGGGCTTCTATATGCATTGATTCTAAGGTCAGAGGATCGGTGGCTCATAACTATGCAACTCTACAGTCCGAGCTAATTTGGATTGCTCACTTCGTCAGCTCAGTCTTCAGTAGGGAGTTCGACAGCATGGATGGGTCGACCATAAGATGCAGTGTCCTATTTAAAGTAGATTTATGATTGGATTAGATTAATTCCGTTTATGTTGGAGTTCTAGTCAAATAGGAATCCCTCTTCTATTAGAACACATATCATGTCCTAAGCTATATAAGGGGTGTTTAGGCGATGGTTTTAAGCTATTGATTGTAAAGGGCTATGAGCTGCCATTGTTGAGAGCCAACTTTGAGAGATTTGTTGAGAGCTTTTGGGGAGATCTTCAGTACTTCTTCTTCGTTGTGAAGAGAGAAGATTTGTATATGTTCTCATCTTTCATAATAAAGCTCATTGGTGTTCCATTGGCCAGTCACGGCCTAAAATCTTTATTGTTCGTACTCTTTGTTTGTTTGATGCTCGTCTGGTTAGGCGTATATTTTACATATTTTTATATCATTTATCCAAATAATTTTCACGTTTTGTTCGCATTTTCCATGCGCATCTCTATTCCTCTGTGAATGGTTTATATTTTTCGGGGGAAAAGCATGTAAAACGATGCAAGGGGATGACAGGAGAAGCAACGGAGTAGAAGCGTCGAAGTCTGGAGCCCAAAAGGAGAAATATGAGCCAAGAACAGGACAACACAGCCGTGCGTTGACATGCATGTACGGCTGTGCCAGCGTGTCAAATCTCAAGAAAAAATAGAGCTTCAACGACAGTCATGCAGCCCTCTACACAATCGTGCCACATTTGAGGAAAATAAAGAAAGGCTGCTGAAGGAGCTAACACGATCGTGCAGCCATCTGCACGGCCGTGCCAAGACTTGCAGAAGCCGGGAAGCTTTGAAGGATCGACACGGCCGTGCAGCCATCTGCACGACCATACACGATTTGCGTATGTTGAGAGAGCTTTGTTGCATGGCGGCGCACGGCCGTGCGACTTAGCGACACGATCGTGTGCCCGTTAATTTTGGGGTTTAGATCCAAATTTGCTAGGTTTTCTGGGGAGAATATAAAAGCAACTCTTCTAATTGTTTTTAGCCGACTTTTTACCTTGGTTTTGTTCTTCCTTTTGGTCGGTTACTCCTGCAATTTTTGTAAGATTCATTATTGTTCTATTTGAATGCAAAGTTAGATTTTTTATTCTCAATATTGGTATTGTTCTCTTATCTCTCTCTTTTAATTGTGATGGATTTTGCTATTGATTACTTGATGATTAATTCCATGGCTATTGAGTAGATTCTTTGTCTAGGACGAAGTTGAATTCTAATGTAGGTTATTAGTATGGGTTGATCGTCCCAAATATCAATCTATTGATTATTGCTAGGGTTTAGTCTAGGAATGTGCTTAATATCGATTTAGTCGTTAAAATGCTATATAACCCTAACCACCGATGAGAAATCGGTGTTCTGGTTTTATGCATATTAATGTTAGATTGATTTTCTAATAATTAGGGCCACCGACGAGAAATCGGAGTTCTAGATAGAGACCTAGACTTAGATCCTAGTTTTCTTCCATGGCTACACATGGAGAGAACGCGGATTGGGATTTAATTCTCACACATATCTTTACTTCAATAGATTGAGAAGCTAGATCAACCCTACATTTAATCTGCAATAGCGGGGATACTTACCCCTAATCTTTCCCATATTTGATACAAACTTAGAACACTCTTGCTCTCTTGACGATCCCGCGTAGCTAACTAAAATCCTTGATTAACCAGTGATCAACCACTGTCTCCCCGTGTTCGACCCGTTTGCTACGACCACCACCATATTGTAAAACCCTCAACAAGTTTTTGACCCTCAACACGTCCCCTCACTGCCGATCGTCCGACGATCCACTGCTTTCCGCTCAGTGTGGCACAACAATTACATGGGTAGAGTTATTGATTGTCCATGGAAATGATTAATTTTAAGGCAAGATGGAGATCGTTAGGATCTGATTGAAAATCTAATTTGAACACTAATTGAGTTAGAATTCATTTTTATGTATTTCTTTTTTGTGCGAGTTCCATAATAATTATGGTTCTAATTTGGACTACTATTATAGGTAGAGTTCAATTTGATTTAGGAGTTTATTTGTTAGTATAAACTTACGGTATTGAATCCAACCGTGTCAATGAGTTTTTAGGATCTTTGAGAGTTTATGGTGGGATTGAGTTTTTCTTGGGAACTATTGAGTGTTTTTGCAGAAATATGTTCTGATGAGAGATGAAATTTCAATATTAAACCTATTTTTCTTTCAAATTTTAATTGTCATAACAAGTGTAGATCGATGCACAATTTCAAATCTGAAGAAAGTAATCAAACTTAACGAACCATAACTCAAACTAAGAATGTCTGTATGGTAAATAAACATTCCATACGTAATTCATGATTGAATGCTTTTTTCAAACGTTTCATTACAATCTGAATAATGAGAAAAATGAAAAATAAATTATTGTTATGAATCAACTACTGGGGAGGAGCCCTCAGCTCTTTATTTATAGGCAATGGGGAGAGTATGTAGGATCCTGTCAAAACAACGTTAGGATCGATAAATGAAGTTGAGACTTACGCTTGCGTACGCGGCACAGTAATCTTGGAACTTCGCCCTCGGATTCGCCACAACGGTCGATACTTCGTCACGGAGGATCGAAGCAGTGTTTCACCGCCTAAATCTCTAACTAGAAGAGGATTTTAATGGAAGGGAGAAGAAGAACATAAGATGCCTTATGCAAACTTATGGCATGGAAAGTGTGAATGAATGCCTTACCCTTGGGTCATATTTATAGGCTTTAGGGGTAGTTATTGTAGGAAATAACTAAATATAAGCTTATTAGCCTATATTAGCACATTCATTTATCTTCTTCTTTATCCACTTATCAAGTGCCATTTTGCACTTATAAAGTGGCTTTTTCCACTTATCGAGTGGCTTTTTCCACTTATCGAGTGGTCCTTTTCACACGAGAAAAGGTTCCCTTTGCGCACGCCTTCGTGTACGCGACATCTGAGGTCCGTATACCCTCATACATCCCCTCATGGGTGTATTTATGTCGTCCATATCCAACATCTCCCACTCACACTAGAGGGGATTGTAAGGAAACTTATTTTCCTCTAACTCTTCTGTTTATCATACTGAGAAATAGGCCGTGTGACCGTCATGCGCATAGAGTCCGCTGTTGTGCACTTGTTAGAGATACACAACACTCCTCGGGGTGCAAAGTTGAGTAGATCAACGCATGCTTTACCCTAGATTATTTCTTCAAATTTCTTATACTTTATATTCAACAATTGAATCCCATCTGGATTGCAATTGGCTGGCCAGCTTTGAATCTTTAAAGTCCAAATGTGAATGCGAAATTAATCTTCCTCTTCTTGCGATCCTTTCGATCTTGACTTGACTTGCTTTTCTAACATGCCCCGCCGGACCGAATTAACCATAGTCCATAAGTAACATGCTAAGATAGCAATCACCCAGTCAAATCTAAAGGAGCCAATTAGAGTCCATAAGGGTAATGAGTTAAGACCCATGTGGTCTTTGGGTCTCACATAATAGTAAACTTTTTTACTATTCTAACCCAATGGTCAAAAATGCATACGTAGTATGAATACGTATTACAACATCACTCCTTTCCCAGGGAGCGTATGTCTCAATGATGTTGTAAGGATGATAATCAGACACCACAATGTCTGACTTTGGGTCCCTTTCACTACTCAAATAATCTTCTGGACCCACATCCTGCATAAGACAGATAGGATTTCAAAAATCCTCTTAGATCTTTGTAAGCATCCATATGATGCAGATCTTTCATACGACTATTTTGTTTAAGTCTTGACTCTAAATCATCCGTCTGACGATTTTGACTTTAAACAGGTCTCATCTTTATTTTATCCATCTGATATAATAAAGGCGGTTGCTCATGTGAGAGAGCCAACCTCAATCTGTCCGACATACTAGAAAGTATAGCTGAGTTTTCAAAAATGTACACAAACATTTCTCAGAAATTCATATGCAATGTTAAAAAAGAACTTATTCTTTTATTAAATTTGATCTTTCTCAGACATGGGAATATATATTGGTACAACTCAGCTCTTACGCAATCTTTGGGATGATAAGTGTTTATAAAACACATTTCTGGGGATCGCTTTCGTAAGCGGATCCTCTATCATCTCATGCGTAGATATGTACCTTATGTCTACCTTCTTGGTTTTATCATAGTCTTTTGCAAATTCGTATCGGATATCAATGTGTTTGATCTTACAAGACACATTATCCTCTTAACCGCTTTCCAGTGTACTTGCCCTGGATTGGATTGGTAACGGCTTACCATTTCCAACGGCAAAACAGATGTCCGGTCTCGTACACACCATAGCGTACATAAGACTATCAACTGCACTGGAATATGGAACTTTTTCCATAATTTCCTTTTCCTTTTGGTTCTTTGGACACGATTCCAGATATAAATTATCACATATGCTTATATGAATATTAATGGACTTGCAGTCCTGCATATCAAAGCGTTCTAGAACCTTCTTTATATAAGTCTCCTGAGAGAGAAAGAAGTTTCTTCGAACGATTCCTTGAAATCTTAACTCCAAGGATATATGCGGCTTTTCCTATGCCTTTCATCTCAAATACTGATGAAAGCCAAGCCTTGATACTCATCACAAAGCCCTTGTCATTTCCGGCTATTAAAATGTCATCTACATATAGAGACATGATAATATACTTGCTTTTAATCCTCTTGATATATACTCAGTTATCTTCATCAATCATGGTAAAACCATTTGATAACTTTATGAAATCGAATATACCATTGCCTCGAGGATTGTTTAAGACCATACATGGACTTATGAAGTTTACAAACCTTATGTTCGTTTCCTTCTTTTACAAACCCTATTGGTTGTTCCATATAGATCTCCTCGTCCAATTCTCCATTGAGAAAGGCAGTCTTTACATCCATTTGATGTAATTCGAGGTCTAAGCAAGCTACCATTGCCAGAATCAGGCGAATCGAGGTAAAACGAACAACAGGTGAGAAGGTCTCTTCGTACTCTATCCCTTCCTGTTGCGTAAAACCTTTCGCGACAAGGCGAGCTTTATATTTGTCAATAGAGCCATCAGCCTTATGCTTGATCTTGAGAACCCATTTGTTCCCAATAGCTCTGCGTCCTCTGGGTAAGTCAACTAAGTCACAGACTCGGTTAACTTTCATGGATTCTAACTCCTCTTGCATCGCTTCCATCCATTTGTCTTTAGCAGGGCAAGATACGGCCTGTTTGAAAGTAGCAGGCTCGTCATCTTCTTGTAGTAAAGTCATAAAGGTTTGCGAAAATTCATCCTCAAATATTAGAGGAGCCAATCTTGTACGACTACTACATCGTATTTGAGATTCTTCAAGTCCTTGTTGACTCGAATTTAGATCAATTCTAATATCACTCCCACTTGGAATGTCGTTAGAATTGCTCCCACTTGGATCATTATTCCCGTATGGAATAGGATAATCGTCATTCGTATAATCCATTGGTGAAGGTTGAAACGTATTTTCGTTTTCACCAAGAATTCTCCCACTCGAATGAGGTAATCCTTCTTGATCATAAATCTCAAATAGAGATAAGTCCTGACTTATCTCGCCCTGTCTTGGAAACTCGTTTTCCAAGAAAGTGACATCCCTCGACTCAAACTCAATTAGCCCACCATTGTCTTCCTGACTAACAAAAACATAACCTTTGGAGTTTTCTGCGTATCGTATAAAGATACATTTCCTTCCCCTTGGCCCAAGTTTGCCATACTTATGGGAGGAAATATGTGCGTAGGATGCACAACCCCAAGGTTTCAAAATGTTTAAGTCAGGAGACCTTTGGTTCCACAACTCATAAGGAGTGGAGCTAACTGATTTCGAGGGTACGCGGTTTAAAATGAAAGCGGCCGTCAATAATGCATCACCCCAAAAGGTGATTGGCAAGTTAGCTTGCGCCATCATTGAACGGACCATTTCCATTAAAGTCCTATTTCTCCTTTCTGCAACACCGTTTTGTTGAGGAGTATAAGGCATAGTTACCTTATGTACTATGCCTTTTTCATCACAAAGTTCCTTAAAACTTGTTGATTGATATTCACCGCCCCTATCGGTTCGCAAGACCTTAATCTTGTGATCTAATTGATTCTCCACTAAACTCATATAGTTTTTAAAGCAAGCCAATGCTTCACTTTTGTGGGATATCAAATAGATATGTCCGAATCGGGTGAAATCATCAATAAAAGTGATGAAATAGGACTTCCCGCGTCTTGTCTTGACATTCATCGGACCACATATGTCTGAATGGATAAGCTGCAATGGAACCTCGGCCCTTGTGCCGGTTCCAAACGGCTTGCGACAAGATTTCCCCACTAGGCAATGTTCGCAGGTCAACATTTCAACCTTTAAAACATTGGATAGAAGGCCATGTTTGGCAAGTCTATCCATACGCGTTGGTCCAATTTGACCAATCCTTGCGTGCCAACAAATCACATCAGACTCATAAGTCTTAGAATTTGCAATAAGGAAATTTTCATTACACGAGGAATCATACATTATACTCATTACAATAAATCCTTTAAATACAAACCCAGTACCAATAAGAGTATTATTACAACTTAAGTCCATATTACAATCATGAAAAAACCAGTTATAGCCAAGACCCATTAACACGACCACAGAAATTATATTCCTTCGAATATCTGGAGCGAAGAGGACATCATGAAGTAGGAGAGTGCGGTCGTTGTCCAACACTAGCTTGCAAGTCCCAACGCCTTTCACTTCAATACGTGTGTTGTTTCCTACATAGATCCACTTTGTTCCTTGGGGTATCTGGTGATACTCCACGAAGGACCGTTTGTCCCTTGCTATGTGGTCGGTGGCACCTGAATCAATTATCCAAAATGGATTAGATTCCACAAGAAATATTGAACTAGAAACACATATGTAACTAGTATATTTACAAGTTACCTCGTCGCCTCCACTCGTACATGAACGAGCATAGTGACCGAGCTTGTTGCACTTGAAGCACTTGATCCTCTTCAAGTCTTTCTTCTTGTGCCATTTCTTGTGCCCACCCTTGTGTTTGGGTTTCTTGGTAGACTCATGTTGCTTATTACGTTCATTAGTGAACTTTGAACGATCTTTCCGTTTCTTCCCCCCGTGTGAGGAACTAGCAACCATGTGCACTTCTGCACTTGGCTTGGCAGCCGCAAGCCGCTCTTCATCTAATTCGAGGTGCTTAGAAACATCGCTAAAAGTCTTGATGCTCTCATTGTGGGTGAGATGCATCTTCATTTGGTCCTACCCATTTGGTAGGGAACGTATGACTGCTTGGATTTGTTGCTCATCAGTGAGCACATGACCTGCGTCCTTTAACTCTGAGATAAGATTCGCCATATGTCGCAGATGTTTCCCCATGGAATGATCTGGACGTTTCTTATATGAATTGAACCTTATAGTTAAGGCGCGAAGTTTGGACACCGATGTGCCACCGAACTTCTCTTCTAGCTTGGACCATATGTCCATGGCTAGGTCATGTTCTCGGAAGATGCGCATTATGTCATCAGCCATACTGCTTAATAACGTAATGCGTGCTATCTTGTTCTTCCGAGACCAAGCATCAAAAGCTTCCTTGTCTCGTCTGTGTTGGGCCGTAGTGCCAAACTCGGGTTCAATCATTACGTTCTTTAGAGTTTCAAGCACTTCTTGCTCCTCTAAAACGTATTGTATCTTGATGGACCAAAGTTTGTAATTATCGCCGTTGAGTTTTTCACCTCTGTTTAACTCAGCGACGATATTCTTTGAAGCAGAATACATTTTACTTTTAAAATGCTGCAAAAGACACAAAACCGAAGGTTTGATCAAAAACATTGCATTGAAAAATTCTTAAAATATAATTCCCATTTGAAGTGATAATAGAATATCCCATTTGGATAGTTCTAATTTCAACTCCCACTTGGAATGACATTTATAATTTGATAAGTTACTTTCGAAAAATATTGAAGATGTTACCCTAGAATTGGAAATGTCACTACGTTTCCAATCACCATCTAGAGTAACTTTCAGTATTTCCCCATCACTTTATCAAATAAAAGCACTCTTATAGTACTTTGCAGCGGAAAAGCGTTTTTGAAAACGTATTTTTCAAAACGTATGAAAACGTATTTTTCAAAAAATATATTTCAACATAGTACCCTTATGATACTAGTGAAATATTCGGCAATCCCTGGCCATTGCCGGGTTTAAGCCGTTGCCGTGCCAAGGTCGGATCCCCCCTTGAGGAGATTTTTCTGCAAGCAATTGTCGCCGGCTCCCGTATGGATCCAGGCGCTTCCCCCCTTATAGGAGAATTTTGCCGCAAATGACTGCCGTCGGCCCTGTATGGGCTAGCCTTGCAGATGGCCAGGGCCGAAATTACTGGCAAGGCCTCCGGCTGAATTGGTCGACCAAAAAACCCGAATTGGTCGACCAATGCCGACCAAGGGTTCTGGCACCCTCCACTCCCGGCCAGGGCCTCTGCCCTGGCAGAGGCTGGCCAAGGGCCGGCCAGGGCCTCTGCCCTGGCCGAGGCCAGGGCGCCGGCCCTGGCCACTGCCTGGGCCGGCGAGGCCCCGGTAGTGGCCAGGGCGCCGGCCCTGGCCACTGCCTGGGCCGGCGAGGCCCTGGCCGAGGCCAGGGCGCCGGCCCTGGCCACTGCCAGGGCCGGCGAGGCCCTGGCCGAGGCCAGGGCGCCGGCCCTGGCCTTGGCCGAGGCCGGCCAGGGCCCCTTGGCCCTGGCCTGGCCTCGGCCAGGCCTGTCCTTGGTCACGGCCAGGGCCCCCTGGCCCTGGCCGGGGCCGGCCAGGTCCGGCCATGGTCGGGGCCGGCCATTGTCGGGCCATGGCCCATATGGCCATGGCCGGCCACCCCCTTATATGGGGTTGCCGCACACCCCCGCCGGAGGGGTGGCCGTGGTGGTTATTGGTCGTAGCCAACCCCCTCCGCATGGGAAGGGGGGGTGCGTTGCCTTCATAGCCCATTTGGCCATGGTGATCAAGCACCAAAAGTCATCTTCCCCGATGTGAATAACTACCATCTTCTTCCTCGATGAAGCACCCGTTCGTCGAGAAAGTAGTTATTCTCTAATGGCCGTGTGCCAAAAATGAAAAATAACACACTTTAAAGTTCGCAAACTACGCGCTCCACATGAAGAGAGTTCACATTCCCTATGAATGGAGACTCGGCATCCATGAAGAGTGCGAGCTTGACGACGTGAACAGTCGGTTCTTCCCGTCACGGAGAGTTCCTGCCATATCCTTAATGGTAGGAGACCCTAACGTGAAAAGAACAACCGCTGCGTTCTTTCCGTCACGAAGCGTTCCTACCATATCCGTAATGGTAGGATACCCATTTGTGAAAAAGATAACGCCTCGTTCATCGGTTCGACGGGGCGGCGGTTTGACCGGGGCGAACCCGTATGGCTCCGATACCAATGTAGGATCATGTCAAAACAACGTTAGGATCGATAAATGAAGTTGAGACTTACGCTTACGTACGCGGCACGGTAATCTCGGAACTTCGCCCTCGGATTCACCACAACGGTCGATACTTCGTCACAGAGGATCGAAGCAGAGTTTCACCGCCTAAATCTCTAACTAGAAGAGGATTTTAATGGAAGGGAGAAGAAGAACATAAGATGCCTTATGCAAACTTATGGCATGGAAAGTGTGAATGAATGCCTTACCCTTGGGTCATATTTATAGGCTTTAGGGGTAGTTATTGTAGGAAATAACTAAATATAAGCTTATTAGCCTATATTAGCACATTCATTTATCTTCTTCTTTATCCACTTATCAAGTGCCATTTTGCACTTATAAAGTGGCTTTTTCCACTTATCGAGTGGTCCTTTTCACACGAGAAAAGGTTCCCTTCGCGCACGCCTTCGTGCACGCGACATCTGAGGTCAGTATACCCTCATACATCCCCTCATGGGTGTATTTATGTCGTCCATATCCAACAGAGTACAAAGATGAGTTTACAATGATATGGGCCTATCTCTAGGATAGCCCGGAATCTCAACCAACACGGTTAAATAACCGTTCACAACACTCCCCCTTATCCAGCCATTGGTGTGGACTCTGCTCGAGATTACTTCAGGATTCTGAGCGTAGAAGAGTCTCACATGGGGTGGATACTTCGGGATCCTGAGTTGGTGAGATTTGCCTCGTTAAAACCTTTAGCTATGGAAAACCCAGTGTGAAAAACCATAGTTAAGGAAAAAGAGTACAAACTCTGCCAAACTCCCTCTGATTTGTACAAGCCCTCAAGCTTGCAGATCTCTTAGGCGTCTCATTCCAATTCTATGTACAAGCTTCCTGAAAGTGGCAGTAGGAAGGGCTTTAGGGAACAAATCTGCCAAATTGCCACATGATTGCATTTGTCTGATGTCGATCTTGACATCTCTCTGTAGCTCGTGCGTCCAGAAGAACTTTGGTGAAATGTGCTTCGTTCTGTCGCCTTTGATGAAGCCACCTCGTAACTGAGCTATGCAAGCAGCATTGTCCTCGAACATTGTAGTAGGCTCGAGATCTCCGGACTTCAGTCCGGTCGTAGACATGATGTGGTGGACAACTAAGCGTAGCCATACGCATTCTCTGCTTGCTTCATGTCTGGCAATGATCTCAGAGTGATCGGATGATGTCGCCGTCAAGGTTTGCTTGATGGATCTCCAGGAAATGGCTGTCCCTCCGTAGGTAAACACGTACCCAGTCTGTGACTTTGCTTTGTGGGGATCAGACAAGTAGCCTGCATCAGCATAACCTGCAAGTGTAGAGGATATTCCATTTTTGTAGAAGAGTCCCAAATCTGTAGACCCTTGGAGGTAGCGCAGAAGGTGCTTAACCCCGGTCCAGTGGCGCTGTGTGGGTGCTGCACTGTATCTGGCTAGCAAATTTACTGCGAACGCTATGTCGGGACGCGTGCAGTTTGCCAGATATAGTAGTGCTCCGATGGCACTCAGATATGGAACTTCTGGACCAAGTATATCATCCCCCTCTTCCAGCGGCCGGAAGGGGTCTTTATGTGCATCCAGAGATCGTACCACCATAGGTGTACTTAGTGGATGACATTGGTCCATATGGAATCTTTGCAACATTTTCTTCGTGTATGTGGTTTGATGTAGTAGGATTCCATCTTTTAGATGTTCAATCTGTAAGCCAAGGCAGAATTTTGTTTTGCCTAGGTCTTTCATTTCAAATTCTTTTGTTAGGCTTACAGATATCTCAGTAATCTCTTCAGGAGATCCTATGAGATTCAGATCGTCTACGTAGACTGCAATTATTACGAATCCTTTTCCCTTTGTTCTTATAAAGATACAAGGGCAGACTTCATTGTTTGTGAATCCTTGTTGAACAAGGAACTCACTGAGTCTGTTATACCACATTCTTCCTGATTGTTTGAGACCATACAATGATCTTTGTAGCTTAACAGAATAGACGTCCCGAGGTCTATCTTTTAGTTCAGCAGGCATAGAAAAGCCATCAGGAAGTTTCATGTATATCTCCTTGTCGAGATTGTCGTATAGATATGCAGTCACAACATCCATTAGCTGCATATCTAGGCCTTCCTTTGCTGTTAAGCTTATCAGGAATCTGAAAGTGATCGCATCCATGACCGGGGAGTATGTTTCGTCATAGTCTATTCCCGATCTTTGGAAAAATCCTTGTGCTACAAGTCTAGCTTTGTAGCGTGTGATCTCATTATTTTCGTTTCTTTTTCTGACGAATACCCATTTGTATCCCACAGGTTTGACACCGGTAGGTGTCTGGACTATTTGCCCAAAGACTTTTCGTTTCTGAAGCGAGTCCAGCTCGGCTTCTATTGCCTGATTCCACTTTGGCCAGTCATTTCTACGTTTGTATTCAGCAATGGAATGTGGTTCATAATCATCGTCGCTTCCGGCGACGTGAATGGCAATGTGAAACGCGCAGTCATCGTCGACGACTGTACTCTTTCTGTCCAATACCTCCCATGTACGTATATAATTCAATGATATCTCAGTTTCTCCCGGCAGTTCCTCTGCAGTGGATTCCTGGAGGGGAGAGGGTATGGACACGAGCTCGTTTCTCTGTGGGGGTATCGTCCCAAGGTCTCCGGATATTTTTCTTTTTCTTGGATTTTTATCCTTGGAGCCTGGTGGTCTGCCTCTTTTCTGTTGAGGTGCAGCCACTTCTGCTGCTGGTGGATTGCATTCATCCTTTGGGATGTCAATCCTAGCTGGAGTATTCGCAACAGGGATGTGTGATTTGACAATCTTCTGGTTGTCACTAAACGAATCCGGTAATTTATGGACTGTGTCCTGGATGTGTAAGATCTTCTGGATCTCATCATCACATTGTTTTGTTACCGGATCGTAGTGGGTCAGACTTTTTGTATCCCACGTTAACATTTGCTTTGCGCTAGACTTTTCAATGTCTAGGCCCATTTTTGGGAAATACGTCTCATCAAAGTCGCAGTCTTCAAGACGTGCCTTAAAAGCGTCCCCCGTTTGGGGTTCTAGGTATCTTATAATGGAGGGTGAGTCAAACCCTACATAAATACCTAGGCGACGTTGAGGGCCCATCTTGGTCCTCTGGGGTGGTGCAATGGGGATATAAACTGCGCAGCCGAAGATTCTCAAGTGAGAAATGTTCGACGGCGTTCCATATGCAAGTTGCATTGGAGATAGACTCTGACCTCCTGAGGGTCTTATTTTTATTAGTGATGCAGCATGCAAGATTGCATGTCCACATGCATCCACCGGCAATTGGGATTTCATTAGCAATGGACGTGCAATCCATTGGAGTCTTTTAATTAGCGACTCGGCTAACCCATTCTGGGTGTGAACATGCGGCACTGGATGTTCAATTTCTATTCCCGTTGCCTGGCAATATTCATGAAATGACTGAGAGGTAAATTCCCCCGCATTGTCCAGACGTATTTTCTTAATTTGGTTGTCCGGAAAATACGCCCGCAACTTTATTATTTGTGCCAAAAGCTTTGGAAAAGCTAAGTTGCGGGTTGAAAGTACAATCAGTACCATAAAATACCGAAAGGGCCCACTAGGGGGGTGGATAGGTCCATATATGTCTCCGTGTATTCTTTCAAGGAAGCTAGGAGACTTGATATCCACTTTAAGTGGTGATGGCCTTGTTATTAATTTACCCTTAAAGCCGGGTACACAAGGGAATTGTCCCTTCTAAAGAATCTTCTGGTTCTTCAGGTTATGCCCGTAGGATTGTGATATGATGCGGTACATCATCACAGATCCGGGGTGGCCAAGTCTATCGTGCCAAAGTAAGAATTTGGCCGATGTCGGGCACTTCAGGTGCTCCGTCAGGTTTGCTTCCTCTCTCCGAATTTTTGTATGGTAGAGGCCTGATGAGAGGCTCTCAAAACGTTCAAGTATGGTTTTAACTCCATTGTCTTGAGACGTTACATACAGTAATTCATTTTCTTTTACATTTGCTGTTTCCAAGTGTAATCCGTTAAGACGGATATCTTTGAAACTTAGTAAGTTTCGCTTGGAGTTCGGAGAGTAAAGTGCATCTTTAATTTCTATTTCTGTTCCATTTGGTAGCAACAAAGTTGCATTCCCAGAACATTCAATTATGTCCGATGGCCCTGAAATTGTATTTACAGGGCTCTTATACAGAGTAATGATATGGAAATAGCATTTGTGCTGAAGGATCGTATGTGTCGACGCGCTGTCTACTAAGCAGTCATGAGAGCATCCAATCTAAAAAGATGAGTAAACATTTGCATTTCAGAAAAACTAAATTTTATTCGACAGAATTCAAATTACATGTAAGCTCTCATAAAATAGATTGTTCTTGAAATAAAATGCTAAAAATGCTAAGATAAATAAAGCTGGCTAATCAAGAATATCATCTGACTCGAAGTCTTTGGCTGTGAACTTGACTGCATTGTTCGCAGCCATCAGGTTTGATTCAACATTTTTTTTCTTGCTTTGTTTATAAAGCTCCTGGAGATGCACTGGGGTCCTGCACACTCTGGACCAGTGGCCTTTCATGCCACAGCTGTGGCACTGGTCTTCCCAATCCCTCTTGGGTGGGGGTGCATCATTTTTCTTGTTATCATTTCTGCGCCAGGTGAACTTGCGCTTCCCTTCATTCTTTCGCTGCTGTGGTGGGCCCTTGGCTCTTTTCTATTGTCCCCCTTTCTGTGGTCTTTCTTTTCTTTTATTGTCTCTTTTCTTTTTGACGGAAGAGGAATGTTGAGCTTCTGGTAGAGGGGCAGTGCCAGGAGGGCGCATATTGTGAGTGGCGAGGAGAAGCTCTCTGTTTTGCTCGGCCATGAGTAAACATGACAGCAGCTCCGAATACTTGGTGAACTTACGTTCACGGTATTGCTGCATGAGTATCGCATCTTTTTCATGGAAAGACGTATACGTCTTTTCCAGCATGCGATCTTCTGAGACTTTCTCACCACACAACTTCAGGCTTGAGGTGATACTAAAAAGTGCCGAGTTGTACTCAACAATAGACTTAAAGTCCTGCAGTCTCAGGTTCTCCCACTCATATCTTGCCCTTGGGAGTATAACATCTTTCTGATGTTTATATCTGTCCTCAAGGGCAGTCCACAGCTCAAGTGGATCTTCGACCGTAAGGTATTCAGCCTTTAGGGTCTTATCCACATGGCGACGAATATAGATGATGGCTTGCGCCTTCTCTATATCGCTAAATTTTTCTTTGTCTGTCACAGCAGCAATGAGGGATTTTGCCCGAAGGTGAAACTTTACATCTAGCTGCCAGCTCAGATAGTTTCTACCTGATGCATCCAGCACTTCGAAATCAACGATTGCAATTTTAGCCATTTATCTAGCAGAGCACAAACATGCATGAATTAATATTTAATCAAAAGAAAACATTTTCATGCGGAGGCAATATTTAACGAAAAACTAGATGTGTGGATCGGCCAGTCCCACAAGAAAGAGTCCAAAGTCCACAGTCCAAATTATACAAATTTGCAGCTTTAAAAATGAAAATACAACTTTGGAAACCCCGTGGGTCCCATATGATATCTCCAGCTTCAAGCATGGCCTTCGACTCCATGGAAATTGGTCTTCTTTCTTTGACATTTACATAAATTCCTCACTACCATTTCTCTCAAAAATAAAAGAAAAGTGCGGGAAATAAACTATGGGACTAAACTGCCGATCCAAAAACCACATTTAGCAATTCATGCAGAAATATTGTGCTCATCAACATTTTCATTCACAAACATCGTAGGCAGTTATATTCACATGAGGATAAAATATTTAATCACTTAATAGTTATTGGACCACTGGGCAACGTCATACACCGTTAGGTTAGGTGACTAACGGCAGAGCAGTCGCAGGATCTTCCTAATTATTAAGTTTTAAATATGATGCACAACCACGCATATAATATCCACATAATTTGCCAGAGATGTAAAGCATGTAAAAAAAAATTACGATGCATGGGTTGTAAAGTAAATTGGGTTTAATCAATCAAATTGATTAAGAGCCCAAAATAGACATTTTCGTTGAAGAAGGAAAATGGTTTTTCCTTTTTGAATCATCCCAAATATCCCCAAAAGTCTCCAATAAGTCCTGGTATGCCAGATAATCGCCCCCATAATTTACCGTGATTTTTCACGAATTTATTTGCCCTCAGACACCCTTTTAAAAATTGATTTTTGGCCCGAAAAGTGCCATTAAAGGCTTATTTATGGTCTTTGCCCCCCCCCCCCCCCCGATTTTTTTGTTCGAATTCGGCCTGCGGACCGAAGCCCGAAGCCGGCCTGCGGGCTTCGGGCCGCATGCAAAAAAAAGTATTTTTTTTCAATTAGGCCTGCGGGCCGAAGCTCGCAGCCGGCTTGCGGGCTTCGGGCCGCAGGGAATTTTTTTCCTTTTCTTTTTTCTTTTTTTGTTTGAATTCGGCCTGCAGGCCGAAGCCCGCAGTCGGCCTGCGGGCTTCGGGCCGCAGGCAAAAAGAATTTTTTTTTCAGATTAAATCGGCTTGCGGGCCCGAAGCCCGAAGCCGGCTTGCGGGCTTCGGGCCTGCAAGAAAAATTATTTATTTATTTATTTTTTGATTTGGGCCACGAAAAAGCCCATTTGGGCTTAGGGGGGCGGCGGCTAGGGTTTAGCCGCCGCCGCCGCCTTTCTTCCGCCGATGGCGGGCCGGGGGGGGGGGGGGGGGGGGGGGGGGGGGCAAAGGGGCGGTCAGAGACCGCCCTTTCGGGCGTTGTCGTAGGGGCCCCCCATCCGCTTCGGGCGGGGGGGGGGGGGGGGGGGGGGGAAGGGCGGTCGAAGCCGCCCTTTCGGGCGGAGACGTGGGTCACCCCCCGTTACAGGCGCGCGGGGGGGGGGGGGGGGTAAGGGCGGTCGGAAACCGCCCTTTCGGGCGGAGGTTAGGGGCCGCCCCCCACGCTACAGGCGGGGGGGGGGGGGGGGGGGCATAGGGGCGGGCGGAGCCGCCCTTTCGGGCGACAGCAGCGGCCCCCTCTCGCTTCAGGGGGGGGGGGGGATTGAGGCCGGCAGCAAACCGCCGTAGGGCACAAACAAGGGCTAAAACAAATTAAACCCGAAAAGTTTGGTTTTTGGGATGAACGATTCGTCGTTTTCAAGGCGACAATAGATCCCCGTATCGATCTTGCGAGATCTAGGGGAGGGGGAATCATACGTATGATTAAAAACATCATTTTGGTGATTTTTACCTCTATATCCGTCCTCCGGATATAGCGACGGTTGCACGAAGCCCTACGCGGATGAAGACGCTTGATTGAGGAAGCCTTGCACCGCGCTCATGGATCTCCCGTCTCCTATCGCCTTCGCCTTCGCAATGAACGAAAAGAATTTTTGTGGAAAGAAAAAATTTTAGAGGCTCGTGCTGATAACGTGTTATGAATCAACTACTGGGGGAGGAGCCTTCAGCTCTTTATTTATAGGCAATGGGGAGAGTACAAAGATGAGTTTACAATGATATGGGCATATCTCTAGGATAGCCCAGAATCTCAACCAACAAGGTTAAATAACTGTTCACAACAATTATAAAATAGAAAGAGCAAAGTATGTTCCTCTCTCTCCTCCTTTCAGATGAGAATATTAATATGTTTTCCAATTCATACAGGTTTTAGCCCATGCTTCAACGCAGCTTTCCACACCACATCGATCCGATCGACGTCGATAGCACCGACCTCGTGGTGAGTCCATCCCTCCAAGCTATGGACCATGCCCCCAGCGTAGCAAGCATGCACAACCCCTCGGTCTAATTTGTACTGTTAAGATCATTCAACATGGCATCATTCAACATGGTATCAGAGCAACGCCGTCTAAAAAATACAATTCAACTATTTGAGAAGGGTCAACAAATTTGCGCACCTCACACATACTTAGCCCTTGGACATCCTTGGGCAGCCTCATCGCGGCCAGCTTCCCGTATGTGCAGTCTCTCCGAAAGCTGTTGACGGGAGGGACGACGAACTGGTGGAAGTGCGTGCCGCACGGTGCCCACCGCTGCTCCCGTGGGGTGAGCCACTTTCTGACGATCCATGTCTGCAGTTAAGAGTCGTAGTAAGCCTAAACCTCTTAACATTGAGTCTCTCTTTTTGTTATAGAGTCGTAGGGCCTGACCATACCTTGCAATTTTGGGCTGCTTGGTACTTTGTGACCTGAACAATTTATTGCTGACACTCTGCAGGCGCTTCTTTCTGAATCTTCAGAAATCTCTCTGTTGATAGTGTCAACATCTGCATACGACATATTAGCATATAATGCACGTATCCAACATGATACTTCTATTTCTGACTACGAGCTTACCATGACTCGGACTTTTTTCCGGCTAAGGTACAACGCGATGGCCATACCGAGTTTGGACGTAGCGCCGGTGATGAAGACCTCTCTGACGTTAGCCGGGATCTCGTTCAAGATGACCACGGCGGTCAGGGTGTTGCCGTGGACTATTCGCACCTTGAGGTTGGGGTGTTTGTTGACGAACAACGTCCCGCCGCCGTTGAGCGATTCGTTCTGCAGAGACAAGCAGTTGGAGTTTCAGGAGAAGCTGGATCCTGACCTCAAAACAACTGAAGGAAGCAGCTGAGCCTACCTTGTTCAGTGCTGCAAGGCTGAGGACCTTGACACCCATCTTGTCTGCCCTCAGGATTGCTAGCTCGATCTGGTCGTTGATGCCATCTTTAGCAAACGGCAAGAAATACTGCAAGAATTGCAAATTCGTGTCTTTGTCAATGCGGCAATTTATCATTTTGAAGGTTCTTAATATTTTCAAGAGACGTGAGAGAAAAGTTAGACTTTATTTTCTGTCCAATATCTCTACTTTCGAACCTGAAATCCACATCTTGGGACAAGCCAGGTTTGATGCAGTCGGCCACTGATGTTGTAGAACGAAACCAAGAAGGTCTTCGAGAATGCCCACATGAAGAGCAGGATGGTGAAGGCAGTCGGCCACAGGAGCAACAGCCAGAACGTCACCGAAAACGGCTGCGAGCTGAACGACCGGAGAATGAAGGGCGAGTGCAAGGAGGAGGCAATGTCCACAAAGTGAGCAAGGAAGACGAAGTCGGGAACCTGATCGTCTTTCGCTGCATTGAGACACGCTAAGTTCTTAGGTTTGCTAAAGTCGCATGAATCATAGCATTTGCGATTATGTCTCCTTATTCATATAAAATACTCGAAAATGGTCACTTTTTAAGAATAGTTGTCAATTAATCGAAATGAATGCCACTCATAATTACTTATATTTCAAGATATTAACCGAAATGGCCGGTTGAATGAGACAATGTCGTGAAGGATGGATTGGATTACCAACCTCCAACCCTATTGGGCAGCTCCAGGTACCAACTAGTCCACATCAAACTGAAGAAAATAAAAGATCCCGCAGTATCAATTTTTGTTAGAATCTTTCCCATACCTGAACTTATCTCCCTCTGCAATTCCCATGACTTGCTGCTGAGTGTCCCTCCCAGTAGATCAAAGAGAGGCATAAATAGGCAGTAATTGGAGTTCTTCTCTGTGTGGTGAAGGCTGTGGTACCTGCATGCACAATAAACCATAATTAAGGCTGTAGCCAACAATAATTATTTTTCAATTTAGGTTAAACTATTGTGTTGGTTGCAGGTCTGATGAACTGAAAAGATGTGGTAGCTCAACTGTTTAGGATTGTAGAGTGGCAAGATAAATATTTTAATGGTGTAGAAAGTTAGAACTTTAGACATAATTGCCTCTCATTGACCATGTCTTGTATATAAGTATGCTGTATCTGTATGCATGTAAACTCGAACATGCAGACAATATTGAGCTCACTACAATAAATGAAACCATGTATTGTTGTTTGTGTATATGTATACATGATAGCGACCACTTACGTTGGAGTGTAGACGAGATACCGAAGAACTGGGATGGCATCAAACAAGCGATGGGGGAACACCTCCACATTGCTATGCCCCATGCACCTCATGAAATCAAACAACAAAATGTAGCCGTAGACCAACCCAATTGACCCAGACCCCATCAGGACGGCTCCCAAGATGGGTGCTCCCATCACAAGGCTCATGAGCATGTGCTCCAATGGTGTCCCAAACCCAGCTGCGCAAAAATGGAAGCAAATTAAAAATCAGCGTCAAGCAAAGAAGGCCTGTTGACTGCATGTGTCTATTTGTTGGCACCTGTGAAAGACTGCAGAACTTTTGAGGAGTGGTGGAGGGAGTGGTAGTGATCAAAGAGCCGTCCATTGTGGAAGAATCTGTGTGCCCAGTAGAAGATGGGCTCGGACACCCCCACGTGAACCAGCCCGGCCACGAGGAAGCCCCTCACGTCCCACAGTGGTTGGCTGCTGAGAGACGGAAACAAGTCGCACACCGTTGCTCCAATGAAAGCTTGCAGAATTAGGAAATTATCCCTGTAAACAAATTGTAGTTAGACTTTACTTTCTTTCCAATGTCTCTGCTTAAAGGGGGTGAATGTACCAGTGCCACTCCTTGTCGATTTGGTCGAACTCGACGCCGGCATTGAGGATTCTCCGGCGGCGGGTGAGGAAGAGCATGTTGCCGAAGGAGAACCACGCCTGGTGGACGGATGCTCGGAGGAGGGAGATGGCGAGGAGGTGAATGCACCATGCGTAGGACTCCGGCGGCGCGGCGTGGTTGCCGCTGCACGTTGCATGCACGGCTTTTGCTACGAGTGGCCCGTAGAGCAGATACTGCAGCAAACATTGGAAGAGATTGTCAAGAAAAACTAATTAGGTTAATTGGGGTAATTAAGGTTTGTGAGTTTGGTTGAGACAGAGTTCTTGCCTTGTAAGAGCCCAAGTTCTCCCATGGCCATAAGGACAAGGGAGCAGCCATTTCTTTTCTTGGAAGAGAGAGAGAGAGAGAGAGAGAGAGAGGAGGGGATTATGGTTGGTTATTGGTTTAGGAGTTGCAACTCCCTTGTGTATATATAACCTAAGGAATTGGATGAGCTAGGGAGATACTCAAAAGGCTTGGAATGAGTCAAGACAAGCGAAAGGCAATGCAGGTGGGGAAATCATCATTCATCAGTGATGGATGTAATCACGTTTATCGATCACATTCATGAACATCAAGGACCACAATTACTGCAAATAAACACATCACTTAGACGAGGAGGGTTTCTCATGGTCATATAAAAGTCTTTCTACATGCATGACACAAGTTTGAAGTGTTCACATTGATGCAGCGTGGTCATGCAAGCTTTAAATGGTGCAAGCCAACAGTTGCATCTCTCCATCAAGATCATCATGGTGAGTACTCTCGCCATGAGCCAGAAATAAAATCACGTGCGTGCCGACAATTCCCATCTCACCATCCCGCATGAGTTCGAAGTTCAAATTAATGCCAGTGAATTTGAAGTCGAGTTTGCCGTCTCATCCTCACATCTCATCCATTAATGAGAGAAAAGTACGTGCAGAGTTGAGGTTTGAATAGAGCAGCAGTTTGGTGTCTCTTCTGCTCTTGAAAGGAGGCCATGCGTGCTTTTTGGTCAAGGGAAACATCTCGTGGACGCGGTTTGGGTTGCCTCGTAATTAACTGCAGATGCAACAACGACGAAAACCCCATGCTTCAAGAAGAATGAATTATGATGTCGTTCAGCGAAGTGGTAATGTGGTTGCAGGAGGGAAATGATAGCTGGTACCTACATACATTAGGATGCTTAGATTGCAATCTGTGCATGCCGTTTAGATTGCATCCTCCAAGCATATTATAATCTTAATCTTAACTTACATTCGCGTAACCACCAGGATTTTTTTTTGACCTGTTCTAAAATAACGATGATGCATTATAAATTATCATGGTAAAAAAAATTAACGCTACTGGCAACACAATATGTCATGCATATATTCAAAAAAATGACACACACACACATACATACTGGAAAATACCCCGTGCATGGGTGCACGGGCAAAAAAAATTTCGAAGGGGTAAAAAAACAATTCGAAGAAACACTAAGGGGGAAAATGAGCAAGAGTGGGTGTGTGTGTTGGTAGTGTCCATGTGTAAATAGGAGCAAGTGGGGGCTTTCTTGCAAAAGGAAAAAGGTGTGATGAGGTGGCCAAATTCCCACCACACCCTTACCAAGATTAAATCCTAGCCATCCTTCTATCAACCTCTTTATACATCATGCTGACATCATCTTGTTCCAGTCAGCCCTAGTTATCTTTTAATATATAGATATATAGGAAAAGACTGATGGGCTGGACGTCCTCCTTGTTGTCCATTTCAGGACGAATTGAATTAGTTAGATCAGTAATTTACGGCATGCTAAATTTTTGGATGCAAGTATACCGTATACCAAAAACCATTCTTCGGGTTATCACATCAGCTTGCATGAGGTTCATATGGGGATCGTCTAATATCTGGGCCTGGAAAGATTTTTGTACCCCAAAGGAGGAAGGGGGAGTGGGACTAAGGTTGCTTAATGACTTAAACATGGCAGCAGGAGTGAGGCTCACATGGCGTATGTTATCCTCTAATGGGCTATGGACAAGCTATATGAGAAACAATTACAGAGATGCTGCACATTTCTTTGGGGCAACAGGGAAAGTAACACAATCTGGTACCTGGAAGTTCATGTTACATTGCAGACAATATCCCAGGCATCTTATAAAACGCCATGTCCGTGATAGCACTACCACCTTATTTTGGCATGACTATTGGTTGCCAATCGGGCCACTGAGTGCAATATATGATTTTCCAAGTGACGCAAGCATGAAAACCGTTGCTGATTACTGGAACTCGGAGGAAGGATGGGTAAATGACCAGGCATTGTGCAATATAATGCCTCTGCTCCAACCAATTACATTGACTAGGGGGCCGGATGATTGGCTATGGGCGCCCAGTGATCACTTCAAATTTGCAGAAGCCTGGGCGGGTACAAGACAGCAATGGCCGTCATTCATATACACGAAATTAATATGGTATAATTACTGTGTGACCAAGATGTCTCTAACTTTACTAAGAGCATTCCATGGAAAATTGCTAACAAAAGACATGTTGGACAAGTGGGGAGTAAGTTCTGATACTAGATGCGTGTTATGTGAGGCAGGACTGAATGAAAATATAGACCACCTCTATTTCGAATGTGATTACACTAAATATATCCTAGCAAGGAGTCTATTGAAATTGGGGGTTTTGGAGCCAATTGAACCTATCCTGGCGAAAGTGGGAGACTTCTGGTTACTGCATTTTTCTAAAAAAGACACAATAAGTTTGCTTGCAAAGACTGTTCTAGCGGCTATAGTCTGGCATGTATGGAAGGAGCGGAATGGAAGAATCTTTGATGGCATTAAAAAGCTAAAGACTGTCCTATTTGAAGAGATAGCATCAGACATCAGAATCATACTCAGGGATCAAGACCCAACCGCACCAGATGCTACTCAAGCTATGGAGAGGTGGGACTTTAGATATACAGGATAACTGACGTCCAGGAATGTTTCTTGGAGCTTTAGCAAGATGTAGCAATTCCTTACACTTTACATTTATGTTCAGATTGGTTGAGAAGGTGGGTCGGCCAGTAGAGGGTAACGACGCTTGTGTTCGCTCCCCACTCTGCCAGACCTACCTTTGAATAACTGATCTTGTCTCTTTGTACATTTTTAGAACTTTTTCAATAAAGTAACACTAACTTTTCATATATATATATATATATGTATATATATATATATATATATATATATATATATAAACTTTTCAAACATCCCCCCAATCTTCAGCTTCGTTCAATTGAGAAAAGTCAGAGGTTGTCTGGCCCTAGCCTCTTGCGATTTTGACCTAGCCCCGTGCGATTTTGGGGTGTCTGCCGTCGGTCGCCTGGCCGGTGCTCCGGCGCCGATTCCCCCTGGTTCCCGTTCATTTTGGTGGCTTCCAATCGTGCGCAGATTCAATCTAAGGAGCCGCCCCCAATTTCCCACATCTCCTTCAATTTTTTTCGAAATGTTTTTTCATGGGGTTGTTGTTCACATCATGGATGATCAACATACCAAATTTCAAAGTATTCCAATATTTTTGAGCCGTTATCTACCTTTCACAACTTCAACGGTCAGAAAACGTGCTGAAAACCCCATGAAGTTGCAAGGGGTGGATGTGGGCTCAAAAAGTATTGGAATCTCTTGAAATTTGGTATGTTGATCATCTATAAGGTGAACAACAAACCAATGAAAAAAATTTCAAAAAAAATATGCGAGATTGGAAGAAATGGGGGCGCCTCCTTAGATTGAATCTTAGGAGGCACCTTAGGATCCATTTACCCTACACACACACACACACACACACACACACACACACACACACACACACACACACGGGGAAAAAGAGATCTAGGGTGCCTCCTTAGATTAAATCTAAGGAGGCGCCCCCATTTCGCTCCATCTCCCAAAATTTTTTTTGAAATTTTTTCATGGAATTGTTGTTCACATCATGGATGTTCAACATACCAAATTTCAAAGTATTCCAATACTTTTTGAAACCCCATCTACCCGTTACAACTTCAACTGTCTGAAACCGTGCTGAAAAACCCATAAAGTTGCAAGGGGTAGATGGGGGCTCAAAAGTATTAGAATCTCTTGAAATTTGGTATGTTGATCATCCATGAGGTGAACAACAAACCCATGAAAAATAATTTCAAAAAAATGTTGGAGATGATGGGAAATGGGGGGCGCCTCCTTAGATTGAATCTAAGGAGGCACCTTAGGATCCCTTTACCCATGTGTGTGTGTGTGTGTATATATATATATGTACATATGTATATATATCTATATATATGTATATATATATTGACAGGTAAGTGGTAATCTTTATTGATACCTGAATAGGATACATACATATCTGCATACTGGGCTACTTAAGTGGGGATGGTCGGAAGAGGGGGGAGAGGGCACACGCGTCGTCACCCACTACAACCTACATCCCAACTACATAGCGCCAGCCAATGTTAAGTCAAATTACATAGAAAAAGATACAAATTAACCATTGTCCAAGAAACCCCAATTAACCATTATATATATAATAATGGCTATCATACGCCATATGGAGCCTCTCTCATACGCCCTCTCACATAAAGCACCCAAGTACAACCAAGTACAAGCCCATGTGGGCTTGTACTTGGGTGCTTTATGTGAGAGGGCGTATGAGAGAGGCTCTCATATGTCGTATGATAGCCATTATTATCATATATATATATATATATATATATATATATATATATAAAATAAAATCCACGAAGTTTGTCCTACGTGGCAGTTTTGTCCGAGTCATATTTTTAGTTGCTGACTGGGACGCTACGTGGGGGTTGGGTGTGGTTCTGGTCTTGGGTTTGGTATGTGTTTTTGGTGATTTTTTTGTGTTTTAGTCCCTTCTTTTCCTCCTTTTGCCCCCGCCCCTCCTCACACACCGACACTTTTTTCACGTTGGCGACCACTTCTCTCCGCATTTGCGCCCGGACGACGACTGCCTCCATGCCCTCCGGGCATGAGCTATGACTAGTGTATATATATATGAGGAGGGATCAAATAACCCCCCAAAATAACCCCCCAAAATAACACCCTAGCAAAAAGTCTATGCCCCCTATTTTTTCGGTTGATCCGACCCGTTCATCTTGATCTCCACCCTCTAAAACCATGCTCCACCAATTTTCAGCACGATCCCATGTGTTTTGCTTGTTCATCCATCCGACCCAAATTTAACGGTTTCGCATGAACAGAACTTTGCGAAGGGTTGATGGACGGGCAAAACATATGGGATTGGGCTGAAAATTGGTGGGGTAGGGTTTTAGATGTTGGAGAACAAGATGAACGGTTCGGATCTTCCGAAAAAAAATAGGGAGTCATATACTTTTTGATATGGGGTTATTTTGGGGGTTATAATTTTTTGGGGGTTATTTGATCCCTCATATTTTTTTTTTTGGCGAGTAAATGAAAAACTTTATTAATAACAAAACAATATACAAATGAATCGGGGGAACACTCCATTGCACTAGAAGATAGAAGAGAGAGAGGGGAGAGGGCACTAGCGCCGTCACCCTTTACAAACCAATATCAGCTAAGGCAATGAAATGATCCAACCCAAAAGAGATAATGTATACACAAGTCAGCCCGCATCTATAAAGCCCCAGTTTGAGAACGGCGTTGTGTCTGATGCCTTATCAAGATCCAGGTCTCTCAGTGAGATAGTGACATCAGCAACAATGTCCTCGAACATCAAAGTCTTTCCCAAAGATTTGGACTCGAAGATCCTCTTATTTCGTTGTTTCCAAATATGCCAGACCATGGACGCCAGGGCAGCTCTAGCCAGGACTCCAGCCGGATCAGATTTTGTATACGTAGATAGGATCCAGTCACACACACCCGATAGACTGGAAGGGACAATTCCAGTTAACCCAAGTTTAAGAAGACTTCTCGTAAGGATATAATGGGAGTACTCACACTCAAAGAATAGGTGTGAGACGCTTTCCTGTACATCAACATCGTAGAGAACACAGTTATTATCCGGAATAATCCCCCACTTGGAGAGGATATCTTTGGTCGGCAACTTCCCCTGAAGAGCACGTAAGAGGGATAAGGCCATATTTGGAACGTGGAGGCTGTACCAAAGGATTCCATCATATGTAAATTTCGGCCTCTGGTTGCGAGAACCATTCCAAGCAGTGCGGTAAGTAAATTTCGGCCCAGCTGCCCAATTCCAGCTATCCCCAAGCCGGCCAAGGGTAATGTTTTGCAGCTCCGGAAGGAGGGGTTGGATATCGGGTGTATTGCGCCAACTTCCATCCTGCCAATAACCCCGAATCACGATAGACTCGGCCCCTAGCGGAGGGGGGGTGAAGAAGATGCAGTGGGCCTTTGGCATGCCAATTGTCAAACCAGAACAAGGTGGTGCTCCCATCCCCAATAGTGCGCTTTATTAAATTCTGAGAAAAGCACCGGTTCCTCAGCATATATTTGAGGGTGCCAGAATGAAGAACCCTTGGCCGCAAGCTGAAGAATTCTTTAGTGGCCAGGTCATTTCGCCTTCTCATGTGCATTGCCCATAATCCCTCGGAATTAAGGAATCTCCAAGTAAGTCTAACGCTCGATGCCGCATTCAAATCCTGTAGTTGCCTCAACCCCACTCCTCCTTCCTTCTTAGGTACACAAGATTCCTTCCAGGCCCAAATATTAAGCTTACCCCATATGAATTTTCTGCAAGCCGAATTAATGGCTCTAATGACAGAAGCAGGGATGTGATATGCTTGCATCCAGAAAGCCACCATGCCATGAATGACACTTCGAACCAATTCAATTTTGCCCGAGGTAGAAAGAAGAGAGGAAGACCACCCCAGAATTTTCTTCTTGCATTTGTCAACCAACCTTCCATACATGGAAGCTTTGGGATATCTGGAAGAGAGGGGAAGGCCAAGGTAGATAGAGAAGGAAGTTACCAATTTAATGCCAAGGGACGAAGCAAGGCCACTAGCATCGCGCACACCCTTGCTAAATATGGCAGAGCTCTTATCCCAGTTTACCTGAAGCCCTGTAAAAAGATGGAAATTATATAAAACATCCTTCAAGCCTTCAATTGATCGTGGGTTGGCACGACAAAAAACAAGGAGGTCATCTGCAAACAACAGGTGAGAGATAGAACCCACTCTCTTCAACGGTTGAATAGAAAGTGATGTTTCAGCCCTTGTCATCAGAAGTGAGAAAGCCTCCATTACCAACACGAAGAGGAAGGGGGAAAGAGGGTCCCCCTGGCGAAGACCTCTGTTGGAATTAAAATACCCTTCAGGGGATCCGTCAATAAGGACAGAAAACATTAGCGTTGATATACACTCTTTTATCCAGCTAATAAAAATGCTATTGAATCCCATCTGGTTCATAAGAAAGTAAATGAATTCTCTGTTTACACTGTCGAATGCTTTGCGTATGTCCAATTTAATACATGTTCTGGCACCCATGGGATTGCTGAAGTCCCTAATCTGCTCATGTGCAATTAGAGTGCAATCAGCGAGCAGTCTGCCCTTAAGGAATGCAGCTTGGTTGGGAGAGACCAAGTCAGAGATGACATGCTTCAGCCTGTTGCATAAAACCTTACGGATAATCTTATAGATAACATTGCAGCAAGAGATAGGCCTATAATCACCTAGACCTGAGGCAGTGGTGCTTTTAGGGACAAGGGTTAGGAAAGTATGGTTAATATGTGGGAGCATACTACCAGTTCCAAAGAAGTGAGAAACAGCAGAGATAACATCAATACCAATGATATCCCAAGTCTGATGGTAGAAAAACGCGTTGTATCCATCAGGCCCGGGGGCTTTATCTTTCCCAATTTCAAAAACAGCATTTTTGATTTCTGCCTCAGTAACCTGCCTATCCATCCAACTAGAAGCCTCAGGAGTTAAAATTCGCTTGGGAGTAAGGCGAGGGAAGACATTCCAGTAATCAGACTGCTTATATAAATTCATATAGAAAATAGAAGCTTCATGGCGAAAGGTGATAGGGTCTTTACTCCACTGGCCATTAGCAGACATTAAATGGGAGAGGTTGTTATGACATTGCCTGGATTTGATAGCCGCATAAAAAATTTTGAATTTCTATCCCCCAGAGTAAGCCAATTTTGTCTGCTTTTCTGCCTCAACTCCTCCTCCTCAACATCTAAAGCTTTAGCGAGTTGGAAAGAGGCCAACTTTTCCATTTCTTGCAACTTAGGGTCAAGGGCAATATTTGGGTTAAGTTGTAAGATTTCTAGATTTTTGCGGCATGAGGCAACATCCAATTTCGCCCTATAATTTGCAGCCCAAGCCTTAATATAGGCCTTAAGGTATTTTAGGTTTGCCGCCAATCTATGCATTGGGTTACCAGTATCTCCACTTTTCCAATTAGTTTGCACCAACTCATGAAAACCAGGATAGTTGACCCAAGAATTATAAAACCTAAAAGGTTTAGGAAAAGAAGGCACCTTAAGTTGAGGCCAAACCATCATTCCAGCATGATCACTCGTACCAGAGGGGGTGCATTCATAATAAGAATTCGGCAAGCTCTGCATCCAGACAATATTGCCAAAAATATGATCCAGCCTAGCTGAGATACGGGAGGCCCCTATGCGGCGATTGCTCCAAGTATATTTGCTTCCGGTGCCTTTAAGATCAATGAGCCCACATCTGCCAATACAAGAGTTAAAAGAGTCCATACTGCTGGAGTCAGCGACACGCCCACCAACCTTATCAATAGATTTCCGTATACAGTTGAAGTCTCCGCCTACCAGCCAGGGATGGGCGTTCAATACAGTAGAGTCAGACTCAAGGGATGCCCACAGAGGTAATCTAGAAGAAGCCAGATTATGCCCATACACAGCAGTGAGGCCCATGATGAACCCACCCATGTTAGTGAAAATAGAGGAAATATGCTGATCAGATTCCGAAATCGTCACACAGCTCCAGATAGTGGTGTCATAAAAAATGATTATCCGACCCCCTTTATGAAATTTCCGATTATCCATACTCCTCCAATTATTTGCAAAGCATTTGGTAACCCTTGCTTCATTAACAGCCTCCACTTTAGTCTCAAATAAACATACAATAGAGGGGGAGAGGGAACTCAGCCTATACCTCAAATCCGCCAGCCGCGAAGAGTTGTTAAGACCCCTAGAGTTCCAGAAGAAGACAGACATTAAGATGGAGTGGGTAGTGGCTGGCACTGCGCCAGTCTTGAGCTTCTCCTAATAGTATTTGGTGATGATTGTACCGGTAGAGGTTTAGACTAATCGAAGCTGCCTTTAACTTAGCCTGCTCAGCCTCCCTTGCGGGGTTGAGGAGAGTTAGATTTTCAGGTGGCTCGGCATTGTCAGCACTCTGTAGGATAGAGGGTGATGGCTTATGATGGCCGGCCAGCCGAATGGACCCAATGGTCACTCCCGGATCGGCAGTAGGGGGAAGGTTCTGACCTCCGGAATGGGGATCTCTAGATAGGGTGCACTCGCCCTCTTCCAGCATGGAGCTCTGAGGATTAACATGACCCACATCCCCCGTGGGCAAATTGGAAGTTTGAGCCTCCGCCAAAGGGGAAGGAGGAGCAGAGATCTGAGCGTTGATTAGCGGTGAGGGGTTATTAGCAATGTCAACAGGGCCGACAGCCAAAGAACTAGGCGCAGCTTGCATCAGAGTATCTGATGAGTTCACGGATACTAGGGCAGGGGAGCTCACGGATTCATTAGGGCCTGATGAGTTCGGAATATCAGAGGCTTGCACCAGAGTATTGTCCTCACCCCCACCAAGATTTGAAGCAATTGGATCAGTTTGGATTGAAGGCAGCTTGGCTAAAGCTGGGCATTGAGTGTCATTGTGTCCAAAGCACACACAATGGCTACATCTCGGTGGCTCACCTTCATATTTGGTGTTGATATTAATAACAGACCCATCATCCAATTCCAAGCCTACCGTTCGGGGAAGCGGTTTAGATGCATCAACCTCCACCAGGCATCTAACATATGTAAGTCTTTCCAATTTCGTCGAAGCTCGGTCTAGGCAAAGGGGATTACCCACAATAGAGCTCATAATGTTGAATATATCGAGTGTCCACATACTCAAAGGCAAACCATGAAACTGCACCCAAACAGGCACTGTAGCGAGCATGTCACGGTCGTATTGCACCGTTGCAGAACAGTCAGCCTACCATCAAAGAGCCACGGCCCGCCATAGAGGATCCGTTCGCATTCTTCCGCACACTCAAATCTGAAGTAGAAGAAACCATTGTCCCTACTAAAAATACGAACGCCCTTTTTCAGTTTCCAAAGCCGGTCTACCCAAGCCCTCAATTGTCCATAGTACGAGACATCACCCAACACATAGCCAACCAACGTGTTTTTCCAACGGTCAGCTCCCTTCTCAATCAAGGATCCCAAAACTCTACCAACGCTATCGCCGTCGTCCTTAGTAACGGGGGGAATGAAAGTCATAGCCAATGATTCCTCGTACGTTCTTCTATTAGCACAAACATCAGAGAAAGAAAGTTTCATACCAGCTGTGTTGATAGTGAGAGGAACATTTGGTCTAACAGGCAAAGCATCAAACACCTGATCTGCCGCCGGTCCACCTCCCCTGTGCGGAATTCCTCTCCGCGGCTCAGCCCCAACCGCCGGGCGAGGCACAAAGCTCCGACCCCTGTGCATCTGCCCGTCATGATTTAAACGAGGTACAACGCCGCGAGAGTCAGTCGATCTTCGATTGTCCCTGCGCCGAGAGACCAAATGCCATCCATTGCTAGGATCCGTCCCACCCTCCGCAATATGGCCAACGCCGCTAATCTTGCTTCCAGTGCCCTGGCCTTCGATGGACGCAGCAGGATACCTGCCCAAAGGCGTCGGAGCCAATGGAACTCCACTCCCACTCGATTGGAAGGAGGCTGAGCGAAAGTCGCCGCCCGCCGCCGCATTTCTCCTTGGATCGCCAGTCGCGCCTCCGAGAAACTTGGAAACCCTCATTTTTTTTTGATCCCTCATATATATATATATATATATATATATACACACACACACACATATATAAACGTTTTGTCTCTCCTCGTTTTCTTGAGAGAGAAGCTCCGGAGGAGGCTTTCGCTAGGGGATCGCCGCCGGCCGCTTCCGCGGCTAGCCGAGGCGCTGCAGGCGGCCTCTCTTGTCTGTTCTTTCTCGTCTACGGAGGCTCGTTCTTCGCTAGACCCTGAGGTCGATCCCTTTGAGTCGATCGGAACTAGTTTTTGTTTCGATTCGAAGTGGATCTCGCGACCATCTTAACGATTTCTGGCCTTGTGCTCTCGGATCTGTGAGGGCTTGATCTCCCCCTGCTGTTCGGATCGGGATCTCGGTGTAGATTCCGATTCGGCGGTGAGTCCCTCTCGATCTCAGATCTGTTTGGTTTTCTTGGGTTTTTTGGTTGTTTTCTAATCGATTCGATTCCTTGCCGTTGAGGTTTTGTTTGGTGAATCGTTGGCGGCTACTGAGGCTGGGAGGTGATGATCGGTGGCCTGATCTGATCGGATCCTGCTTGCGGAGATTTTGCTGGTCGGATCGGGAACTCGGGTGGAGTTCTCGATCCGGTGGTAAGCATCGCTCCTATTGATTTGGTTAATTGCGGTGTGGTTTCGTTTTCTTCTCATTCCTGCTTCCCTTTGACATGGCTGAGCCCTCTTCTCGTCTTCCCGGAGAGATCGCTCCTGTTCAGTCGGGGGATTGGCAAATGGTGAATAGGAGGAGGCGTTATGCCGATGCTAACAATGGGAAGGATCCCAGAGCGGATCACAGGCCGCGTGCCCTGGCTAATGAGGGTACTCACTTCAAAGCAGGGACTGGCCCCTCAAGGAATCGTTCATTGCAAGAGAGGAGGATGATGAGACCAGCGTTCGAGATTAAAATCAATCCTCTTACTACGAAGCATTCTTGGCTTGAAGTATGTACGAACACGAAGAAGATTGCTGACTCGCTGGAGATGGCCTACATTCCCCCGGGTGTTGATGAAAATGGAGCCCCGATTGCGATGCTAACTCAAGAAGCCATCGATGAAGCGGCAAGGTCATGGGAGAACACCCTTGTGGCGTATGTTCTGGGAGACGTTCCCTTCTTCAGTCAAATGAAGGCTTGGGCTACCAGGTCATGGAAAAAACAAGGTATGGCTATCTTCTCCTGGGAAAATGGCTTCTACCTCTTCCGCTTCAAGGACAAGGGCGATTGTGATGCCGTCTTGTATGGAGGACCGTGGATGTTCGACGGCAGGTTGGTGGTGATCCAACGGTGGGCTCCGGATTTGGCGTATGAGCACGATATGTTGTCTACTGCACCTATATGGATCCTCCTCCCTAACCTTCCGCTTAAATTCTGGTCCATTAAGATTCTTAATGCAATTACTAGCGTGTTGGGGATTCCAATTTGTGTGGACAGAGCCACTGCCTCCATGGAGAGGATGACGTTTGCTCGATGCTTGGTTGAAGTCTCCGCTGAAAGCGAACCTCCGCACACTGTTACAGTCTGTGTGGAAGATGGAGAATGCATCGAGTTGGAAGTTCGGTATGAAGGGTTGCCCCCTAGGTGCTCACATTGTAAATGCTTTGGACATATTATAAAGCAGTGCTCGGCAAAGGGTGGACAAACGAGAGCTGGAGAAATGAACTTTGTCGCCTGGCATATTGAAGATACCAGTGGTCTCAAAGGAGGAGGGGGAGATATACCGAATGCTGCTGCTGATGCGGGGGACAAGTGAAGCTCTGTAAGTGCTCATAATCCTTTAATTCTGTCTTCTACTATCTCTGCTTCTGGGGGGGATTGTTGATTATGTGCATGCTATTGATGGTGGTGATAATCCCTCGATGGGTGAAGGAGTGGTTTGTAACGAGAGTGCTGAAGAGATGAGTGGGTTTGATGAATGTAATAAGAAGGGATGTCATGCGGAAGGCATGGTTTGTACTCTTGTAATGGGGGGTGAGTTGGGCAATTCGGTCGCTGCGGGGGTTGCTGACGTTGAGAATTGTACCATTGATTGTAAAACCGTTGATGATCGAAGGGGGCGAAGGCCTGGGGGTGATGAGCGTGGATGTATAGGGAATGGAGTGAGGTTTTGTAATGAGGCTGGTTGCAGCATCGAGGGGGGGATCCTGCAGCAGCAATATCCTTGGGGGGTCCCTTGTAATCTTGCTTCTGGGGCTGTTGATGTCGATGCCAGTAAGGTTTTAAATAGGCTGGCTGCGACCAGTTATGATGTGGTTTGTAATAGTGATAGGGGGCAGCGGTCGTCCTGGAGAGCTCGGATTATATTCGGAGGCGCGATAGCGGGGGCAGCGGGCATAGTGGAGAAGGGGTCCTTGACAGGGCTTCAGGTGCGGAGTGTTCTACTGAAATCATAGTCAATCAAGGTGAAGCTCACATCGGAGATGCGGAGGGCGATCACACTCAAAAGCGCAACAGCAGCAAGGTCCCAGACAGAGACAAAAGTGTTGAGCTCCCCCTTTCCTCTTGCACCAGATGCAGTAACCTCGCTTATGAAGAGTCAAGCACAACTTCGGAGCAGGCGGAGGATCTTGATAAGGGGCCTGTTATTGACAAAGCTATCTTGATGTATAATAGCTCGAGGGCTGTTGAAGGCCCGTGTATAGGAGATAAAAATAATGAAAAGGGGAGGGGGGGATCGGGGTACTCTGGGCTGGCGCTCGCCAAGCCCCTCTCTCCTGCAGGATCGCCACAGCAGGCTTCGCCTTCCGCCCTGGGGCGTAATAAGCCTACCATCCCCGCTATAGCTAACCCCCCTCCTTCACGTAGGGGGGGGGATCTCTTATTGAAAATGCTGTTGATACCGCAGATTTTGATAGCGAGCCTAGTAACATGACTATTCAAAATGAAGTCTGGCTTGCGGAACAAGAGGAGCTAAGGCTTAGTAGTAAAGGCAAGAAGAAATCCAACCAACTCAAAACTGGAACTGTTGTTGTTAAGGGGATCCGAAAGAGTTCTAGGATTAATAGGGATGTTGAGCATCCTTCGTCTTCCAAATTGCCATGACCTTGTTCATCTGGAACACTAGGGGGCTCAATAGTACTAATAGGCGTCGTGAGCTTATAGATCGCTGCTTGAAGTATAAGCCCTCTCTCGTAGGGCTTATTGAGACTAAGGTTACCGAAAACAATGGTCATAGGATTGCCAAATGTTTCCCGAAGAAGTGGTTGACTATCAATAATAACATTACCCAGTGTAAAGGGCGTATTGTTATCATGTATGACCCTGATATCTGGACTTGTGTTGTTGATAATATGTCGACTCAACACATATCCTTGAAAGGGGAGAATGCTGCGGGGTTTTCCTCTATCATCTCCATAGTTTACGCTGCCAATTCCTACCTTGATCGTAGAAGCCTTTGGAGTGATTTGATCACCAGTGCCAATAAATATAAAATCTTCCTTGGATCTTAGGTGGGGATTTTAATTGTATCAGATACTCTTCTGATAAAGTCGGGGGTCGTATGGTGTCTGTGGCATGGTTGACGAGTTCAATGATTGCATTAATTCTAGTGGTCTCATTGAGCTGAAAACTGTTGGCAACTCTCTGAGTTGGAATAATCGCAATATTGGGCAGAGGCGTATCATGGCTACCCTGGATAGATCTTTTTGTAATAGCTCCTGGATAAATATTCTTCCCGCTTCTTACTGCGAATATGTTGAGGGGGGCACTAGTGATCACTCCTCCCTTATCATTCACACTCATCAGTCTGGGAGCACTGGCCCTAAACCATTCAAATTCTTCAACTCCTGGCACCTCAGTCCTGAATTCCCCAAAATTTTAAAGGATTGCTGGAGTTTGCAAACCTTTGGTTGCCCCATGATTCGCCTTGTCAATAAACTTAAGAATTTGAAAGGTGAGCTCAAGGCTTTTGGGCTGAAATTCAGAGAGGAAAACAATGTTTTTAAACTTTGTTCTGAGCTTGCTACTGTTCAGCAAAATCAGTATATCCATTCCTGTGTGGATCTTCAGACGAAAGAACACACTTTAATTAGCCAACTGGCTGAAGCCATTGATATTGAAGAATCTAATCTCAAGCAGAAAAGTAGGCAAGACTGGTTAAGCCTTGGGGATCGTAACTCTCGCTTCTTCTATACTGCTATGAGGACTAGACAGAGTCGTAATAACCTTAGTCATCTTATTTCTTCTGATGGTTCTTGTAATAACACCATTGACAAGCTAAAAACTGACGCTCCGAATTTCTTCTCTAAACTCTATAATCAAGATAATTACTGGAGAGTTTTTCCTCGTCTTACTACTAAAAGAGTTTTATCTCATGAAGCTGCTATTTGGGTTGAAAGGCCTGTTGTGGCCGAAGAAGTCAAAAATGCTGTTTTTCAGATTGGGGTTGATAAGGCCCCTGGGCCGGATGGTTACAATGGTTTTTTCTTTCAGAACTCCTGGGATACTATTGGGAATGAGGTCACCATGGCTATTCTTAATTTTTTCAAGACTGGCAAGCTCTATCGCCAGGTCAACCATACCTTCCTTACTCTTGTTCCAAAAAACATCAATGCTTCTGGACTTGGGGATTACAGGCCCATTGCATGTTGTAATGTTTTGTACAAAATTATCAGCAAAATCCTATGCAATCGGCTCAGCAAAGCTGTTACCGAGCTCATTTCTCCCAACCAAGCTGCTTTTTTACAAGATCGATTACTAGCTGACTGTGCTTTGTTAGCCCACGAGCACATTAGGGATTTCAATAATCCTATGGGTTCTAGGGCCTGTCTCAAGCTTGATCTGAGGAAAGCCTTCGACAGCGTCAATAGAGAATTTATCTATTTCATGCTACATCAAATGGGATTTAAACATAAATTCATCAGCTGGATATGTGAATGCGTCTCTACCCCATCATTCTCTGTTTTGATCAATGGTTCTCCATTTGGTATGTTTCAATCTAATAGATGGCTGAGGCAGGGTGACCCCTCTCCCCATATCTCTTTGTCATCGTTATGGAAGCCTTCTCATTGCTAATGGCTAGAGCCAATGTCACTCGTAGCATCCAACCTATGAAAAGACTTGGCGTCATCACACACCTACTTTTTACTGATGATCTGCTGGTTTTTTGTCGGGCTAATGAGGGGTCTTTTAAGGGGCTGAAAGACCTCCTCGCTACTTTCAACCAACTCTCTGGGCTTGATGTTAACTGGAGTAAGAGTGCTGGCATATTCAGCAAGGGGGTCAGGGGGGCCGGCAATCTTGCTGATATCTTGGGCATCAGGAGGGTGCAGTCCCTGACCTCGTACTTGGGCCTCCCTCTCTCTGCCAGGTATCCTAACGCTGCTATGTATGGCCGCCTGATGGACAGATGTAGAAGCAAGTTACAGGGATGGTCTTCGACATTATTATCTATAGCTGGTCGTATAGAGCTTGTTAAAACTGTCATCTATGGCATGGTTGCTTTTTGGATGCAGGCCTTTCGTATTCCTAAATCTGTCTTGCGCTCCCTTACCACCTTATGCAGAGGTTTTATATGGGGGAAAAACCATACCTGGGCCTGGGATGCTGTTTGTGTTCCTAAACAAGAAGGAGGTGTTGGGCTTCGTGGCTTCACTGATCTGAATAATGCTCATGGGGTTAAATTGACTTGGCGAATGCTGACTCATGGGGGTCTCTGGGCTGATTATATGAGGAAGCGGTATTTGAGTAATATGGGTCTCTCTTTGGCTAAGCCTCACCCTATGCAATCTGGGACCTGAAAATTCATTTTGCAATGTCGTGAATTCTCTAAAAAAATCACTCGGCGTATTGTTAGGAATGGGGCTTCCACTCTTTTCTGGTATGATAATTGGCTCCCCTGTGGGGCTTTAAATGACTCCTATGAGGTCCCTACGGGGGAGGAGGATCGCACGGTCAGTAGCTACTGGCAGGACACGGGGTGGATTAATAGCAACTCTCTCTCTAGTGTGCGGCATCTTCTTAATAATGTAACTCTGTCCTCTGGGGATGATTCTTGGGCCTGGATCTCCAAATCTCCATCCCTCTATAACGCCTGGGCTGGGACCAGGGCTCTAAAACCCTTATTCCCTTTCTACAAGGTGGTCTGGTTTCAGGGGCACATCCCCAAGATGGCCATTTCTTTATTACGAGCTTTCCATGGGAAACTGCTTACCCGGGATAAGCTCATACAATGGGGAGTGCCCACTTCACCCTTCTGTGTTTTATGTTCTGATAATATTTGTGAGAATATAACCCATATATTTTTTGAGTGTAGTTATTCTAACTACATCCTTTGCAGGAGTTTTTTAAAAATGGGATTCGTTTCTGCTTTGCCATCATCTTTGGTAGGGGTCGGGGACCTTATTCTCAAACACTTTCATAGCAAAGGTAGCACAGGGAGATTGGCTAAGACATTATTAGCAGTGATGGTTTGGCACATCTGGAGAGAGAGAAACAGGAGAATCTTTGAGGGGACCAGCCAAATAAAGACGGCTCTGTTCGAAGATATTGCTGAGGATGTCAGAATCGCCTTGAGGCATGTGTGTTGGGATCAAGAAGAAGGTAATGCCCCTTTCAACTGGGGGCTTATTGGCTAGGTTTTCTTTATATTGTATTCTGTTGCTGCTTTGGCTCTACGGGTAGCGGAAGGTGTCATGTATCGGTCGGGGTAACGGTGCTTGTGCCTTATCTCTCCATACACACATCCTTCTTCCACCCTTGGGAGAGTCTTGTACCTTTTTCTGATATCAATAAAGATGCAAAGCATATTCTCCATATATATATACATACATATATATATATATACATACATATATATATATACATACATATATATATATATATACATACATATATATATATACATATATATATATAGACACACACTAGTCATAACCCGTGCCCGTGGGCGCGGTTCATTTAAGATTTTTCCCCGCGAAATATTTGTTCCCAAACATTATTTATACAGTCAAATTTGTGCGAAACAACAAATTCGGCGTAAAACAATAAATTCGACGAGGGCGCCCCTGAGTCGTAACAACAAATTAGCGTAAAAAAATTTAGCGGCGCGGGCGCCTTCGGCGCGAAGGGTGGAAGTGCATAAGTGTGTGTGTATGGTGTGTGGGTAAAAAGTGAAATGAGAGGTTTTTCAACCAAAAAGGGGAAATAGGTGGTATTCTGCGTAAATGTAGTGATTGTGGGGGGGTTTGAAAACAAAAGGAAAAAAGTGGTGGTTTTTCCAAACACTCATCTCAATCCCTCTTTTACCAAGATTAAATTCTAGCCATTCTTCTCAACCTCTTTATGCATTAGCATGACATCAGCTTGTCCCAGTAAGCTCTAGGATTCAAAAATAGTTGTGTTTTAAAATAGTTGTCCCGCGGGCACGGTTCATTTAAGATTTTTTCCCGCGAAATCTTTGTTCCCAAACATTATTTACACAGTCAAATTTGTGCGGAACAACAAATTCGGCGTAAAACAATAAATTCGGTGAGGGCGCCCTTGAGTCAGAACAACAAATTAGCGTAAAAAATTTAGCGGGCGCCTTCGGTGCGGGTGCCTTTGGTGCGAAGGGCGCAAGTGCATAAGTGTGTGTGTGTGTATAGTGTGTGGGTAAAAAGTGAAATGAGAGGGGTTTTTAGCAAAAAGGGGAAATAGGAGGTATTCTGCGCAAATGTAGTGATTGTGGGGGGTTTGAAAACAAAAAGAAAACAGCGGTGGTTTTTCCAAACACTCATCTCAAACCTTCTTTTACCAATATTAAATCCTAGCCATTCTTCTATCAACATCTTTATACATCAGCATGACATCATCTTGTCCCAGTCAGCCCTAGGATTCAAAAATAGTTGTGTTTTAATATATATATATATATATATATATATACACACACACACACACATATATATACATATACATATATATATATATATATATATATATATATATATATATATATATATATATATATATATATATATATATGAGAAAAAGGGATATGAGCATTCCTTGTAGGAAATTTCCTACACCGTCCTCATAAAACTTCAATTTCCAATCTTTTTTCCAATAATCACCACCGTTCATTTTGATGTACTTATCATGGATGATGAACATACCAAAAATCAAGTGAATCCAACGCTATTTTACCCTCGATCCGATTGTTACAAATTCAACGTTTTTAGAACAATAGAACTTTTTCTCACGAGCCGATCGAGGGTCAAATCCCCCTAGGGTTCACCCATATTTGGGGTTTTGGGGTTTTAGAATGTGTACAATAATTCTAAGCAAAAAAAATTTCAAAAACATAAATGGAATGTGGTGTTTTTGAAGGACGGTGTAGGAAATTTCCTACACCGAATGCTCACCTCCCTCAAGCCCTATATATATATATATATATATATATATATATATATATATATATATATATATATATATATATATATATATATATATGGGGTTGAGGGAGGTGAGCATTCGGTGTAGGAAATTTCCTACACCTCCCTTCAAAAACATCACATTCCACTTAATTTTTTCAAAATTTTTTCCTTATAATTATTGTACGCATTCTAAAACCCCAAAACCCCAAACATGGGTGAACTCTAGGGGGATTTGATTTTCGATCGGCTCGTGATAAAAAGTTCTATTGTTCTGAAAACGTTGAATTTGTAACAATCGGATCGAGGGTAAAATAACGTTTGATTCACTTGATTTATGTTAGGTTCATCATTCATGAGAAGTACATCAAGATGAATAGTGGTGATTATTGGAAAAAAGATTGGAAATTGAATTTTTATGAGGACGGTGTAGGAAATTTCCTACACTGAATGCTCATATCCCTTTTCTATACACACACACACACACACACATACACATACACATACATACATACATCTATTATACATTTGACAGCGATTTTTGAATCCTAGAGCTGACTAGGACAAACTGGTTGATAGAAAGACGGTCTGGATTTAATCTTGATGAATCGATGGTTGGGATTAAACTTTGGGATGAACTTTTTATATTTGTGGGCCCCATTTGATAGAAACATACTTTTAAACTCTTTTCGGGTAAGAGAAATAGGGATATCAAGAGACTTTTTTTGGAAAGATAAAGAGGGATATCAACAGATTTTTGGGAAGAGAAAGATGCATTTTTGGGGGGAGAGCTTCCCAACACGGATCTTGCTCTTCCCCAAAAGAGCAGCAGAAATAAAATATCTTTCAGTTTTATCGCCCCTCCGCTCAAAACCCTTCGCGATTTCCCTTTATCAGATGGTCCAGAGAATTGCTATAACATCAACAATGTTCCGAATGGGCACTATGCAGTGAGGGTTTTCTTTGCTCTGATTGCGGATCCTAATCTTGAGAATGAGCCAGTTTTTGATGTTTCAGTTGAAGGGACCCATATTTATTCTTTGAAGCCTGGTTGGAGCAACAGTGAGGATCAATCGTTCATTGATGCCTTGGTATTCATTAACAAAGCTCGCCTGCATTGGATCACCTCCGATCAACAAAGATCGAAGATCCCTAGCATCGTTCAACTAACGACGATACTATCCGAGCTCCGATGGACAGAGATCAAGGCACCCCGAGCTTCGATCAACAGAGATCAAGGCTCCCTAGCATCGTTCGACAGACAGCGAGGCACCCCGAGCGGCGTCGATCCACTTCTGACCTCCATCTCAGCCTCAGAGGACGCTACGACCTCCTCCAACCTATCCTCGAGGAGTTCAACGTCCGACCCCATCTCCGCTATGAGCTCCAAGCCTCCGTTCAACCTCGATGCAGGGCTCACCGACCTCCAAAGCTAGCCACCGCCTTGCATCGATGCATGTCAACTTCTGGATCTCTCCAGCGTCGTCAATCTGACAGTCGCCCTTCAGCGATCCTTCGAGCCTTCTTTCAACGGCGACCTTCGACGCATCGACCGATCAAAGCTCGAACGGCTGTTGATGGCATCGATCCGAGATCCACAGGGCTCAATCGAAATCAATCTGTAACGACTGCTTTTCATGTATCTGGATTTTATGTATTATAATATATGTTTTGGTGGATTTTCTCCTCTTGTGTGGTTTTCGTCTCCGTAGTTTTCATTTTCGATCGATTCGTCGTATTTTCTCGCTTCTTTCTTAGGATTGTCGATTTCGAAGTTTGTCACTCGTGACGGGCTTCATAACGGTCGTATCTAACTATTAGATCAAGCCTAGGAGTCTTAGGAATCGATCCCGGGGCCCCGCGCTCCGTATCGGTACTTTCTGTGCTCATTAGCCGGTGTAAGAAGGGCCACCGACCGACTAGATGACGATCCAGTCGGTCAGCAATCCTTCTTGGACCGACTAGTTAGCTTTCTAAATTTCTCAGGAGTTACTGTTTATCGTTAGTCGGTCTAAGAACGTTCGTTGACCGACTAGGTTGCAAACTAGTCGGTCAGCAATGCTTCTTGAACCGACTAACTCATCAAATTATTTTTGTATCAGTTACTGTTTACTCTTAGTCGGTCTAAGAACGTTCATCGACCGACTAGTTGCCAAACTAGTCGGTCAGTATTTGTTCATGGACTGACTAACTCTAGAATCCTAATTTCACCTGTAGCTACTGTTTACACTTAGTCGGTCTGCGTTGGTCGACCGACCGACTAGTTGTCAAACTAGTCGGTCAGTGGTTGTTCTTTGACCGACTAACTAGTGCTGTAAACCCTAGTTTTGCCCTAGCCGCCAGCCTAGCCTATAAATACCCAACCCAAACGTTTTCTTCCCCTCCAACTCGACCCTAAACCCTAAAATCGCCCCCATTGATCCACCACCTTCCTCCAAGCTCCATTGCTTCATTCCAAGCCCTAAATCCATCATCCAAACCATCCATCTACCCTATCTACCTCTCATCTTCCCCAAAATCTCACCAAAACCCATCAAATCCCCAAATCCCCCAAAACCCTAGTTTCCCCAATCTTCTCCAATCTTCTCCAGATTTGATCCTAGGGTTCCCCGGAGTGTTCCTTCCGTCTCCTCTCGGTAAGAGATCGATCTACCGTTGTTTTTATAACTTATTTATAATTTTGGTGAAACCCTAATTAATTTCATGTGTTTGGTGTTTGTTTCCCCCTAAACAGCGATTTCCTCGTAGATAGCATCCGTGTGACGAGGTTGATCGTCATCCCCGGTGCTAGGCAAGTGAAACTTGCCACTTAGGGTTTAGGCCATGTTTTAGGCCATTTGCATGTTGTAGGCGTAAAAGAGGCTAGGCGACGAAATGAAACTCGCCTAGGCGCAAATTGGGGAATTAGCTTGACAACGAAGCTAATTCCGACTATTAGCATGTTGCACAATTACCATGTCATGTTTACTTTCAATTAACGGTACGCGAATATGTTCATGTCATTGCATTTTGCCTGTCACGTTTAATTTAAATTAACGGTACGCAAATATCTGTTCATGTCTTTGCATAGTGATTATTCATCGTGATTGCGTAGCGCACGCTACAATATTATATTCCTGGCTCGTGTTCCAGAAGCGAGCTTAGTGAGTTGGAAACCCCAACGCTCGACACATATGGGTGGGGTAAGAGATAAGCGGCCTGAGCCCCGAGTTGGCCCGATCCGCCACTCCGGCCAGCAGGTGGACTCTCTAGTGCACAAGTGATTAATAGTGATAGAGATAAGCGGCCTGAGCCACGAGCTGGCCAGCAGGTGGACTCTCTATGCACTAAGTGTTTACCATTGACAAGTGATTAATAGTGGTAGAGATAAGCGGCCTGAGCCACGAGCTGGCCAGCAGGTGGACTCTCTATGCACTAAGTGATAAGTGATAAGTGATAAGTGATAAGTGATAAGTGATAAGTGATAAGTTATAAGTGATAAGTGATAAGTGATAAGTGTTAAATGATAAGTGATTAGTGATTTGGTAGCTTTTGCTACATTGTGCATGCTTGCTTCTCTTTTTAAACTGTTGCATCATGCTTAACTGTCATGTCATTACTTAATACTATAACTGCTAGGTTGCTAGATGCCTCACTTTCAGTTTCCTTGCCCAAGTCTTTTAGACTTGCTGACATGTGCCCCTTTACTCTTTTGGGTGACACATGTTAGATCCTGAGCCCGAGTACCTCGTTGAGGACGAGGTGTTTGCTGACGCCGAGCCCGAGCTTGTGTTTGACGGGGAGTACGTGGACACTGGGGACCAGTCCTAGTGTCTCCGTTGCGTTTTATTTTGTTAGGCAGTTGTTTGTTATTGGTGCGTGGCACCCATACTTTGTTATGTCGTTGCTTTTGTTGGCCTTGTTCTGGGCCTTTAGACTCTTTTCTTTTAGCCTGGTGGCTTTTCTGGATGTTGAACTTATTTATGATGCTGGACAATATTTGTGAGATGTGAATTTTATCTCAGTCTCTCCTTGTGTTATTATTGCTATTCTGTTGTGGTTACAGGGACCTGTTTATGTATTGTGGATGCTTATCGGGTTTGGGGCTTCACAGCTCCACTCTCGTGCGGACCTTTTCACGTCTCGCCTCCATTTTAGGGAAGCGGGTCGTGACAGGTTTTAGTGGTGGCCCATGCAGGTCCTCTTCTGTAACTGCGATTTTTGGAATAGCGATAATAACATTAGAATGTCCAATAAACTAAGTTCGACGTTCGAGTCATAAGCTATGAGTCTAATCTGATTTGTTTTCCGTGTCACTAGATGGCAGGAAGACGTTTCACCCGTGGTGGGGGCAGTGGTGCGCTCCCTCATGATGAGGAGCCTGAGCGGGAACCCACCAGCGGTGAGATGATGCGGATGATGATCCAGATGATGCAAGTGCAGCAGGGCGTGCTTTTGCAAGTCCAGAATGCTCCACCTGCTCGAGCTGCCCGGGTTCTTCCGGATGCCCCTCGCTCTGAGCCAGGAGCGAAGCAATTTCGGGAGCTGGGTCCCGCATATTTTGATGGTTCTGAGGGTCCTCTGGCGGCCGATGAGTGGATTCGGAACGTCGAGGACAATCTGAAGATGGCCAAGATCACCCCGGCTGGATGGGTTGATTTGGCGAAGAGGCAGCTGAAGGATAACGCCAGGAATTGGTGGGATGCTGAAGAGAAGTTGTTGGTGGAGCCGATAGCTTGGGCTACCTTCAAAGCCAGATTTGAGGGTGAGTTCTCCCCGAAGGCTGCCAAGGAGGAGATGCTGCAGCGTTTTATCGATCTGAAGCAGGGGAACTCGTCGGTGGACATGTACCACCAGGAGTTCATGAGGCTTAGTCGGTTTGCGCCGAAGATGGTGCAGGACGCTGAGGAGAGAGCTCAGAGGTTCCTGCAGGGGCTTGCTTCGGAGCTCCAGAGCTTTGTGACCTCCTCTGACTGGGAATCTTATCAGAAGGTTCTAGTAGCTGCCAAGAGGCAGGAGCTGCTCGTGAACCAGAGGAGAGGATCTGTGGTTGGTGCTGGGAAGAGGCCTGTGGAACAGGCGAGAGCTGTGGTTAGGCCTGGATTCAGGCCGAACCAGCCTGTTCATTTTAAGAGGCCAGTAGGGCCTGCTCGGAGGACTTGCCATTTTTGTGGCAAGGAGGGCCATGTCAAGGAATCGTGTAGGAGGTTCTTGGGGCAATGTATCGCCTGCGGAGATCCTGCCCATGCTCTCAGGGAGTGCCCGAGGTTGAAGCAGCCTTGGAAGGCACCTATTGCTGCCCAGCCGTTGCAGCAGCGAGCGTCTGTTCCTGCTGGACGTGGAGCAGCTCTTGTTCCGCAGAGACAGGCTTTTCAGCAGGCTGCTCCGTCGAGGAGGCAGGCTTTTCTGATGACCGCTGCGGAGAGCGAAGCTGTGGATGAGGTTATCGCAGGTAATCCTCATTCTAGCTATTACTTTCCTATTTGGTCTTGATTGCTAGATTATGTTGTTTGCTTGAACTTGCTTGTTTGCTAGACTAGGGTTTGATTGTTAATTGATTGATTAGGTGTGATTTTGGTGTGCACATTTCCTGCACGAGTCCTCTTTGACTCTGGTGCATCGATGTGCATTATTTCTCGGAGCTTCGTGGAGAGGCATTCCTTGTCGACGTCCCCTCTCCCCAAGAGTTGGAATATCGTTACAGGGAATGGTGTGGTCTCGGTGCATCGTGGTTGCAATTCTTGCTCGTTGGTGGTCTGTGGACATGAGCTTTTTGTTGATTTCATTGTCCACGACATCATCAACTATGATGCAGTTCTTGGGATGGACTGGCTTGCGAGCTTCTATGCTACGATCGACTGTCGGAGGAAGAAGGTGGTGTTCGAGATTCCCGGACATCCAGTATTTGAGTTCAGTCGTGGTAGCAGTTCGCTTGGTCCTGTCAGATTTCGGGCCAGGCCGGTGGAGGCTGTGGCTATGCAGATGGAGCTGGAGTGGCCAGCTGTGGTGCGAGATTTTGGCGACGTCTTCCCCGAGGAGATGTCTGGTTTGCCGCCTGATCGAGCTTTGGAATTTTCTATCGATCTTGTTCCAGGTGCGCAGCCGATTTCGAAGGCGCCGTATCGTATGGCACCTGCAGAGTTGGAAGAGTTGCGGAAGCAGTTGGATGAGCTTTTGCAGAAGGGTTATATTAATCCTAGTGTGTCTCCGTGGGGAGCACCGGTGTTGTTGGTTAAAAAGAAGGATGGTTCGCGTCGCATGTGCGTGGACTATCGGGAGTTGAATGCGGTGACCATTAAGAATAAATACCCGTTGCCTCGCATCGATGATATCTTTGATCAGCTTGGAGGTTCGAGGGTGTTTTCTAAGTTGGATTTGAGGAGTGGTTACCATCAGTTGAAGGTGAAGAAGGGAGATGTTCCGAAGACAGCGTTCAGGACGAAGTATGGACACTATGAGTTTGTGGTTATGCCTTTCGGCGTAACTAACGCGCCCGCAGTTTTCATGAATCTGATGAACCTGATTTTCTACGACTTTTTGGATAAGTTTGTCGTTATCTTTATTGACGACATCCTGATATATTCAAAGTCGGAGGAAGAGCATGCCTCGCACTTGAGGACGGTGTTGGAGATTTTGAGGAGGCATCGTTTGTATGCTAAGTATTCGAAGTGCGAGTTTTGGCTGGATCGAGTTGCTTTTCTGGGGCATGTGGTGTCTGGAGGTGGTATTTCTGTGGATCCCGAGAAGATTAGGGCCATCAGGGAGTGGCCTGTTTCGTCGTCTGCGTCTGAGATTCGGAGTTTTCTCGGACTTGCTGGTTATTATCGGCGATTCATTAAGGACTTTTCTCGTATTGCTGAGCCGATGACCAGGTTGACGCGGAAGGATGTTGCTTATGTTTGGTCGGGTGATTGTGGGAGTGCTTTTGGTATTTTGAAGGAGAGGTTGACGACTGCCCCTATTCTTGTTGTGCCTGATCGCAGCGGTGGATTTGAGATCTTTTGCGATGCTTCTGGCAAGGGTCTCGGTTGTGTGTTGCATCAGCATGGGCATGTGGTGGCGTATGCGTCTCGTCAGCTTAAGGTTCATGAGAAGAATTATCCGACGCATGATTTGGAGTTGGCTGCCGTTGTGTTTGCTCTTAAGATTTGGAGGCACTTCTTGCTGAGTGAGAAAGTGAAGATTTTCACCGATCACAAAAGCTTGAAGTATATTTTCACTCAGAAGGAGCTCAACATGCGACAGCGTCGATGGTTGGAGCTTATGGCGGATTATGATATTGATTTGCAGTATCACCCTGGCAAGGTGAATGTGGTTCCAGATGCTTTGAGTAGGCTGCCAGCGGTGATGATTTTGACCTCGCAGTGGAGATTGCAGCAGGATTTTTGCGAGTCTGGAGTGGAAATTGTTCTTCCTGGGGAGGCTTCTTCGTTGATGTACATGCAGGTACAGTCGACGATCGTGGATCGGATTAAGGCTGGCCAGGCTGAGGATCCGAAGCTGGTGAGGATTCGGGAGATGGTGGAAGCCGGTCTGCGGACTGACTTCTTGATTCATGAGGATGGCTCGCTGAGGTTTGGAGCCAGGTTGTGTGTGCCTGCTGGGGATATCAGAGAGGAGCTGATGGTGGAGGCACACAGTTCGCCGTATTCTGTGCATCCTGGTGGCACCAAGATGTACCGGGATCTTCGTCTGAATTATTGGTGGCATGGTATGAAGAGGAGCGTGGCTCGGAGTGTAGCCAAGTGCTTGGTTTGCCAGCAAGTGAAGGCGGAGCATCAGCGTTCGGCCGGGTTGCTACAACCGCTTCCGATTCCGGAGTGGAAGTGGCAACACATCACTATGGATTTCGTGACTGGACTACCTCGGAGTCCGAAGCAGAATGACGCGATTTGGGTGATCGTGGATCGATTGACCAAATCTGCGCACTTTATTCCGTTCCGAGTGGGACGGTCCACTGAGGCGCTAGCAAGGAGATATATGGAGGTAAAATTCTTTTACTCTCCGTCTTTAATTCCTTTTCCTAGTTTGGATAGTGATGTAACGTGAATCGTGCAGGAAGTTGTGCGACTTCACGGAGTCCCCGTGAGTATCGTGTCTGACAGAGACACGAGGTTCACATCTCAGTTCTGGCAGAGTTTGCAGAAGAGCTTGGGTACGCGTCTGAGTTTCAGCACGGCGTACCATCCGCAGACGGATGGCCAGTCCGAGAGGACGATTCAGATTTTGGAAGACATGCTGAGGGCGTGCATGTTGGATTTCAAGGGTTCGTGGGAGGACCATCTACACTTGGTGGAGTTCTCTTACAACAACAGCTTCCAGGCGAGTATTGGCATGGCGCCTTTCGCCGCTCTTTATGGGAGAAAATATCGATCGCCATTGAGTTGGGATGACGTTGGTGATCGGGAGTTGTTGGGACCTGAGATGATCGTGGAGGCCGTGGATATCGTCAGGAATATTCGGGAGAGGTTGAGAATTGCTCAGGACCGTTTTAAGCATTGGGCGGATGCTAAACGTCGTCCTTTGGAGTTTCAGCCGGGTGACCATGTGTTCTTGAAGATTTCCCCGAATCGTGGTGTGATTCGTTTTGGGAAGCGTGGAAAGTTGAGCCCGCGATACATTGGACCGTTTGACGTTTTGGAGAGGGTTGGCGAGGTAGCTTATCGCTTGGCCTTGCCGCCGTCTTTGGAAGGAGTTCACAATGTTTTCCATGTGTCGCAGCTTCGTCGATACATTAGCGATCCGTCTCATGCGGTGGATTTTTCGGAGATTACCGTTCGCCCCGATATGACGTATGACCAGCATCCAGTGCAGATTCTGGACAGGCGTCAGAAATCGCTTCGGAACAAGATTGTTAATCTTGTGAGGGTGATGTGGCGACACGGTTCACCTGGAGAGTCTACTTGGGAGAATGAGGATGAGATGCGAGAGCGTTTTCCACTTTTGTTTCCGGACTCGTGAGTTTTGGAAATTCCGAGGACGGAATTTTTCTTAAGTTGGGGAGGATGTAACGACTGCTTTTCATGTATCTGGATTTTATGTATTATAATATATGTTTTGGTGGATTTTCTCCTCTTGTGTGGTTTTCGTCTCCGTAGTTTTCATTTTCGATCGATTCGTCGTATTTTCTCGCTTCTTTCTTAGGATTGTCGATTTCGAAGTTTGTCACTCGTGACGGGCTTCATAACGGTCGTATCTAACTATTAGATCAAGCCTAGGAGTCTTAGGAATCGATCCCGGGGCCCCGCGCTCCGTATCGGTACTTTCTGTGCTCATTAGCCGGTGTAAGAAGGGCCACCGACCGACTAGATGACGATCCAGTCGGTCGGCAATCCTTCTTGGACCGACTAGTTAGCTTTCTAAATTTCTCAGGAGTTACTGTTTATCGTTAGTCGGTCTAAGAACGTTCGTTGACCGACTAGGTTGCAAACTAGTCGGTCAGCAATGCTTCTTGAACCGACTAACTCATCAAATTATTTTTGTATCAGTTACTGTTTACTCTTAGTCGGTCTAAGAACGTTCATCGACCGACTAGTTGCCAAACTAGTCGGTCAGTATTTGTTCATGGACCGACTAACTCTAGAATCCTAATTTCACCTGTAGCTACTGTTTACACTTAGTCGGTCTGCGTTGGTCGACCGACCGACTAGTTGTCAAACTAGTCGGTCAGTGGTTGTTCTTTGACCGACTAACTAGTGCTGTAAACCCTAGTTTTGCCCTAGCCGCCAGCCTAGCCTATAAATACCCAACCCAAACGTTTTCTTCCCCTCCAACTCGACCCTAAACCCTAAAATCGCCCCCATTGATCCACCACCTTCCTCCAAGCTCCATTGCTTCATTCCAAGCCCTAAATCCATCATCCAAACCATCCATCTACCCTATCTACCTCTCATCTTCCCCAAAATCTCACCAAAACCCATCAAATCCCCAAATCCCCCAAAACCCTAGTTTCCCCAATCTTCTCCAATCTTCTCCAGATTTGATCCTAGGGTTCCCCGGAGTGTTCCTTCCGTCTCCTCTCGGTAAGAGATCGATCTACCGTTGTTTTTATAACTTATTTATAATTTTGGTGAAACCCTAATTAATTTCATGTGTTTGGTGTTTGTTTCCCCCTAAACAGCGATTTCCTCGTAGATAGCATCCGTGTGACGAGGTTGATCGTCATCCCCGGTGCTAGGCAAGTGAAACTTGCCACTTAGGGTTTAGGCCATGTTTTAGGCCATTTGCATGTTGTAGGCGTAAAAGAGGCTAGGCGACGAAATGAAACTCGCCTAGGCGCAAATTGGGGAATTAGCTTGACAACGAAGCTAATTCCGACTATTAGCATGTTGCACAATTACCATGTCATGTTTACTTTCAATTAACGGTACGCGAATATGTTCATGTCATTGCATTTTGCCTGTCACGTTTAATTTAAATTAACGGTACGCAAATATCTGTTCATGTCTTTGCATAGTGATTATTCATCGTGATTGCGTAGCGCACGCTACAATATTATATTCCTGGCTCGTGTTCCAGAAGCGAGCTTAGTGAGTTGGAAACCCCAACGCTCGACACATATGGGTGGGGTAAGAGATAAGCGGCCTGAGCCCCGAGTTGGCCCGATCCGCCACTCCGGCCAGCAGGTGGACTCTCTAGTGCACAAGTGATTAATAGTGATAGAGATAAGCGGCCTGAGCCACGAGCTGGCCAGCAGGTGGACTCTCTATGCACTAAGTGTTTACCATTGACAAGTGATTAATAGTGGTAGAGATAAGCGGCCTGAGCCACGAGCTGGCCAGCAGGTGGACTCTCTATGCACTAAGTGATAAGTGATAAGTGATAAGTGATAAGTGATAAGTGATAAGTGATAAGTGATAAGTGATAAGTGATAAGTGTTAAATGATAAGTGATTAGTGATTTGGTAGCTTTTGCTACATTGTGCATGCTTGCTTCTCTTTTTAAACTGTTGCATCATGCTTAACTGTCATGTCATTACTTAATACTATAACTGCTAGGTTGCTAGATGCCTCACTTTCAGTTTCCTTGCCCAAGTCTTTTAGACTTGCTGACATGTGCCCCTTTACTCTTTTGGGTGACACATGTTAGATCCTAAGCCCGAGTACCTCGTTGAGGACGAGGTGTTTGCTGACGCCGAGCCCGAGCTTGTGTTTGACGGGGAGTACGTGGACACTGGGGACCAGTCCTAGTGTCTCCGTTGCGTTTTATTTTGTTAGGCAGTTGTTTGTTATTGGTGCGTGGCACCCATACTTTGTTATGTCGTTGCTTTTGTTGGCCTTGTTCTGGGCCTTTAGACTCTTTTCTTTTAGCCTGGTGGCTTTTCTGGATGTTGAACTTATTTATGATGCTGGACAATATTTGTGAGATGTGAATTTTATCTCAGTCTCTCCTTGTGTTATTATTGCTATTCTGTTGTGGTTACAGGGACCTGTTTATGTATTGTGGACGCTTATCGGGTTTGGGGCTTCACAGCTCCACTCTCGTGCGGACCTTTTCACGTCTCGCCTCCATTTTAGGGAAGCGGGTCGTGACACAATCAGACCTTCATCAACTCGAGCTGGGTCGCGTCGAATCTAAGGACTCCGATGGCGATGAACCAAGCTCGAACGGCTTCTGATGGCATCGATCCGAGATCCACAGGGCTCAATAAACGAACGATTGATCCTCACTGTTGCACTGGACACGGGGATCCATCCATTCTTTCAATCGAAATTCTTCAAGAAACAACAATACTTAGAACAGCTAAAAGATTGTCATGTGGGTACGTGAGGCCTGCTTTTGATGAAGATTATAAAGGCAAACATTGGGGTGGAGATAGATTTTGGTTAGGAACTTCTACTTTTGACCTTTGAGCATTTAGGCTTGGGAGAGGATGATAAGAAGATACAACAGAGAGAGCGCTTCGAAGCTGGCTAAGCTCCACCTCATTTCAACCATGGTTGTGCTTCTTTCTCTCTTCTGCATTGTTGGTTACTAGAGAGAAAAATGAGAAAGGGACAGAAGCGAGAGGCAAAAGCGAGAGGTAAAAGCGAGACAAATAATTTTAAGAATAGAGCTCAAAAAAGTTGAAGAGATGAAGACTCTTTTTTTCCTTTTATTTTTCCTTTATTTGTTTTAAGTACAGATTTTGATGGGTTCAAAGAAAGGGGAAGAGATGACGAAGATGGTCCTTTTTTGATGTCCAAATATGACCAGATCCAGATTCAAAGCGTGGGGCGAGCGGGTATTTTTTAATAATCGATATATTAACATGCTAATTCATTTTTAGGTGGTTAATGAATTTGATCTTTCTATCTTTGTTTGGGTGTTATTATTAAGATTAATTTGGTGACTAAACTTATATTACATATGTAGCTTTTCTCTGCAATGCCCAACATATTAATCTGATATTGCTATTGGCTGGGGATGCGTTTCTCTTCCGTTTTTAGTATCCCCTTTTTTGTGTGATTATGAATGGATGAACTTCATTGTAAAGACCCGAAATTAAGAAGTAAAGACAACTTTGTATTGGTGCTTTATATTGTTTGCCTGTCAGTGATCCTTGGGTGACATCCTCGAGAAAGATGTGACCTTACCATGTTCATTTGTTAATGTTCTGTCTTTTCTTTTGGGAAACAAATGATTATGCCCACTGTCCTAAATGTAGCAGACATTAATATTCGCCAAGTTTAGTTTTGTTGACATTTACATGGGGACATTGGTTATCTACAATTCTGTCTTTTCTTTTGCCGCATAAATAGTTCTCTAAAATTCCCTTAACTTTTGGCAAGCAGGTAATACATTCATCAGCCTGAACTTAGCAGACATTAGTACTTATGTTTTGTACGTTGACTAATTATTGGAATCTACTTGGGGATATTGTTCTGTAAAGAATTATGTTAAAAACATCATGAAATAAGTTGAAAATTTTGAAATTGTAGTAATTGATAATCCAAATGTAGTTATGTGGTGCTGAGACAAAAGTGCCTGTAATCCGCAAAGATAAATTCTATGAAGATTTCTCAGTTGATGATGTTGAATTGACCTTTGAGAACTATGAAGAACTGTTTGGTCGATCTCATACTCACCAAGTGGAGCTTTTCGATGATGCTGGAATTGATGGATTCTTTGATGTTAAAGAAATGTCTTTTGCTAATTTTGATGGTCCAGGAGAATTTGTCACTGAGGTAACATGTTGAAACTGTGTATTGTGTATGAATTCTTTTTTGTGTCTTACCTTCCTTCCAGGTAAAATTTTGTGAATAGGGCTAGAATTGGGTGATTGAGCTGCCAATTTGATATTCTATGTAATTTTCGCTGCTGTCAATGCCTAGATCTATGAAGTAGTGGAAAATTGAGGCTTCAATTCTCCCAATTTGAGAAAGAACCTTTTTATCCTATGATGGTGCTAGATGGAGAAATTGGGAGGGACATGCGAAGAAGACGTAGACGAAGAGATCGAGAAGTAAGTAAAAGAAGAAGATGCCGGCACCGATGAAAGCAGATTCTTCAGCCAGGAAGCAGCCTGCGGCGAAGGATAAAGATTGATGAGATCTCTGCGTTGTTCCATATTCATGAGATCTCAGCTTTCTCTCATTTTGTATATTATATTTAATATGCATTTTTACCATTTGTTGGTGATAATATTTAATTTTTACCATGTGAATCTGTAAATATAAAGATTGATGTAATTCTTGCCGTTGTAAAATATAAAGTGTGTAGAAATTTGTAATTAATATACATATTGGTGTAAGTTTGTAATGCTCAAATTGTGGTGAAATGTAATTATAATTATGTAAATGATGTAAGGTTGAATTGCCGCAAATAATTTTTGGGTGTTCAAATTATTTTCAAAGAAATGAAAATAGTTAGATTACTGCAATAATTTGGAAAATGATGAATTTTTTTGGGATAAAATGATTTAGGTGATCCAAAATCTAGAGGGAGTAATCTTTTAAATGGGCCGCGCCGAAGGGGGCCGCGCTGTTGAATATTGGACTCCCCGGATTTGGTTTTGGATGATGAGCAAACATAAATAATTCATGAACTAACAATTTGTGAGCGCAGTATTGGAGATCGTCGCCAAATTCACGAGAACAATCAAAGCGACATCTCAACACTTCTCAAAGCTCGTATTCATGCCTAAAGCTTCGTTGAAGCTCTTGCGCCGTTTTGGAAGTCATGAAGAATTAATCGAAGCTCTCAAAGACCGTTCTATAAGGTTTTATTTATAGTCTTTTTGCTTCGATCTATAGAATGTTAAGCCTTGAGTATATCTTACGATTCTATCTTCATATCGCTCATATCGTAGCTCTAGGATCTTAGTACAAGTTCATTCTAACTTCCTCGAAGCATCGCGCTTCGATTCGGACTTGTTTGTGCATGTTAGTTGGTACAAGAAGAAGTACTGACCGACTAGATGGTGATCTAGTCGGTCAGCAGAGCTTTTTGGACCGACTAGTGTGAGTTAATCTTTTCTTGTTCAGTACTGTTTACAGTTAGTCGGTCTACGTTGACTCACCGACCGACTAGTTTGTGAACTAGTCGGTCAGAGATGCTTCTTTGACCGACTAGTTGAGGTTTACTGTTCATGCCAAATTTCTCCTAAGCTACTGTTTATCGTTAGTCGGTCTAAGAACGTTTGGTGACCGACTAGTTGATAATCTAGTCGGTCAACTTTTGTTCTTGGACCGACTAAGTCAATTTGTATTCAGACTATTTGTTTTTGCCTCTTAGTCGGTCTACGTTCACTGACTGACCGACTAGTTGTGAAACTAGTAGGTCAGAAAGTCTTCTTGGACCGACTAGATTTCTAGGTCTGAATTTCTATCTCTTCTCAGTTCTTCGCTTAGTCGGTCCATGTTGTTTGACTGACCGACTAGTTGATGAACTAGTCGGTCAGTGGTTGTTCTTTGACCGACTAGTTGCCTCAGATTTCTATCCGTTGGAAATTGACCTAACTTGTTTTTATGGGACCCTATAAATACGAACCTAGGTCATTTCTCTCTAGGTTAGAGCTGCCATTAAGAGATTCATTGAGATAGAAAGAGATATCCATTCTCACTCATTTCTAAAGCTCTCTTCCTCACAAGAAATCCATTCTCTCACTTTCTAGATCTAGAATCCATCTTGAGAGAAGCTTGTTCTTGGTGAGCCCTTCAAGCTTTTGCTTGAATCAAGTCTCCAAATCACTCTTAGGCACCTATTGCTGGTCATTTCCTTGGTGCTAGGTCTTGGTGACTTCATCTTCCTCAAATCCCTCCTTGCACCTATTTGGTAAGAAAACTCAAGGTATAGGATTTTGTGGTAAGATTGTTTATTTCATTATAAACTTGTTTATATTGCTTGTTGATTCTCTCGGTTGTGAGAGAAGGTTGTGATCCTAGGTTGTGGGATTCACTATTGCCATTGCATGTATGATTTGATCTTGTGAAGGTTTTTCACAAGATATCATAGTGGAAATCTTGGGTTAGGGTTTCTAACCTAAGTATCCGGAGGGGGTCCGGGTGGTTGGGACGTAGGATCACCGGGAACAAGTCGGGGAGACTTGGGTGGATCCGAACCCAGTAACATCATTTGTTAGCATTGTTAATTTTGTTGTTGTCATTCAATTTAAGCTTCCGCAAATTGATTTGGTAGTTGTTTGCACTATAATTTGGAATTATACTCCTTGTTATTTTTAAAGTACTATTCACCCCCCTCTAGTACTCGTGCAGTAGCTTGTAGGGCATTACATTTGGTATCAGAGCCAGATACTTAGCTATGTCTGCCAACGACAACAAGACCGTGCGTCCACCTTCCAACTATGACACCTTCAGGAACCGTGAAGGAGCATCTTCGGTGATGGAAGGACATTCCTCTACGAGGCCTCCATTCTTCAACGGTACCAACTACGGGTACTGGAAATGCCGGATGGAAACCTTCCTCCGGAGTGCATCTTTATGGAGGACCACAATGAAGGAATACATCGATCCCGAAGAAGAAGACTTTGAGAAATGGACTACCGCGGAGGTCGCCGCGGAGGTAAGCAATGCCAAGGTAATGAACGCCTTGCAATGCGCATTGGAGCCCGAGGACTTCAATAAGATATGCACATGTAAGAGTGCATATCAAATTTGGAACTCCCTCCTCATTCTTCATGAAGGGACGAGTAGGGTAAGAGACTCTAAACTCGTAGTTGTAAACAAAGATTACGAAATGTTTCATATGCAACATGGCGAGAAGATGAAGGAATATTACGCTCGCTTCGTTGACATAATAAATGAGTTAGAGGCCCTCGGTAAATCCTACACCCAAAAGGAGAAGTGCTCGAAGCTTATCGAAGGACTTCCTTCTTCTTGGGAGAAACGTACCTTCGCCATCGAGGAAGGTAATGACATGAATAAGTATACCGTAGTTCAATTGATGGGTACTTTGATGTCATACGAGGTACGCAAAGATAGCAAGGTGAAGTTACAAGAAAAGATGAAGTCCTATTTGAACCAAGACGTGCCTAAGAAAAAGGCAATTGCATTCAAGGCGGCTTCATCCACCTCTACCGATGATGAGGACTCGGAAGAAGAAATGGACATGGAATCCATTGCACTCATGGAAAAGAAGTTCAATCGCTTCTTCCGAAAGGGTAACTTCAAACAAAAATCTAAATTTACTTCTACTAACGCCTCTCCACCTTTGTGCTTTAAATGCAATAAGCCAGGACACATCAAAGCGGATTGTCCTCAAAACAAGCAAAAGGAGAAGTGGAAGGCGCCGAAGTTCGAAAAGTCGAAGAAGTACAAAAAGGGGGTACAAAAAGGGACTTGTCGGAGCAACATTCACCGACTCCGAGGATTCCTCAAGCGGAGAGTCGGACGATGAGAAAGTGGAGCAAGCGCACATGTGCTTCATGGCAAGAGAGGAGCATGATCAAGGATCTTCCTCCTCCGATGATAGCGATGACGAATGCGATGAGGTAACTATGGATGATCTTAGGGATGCTAACTCTCATTTATGGTCTAAATACACTAAATTAGTAAATAGATATACTAAAGTAAAAGATGACCTAGCTAGCATTCAAACCTCGCCTAAGACTATCATCACCAACAACGACACCGTTGTTGAAGAGTTAAGAAATGAGATTGTCAATCTCAAATCTAAACTTGAACATGTTAGCATTGATGATCCGGAAGAACATAGGATAGCGGATTTAACTTCTCAAAACTCGACTTTGAGTATTGAGAACGAGAATCTTAAATCTCGTGTTTATGTTCTCACATCGCAAGTATCCACTTTAGATACTTCTTTTCGTTCTCTCACCGAGAAATATGAGAACACATTAGGCCGAATCAATGAATTCAATAAGGGTAAGGGCCATTTGGATAATATCCTAAGTGTCTTACTCCCGGCCAAACACCATGTTGGTTTGGGGTATACTTTGGGAAAGTCATCCAAGTCGGTCACTACTTTTGTTAGGCCAACTTCCGGTGACTCTACGAGTGGTAGCAAACACTCTATTGGTAGTTCATCTACCAATGGTGCTTCCACCTCGTCCACACCCTCTTTCGAAAAGAAACCCACTTTGGGTGGACCTCCAAAGAAGGGGCATGCTTATATGTACACCAATACCATGCCATGTAGGAACACACGTCCTACTCCACCGTCTCACACATATGATGATTTTTATGCAACACATTCTCGGGCACGTGCACACCATGTGAGACACCCTCACGCACGTGTTCCCACACATGCATATGTTCACCCACCTCATCATATGAATAATTCTCGTCGTGCACCATTCCATCATGTTCCTTATGCTTATCCACAACATGCATCACATAGAAATCAACGTCGCATGCATGCACCCAATAGGATGAGGGCTCCCAAAATTTTCACTATTTAGAGCCCAAAGGACACAAGCATGGATGAAAAACAAGTGTATATGAATGCTTATTTTTCGGATGTTGTGCATAGTAGAAATTATGTGGGGAAGTCTAAGTCCAATTGGACTTGGCTTCCAAAGGTCTAACCTTTGAGGACCCAATGACTTTGGGTACCATGATATGAAAGTTTCTATCTTTAGGTACTCAAGGAAAAGAAAAAGAAAAGGAGCAACAAATTCAAATTTAGCTCCAAAGGGAATTGGATACTCGATAGCGGGTGTTCAAAACACATGACGGGTGACGCTCAATTGCTCTCCGGAGTAGTTCCCATTGCAAATGGAAACCGCGTCGTATTTGGAGGCAACGAGAGCGGAACCATCGTCGGTGTTGGTAAAGTGGGTAACCCATCTAAACCCTTAATTAGTGATGTTTATCTAGTTGATGGTTTAAATCATAATCTTATTTCAATAAGCCAACTTTGTGACAAAGGTTACAAAGTTAGCTTTGCGAAAGGATTATGTTATATTTCAAATGATAATAATAAGTTATTATTTTCCGGCACACGCCATAAAGATATTTATATTTTGGATCTTCCTAAGTCATATGAACAATGTCTCGTTGCCAACATAAGTGAACAACACTTATGGCATCGACGCTTTGGACATGTGAACTTTGGAACACTTTATAAGCTTTCAAAATTAAATTCCATTAAAGGTTTTCCGAAGCTCGTTTTTGAAAAGAAAAGTTTTTGTGATTCTTGTCAACGTGGCAAGCTTCCTAAATCTTCATTTAAACCTAAGAAAAGCGTTTCTACTAAACGGCCACTAGAGCTATTACATCTAGATTTATTTGGGCCAACTAGAGTTGCTTCCTTAGGAAATGCAAGATATGGACTTGTCATCGTCGATGATTATTCTAGATTTACATGGGTATTTTTCTTATGTAATAAAAATGAAGCTTTTGAAAACTTCATAATATTTGTGAAGAAAGTACAAAATCTCATCGGAACCACCATTGTCACTATTCGTAGTGATCATGGGGGTGAATTTGAGAATGAGTCTTTCTCAAATTTTTGTGATGATCTTGGAATTACCAACACGCTTTCTTTCCCTCGCGCACCTCCTCAAAATGGTGTTGTTGAGAGGAAGAATAGAACGCTTGTGGAGTGTGCTCGCACTATGCTCGAAGATAGTCAACTTGGTTATCAATTTTGGGCGGAAGCGGTACACACCGCTTGTTATGTGTTTAATAGAATACTTTTGAGGCCCGGCACCAAACAAACTTGCTATGAATTGTTGTTTGGTAGATTGCCTCAAGTTAAACATTTTCGTGTTTTCGGCGCAAAATGTTTTATTAAAAACACATATGATAATTTGGACAAGTTTGATCCGAGATCGGATGATGGGATATTTGTTGGGTATTCCTCACGTAGCAAAGCCTACCGGATATACAACAAAAGATCCTCTACGATCGAGGAATCATTACATGTCTCTTTTAATGAGAATTTTACTACTTCTAGAATTTCAAATAATGATGATTCTATGGATGTTTTATGTGATTCGTTTGAAAATTCTAAGTCTATTGATTCAATTGATTCTATTGATACTAACCCGACTAATGAAGTTGTTGAGAATGTGCCTAGTGATCAAGGTATTCCCAAGCGGCTTCATACCGTCCGCGACCATCCCCATGAGCAAGTCATTGGCAATATTCATGATAGCGTCAAGACGAGATCGCAAGTCCACCACTTCGCCAATTGTGCCTTTGCCTCATCGATAGAGCCAAAGAATATAGTTGAAGCGTGCGAAGATAGTGCTTGGATCCTTGCCTTGGAGGAGGAACTCATTCAATTCGAGAGGAATGAGGTATGAGAGCTTGTTCCTTTGCCATCGAAGAACCACACCGTCATAGGGACAAAGTGGATCTTCAAGAACAAAACCGACGAAAATCAAGTCGTCGTCCGGAACAAAGCTCGGTTAGTTGCTCAAGGCTATCGCCAAGAGGAAGGTATCGATTTCGAAGAATCCTTCGCTCCGGTAGCTAGATTAGAATCAATTAGACTATTATTATCTTATGCATGCCATAAAAATTTTAAATTATTTCAAATGGATGTTAAAAGTGCATTTTTAAACGGAGATGTCGTTGAGGAAGTTTACGTTTCTCAACCTCCGGGCTTCATAAATGAAAAATTTCCAAATCATGTTTTTAAACTAAAGAAAGCTCTTTATGGTTTGAGACAAGCTCCTCGAGCTTGGTATGATCGCCTAAAGAATTTTCTTTTAGATTTGAATTTTAAAATGGGCGAAGCCGATTCTACACTTTTTGTTAAGCATGCGAATAATGATATTTTATTAGTTCAAATTTATGTTGATGATATCATTTTCGGTGCTACTAACTTCACTCTTTGCGAAGAGTTTTCTAATGTTATGAAGGAACAATTTGAGATGAGCCACATGGGCGAACTCAAATATTTCTTAGGTCTCCAAATTCGCCAATTGAACGATGCAATCTTCATCCACCAAACGAAGTATACGGTGGAGTTGCTTAAGCGATTTGGAATGGAGAGTGCTTCCGGGAAAAGACTCCAATGAGCACGACTACGCATCTTGACAAGGATACGGGCGGTAAGGATGTAGACATTCGTCTATATCGAGGTATGATAGGTAGTTTACTTTATCTTACCGCAAGTAGGCCCGATATTATGTTTGCCGTATGCGTATGTGCTCGTTATCAGTCTCAACCTAAGGAGTCTCACTTAGTAGCGGTAAAACGTATTTTCCGTTATTTAAGTTATACACTTGATTTTGGATTACTTTATCCAAAATCTAGCACGTATGAGTTAGTCTCATATAGTGATGCTGATTATGCGGGATGCAAATCTGACAGGAAAAGTACTAGTGGCACTTGCCATTTTCTAGGAAATTCCCTTGTCTCTTGGTTTTTCAAGAAGCAAAATTCCGTATCACTCTCAACCACCGAGGCGAAATATATTGCCGCCGGTGCCGCTTGCGCCCAGGTTCTTTGGATGAGACACACACTGAAGGATTTTGGTATTCATTGTGATATTAGCCCTATCATGGTGGATAACCAAAGTGCTATTTGTCTTTCAAAGAATCCGGTGCACCATTCCTGATCTAAACACATAGATGTCCGACACCATTTTTTAGATGATCATGTTGCTAAAAAGGAAATCATTTTAGTGTACGTTGAAACCCAAAAGCAAATCGCCGATATTTTCACGAAACCCCTAAAGGAGGACTCCTTTGTGCGGTTGCGTCGAGAATTGGGGATTATGGGTGAATCCGAGATATAGGATTCATGTTTCATTCAATTATCTTGCATGATTTTATATTTCGCGATATTTCGTTCATGCTAGATTTATTGAATTTTTGGGGATTTTATGTGATATGTTTGAATTTTTGCTCGAATTCTTATTTGAATATCGTATATGAGATTTTGATGTTTTATGGGGTAGTTTAGATGACTAATGAGAGGGTTAAGATGTTTCATCCAATTGGTTTTTGAAGAGAACTCATTTATCAACTTTTGGACTCTTCTAGTCGGTTTCAGTTCATCAGCCAACCGACTAGATGCTCATCTAGTCGGTCAGCTAGTGAACTCAGACCGACTAGATCAAGCTTTTAACTTTCTCCTGTCATTGACTTCTTTTAGTCGGTCATAGTACTCTTACCGGCCGACTAGATTGAAAACTAGTCGGTCAGTGAGTATACTGTGACCGACTAACTCTAGCCCTAGAAATTTCTGTTTGCCTCTGTTTCGACTTAGTCGGTTTAAGCTCATTGACCGACCGACTAGATCGTAATCTAGTCGGTCAGTACTTGAACTGTGACCGACTAAGTGCGTTAGGGCAATCGCGTCTTTTCGCATTCTCGACCGACTTACTTCACTTCCATCCGACTATTTTTTGTTTTAGTCGGTATTCTAAGTCTCTCCAGCTCGAAAACCCCCTAAACCCCGATCGAACCCCTTCGTCTTCCCGTCGACTCCGGCCACCTTTCCGGCCATCTCCGCCGCCCGTCGCCGTCGACCACTCTCCTAGGTATAACCCTCCTTCCTAGATCTCTTTTTTCCATCCCTAGGGTTAGTTCTACATCTTGTTTTCTATTCTAGGGTTTCGAAGTTCACATTTAGGGTTTTGTGCTTGATTGATCTCAGTTTTAGGTTTGAGCTAGGGTGTTTGATCTTATCTTCATCGCGTGATTGTACTCGTTGTGCCGCGATCATGGCACGAACGAGACTCCCGATTACATCTTCTGGGGCATCCCCTATGACCGTAGAGGGTGCTACCGCTTCGACCCCTCCTAAGCGTAGGGCCAAGACCACTCGACCCCCCTCTTCGTCTTCAACTCCGTTGAAGAGGAAGAGGACGTCCAAGCCTAAACCTGCCGGCCAAACGTCCAAGCCAAAACCAAAACCTAAAAAGTTCCGTGCTCTGACTCCTCCCGGTGAGCGTTCAGATAGTGATTCTGAGGATGATACCGATGAGGAATACACTCCTGAACATCCCGAGAAGGCACCTACTCCACCCCCTCCTCCACCTCCTCCTAAGACCCGTAAGGCTAAGGGTAAAGGTCTGATGCCAGTCGGCGGTGTAGATATATCGTTGTGCCACGACGACCCTCAGTGTCTCGCAGCGTACAACCGTATAGAGCACTGCCCACTGCTGCTGGAGCATTACGTTCAGTTTTCTGATTTTCTTGGCCTTGCGGATCTTCTCTCCTATAGTGGCCTATTAGACTATCTTAGATATGACCCCAAGGCGAACCCCCGTCCATATCCTCGCCTGGTCAAATTATTCTATGCCAATCGTGTTCGGGGCCAGTACGATGAGTCTCACTCCATCGAGACTTCTGTTTTGTGGACTCCTATAGTCCTCACGGCAGAAATCTTGGGGGAGTTGATAGGTTGCTCGTTGTGTGGCCTCCTCCCTTCTGACATCTCTGTCGATGATATCTCTTCCCTCGATCAGCGGACCCTAGGCAAAATCTTCCAGGTTATCCCCCCTGCCTTCATAGGAGTACCTTCGAAATCATTCAAGCCGAATGCTTGGGTGATTAACCTGATCTTAAAATCCTGCCTTCTTCCCCAGTATGGATCGTCATCTCTTCCATCTCAGCCGTTTTTGAAATTGATTTACGCTCTGTTTATGGGTAGCGAGATTAATTGGGCTCGCATTATACTCGATAAGATGGATTCTTTCGAGTGTATTCGCAAGACCACTAAATCTGTGCATATCCCATATCCATGTCTCCTGACCTTGGTATTTCGTCGATTCGGTGTTCCCTTGCCCCCTGATGATGAGCGTCCCCTTGGTCCTCCTCTGAACGCGACGGCCGTTAAGAAATCTCTTGCGGCACTCCGTCACGTGCAGCGGTCGACACCTTCTGCATCTCAGGCCACTCCCTCAGCTGCTTCAGTTCCTCCTCCCTCAGCTGCTTCTGTCCCTCCTCCCTCCGCCACTCTTGATGATGTCGTACGGTTGCTTCGTCGGCACGAGTCGCGTTTGGCTCGTATCGAGGAGTTCGTCTGTCGTATGGCTCGTTTGATGGGCATTAAGCTTCCTCCTTCCGTTTCTGAGGATGAGGAGATGGACGATGAGGATTTTGATGATCTTGTCACCTCCTTGGCTCGTGGCGATGAGGCCACTGCTGCTGCTGCTACCACCTCTGCTCCTGTTGCTGGCACCTCTTCCGGTGCTCCTGAGACGTCTGCACCAGTGGATCAGCCTTCTGATGCTGCTGCTGCTCATGCTGACGACCCTGCTCCTGTTTTGCCTGCTGTTGTTCCTGTTGAGACCCCAGCCGTTGAGCCTGTCGTCGATGTCTCCACCCCTGCCCCGACGATCCCTTCTGTTCACACGCCTCTCCTCCCTGCAGAGCCTGAGTCCACTCCCTCGACTGGACCTCCGGAGACTGCAGATCCTGCCACTTCCTCGTGATCGTCTATTTCGAGGACTCTCCACTACTCTTTGGATGATACACCTTTTTGAGAGTGTTTTGGGTTAGGATGGGATGGAGTTTGAGTGTTGGATTTGATGTATTTTGGTTTTATGGATGTCGGTGTTGTATTTTGATGTACTTTGGATGATTGATGATGGTGTATGGATGATGTATGATGTATTTCTTTTTTTATGTTGACATACATGGTATGTTGCATTTGATGTAGTCGATATCTTTTTGGATGTACTCATGATGTTTTTATATATATACATCGATCTTCTCTTTGTATTATTTCGTCGTGCACATTTAATTTTCATTCAATGCCTTTGACATGTGAATTCGTCATTCGTCGCTTGAAAAACTTGAATAAATAGATTGAAATTCTATAATTGTATAGAATTGTTTTCCATGCACCAATTTAACCAAGAATATTGAATATTGAAGAGTATGTTTCTTTATTCATGAAATGAATAAAAATTGGTATTTTTGATGATTTTAATTATCGCTTTTTGATAATGGACAATTTGGCACACCTTGACTTGATTTCAACACTTTTCCCTTGGTGTCAATTAGGTCCATCGTCATTGTCTACGACTCCCGATGTTGGATTTTCCATTTCCTAGTTGTTGTCGTTGTATGCCCCCCATTTTTGGGATAATGCCAAAGGGGGAGAGATAATGATAATAAATAGGTCAAATGAAAATTTAACTCAATTTCCAAGAATCTAATTTGATGTGTTAGATTCAGGGGGAGTTAAGATATATATAAGGATTTTTCAAAATCCGATATTTCAAAAATCGATTCTCGTTATATATCTTACTCGTCTGATTGATGCAATTTATATATATTCATTTTGGAATTAACGTGTCATCAATGCAGGGGGAGTAAGTATTTTACATTTGAATCATTATTTTTGATTATTATTTATGTTGGTTTGTCATCACCAAAAAGGGGGAGAATGTTGAATATTGGACTCCCCGGATTTGGTTTTGGATGATGAGCAAACATAAATAATTCATGAACTAACAATTTGTGAGCGCAGTATTGGAGATCGTCGCCAAATTCACGAGAACAATCAAAGCGACATCTCAACACTTCTCAAAGCTCGTATTCATGCCTAAAGCTTCGTTGAAGCTCTTGCGCCGTTTTGGAAGTCATGAAGAATTAATCGAAGCTCTCAAAGACCGTTCTATAAGGTTTTATTTATAGTCTTTTTGCTTCGATCTATAGAATGTTAAGCCTTGAGTATATCTTACGATTTTATCTTCATATCGCTCATATCGTAGCTCTAGGATCTTAGTACAAGTTCATTCTAACTTCCTCGAAGCATCGCGCTTCGATTCGGACTTGTTTGTGCATGTTAGTTGGTACAAGAAGAAGTACTAACTGACTAGATGGTGATCTAGTCGGTCAGCAGAGCTTCTTGGACCGACTAGTGTGAGTTAATCTTTTCTTGTTCAGTACTGTTTACAGTTAGTCAGTCTACGTTGACTCACCGATCGACTAGTTTGTGAACTAGTCGGTCAGTGATGCTTCTTTGACCGACTAGTTGAGGTTTACTGTTCATGCCAAATTTCTCCTAAGCTACTGTTTATCGTTAGTCGGTCTAAGAACGTTTGGTGACCGACTAGTTGATAATCTAGTCGGTCAACTTTTGTTCTTGGACCGACTAAGTCAATTTGTATTCAGACTATTTGTTTTTGCCTCTTAGTCGGTCTACGTTCACTGACTGACCGACTAGTTGTGAAACTAGTAGGTCAGAAAGTCTTCTTGGACCGACTAGATTTCTAGGTCTGAATTTCTATCTCTTCTCAGTTCTTCGCTTAGTCGGTCCATGTTGTTTGACTGACCGACTAGTTGATGAACTAGTCGGTCAGTGGTTGTTCTTTGACCGACTAGTTGCCTCAGATTTCTATTCGTTGGAAATTGACCTAACTTGTTTTTATGGGACCCTATAAATACGAACCTATGTCATTTCTCTCTAGGTTAGAGCTGCCATTAAGAGATTCATTGAGATAGAAAGAGATAGCCATTCTCACTCATTTCTAAAGCTCTCTTCCTCACAAGAAATCCATTCTCTCACTTTCTAGATCTAGAATCCATCTTGAGAGAAGCTTGTTCTTGGTGAGCCCTTCAAGCTTTTGCTTGAATCAAGTCTCCAAATCACTCCTAGGCACCTATTGCTGGTCATTTCCTTGGTGCTAGGTCTTGGTGACTTCATCTTCCTCAAATCCCTCCTTGCACCTATTTGGTAAGAAAACTCAAGGTATAGGATTTTGTGGTAAGATTGTTTATTTCATTATAAACTTGTTTATATTGCTTGTTGATTCTCTCGGTTGTGAGAGAAGGTTGTGATCCCGGGTTGTGGGATTCACTATTGCCATTGCATGTATGATTTGATCTTGTGAAGGTTTTTCACAAGATATCATAGTGGAAATCTTGGGTTAGGGTTTCTAACCTAAGTATCCGGAGGGGATCCGGGTGGTTGGGACGTAGGATCACCGGGAACAAGTCGGGGAGACTTGGGTGGATCCGAACCCAGTAACATCATTTGTTAGCATTGTTAATTTTGTTGTTGTCATTCAATTTAAGCTTCCGCAAATTGATTTGGTAGTTGTTTGCACTATAATTTGGAATTATACTCCTTGTTATTTTTAAAGTACTATTCACCCCCCTCTAGTACTCGTGCAGTAGCTTGTAGGGCATTACACGCGCCGAAGGCGTCCGCTAATTTTTTATGCTAATTTGTTGTTCTGCGCCGAAGGCGCCTGCACCGAATTTGTTGTTCCGTGACGAATGCGTCTGCTCCAAATTTGTTGTTCTGCGCTAAAGGCGCCTGTGCCGCTAAATATTTATGTTACTTTGCTCTTTTAAATTTTGACCGTGGAGATAATTTTTTGGGGAACAAAGATTTCGCCGGGGAAAATCTTAAATGAACTGTGCCCGCGGGCACGGGTTATGACTAGTACATACATATACTAGCAAATATCCCGTGCACACGTGCACGTGGACTGGGAAAAACGGTCGGAAAGTGGGGGAGAATAAAAAGTGTGGGTGTGTGGGGGGAGGGTCCAGGGACAAAAATGTAAAAACCGGGGTTGTATGTGCAAAATTCCCGACCTCCTCTCTTATCCCTCAAATTATTATCTCTTATCCAATTTCTCTTGTCCAATTCTCTTATCCAATTTCTCTTGAGAACATCCCTATTTTAAAGAATAAATATGTATGTATGTATGTATGTATATGTATATGTATGTATATATGTATATGTATATATGTATATGTATACTCTTGTCCAAATTCTCTTATCTAATTTCTCTTGTCCAATTTCTCTTATCCAATTTCTCTTGATAACATCCCTATTTTATAGAATAGACGTATATGTATGTATGTATATGTATGTATGTATGTATGTATGTATATGTATGTATATACTCTTGTCCAAATTCTCTTATCCAAATTCTCTTGATAACATCCATATTTTGTAGAATAGATATGTATGTATATATGTATGTATATGTATGTATATATATATGTATATATGTATATGTATACTCTTGTCCAAATTCTCTTATCCAATTTCTCTTGATAACATCCTTATTTTAGAGAGAGAGAGAGAGAGAGAGAGAGAGAGAGAGAGAGAGAGTGTGTGTGTGTGTGAATTAATGTAGAGCAGGTGGCACCTGATCCATTGGATCAGGTGCCAGACACAAAAAGGTGGGGCCCACGCGTACAAGCCCATGTGGGGGCTTGTACGTTCCACATTTTTGTGTCTAAGCACTTGATCCAATGGATCATGTGCCACCTTTTCTACATTAAATCCATATATATATATATATATATATATATATATATATATATAAGTGTATATCTGCATCAAACTCCACTGATGACTCTGTATGATATGCCTCACTTAAGACTTCGATATTATATTTTTTGGAATAAAATGTGTCACGCCCCGCTTCCCATTATACTTGGGAGCGAGGACGCGAGCGGGTATGCTTGGGTTGGAGCGGTGAAGCTCGAACCCAATACGCGTCTGTGAAAACACCTTTCGCAGGAACTTGCATGCAACTCAGAACAATAGAAATATTAAAGCCAACATCCAGATAAAGTACACAATAATAAAAGGGCCCCAAGCATGGCCTACAACGATAGCGATACAGATAAAGTGGGTACACACCCTACAAATAACATCGGTGAAAATAAACAATTGCAGCGGTGATAATCAGCAACTAGTCCACTGTAGGGTGGACTTCAGGATCAGCAAAATCCTGGTCAATTGGATCACTCTGATCCAGCAGCTCGTCCTCTTGGTTACCTGTCTCGTAACCTGACATACATTCAAACAACATGAATGTATGTCAGCAAGGGTCTGCAAGCAAAAGTTAGAACCCTTGGCAAGATATATAACAAGTTATATATGGCAGTTTAAAGCAGTTAAAAGAATTTACACTAGCATGGTAATTAAAGCAATTATGAAAAGTTACGCTAGAATGGTAAGTCTGTTATAAGAATTAACATGGCAGTTAAATGATGTAACATCAGTCTGTAATTAGCTTTCTTTCTTTTTCAATTGTTTAACGGTGTGTGCAAATCCATGACTAAGGCTCCCGCCGTTAGATGAATAGTAAATAAATACATCTTTAAGTGCCCCCGAAGGCGACCCGTTTACTACCGGCTAGTGCCCGGGAACCCAACCCCACCCACGTGTTCTTCCTGGATCACGAGCCAGGATGCTAATCCGTCATATACTGAAACACGAGTCCAGACTAGTCGCATGTGACATTACTGGAACACGATCCAGGATAGTCACATGTGACCGACGAGATTAGTCAACTAATAGCCAACAGCAGGTAACATCTGGTAGCCAACGGCATGTAACAACTGGTAGCCAACGGCAACTGGTAGCCAACGGCATGTAAAAACTGGTATTCAACGGCAACTGGTAGCCAACTGCATCTAACAACTGGTAGCCAACGGCCTGTAACATTCTATGAGTATCAACAGTTCTAAAATTAACCATATATGTCCAGAAACATTACCATTCACAAAGTGTGTTTATTTTGATTGTTAAGGGGTCCACACACACGCACACGAGTTTAAGTCTAGCATTTCTAAAAAAAAGTGTGTATGTGTCAGCAATTAAGTATACAACATCAGATATCACAAAAGCATAAAATAACTGCACGCTTGCCTGACTGGGACAGTTTAGGTTGTCCGAGTAACGGTAGGAAAGTTCACGACGTATGTAACGACCACTTTTCGTCGTACGTTTTTCGTGCACGTGCTTTTGGCCGTGCACGTGTTTGTTTTAGACTTTGGTTGTTTGCGAACACTTTTGTGCGATATGCCGTTATGAACGTCTCTGAGAGTATTAAATAGTGGCACAAATTTGGAACGACGTTTCTCGAGTCGTTTTTCCACAATTTAAACTTACTCGATGAGACGTGACGATTCTCACTCTTGACGGGAGACGTTTCTATTTTTAGTTTCGTCGTCCGACGTCGAATTTGAGATCCGTCTTCTTAGTTAGCTCACATTCGTCGCTACAATCACCACGATAATTATTTTATAATTTTTGGAGTTTATTTGATCACTTTTATAATTTTTACAAGTTTTATATTATTTTTAATAATTAATTTATAAAGTATTTTCGGCCAAATAAAATTTATTTGAGTTTTAAACGTTTTAAAGAATTTTTGAGCCAATTTTCAGCTCATTTGGACCAGGTCAAATCCTAGAATGGGTTGGAGAAGTTTAAATTCAAATTTTAAATCTTTTTGAACTTCTAATCCTATTAGATTTAGCCCTAGACCAAGTCAACCCACCTATACTATATAAGCAACCCCTAGCAAGTCCTATTTTCCAAAGAAATTAGCCCTAGCCTCTTCCAAACTCATTTTGGACGTTGCGACGAATCGTCGCAACGTTGCGACGTTCAGCACCCCGTACGACCGAAGAAAACCCCCGCATCCGCCCGCTCTGACCGGCCGCCTCGCCAGCATTCTCGCCGCTCCGCACCGCTGCAGCCAACCCCCGCCCGTTCCCCGCTTGACCGAGAGGAGCTCTCGGTCTGACCGAGGCCCTGCTCCGCACTGACCCCCGCACAGCGCTCCGCTTCGTTCCCCCGCTCCGCTCCGTGCCCGACCGAAGGAAACGCCCGCAGCGACCGACGTTGCAAGCATTGCAACGTTGCAACGCTGTCCCGCCCGCATCCAAGCGCACGACCGAAGCTCTCCATCGACCAGACCGAGGAGAAACCCCGCACCCAAGCATCGCCCGCAGCCGCTGTGCACCCCAACGTCGCAGCCCCCGCATTTTGAGCGCACGACCGAGAAATTCTTCCGCATTGGCTGTGTCTGACCGACGGCCACTCGTCGCAACCCCGCATCCGTCGCACCACTTGCCTCCGTGGGCCCCCCAAGTTCTCCAGAGTTATTGTGGGTTCCCCAAAGGTCCCTAGGACTACTGTGGGCCCCACCAAGGTGCTTTCTCTTCGAGGATTCGTCGCGTACGACGTCGTCGCACGTCGTAGCCCGTCGTCGCACGTACGAGCTTTGGAATCTGGAATCGTCGCCCGGGTTGATTGCTCTGAAATTTCCAGCGAGGAAACTAATTGGAATCTGGACTTGGAGCGCGATCTTTTATTCCAACCCCCGGCGTCGCTACCCGACGCCGGTGTAGCTTTCGCGTCGTGTTGAGGTAACGTTTTGCACCCCTAGGACCCCCAAACCCAATTGCATGCTAATAAAGACTAAAAATCAGTATTTTAAAGTATTTTTAAATGTTTTAGAAATCACTAATCAAGATTAATAAAACGGATGTAGGCCGGTGGACTTGTGCACGTAGGAATCGTGACTTTGGACTCGTTGGACGGTGTTTTCTTGACGTGATAGTTGCAGGCAAGTGAAACTTGCCAACTCTTGTGTAGGGCCATGTTTTTAGGCCACATACTTGCTTTTAGCGTAAAAGAGACTAGTCAGTGAAATGATAGCTGGCTAGACGCCTACTTGATCTAGTTTGACAACGAAACTAGATCCGTCACCTAAATGATCTAGCTTGACAACGAAGCTAGATCCAACCATTAAAATTGTCATTCATGCATGCTAAACTGTCACGTTTACTTTTCTTACTTGTACGCTTTACTACTTGCCATGCCATGTCATCCATGCATTGATTGTTGCATCGTAGCACACGCTAGAATACTTGTCCTTGTACTACTTGTCCGGCTAGGTGCACCCCTACGCCATACTTGTTTACACACTTCCTGGCTCGTGGTCCAGAAGCGAGCATTCCGTGTTCGGGGGTAATGCCCTGGCTCGATACACGTGGAGGGGTAGGGATAAACGGTCGCTTGAGCTTAGGAGTTGGCCCGCGCAGCCACTCTAGCCAAAAGACGGAATCTCTGTGCACGAGGTGCTTACTTTTCTTGTCTTGTACTTGTCTTGTGAATGTCATGCCATGCTCGTACTTTTCCTCGCTATACTTTACCTGTTGCACTCATTACTTTAACTGCCATGTCATTGCATCATGCTAGAACTTTTAGGTTGCTTTTACTTGTACTTTCAGTTTCACTTGCACAAGTCTTTTTTTAGACTTGCTGACATGTGCCCCTTGCTCTTTTGGGTGTCACATGTTAGACCCTGAGCTAGAGACAGTCGTTGCTGAGTACGTGATGTGTTGCTGACGCTGAGTCTGAGTCCATGATTGCCCAGGAGGATTTTGGTGGACACCGATGACCATTCTTTGAGTCTTTGTTGAGCTTTATTTCGTTTTAGGCCTTTTGTTAGTTGTTGGTGCGTAGCACCGTTGTTTTGTATGTTGTACTTTTGCTGGCCATGTTTGGGCCTTTAGTCTCTTTTCTTTTAGCCTGGTGGCTTTTCTGCGATGTTGGAAACTTATTTTATGGATATTCTGAGATATTTCTTTTGTCTCATTTCATTATTATTATCTTTGTTTCGTTAGCGTTGCAAGGACCTGCAGTTTTAAATTTGATCGACGCTTATCGGACTTGCAGCTTTGCAGCTTCAAGTCTGAGCGGACCTTCTCACGCTTCGCCTCCATATTTTTGGGAAGCGGGGCGTGACAGGTTTTGTTGGTGGCCCATGCAGGTCCAATCTTGCAATTGCGAATTAACGGAACAACGATAATAACGGAATGTCCATTAAATAAATTGCAACATCCGAGTCATAAGCCCTGAGTTTAGTTGTTTTCTTAGGACACTAGGTGATAAGAAGGCTTAGTTAGACGTCTGTGCTTGCTAGTTAGAGGCCCTGACTGTAGTTAAACCCCCCTTCTAGCAATTGATTCAATCGTCGTAGGAGTCACCCTAGCGGTCCTTGTTTACCCCTAACCATATTAGACTTCTAGAACCTCCTTTAGACGTTCGCTTTTGGGCTCATCGATTTCGGACCAAGTTGAACGCATTTCTTTACCGTCTAACCTTTAGAAGTCTTAGCGCCTAGTTCCTAATCTTTAGTTGGTCGACCGTAGGTCTTTCCGTAGACCTTCCTGATTCATAACCTAGGCATATGAATGTTTTGATCACCTGACCAATTTCCTTGCCTCGATTCACGAGATCGCCCCATGACGATCGTCGTCAATTTTCAAACCTTTTCGTTACAATCTTGGATCTTCCAAAAGTATCTTTCGATTTCCTCTTTCCCTAGGTTTAAATTTGTTCAAAATCTTAATATACTTATACTTCATACTTCTTCATTGATTTAATTTTTTTTAAAAACGTTTGTCGGAATTTTGAACTCTAGCTTATAATATTTTTCCCAGCCTATGTTTTCGTACTCATGTCGTCTTTTCATATATTAATTTTATTCTGAACCGTACTTTTATTTTGCTCAGCTCGATTTATAATTTTCTCTCTTATTTATGCCATTTGAATAATACTTCGTGTTTACATTTAATATACTTTTCAAGTCACATGGAATTTCGGATTTCCGCAAGTTGGTTTTTGCTCGTCGTTCTCACTATTTCAGATTTTTGCAGAATTACTATTTTCATAACCTCTTCCTGCTTTAGACCCTCCCTGATTTGATTTTAAAGATTTGCTATTCGATCTTGAAAATTCTTATGCTAAGTTACTACTATTTCCTTTCCGCTCACCATACATGTTTTAGAAAAAAATCTCTAAACCAAATTGAATTTCAACTATTTTTATAACCGTGCCAGACTTGTTGTGCTCATGTATTAAGAACCTTGTGTAAATCAGTTTTACATTTTTGGCAAACCTTGGTTTTCTAAAAAGTAGTTTCAAATTGATTATCTTCAATTTTCCATAGCCCAAAGTTTTGAAAGCATTTAACCTGATTTTAAATTCTTCTGTTGCTTGATTCCATTCTTTGACTTTCAAAAACTTTTGGCAACATTTTATTAAATTACTGACTGATAGAATTTTCTAAACCATGTCCTTAATATTCGCGTAAATGATTTTACTTCCTTTCAAAATGATTTTTAGAAACAATAGACCATTTTCTCTTATTAAGAATGTTCTACTCAAATTTACTTTGAACAACTTGTTTTATCGATTCCGAAATATTTCTTTTCAGACGAGGATTCTGATTTTGAAGAAAAACAGTTTTCAGATTTCACGTATTCTAGCTTGTGCTACTTACCCTATCTTCTTTTTTATATCCTATATAAGCATCACTATATCCTTTTCCTTCAACCTAAACATCACCATTGAGCCAATGTTCGTCCAACCAAGCTGTCTCCTTGCATTCGCCCTATCTGAACACGTGCTTATCGATCCTTCCCTCGTCACGCTTTCGACCTCCCTCTATTGCTTAGGTATTAGTGCCGTCAATGTCTATGTCCACCCTAAGTTTTTAGTAGGCCCTTGGACCCTGTGAGGTGTCGTAGTGCACATACCTAAGTTGGGTATGTGAGCTTGAATGAGAATTCCCATAGTATATTGGTGCTTGCCTATTGTGTGGTATATATATATATATATACTCGGAGTTATTCGTGATAGTATGAAGTTGTTGTGTGTTAGTAATTATAGATTTTTGTGTGGATAGCTATACTATACTAGGGATGCCGGTGTATATAAGAGCTAGCGTTGAAATATCTAATGGAATGTATGTAATTAGAGATACTTATAATGGTTGAAATAAAATGATTGGTAAAGCTAGGTATATGCTAGGTGTGATGATAATGTGTGAACTTATAGATAAGTAAGTAGGCCTATTGAGTGATCTATATATTATTACGTGTGAGTATGTGCTCGTAGGTAGATATATATAGTGTTTAGACGTAAGTAGTTATGTTTTGTTGCCTGAGTATATATGTGATATACATATAGTATTAGGGTTATAATTTTGATTGGTATTGTTGCTTTTACGGGATGTTGCATGCGTGCATACCGTGAGGTATACACGACTATTGCACATCTTAATTATGTACGTGTGGATGTGTTAGAATACTAATTATAGGTAGTAGGCTATGGTGTGAATATATATGTTACATGTGTGAGACTATACGATGAATACGTATGCATGTATTAAGGAGCGTATTATAATTATACGTATGTTGATGTCTATATTATTATTATTATGGTATATAGAATGATTGAACTACGTGAGTATTGCCTGGCTAAATATTAAGTGTGATTGATTTATGGAATGTATATGGTTGTATGGTAGACGTATAAATATTGGAATGGTATTGGTATAAGTATGAATGCCGTGTTACGTATATAGAATATCCTGATATGTGTATTGAGTCTCACTCAAGCTTGAGTGAGTATACTCTAAGTATATTGAATGTATGATTGAAGTTTGAATATAGAAATGCTTGATGTATGTATGGTGATAGAAGTGTTTGTGCCTGGTTGTGCTACGCACATGATTGTGGGTCGCTACGCCAGTATATAGTTATAGGTATTGGTGACTATGGTATATGTGGCGTGTCGTAAATATAGTTATAGGACCGAATGTGATGTGAATATACGTGAAATTATTGCATGCATTTGTATGACTATATATTGTGAAATTATGGTAGTGATGAATGTATATTAGATATGGTGAACTTGATTTAATAATGGTATGGTGTGACTATATGTGTTGAGATGCTTGGTATTGGATGAATATTAGAGGGAAGTATACCCTTGATGGTTGTGCATAGGTAGCTACATATAGGTAGAGCGATGATTGTAATGGCTAAGCGTGAAACTATCATTATATAAGTATCTGAAATATTGTTTTGTGATTAGGTAGGTAGTAGCTATATAAGGGATGCATGCTTATATATATGATTGAAATACGTGTATGAGTCTGACTGACTATAATAGGTATAAGTGTATACGTACGTGAATGTATATATATATATACGTGTTGGTAGTAATAATGTTTGACTACCTAGTGCATATATGAGCACTTGTAATGACTATACTTGGTTTGAAATATAATGTGACTTGATTTGGGGAAGTTACTAGAGCGACTAGCTATATTAGAAAGTCCGAGGATGGACTTTATTCTAAGGTGGGGAGGATGTAACGACCACTTTTCGTAGTACGTTTTTCGTGCACGTGCTTTTGGCCGTGCACGTGTTTGTTTTAGACTTTGGTTGTTTGCGAACACTTTTGTGCGATATGCCGTTATGAACGTCTCTGAGAGTATTAAATAGTGGCACAAATTTGGAACGACGTTTCTCGAGTCGTTTTTCCACAATTTAAACTTACTCGATGAGACGTGACGATTCTCACTCTTGACGGGAGACGTTTCTATTTTTAGTTTCGTCGTCCGACGTCGAATTTGAGATCCGTCTTCTTAGTTAGCTCACATTCGTCGCCACAATCACCACGATAATTATTTTATAATTTTTGGAGTTTATTTGATCACTTTTATAATTTTTACAAGTTTTATATTATTTTTAATAATTAATTTATAAAGTATTTTCGCCCAAATAAAATTTATTTGAGTTTTAAACGTTTTAAAGAATTTTTGAGCCAATTTTCAGCTCATTTGGACCAGGTCAAATCCTAGAATGGGTTGGAGAAGTTTAAATTCAAATTTTAAATCTTTTTGAACTTCTAATCCTATTAGATTTAGCCCTAGACCAAGTCAACCCACATATACTATATAAGCAACCCCTAGCAAGTCCTATTTTCCAAAGAAATTAGCCCTAGCCTCTTCCAAACTCATTTTGGACGTTGCGACGAATCGTCGCAACGTTGCGACGTTCAGCACCCCGTACGACCGAAGAAAACCCCCGCATCCGCCCGCTCTGACCGGCCGCCTCGCCAGCATTCTCGCCGCTCCGCACCGCTGCAGCCAACCCCCGCCCGTTCCCCGCTTGACCGAGAGGAGCTCTCGGTCTGACCGAGGCCCTGCTCCGCACCGACCCCCGCACAGCGCTCCGCTTCGTTCCCCCGCTCCGCTCCGTGCCCGACCGAAGGAAACGCCCGCAGCGACCGACGTTGCAAGCGTTGCAACGTTGCAACGCTGTCCCGCCCGCATCCAAGCGCACGACCGAAGCTCTCCATCGACCAGACCGAGGAGAAACCCCGCACCCAAGCATCGCCCGCAGCCGCTGTGCACCCCAACGTCGCAGCCCCCGCATTTTGAGCGCACGACCGAGAAATTCTTCCGCATTGGCTGTGTCTGACCGACGGCCACTCGTCGCAACCCCGCATCCGTCGCACCACTTGCCTCCGTGGGCCCCCCAAGTTCTCCAGAGTTATTGTGGGTTCCCCAAAGGTCCCTAGGACTACTGTGGGCCCCACCAAGGTGCTTTCTCTTCGAGGATTCGTCGCGTACGACGTCGTCGCACGTCGTAGCCCGTCGTCGCACGTACGAGCTTTGGAATCTGGAATCGTCGCCCGGGTTGATTGCTCTGAAATTTCCAGCGAGGAAACTAATTGGAATCTGGACTTGGAGCGCGATCTTTTATTCCAACCCCCGGCGTCGCTACCCGACGCCGGTGTAGCTTTCGCGTCGTGTTGAGGTAACGTTTTGCACCCCTAGGACCCCCAAACCCAATTGCATGCTAATAAAGACTAAAAATCAGTATTTTAAAGTATTTTTAAATGTTTTAGAAATCACTAATCAAGATTAATAAAACGGATGTAGGCCGGTGGACTTGTGCACGTAGGAATCGTGACTTTGGACTCGTTGGACGGTGTTTTCTTGACGTGATAGTTGCAGGCAAGTGAAACTTGCCAACTCTTGTGTAGGGCCATGTTTTTAGGCCACATACTTGCTTTTAGCGTAAAAGAGACTAGTCAGTGAAATGATAGCTGGCTAGACGCCTACTTGATCTAGTTTGACAACGAAACTAGATCCGTCACCTAAATGATCTAGCTTGACAACGAAGCTAGATCCAACCATTAAAATTGTCATTCATGCATGCTAAACTGTCACGTTTACTTTTCTTACTTGTACGCTTTACTACTTGCCATGCCATGTCATCCATGCATTGATTGTTGCATCGTAGCACACGCTACAATACTTGTCCTTGTACTACTTGTCCGGCTAGGTGCACCCCTACGCCATACTTGTTTACACACTTCCTGGCTCGTGGTCCAGAAGCGAGCATTCCGTGTTCGGGGGTAATGCCCTGGCTCGATACACGTGGAGGGGTAGGGATAAACGGTCGCTTGAGCTTAGGAGTTGGCCCGCGCAGCCACTCTAGCCAAAAGACGGAATCTCTGTGCACGAGGTGCTTACTTTTCTTGTCTTGTACTTGTCTTGTGAATGTCATGCCATGCTCGTACTTTTCCTCGCTATACTTTACCTGTTGCACTCATTACTTTAACTGCCATGTCATTGCATCATGCTAGAACTTTTAGGTTGCTTTTACTTGTACTTTCAGTTTCACTTGCACAAGTCTTTTTTTAGACTTGCTGACATGTGCCCCTTGCTCTTTTGGGTGTCACATGTTAGACCCTGAGCTAGAGACAGTCGTTGCTGAGTACGTGATGTGTTGCTGACGCTGAGTCTGAGTCCATGATTGCCCAGGAGGATTTTGGTGGACACCGATGACCATTCTTTGAGTCTTTGTTGAGCTTTATTTCGTTTTAGGCCTTTTGTTAGTTGTTGGTGCGTAGCACCGTTGTTTTGTACGTTGTACTTTTGCTGGCCATGTTTGGGCCTTTAGTCTCTTTTCTTTTAGCCTGGTGGCTTTTCTGCGATGTTGGAAACTTATTTTATGGATATTCTGAGATATTTCTTTTGTCTCATTTCATTATTATTATCTTTGTTTCGTTAGCGTTGCAAGGACCTGCAGTTTTAAATTTGATCGACGCTTATCGGACTTGCAGCTTTGCAGCTTCAAGTCTGAGCGGACCTTCTCACGCTTCGCCTCCATATTTTTGGGAAGCGGGGCGTGACAGGTTTTGTTGGTGGCCCATGCAGGTCCAATCTTGCAATTGCGAATTAACGGAACAACGATAATAACGGAATGTCCATTAAATAAATTGCAACATCCGAGTCATAAGCCCTGAGTTTAGTTGTTTTCTTAGGACACTAGGTGATAAGAAGGCTTAGTTAGACGTCTGTGCTTGCTAGTTAGAGGCCCTGACTGTAGTTAAACCCCCCTTCTAGCAATTGATTCAATCGTCGTAGGAGTCACCCTAGCGGTCCTTGTTTACCCCTAACCATATTAGACTTCTAGAACCTCCTTTAGACGTTCGCTTTTGGGCTCATCGATTTCGGACCAAGTTGAACGCATTTCTTTACCGTCTAACCTTTAGAAGTCTTAGCGCCTAGTTCCTAATCTTTAGTTGGTCGACCGTAGGTCTTTCCGTAGACCTTCCTGATTCATAACCTAGGCATATGAATGTTTTGATCACCTGACCAATTTCCTTGCCTCGATTCACGAGATCGCCCCATGACGATCGTCGTCAATTTTCAAACCTTTTCGTTACAATCTTGGATCTTCCAAAAGTATCTTTCGATTTCCTCTTTCCCTAGGTTTAAATTTGTTCAAAATCTTAATATACTTATACTTCATACTTCTTCATTGATTTAATTTTTTTTAAAAACGTTTGTCGGAATTTTGAACTCTAGCTTATAATATTTTTCCCAGCCTATGTTTTCGTACTCATGTCGTCTTTTCATATATTAATTTTATTCTGAACCGTACTTTTATTTTGCTCAGCTCGATTTATAATTTTCTCTCTTATTTATGCCATTTGAATAATACTTCGTGTTTACATTTAATATACTTTTCAAGTCACATGGAATTTCGGATTTCCGCAAGTTGGTTTTTGCTCGTCGTTCTCACTATTTCAGATTTTTGCAGAATTACTATTTTCATAACCTCTTCCTGCTTTAGACCCTCCCTGATTTGATTTTAAAGATTTGCTATTCGATCTTGAAAATTCTTATGCTAAGTTACTACTATTTCCTTTCCGCTCACCATACACGTTTTAGAAAAAAATCTCTAAACCAAATTGAATTTCAACTATTTTTATAACCGTGCCAGACTTGTTGTGCTCGTGTATTAAGAACCTTGTGTAAATCAGTTTTACATTTTTGGCAAACCTTGGTTTTCTAAAAAGTAGTTTCAAATTGATTATCTTCAATTTTCCATAGCCCAAAGTTTTGAAAGCATTTAACCTGATTTTAAATTCTTCTGTTGCTTGATTCCATTCTTTGACTTTCAAAAACTTTTGGCAACATTTTATTAAATTACTGACTGATAGAATTTTCTAAACCATGTCCTTAATATTCGCGTAAATGATTTTACTTCCTTTCAAAATGATTTTTAGAAACAATAGACCATTTTCTCTTATTAAGAATGTTCTACTCAAATTTACTTTGAACAACTTGTTTTATCGATTCCGAAATATTTCTTTTCAGACGAGGATTTTTATTTTGAAGAAAAACAGTTTTCAGATTTCACGTATTCTAGCTTGTGCTACTTACCCTATCTTCTTTTTTATATCCTATATAAGCATCACTATATCCTTTTCCTTCAACCTAAACATCACCATTGAGCCAATGTTCGTCCAACCAAGCTGTCTCCTTGCATTCGCCCTATCTGAACACGTGCTTATCGATCCTTCCCTCGTCACGCTTTCGACCTCCCTCTATTGCTTAGGTATTAGTGCCGTCAATGTCTATGTCCACCCTAAGTTTTTAGTAGGCCCTTGGACCCTGTGAGGTGTCGTAGTGCACATACCTAAGTTGGGTATGTGAGCTTGAATGAGAATTCCCATAGTATATTGGTGCTTGCCTATTGTGTGGTATATATATATATATATACTCGGAGTTATTCGTGATAGTATGAAGTTGTTGTGTGTTAGTAATTATAGATTTTTGTGTGGATAGCTATACTATACTAGGGATGCCGGTGTATATAAGAGCTAGCGTTGAAATATCTAATGGAATGTATGTAATTAGAGATACTTATAATGGTTGAAATAAAATGATTGGTAAAGCTAGGTATATGCTAGGTGTGATGATAATGTGTGAACTTATAGATAAGTAAGTAGGCCTATTGAGTGATCTATATATTATTACGTGTGAGTATGTGCTCGTAGGTAGATATATATAGTGTTTAGACGTAAGTAGTTATGTTTTGTTGCCTGAGTATATATGTGATATACATATAGTATTAGGGTTATAATTTTGATTGGTATTGTTGCTTTTACGGGATGTTGCATGCGTGCATACCGTGAGGTATACACGACTATTGCACATCTTAATTATGTACGTGTGGATGTGTTAGAATACTAATTATAGGTAGTAGGCTATGGTGTGAATATATATGTTACATGTGTGAGACTATACGATGAATACGTATGCATGTATTAAGGAGCGTATTATAATTATACGTATGTTGATGTCTATATTATTATTATTATGGTATATAGAATGATTGAACTACGTGAGTATTGCCTGGCTAAATATTAAGTGTGATTGATTTATGGAATGTATATGGTTGTATGGTAGACGTATAAATATTGGAATGGTATTGGTATAAGTATGAATGCCGTGTTACGTATATAGAATATCCTGATATGTGTATTGAGTCTCACTCAAGCTTGAGTGAGTATACTCTAAGTATATTGAATGTATGATTGAAGTTTGAATATAGAAATGCTTGATGTATGTATGGTGATAGAAGTGTTTGTGCCTGGTTGTGCTACGCACATGATTGTGGGTCGCTACGCCAGTATATAGTTATAGGTATTGGTGACTATGGTATATGTGGCGTGTCGTAAATATAGTTATAGGACCGAATGTGATGTGAATATACGTGAAATTATTGCATGCATTTGTATGACTATATATTGTGAAATTATGGTAGTGATGAATGTATATTAGATATGGTGAACTTGATTTAATAATGGTATGGTGTGACTATATGTGTTGAGATGCTTGGTATTGGATGAATATTAGAGGGAAGTATACCCTTGATGGTTGTGCATAGGTAGCTACATATATGTAGAGCGATGATTGTAATGGCTAAGCGTGAAACTATCATTATATAAGTATCTGAAATATTGTTTTGTGATTAGGTAGGTAGTAGCTATATAAGGGATGCATGCTTATATATATGATTGAAATACGTGTATGAGTCTGACTGACTATAATAGGTATAAGTGTATACGTACGTGAATGTATATATATATATACGTGTTGGTAGTAATAATGTTTGACTACCTAGTGCATATATGAGCACTTGTAATGACTATACTTGGTTTGAAATATAATGTGACTTGATTTGGGGAAGTTACTAGAGCGACTAGCTATATTAGAAAGTCCGAGGATGGACTTTATTCTAAGGTGGGGAGGATGTAACGACCACTTTTCGTAGTACGTTTTTCGTGCACGTGCTTTTGGCCGTGCACGTGTTTGTTTTAGACTTTGGTTGTTTGCGAACACTTTTGTGCGATATGCCGTTATGAACGTCTCTGAGAGTATTAAATAGTGGCACAAATTTGGAACGACGTTTCTCGAGTCGTTTTTCCACAATTTAAACTTACTCGATGAGACGTGACGATTCTCACTCTTGACGGGAGACGTTTCTATTTTTAGTTTCGTCGTCCGACGTCGAATTTGAGATCCGTCTTCTTAGTTAGCTCACATTCGTCGCCACAATCACCACGATAATTATTTTATAATTTTTGGAGTTTATTTGATCACTTTTATAATTTTTACAAGTTTTATATTATTTTTAATAATTAATTTATAAAGTATTTTCGCCCAAATAAAATTTATTTGAGTTTTAAACGTTTTAAAGAATTTTTGAGCCAATTTTCAGCTCATTTGGACCAGGTCAAATCCTAGAATGGGTTGGAGAAGTTTAAATTCAAATTTTAAATCTTTTTGAACTTCTAATCCTATTAGATTTAGCCCTAGACCAAGTCAACCCACATATACTATATAAGCAACCCCTAGCAAGTCCTATTTTCCAAAGAAATTAGCCCTAGCCTCTTCCAAACTCATTTTGGACGTTGCGACGAATCGTCACAACGTTGCGACGTTCAGCACCCCGTACGACCGAAGAAAACCCCCGCATCCGCCCGCTCTGACCGGCCGCCTCGCCAGCATTCTCGCCGCTCCGCACCGCTGCAGCCAACCCCCGCCCGTTCCCCGCTTGACCGAGAGGAGCTCTCGGTCTGACCGAGGCCCTGCTCCGCACCGACCCCCGCACAGCGCTCCGCTTCGTTCCCCCGCTCCGCTCCGTGCCCGACCGAAGGAAACGCCCGCAGCGACCGACGTTGCAAGCGTTGCAACGTTGCAACGCTGTCCCGCCCGCATCCAAGCGCACGACCGAAGCTCTCCATCGACCAGACCGAGGAGAAACCCCGCACCCAAGCATCGCCCGCAGCCGCTGTGCACCCCAACGTCGCAGCCCCCGCATTTTGAGCGCACGACCGAGAAATTCTTCCGCATTGGCTGTGTCTGACCGACGGCCACTCGTCGCAACCCCGCATCCGTCGCACCACTTGCCTCCGTGGGCCCCCCAAGTTCTCCAGAGTTATTGTGGGTTCCCCAAAGGTCCCTAGGACTACTGTGGGCCCCACCAAGGTGCTTTCTCTTCGAGGATTCGTCGCGTACGACGTCGTCGCACGTCGTAGCCCGTCGTCGCACGTACGAGCTTTGGAATCTGGAATCGTCGCCCGGGTTGATTGCTCTGAAATTTCCAGCGAGGAAACTAATTGGAATCTGGACTTGGAGCGCGATCTTTTATTCCAACCCCCGGCGTCGCTACCCGACGCCGGTGTAGCTTTCGCGTCGTGTTGAGGTAACGTTTTGCACCCCTAGGACCCCCAAACCCAATTGCATGCTAATAAAGACTAAAAATCAGTATTTTAAAGTATTTTTAAATGTTTTAGAAATCACTAATCAAGATTAATAAAACGGATGTAGGCCGGTGGACTTGTGCACGTAGGAATCGTGACTTTGGACTCGTTGGACGGTGTTTTCTTGACGTGATAGTTGCAGGCAAGTGAAACTTGCCAACTCTTGTGTAGGGCCATGTTTTTAGGCCACATACTTGCTTTTAGCGTAAAAGAGACTAGTCAGTGAAATGATAGCTGGCTAGACGCCTACTTGATCTAGTTTGACAACGAAACTAGATCCGTCACCTAAATGATCTAGCTTGACAACGAAGCTAGATCCAACCATTAAAATTGTCATTCATGCATGCTAAACTGTCACGTTTACTTTTCTTACTTGTACGCTTTACTACTTGCCATGCCATGTCATCCATGCATTGATTGTTGCATCGTAGCACACGCTACAATACTTGTCCTTGTACTACTTGTCCGGCTAGGTGCACCCCTACGCCATACTTGTTTACACACTTCCTGGCTCGTGGTCCAGAAGCGAGCATTCCGTGTTCGGGGGTAATGCCCTGGCTCGATACACGTGGAGGGGTAGGGATAAACGGTCGCTTGAGCTTAGGAGTTGGCCCGCGCAGCCACTCTAGCCAAAAGACGGAATCTCTGTGCACGAGGTGCTTACTTTTCTTGTCTTGTACTTGTCTTGTGAATGTCATGCCATGCTCGTACTTTTCCTCGCTATACTTTACCTGTTGCACTCATTACTTTAACTGCCATGTCATTGCATCATGCTAGAACTTTTAGGTTGCTTTTACTTGTACTTTCAGTTTCACTTGCACAAGTCTTTTTTTAGACTTGCTGACATGTGCCCCTTGCTCTTTTGGGTGTCACATGTTAGACCCTGAGCTAGAGACAGTCGTTGCTGAGTACGTGATGTGTTGCTGACGCTGAGTCTGAGTCCATGATTGCCCAGGAGGATTTTGGTGGACACCGATGACCATTCTTTGAGTCTTTGTTGAGCTTTATTTCGTTTTAGGCCTTTTGTTAGTTGTTGGTGCGTAGCACCGTTGTTTTGTACGTTGTACTTTTGCTGGCCATGTTTGGGCCTTTAGTCTCTTTTCTTTTAGCCTGGTGGCTTTTCTGCGATGTTGGAAACTTATTTTATGGATATTCTGAGATATTTCTTTTGTCTCATTTCATTATTATTATCTTTGTTTCGTTAGCGTTGCAAGGACCTGCAGTTTTAAATTTGATCGACGCTTATCGGACTTGCAGCTTTGCAGCTTCAAGTCTGAGCGGACCTTCTCACGCTTCGCCTCCATATTTTTGGGAAGCGGGGCGTGACAACGTATCTGCGTTATTAAATATACGACAATAAGCTAGTCGAACACAATTGACTAAACTAACGACCTACAATACTAACATGGTACGCCTAATTAATCCTGGTTTTATTACACTAACATTATTTAAAAATTACTAATATGCTGAAATTATCGCTAACAAGCTAACACCAATTTTAATACTAACAATAACTTAACTTTGCTTATTAACAGATAATGACATGGTTAATGACATTGTAAATATTTCATTTAATAGCACTACCAACCTAGTTAGACTAAGGGGTAACATGTTACAATTCTTACATACTAGCTTTGACTTGGGTAAAGTGTAACATGTTGAAACATACCATTTTTTAATATATTCCTATACTAACTCTTTCTCTCACTCTCTTTCTCCTTTTCTATAACTCTCTCTTATCTTTATTGTCTCCATGTCTCCTTCTTCATTCTTTCTCTTTTTCTTTTTTTTCTTTTTTAAATTTCGAATGGCAGCAACCAAAGCACGCAAGGAGGTTGAAGGAGGACTCACGCACGCAGAGAGGTGACCGGCCGCGGCGGTGGGTCGGGCTGAGCTCCGGCTGGGCGGCGGCGGGTTGCGGCGGCGCGCACAGGTAAGGTCGGTGGCGGCTCAGGTGGGAGGGGAATGGTGCCGTCCTAGGGAGGAGGAGGGAAGGAAGAGGAAGAAGATGAAGGAGGATGAAGATTGAGGATGAAGGAGGGTTTGTTAATTTGGGATTTGCTGAATTTGTTTTCAGATCTGAAATTTGGATGTGTGTTTTCAGAATTTGGGCTTGATGTTTTTGTTTGGGAATTTGATTTTTTTTTGATGTTTTCAGTTTCTGGATTTTGATTGCTGGTTGGTTTGGGTTGTATGAGGATGGTGGAATGTTGGGAAGGATTGGTTTGTGGAAGATGAATTTTGGTTTGGATTTTGTTTTTGGCTTGGAGAATTTGTTTGCAGGGAGAGATTAGCAAGGATGAAGACGGTGTGTTTGCAGATGAAGTATTGCCTTAAAAAGGAGATAGCAGGGAAGTTCGTCAAAGCAATTTAATTGATTAGTTTTAGGATTACGATGGTTTTAATTGATGTTTGTTGACTAACCAAGGGGTATGTATCTGGTTAACCAAGATGCACTTCTCTTCTTAAATGTGATTGTTGAATGATGAATATTTAATTAGTTAATTAAGTTATAAAATGTAATTATTAAATTAACAAACGTAATTAGTAAAAATAACAAAAATAATTAACAAAATAATTAAATTAAAGTTTTTAATTAAACGTGATGGTTAATTAACGACGATACGATAAAAACAAAAATACAAAGTCGCATATGTGTAACAAGAAACGCACGGACGAAAAATAATCCAGACGACTGAATGAAAAATACCGGTACACACGAACTAAACCACGGCTAAAAATACAGGCAGTTACATTCTACCCACCTAAAGAAAATTCCATCCTCGGAATTCCTATGAACTAAGGAGCAAGAAATAAATATGGATAACACACTCGTATTTCATCTTCTCACTCCCAGGTAGATTCTCCTGGCGAGTTGCGACGCCACATCACTCTGACTAGATCAATAGTCTTGGTCTTGAAGACTTTCTGACATCGATCTAAGATCTCCACCGGTTGCTGTTCGTACGTCAGATCTGGTCGAACTGTGATCTCTGAGTAGTCCACGGCGTGAGAGGGGTCGCTAATATAACGACGCAGCTGGGACACATGAAAGACATCATGTACTCCCACTAAGGACTGTGGTAGTGCTAAGCGATAATCTACCTCTCCAACTTGCTCTAGCACATCGAAAGGTCCAATATATCTCGGACTAAGCTTGCCTCACTTCCCAAATCGAATCACTCCTCGATTCGGGGAGATCTTCAGAAACACATGATCTCCTGGCTGAAACTCAAGAGGACGCTGTTTAGCATCTGCCCAATGCTTATAACGGTCCTGAGCAATCCGAAGCTTGTCTCTGATATCACGCACAACATCCGCAGCCTCAACTATTATCTCTGGTCCCAGCAGCTCTCTATCACCAACGTCATTCCAACTCAGCATGGATCGACATTTCCTTCCATAGAGAGTAGCAAATGGCGCTATGCAAATGCTCGCCTGGTAGCTGTTGTTGTAGGAAAACTCCACCAAGTGTAGATGATCCTCCCACGAACCCTTGAGATCCAACATGCAAGCTCTCAACATGTCCTCCAATATCTGGATAGTGCGCTCCGACTGTCCATCAGTCTGTGGATGATACGCAGTACTGAATTTCAGACTGGTACCCAAATTGGTCTGTAATCTCTTCCAGAATTGAGACGTGAATCTTGTGTCCCGGTCAGAGACGATACTTACAGGAACTCCATGTAATCGCACAATCTCTTGCACGATTATCGCTCACATCACGACGTATACTAGAAAGAAGCTATAAAGGTATAAGAAAGATATTACCTCCATATACTTCGTCCCAAGTATCTCCGTAGCTTGTCCTACTCGGAAAGGTATGAAATGCGCAGACTTGGTTAATCGGTCAACTATAACCCAAATCGCATCATTTTGCTTGGTGCTCCGAGGTAGTCCAGTTACGAAATCCATGGTGATGTGCTGCCACTTTCATTCCAGAATCGGCAGAGGTTGAAGTAATCCAACAATGCGATGGTGTTCAGCCTTCACCTGCTGACACACAAGACATTTGGCGACGCTACGAGCTACGCTCCTCTTCATACCGTGCCACCAAAAATTCAGACGGAGATCTTTGTACATCTTGGTACTGCCAGAATGAATAGAATATGGAGAGCTATGAGCTTCATTCATCAGCTTATCTCTGATATCACCAGAAGGTACACAGATCCTACTGCTGTATCTCAAGGAACCATCCTCGTGAATGATAAAGTCCGTCCGAAGTCCAGCTTCAACTTGCTCTCGGATTCTCTGCAGTTTAGCCTCTCCAGACTGTGCAGCTTTGATCCGATCCACTATCGTCGACTGAATCTGCATATTCATCAACGACGATGTAACTCCAGGTAACACAACATCTGTGCTCATCTCACACAGATCCTGCTGTAACCTCCACTGAACGGTGAGAGTCATGACCGCTGGAAGTCTACTCAAAGCATCAGGTACAACATTAACCTTCCCTGGATGATACTGAAGGTCGATGTCATAATCAGCCATCAGCTCTAACCATCTGCGCTGTCTCATATTCAATTCCTTCTGAGTGAAAATATATTTCAAACTTTTGTGATCAGTGAAAATCTTTACTTTCTCACTCAGTAAGAAATGTCTCCAAATCTTCAAAGCGAAGATAACAGCGGCTAACTCCAAGTCGTGAGTCGGGTAATTCTTCTCGTGAATCTTCAACTACCGAGAAGAATAAGCGACTACATGACCGTGCTGAAGCAGAACACCTCCAAGACCCTTGCCCAAAGCATCGCAAAAGATCTCGAATCCTCCAGTCCTATCTGGAATAGCCAGAACTGGTGCAGATATCAGCTTTGCTTTCAAAGTCCCAAATGCCTGCTCGCAAGTGTCTGACCAAACATACTTGACGTCTTTCTAGTCAGTCGAGTCATGGGCTCTGCTATCCTCGAGAAATCCTGAATGAATCTATGGTAATATCCCGCCAATCCTAGAAAACTCCGGATATCTGATGCTGACCGAGGAGTAGACCAATTCCTGACTGATGTAACCTTCTCTAGGTCAACTGAGATACCTTCGCCTGATACCACATGTCCAAGAAATGCAATCCGGTCCAACCAGAACTCGCACTTACTGTACTTGGCATACAACTGATGATGACGAAGTGTCTCCAAAACCATCCGCAGATGTTCAGCATGATCCTTCTCGCTCTTCGAATAGACCAATATGTCATCAATAAATATCACTAAGAATTTATCCAGATAATCGTAGAATATGATATTCATGAGATTCATGAATACTGCAGGAGCGTTGGTCACACCGAACGACATGACAACGAACTCATAGTGTTCATACTTGGTCCGAAAAGCTGTCTTATAGACATCCTCATTCTTGACCTTCACATGATGATATCCACTCCTGAGGTCCAACTTCGAGAAAACTCGTGATCCACCGAGTTGATCGAAGATATCATCTATGCAAGGTAACGGGTAATTATTCTTCACAGTGACATTGTTCAGTTCCCGATAATCCACACACATTCTTCTCGATACATCCTTCTTCTTGACCAGCAGTACAGGTGCACCCCAGGGAGACACGCTGGGATGAATGAATCATTTCTGCAACAGATCATCAAACTGCTTTCGTTGCTCTTCAAGTTATGCTGGAGCCATACGGTAAGGTGCCTTCAAGATTAGCTGAGTATTTGGCATCAGATCAATACTGAATTCTAAAGCTCGATCAGGCAACAATCCAGAAATATCTTCCGGAAATACATCTTCGAAGTCTCGAACCACTGCAGGCTTCTCTGGTTCGACTTGCATAGATGCGATGATCGCTTCGTTCGGCTGAGCCCGAAATATGATAGGCTCGAGCGAACGGCTACCACTGATGAATTCGAACACCGGGTGGTCGGGAATTTCGAATACTACTTTCTTCTGGTGACAGTCAATAGTCCCTAACCAGTCCATACCAAGAATAACATCAAAGTTAGGTGTGTCCAAGACTATGAAGTCTGCATAAAGTTCATGTCCGCATATCACTAGGGGACAGGATTTGTATCCCAAGGTAACACTCACTACGCCACCTCTGGTTGTGATATTCCATCTCTTGGGAAGTGGGTAGGTAGGGATCGAGTGTTTAACTACAAATGTCTGGGATATAACACACATGGACGCTCCGGAATCAAATAAAGTCAGAGCTGGGTGGGAGGCCACTAAGATAATACCTAAGACGGAAATAATAAACTCAGCAAAGGAAACCTAACTAGCAAGCATGGATAAAAATGAAAAATGATAAATGCTAGGTATAAAAGTTACCTGTGAGCACATCCTCCTTAGTCTCAGCTTCTGCAGCTGTCATCGTGAACTTCTGACGCTTCGGCTGATGAGCCTGCTGATAGGCCCGATCCTGAGCGATCAAAAGTGGTCCACGCTGAGCAGGTCCCGGTGCTCCTCGCTGAATAGGTGCGGGCACTCCAGTAGGTGGTTGACGATCCTTGTCGTGAGGGCAGTCTCTTGCAGCATGTGCAGGTGATCCGCATATCAGACATTAATTTAGCATCCTCTTGCAATCTTTCTTCTGGTGTCCAGTCCTGCCGCAGAAGTAGCAAGTCAGATGCGATCGATCGGTAGAAGTGGATGGCCTCTTGAACGGTGTAGTCTGTGGAGGTCAGAAGTTTCCTCTGGGCACTATCCTCGATGGCTCCATGGGACGCTTGCCTCCTCCAGCTGAATGTCCCTCGGGGAGTTTCGCCATAATCTCATGCTCATGTGCACAATCCAGAACGTCCTGAAGCGTCGTTGGTCTCGTCGAGGTCATCGAGGCTTGGACCTTAGGATTCAGGCCCTTGCGAAACTGGAACACACAATCTTCTGGGTCTTCTAACATATGAGGTGAAAAACGGCTAAGCATGTCAAACTCAGCCTCATACTCATCCACGGTCCTATCTCCTTGGACCAGATTAGCGAAACGCTGCTAAAGCTCCCTTTTTGGCTGCCTTGGAAAAGTATTTAGCATCGAACCTTTTCCTAAACATGCCCCAAGAGATCGGTCTGATCAAACGTTTCTCCTCCAGTTGCCACCAGCTCCTGGTATTGTCGGTCAGTTGTAGTTTCACCACGTCAACCCATCCAGCCTGTGTGATACGTGCAGCACTCAGCTTATCTTCAGTCGCTTGAACCCATTAATCAGCTCCTAGAGGCCCTTCTTTTCCAGAGAAGCTCATGGGCTGCAATTCATGGAATTGTCTGACTCCCGGTTCAGCCTTAGGGGGTGGCAGTGGTGCATTCTGAGTAGGTTGTTGTCCTTGCTGAATCAGCTGTTGCTGAACTTCCAGCATCCCCCTTATGACTCCGAGGATTTCATTAACATCGGCACCTCCACTAGCTGCGTTACCATTACCATTCACATTCCTGGTGTGGTGTCCTCCTGCCATGCTGAGAAACGAAACTTGGTTAAGTTGTGTACGAGAAAAATCTAGACGTTCTTGGCCATTGATAGTATTTCCATCGTACTGAAGTTTCGCTAATGCAAGACCTGCATGGGCCACCATAAAAACCAGTCACGCCCCGCTTCCCATTATACTTGGGAGCGAGGACGCGAGTGGGTCCTCTTGGGTTGGAGCGGTGAAGCTTGAACCCAATACGCGTCTGTGAAAACACCTTTCGCAGGAACTTGCATGCAACTCAGAACAACAGAAATATTAAAGCCAACATCCAGATAAAGTACACAATAATAAAAGGGCCTCAAGTATGGCCTACAACGATAGCGATACAGATAAAGTGGGTACACACCCTACAAATAACAGTGATGAAAATAAATAATTGCAGTGGTGATAATCAGCAACTAGTCCACGGTAGGGTGGACTTCAGGATCAACAAAATCCTGGTCAATTGGATCACTCTGATCCAGCAGCTCGTCCTCCTAGTTACCTGTCTCGTAACCTGACATACATTCAAACAACATGAATGTATGTCAGCAAGGGTCTGCAAGCAAAAGTTAGAACCCTTGGCAAGATATATAACAAGTTATATATGGCAGTTTAAAGCAGTTAAAAGAATTTACACTAGCATGGCAATTAAAGCAATTATGAAAAGTTACGCTAGCATGGTAAGTCTGTTATAAGAATTAACATGGCAGTTAAATGATGTAACAGCAGTCTGTAATTAGATTTCTTTCTTTTTCAATTGTTTAACTGTGTGTGCAAGTCCGTAACTAAGGCTCCCGCCGTTAGACGAATAGTAAATAAATACACCTTCAAGTGCCCCCCGAAGGCGACCCGTTCACTACCGGTTGGTGCCCGGGAACCCAACCCCACCCACGTGTTCTTCCTGGATCACGAGCCAGGATGCTAATCCGTCATATACTGAAACACGAGTCCAGACTAGTCGCATGTGACATTACTGGAACACGATCCAGGCTAGTCACATACGACCGACGAGATTAGTCAACTAATAGCCAACGGCAGGTAACATCTGGTAGCCAACGGCAACTGGTAGCCAACGGCATGTAACTCTTGGTAGCCAACGACAACTGGTAGCCAACGACATGTAACAACTGGTAGCCAACGTCATATAACAACTGGTAGCCAACGGCATGTAATATTCTATGAGTATCAACAGTTCTAAAATTAACCATATATGTCCAGAAACATTACCATTCACAAAGTGTGTTTATTTTGATTGTTAAAGGGTCCACACACACGCACACGAGTTTAAGTCTAGCATTTCTAAAAAAAGTGTGTATGTGTCAGCAATTAAGTATACAACATCTGATATCACAAAAACATAAAATAACTGCACGCTTGCCTGACTGGGACAATTTAGGTGGTCCGAGTAACGGTAGGAAAGTTCGCGACGTATCTGCGTCATTAAACATACGACAATAAGCTAGTCGAACACAACTGACTAAACTAACGACCTACAATACTAACATGGTACGCCTAGTTAATCCTAGTTTTATTACACTAACATTATTTAAAAATTACAAATATGCTGAAATTATCGCTAACAAGCTAACACCAATTTTAATACTAACAATAACTTAACTTTGCTTATTAATGGATAATGACATGGTAAATATTTCATTTAATAGCATTACCAACCTAGTTAGACTAAGGGGTAACATGTTACATTTCTTACCTACTAGCTTTGACTTGGGTAAAGTGTAACATGTTGAAACATACCATTTTTTAATATATTCCTATACTAACTCTTTCTCTCACTCTCTTTCTCCTTTTCTATAACTCTCTCTTATCTTTACTGTCTCCCTGTCTCCTTCATTCTTTCACTTTTTCTTATTTTTTCTTTTTTAAATTTCGTATGGCAGCAACCAAAGCACGCAAGGAGGTTGAAGGAGGACTCACGCAAGCAGGGAGGTGACCGGCGGCTTCACGGCGACTGGCGGCGGCGGGTCGGGCTGAGCTTCGGCTGGGCGGCGGCGGGTTGCGGCGGTGCGCGCAGGTAAGGTCGGCGGTGGCTCAGGTGGGAGGGGATCGGTGCCAGCCTAGGGAGGAGGAGGGAAGGAAGAGGAAGAAGATGAAGGAGGATGAAGATTGAGGATGAAGGAGGGTTTGTTGATTTGGGATTTGTTGAATTTGTTTTCAGATCTGAAATTTGGGTGTGTGTTTTCAGAATTTGGGCTTGATGTTTTTGTTTGGAATTTGATTTTTTTAAGTTTTCAGTTTCTGGATTTTGATTGCTGGTTGGTTTGGGTTGTATGAGGATGGTGGAATGTTGGGAAGGATTTGGTTTGTGGAAGATGAATTTTGGTTTGGATTTTGTTTTTGGCTTGGAGAATTTGGTTGCAGGGAGAGATTAGCAGGGATGAAGACGGTGTGTTTGCAGATGAAGTATTGCCTTAAGAAGGAGATAGCAGGGAAGTTCGTCAAAGCAATTTAATTGATTAGGTTTAGGATTACGATGGTTTTAATTGATGTTTGTTGACTAACCAAGGGGTATGTATCTAGTTAACCAACGTGATGCACTTCTCTTCTCAAACGTGATTGTTGAATGATGAATATTTAATTAGTTAATTAAGTTCTAAAATGTAATTATTAAATTAACAAAAGTAATTAGTAAAAATAACAAAAATAATTAACAAAATAATTAAATTAAAGTTTTTAATTAAAAGTGATGGTTAATTAACGACGATACGGTAAAAACGGAAATACAGAGTCGCATACGTGTAACAAGAAACACACGGACGAAAAATAATCCAGACGACTGAAGGAAAAATACCGGTACATACGAACTAAAGTACGGCTAAAAATACAGGCCGTTACAAAATGAAAACAATATTTTCATTCCTTTTCGAGACATTTTTATCTTTAAAAATCAATATAGTAATATGTATAAAAAATGATAAATAATTCCAAGTAGAAATGAATGAAATAATTGCTAGAATTAACTTGACAAGCATGCAATGATATCAGATATATTTAGAGTTAAGAATAGATTTCATGGTTTTCATATGATATAAAATTCCGAGTACAAAATCAAATTTTACTTGGATTGAGAGAAAATGAATGAAAGAAAAATGAAATGAATAGAAAATAGAAAAAGAAAGAAAAGAAAAATGAAATGAGATTCTTTCTCATGTTTGGTTACCAAAGAAAATTAGAAAGAAAGTTAAAAGGAAAATATAGAAATTAATTTTATTAGGTTAAAAAATAATTTAATTGGTTACGATGTGAATTCAACTCATTCTACCACCATAAAAATTAAAATTTTTTTAAAATTAAAAACGTGTTAGTTATTTTGAAAATTCATTAAGTTAGCAAATAATCTGCTTATTGTAACGAATAATTCGCTAACACTATAAATATTATGATTCGTATATAATATGTTATTAAATAGTATACGAATAATTTACAAATTTTGTTATAAAGTTTGAAATAATTCGCAAGCTATTTGAAAAATTCGTCCATTATGTGTGGATTTTTCAAGCAATTGAGAATTTTTTAAAAAATCGTGAATTAGTCGCACAATTCATGCATGCATGATAAAATAAATTAAAGATTCGGAATTTATTTGGAAAATTAGCGAATTATTTGCGAGCTATTTGAAAAATTCGCGAATAATTCACGAATTGGCTGCGAATAATTCACGAATTTTTAAAAGACAGTGAATTATTCACGAATTTTAAAAATTCTTAAATTATTCGCTACTTTTTCGAACAATTCACGAATGAATATATATTGAAGTGGTTTTTTTTTGAAAAACTAGTCAATTGTGCGCTTGCGGTTTATAAATGTTAAAACGATAACAAGATGCAACGTTGGTTAAATCCTAACCTAAAGGAAGTGGTGAAGCGTGAAATACTTAAGCTTCTTGATGTAGGTATTATATAACCAATTTCCGATAGTAGATGGGTTAGCCCCATTCAAGTCGTGCCTAAGAAATCAGGGCTAACAGTAGTTAAAATGAGAACAACGAGTTAGTCCCCATGCGAGCCACCAAGGGGTAGCGCATGTGCGTTGAATATAGGAAGCTTAATTCTAAGACCTATAAAGACCATTTTCCTCTCCCATTTCTTGATCAAATCCTATAAAGAGTGGCCAGACACGAGTACTATTGCTTCCTTGATGGCTACTCCGGGTATTATCAAATAGAAATAGCACCCAAGGAACAAGAGATGACCACCTTCACTTGTCCCTTCCGTACTTTTTCATTCCGGAGGATGCCATTTGGCTTATGTAATGCCCCCACAACCTTTCAACGTTGTATGCTTAATATTTTCCATGACATAATTGAAAAGATTGTGGAAGTATTCATGGATGACTTCTCTGTGTATGGTAGCTCATTTAATAACTGTTTATCTAACATGGCTTTGGTGTTAGATCGATGCATCGAGAAAAACCTTATCTTGAATTGGGAGAAATGCCATTTCATGACCACCGAAGGCTTTGCAGAAGCTTATCAAATCTTGTAAATCTAGGGCATGTTAGCTGACCGGCGCCCCGTTTACGGTATGGGCGCGGTGTCGTTTTACCGCAAGTGCACGGTTAGTGTAGGGTGCGGGTTTATCGAACTCAGGGAGGTGGATGGCTTGAGTGGCTACTAGCCTCTCCTAGGTCGTGTGCTAGCTACGCGGATAGTATGGGTGGAATGTAGAAATAAAAGAAAGAAATGAAAAAGACACGAAATGAATCTCCGCTAACACGGGCTAGATCACTCATGACACTTGGCATTTGACTTGACTCAGGGTGAGACATTGCCCCAAAAGGTGGTACCTAGCATCCATGGCCCGATATTCCGGTCGGTGCCAAGCACGCTAGGCCTACCTGGTTCCGGACGGTGGGCATTCCCATGTCCATTAACACCTTCTGCAACCGGGAGCATTAAGGCCACAATGATATCTCCCAACACTTCGTCCAAGCCGCTCCCGCGCGCGAGGACTCGATGTCAACGCTCGGGGCGTGAGCTATGGCTAGGGAGTCAACCGCCAAGTTTATTCCCCCTTGGCCCGACGGTCAGAGGCGGTCTTTCTCCCGCCAATGACAATGAAACACCCCCGCGTAACCCTAATGGCCAAATAGGTCAAATGTGATTTCTAGCAATACATCGAAGCGGATCTTGACAGGACAAGCACCGGACCCCAATCCCCAACACATCTAGTGTGTCATCGTACGAATTGGACCCAGATTGCTAGAAATCCCCATTGACGCATTTCATCGAACACATGCCATACAACCAAGTCAAATGAAACAACCAAGCATCAATCCTACCCTAACCCGTATTAGGGTTCATCAAAACTACTCAACGATGAAAAACATATAAACCAACAACACAAAAGACATACAAACATTCATCATTAAGAAAACTTAACACAATACAAAATAATGGAGAAAGAGAGAAGAAAATACTTATCTTGAGAGAATCGTCAATCCAATACAAGACTTATTGAACAAAAGACCTAATCTAAACTAACCTAAGACTAACAAGAGAAAGGGGCAAAAAGCCCTAGAAAAGCTGAAGAAGATCCAAGAAGAAGATGCCCTAAAAGTCGGCCAGCATTGGGTATTTATAGCCCCCATTCCGAGCCCTAACGGATCGGGTCCAAAACCACAGGAAAAACGCCACCCGATCGGTTGACAAGTCAACCGATCGGGTGATCTGTTATAAATAATAAACAGAAAACGGCGGAGCTTCACCCGGTCAGATGAACCGGTCGGTTGAGTTCTTGGGGTGACCGGTTGGATCATGGCGCCATCGGGTGAAGAGGTCGGTTGGATGCCCGTGTCTTGGCTCCTCAGAATCAGCTACAGATGAACCGATCGGGTGAGAGTCACCCGATCGGTTGGCATTTGGCTCGAAAAGACAGAGAAACGGCCGCAATGAACCGGCCTGAGAACCGGTCGGGTGACATCCGCTTGAGCTCTAGCTGAGACCGGGTGGTGCACCCGTGCATCACCCGATCGGTTGACTTTGTTCAACCGATCGGGTGAGGGGCTGAATGATGCAATCATCGTCGTTTGACCCCCTGGGTCACGCGTGACTCCTCCCGTTACGTCGGGGACTTGCGATATAGTCGTTTTTATGTCCAAAATGCTAGAAATTCCTGCAAAATACCAAAAACACGGAAAAGTGAAAGAAAACAAGAAAATACAAGAAAACACGAGAAAACAAATAAAAGACGGCGGAAAATACGGAGAAACACGGAAGAAAACGTGCGCAAATATATGAAATATAAATGCACGTCAAAATCCCCCAAGCTGAACTCTTCCTCGTCCTCGAGGAAGACGAGTGAGAGTAGGAGCTCGGAGGGAGAAAATAGAGAGAAGGAGAGAAAAAGAGAATTCTATATCCTAGATCGCCCGTAAGGGCCAACAAAATCAAACACGCCACACGAAGCAAGCATACGACAAAACACAACACTAAACCAAGGAATGTGAGTCCAAACAAGTATCGTGGGCCCACGCAGTGAAGCACGAGCGAGTGTGGTCGTGTGCTAGCAGATGGTGTCATTATCTACGATGTGCAATAAAGCTCCATATACACATACCCAAAGAAAGACCCAAATATCGATTCAATTTGAAATTGCAGTGAATATTAGCTCAAGCATGTATGAGAAGAGTATAAGAATAGAAGCGTATCATGCATCGGGGACTCCACAGCTAGGGACTAGGAAATCACCACACTATAGCCTAGGTAATCGCTAGAAGGTCCCTATGCCAAGTGTTTTCGAAAACGATGGAGGTTGAGAAGATGTGGAGTAGAACACTCGGTGCAAATTCTCGCCTTCCCCTTATTCACGGCAAGTAGTAAAATATTCACACTGGAATTTTTTTTTGGGTTTTGGGTATTTGTATTTTTTTTCTTTTCATTTCTCATCTTTTTGGGTTTTTCTTTTCTTTTCTCCCTTTTTTGGATTTTTTGGGAATTGGGATATTTACATGTGTACTCTCCCAAGTGGAAGAACGGTACACGACGAGGGGATTTGCACCAAGTAAAATAAAAATGAAATCGGATTCTAAACACTTGGACAAAGGAGATATTTCTCGCTAATCAGAGCATAGGCTAAATGGGTTATCCTAGTCCTTGTTTGTGGAATCCCGACACATGCGAATTGAAATATACGATATAAATATAGCATGCATATAGAAGCAGATAGTAGAAGCAAATACCGCATATTCAAATCGAAGCATGATAATCTAGGGGTCAACCAAGGATAGGTATATAAAACATAATCACAAGGTAGAAGCACATCAAACAGCTAGGCACGACGCACGACTCACAAAAAGCTAAGTGGACCCGCGATGCATGAAATGCAAAAGGACTCGATATCCTAGGGTTAGTGAATGTGATTATCGAAGTCGTGCAAGGTGTGCGTGTGATTTTCGTGGCAATTCATCATAGGGTTCATCTCTAGGAGAAAGAGATAAAAAGAAGAAAAGAAAAAAAAGAAAAAAGAAGAACACGGAGGAAAACGACTCAAATAATGAAGAAAAAGAGACAAATGACGCACGAAGTGCGACTCCCCCAAGCTGAAACTTGCATTGTCCTCAATGCAATAGTAGTGAATACGGGAGGGCAATGAAAATGTAGGGGAGTTACGCACCGACACAAAAAATGAAAAACACGAAAAATACACGAACGAAACTGGAAAATAAAGAAAAAGAAACATACAGAATAAAAGATATAAAACACAACGAAGGACTCAAATACACAAACACACGACAACGACACACGAAAACATGCACACAAAAGTCGATTTCCCCCAAGCTGAACATGACAATGCTAGCAAAATGATATGATCAATGTGATGCAGAAATATGCTAGGGGAAAATCGGAAAAGAAAGAAATCAAAATGCATGAGAGACAGTGTGCTCGTTCTCCTCGGAAGAGGATGTGGGGTGAAATGATAGAAGGGCACGACATGAAGGGTTATTAAGATGCAAAAGCAAATCCTAGATACGCTCCCCTCGCTAATGAGAGGAGACGAGATTATTCAAATCTAAACTAGAAAGCGGTAAATTTTTACACTACTGGATTAGGATACACCTGAGCATAGGCGGATCCAAGATCTGAAGTGGGGCAGATAGCTGCTCTAACTGCTCCTTCTGTGGCTCCGCTAGAAGCACTGTGCCACGTGTGCCAATGGACCCAAGCAATGCACCTCCAAGCATCCCTCGTAGGTGTCCACCTGTGACCTGCAAAGGACGAGGTGCATTAGTCCATGGCAAGAAATCTTTCCCCAAAATAAAAGTATCCCAGAGATTATCATCAAAATAAGATGGAAAAATAGTGAAAGTGTGACGAATACTCCCTGAGAATGGGTCGCTATCCTCTGTACTAGCGACGACCAAATCCTCGCTCTCCATGAGAAGTGGCTCTCCAGGTGGTGACACACCGCAGCATACCTCAGGGGAAGTAGATCCTGTGTCCTGCGCGAGATATGGTATGTCAAATATATACGAGTCTAAAGAAATAGGAAGTGAAAAGCGAGACTCAAAAGTGGAGTGAGAGTGAGTATGAAAATCTCCCTGAATAGGGGCAATATGCTCAAGTAGATGCTCAGCCGCAGAAGAAGTGGAGAGCGACGGTAAAGGTAGATGTGACTCGGGCTCTATAGAGTGGACCATCGTATCCAAGCCCTCATGCACATCCTCCTCGACGATATGCTCATGCTCCACCATCTGCCCGATGTCCTGAATGACATCCTCATGGTTGACCACAGACCAAGGAAGAAGCATCAACAGAGATGACAGTGGAGGTGGATGTGGAGCGGACCACTTGTATGTGGTCGTGGTGTCCTCGTCCTCACGCACATCCTCCTCGCCGGTATGCATAATCTCTGTAAACTCTTTAGTGCTCTCATAGGACTCATATGGGGTATCCAAATCAAGACAAGAAGTCTCTCCCACAGATCCTATAGAAATCACCCCATCCTCACTATCATCATCAAAAAATGCTTCGTCATCCAAGTGGTAGTGATGGAAAATGGGGTATCGGCTTGAGATGTGTCTATGGTGACCGATGGCATGGTGGTCTCAACCATGAAAGTGGGTATATCCTCTCCTTCATCCCCTCTTCTCGATGTCGACTCGGTGATTGGTACCATCAAGTTTTTTAATATTTGGCCTTGGTTAAACATGGCACTTTCAAGGAGAGACACGAGGCTTGATTCTTCTTGTGTTTGTGGAGGGGTATAAGGTTGAGGAAATGGATGTGAGGTGTTTGGGCTAAGGTTGTGGGAAAACGTTTGGCCTTGGAGTGGGGGATGCTCTCAAGCGTAAATGGGCAATCATAATACACGTGCCCCGCCATCCCACAAGTCTCACAAACCACAACTGGATAAGGATCGTATCCTCCCATCTGAGCATCGAAATTTGATCTCCACATGTTAATATCAAAGATACCTGGACAACAAAAATAAGAAAACTAGAGAGGAGCGTCAATAGTACAAGAGAATAACAAAAAGATAATATAATGGTGGGGGAAAAATTTCTTGGTTATTGAATATATTTTTTTTAAATAAAAAAAATAAAAAAGATTTTTTTTGTGTTTTTATGTGTAGTCTAATGAACCCAAGCTAAGCTAATATCAAACCGAACGCCTCCCCGGCAGCGGCGCCAAAAACTTGACCGGCGCCCCGTTTACGGTATGGGCGCGGTGTCGTTTTACTGCAAGTGCACGGTTAGTGTAGGGTGCGGGTTTATCGAACTCAGAGAGGTGGATGGCTTGAGTGGCTACTAGCCTCGCCTAGGTCGTGTGCTAGCTACGCGGATAGTATGGGTGGAATGTAGAAATAAAAGAAAGAAATGAAAAAGACACGAAATGAATCTCCGCTAACACGGGCTAGAGCACTCATGACACTTGGCATTTGACTTGACCCAGGGTGAGACATTGCCCCAAAAGGTGGTACCTAGCATCCATGGCCCGATATTCCGGTCGGTGCCAAGCACGCTAGGCCTACCCGGTTCCGGACGGTGGGCATTCCCATGTCCATTAACACCTTCCGCAACCGGGAGCATTAAGGCCACAATGATATCTCCCAACACTTCGTCCAAGCCGCTCCCGCGCGTGAGGACTCGATGTCAACGCTCGGGGCATGAGTTATGGCTAGGGAGTCAACCGCCAAGTTTATTCCCCCTTGGCCCGACGGTCAGAGGCGGTCTTTCTCCCGCCAATGACAATGAAACACCCCCGCGTAACCCTAATGGCCAAATAGGTCAAATGTGATTTCTAGCAATACATCGAAGCGGATCTTGACAGGACAAGCACCGGACCCCAATCCCCAACACATCTAGTGTGTCATCGTACGATTTGGACCCAGATTGCTAGAAATCCCCATTGACGCATTTCATCGAACACATGCCATACAACCAAGTCAAATGAAACAACCAAGCATCAATCCTACCCTAACCCGTATTAGGGTTCATCAAAACTACTCAACGATGAAAAACATATAAACCAACAACACAAAAGACATACAAACATTCATCATTAAGAAAACTTAACACAATACAAAATAGTGGAGAAAGAGAGAAGAAAATACTTATCTTAAGAGAATCGTCAATCCAATACAAGACTTATTGAACAAAAGACCTAATCTAAACTAACCTAAGACTAACAAGAGAAAGAGGCAAAAATCCCTAGAAAAGCTGAAGAAGATCCAAGAAGAAGATGCCCTAAAAGTCGGCCAGCATTGGGTATTTATAGCCCCCATTCCGAGCCCTAACGGATCGGGTCCAAAACCACAGGAAAAACGCCACCCGATCGGTTGACAAGTCAACTGATCGGGTGATCTGTTACAAATAATAAACAGAAAACGGCAGAGCTTCACCTGGTCAGATGAACCGGTCGGTTGAGTTCTTGGGGTGACCGGTTGGATCATGGCGCCATCGGGTGAAGAGGTCGGTTGGATGCCCGTGTCTTGGCTCCTCAGAATCAGCTACAGATGAACCGATCGGGTGAGAGTCACCCGATCGGTTGGCATTTGGCTCGAAAAGACAGAGAAACGGCCGCAATGAACCGGCCTGAGAACCGGTCGGGTGACATCCGCTTGAGCTCTAGCTGAGACCTGGTTGTGCACGCGTGCATCACCCGATCGGTTGACTTTGTTCAACCGATCGGGTGAGGGGCTGAATGATGCAATCATCGTCGTTTGACCCTCTGGGTCACGCGTGACTCCTCCCGTTGCGCCGGGGACTTGTGATATCGTCGTTTTTATGTCCAAAATGCTAGAAATTCCTGCAAAATACCAAAAACACGGAAAAGTGAAAGAAAACAAGAAAATACAAGAAAACACGAGAAAACAAATAAAAGACGGCGGAAAATACGGAGAAACACGGAAGAAAACGTGCGCAAATATATGAAATATAAACACACGTCATTAGCGAGAAAGCTTTTGATGGGTGTTTATTGTATATATTTTCTCTCTCTTTTTCATGCACATTTTACATCGTTTCATTCTCCATTCCTCCCCATTTCCCCCATTTTGTCTACTCTATTGCTTTTGTGGTCCCTCATATGCTTGTCGGAAATATGTGCCGATTAGGAAACAAATGGAGAGATTCTAGTGTAAGGAGGCGAAAGGAGAAAAGCCGGGGGTCAAAGTGTGAAAGAGAGGAGAAAAGAGTGAGAAATAGATTCCCACACGGTCGCGTCAGCCATATCCACGCGACCATGCCAAAATGAACTGGAGAAAAGATCCACGCGGCCGCGTGACATGGATTCGAACGGCCGCGTCGAAGAGCCCCAGAAGTCAACTTCACGCGACCGTGTCTAAGACCATCAAACAGTCGCGTTAGGGAAGAAATGAGTTAAAGATCAGAGGCCTATGTGTCTCGCGCAGACGAAGACGACGCAGCCACGAATTCCTAAAGCTCGAGCGTAATCGATGCGACTGCACCATATTCGCCTTGGCCGCGAAGCCGCTTTCGATGCAGCCACGTCCTTAGTGACGCAACCGCGTCGCTGAAGCCCCTTGCCTGTAGTTCAATCATGTTAACGACACGACCACGTTGTTTTTGACACGGTCATGCCGTTCTGGATTCCTGAAGTGCCTATGGCGAGTTTTGAGGGTCCTTTTAGTCTTTTGGGCGCTCATATATGACCGCCACTACCTTCTCCTACTAAAGGAGCTTCTATTTATTGAATTTTCAGTTATTTTCTAGGTTTTCAGGGGTTTTGTAAGAGTTCTAACTTTGTTATTTTGATTTATCTGGTTGTTCTATTTGCTTATTAGTATAATATCTTAGATTTTCTCTTAATTGCTCTGTTTTATCATCCATTCCTGTTATACTATGAATCCATGACTTTCATTGCTTACGCATCTCTAACAACAATCCACATTACCATGATTAGTGAGTAGTTTTCATCTAGGGCAATGTGATGAACCACATTGGATTTGAGCCATGTGTTAGACTAATTAATTAAACTTAGTTGCTGGGCTAATTGAGATTAGGGATACATTGGGACGATTATTATCGCCGTAGATTCGACCCCCTCCCTTCAGGGTGATCAGATTGGTCGTCGATCAAAAGTCAGGACGAATCCGTAGATCCGATCCCTACGACGATCCATACTAATCGGTGCGACTGTACACCAACGAGTGCCCATTAAGCGCCCTCCCTATGTAGGTCTAATCTCCGAATGCCACTGTAGGCATGAGGAAGATTGGAGATATTCGTCGAGCGTAATTCGCCCGATGTACACCGATGCATATAAGACCATTGACATCGGTATAGGCTGGGTTGGCCTATCATTAGATCACGACAGCGGGGGTATGACATGGCATAAGGAAATAACCTATCATGCATCACAACAGTGGGGGATAGGCGAATACCCTTAGGTCACACGACCTCTCTGGAGTCCCAATGAACCTGGCAACCAGCTGATTACTAGTCTAGTCTTAACTTAAGTCCAATGGCAGGGATTCCCCATGCCCTAGAGCCTTTATCCTTTGAGACACCCTCTTCCTATTTCACAGATCAACCATCGTCCCGATTGCGTAGCTTTCGAACAAAGACATCAAAACCGATACTCATTGACCGCCTCCTCGTGTTCGACTCGTCAGCGCTGTTGGGGATTGGCGGTCCCTTAGGGCACAAAAACTCTAGTCCCGTCCTAAGTCGGACGGAACATAGACACAAAAATTATTTGCAGCGGAAGAAAAAAACTAGTTAATCTAAATTAACATGCAGTTAAAAACTATTTTTAACTTAGCCCTAAGGTACAAGACCCTATGCCAAGATCTATGCTGACTTGGGATGGATCTGACCATCCCAAGAAGGATCTAGCCTACTGCGATTAAACTAAACTAATGCTAAAAATACTTTAACCACATACCCAGAATCTCAGCCCTGGAGCAGGCGAGATGTTCCGCGCCGTCTTCCGAGCTGCTCCCGTCCCACGCCGAGCCGCTCCTTTAACCGCTCCCCGAACCGCTCCTCGAACCGCTCCGCATCCCGAGGCGATCAATCCCCGTGCCGCCGAGCCAACCACGCGCCGAAGAAAGTTTCACGCGAGTGAAACCTTCGCCAAGATTTCAGATTCAGAATCCGAACTCCTTTGTGGCTTTGCTAGAGCCCGCAGGAGTAAGGCAGAATTTTAGGGAGAAGAGAAATATTAATTTAAGCCTAGATCCGAGCGTGCTCCAACATTTACGAGAGCCGATCAGATCTAGAGCTTGGGACGAGTTTTGAGAAAGGGGGGAGACCCCTATTTATATAGGCAGCGGACTCTCCCCTTTTCTCAAAATCCGATGTGGGACTAATTATTTGGGTTAGTTAAAATCAAGTTAGTTTACACTTCAAAAAGTGCAAACTTCCGTGAATTTTAACTCACTCACCGTTGAGCTTCAAGATCGATACAACCTATCAATACGACAAGCGTTCAACGGTGAACGCATAGGAAAAAACCGTTCGTCAATCGGAGTTCGTTTGACCCTCCAATTGAGTGTCCAAAGATCAGCCCTAGGCTAGTTTTTCACAAAAACTGAGCCGTCATTTTATTCAGCATACTTAGGGTTCAAAACCCTAGAGGTGGGGCCCATGGGTGGGCCTCACGCAACCCGCGCGCGCTGAATCCGCCTGGGCAGAGCCCAGGCCTCGCCCAGGCCCGCGCCTGGGCTCTGCCCAGGCGCTGGGCAGCCCAGGCGGGCCTGGGCTTTGCCCAGGCCCCGCCTGGGCAGAGCCCAGGCGCGCTTGGGCTTAGCCCAGGCGGGCCTGGGCAGAGCCCAGGAGGCCTGGGCTTTGCCCAGGCTTGCGCCTGGGCTTGCCCAGGCCGAGCCTGGGCTAAGCCCAGGCTTGTGCCTGGCTAGCCCAGGCCGAGCCTGGGCTTAGCCCAGGCAGCGCGTGGGCTAGCCCAGGCAGCCTGTTCTGCCTTGTATTTACTGGGCCTGGTCTGGTCTGATCCTTTGGGCTGTTTCGGCTCTAACTTGAGCATTTGGTGTCCGATTTGGACGCCGTTCGAACCTGGGCGTAGACCGGGACATTCCCGTCTTACCCGTGAACTTTTCCTTGCGTTTATTTTATTAAATATTGTATTAAACAATTTAATACGCATTTAATCGCTTTTGCATCAAATGCAAAATAGTCCCTATCTAAGCTTAAATTACCATATTGCATCAAATGCAATTATTCCATCCCTTGCATCAAAAATGCAATTATTCTCCCTAACTAATTTCTACCTATTACTAGACGAAGCGTTGCACTCTGTGTGAGACCCTACAGCCTGACCCTTACAACAGGTTGGGCTCGAAGCCCTATACGGCAGTGACCACGAGCAGTGGTTGCCGTCCCTGCTTCAGGAATCATCATTATGTGGTTAACTCATTGACATGAGTATTGTCGGGACCACCTGACTGTTTCCGTGATGAATTCCGCAGTTATAGTCTCTTCGTCTTAAATATGTCGTGTAGATCAAGTCTGGGGTACGGTCAAACTGTCAACCCCAATAACTTGACTCCGGTTAGTTTCGATCGATCTTTAGTCAACATAATGTTGGACTTCTTCCAACATACTCTGCGCAGAGTTTTTACTAAAGACCGAACTAACTCTAAGACACTAACTCCCATTGACCGGGAGAGACGAATCCTCTCTTGGTCATTACTCGCCTCGTACGTTTCAAGTGACACCCAATCAAAAGACCTTTCGACAGGCCTTGCCTCGAAGCTAGGTCAATTGATCTAAGTGGCACCGTTCACGCACAGGTCCGTCAAAATGACCTCAAGTCAAAAGACCAACTATCCTATCATCACTCAGAGTTATCACTGACAGATTGGTCAATATAACCATATGATAACTCTAGTGGATCGTTCAGTGAACTCATTCTAATGAGCACCTGTGTCTCGTCTTCGACTTCGCCAAGTCAAGCGATCATGAGATCATCGCCACCGCTAAACGGTGAAGACTAAGACACAATGGTCTATCCGATGTTTCGATATCCTTGTCTCGAAACATCTACGACCACGAACCATTCCAGACTTATGCTACAGACGGTCAAACGTTTCTCCATGATCGAGATACTCATATCGATACCCGTTTGGCCTTGCATAAAGTCTCAAGACTTTACCTAAGTTGATATCTAATGTTAACTACATTACAATATAACTTAGATAAATTATTACCAAACAGCTTACTGTTATTTCGAACAAGATGTTTGTGCTATTCACACAGGAATAAATGGCCTCGAGGGCATAATATTCCTACATCTCCCACTTGCACTCAGGCCCATTTATCTCGGTATCTTATATCGTTTTTACACATAAGTTTCCCGACTTCATGTGATAGAGCCTTCGTGAGTGGATCTGCTAAAACCGTCTACACTATAGACTTAAGGGGTTTCTATGTTTATGTTAGACCAACGTTTTGAATCTCATTCAAATAATTCATTTGGTCTATCAGAATCTATAATATTTTATTTCCCTGGATCTTATCCAGTTCATCGTACCTTACGATAATCATTTAAATTTGTTAATGGTCATTTTAAATGGCTCATATCTATTCTTGATAAAGTATCAAACCTTTTGATTACTTAGTCAAGATGTATGTTCCATCTCTTTGATGATTCGCATGTAATTTATACGCTCCCACTGACCTTGAAAATTCTCTTGGCCAATTCATATAAGTTGGTTCGTCTAAATCATATTTAGAAAAACGAACTTTATAAGTGAATGCGCAAATTTTCATGGTCAACTTAAGCGTTTTACATCGGCTTTGGTCCGAGTAGATCTGTACACATCTGTTGGCGAAACCGGTTTCATCATAATCCGTTTTAAAGAAATTAGGATGAAAACCGTTCCCGTCCAACATTATTGTACTTTACTATTTTCTTTTCTGCACCAATCTTTCAACTTAAAGATTTACTTGCAGAAAGTGAGGAAACATTTTCCTTGGGCACGTAAACTAAATTCTTAAATTTATTTACGCACACGGACCTGCATCAAGTTTTAAATCGGAGTTACTACTCCGAATTTCATCCTAGAAGTTGACTATGTCATCATCAGTTATGATGTCTAACTCGACAATTCGTCTTACGAAATTCGAGTAAATAATACAACTTCCTTATGATTGATTTATTGAATATATTATTGATAATGTTCTCATATAACTTTATCAAAACCTAGGCATTACTATCTGGGACTTAACCCAGAGGGAGGACTTAACTCAGAGTCACTTACAATGGATCACACTAAATCTAATTAAGTGTGATTCATACCTTTTAACACTCTGATGTGTTAACAGACTTGACCTGAGAGAAAATCTCATTTTCTTTTAATTACACAAGATTTTATGTAGCTAAGTATTTGACCATTCGATCTAATCGAATCAGTTTAAATACTTTAGTCATTTCGTTCTTTATTTTATCAGACTTGTGTTTCATCAAGAACACGTGTCTTAATAAAATATACGAATAACTTATTTTGGTTAATCTAGACTCGGGTACATCAGTATGTACTAGACTGAGTTCGACAACTCATTCTCCCACTGTCTCACAGATGGGTTTCGGCCATTGTATCTAAGAGGCTAAGACTCACAAGTGTCCGTAGACTTCATAATACGAGAGGTCAGACCCCTCTTTATGTGACTTGTGAAGCTTAATCTCTTGATACGGCCTAGTCTAATTTTACCATATAAGTTTGCTACTATCTTGTGTATTTAAATATTAACATTTAATATATATATATAGTTATTCACAAATTACTTAACACAAAACATTACTTCAGAAGCAATGTGACGACATTCGTCAAAATGTGTTAAACATCTTTTGTATAACAATTTATTCTGAAATCGTGACATCAAAATATGTCACGTTTTCATTTCCTCCTACTTATGCCTCTACTAATGATAAATTAAACTAACTTTCTCAATTGACTTTCCGAAGTGCCTTCTTCCTTTTCTAAATCACATTTAGATATCAACATAAATAAATAGCTATGTAAGCAACTTATGTATCCAAACGCTTGAGCTTTGCAATCTTGAGTGTAGCTCAAGAAGTTGCTTGTCTCAAGATCCGGTTGGGATACATAGTCTTGCACCGCTCATGCACTCGTATTCGACTCAAACGGTTTAATCGAATTCTCGAACTTTGCGGATCAAAATTGTTTGTCCATACAACCTTGAGGGTAGCTCGACAAGTTGTAGGGAGAAACATACTTTGAATGTCTTATATGTTCAAGCTACCTCATATAGAGACGAGTGACATGTAGCTTTAATTTATTTGTTTGGACTCAGAACTTAATGAAATCATATTTCTTAAGTCTGTTCTTTAGAAGGTCATTTAATGTCAACGAGAATATAGTTTTAATTCTATCAATTAGAATTTAACTTGATATTCAATTAATCAACTTTTGACCAATTAACTTATTAAAATATTATTTTTTAATTCCTACTTTAAACATAGTCTAGCCCTAGTTTTAGCATATGTTCAATATTAAATATAGGTAGATTGGCTTTTATCTATCTATATCCTCCCACTATTTTTACGAACGTTTTAAATCTTAATAACGAACGATTTAATCGAATTAAAATTAATGGGTAAGAGTTCCAATCACCTTGAGTCTAAACAACCTTGAGTGTAGCTCAACAAGTTGATTGACTCTGCGATCGGAGGATGACTCTTCATCGATCATATCGGATATGACTCTCTTAATCGGTTTTTGCCCCTAGCCATTCGTGATCATGAGTGTGCTCATCCAAATCACAATGTCTAGTCTAGTCGGACCCTTGTTTTCATGTCTAGCCTGACTTGCCCCTCAGCTCGGTGTATGCACGACACGTCGGTTTGGGTCAGGTCTTAGACTTACATCAAGTCAGACTACATCGTTGACTTAACTTACGCCGGCGCTCGGGGTACGAGACGAAGGTTAGGGTTAGTCAAGATTTCATCTTATGTATTTAAGGAGTTGGTTTCTACAGGGTTGCCATGTCACAGCTTGAGTGTATCTCAACAACTATAACACGGGCCCTGTAGTTGCTAACCCCTAAAACAAGGAGGGCTACGGCTAATCTTGAAAAAGATCATTAACGTATTTGACTTAGATATAGTCCAGGGTGTCGTACAATCATGATTCGCGACATTACGGTCCAGCGGAACTCAGCCAGGGAATTGACTAAGCCAGGATCACTACCCCTTGGACTAGCAAGGGTTGACCCAGAACTCTTAGCCAAGCACATTGACTGGATCATGGTCCATTGAATGAAGCTTGTCATTTTTGTATGTATGCCATAGACTAAACAGCTTTTATTAACAACTAATTAATCCTATCAACTAGTTGAATCCTTAAATTCAAAATTTTTTAGGATTTGTTTAATAACTTTTATTAAGTCCTTATCAACTATAAGGTTCACGTGCTACCCTAATCGTTATTAGGATTTTAATAAATTTTATTAACAACGCTAGAAGCGAAGTCCTTTAATGAAAATTAATTATAACAATTAGAATTGAAAATTCATTTAAAGGACTACCCTAGTCAGGAATTAGGTCTTAATATTGTTGTTAATGATTTATTAAAACATAGCATGTCATTAAAATTCAAGTAATAAATTTTAATCATTTTTAATGGCTAACCTAAAAGGTTGTCTTGTGTTATCAAATAAGGGACAAGTTTAACAAGCCATTAAAATAAAGCTACACTAATTTTATCAACATAAAATGAAAGTGTATATGTATTTAACAATTAAATAAACTAAGTTTATCGCATAAACAATTTTTAGAATTTTAAAATCAGTTTTTAAAAATATCTTATAAATTTAAAACATTATTTTAAAAATTTTCCATGTTCAAAAATTTATCATATATAATTTTTAAACATCTAAAATATTTTAAACTTATCGCATAAATTTAAAGCCTTAAAATCAATTTTAAAATTTATCACATAAATTAAAAAAAACACCATTTTAAAATTTCCATGCTAAAAAAATTTATCATATAAAAAATTTTTAGGCATCAAAAAAAATTTAAACTTTTAAAGATTTAAAATTAGTTTTAAAATTATCACATAAATTTTAAAACGTCATTTTAAAAATTTCCATGTTCAAAAATATCAAAATAAAATTTTGAACATCTAAAACATTTTTAAAATTTTATCTCATAACTTTAAAAATATTTGAAAAGCATTTAAAAGCATTAAGAAGTTTAATGAAATCGCAGTACCTAGATCGACTACGCAAACCTAGGCTCTGATACCACTGTTGGGGATTGGCGGTCCCTTAGGGCACAAAAACTCTAGTCCCGTCCTAAGTCGGACGGAACATAGACACAAAAATTATTTGCAGCGGAAGAAAAAAACTAGTTAATCTAAATTAACATGCAGTTAAAAACTATTTTTAACTTAGCCCTAAGGTCCAAGACCCTATGCCAAGATCTATGCCGACTTGGGACGGATCTGACCATCCCAAGAAGGATCTAGCCTACTGCGATTAAACTAAACTAATGCTAAAAATACTTTAACCACATACCCGGAATCTCAGCCCTGGAGCAGGCGAGATGTTCCGCGCCGTCTTCCGAGCTGCTCCCGTTCCACATCGAACCGCTCCCCGAACCGCTCCCCGAACCGCTCCCCGAACCGCTCCGCATCCCGAGGCGATCAATCCCCGTGCCGCCGAGCCAACCACGCGCCGAAGAAAGTTTCACGCGAGTGAAACCTCCGCCAAGATTTCAGATTCAGAATCCGAACTCCTTTGTGGCTTTGCTAGAGCCCGCAGGAGTAAGGCAGAATTTTAGGGAGAAGAGAAATATTAATTTAAGCCTAGATCCGATCGTGCTCGAACATTTACGAGAGCCGCTCAGATCTAGAGCTTGGGACGAGTTTTGAGAAAGGGGGGAGACCCCTATTTATATAGGCGGCGGACTCTCCCCTTTTCTCAAAATCCGATGTGGGACTAATTATTTGGGTTAGTTAAAATCAAGTTAGTTTACACTTCAAAAAGTGCAAACTTCCGTGAATTTTAACTCACTCACCGTTGAGCTTCAAGATCGATACAACCTATCAATACGACAAGCGTTCAACGGTGAACGCATAGGAAAAAACCGTTCGTCAATCGGAGTTCGTTTGACCCTCCAATTGAGTGTCCAAAGATCAGCCATAGGCTAGTTTTTCACAAAAACTGAGCCGTCATTTTATTCAGCATACTTAGGGTTCAAAACCCTAGAGGTGGGGCCCATGGGTGGGCCTCACGCAACCCGCGCACGCTGAATCCGCCTGGGCAGAGCCCAGGCCACGCCTGGGCTCGCCCAGGCGCCTGGGCGCGCCCAGGCCCGCGCCTGGGCTCTGCCCAGGCGGCCTGGGCGAGCCCAGGCCCGCGCCTGGGCTCTGCCCAGGCGGCCTGGGCGAGCCCAGGCCCGCGCCTGGGCTCTGCCCAGGCGGCCTGGGCGAGCCCAGGCCCGCGCCTGGGCTCTGCCCAGGCGGCCTGGGCGAGCCCAGGCCCGCGCCTGGGCTCTGCCCAGGCGCTGGGCAGCCCAGGCGGGCCTGGGCTCTGCCCAGGCGCTGGGCAGCCCAGGCGGGCCTGGGCTTAGCCCAGGCTTGCGCCTGGGCTTGCCCAGGCCGAGCCTGGGCTAAGCCCAGGCTTGTGCCTGGCTAGCCCAGGCAGCGCTTGGGCTAGCCCAGGTAGCCTGTTCTGCCTTGTATTTACTGGGCCTGGTCTGGTCTGATCCTTTGGGCTGTTTCGGCTCTAACTTGAGCATTTGGTGTCCGATTTGGACGCCGTTCGAACCTGGGCGTAGACCGGGACATTCCCGTCTTACCCATGAACTTTTCCTTGCGTTTATTTTATTAAATATTGTATTAAACAATTTAATACGCATTTAATCGCTTTTGCATCAAATGCAAAATAGTCCCTATCTAAGCTTAAATTACCATATTGCATCAAATGCAATTATTCCATCCCTTGCATCAAAAATGCAATTATTCTCCCTAACTAATTTCTACCTATTACTAGACGAAGCGTTGCACTCTGTGTGAGACCCTACAGCCTGACCCTTACAACAGGTTGGGCTCGAAGCCCTATACGGCAGTGACCACGAGCAGTGGTTGCCGTCCCTGCTTCAGGAATCATTATTATGTGGTTAACTCATTGACATGAGTATTGTCGGGACCACCTGACTGTTTCCGTGATGAATTCCGCAGTTATAGTCTCTTCGTCTTAAATATGTCGTGTAGATCAAGTCTGGGGTACGGTCAAACTGTCAACCCCAATAACTTGACTCCGGTTAGTTTCGATCGATCTTTAGTCAACATAATGTTGGACTTCTTTCAACATACTCTGCGCAGAGTTTTTACTAAAGACCGAACTAACTCTACGACACTAACTCCCATTGACCGGGAGAGACGAATCCTCTCTTGGTCATTACTCGCCTCGTACGTTTCAAGTGACACCCAATCAAAAGACCTTTCGACAGGCCTTGCCTCGAAGCTAGGTCAATTGATCTAAGTGGCACCGTTCACGCACAGGTCCGTCAAAATGACCTCAAGTCAAAAGACCAACTATCCTATCATCACTCAGAGTTATCACTGACAGATTGGTCAATATAACCATATGATAACTCTAGTGGATCGTTCAGTGAACTCATTCTAATGAGCACCTGTGTCTCGTCTTCGACTTCGCCAAGTCAAGCGATCATGAGATCATCGCCACCGCTAAACGGTGAAGACTAAGACACAATGGTCTATCCGATGTTTCGATATCCTTGTCTCGAAACATCTACGACCACGAACCATTCCAGACTTATGCTACAGACGGTCAAACGTTTCTCCATGATCGAGATACTCATATCGATACCCGTTTGACCTTGCATAAAGTCTCAGGACTTTACCTAAGTTGATATCTAATGTTAACTACATTACAATATAACTTAGATAAATTATTACCAAACAGCTTACTGTTATTTCGAACAAGATGTTTGTGCTATTCACACAGGAATAAATGGCCTCGAGGGCATAATATTCCTACAAGCGCTACACACGACCCGTGCGCTTGTGGTAAATTATTATTAGCTTCGCAAAAGCGCTTAGCTTTGCAGAAGCTTATCGAAGAAGATCGTCTAAGAGGAGCCAAGACTGGGAAGATAGAGTTCTGCAAGCATTGTGTCTTTGGAAAACAGACACGAGATTCTTTTGGGATGACCATCCATAATACGAAGGGAGTGATTGACTATGTTCACACCGACGTATGAGAGCCGACTAGGTCGGCCTCAGTGGGAGGTAAACACTACTCCGTATCTTTTATTGATGATTTATTTCTCATGGTTTTGGTGTTTCCTCTAAAGTCTAAAGACCAAGTTCTAAGTAAGTTCATAGAATGAAAGAAGTTGGTCGAGACTCAGACATATCGAAAAGTCATGCGACTCTGAAGTGACGACGGTGGAGAGAATATGACAGACCCCTTCCAAGAGTACTACAGAAAGTATGAGATTTAGAGACACATCACCATCAGTGGTATGCCGTAGCAGAATGTAGTAGCCGAGAGGATGAATCAGAGTTTGCTGGAGAAATTTTGATGTATGTTATCTACAACAGACCTATTGAAGGAGTTTTAGGTGGAGGCCCTGTCGTATGCGACCTACTTGATCAATCGGTTACCTCCTGCTGCATTGGATGGATGACCTCCTTTGGAGGTCTGGTCAGGAAAGCCAGTTCTTGACTATGAGTCTCTGTGTATATGTGGATGTTCGAGCTACTACACTGTGAAGGACGATAAGCTCGATGCTAGAAACAAGAAAGCCATCTTCTTGGGATTTAGCATTAGTGTCAAAAGATACAAGCCTCGATGTTCGAGAGAAAGCAAAGTGATTGTGAGTAGAGATGTAACTTTTAATGAGCATGGACCAATAGTGGAGCCCAAAGAGACACAAACGAAGTAGGTATACATTGAGGTGTCTAACTTTCTAGACAGTTTGGTTACTGACTCTAGCCAACCTTCACCAGAGACCGCATCCTATGTACTCCATACAGATGCTGGTGATGTTGGTGTTTCAAGCTTGGATAGTGGATATATCTCATCTCCATAGATCACACAGCAGATGGATACCATTGCAACTACGTGACCGAGGCGTGACAAATGATGACCTGCACGATACACTGAGATGGTTTCATTTGCGTTTCCCGCTGTAAGTATTGACATACCCACTTCTTTCAGAGATGTAGAGCATTTTGAAGATCCAGACACGTGGAGGAAAGCAATAGATAAGGAGATGGAATCATTGATGAATAATGAAACATGGGATCTGGTGGAGCATCCTAAGGGTAAGAAGGTGATAAGGTGTAAGGGGGTCTACACCAATAAGGAAAGAGCTGAAGTTGGAGAAGTTCGCTGCAAATCTCGTCTTATGGCAAAGGTCTATGCATAGAGAGAATGCATCAACTACTATGAGGTCTTCTATCCGGTGAGGAAGCACTGCTCAGTTTGGATTCTATTGATATTAGTTGCACAACTTGACCTTGAGCTAATGCAACTAGAAGTCAAGACGGCGTTCTTGCATGGAGAGCTCGAGAAAGAGATCTATATGGCTTAGCTCGATGACTATGAGAGTGGAAATGTGCTTGCATGTAGGCGGAAGAAGTCACTCTATGGGCTGAAGTAGTCATCTAGACAATGTTATAAGTGCTTTGTGCACTTTACGACAAATGATCAAGGGTATGTTTGTAGCCTCTATGATCATCACATGTTCTTTTGGAGGCTAGATGACGGGTCGTTCATCTATCTATTGCTTTACGTTAATGATATGCTTAACGGTTCATCAAATAAAGTGGAGATATAGAGACTGAAGTCAGAGCTGAGTTGTGCATTTGAGATGAAGGACTTAGGCGAAGCACGGAGAATTCTTGGGATGGAGATCTACCGAGATCGAAGTGGAGGTATAGTTCATCTTTCACCAAGTCATTATTTGAAACTGTCGTATAGAGATTTGGTTGTGAAAGTATGAAGTCCGTAGATACTATGCTTGCATCTCATTTCAAGCTCTGTTCTGTTTACTGCCCAAATAACGACAATGAGAAGAAGCTCACGGAGAGCGTACCGTATTCCAATGCGGTAAGAGCCTGGATGTATACTATGATATGTAACCGACCCGACCTGTCATATACTGTTAGCATGGTGAGACGATACATGTATAATCCAAGAAAAGTACCCTACCAAGTTTTTCAATGGATACTTAGATACATCAATGGCACCATTGACATCTGATTGACATATAGACGAGCTAATGATGGTCCGTAAGCTGTCGGATATGTTTCTTTAGACTTTGCAGATGACTTGGATGGAAGGAGATCTACGACATGCTATGTCTTCACCTTGTCAGGAGATCTGATCTGTTGGTAGAGTATACTTCAGTCTACATTAGCCTTGTCTACTACGGAGGCAGAGTACATGACATTGATTGAAGCAGTGAAGGAAAGGATATGGCTGATGGGCTTGATGGACAACCTGAGAGTATACCAAGAGATGTATGATCTCCATTGTGACATCCAAAGTGCGGTGCACTTAGCTAAGAATCATGTCTTCCATGCACGTACCAAGCATATCGATGTGAGGTCTCACTTTGTAGAATATATGGGAGAAGAAGACGATGACATCAATTTGCTGATGATTGGAACGAAAAACAACCATATTGACATGTTGAATAAAGTTGTATCTGGAGCTAAGTTTAAGCACTGCTTGGACTTGCTCAATGTTGTTTCGAGGTGATTTCAATGGTAGCCCCAGTTGGGGCATTGAGGCTTGGTGGAGCCTGTTGAGCCCTGATGGGGGCATTGAACTCTTTAGAGAAAGTTGAAGTGAACACAATGTGACTCTTACCGAGGTGGTACACTGAAAGTCGACTTTGTGACAGAGGCCTGAATCTCATTAAGGTGGAAATTGTTGAAAGTTGGCTCGATTGAGGCACAGAAGAAGTATTGGAGATGTGCAGATGATCTATCTTGTGCAGGGCTAGTTCGCTTGTGCTTTGGATCCCGCCTATCTGGCTCTACATAATCCAAAAATAGGGATTCCAAGCTAATGGGCTTCTACATGCATTGATTCTAAGGTTGGAGGATCGGTGGCTCATAGCTATGCAACTCTACAATCCGAGCTAATTTGGATTGCTCGGCCCGGTACTTTGTCAGCTCAGTCTTCAGTAAGGAGTTCGACAGCATGGATGGGTCGACCATAAGATGCAGTGTCCTATTTAAAGTAGTGTTGTGATTGGGTTAGAGTAATTCCGTTTATATCGGAGTTCTAGTCAAATAGGAATCCCTCTTCCATTGGAACACATATCGTGTCCTAAGCTATATAAGGGGTATATAGGCGATGGTTTTGAGCTATCGATTGTAGTTACAATATTGAGGGCTATGAGCCGCCATTATTGAGAGCCAACTTTAAGAGATTTGTTGAGAGCTTTTGGGGAGATCTTTAGTACTTCTTCTTCGCTATGAAGAGAGAAGATTTGTATTTGTTATCATCTTTTGTAATGAAGCTCATTGGTGTTCCATTGGCCAGTCAACGGCCTACAATCTTTATTGTTCATACTCTTTGTTTGTTTGATGCTCGTCTGCTTAGGCGTATATTTTACATATTTTTATATCATTTATCCGAACGATTTTCATGTTTTGTTCGCATTTTCCATGCATCTCTATTCCTCTGTGGATGTTTTTTATTTTTCAGGGAAAAAGCATGTAAAACGATGCAAGGGGATGACGGGAGAAGCAATGGAGTAGAAGCGTCGAAGTCTGGAGCCCAAAAGGAGAAATATGTGCCAAGAACAGAACAACACGGTCGTGCGTTGACATGCATGTACGGCTGTGCCTGCGTGTCAGATCTCAAGAAAAAAAATAGAGCTTCAGCAATACAGTCATGCAGCCCTCTGCACAATCGTTCCATCTGCACGGTCGTGCCAAGACTTGTAGAAGCTGGGAAGCTTTGAAGGATCGACACCACCATGCAGCCATCTGCATGACCATACACGATTTGCATATGTTGAGAGAGCTTTGTTGCATGTCGGCGCACGGCCGTGCGACTTAGCGACACGGCCGTGTGCCTGTTAATTTTGGGGTTTAGACCCAAATTTGCTAGGTTTTCTGGGGAGAATATAAAGACAATAATCGTTTTTAGCTGACTTTTTACCTTGGTTTTGTTCTTCCTTTTGGTCGGCTACTCCTACAATTTTTGTAAGATTCATTATTGTTCTCTTTGAATGCAAAGTTAGATTTTTATTCTCAATATTGGTATTGTTCTCTTATCTCTATCTTTTAATTGTGATGGATTTTGCTATTGCTTGCTTGATGATTAATTCCATGGCTATTGAGTAGATTCTTTGTCTAGGACGAAGTTGAATCCTAATGTAGGTTATTAGTATGGGTTGATTGTCCCAAATATCAATCTATTGAATATTGCTGGGGTTTAGTCTAGGAATGTGCTTAATATCAATTTAGTCGTTAAAATGCTATATAACCCAAACCACCGATGAGAAATCGGGGTTCTGGTTTTATGCACATTAATGTTAGATTGATTTTCTATTAATTAGGGTACCGACAAGACATCAAAATAAGATTATTAGAGCTACTTAATTAGGGCCACCGACGAGAAATCAGAGTTCTAGATAGGGACCTAGACTTAGATCCTAGTTCTCTTCCATGGCTACATTTGGAGAGAACGCGGATTGGGATTTAATTCTCACACATATCTTTACTTCAATAGATTGAAACTCGGATTGGGATTTAATTCTCACACATATCTTTACTTCAATAGATTGAGAAGCTAGATCAACCTTACATTTAATCTGCAATAGCAGGGATACTTAACCCTAATCTTTCCCATATTTGATACAAACTTAGAACACTTTTGCTCTCTTGACGATCTCACGTAGCTAACTAAAATCCTTGATTAACCAGTGATCAACCACTGCCTCCCTGTGTTCGACCCGTTCGCTATGACCATTGTCATATTGTAAAACCCTCAACTAATTTTTGACCCTCAATACGTCCCCTCACTGTCGATCGTCTGACGATCTATTGCTTCCCGCTCAGTGCGGCACGACAATGACATGGGTAGAGATATTGATTGTCCATGGAAATGATCAATTTTAAGGTAAGATCGAGATCGTTAGGATCTGATTGAAAATCTAATTTGTGTTATAAATCAACTACTGGGAGAGGAACCCAGAGCCCTTTATTTATAGGCAGGATAAGGGAGTAGCACGATAGGATATAAAGATATGTGCGTATCTCTAAGCTACCCGCAATCCTAACCGGTCTGGTATTTCCATTCATAACACTCCCCTTATCTAGCCATATGTGTGGACTATGCTCAAGAATACTTCAGGATTCTGAGCGTAATAGGAGTCTCACATGGAGTGGATACTTCAGGATCCTGAGTTGGTGAGGTTTGCCTCATTAAAACCTTTAGCTATGGAAAACCTTGTGGGAGAAACCATAGTTAAGGAAAAAGAGTCCAAACGCTCTTTAACTCCCCCTAATTTGTACAAGTGATTCTGCTCATGAATACTTCTGGATTCTGAGCATCACAGAGGGGTGGATACTTCAGGATCCAGAGTTGATGTGATTTGCCTCGTTAAAACCTTTGGCTATGGAAAAGCCAGTGGGAAAACCATAGCTAAGAGAAAAGAGTACAAAGTCCAAATCTTTTGACCCTTGGAGGAAGCACAGAAGGCTTAACTCCGGTCTAATGGCCCTTTTAGGTGCCAACTACCTCTAGCTAATAAGTTTACTACAACTGCTATATCGGGACGCATGCAGTTAGCCAGGAGTGCATGATTGCACTTAGATAAGGGACTTTAGGTCCAGTTATATCCTCCCACTCTTCCAGCTATCGGAAGAGTTCTTTTTGTACATCCATAGAGTGTACTACCATAGGTGTACTTTGGATGACAATGGTCTTTTTAATTTCTCCAACGCGCTTCTGGGCGTATGCAGCAGGATTCTATGAGTCATGACTTTATATTTGCCTAGGTTTTTTTATTTCATGTTTAAAAGTCAGGCTTGAACGGATGTTTCGGTTTTCTCTTCAAGAGATTCGATGAGATTTGAGTTGTTTACAACTATGATCTCAAATCCTGCTCTTTGCACAGATGCAAAGACAACCCTAGGTAGGAATCATTGCTTTGTCAATCGATTCTCTTGGTTGTACATTATTCTTATTGTTTTTCTTCAATAGAATAGACATCCCGAAGTCTATTCATGCATTTAAGGAAATATGGAAATTATCTTTACCAAGATATCCAAGAAGGTATGCCATCACAACATCCAATAACAGCATATCCAAAATTTTCCTTTGCCAAATCGTAAGGTATTCGCTTTTGATAACTTAGGGAGATTGATGCATAATTTATGAGGCATGCTCATTTTAATTTGTTCGATCCCTAGTTTCAACAAAATTTTCCTTGGGCTATAGGTTGTACCTTATAGCATACGATTTTGTATTTATTTTTTCTTATGTGTGCAATACTTTATTTTATCCACAGGTTTGACACCTTTTGATGTCTGGACTTTAGGTCCAAACATTTCATGTTTCATAAGTGAGTCCAGCTCATCTTTTATTGTCTCGTTCCACATTTGGCCAATCTCTACGTTTGCATGTTAGCAACGGAGTATGGAACGAATTTTATAAACATCATCGTTTTTGCGATGTATATGGCAATATGATACGTGAATACATTGTCGACAATTATGTTCTTTCTGTCCAACACCTCCCCAGTACGTACAACAATTACTTTCAATTTCAGTTTTTCCCGGCAGTTCCTCTGCAGTGGATTCCAGGAAGGGTGAGGGTGTGGACATGAGCTCATTGTCCTGTGCTAGTATTGTCTTAAGGTCTCCAGGTATTTTTCAATTTTCTTAAAATTTCTATCCTTTAAGCCTAGTGGTCTGCCTCTTTTCCGTTGAGGATTAGCCACTTCTGCTGCTGGTGGATTGCATCCATTCTCGGGGATGTCAATCTTAGCTGGAGTTTTTGCAGCAGGGATGTGTAATCTGACAATCTTCTGGTTGTCGTAAATGAGTCCGGTAACAGGTGAACCTTGTTCTATAGTGGAGGATCTTCGGGATCTCATCTACACATTGTTTTGTTATTGGATCATGGTGGGGCAAACTTTTTGTATCCCATGTTATAATTTTCTTCGCGCCAGATTTTCCAGTATCTGGGCCTATTTTGGAAAAACTCGTCTCATCGAAATCACATACTTCAAGATGTGCCTTAAATACGTCCTCCATTTGGGGTTCTAGGTATCTTATAATTGAGGGTGAGTCAGACCCTACATAGATACCTAGGCGATGTTAAGGACCCATTTTTGTCCTCTGTGGTGGTGCGATGGGGATTTAAACTACGCGACCGAATACTCTCAGATGAGAAATGTTCGGTGGCATTCCATATACAAGTTGCATTGGAGACTTTGATCTCCAGAGGGTCATATTTTCATTTACGATGCAGTATGCAGAATTTGCATGTTCCCATGCATCCATAGGTAATCGGGATTTAATGGACGTTCAATCCATTGGAGTCTGCTTATCAGTGACTCTGCGGACCCATTTTGGGTATGAACATGCGGCACTGTAGTTGAGTATTGGACCTCTCTATACTTGGTGTTAATGATGAACAAACATAAATACTTGTGACTAATATCCTATTTTGCAGTTAATCCATTGTCTAAGCTAAGTATGAAGATCTACTAGCAATGGATGACTCACAAACTTCATTGAAGGCAAATGACATGAACTGGATGATCATAGATTATGATTGAAGATCCGTGAAGACTTCAAGCTCATACGATGGAAAGAAGAGATTATTCGTCAATGTAATTTTTCTTTTATCTCTTCTAGTATGTAGCTTAGAAGTAGAACTTTGATGGAGCACTCACACACATCTACATTCAGTCATAGGACTTCATTAGATCAATTGTCCTTTGATCCCAATTCATTTCTTTATTGATTATGCCAGGATTGTTTATAACAGCCGACTGTTGAACAGTTTACAGTCGCCTGTCTCAAAAACAGTCGACTGTGTTTTGTTCTACAGTCGCCGGATATGCACAAACTATTACAATATAGTTTTGGGCCTTCTCTGATTATTTCGCACAGGCTACTGATGAACGATTCACAGACGCCTGTCCAAGTGACAGTCGACTGTGTTTTGTAAATCAGTCGCCTGTCTATCCTTGTCCAAACTCTGTCTGATCTGACTTTTACGGCCAGTCGACTAATGCTGTATATACAGTCGACTGTCTCTTGGTTTAGTCGACTGTCTATGCTGCAACAGTCGTCTGTATGTAAGTCATTTCTTTAACTCAGCTCTCTGGAAATTTCTCAAGCCTTTGACAGTCATCTGTTTAAGGATTTACAGTTGCCTGTTCTGATTAACAGTCGATTATATTCCTTGCATCAGTCGTCTGTCCTGTTACTTGTGAGATCTCCAGTATTTGTCTAACTTACCCATCTCTCGGCCAGTCGCCTGTCGAAGAAATTACAGTCGCCTATTGGTTTAACAGTCGACTGTCTTTGCTTCATCAGTCGACTGTCCACGTGGTAAGTTACCGTTATGAATTCTCACCTACCCTTGCTGACTGTGCATCAGTCGACTGTGGTTTGTGCAACAGTCGACTGTCGCGAGTTCAGATTCTATCCGTTAAGATTTTTCTCACGGATTCCAATTGGGTTTTTGCCTAAACTGTTTTGTGGATTTGAGAAAGCTATAAGTAGAGCTTCTACTATTCCATTGGAAGGTTACTCATTCATTGCAAAATCTCTCAAGCTTTCATTTCCAAAGATCAAAGCTCTCAAATCCAAAGCCCTAAGTATTTCCAAATCTTGTTCTCTTGCTCTCCAACCTAGAACCAAAGAGTGATCTTCTAGGCAATTGGTGCAGTAAAGAGAAAGTGCTTTCTCCTCTCTTCCAAGAGAGTTCTTCAACACACATCACACTCCTCCTTCAAGTTCTACTTCAAGGCATAGGTGATTGTAATTGTTGTTTTCATTATTTCATAATATTCGTTATTTGAGTTGTGCTCTCGGTTGTGAGAGTGGTTTTGCTTGCTCCCTGGTTGTGGGAGTCAAGGACATCAATTGTATTCGATTGCACTTGTAGGGTTGCTACAAGTGGGCTTTAAGGAAACCTCAAGTTAGGGTTCTAACTTGAGTATCCGGTGGTATCCGGGTGGTAGGGACGTTGGATTACCGGGAACAAGTCGGGAGTTGACTTGGGTAATCCGAACCTTTGAAACATCTCTGTGTTTCCGTGTGTTTCTTTTTGGGCTGTTTTTCTATTCCGCACTATTTGTTGGATTGCATTTTATTTGGCGTAAATTCCTTTTAAATTTGCATAAACACTATTCAACCCCCCTTCTAGTGTTTTTCCCATAGACAGGGTCCTTACAATTGGTATCAAAGCGCAAGGTTTTATCTCTGGCATCCAACAACAACAACGTTCCTCTGTCACCTTCGTACAACAATCACGATCGTGATGGAGCATCCACACTTTTTGAAGGTTAATTTATGGTGCGCCCTCCGCGTTTCAATGGTACAAATTTTAGCTATTGGAAATACAGGATGGAGACGTTCCTTAGGAGTGCTTCTCTTTGGAGAGCCCTCTACAAGGAATACGTCGAGCCAAACGAAGTAGATTTCGACAAATGGACGACTTCCGAGAAGTCCGCCGAGGTCAACAACGCTAAGGCAATGAACGCTCTTCATTGTGCGTTGGACCCGAATGAGTTCAACAAGATATGCACATGTAAGAGTGCATATCAAATTTGGAACCATCTCATCGTTAACAGACCGTCGCCCCCTTTACGGTATTGGGCGCGGTGTCGTTTTACAGCAAGTGCACGGTTAGTGTAGGGTGCGGGTTTATCGAACTCAGGGAGGTGGATGGCTTGAATGGCTACTAGCCTCGCCTAGGTTGTGTGCTAGCTACACGGATAATTTGGGTGGAAGTGTAGAAATAAAGAGAAGAAATAAAAAGACACGAAATGAATCCCCGCTAACACGGGCTAGAGCACTCATGACACTTGGCATTTGACTTGACCCAGTGTGAGACATTGCCCCAAAAGGTGGTACCTAGCGTCTATGGCCCGATATTCCGATCGATGCCTAGTACTCTAGGTCTACCCGGTTTCGGACGGTGGGCATTCCTATATCCATTAACACCTTCCGCAACAGAGAGCATTAATGCCACAATGATAACTCCCAACACTTCGTCCAAGCCGTTCCCACGCGCGAGGACTCAATGTCTACGCTAGGGGTGTAAGCTGTGGCTAAGGAGTCAACCGCCAAGCTTATTCCCCCTTGGCCCGACGGTCAGAGGCGGTCTTTCTCCCGCCAATGACAATGAAATGCCCCGCGTAACCCTAATGGTCAAATAGGTCGAATGTGATTTCTTGCAATACAACGAAGCGGATCTTGACTGGACAAGACACTGGACCCCAATCCCCAACACAACTAGTGTGTTGCCATACGAATTGGACTCAGATTGCTAGAAATCCCCATTGACACATTCCATCGAACACATGCCATGCAACCAAGCCAAATGAAACAACCCAAGCATCAATCCTACTCTAACCCGTATTAGGGTTCATCAATACTACTCAATGGTGAAAAACATAAAAACAAGCAACAGAAAAGACATACAAATGTTCACCATCAAGCAAAATAAACACAATACAAAACAATGGAAAACAAGAGAAGGAAACACTTATCTCGCGTTTGAATCTTCAATCCTTTACAAGATTTATTGCAATAGAAATCCTAATCTAACCTAACCTAAAAATCCCAAGAAAGTGGAGAAAAACTGCTGAAAAAATGGGAGAGGATCCCCTCTCAGTCGGCCAACATCGTGTATTTATAGTCCCCTTCGAAACCCTAATGGTTCGGGTCCAAAACTGCAGAAAAATCGACACCCGATTGGTTGAAGAGTCAACCGATCGGGTGAGAGCTTTGAAGATCTTGAACCGGGCGCTGAGGCGAGCGGGTGGCATGACCGGGTCGTCGTTTGAGGAATTGCGGCTACATGTGAACCGATCGGGTGATATTTCACCCGATCGGTTGGAATTCAATGCAATTAGACAGAGAACTCCGTCGGTTCACCCGATCCTGAACCGATCGGGTGAGCTGTTACTCTTCATTTGTTGCCGTCCGGGTAGGATACACGTGCATCAACTGACCGGGTGGCTGGTCCACCCGATCGGTTGAGGACTCAAAAATAGCGATCTTCGTTATTTGACCCTCTGGATCGCGTGCGGCTCCTCCCGTTGCTCCGGGGACTCATGATATCTTCTTTAAACGTCCCCAATGCTGGCAATCTCCTGCATTCACACAAAAAGACGAAGAAGTGAAAGAAAAATAGAAATCACAAGAAAACAGGTACGTGACGACGGAAAATAACGGAAAAACACAAAGAAGATGTGCGTGAATATATAAAATATAAACGCACGTCAAAATCTCCCAAGCTGAATCCTTCCTCGTCATCGAGGAAGACGAGTGAAAGTAAGAGCTCGGAGGGTAAAATAGAGAGAAAGAAACAGAAGGAGAAAGCAAAATCCTAGATCGCCTATCAGAGCCAACAAAACCAAACATGGCACACTATGCAAGCATGCGACAAAACACAACACTAAACCATGGAATATGGGTCCAACAAGTGTCTTGGTCCCCGCGGTGAAGCGCGAGTGAGTGTGGTCATGTGCTAGTAGAAGGTGTCACTATCTACATCGTGCACTAAAGCTCCATATACACATACCCAAAGAAAGACCCAAATATCGATTCAATTTGAAATTACGGTGAATATTAGCTCAAGCATGCATGAGAAGAGTATAAGAATAGAAGCGTATCATGCATCGGGGACTCCATAGCTAGGGACAAGGAAATCAGCACACTATAGCCTAGACAATCGCTAGAAGGTCCCTATTCCAAGTGTTTTCGAAAACGATGGAGGTTGAGATGATGTGGAGTAGAACACTCGGTGCAAATTCTCGCCTTCCCTTTATTCTCAGTAGGTAGGAAAATATTCACACGGGAATTTTTTGAGTTTTGGTATTTGTATTTTTGTATTTTTATTTTTTGGATTTTTGGCTATACATATATTTTTCTCTTTTCTCTTTTCTTTTCGTTTTTGGATTTTTGGATTTTGGGATATATACATGTGTACTCTCCCAAGTGGGAGAACGGTACACGACGAGGGGATTTGCATCAAGTAAAACAAAAAAAAGAAATCGGAATCTAAACACTTGGGCAAAGGAGATATTTCTCGCAAATCAGAGCATTGGCTAATTGGGTTATCCTAGTCCTTGCTTGTGGAATCCCGACACATGTGAATTGAAGCATACGATACATATATATCATGCATATAGAAGCAGACAGTAGAAGCAAATACCGCATATTCAAATCGAAGCATGATAATCTAGGGGTCAACCAAGGATAGGTATATAAATCAACATCACAAAGTAGAAGCACACCACCTAGCTGGTCACGACACACGACTCACATAAAAGCTTAATGGACCCACGAATCGTGAAATGCAATGGGATCGGTTTTCTTGGGTTAGTGAATGTGATCGTCGTAGCGGTGCTAGGTGTGTGTGTGTGTGTGTGTGTGTGATTTTTTTGGCAATTCATCATATGGTTCATCTCTAGGAGAAAGAGATAAAAAGGAAAGAAAGAAAAAAGAAAAATACGAAGAAAAACGACTCAAAAAACGAGGAAAAAGAAACAAATGACGCACAAAGTGCGACTCCCCAAGCTGAAACTTGCATTGCCCTCAATGCAATAAAAGCAAATGCGGGAGGGCAATGAAAATGGGGGGAATACGCACCGACACAAAAAGACACGAAAAACAAGAAAAACACACATACGAAACTGAAAATAAAAATAAAAATAAAAATAAAGATAAAGATCACACCACACGACATATAAACGGAAAACAAAAATAGAAAATCATACCACGACAAATAAACAAACACACATAGAAAAACATCACACGGAAAAATTGACTTCCCCAAAAGCTGGACATGACAATGCGAGCAATATGATATGATCATGGTGATGCAAAAATATGCTAGGGGAAAGATCAGAAAATAAAAAGAAGAAGAAAGAAATCAAAATGCAGGAGAGGGACCGTCCTCGTCCTCCTCGGTAGAAGATGGGGGTGAAATGATGCAAGGGCACGACATGATGTGTTATTATGATGCAAAAGCAAACCCTAGATACGCTCCTCTCGTTAATGAGAAGAGACGGGAATATTCTAATCTAAACTAGAAAGCGGTAAAATTTTACACTACTGGATGGGGATACACCTGAGCATAGGCGGATCCAAGATCTGGAGTGGAACAGGTAGCTGCTCTAACTGCTCCTTCTGTGGCTCCGCTAGAAGCGCTGTGCCACGAGTGCCAATGGACCCAAGCAATGCACCTCCAAGCATCCCTTGTAGGTGTCCACCTGTAACCTGCGAAGAATGAGGTGCATTAGCCCATGGCAAGAAATCCTTTCCCAAAATAAATGTATCCCAGAGATAATCGTCAACATAAGATGGGAAAATAATAAAAGGGTGACGAATACTCCCTGAGAATGGGTCGATATCCTCTGTACTAGCAACGACCAAATTCTCACTCTCCATGAGAAGTGGCTCTCCAGGTAGTGACGCACCGTAGCATACCTCAATGAAAGTAGATCCTGTGTCCTGCGAGAGATATGGTGTGTCAAAAATATATAAGTCTAAAGAAATAGAACGTGAAAAGCGAGACTTAAAAGTGGAGCGAGAGTGAGTATGAAAATCTCCCCGAATAGGGGCAATATGCTCAAGTAGATGCTCAGCCGCAGAAGAAGTGGAGAGCAATGGTAGAGGCAGATGTGACTCGGGCTCCATGGAGTGGACCATCGTATCTAAGCCCTCATGCACATTCTCCTCGACGATGTGCTCATACTCCACCATCTACCCGATGTCCTGAATGACATTCTCGTGGTTGACCACAGACCAAGGAAGAAGCTGCGACAGAGATGGCTGTGGAGGTGGATGTAGAGCGGACCCCTCGTATGTGGTCGTGGTGTCCTCGTCCTCACGTACATCCTCCTCGCCGGTATGCATAATCTCTGTAAACTCCTCGGTGCTCTCATATGACTCATGTGGGGTATCCAAATCAAGACGAGAAGTCTCTCCCACAGATCCTAGAGAAATCACCCCATCCTCACTATCATTATCAAAGAATGCTTTGTCATCCAAGTGGTAGTGTAGGAAAAATGGGGTATCGGTATGAGATGTGTCTATGGTGGCCGATGAGATTGTGGTCTCAACCATGAAAGTGGGAATATCCTCTCCTTTACCCCCTCTCTTCGGTGTAGGCTCGATGATTGGTACCATCAAGTTTTGTAATATTTGGCCTTGGTTAAACATGGCACTTTCAAGGAGAGACAGGAGGCTTGATTCTTCTTGTGTTTGTGGAGGGATATAATGTTGAGGAAATGGATGGGAGGTGTTTGGGCTAAGGTTGTGGGAAAATGTTTGGCCTTGGTGTAGGGGGAGGCTCTCAAGCATAAATGGGCAATCATAACACACGTGCCCCCGCCATCCCACAAGTCTCACAAACCACAAATGAATAGTGATCATAGCTTCCCATCTGAGCATCGAAATCTGATCTCAACATGGCAATATCAAAGATACCTGGACAACAAAAATAAGAAAACTAGAGAGGAACGTCAATAGTACAAGAAAATAACAAAAAGATAATATAATGGTGGGGGAAAAATTTCTTGGTTATTGTATTTTTTTGCGTAGTCTAACAAACCCAAGCTAAGTTAATATCAAACCGAACGCCTCCCCGGCAACGGCGCCAAAAACTTGATCGGCGCCCCGTTTACGGTATTGGGCGCGGTGTCGTTTTACCGCAAGTGCACGGTTAGTGTAGGGTGCGGGTTTATCGAACTCAGGGAGGTGGATGGCTTGAATGGCTACTAGCCTCGCCTAGGTTGTGTGCTAGCTACGTGGATAATTTGGATGGAAGTGTAGAAATAAAGAGAAGAAATAAAAAGACACGAAATGAATCCCCGCTAATACGGGCTAGAGTACTCATGACGCTTGGCATTTGACTTGACCCAGGCTGAGACATTGTCCCAAAAGGTGGTACCTAGCGTCTATGGCCCGATATTTCGGTCGATGCCTAGTACGCTAGGTCTACCCGGTTTCAGACGGTGGGCATACCCATGTCCATTAACACCTTCCACAACCGAGAGCATTAAGGCCACAATGATAACTCCCAACAATTCGTCCAAACCGTTTCCACGCGCGAGGACTCAATGTCTACGCTAGGGGTGTGAGCTATGGCTAGGGAGTCAACCGCCAAGTTTATTCCACCTTGGCCCGACGGTCAGAGGCGGTCTTTCTCCCGCCAATGACAATGAAACGCCCCCGCGTAACCCTAATGACCAAATAGGTCGAATATGATTTCTTGCAATACATCGAAGCGGATCTTGACTGGACAAGACACCGGACCTTAATCCCCAACACAACTAGTGTGTTGCCATACGAATTGGACTCAGATTGCTAGAAATCCTCATTGACACATTCCATCGAACACATGCCATGCAACCAAGCCAAATAAAACAACCCAAGCATCAATCCTACTCTAACCTGTAGTAGGGTTCATCAATACTACTCAATGGTGAAAAACATAAAAACAAGCAACAGAAAAGACATACAAACATTCACCATCAAGCAAAATAAACACAATACAAAACAATGGAAAACAAGAGAAGGAAATACTTATCTCGCGTTTGAATCTTCAATCCTTTACAAGATTTATTGCAATAGAAATCCTAATCTAACCAAACCTAAAACTCCCAAGAAAGGGGAGAAAAACTGCTGAAAAAATGGGAGAGGATCCCCTCTCAGTCGGCCAACATCATGTATTTATAGTCCCCTTCGAAACCCTAATGGTTTGGGTCCAAAACCGCAGAAAAATCGCCACCCGATCGGGTGAGAGCTTTGAAGATCTTGAACCGGGCGCTGAGGCGAGCAGGTGGCGTGACCGGGTCGTCGTTTGAGGAATTGCGGCTACAGGTGAACCGATCGGGTGATATTTCACCCGATCGGTTGGAATTCAATGCAATTAAACAGAGATCTCTGTCGGTTCACCCAATCACTGAACCGATCGGGTGAGCTGTTACTCTTCATTAGTTGCCGTCTGGGTAGGATACACGTGCATCAACCGACCGGGTGGCTGGTCCACCTGATCGGTTGAGGGCTGAAAATAGCGATCTTTGTCATTTGACCCTCTGGATCGCGTGTGTCTCCTCCCGTTGCTCCGGGGACTCATGATATCTTCTTTAAACGTCCCCAATGCTGGCAATCTCCTGCATTCACCACTAAAAGACGAAGAAGTGAAAGAAAAATAGAAATCACAAGAAAACGGGTACATGACGACGGAAAACAATGGAAAAACACAAAAAAGATGTGCGTGAATATATAAAATATAAACGCACGTCATTACCCACGAGGGAACGAATAAGGTAAAACTTTCAAAGTTATATGTTGCCGTGCAAAACTTCGATTTGTTTCATATGCAGGACAATGAGAGCATTGCATCGATGTACGGACGTTTTACCGACATCATCAATGAATTGGAAGCCCTTGGCCAAATATATTCCGAACCAGATAAGGTAAGGAAGATCATCATGGGAATGACCTCCAAATGGGAAAGAAGAGCGATCGCCATCGAAGAGGTCAATGACTTGAAGAACTACACCGTGGTGAATCTCATCGAGACTCTTATGTCTTACGAAGTAAGATGGGACAACCGATTGAAGATTCGAGCCATGATGAATCCTTCGGAGGCCAATAAGAAACCTTTGGCATTCAACGCCAATTCATCATCCTCCAAAAGTGATGAATCCAAGAACGAGATGGATTTGGGTGAAATGGCCCAAATGGCAAAGAAGTTCCAACGCTTCTTCCGCAAAGGTATATTTCCCTTCAACAAACGTTTTGAGTCTACTAATGCTACTTCATCTCTTTGCTATAAATGTAATAAGCCAGGGCACATCAAGAGCGATTGCCCAATGCTAAAGAACAAAGAGAAATGGAAGGCACCGAAGTACCACAAGTTCGATAAGAACAAGAGAGACAAGAAGAAAGGACTCGTAGGTACCTTCGACGACTCAAGTGATGACTCATCAAGCGATTCCAATGATGAGAAGGGTGAGAGCGCCCACATGTGTTTCATGTCTTTAGAAGACCCACTCTTCGATGAGAGTGATTTCGACATGGACGACACTGAGGTAACAATGGATGAACTTCGCATAGCTAATGAAGAACTATTTGCTAAATACCAATCTTTAATGCTTAAGTATTCTAGCTTAAAGAAATTGAATATTAGCAAGTCATCCATTCCATGCATTATCAACAATGACACCATTGTTGATACTTTAACTCTTGAGAAAGCAAGCTTAGCTTCTCAAAATGTCACATTGAGAGATGAGGTGAATTCCCTCAAATCTCAACTAGATCAAACGCATCCTAACGATAATAGTGATCTAGTTACACGACACACACAATTGGGTTTAGAGAATGATTCTTTTAAAACCCAAGTGCACGAGCTCAAAGCACGGGTGTCCACCTTGGATACCTACATTTCTTCTTTAAAGGAGAAATATGAGCTCATGTCCTCCCGTATTGTGAGATTCAATAAGGGAAAAGGACAATTAGATGATTTGCTTGCAAACCAATTTCCGGCCACACATCGTGTTGGACTTAGATTTGTAAAAGCAAATGTATCCAATGCTCGCACCTCCTATAGTGGTGTCACAATAGATTTTGTGAGGCCTTCCTCCGGTGCATCCACAAGTGGTGTCAAAGACACTATAGGTAGCAATCCTACCAAGAATGTCACCACTTCACCTTCTCTTCCTTTTGGCAAGAAACCCATTAAGGGTGGAAACCAAAAGTAAGGCCATGCTTATATGTACACTAATACTCATCCACGTAGGAAATCTCCTACATCACAAGTGGATAATCATGACACATTCTATGCTCCGCACCCACGGACACGTACACAAGCACACCTGAGAAAGACTCATGTACGTGCTCCTATACACCCGTATGCTCATACGCATCATTCTTTCATGTATGCTCATCCTCCACATGTCATGCATGATCCATATGCTTCATTCATATATGCATGTTCCCAAGCATGCATATCATCCTAGAATGTACAATGCATATCCTCCACCACATCTCTATGCTAGAAATCATGTTCCTAAGAAGCACGCACCACATAGAAATCCAACACATATGCATGCAACTAGGAAGATGACTCCCAAGATTTACACTATTTGGGGTCCTAAGAACACTATCTTAATGATAGGAATGCTTATGTTGATTTCTATTTTCATAATGTGATTAGAAATAGTAATTATGTTGGGAAGCGGAAGTCCACTTGGACTTGACTTCCAAAGGGCTAATCCCCTTGGACCCAACAAACATGGGGTACCATAAGCTTATGGTATATTATATAGGTACCCAAGAGAAAGAAGAAGAGCAATAAAGGGCAAACTTGCTCTAAAGGGAAAGGATGGATTCTTGATAGCGGTTGCTCCAAACATATGACGGGAGATCCCTCGTTGCTCTCCGAAGTGATTAGCATCAAGGATAGTGCAACATTCACTTTTGGAGGTAATCAAAAGGGAACCATCATAGGAGTAGGTATCGTTGGTAATCTTTCCAAACCCTTAATTACTAATGTGTATCTTGTTAGTGGTTTGTGTCACAATCTCATTTCCATTAGTCAATTTTGTGACAAAGGTTACAAGGTTAACTTTGGAGAAGGAATGTGTACTATTGTTGATTGTGATTCAAATGTTTTGTTTTCCGGTATTAGGTGTAAAAATATTTATTATTTGAGCTTGCCTAAAACCGTAGAACATTGCTTAGTTGCTAACACAAGTGCACAACTATTATGGCATCGCCGTTTTGGTCATGTTCACTTCAAGCACTTATATAAGTTAGCTAAGCATGATCTAGTCCAAGGTTTTCCTAAGATTGCTTTTAATAAGAAAAACTTTTGTGATTCATGTCAAAGAGGTAAACTAAGTAAATCTTCATTTAAGCTTAAAGAAGGGATTACTTCTAAGAGGCCCCTAGAACTTCTCCATCTAGACTTATTTGGGCCAACTAGAATCGCTTCTTTAGCTAATACTCATTATGGATTAGTTGTCGTCGACGAATTTTCTAGATTTAATTGGGTTTCATTCTTTACTAATAAGAATGAAGCTCATGAAGAGTTTACCAAATTTGCAAAGAAGATTCAGAATCTTTTAGGATCCACCATTATCACTATTCGTAGTAATCATGGAGGATAATTTGAGAATGAGTCTTTTACTAAGTTTTGTGATGACTTCGGGATAACTGATAATTTTTCCTTTCCTCGTGCACCACCACAAAATGGTGTTGTAGAAAGAAAGAATATGACTCTTATTGAGTGTGCTCGCACTATGCTCCATGATAGTCATTTAGGACTACAATTTTGGGCAGAAGCGGTGCACACGGCATGTTATGTGCTCAATAGTATTCTAGTGAGACCCCGAACGAACAAAACTTGTTTTGAGTTGTTTTATGATAAAAAGCCCCAAGTAAAATATTTTCGTGTTTTTGGTTCAAAATGTTTTATAAAGAACACATTTGGTAATTTAGACAAGTTTGAGCCAAGATCCGATGAAGGAATCTTTGTTGGGTATTCCACATGTAGCAAAGCCTACCGGATATACAACAAAACTTCTTCAACGATTGAGGAATCACTTCACGTATGTTTTTATGAATATTTTGATTTTCCTCATATTGATGATGATAATGTCGATATTCTTTATGATTCTCTTAATAATGTTAAGATTAATGATTCTATTGTTGAGACTAACACTTCTAACGAAGTTGTTGAAGTTGTTCCTAGTGATACAGGTTTACCCACAGCTTATCCGACCGTTCATAACCATTCAATAACCAAATTATTAGAGATATTGGTGTGGGTGTTCGAACGAGATCGAGAATTGAAGAATTCTCTCATTGCGCATTTGTCTCTACCATTGAGCCAAAGAACATCCAAGAAGCTTGTGAGGATAGCTCTTGGATAGTGGCAATGGAAGAAGAACTAATGCAATTCGAGAGAAACGAAGTTTGGGAACTCGTACCTCTTCCAAGTGGTCACCAAGTCATTGGGACCTAATGGATCTTTAAGAACAAGACGGATGAAAACGAGGTAATCACACGGAACAAAGCAAGGTTAGTAGCTCAAGGCTGCCGGCAAGAGGAAGGTATTGATTTCGAAGAATCTTTTGCCCCCGTAGCTAGATTAGAGCTATTAGGTTGCTTTTATCTTTTGCATCCCATAAGAATTTTAAACTATTTCAAATGGATGTTAAAAGTGCATTTTAAAATGGGTTTGTCAATGAAGAAGTTTATGTTTCTCAACCTCCCGGTTTTATTCATGAAAAATTTTCAAACCATGTTTTCAAACTTAAGAAAGCGTTGTATGGGTTGAGACAAGCTCCTAGAGCTTGGTATGATCGACTTAAGACCTTTCTTTTGAATTTAGATTTTAAAATGGGAGAAGTTGATTCTACACTCTTCATTAAAGATTATGAAAATGACATTCTTCTGATTCAAGTTTATGTAGACGATATTATTTTCGGTTCTACTAACTTTAATCTTTGTCAAGAATTTTCCAAGTCTATGAAGGATGAGTTTGAGATGAGCCACATGGGAGAGCTCACCTACTTCCTTGGATTGCAAATTCGACAAATGGAGAATGGCACATTCATACATCAGACAAAGTACACAGGAGAGCTTATTAAGCGATTCAGGATGGAATCGTCTTCGAGCAAAAGGACTCCCATGAGTACTACTACTCATCTACACAAGGATGAAAGCGAAAAAGATGTAGACGTTCGTCTATATCGAGGTATGATCAGTAGCTTACTTTACTTAACCGCGGGTAGGCCTGATATCATGTTTTCCGTATGTCTTTGTGCTAGATATCAAGCAAGACCTAAGGAGTCACACTTGATTGCGGTTAAACGAATATTTTGTTATCTCAATCAATCTCTAAACTATGGGTTAATTTACCCTAAATCTAGCACATATGAGTTAATCTCATATAGTGATGCCGACTTTACCGGATGCAAGTCCGACAGGAAAAGTACTAGTGGCACTTGCCATTTCTTAGGAAATTCCTTAGTTTCTTGGTTTTCTAAGAAACAGGATTCAGTGTCATTGTCCACGACTGAAGCAGAATATATTACCGCGGGTCTTGCATGTGCACAAGTTCTTTGGATGAGACACACTCTTAGTGACTATGGTGTCAATTGTGATACTTGCCCTATCATGGTTGATAATCAAAGTGCTATTTGTCTTTCCAAGAATCCGATACACCACTCCCGTACCAAACACATAGACGTGAGACACCATTTCATAAATGATCATGTAGCTAAGAGGGACATCATCTTAGAGTACATTGAAACCCAAAAATAAATTGCCGACATTTTCACTAAACCTTTTAAAGAAGATTCATTTGTGAGGTTACGTGGAGAATTGGGAATTATGGGTGAATTTGAAATCTAGAGGCTCAATCTTTCATGATTATTACTCTTTTTGAGCTCATATCTTTTTTGTTGCCTATCTTCATGTGCTTTATTATAATTATATGTGTTTAAGAAAGGCAATTGTGATTTAATTGATTTCTTGAGTTTTTGAGTGATTTGTGTTTCAATGGATTTATTGTTTTTACATTTTTTACGATGTATTTATGATTAGAGTATAGGTCCTAGGGTGAGTGTTTTTATTCTCTGGAATTCTATCTCACTGTGCATTTTTGGACCAGGACAGACGACTGTCTTTTCTTCGACAGTCGACTGCCCTACTCTATCTCCTCAGTCTGAGAATTGGTTTCTTTCGCACAGCCGACTGATGACTGTTTTACAGTCGACTGTTATTTTAACAGGCGACTGCAGTTTAGTCATCAGGCGACTGTTCTCTCTGTCGAATTTTTTTTACAGTTCTCTTTGTCTTTTTGATGAACTGTATGGTTTCTCGGCCAGTCGACTGATGCGTAACTTACAGTCGACTGTCCAACGGACAGGCGACTGCCCGTTACTTGCCAGTCGACTGCCCATCTTTCTGAGCTTTATTGGTATCACTTCATCCAGTCGACTGAATTTTGTTCATCAGTCGACTGTCTTCTGCTGTGACGATTCAAGTAATTTGATCTGAGCCGTCGATTCATTGATCCAACGGCCAAGATTCATTCCTCAACTTTTATATTCGAGAGAGCCCGATCATTCCCCCTCGTCGACTCTCTCTCTCATCCGATTTGACCGCTTCGTATTCCCGCTCGATTTCTCTTCCAAAACCGTCGATCTTCTTCCCTTTGTGAGTCGATCTCTGCCTCCCCGCTCATTGATTGCTTCGTCGTTGCTTCTCTACTTGGTTTGCTTCTCTCTCTCTAGCCCTTCGTTCGCTTTGAGTCTTTCGATTTCTTCGTCTATTGTTTCTCTCTCTCTCTCGATCCCATGACACCCAAGGGTAAGGGAAAAGAGAAAGTCTTTGCTCCTAAATGACCTGGGGCACCCAAGAAACCAATAGCCAAGAATAAGAAACCCTATAAAGCCTGAACCAAGCATGCCGAGTCACCCGTGCATTCTTCCTCGCAGGGTTACTCTCCTTCAGCTTCCTCTTTCGAGGCTCAGCCTTTGATCACTCGTCAGCGCAAGCCCACTGGTGTTCACATCAGTGAGCCTGCTGCTGAGAACCCCCATCGCTCTCCTTCAGCTTCAAGTTCTTCAGATGAGCCTCCTGTCATACCCCCCTCTGATCCCCTAGTTCCCGTTTGCCGAGACGATCTCTGCTTGACAAAATTTCACTCTCTTCTAGGGATCAACCTTCTTAGGGAGCGGTACATTGCTTTCCCCGCCATCACTGCTGAGAGGCTTTCTGACATTCTTTCTGCTACTCACCTAGCCGATCTTTTTCGCTTCTCTCAGAGCGAGTCCCCCAGAGCCTATCCATTTCTGGTGAAGCTCTTCTATGCGAACCGCATTCGCGGTGAGTATTCATCTACCGGCATCCTCGATACTGTCGTTCAGGGAACCCACATTCAGATCACCCCCTCACTCTTAGGGGCTATTCTTAGGATTCCCTCTGATGGTTCCCTTCCCACTGATATCTGCATCTCTGATATTGACGACCTTGACCAGTCTAACCTCCGGGATATGTTTCGAGAGGTACCCTTAGCCCTTGATTCGGATGTCAGGTCATCTATGTTCTCTGCTAGAGGTTGGGCTGTTCACCTAGTGGTAAAGTCCAACATCCTGCCGAGGTATGGATCATCTGATCAGCCGTCTCAGGACATCCCGAAGTGTATGTATGATATCTTCTCTGGCATGCCCGTGAACTGGGCCGATGTCCTCCTTGATAGGATGGACAGGGTTGAGTTCACGACCTCCTCGTCACATTACTTACGGTGGTCTTCTGATTCGTGTCTTCCGTCATTTTGGTGTTGATTTGACTCGTTACGAGCCCATGCCCTTTGGTGCTCTCCTCGACGCATCTGTAAAGTTGAAATCTTCTTCGGCTCTGCAGACTGCCTCGAAGAAGAGAAAATCCACTTCAGCTCCGTCCTCATCCACTGTTCCTCCTGCTGACCTGCCTTCATCCTCTGCTCCACCATCTCGTGAAATTCTTTTGGAGATGGTCTCTGGTATTTATAGATTGTTGTCCCTCTCTTTCCTCCATCAGGGAATAACCTTCCCTGAGGATCTGAGACAGTTTGTTCCCCAGCTTCATGTTCATCCTCAGCCCACTGATGTCGTTGAGCCTCCTGGTGTAGCTTCTACTCAGGATGTTGCTGTTGATGATGCTGTTGCTACTGTTGCTCCTTCTGACCCTCCTCCAGAGGATACACCTGCTGTCTCAGAGCCTGCTTCTTCTTCTGCAGCCCCTGGAGACGCTCACTCTTAGATAGGTGTTTGAGTGGTGTTAGTTTGGTGATGATTGTATTTTGATGTATGCTGGATGATGTTGTCTTTGACTTTATATATATATGGTGATATACTTTGCTGTCGTCATGATGTTGTATTTTTTTGTCTTGATCATGATGTATTTTTTTGTGATGGCCATGTAGATGTCCACCCGTTGATGTATTCATCTTCTATATATCTATATATGATGTTGCTGTTTATCTTGTGTCACACTATGCTATAATGCTTATCTTATCTGTGTGATGATTGTTATGTTGTCTCCATGTATCCTATACACTCTCTGATGTACTTTTGAGACAATATATGATTTTGGTATTCGATTTTCCATGCTATCTCTGGTATGATGCATTTGTGAAATCTCTTTTGGATTTTTTTGTGTGTATATCTAATGTTGATATTGGACTTCAATTCCACTACTAACATGTGTTTAGAATGTGATTTTATGATTTTATGATTCGATATATCTTTAGACTCATTGATTGTTGTTAGTTCGCATTTAGCACTATTATTGTTGTTATTTGCTCCCACCTTTTTGGATAATGCCATAGGGGGAGAGAAATAAACATACAAGATTCATAATGGATGTGCTAAGTAGTATGTTCTAACACTTGAATCTAAGATTTATGTTGCCTTAGATTCAGGGGGAGTAAGATTACAATGAATATGGATTTTAATTCCTAGATTTCATGAATTAAATTCATACATATCTCACTCATTTGCTTTAATTGATATGTAGATGCCCAAATATTTGTTGACTAACTTGATTGGCATATATGTAGGGGGAGTAAGGTTTCTTTGCGCACAATTATTTATCTTTTTGTTTATGTTTGTTTGTCATCATCAAAAAGGGGGAGAATGTTGAGTATTGGACTTCTCCCTACTTGGTGTTAATGATGAGCAAACATAAATACTTGTGACTAATCCCATATTTTGCAGTTAATCCATTGTCTAAGCTAATTATGAAGGTCTACTAGCAATGGATGACTCACAAACTTCATTGAAGGCAAATGACATGAATTGGATGATCGTAGATTATCATTGAAGCTCCGTGAAGACTTCAAGCTCATACGATGGAAAGAAGAGATTATTCGTCAATGTTATTTTTCTTTTATCTCTTCTAGTATGTAGCTTAGAAGTATAACTTTGATGGAGCACTCACACACATCTACATTCAGTCATAAGACTTCATTAGATCAATTGTCATTTGATCCCAATTCATTTCTTTATTGATTGTACTAGGATTGTTTATAACAGCCGATTGCTGAACAGTTTACAGTTGCCTGTCTCAAAAACAGTCGACTGTGTTTTGTTCTACAGTCGCTTGATATGCACAGACTATTACAATATAGTTTTGGGCCTTCTCTGATTATTTCGCACAGGCTACTGATGAACGATTCATAGGCACCTGTCCAAGTGACAGTCGACTGTGTTTTGTAAATCGGTCGCCTGTATATCCTTGCCCAAACTCTGTTTGATCTGACTTTTACGGCCAGTCGACTAATGATGTATATACAGTCGACTGTCTCTTGGTTCAGTCGACTGTCTATGCTGCAACAGTCGTCTGTCTGTAAGTCATTTCTTTAACTCAGCTCTCTGGAAATTTCTCAGGCTTTTGACAGTCGTCTGTTTAAGGATTTACAATCGCCTGTTCTGATTAACAGTCGACTGTATTCCTTGCATCAGTCGTCTGTCCTGTTACTTGTGAGATCTCCAGTATTTGTCTAACTTACCCATCTCTCGGCCAGTCGCCTGTCGAAGAAATTACAGTCGCCTGTTGGTTTAACAGTAGACTGTCTTTGCTTCATCAGTCGACTGTCCATGTGGTAAGTTACTGTTATGAATTCTCACCTACCCTTGCTAACTGTGCATCAGCAGACTGTGGTTTGTGCAACAGTCGATTGTTGCAAGTTCAGATTCTATCCGTTGAGATTTTTCTCACGGATTCCAATTGGGTTTTTGCCTAAACTGTTTTGTGGATTTGAGAAAGCTATAAGTAGAGCTTCTACTGTTCCATTGGAAGGTTACTCATTCATTGCAAAATTTCTCAAGCTTTCATTTCCAAAGATCAAAGTTCTCAAATCCAAAGCCCTAAGTATTTCCAAATCTTGTTCTCTTGCTCTCCAACCTAAAACCAAAGAGTGATCTTCTAGGCAATTGGTGCAGTAAAGAGAAAGGGCTTTCTCCTCTCTTCCAAGAGAGTTCTTCAACACACATCACACTCCTCCTTCAAGTTCTACTTCAAGGCATAGGTGATTGTAATTGTTGTTTTCATTATTTCATAATATTCGTTATTTGAGTTGTGCTCTCGGTTGTGAGAGTGGTTTTGCTTGCTCCCTGGTTGTGGGAGTCAAGAACATCGATTGTATTCGATTGCACTTGTAGGCTTGCTACAAGTGGGCTTTAAGGAAACCTCAAGTTAGGCTTCTAACTTGAGTATCCGGTGGTATCCGGGTGGTAGGGACGTAGGATTACCGGGAACAAGTCGGGAGTTGACTTGGGTAATCCAAACCCTTGAAACATCTCTGCGTTTGCATGTGTTGCTTTTTGGGTTGTTTTTCTATTCCGCACTATTTGTTTGATTGCATTTTATTTGGCGTAAATTCCTTTTAAATTTGCATAAACACTATTCAACCCCCTTCTAGTGTTTTCCCCATAGATAGGGTCCTTACAACTGTATGTTCATTTTCTATTCTTGTTGCTTGGTAGTATACTTGAAATGACCGGGAGGTATATTCCCTAACATTTACCAGACTTATTTTCCTTATTTGATTGTCTGGAAAATGTGCCTGCTACATTTTTATTTGTGCTAATAGCTTTGGAAAAGCTAGGTTGCGGGTCATTAGTAGACACACAATCGAGTATTTGAGGATGCAATTACCAGTACAAAAAGTACCATAATAGCCCACTAGGGGTGGATTTGTCCACATCAATCTCCTTATCTTTCTTTCGAGGAAGCGTGGAGATTCTTTTGTCAGATTTTAATAGAGATGGCCTTGTAATTTGTTTTTCCCTTTTAAGGGATGCAAGGGAATTCTCCCTTCTGAAGAATCTTCTGGTTCTTCAAGTCATACTCATAGGATAAGATGCGGTGCATCATCACTGATCCAGGGTGGCCAAGTCTATCATGCCAGAGTAAAAACTTGGCTGATGTCGGGCACTTCAGGTGCTCCGTTTAAATCCGCTTCCTCTATCCGAATCTTTGTATGGTAGAGGCCTGTAAGGCTCTCAAAACGTTCAAGTATGGATTTTACTCCTTTTCTTGAGACGTTACATACAGTAATTTGTTTTTCAGTACATTTGCTTTTCCAATTGAAATCCGTTGAAACGGATGTCCTTGAAACTTAGAAAGTTTCTTTTAGAATTCGGAGAGATTAGTGTATCATTATTTTTGTTTCTGTGTCATTTGGGGGCAACAGTGTTGCATTCCCTGGATCTTCAATATGGCCCTTATGTTGGGCTTTGTATTGAAAGATCGTATGTGTTTAGTGTCTACTAATCAGTCATGAGAGCATTTCATCTATTAAGAGATGAATATATGTGCACATTTCAGAGAAAACATTTTCATTCAAAATCAAATTACATAATATGAAAGCTTTCATAACATGAAATGTTCTAAACAGTTTGCTAAGATAAAAATAGAAGGCTAATCAAGCAGGTCATCATGTTCGAAGTCGTCAGCTGTAAACTTGATTGGAGCATTAGAGGTCATCAAGTTTGTTTCAGCTTTATTTTTCTTGTTCTCTTTATACAAATCCTGGAGATGCTGCGGAGTTTTGCACACTCTGGACCAGTGGCCTTTCATGTCACAGTTATGTCACTGGTCTTCCCATTCCCTCTTGGGCGGGGGTGCATTATTTCTATTCATGTCATTTCTGCTCCAAGTGAACTTCCGCTTACTTTCATTTCTTCGTTGCTGGACTTGGCCCCTAGCCCTTTTGTTCTGTCCCACTTTACGTGGTCTTTCTTTTCGTTTGTTGTCCCTCTTCTTTTGAGAAGAAGAGGCATTATGCGCTTCTGGGAGGGGGGCAGTGTCAGGGGGTGCATGTTGTGAGTAGCGAGGAGAAGCTCTCTGTTTTGTTCAGCCATGAGTAAACATGACAGCAGTTCAGAATACTTGGTGAACTTGCGTTCACGGTATTGTTGCATTAGTATCACATCTTTTTCATGGAAGGACGTATACGTCTTTTCCAGCATGCGATCTTCTGAGACTTTTTCACCACACAACTTCAGGCGTGAGGTGATGCTAAAGAGAGCTGAGTTGTACTCAGCTATGTATTAAAGTCCTGCAGTATTAGGTTCTCCCACTCATATCGTGCCCTTGGTAGTATAACATCTTTCTGATGTTTATATCTATTCTCAAGGGCAGTCCACAGCTCAAGTGGATCTTCGACCGTAAGGTATTCAACCTTTAGGGTCTTGTCCATAAGGCGACGAATATAAATAATTGCTTGGGCCTTTTCTATATCGCTTACATTTTCATTATTAGTCACATCAGAAATGAGGGACTTTGTCCGCAGATTAAACTTCACATCGAGCTGCCAACTCAGATAGTTTCTTCCTGATGCATCCAGCACTTCCAAATCGACACTTGCGATTTTAGCCATTTTATCTAGCAGAGCACAAATATGCTTGAATTAATAATTTAAACATAAACATTTTCATTTGGAGGCAATTTTAATATGAAGGGCTAATTGCGTGGATCTGCCAGTCCCACATAAATAAGAGTCCAAAGTCCCATTACAGACCATATTACACAAATGAAAGCTTTAAAAAGAAATTACAACTTTGAAAACCCCGTGGGTCCCATATAAGATCTTCAGCTTCAATTGTGGCCTCCGTCTCCATGGAAAAAGGTCTTCGGTCTTGGACATTTACATAATTTCCTCACTACAATTTCTCTCAAAAGTAAAAGAAAAGTGCAGGAAAATAAAATGTAGGACTTAAACAGCCGATCCAAAAACCGCAATTAGCCATCCATGCAGAAATTTTGTGCTCATCAAACATTTTCACCAGACATGTTCATCATAGGCATCACATGCATTAATATTCGCAGAGATGGATAAACAATTTAATTACTTAATAATTATTGGACCACTGGGCAACGTCATACACGGTTAGGTTAATGGCAGAGCGGTCGCAGGATCTTCCTAATTATTAAGTTTTTTAAAAAAAACCATACACAGTTTATCTACAGAATAAGCCAGAATGATGCAAAGCATATAATAATGATTTTACAGAGGAAATCATTTAATGCAAGGGTTGTGCTAGTTGGGTTTATCCAAAGAGATTGGACAAGAGCCCAATAATTTGACATGTTCTTTGTAAAAGGAAAAAGTTTTCCTTTTTAATTTATCCCCAAATGGATCCCAAAGAGTCCCCAAAAGTCCCATGTATTGCCTCATAATTTTTCATGATTTTTCATGAATTTATGGGCTCCCAAACGCCTTTTTTTACTCAATTTTAGTTCCCAATTTCCTTTTTAAGGCTTATTTATAGCCTCCCCTTCCTTTTTTTCCTTTTTTCTTTGTTTTTTTGAAGAAAAACTGGCCTACGGGTCTGAAGCCCGCAATTTGGCTGCTGGCTTCAGGCGCACAGTCAGAAATTTTTTTGAAAACACAGCCTGCGGGTCTGCAAGGTAGTAAGATTTTTGTTTTGTTTTGTTTTTTTTGTTGTATCTGGGCTTTAGGCCCAGTAGGGTTAGGGGCGGTGGCTAGGGTTAGCCGCCACCCCTTTACTATTGCCGATCGGGGGAAGGAGGGGGGGTCACGACCGCCCCCTGCTGGGGGGTGCGGCCGCGGGGCACCGCCACCCCCGTGCAGGACGTGCGACGGCAGGGCGCCGGCCGCCCCCTCATGCAGGGGTGCGGCCGCCGGCCGCCGGCCGCCGGCCGCCCCCTGCAGGGGGGTTGCGGCTATGGACGGGGGGAGGGTCTACACAAGAAAAACCCTTAAAATTTGATTTTTGGGACAATCCCCATATCGATCTTGCGAGATTTAGGGGTAGTTCAATCATACGTATGATAAAATCATCGTTTTTAGCGATTTTTACCTCTATATCCTTCTTCCGGATAGAGCGACGGTTGAACGAAGCCCTATGAAGATGACGACGCTTGATTGAGGAAGCCTTGCATCGCACGTGTGGATCTCTCGTCTCCCTTCGCCTTCGCAACGACAGGAAAAAAAATTTTGTGGAAAATTTTTAGAGGCTCGTGCTGATAACATGTTATGAATCAACTACTGGGGCAGGAACCCCAGCCCTTTATTTATAGGCAGGATAGGAGAGTAGAAAGATAGGATACAAAGATATTGGCGTATATCTAAGATACCTGCAATCCTAACTGACTCTGGTATTTCTATTCACAACAATTTGAACACTAATTGAGTTAGAATTCATTTTTATGTTTTTCCTTTTTGTATGAGTTCCATAATAATTATGGTTCTAAACTTCTAATTTGGACTACAATTATAGGTAGATTAAAGGTAGAGTTCAATTTGATTTAGGAGTTTATTTGTTAGTATAAATTTACAGTATTGAATCCAATTGCATCAATGAGTTTTTAAGATCTGCGAGAGTTCACAGTGGGATCGAGTTTTTTCTTGATAACTTCTGAGTGTTTTTGCAGAAATATGTTCTGATGAGAGATGAAATTTAAATATTAAACCTATTTTTCTTTCAAATTTTAATTGTCATAACAAGTATCGATCGATGCACATATTCAAATCCGAAGAAAGTAATCAAACTTAACGAACCATAACTCAAACTTAGAATATCTGTATGGTAAATAAACATTCCATACATAATTCATGACCGAATGCTTTTTTCAAACGTTTCATTACTGAAGTTTAGTACGCAATCTAAAATAGTAAACACATGGGAATAGTAATCAACACAGCACGACACATGGTCATTGGTAACACAGTTCGATACGCACACCTACATCTGCGGTGCCTCGCCCAGAAATTCAAATTACTCCACTAAAATAATGATAATTACAATCACCAATACTATTTGATACCAGGGGAAACAAACTCCCCCTCAATACAAACTGCAAGGGTTGATCTCAATCAATCCCGTGGTGTAATTTGCGCAAGCTCCCCTTGCGTGCAAGATCCCCTTGCAATACTGACCAAGATCAACTTCTTTGATCCCCTACCTCAGTAGTCGTCAGTAGGGGTGGCAATTTGGGCCGGCCCGGTCTTATCGGGCCGTGTCGGCCCGGCCCGGTTTTCTTAAAGGACTGGGCCAGCCCGGCCCAATAAGACTTCGGGCCATTCCGGAGAGGCCCGGGCACGGTCCGATAAAAATTCGGGCCGCCCGGCCCGGTCCGATAGGGTTGAATGAATTATGTATTGTGACAATATTTTATCATATTTTTAAACAAAAACTTGTCGCATATGCTTAATGATGCATCGAAATGGAGCACGAAAGAAGAGGATTAAGTGGTTTGCATAAGGTGATGTGTCCTACATTGTTTTCATTTATTTGGCAAGATGAAGTAACATGTTTGATGGTTCTTTATCTCTTCTCGAAAACTGAGATCGACCCCCAAGATCCGAAGACATCAAAGTTGACGCTGTCGGGAAGTTGTTAAAATTTATGATATTTGGACCTTGATCTGATAAAATTCATGATATTGGACTCAACACCATAAATGAATGCCCATTACTGAAATCCGCTTTAGATCAGTGTGTGGTCAAATTGAAGTGGGGCGATCAAATGCTTTTTGTGCCGTGCCGTGCCGCCCATGGGCTGAAAAGCTTGGCCCGGGTCCGGCCCGAAAATGAACCGGGCCGGGCCGGCCCAGTCCGATAAGGATTTCGGGCCAAAATTGTTGGCCCAAGCACGGTCTTATCGTGCCGGGCCCGTGCCGGGCTATCGTGCCAGGCCGAAAATTGCCACCCCTAGTCGTCAGCCTCCTCCCGGAGTTTGATATCGCCTTCGCAAAAGCTGATCTTCCAAAGCAATGACGCTAACGCCAATCCAACTTCCAACTTTACTTCGCTCCCACTTTGAAGTTATTAAGTTGTTAATAACAATTCCTCCGGTAGAATCACTGAAGATTGGCCGAACAGCCCAGAGCACAGCTAGGCGAGATAAAGCAGTTAATATAGAGATCTTAGCCGACAAACAGATCTGAAGCCAAACGAGTATCCTTAGCCATTCTTTAACAGCTTCAACAAATATAACCATTAGAACCACATGTCCCGCACTGAAAGAGAAGATCTGAATCTGATCAACAAACACGATAACTTCTTATCTCCAATAACTACAAATCTATTACGACGAGGTCTCATCTTCAAAATTCGCAATACAAACAGCTATATAGAATGTCCACCCAGACTGATCTCAAAAGTGTGAACAACTAGTTCAACATTTCATATGACACAATGTTCAACATTTCATAAGTACACATTGTGTCACGGTCACAAATGTTGAACAATAAGTTCAACATTTCATACGACATATTGTTCAACATCCCACATGAACCATTGTGCCACAAATGACAAACAACAGACTTAACAATATCCCCCTTTGGCTTTTAGTGGCACAATCAAACCGATTAATATCTGACACCATCATATGCATATAATAGATTGAAGAGACAAAGTCGAGAAGTAGACGTACCAGTCATTAACAAGAACACCAGAGATACCACTGTACTTCAACATGTAGATCATACAACACAAAAAATACTCCCCCAAGATGTTCAAGAAGTTACAGATCACAGATCAGACAATAGTAACACCAACATCAGATCACCACCACAACATATCACCACATCAAAACACTATCTCCCCCTTTTGACACCAAAAGTCAAAGGTCATACCTCGTTAGAAGACACTTTAGCTTGGAGCTGAACAATCCTTTCCTGGAGAAAAATTCTCTGAGCTTGAAGAAGAACTCTCTGGCCATCAAGCATATCCAGCTGATCATCTACAGATTTGACAGCCCTCTGAAGCACCAACATGTCATCCAGTAAATCTTGCACAGAGACCTTTGATGATGAAGTCCTTTTGTCAGCAGATTTCGAGGCAGATGGAGGAGAAGTAGATGAGGAAGGCACAGAGGACACAGGAGCCGAAGGAAGAACAGATAAATCATCAATGTTGCTGGCTACTGACTTGGTAGTGAAGCTGATCAAGTCACATGACACTGGAAGTTTAGAGGAGTCTGGGCAACCCCTTGCGAAAAAGTATCATGGAAATGAGGGAGGCATGAGGCAGTGAAGTATTAGGTGCAGAAGACTCTGATAGAGAAAGGATGGAATCAAAAATAAGTCGACCCAAATTGAAAGATTTCTTAGTTCCGGCAGCAAACAATAATTTGCACATAGCCTTGGTGACAATCGACATGTTGGACGTTGGAAGCCAATTACGGGTGGCAATGCGATTGAGTAAAAAGAACTTAACAGTCAACGCTGATGAAGTGAAGGAAAACGATTTTGGCCAACACATAAATTACCCACCAGTGACTGTCTGGATGAATAAATCATAGTCTTCACCAACAGAAACACCATAAGAAGGGAGGTTCTGATCGCACTGCCACTTTAGTAGTTTGTTGATGACAGCAGGGGAGAAAGAAATAATATTGCCTCGAATAAAAGTCCGGAAACCCCATTTAGATGCAGAATCCGTAGAAGACTTGGAGAGGTTACAATGGAATTCTCGGACCAGTACTGGATAAAAAGTCTTAAAGAAGCTTGCTGCTTGGAAGAGATCAATGTCCTTGAGAAAGACTAAGAAGTGAGTCTTTGTAAATGATGAGACAGCAAGAGACTTTTCACCAAAGATAGATTGCTCTGAATAGACATGCCATCGATTCTGGCAGGACTTATCAAAAAATTGCTTGGATAAAGCCCTAGATGCAGACACAGCAGAGGGGAGAAAGAGCCTGAGCCACCAGACCTCTTGAGTTTCTTAGAGGGAGAAATATTGCATGATCTGGATGAAGCTTTGCGCTTGAGAGACTCAGATCTAGTTTTGCGAGGGTGAGACACAAAAGGATCCATACTAGGAGCAGCAGTCATCATGGGTTCCTCTTCTTGAGCACTAGCAGTCGATCTGACATAAGATCCAACATTCGACGTGGGTTCGACATTTTCACATGGAGTAGTGGACAGTCCAGCAGTAGGAACACTCACCACCACATGATCAGAAGCTATCAATACTGGAGTAGCTTCATCAACAATTTTTGAAGCTCCTGTTCCTACTTCCATGTCAACCCCATCCTCCTTCCCTCGAGAACTCAAATTATTATTTCTCTCATCCAATGAGTGAGAAGCATTATGTATAACATCCTAAGAAGCTGTCAGCCCATCATCATCCGTATCAGAAATGCACATGTCACTTTGACTATCAACATTGTGTGCAAAATCAGGAGCAGCATGAATAGAAGGTCCTTCACCAATATCCAGATCAACAACACCCACATTGACATGATAAGACTCAACATCTTCGTCAAAGTCTCTATTAGGGACTTCTCCAGTCATGGAAGGCTCAGAGTCGGAGCCATCCAACACAACAATATCAGAGATTTTGACAGAAGGTTCAGGTGGATTCCAAGTCTTAAGAACATCCAGGTCATCAAAAGGAACTCTTACACTAATCAATTTACCTTCGACATCTTTAAGAAAGAAAGAACCAAAACTAGCATCAGATAAATTCATCCAAGAGACATTCAATTTACGTCATGTCCGACGAAGATACCAAAACCAGTCATCCACAGTTTCTAGATGGGGAACCTGATCATCTTCTTCAGACTTTGACATCGGCGAATTAATCGGAGAACAAGGATCAACAAGAATTGGGGGAAAAAGTACCATAGCCAAATTCGATATAGAACCTGGTTGCATGTTGACAACAGACAATGGGGATGAAGACTAGAGGAAATACCAACAGATGAAGCCCTAGGAGCGCGAGGAATCGTTCCTTTCCGTTTGAAGCGAGACGAAGAAGACGAGACGAGAACCTGCTGAGGAGATGCAGCCTGACGGGAGGAGCGTCGAGGATTTGGGAAGGATTTCTCAGTCCGAGCACGACCCATTTTGCAAGAAAGGCTAGAAAGAACCTTGTCGAAGTATCAAGAATCAAGAACCCTAAAAAACACTGAGCAGTACTTCTTTTTGCAAAGCTCAAGAAATGATGACCGCTGCGAGAACAAAAAGGGGTGAAATAAATGCGGAAAAAATAAAAAGAATACCAGACACCAGAACCCCTTCCTTAGTTGCAACATAATGTACAACATTATGTGTAACAATATGTCCAACATTAGATACGCCACAGCCCAAGATCTTGTCGTAACTCCTCAAACCTACTAGAGTCCAGGGGCTTTGTAAAAATGTCTGCCAACTGACTGGTAGTCTCTATATATTCCATGACAAGCACCTTCTTTTCAACCAACTCTCTGATGAAATGGTGTCGAATGTCGATATGTTTGGTCCTTGAATGTTGAATAGGATTCTTGGAAATGTTTATTGCGCTCTGGTTGTCACACAGAATGGTCAACACCTCTTGATCAACACCGTAATCAGTCAGCATTTGTTTCATCCACAGGAGTTGAGTACAACAGCTCCCTGCTGCAATATATTCAGCCTAAGCGGTTGTCAAGGAAATCGAATTCTGCTTTTTACTATACCAGGAGACTAAGTTGTTTCCAACATAGAAACACCCTCCTGTGGTACTCTTTCTATCATCAGCATTACCTGCCCAATCAGCATCACTATACCCTGATAGAAGTGTATTGGTATCTTTAGAGTACCAAATGCCATAGTCAGCAGTTCCACTTACGTACTTGATTATGCGTTTTACAGCCGTGATGTGAGATTCTTTAGGACAGGCTTGATATCGGGCACACACCCCAACACTGAACTGATGTCAGGTCTACTCGCTGTTAAGTACAATAGACTTCCTATCATGCTCCTGTACAAAGTGAGCTCTACTTGTTTTCCACCACATCCTTCGAGAGCTTTTCAGTAGTAGCCATAGGCGTGCGAACTTGGCGGGCTTTCTCCAGACCGAACCTCTTAACAAGATTCTTAGCATACTTACTCTGGGATATAAACAGACCATCGCTAGATTGTTTAACTTGAAGACCAAGAACATATTTAACTCACGGACCATACTCATTTCAAACTCTTTTTGCATAAGATCGATAAATTCACGTACTAGTTACGGTGAAGTAGATCCAAAGACTATGTCGTCAACATAAATCTGTGCAACTATGACCGTAGATCTGGTTCTTTGGACAAACAACGTCTTGTCTGCTCCCCTTCGCTCATAGCCCTTTTAAAGAAGATATCTGGTCAGTCTCTCATACCAAGCTCTTAGAGCTTGCTTAAATCCATAAAGAGCTCTCTTCAATCGATAGACATGGCTAGGCAAGAATGGGTCTTCAAATCCCTTTGGTTGTTCAACATATACCTCCTCATTTAAAATGCCATTTAGAAAGGCACTTTTCACGGCCATCTGATGAAGCTTGAAGTTGAAACTACATGCCACGGCGTGAAGTAATCTAATGGATTCCAAACGGGCCACTGGTGCCAAAGTCTCGTCAAAGTCAATTCCCTCGATCTGAGTGTATCCCTTAGCTACCAGACGAGCTTTGTTACGCGTGACATTCCCTTTTTCATCCGTCTTATTCTTGAAAATCCACTTAGTTCCAATGACATTCATCCCTTTTGGTCTCTCAACAAGGCTCCAGACGTCATTACGCTGAAATTGATTCAGCTCCTCTTGCATTGCCATCACCCAGAAATCGTCGAGTAATGCTTCTTTAACATTCTTAGGTTCAACACTAGATAAGAAACAAACATATCCAGCAAGATTACGATAATTTACCTGACTAGTGCCTCTAGTGCGAAGACCATCTTCAACAATCCCAATGACAAGTTCAAGAGGATGATTTCGTATAACTTTTGTAATCCCTCTTGAGGAATGTACTTCATTTCCATCTGATTGCGATTCCTCAACGGATGTTGTTCCCTGAGAAGTACCATTCTGACCACTACCCACTTGTGTTAAGTACCATTCTGACCACTACCCACTTGTGTTGAATCAAATGTTGTAACATTTTGTTCAACATTTTCATCCTCTTCATTACTCTCTCCTTGAGAACCAGGCCCCCCATGAATAACAACTTCACCACGCTCGAAGTCATCTACAACAACATTGATATACTCCATCAAAACATCAGTGCAATGATTCAGTATCCTGAAAGCACGATTGTAATAGAGTATCCGAGAAATGTCCCTCTATCACTCTTAGCATCGAACTTTCCCTTAGAGGTTCGATCCTGCAAAATGTAACACTTGCTTCCAAATACATGAAAGTAAGAAACATTGGGGTTTTTACCTTTCCAGATCTCGTAGGGAGTTTTCTCCTTTCTGGGTCTTAGATACACTCTATTTATGGTGTAGCAAGCAGTGTTGATCGCTTCTGCCCACAATTTAGTACTGACTTTCCTGGCGTTCAACATCACGCGAGCCATCTCCTGTAGAGTGCGATTCTTCCTCTCAATAATTCCATTCTGTTGAGGGGTCTTAGGTGCAGAAAACTCATGTAGTATTCCCTCTGCTTCACAGAAATCAGCAAACAAGTGATTTTCAAACTCCTTACTATGGTCAATGCGAATTCTGATAATCTTTCCAATAGTGACTCCTCTCTCCGTCTGAAGGCGGGTGCAGAGCTTCTTGAAGGCATTGAAAGCATCTGACTTTTATTTGAGAAAATCTACCCAAGTGAAACGAGAGAAGTTATCAACACAAACATAAATGTACTTCTTACCTCCCATGCTGACTTCCGTTGTGGGTCCTATCAGATCCATGTGTAGCAGCTCCACATTCTTAGAGGTGGTGATGGTCCGAAGTTGTTTATGACTAGTTCTCTTCTGTTTTCCCAGCTGACAAGGACCGCAAACCCCTTCTATTTTCTTGGATATGACAGGTATCCCTCGAACGGCTCTGACTCTGGTAATTTCCATCAAAGTTTTGTAATTTACGTGACCAAGTTTTTGATGCCATTGTTTGGAGACTTCAACACTAGCAGTGAGACATCTGTTAGCTTCCTGAAGTAGATAGCAATTGTCAGCCGATCGTTTCCCAGTTAGAATGTTAATCCCAGCTTCATTCAGTACAACACACTCGTCCTTAGTGAACTGAACAAACAATCATTGGTCACATAATTGACTTATACTAATCAGGTTTAATCAGGTTTGCCTTTAAGTCTTGAACATGCATGACATCCTTCAGAGTAATAGATCCAGTCATCTTCAGCTCTCCCTTCCCAATGACTTTGCTTCTCTGACCATCACCAAAAGTAACATGTCCTTTATTACCTGTAGTGTACTCTGAGAGAAGACCCCGATTTCCTGTCATATGTCGGGAACAACCGCTGTCGAAATACCACATATTTTTCGAGAAGGCAACCATGGAGGTGTAGGCAACTAGGCTATGAATTTTTGACTTCCTTACCCGTTTCTTTATGAGCCTTTTCTCCTGATGTCCTGTGTTTCTTCCTTCACGTTGGTGTCTCATACGACTGAAGCACCTATTCTCAGTGTGACCTTTGCATTGACAGTAATTACACACAAAGTGCCTGAGTGTAGCACTCTTTTTGTGTTCATCCTTTTGACTACCTTGCTTGAAGTGTTTATTCTTGTTCTGACTCTTGACAGTTCGACCATGTACTTCCTTGGTTGACTGAAGATAGCATCCTCTATTGAACCCTACGCCCGTACGATCTCCGGATACTTTCTCCATGCTTAGAATGTCATCAAGCTTAGTCTTACCGGAGTTCCATTTGTTAAGAACGCTCTCTGCCTTCTCGGCTCTAAGCAGTTTTCTCCTGAGTTGTCCTTTTAGATTTCTGAATTCTAGGCTTCTAGCTTGATCTCTGCTAGTTGAGCTATAGCCTCTTCCCTTTCTCCTTTCAGTCTAGTATTTTCTTTCTTCAAGGACTATTGATCTCACAGATCTTCATCTAATTTGCAAATATAGTTTGATATGCAGATCGAATATCAACTTCGTCAACTTCCTCATCCTCACCCGTATCTGAAGTAGATTCACTGTCCGATGTTGCACTATATGTTATAACATTCTTCTTGACATTCTTACATTTATCCTCCAACATGGTGTGAGTTGTGCCCACACTTGGTCCAACATTGCTAGTGATGTCATCAGTATGTTGATCATTCATAATGGCCGTAAGAGCAACATAATTGCTAATAATATCCTCGTCTCCAATACACCCTTCGGACTCTTCATCACTCCAGGAACTTGCCATAGATTTTCCTTTTTGTTTCTTGATAGTGTTCGTACATTCGGCTTGTATATGTCCAAATCCTTTACACTCTCTGCACTGAATTCCCTTGCCTCTACTCTTAGGTTCATACTTCTGTATAGGACGGCTGTTACCTCTACCTGCAGGAGAGAAACTACGACGAGCTTCCTTGTTGACATTTCTGAATTTCTGTCCCCTACTTCCTATTTTCCTCATCATTTTACTAAAGATTTTAGTTAACAACGCTCTGTCGTCTTCAAGATCAGTGTCGTTCCCTTCATGTGAAACTTCAGTAGCTTCCACCTTTAGAGCCACTCCTTTATCCCTTTTATTTTGCTTCAAATTCATCTCAAAGGTTTGAAGGGACCCCATCAATTCGTCCAATCTCATATTGGATGTATTCCTTACTTCTTCGATCATAGCAATTTTAGCTGAAATTTTTTCAGGTAGAGACCTCAGAGTTTTCTCCACTAATTTCTTTTGGGAGTACTTCTTTCCCAATTGAAAAGCTTGATTAGCTATATCACGTAATCTTCCATTGAATTCAGCCACAGATTCATCATCGTTCATCCTAAGATTTTCAAATTGAGAAGCCAGAATTTGAAGTTTAGATGCTCTTACAGTGCTTGTCCCTTCATGTATGTTTTGGAGAATGTCCCATGCTTCCTTTGCAACTTCGCAAGTAGAGATCAATTTGAACTGTTCTTCATCAACAGCGGTGAAAATTGCATTCACAGCCTTCGAATTTCCCAGTGCTGCACGTTCTTCCTCGAGACTCCAGTCTTGGGCTGGCTTGAGAGATTCATTTCCCTTCTTGTCATCAACTGTAGGAGGAGTCCAGCCTTCAATAGTGGCCACCCAAGCCCTCTCATCAAGTGACTTGATGAATGCGTGCATCCGAGATTTCCAATGCGTATAATTAGTACCAGTGAGCAGCGGAGGCCGAGTCATAGAAGCTCCTTCCTTCGTGTTCATGGTTGACGTACTCAAACAGCAGAATCACACCTCCTTTGACAAACAAAGAATGCAGATGACCTGCTCTGATACCAATTGAAGTTTAGTACGCAATCTAAAATAGTAAACACATGGGAATAATAATCAATACAGCACGACACATGGTCATTGGTAACACAGTTCGGTGCGCACACCTACATCTGCGGGGCCTCGCCCAGAAATTCAAATTACTCCACTAAAATAATGATAATTACAATCACCAATACTATTTGATACTAGGGGAAACAAACTCCGCCTTAATACAAACCGCAAGGGTTGATCTCAATCAATCCCGTGGAGTAATTTGCGCAAGCTCCCCTTGCGTGCAAGATCCCCTTGCAATACTGACCAAGATCAACTCCCTTGATCCCCTACCTCAGTAGTCGTCAGCCTCCTCCCGGAGTTTGATATCGCTTTCGCAAAAGATGATCTTCCAAAGCAATGACGCCAACGCCAATCCAACTTCCAACTTTACTTCGCTCCCACTTTGAAGTTGTTAAGTTGTTAATAACAATTCCTCCGGTAGAATCACTGAAGATTGGTCGAACAACCCAGAGCCCAGCTAGGCGAGATAAAGCAGTTAATATAGAGATCTTAGCCGACAAACAAATCTGAAGCCAAACGAGTATCCTTAGCCATTCTTTAACAGCTTCAACAAATATAACCATTAGAACCACATGTCCCGCATTGAAAGAGAAGATCTGAATCTGATCAACAAATACGATAACTTCTTATCTCCAATAACTACAAATCTATTACGACGAGGTCTCATCTTCAAAAGTCGCAATACAAACAGCTACATAGAATGTCCACGAAGACTGATCTCAGAAGTGTGAACAACAAGTTCAACATTTCATATGACACAATGTTCAACATTTCATAAGTACACATTGTGTCACGGTCACAAATGTTGAACAACAAGTTCAACATTTCATACGACATATTGTTCAACATCCCACATGAACCATTGTGCCACAAATGACAAACAACAGACTTAACAATTACAATCTGAATAATCAGAAAAATGAAAAATAAATTATAAAATAGAAAGAGCAAAGTATGTTCCTCTTTCTCCTCCTTTCAAATGAGAATATTAATATGTTTTCCAATTCACACGGGTTTTAGGCCATGCTTCAACGCTGCTTTCCACACCACATCGATCCGATCGACGTCGATAGCACCGACCTCGTGGTGAGTCCATCCCTCCAAGCTATGGACCACGCCCCCGGCATGGCAAGCGTGCACAACCCCTCGGTCTAATTTGTACTGTTCAGATCATTCAATATGGTATCAGAGCAACGCCGTCCTAAAAAAACTACAATTCAACTATTTGAGAAGGGTCAACAAATTTGCTCACCTCGCACATGCCTAGCCCTTGGACGTCCTTGGGCAGCCTCATCGCGGCCAGCTTCCCGTATGTGCAGTCTCTCCGAAAGCTGTTGATGGGAGGGACGACGAACTGGTGGAAGTGCGTGCCGCACGGTGCCCACCGCTGCTCCCGTGGGGTGAGCCACTTTCCGACGATCCATGTCTGCAGTCAAGAGTCGAAGTAAGCCTAAACCTCATCACATTGAGTCTCTCTTTTTGTTACAGAGTCGTAAGGGCCTGACCATACCTTGCAATTTTGGGCTGCTTGGTACTTTGTGACCTGAACAATGTATTGCTGACACTCTGCAGGCGCTTCTTTCTGAATCTTCAGAAATCTCTCTGTTGATAGTGTCAACATCTGCATACGACATATTAGCATATAATGCACGTATCGAACATGATACTTCTATTTCTGACTACAAGCTTACCATGACTCGGACTTTCTTCCGGCTAAGGTACAACGCGATGGCCCTACCGAGTTTGGACGTAGCACCGGTGATGAAGACCTCTCCGACGTTAGCCGGGATCTCGTTCAAGATGACCGCGGCGGTCAGGGTGTTGCCGTGGACTATTCGCACCTTGAGGTTGGGGTGTTTGTTGACGAACAACGTGCCGCCACCGTTGAGCGATTCGTTCTGCAGAGACAAGCAGTTGGAGTTTCAGGAGAAGTTGGATGCAGACCTCAAAACAACTGAAGGAAGCAGTGAGCCTACCTTGTTCAGTGCTGCAAGGCTGAGAACCTTGACACCCATCTTGTCTGCCCTCAGGATTGCTAGCTCGATTTGGTCGTTGATGCCATCTTTAGCAAACGGCAGGAAATACTGCAAGAATTGCAAAATTCGTGTCTTTGTCAATGCGGCAATTTTCAAAAGACGTGAGAGAAAAGTTAGACTTTATTTTCTTTCCAATATCTCTGCTTTTAAATGAAGGTTCGATGAAGTCGAACCTGAAACCCATATCTTGGGACAAGCCAGGTTTGATGCAGTCGGCCTCTGACGTTGTAGAAAGAAAGCAAGAAGGTCTTCGAGAATGCCCACATGAAGAGCATGATGGTGAAGGCAGTCGGCCACAGGAGCAGCAGCCAGAACGTCACCGAAAACGGCTGCGAGCTGAACGACCGGAGAATGAAGGGCGAGTGCAGGGAGAGGGCAATGTCCACGACGTGAGCGAGGAAGACGAAGTCGGGAACCTGATCGTCTTTCGCTGCATTGAGACACGTTTAGTTCTTAGGTTTGCTAAAGTCGCATCAAATCTTCAAGCGAGAGCAATGATCATCGTCAAGCTAGAGCAATATGTCTCTTTAATCATGGGTGTCTCGAAAAGGGTGGCATAAATCATAGCATTTGCGATTATGTCTCCTTATTCATATAAAATACTCGAAAATGGTCCCTTTTCAAGAGATAGTTGTGAATTAATCGAAATGAATGCCACTCATAATTACTTATATTTCAAGCAATTAACCGAAATGGCCGGTTGAATGAGACTTGTGTTGGTAGGCCCCCAATGCCGTGAAGGATGGATTGGATTGCCATCCTCCAACCCTATTGGGCAGCTCCAGCTACCAAATATTAATGTTAATTAAGCCTTAATAAATGATGATAGATTTTGTATAGAAATCACCTACTAGTCCCCATCAAACTGAAGAAAATATAAGATCCTGCAACATCAATCTTTGTTAGAATCTTTCCCATACCTGAACTTATCTCCCTCTGCAATTCCCATGACCTGCTGCTGAGTGTCCCTCCCAGTAGATCAAAGAGAGGCATAAATAGGCAGAAATTGGAGTTCTTCTCTGTGTGGTGAAGGCTGTGGTACCTGCATGCACAGTAAACCCTAATTAAGGCTGTAGCCAACAGTAATTATTTTTCAATTTAGGTTAAAGTATTGTGTTGGTTGCAGGTCTGATGAACTGAAAAGATATGTGGTAGCTCAACTGTTTAAGACTGCAGATTGCCAAGATAAATATTTTAATGGTATAGAAAGTTAAGAACTTAATTTAGACATAATTAGATAATTTAAAAGCTTAAACAAGGTAATAGTGATCACTTACGTTGGGGTGTAGACGAGATACCGAAGAACTGGGAGGGCATCAAACAAGCCATGGGGGAACACCTCCACATTGCTATGCCTCATGCACCTCATGAAATCAAACAACAAAATGTAGCCGTAGAACAACCCAATGGACCCAAACCCCATCAGGACGGCCCCCAAGATGGGTGCACCCATAACAAGGCTCATGAGCATGTGCTCCAATGGTGTCCCAAACCCAGCTGCGCAAAATGGCAGAACAAATCAGCGTCAAGCTAAAAAGGCCTGTTTATTGTTGTCTATTTGTTGGCACCTGTGAAAGACTGCAGGGCTTTTGAGGAGTGGTGGAGGGAGTGGTAGCGATCAAAGAGCCGTCCCTTGTGGAAGAATCTGTGTGCCCAGTAGAAGATGGGCTCCGACACCCCCACGTGAACCAGCCCGGCCACGAGGAAGCCCCTCACGTCCCACAGTGGTTGGCTGCTGAGAGATGGAAACAGGTAGAATACCGTTGCTCCCATGAAAGCTTGCAGAATTAGGAAATTATCCCTGTAAAGAAATTGTAGTTAGACTTTACTTTCTCTGCTTTTAAATGTGTAGAGCGTGAAGGGGGTGGATGTACCAGTGCCACTCCTTGTCGATTTGGTCGAAGTCGACGCCGGCCTTGAGGATTCTGCGGCGGCGGGTGAGGAAGAGCATGTTGCCGAAGGAGAACCACGCCTGGTGGACGGATGCTCGGAGGAGGGAGAGGGCGAGGAGGTGAAGGCACCATGCGTAGGACTCCGGCGGCGCGGCGCGGTTGCCGTTGCACGTTGCATGCACCGCTTTTGCTACGAGTGGCCCGTAGAGCAGATACTGCAGCAAACATGGGGAAGAGATTGTCAAGAAAAACTAATTAGGTTAATTGGTTTGTGAGTTTGGTTGAGACAGAGTTCTTGCCTTGTAAGAGCCCAAGTTCTCCCATGGCCATAAGGACAAGGGAGCAGCCATTTCTTTTCTTTAGAGAGAGAGAGAGAGAGAGAGAGAGAGAGTTAGGTTGGTTATTGGTTTAGGAGTTGAAACTCCCTTGTGTATATATAAACTAAGAAATGGGATGAGCTAGAGAGATACTCAAAAGGCTCGGAACGAGTCAATACAAGCGAAAGGCAATGCAGGTGGGGAAATGCATCATCAATGCTATGAGTAAGATCCAAAGAAGGATTTTTCCTCTCCTTAAAAAAACATAAATAAGGATTCGTGGCAGCTTTCGTTTCTCATAAACTTATGAAGAGCTAATCAAAAGCTTATACATCTTTCTTTTCTTTTTTTTTCTTTTCCCTTGAAAACGTAAAGGCAACACTAGGGGTTTTCTAAACCGTTGCCAAAAATTGAGCATGTAAGATAGAAAGTGTTAGGTCAGTATGTAAGATTCAATCAAATAGAATACGAAAACAATATGGAAAGCACAAAGAATACACAACAGTTGGTAATGCAGTTCGGTACGCACACCTACATCTGTGGGGCCACGCCCAGAAAAAGATACTCCAGTACTATTTTCAAAAACGATTACAATCACTAATGTTGCAGTTCCATTAGGAGAACACCCTCCTCATCAATACAACCGGCAATAGGTGATTCCAATCAACACATTTGCAAGATCCTCTTGCAATGAAAACTGACCTGAATCAAACCCCGTTTGATCCCTACCTTCGTAGCCGTCAGCCTTATTCACCAGAATGAGAAAGTGGAGTAGTCCAAGTAAGATCCCCTTGCAAAAACTGACCTGAATCAAACTCACTTTGATCCATACTTTTGTACTCCTTCCTAGGATGATGAACCAATTTCTGAAAGGTTAACCCTAGCCGAAACTGCTTGAGAGCATTTTGTATCGAGCTCCACCGATCAAGGAACTGTTTCGGGTAAATAGTTCTATAATATCTCAAGCAGATTTTCCGTCGATAAATTAAGAAACTATTTCGGGTAAATAGTCCTATAAAATCTCAAGCAGATATTCCACCCCTTAATTCACTAACCACCGAGATTCTTCCATTAAATCGGTTATCTCCGCAGTTATTTTCTCCGATCAATCAAGGATCTATTTCGGGTAAATAGAACCAATTAATCTCAGCAATTATTCTCACCCATCAATCAAGGATCTATTTCGGGTAAATGAAACCAATTAATCTCAGCAGTTATTTCCTCCCAACAAATAAGGCAACTGATCACCAGATTCTTGGCGAGATTCTGGATGACAATAGGAAATAACAGATTCTAGGCACGATACTGGGCAATAATATAAATCTCGAAAATCTGCACCAAAGATCCTGCAGTCGAATCCATCTGGAAATTCTGAGACAAAGATCCTGCAGTCGAATCCCGCAAGTCATGAATGATGTCATATAACATAACTCATAACATGGCCTCACAAACTGTGCAAAAAACATTTCAGACTCCACAACTAGAACAACCCAGACTTAGTGCCACTAATTCCAACATACAGGAACAGAAAATCAACCCAACAATCTCCCCATTTGGCATTATGTGGCATAACCTAAGCACCACGGGGGCAAAAGTGCTCACCACAACAATACTCCCCCTTTGAGCCACAATATGCCAAATGATACCTCAAGAAGTCGTAGCTGGAGCCGGAGCAGTATCAAAGGTGCATGCAGATGAAAAGACGCCAAAACCCCTTAGAGCTTGAGCTCTGCTGTCAAATGAAGTCTTCTGAGCTTGTAAACCGGTAATCTGACGAGCAATGTCTGTGGATGCTGCTTCATAAATGGCAATGTCAGCTCGAAAGTGTGAAGCAGATGGATGCACTGAATCAGGTAGAGGATGCTCAGAACCAGAAATAGCTGAAGCAACAACACGTGGAGTATAAGCGGGTGTCGTGTGTGTCACAACATGTTCGATAACATGAGCAAAAGGAGAATCAGTTGAGCCATCATGAGGTGTCGGCTCCTGTGTCATGACATCGTCTGCAATATGACGGTCAGCAGGGGCAACTCCTTCATCAACAATAGAATCTGACAAGATGACATTAGGAAGGTCCACAATGTTTTCTAACCCACCAAATTACAGAAGTAGATTGACTATTTGCATCATGTGGATCTGAGAAATCTGCATCAGCTTTCTGAAATGCACAGACACCATCAGATACAGAGTTGGAAGAATCTGAGTCATCAAGATGACAATCTCAGTCATCATCATAGACGAAGATGGGGGACCAGACTCGGTGGTCAATAGTAACAGTGTGTCCTCTTCGATAAGTTTAATACATTTCAACTGGCCTTCATTTATAGTCCAAGTATACATCTCCAACAATCAATCCAGAAAAATCAAACTGAGAACCATCAAGAAGCTCCCCTAACTGTCTCATTCGACAAAATAAAGCATATATATCCTTGTTAGTTCTTGTGCTCAAGACTAACGTTGTTTTGATGATGATCAATACATTATGTTAGTGTGCTAATCAATCTTATGTTTTTGTCTCAGTTTATCTTAATGATTATTTGTTGATGAGACAAAGCATAATGCTTGTAGGATGATGCAATGGATATATTAAAGACCTCCAAGAGTGATGAATTGCTCAAGCTTGGATGAAGTCATGAAGATCATCTAATGATGCCAAAGCTTGGAGTACGAGGATGGACATCAAGAGGAGCATTGCCAAAGCGTGGAACTTGATGAATGAAAGCTCATCAAAAGGTGTCAAAGCTTGTAGGATGATGCAATGGAAATTCATAATCTTTGTGTGTTTCTCAAGTCCTTGAAGGCACCAGATGGATATGCTTCAAATATATCAAGATGTGTGCACGTAGATTAGATGAAGATATTTGGATTGAAGACACATGATTATCATATCTTGATACATCAGCTGCTTCCGGTTGTATTATGTCATGTCGATAAGAAGCTGGCAAAAGTTTTGATACAGTTCTGTGGGTACTTTAGACATACTGGAAGGTGATAGACGTTGGTAAGTTTGAAGATTTAGAGGCACGAGTTATCCCTACAATGTGTAATATGGAAAAAAATTTCGCCTTCATTCTTTACTATCATGGTTCATCTTACTGTGCACTAGCACAGGAGGCCCGCATTGCAGGGTAATCGGCCTGGATTTACACCTGGAATGATGTCGTCTTACCGGAAGAACATGGTACAATGACAAGCATGTATCGAACACGGGGAGGCGGTGCCACACTACTTATCTATTCCCAGGTTAAGTTAGACTTGCGAGTTTTATTGGTGGATGTGGATTGTGGAGTATCGTAATGGTGATGGATACGAACATCGTGTCACTCGATGTTGCAAACTTACTCCACACAAAGAAAGAAACAAAATAAAGGGAAAACAAGTGAGAGAAATATCACTAGAGTTTCGATATCCTCACTACTGATTTGGGCACGGAATGGAGCTCATACGTGTATAGGGATCGAATCGTCCGACGAGTCGGTAATATGTTGTGTTGGCTCTACTTCGGTGCCACCATCGTGGATCACCTAGTAAGTAATATAGGGATGTAACGAACGACAAAGGTTGGTGCCACCATCATGGATCACCACACATAGATTGACAACGTTACAACCATATTCGGATGTGAGTGTACTTCTCAGGATGAGTGCCACTATCGTGGATCACCACGTCTATCGAATTTCCTTCACTTCCAATGATAACAGACCACAACATAACTCTACAACTTAGCAATCTCTAGCTACATTGTAGCGACACCAATATCTTGGATCACTCGCTACGGAATATCCTTGATTATTTGGTTTATCCTAGGGTGAGTTCATCAACCACCAAGAGTTGTTAATTCAAGGGTTCTAGGGTTGTCGATTCCTAGATCCGATTATGGTAGAATCCATTCACAAGACTAAGTTCCCAACATTCAAAGAATCTCCCAATCGAGATGGGTTTGGTGCCAATATCTTGGATCACCACCCCCCATCAAATATGATGCCCTAGCAATAGAATTCAACCGAACCATAGCAATAGAACTACTCAAGCATAGCAAATAACATATTTGCTAGCATCAAAGAAACAGTAACAAATAACTAAAATAAGAACAAATAAAATATACTTAGCTTGATTCAAGAAGAGTGGCCTAGGGCATGGCCTAGCCTCTGAAAAGAGAGTCTCTACAATAGCTCCAAAGAATAACTAGCCTCTCCCAATGACGGCTACAAAGTTCCTTATATATTCCCCCTCAAACCCAAGCAAAACCCTCAAGGAAACCACCCAATTTCGTGCCCAAACCAAATAAGGGCTGCAACTTAAGTCGTGGGCCCTAAATAGCTCGGCCGAGTGGCTTGTCCACTCGGCCCGAGTGCCAGAATTCAGCACTGCACCGCCATCTTGTAAAAATTCAACAGATTTCATCCGACCTCCGTTTGATGCGTTCTTAGCGGCATTGGAACAGTCATGAAGTATAATATTCATAAAAAATATCATAAAATACTTTTCTCACTAGAAGGATGACAGATCTTCAAAGAGTGAGAGGCTGTTTTGAAATCTGGGCTGTTTTTCCTTACTCGATCGAGTGCGGTTGCACTCGGTCGAGTAGCCATCGTGCTCGGTCGAGTCACCCCTAAAGTTTATTGATCCTTAATTTGAAGAGGTATTCGCTCGGACCGAGTGCCTTGTCCACCCTGTCGAGCTGTCAGTGGCAAAATATGCTTCAAAACAACGTTCTACCGAAATTTTGACTCGACCGAGTCACCTAGGCACTCGGTCGAGTGAGTATATCTGCTCGGTCGAGCTCAGAGGTATGAGAAACACTTGAAAATGTCGTACTGTCTTATTTTTCACTCGGCCGGGTGGCGATGCCAATCGGTCGAGTGACCTTCAAGCTCTGACATGTTGAGTATTGATTCCACGGATTTGGTTTTGATGATGAACAAACATAAATATCGTGAACTAACTCTTTGTGAGCGCAGTTATGGAGATCATCGCCAAATTACTTCGTACATCAAAAGCGACGTCTCAAGACTTCTCAAAGCGCATGATCGTGTGCCTAAAGCTTTGTTGAAGCTCAAGGAGCACTAATGAAGTCAAGAGATTCGGATTGAAGCTTTGAAGACGGTTCGTCAAGTTTATTTATATAGTCTTCTAGCTTCTTTTCGTAGAATGTTAAGCCTTGAGTATGACTTACATTATAATCTTCATGTCGCTCATATCTTAAAGCTAGGATTGTCATAGAAGCCATTAGAATCTTTCCCGAAGCTTATCGCTTCTTTCCTCAGCTTCTTATGCATCTTAGTTGGTTCAAGAAGAAGAACCAATAGACTAGATGGCAATCTAGTCGGTCAGCAATCCTTCTTGAACCGACTAGATATCCTACTCTAATTCAGCTCATTCACTGTTGACTCTTAGTCGGTCAAAGAAGGTTCACCGACTGATTAGTTGTCAAACTAGTCGGTTTGGAATCCTTCTTAGACCGACTAGTTATATCTTCATTTTCACAGCCTGAGCTACTGTTTATCGTTAGTCGGTCAAAGAACAATCGTCGACCGACTAGTTGAGAAACTAATCAGTTGGAATTTGTTCTTAGACCGACTAGTTCTCTTGTGTTCAGCTTATCGCTTTTCAACTGCTTAGTCGGTCAAAGAACACTCACCGACCGATTAGTTGCCAAACTAGTCGGTTGGCAAGTCTTCTTAGACCGACTAGTTCTATATCTCCTGAACTATCTTTATTGGCTGTGAACCTCTTAGTCGGTCCAAGAAGAATCACCGACCGACTAGTTGAGAAACTAATCGATCAGTGATCCTTCTTAGACCGATTAAGCTGCTTCAGAATAGAGCCGTTGGAGCATTAATTGCTACGAATTTTGGCTCTCTCTTTCCTCTAACATATATATACTTGATGAGCTTCTTCATAGCTATCAAGGCTGATATTATTGAGACTTAAATAAATCAAAGAGAAGCATTCAACTCCATTTCTAAAGCTTTCTCTTCTCACAAGAATCTCTCCAAACTCCTTGAGCCCTAATTTCCTCAAGAGAGATTCTCTTCATTGTGAGCCACTCAAGCCAAGAGCTTGATTCAAAGTCACCAATCTCTCCCTAGCCATCTATTGCTGGTCATCTTGGTGGAGCTAGGGTTTGGTGTCATCTTCTTCCTCAAAATCCTCCTTGCCCTAATATTGTAAGTTTTACTCAAGCCATAGGATTTTGTAGGTAAGTATTTCATCGTTTCATTTACTTTGATATTGCAAGATCATCTCTCGGTTGTGAGAGAAGATCGTGATCCCAGGTTGTGGGAGTCACGTTTTCGTTTGTGTATGATTTGTTCTTATAGAGGTTTTTCTACAAGAATTTCATAGTGCAAAACTTGGGTTAGAGGATTCTAACTCAAGTATCCAGAGGGGATCCGGGTGGTTGGGACGTAGGATCACCGGGAACAAGTTGGGGAGACTTGGGTGGATCCGAACCCGTTATATCGCATGTTTGCATTGTTTAATTCTTGTTGTATGTGGTTATTCCGTATTGTTGTTTGTGTTTGCAAGATAATTAGGAATTATCCTCTTGATTATTTTAAAGTACTATTCACCCCCCTCTAGTACTTGTGCAGTAGCTATGCAGGGCATTACATTTGGTATCAGAGCCAAGTTCATAGCTATGACAAACAACGACTACAGCGTCTTCAAGAATCGTGAAGGAGCTTCTTCGGCGATGGAATGACACTCCTCAACTAGGCCTCCTTCCTTCAACGGTGCCAATTATGGGTATTGGAAATGCCGGATGGAAACGTTCCTCCGGAGCACTTCACTATGGAGAGCTACGTTGACGGAGTATGTCAAGCCCACCGAACAAGACTTCGCGAAGTGGACTACCGCGGAGGTCGCCGCGGAGGTGAACAATGCCAAGGCAATGAATGCCTTGCAATGTGCGTTGGAGCCCGAAGACTTCAACAAGATATGCACATGTAAGAGTACATATCAAATCTGGAACCAACTCCTCATCTTGCACGAAAGAACGAGTAGGGTAAAAGACTCTAAACTCGTTGTTGCTGACAAATAGTTCGAGTTATTTCACATGGAACAGGGTGAAAGTATGAAGGAGTACTATGCTCGCTTCATGGACATATCCAACGAGTTGGAAGCCCTTGGGAAGATCTACACCCAAAAGGAGAAAGTCGCGAAAATTATTGACGGACTTCCTTCGAGTTGGAAAAAGCGTACCTACGCCATCGAGGAAGGTAACGATATGAATAAATTTACTGTCGTTCAACTAATGAGTACCTTGATGTCTCATGAGGTACGCAAGGATAGCAAGATCAAGATGCAGGACAAGATGACGGCATACTTGAAGCAAGAAGAGCCAAAGAAAAAGTCGATTGCGTTCAAGGCCGCTCCATCTACATCTACCGATGATGAAGAATCGGACGACGAGTGGGACATTGAAGCTTTGGCCGATTTGACAAAGAAGTTCAATCAATTCTTCTGAAAAGGTAAGTTCAAGAATAAATCTAAATTTAGTTCGACTAATGCCTCCGCTCCTTTGTGTTATAATTGCAACAAGCCAGGACACATCAAGCTGGATTGTCCTCTCAACAAACACAAGGAGAAGTGGAAGGCACCCAAGTACGACAAGTCGAGAAAGTAAAAGAAAGGGTACAAGAAAGGACTTATCAGCACATTCACCGACTCCGAAGAGGACTCCTCAAGTGGAGAGTCGGATGATGAACAAGTGGTGCAAGCACACATGTGCGTCATGGCAAGAGAGGAACATGATCAAGAGACCTCTTCCGATGAAAGCGAGGATGAAGGCGATGAGGTAACTATGGATGAACTTAGATTAGCTAACGAACAACTTTGGTCTAAGTTTTCTAAATTGGCAACTAGATATATTAATACTAAAGATGAGCTAACTAGTCTCCAAACCTCACCTAAGCCTATCATCATCAATAACGACACCGTTGTTGAAAGTTTGAGAAATGAGATTGTAAATCTCAAATCTCAACTTGAGCATGTTCATATTGAGAGATCGGATGAACACGAGATAGCGGATTGGATTTCTCGAAACTCAACTTTGAGTATTGAGAATGAGAATCTCAAGTCTCGGGTTTATGCACTCACGTCGCAAGTGTCCACCTTGGATGCTTCTATGCATTCTCTCACCGAGAAGTATGAGTGCATATTAGGCCGAATTAATAAATTCAATAAAGGTAAGAGCCATTTGGATAATATCCTAAATGACTTACTTCCGGCCAATCATCACATTGGCTTGGGGTAGAAGATGGGAAATTCATCCAAATCATCCACTACCTTTGTTAGGCTAACTTCCGAAGCCTCAACTAGTGGGAGTAAACACTCCATGGGTAGTTCTTCTACCAATGGTGCTTCAATTAGGTACACACCCCCGTTTGGAAAGAAACCCACTTTGGGTGGACCTCCAAAGAAGGGTCATGCATTTATGTATGCCAATGTTATGCCACGTAGGAATACACATCCTACCCCACCTGTTCGCACGTATGATGATTTTTATGCTCCACGTCCACGAGCACGTGCACACCATGTGAGACACACTCATGCACGTGTTCCTCCACATGCGTATGTTCATCCACATCACTATCATATGAATGATTACCATCATGCATCATATCATATGTCGCCACCACCATTACATCATATGCCATATGCGTATCCTCGTCATGCATTTCCTAGGCCATTTTCTCGTAGGCCACATGCATCACGTAGACATCAACAACGTATGCATGCTCCCAATAGGAATAGGGCTCCCAATGCATTCACAATTTGGGGCCCGAAGGACACAAGCATGCATGAAAAACAAGCTTATATTAATTCGTATTTCATGAATGTTGTGCATAATGATGACTTTGTTGGGAAGTCTGAGTCCAATTGGACTCGGCTTCCAAAGGTCTAATCTCTTAGGACCCAATGACCTTGTGTACCATGGAATGATATTGTATCTTCAGATACTCAAGAATAAGAGAAGGAGCAACAAATCAATATTTAGCTCCAAATTATGTTTTCTAGGTTCAATCCACCGTGGGATACCAACCCTACCAACTCTGTGATTTGCAAAGTTTTTCATTCAAATGGAGTTGATGGTGCTTAAGTGATGCACCAAAGTAGGGGGAGCTTAATGTTGTAAGTATCTTCTTGCATATGGTATCCATGTGTGTTGAATGCATGTAGATGTTACTTTGTGTTTTAAACTATCTCATGCATATCTTGATGCTAGTTTTGAGCTTATGTTATAATTCTTATCTTTCTTATGCTCATGGCATTCCATGCTTATTATTGACTCATTTAGTGAGTATCTCTTCTGGAATGCATGCTAGTACTATGGCTCTTTTGAACATTGTTTCAATTTGTATTCTAGTGTACTAGAATTGTGTATGCCATAAATTTATGAAGTTCTATCTCTATTTTGGCATAACAATTTTACGTGATATAGATATTTGATATTCATATTGTTTTTAATCACCTTGTCACCTCACATCGCACACTTCACTTGGATTTGGTATGCTTACCCTTTGTGATCCTTTTCGATCGATGTTGTGACATTTGGTGTTGTATGATGTGTACATCATGTTGCCATTCGTTTCTTGGGCACATTGTATTTATGTCTCTGATGTTGACTTCGTTGCTTGACGATTATATTGATTAGATAGATTTGTTTGTATGAAAACATAGAATTGTTTTCCATGCACTCAATTCGTTATGAATGTTGATATTGGAGAGTATGTTCCATAACTGAATATGTGAAATTGATTTGAGTTTAGATGATTTCATTTTTCGATTTTCGACTATGGTCTCATTGGCACGCTTTGATTTCCTTCGTTATTTTCCATTGGTGTCATTTGGACCGTGGTCGTATTCTTCGACTCTCGTGCTTTTATTTTTTAGCCATTGTTGTTGTCGTTGATCTCCTCCCGCTCTTTTTGCTAATGCCAAAGGGGGATAGAATTAATAATGACGATGTGCTTAATGATAATATAATTCAAAGCAATTTACAGTGGATCTAATTTGATATGTTAGATTTAGGGGGAGTTAAGATATAAAAATGGATTTAGATCCTAAATTTCAATAATTGGTTCATATTGTATACTTTCTTCGTCTGTTTGATGCGTATGATTATTATTTAATATGGAACAACGTGTCATCAATGCAGGGGAGTAAGTAAATTTTATTTGAATCATTATTATTGATTATTATTTATGATGGTTTGTCATCACCAAAAAGGGGGAGAATGTTGAGTATTGATTCCCGGATTTGGTTTTGATGATGAACAAACATATATATCGTGAACTAACTCTTTGTGAGCGCAGTTATGGAGATCGTCGCCAAATTACTTCGTACATCAAAAGCGACGTCTCAAAACTTCTCAAAGCGCATGATCGTGTGCCTAAAGCTTCGTTGAAGCTCAAGGAGCACTATTGAAGTCAAGAGATTCGGATTGAAGCTTTGAAGACGGTTCGTCAAGTTTATTTATATAGTCTTCTAGTTTCTTTTCGTAGAATGGTAAGCCTTGAGTAGGACTTACATTATAATCTTCATGTCGCTCATATCTTAGAGCTAGGATTGTCATAGAAGCCATTAGAATCTTTCCCGAAGCTTATCGCTTCTTTCCCCGGCTTCTTATGCATCTTAGTTGGTTCAAGAAGAAGAACCAACCGACTAGATGACAATCTAGTCGGTCGGCAATCCTTCTTAAACCGATAGATATCCTACTCTAATTCAGCTCATTCACTGTTGACTCTTAGTCGGTCAAAGAAGGTTCATCGACTGACTAGTTGTCAAACTAGTCGGTTTGGAATCCTTCTTAGACCGACTAGTTATATCTTCATATTCACACCCTGAGCTACTGTTTATCGTTAGTCGGTCAAAGAACAATCGTCGACCGACTAGTTGAGAAACTAATCAGTTCGAATTTGTTCTTAGACCGACTAGTTCTCTTGTGTTCAGCTTATCGCTTTTCAACTGCTTAGTCGGTCAAAGAACACTCACCGACCGATTAGTTGCCAAACTAGTCGGTTGGCAAGTCTTCTTAGACCGACTAGTTCTATATCTCCTGAACTATCTTTATTGGCTGTGAACCTTTTAGTCAGTCCAAGAAGAATCACCGACCGACTAGTTGAGAAACTAATCGATCAGTGATCCTTCTTAGACCGATTAAGCTGCTTCAGAATAGAGCCGTTGGAGCATTAATTGCTACGAATTTTGGCTCTCTCTTTCCTCTAACATATATATACTTGATGAGCTTCTTCATAGCTATCAAGACTGATATTATTGAGACTTAAAGAAATCAAAGAGAAGCATTCAACTCCATTTCTAAAGCTTTCTCTTCTCACAAGAATCTCTCCAAACTTCTTGAGCCCTAATTTCCTCAAGAGAGATTCTCTTCATTGTGAGCCACTCAAGCCAAGAGCTTGATTCAAAGTCACCAATCTCTCCCTAGCCATCTATTGCTGGTCATCTTGGTGGAGCTAGGGTTTGGTGTCATCTTCTTCCTCAAAATCCTCCTTGCCCTAATATTGTAAGTTTTACTCAAGGCATAGGATTTTGTAGGTAAGTATTTCATCGTTTCATTTACTTTGATATTGCAAGATTATCTCTCGGTTGTGAGAGAAGATCGTGATCCCGGGTTGTGGGAGTCACGTTTTCGTTTGTGTATGATTTGGTCTTGTAGAGGTTTTTCTACAAGAATTTCATAGTGCAAAAATTGGGTTAGAGGATTCTAACTCAAGTATCCGGAGGGGATCCGGGTGGTTGGGACGTAGGATCACCGGGAACAAGTCGGGGAGACTTGGGTGGATCTGAACCCGTTATATCGCATGTTTGCATTGTTTAATTCTTGTTATGTGTAGTTATTCCGCATTGTTGTTTGTGTTTGCAAGATAATTAGGAATTATCCTCTTGATTGTTTTAAAGTACTATTCACCCCCCTCTAGTACTTATGCAGTAGCTACGCAGGGCATTACAGGACATTTGCTAAGTCCTTCGCCCCTTCATTTGCACCTTACCCACTCGGACCGAGTGGCAAGTCCACTCGGTCCTAGTGGATTGGAAATGCTGACAACGGTGGGAAGTTTCATCTCCTTGCTTCCTTCTTCATTCCTCTTCTTTGGCCTTCTTCTTTGGCACCTCAAGCATGTCATCATGAATCTTCTCAGTGCTCCCGCATCGCCGATCATCCCCTTGACACCAAATTGTTCCAATATCGCTCCAAATCCCTGAAAAAGACCAAACACTCTCAAAGTCAAATAATCCCAAATAATCATTTAAAAGCGTATAAAATGTGGAGATGGATGGTGAAATGCACCATGGAAATATGCGACCAATCATGCAAAATAGGATCATATCTCAGAGTCGAAACAATATCGATGGATGTACCCCATTGAAATATGCATGCATATGTCATATTATATTCTATTTTGCTCGAACCAAAATTAAACGTGATCTTGAATCTTTTTATGATTTTTGACCCGCAGGTATCTAGGGTTCGTGAAGCAACTTGTGCACAATCGTACACGTTCAGAAGGGTCAATATCCAAGAATTATATATCAAACGAGACCTTGATGTTTATATCTCGTTATTTACGGGGTATAGACACAAGGGTAAATCGTCCGGTAAGAGTTCCTGATGGAGTATTTTGTAATGATTTTGAAGAGGACACACGATTTAGTAAAATTGAGCTTGACCAAGCACATTCATATGTTCTAAATAATCTATCGATATTTGACTCATATCGCAGGTAATAAAGCTGAGTTATTTGCTTTTGTAAGTGGTTTAATTCCAGTTTTTATAATAGCTTCATTTTACTTGTCCGCAGTTTTCATATGGAAGTAGTCCAAGCCAGATTGTGCGCTAAAACTCTTAACAAAAAGGTTGCGGATGCACACTCTAAAGAATTTCCTGTATGGCTGAAACTGAAGGTACGAGCGCCGATTTTTCATGATACATCGAAAAATTAATATCAAGAACGTGCATATATGAATGCGATTCTTATTTATCTTAAAGGTGACAGAGCAATGTGTTCGCAGTGCACAGCTATATAAGGATATCCAAAACTACGCCAGAGGTCCTGACGATACAGTACATAGTTATAGAGGTTAAGCTATCAATGGTTACAGATTTAATACCATTAAAGTCGAGAAGGACAGATGCACCCAAAATAGTGAAATCTTCTCCTCCTTTTCGCAGTTGTCATATGGAAGTTCCAAATGTCAACAACCAAAAGAAGGGCAAATCTTCTATTATGGCCAGGTTGAAAAAGTGGTTGACATTTTTATGGCTATCGGAAGGAAGTGATCCATGTTATGTTTAAGGTGTGGTGGTGTGAGCAAGGAAAAGACGGTCGACTTGTGCTTCACGCTCGTTAATCTGAGGAATGAAATCTATCAGCATCAGAAGTTCATATCCGCATTACAAATGACATGTCATTAACAATGAAATATGACTTAAGGGAGCTACCAGTAGTAGTACTACAACATTAAAGTAAAGCGGCTGGCAACTAAAATTACACTAGTGTGAGTAAAAAGGTGCACGTGCAATAGGCAAAGTGTATGGCATGGCATATGATATAAAGTGCTACAAGTAAAAGAGGCATCCGGTAAAGGTACAAATGAGAAAAATTACAACTAAGTTTATAATCAAGTCCATCATCTTAATTACAACAGAAAATATGATTAATAAGGTTATCAGTTAGCGTTTTGGAACCAAGGTAGTGCGTAGTACCTTTTTGGGACTGGACTGTTGTAGGGATCGTCTTACCCTTGCAATACTAACAACACACACTAGAGGGGGGAGAATAGTGTAATTGCAATAAAATTTTCCAATTAAAATTAAACTTGCAAATGCGGAATTATAAATGCAAGAGGAATTAAAAGGCACAATCAATCCAAACGCAAACACAAGGAATTACTCTGGTTCCCCAAACTTGGGTACATCCAGTCACACCAATATCCACTATAATCCCACACAGAGAAGTGAATACACATCTCACAAGGAGATACCCCACAAAGAGGATTTATGCCCTACACAAGGACCCAACCAACCCTACACAAGGGTCAAGACTCCCACACAGAGAATCACTAACTCCCACTCAGAGAATTAGGATTAGCCCTACACTAGGACACTAAACCCCCATAAAGAGAGTTACTCACACAAAGAGAGTTATTCCCACAAAAGGAAAATCCTAATCCCACAAAGAGATAACCTCCCACAAAGAGAGAAAGACTAATTTCCACAAAGAGATAACCTCCCACAAAGAGAGAAACACTAATTCCTACAAAGAGAATTAGAGACAACAATTTCACCAAGTAAAATAAATATACTTACATATGCCTTGAGATGCTTACTCATGAATGGATGCAAGGCATGGAAGATGATCTCCAAGTGTTAAGATATGCTTGAGAGCACTTGGATGGATTCCCTTGATCTGGACTTCAATGCATGAAGATGAATGAGAGCTCTTGAGAGGGAATTGAGGGAGTTTGAGAGTGGCTTAAAGATCTCTTGAGATATTCAATAGCATCAATAAGTATAAGAGATGGGAGCCCACTCATATATATATATATGAACCCTATATCAAACCCCAAAACCTAAGAAAACAGCCAAAGAATCAATTCAGCAACAGCTAGAAACTGGGCAAAAACGATAGGAACAGTCGACTGATGATCATAAGACAGTCGACTGATCAACGGCTAGAAAATATCCAACGGCTATAATCTGAGCCAGGACAGTCGACTGATGAAGACAGTACAGTCGACTGAGAACAGGACATGCACCTGTAAATCCTTCAGCAGGTGACTATCACAAGGGATGGAATTAAACAGAGAGCTACACTCTTTCTCCAGTTAATCGCATAGGCGACTGATGTCAATAATACAGTCGACTGTCTATTAGTCAGGCGACTGTAAAACCTTAATCAGTCGTCTGTAGAATAAGATGGAGAAAAGACAAAGAGATGCAGAGAATGCACATACGCTACTCAGGCGACTGATGACCAATCTACAGGCGACTGTAACTATACAGGCGACTGTAAACTGACCAGTAGATGACTGTGTGTAAAGCTCAAGTTTGAGTCAATTGAAATGTTGACTTGAGCTATGCATATCAGGCGACTGTAGAAGGATCTAAAGGCGACTGGAAATCACCCGGTCGACTGTATTTCCTTCATCAGGCGACTGATGGAAATCCAGAGACTCCAAATGAGTCTTTGGACAAAGTGAACCTATTGGGTTGGATTCTATGATAATCCTAAGGCTCACTAAGATGGTTAAATGCATATGCATGAATGAGTAAACCATCTAACAAGGCATTATATTAATCCTAGACTCAAAAGAGAGAGAATGCAATAAAGTAAATTACATGGATTACAATGCTTTTCTTAGAGTCTAAGTCTTCAATCTTGATGCCTTGAATGCTCTCCACCATCTCCAAGATTTGGCACTCCTTGAGTCCAAGCTTTGGTCCTTCTTCACAAGATGTCAATTCTTACACCAAGTGATTAGTCTTCAAGAAAGATATTCTTGAAATAAACTGAGAGACTAAAACATGAGAGTCATTAGCAACAACATAATGTTGTGATCATCATCAAAATAAGATTGGTATGAAACACCAATACTCAACATTCTCCCCCCTTTTGATGATGACACACATTATGTAAATTACAAAGAAGCACAATGCTAATGAGCTCCTCCTACTTATATGCACCAATTAAACAATGAGCTACACAATAGTAAATACTCATTATACCAAATAATATCAAGGTGACATATAATAGGCAAGGATTACATAAACCACTTGTAATAGACAATATCATGCAAACATGAAAGGTTTATCTAATCCCATATATCTATCCCCATAGATATCTCTCCCCATATGCATAAGTATATAACTCTCAATAAATAGTTACATAATGCATATATCTCTCCCCCTTGACATCGTCAAAAAGGTGAACATCAAATATATCCCCCTTTGTCATCTTCACTAAGATGTGACAATATGCAAGAAAAGAAAGAGATGTATGATACCAAATTGAAAAATTTAGTGGGTATCAATTCACTATCCCATGCTCCCCCTAGATCATAGAAATGGTCAACTTTTGACTTCTAGGATCTAATACCAATATTGGAGCCATGAGCCATAAAATGTATCAAAGCAATTGATATAGAAAAATCAAGCTTCAATGATACCTAGAGATATTACCAAAACACAAATAACATGAAACATGTTGGAAATATACAAGAGGTTTGGTTTGAGACCAAAAATAACCAATTGTAAAATAATGCTATCAAACATCCTCAAAATGAGAGTCAAACTATGTTTTAAAATATTTTAAACATATAACATATTAATTCCCCTATTGACATACATATGGATCAAAAGTGCATGCATGTCAATAAAATCCCCAAGATTCCCATTTTCATGAAAAATACATACATTTGAAAGTATTTTCAAAATCATGAAACACACACACACACACACAACCAATTGGTATGCAAAGATATAACATTAAGCACAATACCCATGCAATATGCAAATGTGTGTGGGAAACCTAAACATTAGGGAACCAAACCCAAGAGGAGTTTGACTTCCTAACGTAATCACACGAGGTGATCACATCCATAACTAGAGAGTTGATGTAGCTATCCCTCTCTTGCACACTAACCTTAGTGGGAATCCATAATCTCAAGGATTTCCTAGGCAAGGGTTTTGCCTTTGCAAGAGGGATGGATGTGGCATGCTTAGGTATAGAAACGAATTTCTTAGCATGCAAAGAATGAGGATTTTGCTTCTCAGCAAAAAAATGAAGATTTTTCATTCTTCCTCATTACCTCGTGGTCTACACGCTTCTTGTTGATGTTATTGTTGTACAAGAAAGCATGGTGATTCTTCTTAGGTGCTTTAGCAATATTTCTTGTATTTGCACCATAAGAGGAATTAGAGGTGGGTTTAGGTACCATATTTTGAATATAACCCAAACCTCCTCTATGATTTGCCGGATGTTGTTTTTCCAACAAATCGTGGAGTGAATTCCTAGAATACACAAAGCTTTTGAGCTTACGGGATTCCTCTTCACATTTCAACATAAGTTGTTGAATGTGAGACTCTAAGCTAAGGTTTTGAGCAACAAGATTTTCATTAGTTAAACTCAATTCCTTAACTTGAGAGAGAAGTGTGTCTCTCTCACTAGTGTCATAAGCATGCATTTCATCATGAATTACACTAGTAATATCTAGTTCATGCAATCTACTCTTATCAATCTTAGATTTTGCTTTTAATCTATTGTAAGAGTTAATGCACTTACTATCCTTTTCGGAGACCAAGTCAAAGTTGTTCGTGAGCTCCTCGTATGAGATCTTTTCTACCTCGATCTCAACATCATCATCATCCTTGCTAGAGCTTGATGAAGACTTCTCTTCCATAGTCACGAGGCACGAATCCTCATAGGAGTTGTATGCGTCGAGCCAAACATCCAACTCTTCTTCATTTAATCCGGAGGGGATTGGAGTAGGACCATCAATGTCTACAAAGCATGCGTGAGCATCCTCCTTTACATCCACTTCTTCGTTACTCGAAGTGTCCTCACTCGAATCATCAAAGGTCCCGACAAGTCCCTTCTTGTGATTTTTGAACTTGGACCTTCCTTTCCAATGCTTCTTTCCTTTACCCTTATAAGTTTCTTTGTTGAGTTTGGAAGGGCATTCGGTGGACAAGTGACCTTTTCCACTGCAAGTATAACAAGTAGGAACCTTGTTAGAATTGGAGGCAAACTTTGACAAAGACTTACCTTGCTTACATTTGAGAAATGCTTTGAATTACTCGGCAAGCTCCTCAATTTCTTCTCCACTTGCATCTTCTTGTTCATCATCCTCACTAGGAGCTTCTCGATGGAATTTCCTCCTCCACTTGATTGGCTCCTCCTTGGCATGGAATGCAATCCCCTTTTACTTCTCCGGCTTCTCGGGCTTTGTTGGTTGAATCTCCTTCTTGTGTTGAAGCTTTACTTCATACACCATGAGATTACCAATGCACTCCTCAACGGTGTATTTAGACGTGTCATATGACTCCAAAATTCCGTTGGCCTTTGACTCCCCTCGAGGTGTGAGAGAGTCAAGGATCTTCTCTACACGATCCTCTTGGGAAATCATCTTCCCGAGTCCCTCCAAAGCGTTCACGATATCAGTGAACCTTGTGAACATCTCTGAAATGCTTTCGCCTTCCTACATCTTAAACATTTCATGTTTAGATCTAAACACAGTTTGTGTAGATTTCTTTACCTTTGTTGTCCCTTCATGACAAATCTCCAAAGTATGCCAAATTTCGTTGGCCGTTTTGCATATGGAGATGCGGTTGAACTCATTTGCTGAGAGGGCGCATTGGAATGCATTCATAGCCCTCACATTGTACTTGATCGAGTCCTTCTCCGCCTTTGTCCTTGAAGCCACAGGAGTAGTGGGCTTCTCAAATGGCACCTCCGTAATGTCCCATAGGTATTGACCCTCCAAGTAGATCATCATCCTGATCTTCCAAATAGGATAGTTGGTTCCGTTGAAGAGCGGGGGTCGGACGGTTGAATGACATTCTTCATGAGACGTGGATGTTGTGTTGAATGCCATCGTTGTAGTATGCTTAAACCTTGCTTTGATACCAATTGTAGGGATCGTCTTACCCTTGCAATACTAACAACACACACTAGAGGGAGGGTGAATAGTGTAATGGCAATAAAATTGTCCAATTAAAATTAAACTTGCAAATGCGGAATTATAAATGCAAGAGGAATTAGAAGGCACAATCAATCCAAACGCAAACACAAGGAATTACCATGGTTCCCCAAACTTGGTTACATCCAGCCACACCAATATCCACTATAATCCCACACAGAGAAGTGAATACACATCTCACAAGGAGATACCCCACAAAGAAGATTTATGCACTACTCAAGGACCCAACCAACCCTACACAAGGGTCAAGACTCCCACACAGAGAATCACTAATTTCCACTCAGAGAATTAGGGTTAGCCCTACACTAGGACACTAAACCCCCACAAAGAGAGTTACTCCCACAAAGAGAGTTATTCCCACAAAAGGAAAATCCTAATCCCACAAAGAGATAACCTCCCACAAAGAGAGAAAGACTAATTTTCACAAAGAGATAACCTCCCACAAAGAGAGAAACACTAATTCCCACAAAGAGAATTAGAGACAACAATTTCACCAAGTAAAATAAATATACTTACCTATGCCTTGAGATGCTTACTCATGAATGGATGCAAGGCATGGAAGAGGATATCCAAGTGTTAAGATATGCTTGAGATCACTTGGATGAATTCCCTTGAGCTAGACTTCAATGCATGAAGATGAATGAGAGCTCTTGAGAGGGAATTGAGGGAGTTTGAGAGTGGCTTAAAGATCTCTTGAGATATTCAATAGCATCAAGAAGTATAAGAGATGGCAGCCCACTCATATATATATATATGAACCATATATCAAACCCCAAAACCCAAGAAAACAGCCAAAGAATCAATTCAGCAACGGCTAGAAACTGGGCGAAAATGACAGGAACAGTCGACTGATGATCATAAGACGGTCGACTGATCAATGGCTAGAAAATATCCAACGGCTATAATCTGAGCCAGGACAGTCGACTGATGAAGACAGTACAGTCGACTGAGAACAGGACATGCACCTATAAATCCTTCAGCAGGCGACTGCTACAGGGGATGGAATAAAACAGAGAGCTGCACTCTTTCTCCAGTTAATCGCACAGGCGACTGATGTCAATAATACAGTCGACTGTCTATTAGTCAGGCAACTGTAAAACCTTAATCAATCGTCTGCAAAATAAGATGGAGAAAATACATAGAGATGCAGAGATTACACATACGCTACTCAGGCGACTGATGACCAATCTACAGGTGACTGTAACTATACAGGCGACTGTAAACTGACCAGTAGACGATTGTGCATAAAGCTCAAGTTTGAGTCAATTGAAGTGTTGACTTGAGCTGTGCATATCAGGCGACTGTAGAAGGATCTACAGGTGACTGGAAATCACCCAGTCGACTGTATTTCCTTCATCAGGCGACTGATGGAAATCCAGAGACTCCAAATGAGTCTTTGGACAAAGTTAACCTATTGGGTTGGATTCTATGATAATCCTAAGGCTCACTAAGATGGTTAAATGCATATGCATGAATGAGTAAACCATCTAACAAGGCATTACATTAATCCTAGACTCAAAAGAGAGAGAAAGCAATAAAGTAAATTACATGGATTACAATGCTTTCCTTGGATTCTAAGTCTTCAATCTTGATGCCTTGAATGCTCTCCACCATCTCCAAGCTTTGGCACTCCTTGAGTCCAAGCTTTGGTCCTTCTTCACAATATGTCGATCCTTACACCAAGTGATTAGTCTCCAAGAAAGATATTCTTGAAATAAACTGAGAGACTAAAACATGAGAGTCATTAGCAACAATATAATGTTGTGATCATCATAATAAGATTGGTATGAAACACCAATACTCAACAACCGCACCCCCAGTTGGGGTGGAACTGGAACTCCCCCATCCATGCTATGGACTGTGCCAAGCGTGCAATGTTGTTAACAAAGGAGCCATTCTCTTCATATCTCCTCATATCCACCACTCCCCACTTCATGGGCTATGTCGAGAGTGGGTCCCACAAGCAGTCCATCCCTCATGTTCACCTACTACTTTGGTTCCCCCAAACCCCGTGTCACCCTCCTCTGGGGTAGACTAAACAATTTCACAATCACATAATGATGCATAAAGTAAACATTCACATCTTCATTGACATCCATTCTCATCTTTATTGCTTGCCATAGACATGCCACTTTTCCATTATAAGGACAACAACAATCTCAACAATGTTCCACTTGAATACCAACAACAAGAGCAACTTCAACAATAAGGTTAACAACATGCAAATACAGAGTGAACATGGTTAAAGAGGAGTAACTCCATTAACCATGAGTTGAGTATTTCCACAAGAACATGTTTAACCATGTGTCATTCATAATGTGTAACAAGAAAATCATAGAACTTCATAACTAGGCCAAAACCCATACTTGAGCATTTCTGGTTTTCTGGAAACATCACAATAATCACAAACAGATGCAGTTTTCTCCCAATTTTTGCACGAAACATGAATTTTACTTCCATTGAAAGTTGTAGATATGATAGTGCTGGATTCACAAATCAAATTTCAAGTAGATATAATAACTGGTTGATTTTTGGTGAATTGTTTGGTGAGACCTATCAAAACTGTTTTTCAGACAGATTCTACATAGCTGAAATATCACAAAATTTGGGACATGTTGTAGTTGGAATTAATAAATTTTGACCTAGGTGAAAGTTATAAAATTCAGTGTTATCTTTCGATCGAGACCAAAAACACCAATTTTTATGAAGTGTGCAGTGACTGATCTCTGTTTTGCCAAACTGTGTCCAGATTGGATAAAAATCAGACATATTGCAAAGATAGAATTTTTATCCTAATTACAATCCGAATTAGTAAACGTGCTCAACATGAAAGTTGGAGATAATAGTCCAATATTTTAACCATAAATTTTTTACATTCTTAGCAGTTCTCGATTAAGAGATTTAAACCAAACAATGAGCATGACATTCTGTCCCAATTTCCAGCAACACCAAAGAAGGAACCTCACATCATTAGGTATGGATTAAGTTAATTAATCAAAAATGGCATGCACTAACACTAGGTGGAGATGGAACCCTACCTTAGGGTGATGAGAGACAAGGGGATAGCCCTTGGCCCTATGGCTTCACCTTTTTCAAGCTCCTAGCCTCAAGGTGACTCCATCTTGAGAAAAACATTCTCCTCTTTCTCTTCCCCCATCTTCTTCTCTACTTTCCTTGTTTTCTTTCTTCTAAAATTTGAAGGGCTAAGACATGACAAAATGAAGAGGAAGGGGGGTTCAGTCTTACTCTAGAAAGAGAGGAAGAGAGGGTAAGGGAAAAAGAAGGAAAGAGAGTAGAAAGATAAGATGTGACTAATTCTTTCTAGAATCTCATTTGTATTTCTTTTCTTATCCTTTTCTTTTCTTTTATTTTCTTTTCTTTTACTTTTCTTTTTCCCTTTACTTCCCTTCTCTCTTCCTTAATCACTAAGCTATTAAGGGTCGAAGGGTCAAAGAAACCTAGAATGTGTCATGCATGTAAAATGACTACAAAGCCCATCCTACAAATTGCCCTCCAACATGATATTAAATTTACAAAAATGCTAACCTATGAAATAACCCTCTAACTTGGGCAAGTAATTACCCATCGAGCCATCCAAACTTATCCCATGTAATTACCCTCCATCTTGGGTAATTAATTACAAGGACTGCCATCCCTTAATCTCCGATATAAAACCCCCTCCAACATGGAGTAACAATTACAAGATATGCCACTTCTATACACAAAACCCATCCTCCTTAATTCACAAAGCCACCTCCATGTACAATCACACTAATACAAAAGGGTATACTAAATACCACAACGTACACACAAATACTAATACCATTCAAATATTGCTCATCATGCAACTATGTATACCCAAATACAAAGAGACAGCCCTTTACACATACGAGCATTATACACACCACATATCATTTCACGCATAGGGATATTACAACCTTGGTGAGAAAACTCCTCCATGTCCCATGAAGATCAACAAGATGTCACATACACCTCAACCATGGCGAGTCCAACCACCCACCACAGCTGCACCTCCATCCTCAAGAGGAGTGGCACTCATCCACATCTCTAGCACAATGAGATGTTGATCAATTCTAGGCAATGCCTAAACTTCTCCCTTGTCACCGGCTTGGTAAATACATCCGCCACATTCTCGTAAGTGTGCACCTTCTCTATAGAGATCTCACCATCATCGACCCAATCACGAACTCTATGATACATCACCGCAATGTGTTTTGTCCTTGTGTGATAGACGTGATTCTTGGTTAAGCAAATTGCACTTTGACTACTCGAGAATATTTGGATGTTCTCTTGATCCAACCCAAGTTCATTCACCAAACCCCGCAACCAAATGGATTCCTTGGAAGCCTTCGTGATTGCCATGTACTCGGCCTCCGTATTAGATAATGTCGTCGTGGATTGTAGCATCAACCTCCAAGAAATAGGACGACTAGCAAGTTTGAAGATATACCCGATAGTAGTCATCCTCTTGTCAATATCTCCCGCATAATCCAATCAACATATCCCACAATATTTGAGTCAACTTTCTTCTCAAACATGATACCCAACTCCTTGGTACCCTTCAAATACCTCAAAATCCACTTCACCGCATTCCAATGCTCTTTTCCCAAATTTGACATGTATTTGCAAACTAGACCAACCGCTTGGGCTATGTCCAACCGTGTGCATATCATGGCATACATCAAGCATCCTACCGCATTTGCATACGGTACCGCCTTCATCTTCTCAATTTCCTCCACCGTCTTTTGACATTGCTCTTTGCTTAAAGCAAAATGAGAAGCAATTGGTGTGACAACCAGTTTCGCATCCATCATGTCATACCTCTCCACCACTTTAGAAACATAACTCTTTTGTGACAACCAGAACTTTCTGGCATCTCTACCTCTCTTTATCTTCATGACCAAAATCTTAGTAGCCGCCCCAAAGTCTTTCATGTCAAACTCATGGCTCAACTTAGATTTGAGCTCATCTATCATTGACACGTGCTTACATGCAATTAGCATGTCATCCACATATAAAAGAAGCATGATGGGGGACCCATCATCAAGAACCTTGTTGTACACACAACAATCATACTCACTCCTTGAGTATCCAATGTGCAACATGAAGGAGTCGAAGCGTTTGTCCCATTGTCTTGGCGATTGCTTGAGTCCATAGAGAGACTTCTTCAATCGGCACACAAAGTCTTCTTTGCCCACTTCTATGTAACGACCCGATTCCCGGGCCCGTTACTTTTTGGTATTTGCGCAGGTCCTGCAGTTAACCAGTGAAAACAAAATAGCCACGATGCAAAGATGTACAAAAATACCCAAATAGTGTCCAATTATTACATCCATATTGTACAAGAATGGTCCAACAATTGTGCATGAAGGAAAGTAAATACAATAAGAAAACAACTCTGAAAGCTGCAGACTCATGGTCAAATTCTGGCGCTATTAACTCTAGAGCATCTGCCTCCATATGTACATCGTCTGCGGTGCCACAGAGATGAAACCATAGGTAAGTCACAACAATTCTAGCAATAGAAACAAAGTAGTGCAAAAGTATGGAACATACTATAGTAAACAAAAGATGGTCAGATAGGTACAAAAGCAAAGTATGAGCTGACAGGTATGTAAGAGTGAATACTGGTAACTATTCAGAAGTGATGCATAAAGTAAGTGCAAAAGTAACGACTGTGGCGTGGCATGTGGTAGTAACACTATTTTGACCAATGGGATGTCAATAGTAAGACAATCAGGTTAACAATGTTTTGACCAATCGGTAATGTGATGACAATAGGTAGATCTAGTAATACTTAGGATGGTTATCGTTTGACTATTTATTAGTGTAGGCAGGCTTAATAATAAGAAGTCTAACTTAACTTCCAAATCAGCCAGTCAGTCAGGGCTTGAAGGCACAGGTCACTTCAAAGACCGCAGGAACAAGTCCATTGGTTGACCAACCCCCTTCCCATTCCTTCCTAGACACTGATTCAGTCGTAATTCAAGACCGCTTATTATTAAACCGTTCTATCACGTTCGAGTAGTCTCGACTTAGTCTGTAGAATAGTAGTAGTTGTGACTGAAGCAATGGTCTCAATCAATTATCAATTAGTGCAGCATTAATCAACTAGTGCATTAGTCTTAAATGCCGCAAGGGCCCAATAATGTGCTCCGTAAATGCCCGAGGGCCCAATAGTGTTTTCTGTAATGTGCTCCGTAAATGCCCGAGGGCCCAATAGTGTTTTCCGTAAGTGCTCCGTTAATGCCCGAAGGCCCAATAGTGTTCTCAGTAAATGTGCTCCGTAAATGCCCGAAGGCCCAACAGTGTGTTCCGACAATACAAACAACCATGAGTACAATACAGCAATCAAACTAGTGCATCAGCCTTGACTCGAGTGTACGATATGCAACCAGAAGTGCACCCATCCCACGGAGCAACTCGTGGAATATCAACCTACCATTCCTGCAGGGTGATGGTACAGCTTAACTAATAAGGGTGGACCCGGTCACTCCCGCACACTGCGTAGCTCAAGACTACCACGTATCCCGTGTATTATCATAGTCCAATGTTCATATCAGTGTTTGTATCAATATGGCCTCATGGGCCATGTATCAATCAGCTAGTGCAACAGTCTTAACTCGAGTGTACGATATGCAACCAGAAGTGCACCCATCCCACGGAGCAACTCGTGGAATATCTACCTACCATCCCCTACAGGGTAATTGTAACGGCCGGATTTCATCGTACAAGTATTTCCGTAACAAGACGGATTCAATCAGAGTAAATAATTTTTATATTTTTGTTCGTAACTCAAATCAGAAAACGGACTTCGTATTCGTGATCCTCGCGACGGTACGAACGCGTGGCTATTTTTTTTGTAATTTTTCGAAGACATTCCTATAAAATGATATTTAATGACAAAGCAATAATTAAATTATAATAATATTAAAAAAAAATTAAAAAAAATTGAAAATTTAGGCAGCCCACGTGAAAACGTGTGGTGCTCTTTTTCAACACTCACACCTAAACTCACCTAATATAATTAATGAGATTGACTAAAACTTTAATTAGTCATTGACTAATCCTAATAATAATTATTATAAACCCCTTTTTCCCCGTTTGTTCTCAGCCTGACACTCACAAAACCCAAGAAAAGGAAAAAAGAAAGAAAAGAAGGAGGAGAGTCTTAGATCTCTCTCCCTCTCTCGTCTTTCATCCATCTCCCCTGCTCAGTTCATCCCGTCGACCACCTGCCCCTGCCGTCCGCATCTCGACCCCTCGCCGCCGTTCGCCCTCGCCGCACAGACCCCCGCCCTGCCGCCTTGCGGCACCACCGGTTGCCGCCCTACGCCAGCCTCCCCTCTCCGGCAGGCCGCCCCCTCCGTGCCCCTCCTCCACGGGGACGCCGTGAGCTGAGCCGCCGTCCCAGCGCTCCGCCTTTTGCCGCGCAGCTGCCGTCGCTGCGAGCTTCCCGGGACCGCCAACCGACTCCTACTCCGGCCAGCTCATCGTACCTCCGTCTTTTGGCCACCTCCCTCCAACAGACCCGCGCTGCACCATCACCCTGCAAACAAATCAAGGCAGCATAAAAAAAACATCGTAAGATATTATATCACCATTAAATCACACAAATTTATCATTAAAATACAAACGTAAAAGAGGACAGGTCATATATTATGACATAGTACATTAACTAATGCATTATTTGATGCACGTCCTTCATAATACATATATGTTACAAGCAATTGTTTTATTCTAATGAAACCATGTCTGTGGGTTATCAATAATTAATAAGATACACAATTTTAGCCTTACACTACGTAATTATTCATATAATTACTATTTTTCATTAATGCTTACATCATCCTAGTTAAAATAGATGCTTTTATACATTAACTTCCACATTATTAATGAAAGCAGTAAGTGTCAAAAAAAAGAAAACAGTTCATATAAGTTCTAATTAACGGCAGTAGGATTAAACTACCAGGTTTAATATTAATTTAAATGACGCAGATAAAACGCGCCTTCCCTCGCAATCACCGGGACTTCCACCATTAACACCAGGCAAGTATTTATTGTATTTGAATTTGAGACAACTGCTAAAAACTAACACAATCATTTTTTTTAATACGCTCATATGTTATCTGTTGTAGCTGACTAAAAAGCAGACTTTTCATGTCAATAGTCTCTTGATAAAAGAACAACTTTCTCTGTATATTTTTAATTGAACCAAAACGGGACAGAGGGTATGATACAGCCCTCGAAATACAACGAGAACCCATCGATTACAGATGGAAAGGAAACTAGTCGGTGACTGGTTATGACACTTGGGTGGGGTTGGTCCTTAGTAGTAGGGTTCGTAGATGTAGCTTGACCACCTTACGGCTCCCTCCATAACCACACCAATGGAGGCAAGCAAGAAGGCGTCACGGTAAACCCCCGATGATAGGGTGCATCAAGTACATACTACCAACCCGGACAGGGACTTATCACGAGCACAATAAATGAAACATATAACAGCTTTACTCCTTGAACTGCAATTTCATATATGTTATGTTTCTCTTTCTGCACTTATCATTCATAATATGTGTCCTAACGCTCATACTTTTCTTTCTGCACTTTTTGTAAATATGTACTAACATTTTTTGTTCCATTGTAAACTGTTCTTAATTCTTTTACTTTAAATATCTTGCCGAGCTTCTCGCTGACATATATTTCATATGTTGTGAAATATATGTTAGGTTCAGAGACTGATTACTTTGCAGACCCCGTTTTTGAGGATCCTACCTTAGAGGTGGACCCCGCTGATCAGAGTTACGAGGACGCTGAGATCCTCCCTGCTGAAGACTAGAACTTCGTTGCAGTCTTTATCTATTTAGTTGTATTTGCTATTTTCCAGGTGTGTTTTGCTTTTAGCAGATTGTACGGCCATGCTAGGCATAAGTCGCTTTGTGTACTTTGCTTTAAAAAAACGCTGGAATAAGTTTGTAATAAATATTTGTGCTGTTTCTGAAACATTCGCGTGCAGGGACCTGCTTATTAAATAACGCTTATTGTGCTTAAGTCAAGGAAGGAAAAAAAAATACTCCTTCCTTGCTTTAAGCACAAGCGGACCCGCTCACGTTCTCGCTCCCGTAAATGGGAAGCGGGGCGTGACAGGTTTTAGTGGTGGCCCATGCAGGTCCTCTCCTCCTCCTGCACTCTGCGCAACACTTCAGAAACAGTATTGATATTATTACTAACCAGCTCGTTTAAATAAAGTTGTACACAAATATCTACCTTTTCTGTTTACAGCATGGCAGGAAGGTATAACACTCGCAATGGGAATGGAGTCAATGGGAACGGTAATCCCGACTTCAATGAACTCCTAGGTGTTATGAGAGGCATGCTGGAGATCCAGCAGCAGCTGATTCAGGAAGGACGACAAGCTGCGCCACCTGCACCACCGCCTCCTCCTCAAGCTACACCCGGAGCCAAGCAATTTCGGGAGCTGAACCCGAAGAGCTTCTCGGGAACAGAAGGGCCGATAGCAGCTGAAGAATGGGCCCGCAGTACGGAAGACGATCTGAGTCTTTCCCGTATTGATCAAGCTGGATGGGTCGAAGTCGCCAAGAAGCAACTGACGGGCAATGCACGAAACTGGTGGGACAGGGAAGAAGCCCGTTTGGTTAAGCCCATCAACTGGGCCATGTTTCGAGAGCATTTCAACGCTCAATATTTTCCTCGAGCAGCTAAGAGGGAACTGCATCAACGCTTTGTCAATCTGAAGCAAGACAACCGGACAGTTGATGAATACGAGGCGGAATTCTCTATGCTCAGTCGATTTACTCCACACCTGGTGGAGGATCCCGAAGACTGCGCAAATCAATTTCTCCAGGGGCTAGACCTGGATATTCAGGGTTCGATGTCTGCAACGAACCCAACCACACTTCAGGGAGTGTTGGACGCTGCCAGGGATTTTGAGCGTGTTCAGAAGCGTAAGAAGGCGCTTCAGATCGGAGGAAGCAGACGTCCACCGGAGCCACCCAGGGGCAATTTCAGGCCTACTCAGACTGTTCAATTCAAGAGGCCTGCTGCTCCTGTCAATAATCGACCTCAGATGGTCTGCTTTCACTGCAAGCGGACTGGACATCTCAAGAAGGACTGTAGAGAGCTGCTGAACCAATGCCTGATATGCGGATCATCTGCACATGCCGCCAGGGACTGCCCTCGCCGCACCAATAATCCGATGACTGTTGGACCTTCTGGACATGTTCAGCGTGGGGCTCCTGGACCAAATCAGCGTGGACCACCTCTGGCTCCACAGCAGAAAGTTTATGATCAGGCGAGGCAGAACCAGCCGAAGCGACAGGCATTTACCATGACTGCCGCTGAGGCCAAGACTGATGAACAAGTGACCTCAGGTATTACCTAAACTATTCTTTTTATATGCTTATGATATGTTTATATATGTGTGTTTGATTTATTTGCCCTTAGCTAAGATGTTACCCTACATTCTAGGTGTTATTTTAGTAGCCTCGCATCCGGCTATATCCCTATTTGATTCTGGAGCCTCTCACTGCTTCATATCCCGAGGATTTGTAGAAAAGCATTCTATTCGTATTGACCCTTTACCAAATTGCTGGAACATCACTACCGGGAGTGGAATAGTTAAAACTTCTAGTGGCTGTCGATCTTGCCCTATAGTGATATGTGGACACGAGTTGTTTGCAAATTTTATGTTAGTCGACATGCCAAACTTCGATGCAATATTCGGCATGGAATGGTTAGGAAATTTCTACGCTACCATCGATTGTCACAAGAAGAAGATAGTGTTCGAAATTCCTGATCATCCGGTGTTTGAATTCGCAAGCGGAGACCGTTCACTTGGACCTATCAAGTTTCGGGGCAAGCCGAACGAAATGATCATTGCATCAATGTTAGTCGAAACCGAGAAGCCTAGAGTGGTTCGAGATTTTGAGGATGTATTCCCTGAAGATATTTCAGGATTACCACCTGATCGAGCTTTGGAATTCACCATCGACCTTCTACCGAACACTCAACCGATTTCGAAGGCACCTTATCGCATGGCTCCTGCTGAACTGGAAGAACTTCGGAAACAACTCGACGACCTGTTGAAGAAGGGATTGATAAATCCCAGCGTATCTCCTTGGGGTGCACCAGTTCTTTTGGTAAAGAAGAAGGATGGATCAAGAAGGATGTGTGTGGATTACCGAGAACTGAATAAGGTAACCATAAAGAACAAGTACCCGCTTCCGCGCATTGACGACATCTTCGATCAACTCGGCGGATCGCAAGTATTTTCTAAATTGGATCTCCGAAGTGGTTATCATCAAGTGAAGGTTAGAAATGAAGATATTCCGAAGACTGCATTCCGGACCAAGTATGGGCATTATGAATTCGTAGTCATGCCATTCGGTGTGACTAACGCCCCAGCAGTATTCATGAATCTAATGAACTTGATTTTCTATGAGTTCTTGGATAAGTTCGTTGTGATATTGATCGACGACATCTTGGTCTACTCAAAGAATGAAGAAGAGCATGCCAAGCATCTGCGGATTGTATTGCAGACCTTGCGACATCATCGGTTGTATGCCAAGTACAGCAAGTGTGAATTTTGGCTAGACCGAATTGCATTCCTCGGGCATGTGGTATCTGGTGACGGTATCTCTGTCGACCCGGAAAAAGTAACCTCAGTCAGGAATTGGCCTACTCCTAGATCAGCATCAGATATCAGAAGTTTCCTAGGATTGGCGGGTTATTACCGTCGATTCATCAAGGACTTTTCAAAGATTGCTGAGCCTATGACTCGTCTGACGAGGAAAGATATCAAGTTCATCTGGTCCGAGGCATGTGAGAAAGCATTTGAAGAATTGAAGGCGAAGCTGACAACTGCACCAGTTCTGGCAATACCAGACAGGACTGGAGGATTTGAAGTGTATTGTGACGCATCTGGCAAGGGTCTCGGATGTGTTCTGCATCAACATAATCATGTTGTAGCATATGCTTCCCGACAACTGAAGACTCATGAGAAGAATTATCCAACTCATGATCTGGAGCTAGCTGCAGTTATATTTGCTCTAAAGATTTGGAGACATTTTCTATTGGGCGAGCAAGTCAAGATCTTCACCGACCACAAAAGTTTGAAGTACATCTGCACCCAGAAGGAGCTCAATATGAGGCAACGTAGATGGTTAGAACTTATGGCTGATTATGATATTGATCTTCAATATCACCCGGGAAAAGTGAATGTCGTACCAGATGCTTTAAGTCGATTACCAGCAATTATGACTCTCACAGCTCAATGGAGACTTCAGCAAGCTATGAGAGAATTCGAGATTGAAGTTATTTTGCCCGGGACTTCAGCAATATGGATGAATATGCAAATCCAGTCTACTATTGTGGATCGGATTAAAGCTGCTCAGTCTGGAGATGCAAAGTTACAGAAGATCAAAGCGCAAGTGGAAGCAGGTCTTCGAACGGTGTAACGGCATGTATTTTTCCAATACATTTAAATCAAGTATTTAAAGTAAATTCATTTTTAATTGTATTTTATAATGGTTTGTTAGGAGTCTTAAACTGATTTCAAAATTTCTTATAAAAATATTTTGGAGTACCAGACTAGTTATGAAGTATTTTAGTAAGATTGGATTTCATCAAATACCTCTGAAAGATCGGATAAAAATTCATTTCAGATATTGCTGTTTTGGCTCAATGAATTTATTTTCTATTCATACGTCTTCAAAACGTTTTCAAACTTCTGCAGTAGCATCCTATGATCATTTGGGGCTTCCCACATTAATTTCGTAATTTTCTGATATCGTTTCAATAGAGAACCCGCAAACCCGCTTTCTAAACGTTTTGGCCAAAAACTAGTATTTCCGTAGCTCAAACCCTGGAACGGTCTTCGTATTCGCGATCCTTGCGACAATACGATCTCGTGGGTATGTTTTGGTAATTTTTCGGACACGTTTACTAGTAGGGGCATTTTCGTAATTTCGTGTATATGCCTTACTAATTACTTTTGGGTCTAACTATTATTATTATCTCTAATTACTTTAATTACCTTAACTACCCCCCTAATCATCCAAGCTACCCGTTCTCAGCAACTACCCCCATTTCACTCATCTACCCCCCTTCATCTACCCCCTCTAATTTCACTTTTACCATTAACTAACCCTATAAATAAACACCCCTCCTTTGTATTAACACCCAGTTATCTCTCTCCCTTTATATTTTTTCGTTCGAACTAACTCAACAGCAGCCCGCTCTCGCACCCACCCTCACCCTCGTTCTCTCACTCACGCTCTCGTCGTCCGGCGGCCTCGACCGACGTCCGCCATCCCATCCGGTGACCGCCGTCGACTCGCCTGCAGCGCCCACGACGCCGCTCCGCCTCCGTGCGCCGCCGTCAGCACCCCCGAAGCCCGCGACGTGCCCTCGCCACCCTCTCGACAGCCTCCTCCGCCCCCACGAGGAATCGCCGTCGCCGTCTTCGCCCCGAGCGCCGCCACCGTCGACACCAACCTCCAAGCTCGCTCCGACCACCAAGCACCTCCGACGAAGCACGCCCCTCCAAGTGCTCCTCAGCTCGACCCCGCCCTCGTCCAAGCAGAGCTCCGCCAAGCTCTCCGCCGCTCCCCTTTGATCCCCGCCGTTGCTCCGACGACACAGCACGCCGCCGTCACCCTCCGACGTCATCGCCGTCCTCCCAACGCTCGGAACGCCACCCCGCCTCCGACTTCCACCCACACCGCGGCACCGCTCTGCCATCGCCGCTGCTTCGAGGACGTCGCCGCCGCCTGCGCTGCTCCGCCGCCTCGCCGTGCACCCCCCGCCCCCATCGCTGTCGACGGAAACGCCCCCTCCGCCGCTGTCGCTAACGAAGGTAATTGATATAACTCAATGGCAAGCTCGTAAATATAACGTATTTTCGTATTTTTTAATTAATAAATGAGTTTATTGGTTTTAAATCCATAAGTAATTATATAGGACCCAGAAAAATGTGAGACTACCTCTAGAAAATCAGAAATGACATTCTGGACCCAATGGCGCTAGTTTCATCTCAATCCGACGCTTAGTTTTTTCAGAATTAATTTTTAAGCCTATACGTTAAATCCGTTATTTTCGTTCAAAAATCTGTATCTTCTTATTTTCACGTAAACTAATATTTGAGAAAAATATATGTCTTAATACTCTTTGGGACGGTCGTTTTGACACCTCATTTGCAACTTTCCGATGTAGATTGCACCCAGAATAAATTCCTGAATAAATACGTCACTAATTGAAAAATAGTTTTTAAATTGTTTTTGAGCTTTTAAAAATTATAGAAATTACTATAAGCCTCAGAAAAATATTCTATCTTGCAGTAAAACTATTTTTATCATATATATGCTATATAAAAATTTAGAACCGTTTTCGACAACGTTTCAATAGGTTTAAAAATCAAAACGATCAGGTTTAATAAATAGAAAATAGTGTGTGCTTTAACCGATTGTTTCTTGTGTTTGCAGGTACCAATCCTCGTGCACCAGCTCTTCTAGCTCCAACCTCGTCTTGCCATGACGAGCTCTAAAATCGTAAGTCACGACATATTCTAAGTTTAGAAAACTAGTCTACTGTGCTTGCTTGAACTTGTAACACTTCACTTATAGCCTCGAACGGCTATTTGACTTGAACCAAACTAGAGAACTAAAATGAAAGTAATCTACCAAAGATTACTTTGCCAACTTTCAACTTGGGTAAATTGTGTGCTAGCCACACTACCACGTGCTCAAAGCACGGAAGTAACAGCTTTTGGTGTTGGACTTGTCTTTATCCTACTTGCTGGTTTTCAATGAGGAAGTCAACCAGTTGACCTGGTGTGACTAACATGTGGAACATCTGGTGGAACATCTCGTGGAACATCTTGTGGAACATCTCGAATAGATACACGTCACTGGGGTTTGGGGTAACTCATTGTAGGGAAAGTGTGGGAGCTATGACCGGAGTCACTCTCTCTCGCCTCGTCTCGTCTCGTTTTCAAAGTATGTTGTGGTTGACGCCCAGGATTTGCTCCCCGTGGCAATGGAGATGACCCATGGTTGCATATCATACTTTCCTACATGAGTCACGTAGTTACTTTTGCTCAGTCACCTTTACTTTACGCATTACAGTCACCTTTACTTTACAGTACATGCACTTTACTTTCCTTGCCAGTACAGTCACCGCACTCTACTTGCCGTACTTTTACTTTCTACACTTGTACAGACACTGCACCGTACTTTACTTTACTTTCACTTTGGTCTGCTTTGTCATACTTGTACAATACCTCTCTTTCTTTATTTAGAATTGTTGTGACTTACCTACGGTTCCATTTCCGTGGCACCGCAGACGACATACATATGGAGGCAGATGCTCTAGAGTTAATAGCGCCAGACTTCGACCATGAGACCGCAGCTTTCAGAGCTATTTTCGGTTATGTACTGTATTTTCTTTCTTTCAGGTATCGTTGGAATATTTGTACGGAATGGATTGTAATAATTGGACACTATTTTGGGTATTTTTGTACATCTCTGCATCGTGGCTATTTTGATTTCACTGGTTAACTGCAGAACCTGCGCAAATATCAAATAAGTAACGGGCCCCCGAGAGCGGGTCGTTACAAGTTTGGTGGCCCTACGCAGGTCCTCGCTAACTACCTCGTGAACATTATAGTAAGATCCGGATGTATAATATAAAATACTCAAATTGAACTCTCGAGTACGAGATGTCTCGAGTGTTCACCTGTATTGGATATACGGGTGAAGTGTCCTTATTACCATCTTCATTAGGTCTTCCTTACTTCCTTTAAACTCTTAACCCTTGCTTAGGAATTCGTGTTTCATTCTTGGTTATACCCTCCCTAGTAACCTCTTTGATAGCAGTTATAGTGATTTTTCATCCTTTGAACTATCTACCCACTTCACCACCTTTCCTTCAGTTGATGATGGCACTCATAAGAATGATGATCTTCCTTCAATGGACCATGATACCGGTCAATGTGCTTGGCTAAAGTCTGTTGGATCAACCTGGCTAGACTGTGCATAAGTGATCCTGGCTTAGTCACTTCCCTGGCCTTGTCCGCTGGACCGCAAGGACGTAAATAATGATTATGTAACGACATCGATCTTCATCACTAGCACCCCTTTCTTTAGTTAGTGATGACCTTCTGATCATTCTACTAATTCTTTTAATTCTTCCTAATCGCTTTTAGTTCATCTAAACTTTAGCTACGTTTATTCTAAGGAGGGTAGCATTCGGTTATCGATCACCAGAAGTTCGAGTTCGACAACGGAAGCGAATCGAAGGATGCTCAGAAGTATTGGAGTTTGGTACTGAAGAAATTGAGACGAGCCAAACCTGGCGTGTAAGTGTAGGTTGTTTGTGTCTTTTCATCCTTCTTGAGCTCGTGTTTCTCTTCTATTCGTACCCTATTCCTTTCCCACCGACCACCTCCCCCTCTTTAATTCTTTTGTCCGCTTCCCCCCTCGAGACCCGTGCCCGCCGAACCCTACCCTACCTAACCCCGACTTTCGCTGCCCCTCTCCCCCCATTTTTAAAAAAACCCCCTCCTTCCTCCCCAAGCCACCCCGTGGCTTCCCTCAGACATCACCCCCCCTCCTCCTCCCGGCCTCTCCCCCAAGCGAGCTCGATCGGACCCCGCATCGCCACTCCGATCTCCGATCCGCCAGCCTCACCCGAAGATCCGCCAGCTTCCGCTTCGCTCCATCCAGCCAGCCGCAGCCCCCGCCATGGATCGCCAGCCAGTCGGAGCCCTCGCCGTCGCAGATCGCCAGCCGCCGATGGCCCGCCAACGACCTTGGGGTCTGTTGGGCGTAGCAGCAACCCTCGCCGCCACCCATGCTTTGGCCGTGTGGTCGGGATATTGGGAACCCGTCGCTATGGGTATCATTGGGAGCTCCTTTTTCTGGTTCTTCCCCCTTGAGCTGCCCAGCTTCGATTCCCTCTTAGGGCCGCTCCTTCGTGTTTGTGGGTTCATAACTTTTTGGTTGTTGAACTGCTTAGGGCTGATGATGATGGCAGTAGATATCGACCATTGGTGTTGGCATCTAGTATTATTGGCGACGATTATTGGCTTGCTTTTGGCCTTAGGTTTTGATGTTGGATGTCCGTATTGTGCTCGGATTTGGGAGACGGCTAGGATGTTGGCTTCTTGTTGGATGTTATGGAAACTGCTGGAAAAAGTGGTAGCGATGATCTTGACCCGCGAGAATTGGCCTTACATTTGCCTATACGTATCGATCTGGATATTGACTTGTAATTTGGTAGAATTGCAAATGAAGTCCTTTGTGTTCGGCTGGTTAAGTTGTAGCAGCGCGAATGCATTAGCTTTAGCCATTACGTTTATGTATGCTGTATTGATGACTTACTTGGCTTGGCCCCGTTAGTCATCATTAGCCTAAGTTGAAATTTTAAGCTTTATGATCTATCTTTTTGATGTGAATATTGATTAGTTTGCTACTGACTTATCACCTTAGGTTCCAAGTTCGATCAGATGTCATCATCTTAATAGCTCTCTTTTTTGTGTAATGACATTATCTTATATTTTGGCTACTTGATAATATATATTGGTGACATCCCATATTTTCTTATCACATTTCATGTTATTTACAACCTGATTTACAAAGATTATTATCTTACTATCATTTATTTGCTTGAGCTTCTTTATAATATCAATTATTTGTTTCAAAAATATTTTTAAATTCCGAGGACGGAATTATTTTTAAGGAGGGTAGAATGTAACGGCCTGTATTTTTCCAATACATTTAAATCAAGTATTTAAAGTAAATTCATTTTTAATTGTATTTTATAATGGTTTGTTAGGAGTCTTAAACTGATTTCAAAATTTCTTATAAAAATATTTTGGAGTACCAGACTAGTTATGAAGTATTTTAGTAAGATTGGATTTCATCAAATACCTCTGAAAGATCGGATAAAAATTCATTTCAGATATTGCTGTTTTGGCTCAATGAATTTATTTTCTATTCATACGTCTTCAAAACGTTTTCAAACTTCTGCAGTAGCATCCTATGATCATTTGGGGCTTCCCACATTAATTTCGTAATTTTCTGATATCGTTTCAATAGAGAACCCGCAAACCCGCTTTCTAAACGTTTTGGCCAAAAACTAGTATTTCCGTAGCTCAAACCCTGGAACGGTCTTCGTATTCGTGATCCTTGCGACAATACGATCTCGTGGGTATGTTTTCGTAATTTTTTGGACACGTTTACTAGTAGGGGCATTTTCGTAATTTCGTGTATATGCCTTACTAATTACTTTTGGGTCTAACTATTATTATTATCTCTAATTACTTTAATTACCTTAACTACCCCCTAATCATCCAAGCTACCCGTTCTCAGCAACTACCCCCATTTCACTCATCTACCCCCCTTCATCTACCCCCTCTAATTTCACTTTTACCATTAACTAACCCTATAAATAAACCCCCCTCCTTTGTATTAACACCCAGTTATCTCTCTCCCTTTATATTTTTTCGTTCGAACTAACTCAACAGCAGCCCGCTCTCGCACCCACCCTCACCCTCGTTCTCTCACTCACGCTCTCGTCGTCCGGCGGCCTCGACCGACGTCCGCCGTCCCCTCCGGTGACCGCCGTCGACTCGCCTGCAGCGCCCACGACGCCACTCCGCCTTCGTGCGCCGCCGTCAGCACCCCCGAAGCCCGCGACGTGCCCTCGCCACCCTCTCGACAGCCTCCTCCGCCCCCACGAGGAGTCGCCGTCGCCGTCTTCGCCCCGAGCGCCGCCACCGTCGACACCAACCTCTAAGCTCGCTCCGACCACCAAGCACCTCCGACGAAGCACGCCCCTCCAAGTGCTCCTCAGCTCGACCCCGCCCTCGCCCAAGCAGAGCTCCGCCAAGCTCTCCGCCGCTCCCCTTTGATCCCCGCCGTTGCTCCGACGACACAGCACGCCGCCGTCACCCTCCGACGTCATCGCCGTCCTCCCAACGCTCGGAACGCCACACCGCCTCCGACTTCCACCCACACCGCGGCACCGCTCCGCCATCGCCGCTACTTCGAGGACGTCGCCGCCGCCTGCGCTGCTCCGCCGCCTCGCCGTGCACCCCCCGCCCCCATCGCCGTCGACGGAAACGCCCCCTCCGCCGCTGTCGCTAACGAAGGTAATTGATATAACTCAATGGCAAGCTCGTAAATATAACGTATTTTCGTATTTTTTAATTAATAAATGAGTTTATTGGTTTTAAATCCATAAGTAATTATATAGGACCCATAAAAATGTGAGACTACCTCTAGAAAATCAGAAATGACATTCTGGACCCAATGGCACTAGTTTCATCTCAATCCGACGCTTAGTTTTTTCAGAATTAATTTTTAAGCCTGTACGTTAAATCCGTTATTTTCGTTCAAAAATCTGTATCTTCTTATTTTCACGTAAACTAATATTTGAGAAAAATATATGTCTTAATACTCTTTGGGGCGGTCGTTTTGACACCTCATTTGCAACTTTCCGATGTAGATTGCACCCAGAATAAATTCCTGAATAAATACGTCACTAATTGAAAAATAGTTTTTAAATTGTTTTTGAGCTTTTAAAAATTATAGAAATTACTATAAGCCTCAGAAAAATATTCTATCTTGCAGTAAAACTATTTTTATCATATATATGCTATATAAAAATTTAGAACCGTTTTCGACAACGTTTCAATAGGTTTAAAAATCAAAACGATCAGGTTTAATAAATAGAAAATAGTGTGTGCTTTAACCGATTGTTTCTTGTGTTTGCAGGTACCAATCCTCGTGCACCAGCTCTTCTAGCTCCAACCTCGTCTTGCCACGACGAGCTCTAAAATCGTAAGTCACGACATATTCTAAGTTTAGAAAACTAGTCTACTGTGCTTGCTTGAACTTGTAACACTTCACTTATAGCCTCGAACGGCTATTTGACTTGAACCAAACTAGAGAACTAAAATGAAAGTAATCTACCAAAGATTACTTTGCCAACTTTCAACTTGGGTAAATTGTGTGCTAGCCACACTACCACGTGCTCAAAGCACGGAAGTAACAGCTTTTGGTGTTGGACTTGTCTTTATCCTACTTGCTGGTTTTCAATGAGGAAGTCAACCAGTTGACCTGGTGTGACTAACATGTGGAACATCTGGTGGAACATCTCGTGGAACATCTTGTGGAACATCTCGAATAGATACACGTCACTGGGGTTTGGGGTAACTCATTGTAGGGAAAGTGTGGGAGCTATGACCGGAGTCACTCTCTCTCGCCTCGTCTCGTCTCGATTTCAAAGTATGTTGTGGTTGACGCCCGGGATTTGCTCCCCGTGGCAATGGAGATGACCCATGGTTGCATATCATACTTTCCTACATGAGTCACGTAGTTACTTTTGCTCAGTCACCTTTACTTTACGCATTACAGTCACCTTTACTTTACAGTTTATGCACTTTACTTTCCTTGCCAGTACAGTCACCGCACTCTACTTGCCGTACTTTTACTTTCTACACTTGTATAGACACTGCACCGTACTTTACTTTACTTTCACTTTGGTCTGCTTTGTCATACTTGTACAGTACCTCTCTTTCTTTATTTAGAATTGTTGTGACTTACCTACGGTTCCATTTCCGTGGCACCGCAGACGACATACATATGGAGGCAGATGCTCTAGAGTTAATAGCGCCCGACTTCGACCATGAGACCGCAGCTTTCAGAGCTATTTTCGGTTATGTACTGTATTTTCTTTCTTTCAGGTATCGTTGGAATATTTGTACGGAATGGATTGTAATAATTGGACACTATTTTGGGTGTTTTTGTACATCTCTGCATCGTGGCTATTTTGATTTCACTGGTTAACTGCAGAACCTGCGCAAATATCAAATAAGTAACGGGCCCCCGAGAGCGGGTCGTTACAAACGGATTTTCTTATCCATGAAGACGGATCTTTGAGATATGGCAGCAGAATTTGCGTACCATCAGGCGATATCCGAGAAGAACTCATGAAAGAAGCACATAGCTCTCCATACTCCATTCATCCTGGTGGAACTAAGATGTACAAGGATCTTCGTCTGTATTTTTGGTGGCATGGTATGAAGAGGAGCGTAGCTCGAAGCGTCGCCAAGTGCCTTGTGTGTCAGCAAGTAAAGGCTGAGCATCATCGCACTGCTGGATTGCTTCAACCTCTGCCTATTCCGGAATGGAAGTGGCAGCACATCACTATGGATTTCGTGACTGGACTACCTCGGAGTACTAAGCAGAATGATGCGATTTGGGTGATCGTCGACCGATTAACCAAATCAGCACATTTCATACCTTTCCGAGTGGGACAATCTACGGAAATACTTGCTAAGAAGTACATGGAGGTAATAATTTATCCTAAACCTTTAAAAACTTCTTTCTAGTATACGTTGTGATGTAATCGATAATCGTGCAGGAGATTGTTCGACTACATGGAGTTCCAGTGAGCATTGTCTCTGATCGGGACACTAGATTTACATCTCAATTTTGGAAGAGTCTGCAATCCAATTTGGGTACCAGTCTTAGTTTTAGCACTGTGTATCACCCGCAGACGGATGGCCAATCAGAGCGTACCATCCAGATATTGGAGGACATGTTACGAGCTTGTATGCTGGATTTCAAAGGCTCGTGGGAAGATCATCTTCACCTAGTAGAGTTTGCCTATAACAATAGCTACCAAGCTAGCATTGGCATGGCCCCATTTGCTGCACTTTATGGGAGAAAATGTCGTTCCCCGCTGAGCTGGGATGACATTGGTGATCAAGAAGTTTTGGGTCCTGAAATGATCGTAGAAGCCGTTGACGTAGTACGCACCATCAGAGACAAACTTCGCATTGCGCAAGACCGGTACAAGCACTGGGCCGACGCGAAGCGTCGTCATCTAGAGTTTCAACCTGGGGATCATGTATTCCTGAAAATATCTCCTAACCGTGGATTGATAAGATTTGGAAGAAGAGGAAAGCTCAGTCCGAGATTCATTGGACCCTTCGATGTATTGGAACGAGTTGGAGAAGTGGCCTACCGTCTGGCGTTACCACCTTCACTGGAGGGAGTGCATGATGTGTTTCATGTCTCCCAGCTGCGTCGTTATATTAGTGATCCTGCTCATGTAGTTGACCACTCAGAGATCAGCGTGCGACCAGATCTTACCTATGAGCAGCAGCCGGTACAGATTCTGGATCGACGTCAAAAGATTCTTAAGAATAAAGTTATCAACCTTGTCAGAGTAATGTGGCGTCGCGACTCGCCTGGAGAATCCACATGGGAGCGTGAAGACGATATGCAAGAACGCTACCCTTATTTATTCAGCTAGTAAGATGAAGTTAATAGTAAGTATTCTTGACCGAACTCCCTTGTTTTCTTGAATGCTATGACATTACCTTATATATTTCATGCTAGTTACAACTTAGTTTACTAGGTCGTTTTGTCCAAATTCCGAGGACGGAATTTTTATAAGGAGGGTAGAATGTAACAGACGGATTTCATCGTACAAGTATTTCCGTAACAAGACGGATTCAACCAGAGTAAATAATTTTTATATTTTTGTTCGTAACTCAAATCAGAAAACGGACTTCGTATTCGTGATCCTCGCGACGGTACGAACGCGTGGCTATTTTTTTGTAATTTTTCGAAGACATTCCTATAAAATGATATTTAATGACAAAGCAATAATTAAATTATAATAATATTAAAAAAACAAATTAAAAAAAATTGAAAATTTAGGCAGCCCACGTGAAAACGTGTGGTGCTCTTTTTCAACACTCACACCTAAACTCACCTAATATAATTAATGAGATTGACTAAAACTTTAATTAGTCATTGACTAATCCTAATAATAATTATTATAAACCCCTTTTTCCCCGTTTGTTCTCAGCCTGACACTCACAAAACCCAAGAAAAGGAAAAAAGAAAGAAAAGAAGGAGGAGAGTCTTAGATCTCTCTCCCTCTCTCGTCTTTCATCCATCTCCCCTGCTCAGTTCATCCCGTCAACCATCTGCCCCTGCCGTCCGCATCTCGACCCCTCGTCGCTGTTCGCCCTCGCCGCACAGACCCCCGCCCTGCCGCCTTGCGGCACCACCGGTTGCCGCCCTACGCCAGCCTCCCCTCTCCGGCAGGCCGCCCCCTCCGTGCCCCTCCTCCACGGGGACGCCGTGAGCTGAGCCGCCGTCCCAGCGCTCCGCCTTTTGCCGCGCAGCTGCCGTCGCTGCGAGCTTCCCGGGACCGCCAACCGACTCCTACTCCGGCCAGCTCATCGTACCTCCGTCTTTTGGCCACCTCCCTCCGACAGACCCGCGCTGCACCATCACCGTGCAAACAAATCAAGGCAGCATAAAAAAAACATCGTAAGATATTATATCACCATTAAATCACACAAATTTATCATTAAAATACAAACGTAAAAGAGGACAGGTCATATATTATGACATAGTACATTAACTAATGCATTATTTGATGCACGTCCTTCATAATACATATATGTTACAAGCAATTGTTTTATTCTAATGAAACCATGTCTGTGGGTTATCAATAATTAATAAGATACACAATTTTAGCCTTACACTACGTAATTATTCATATAATTACTATTTTTCATTAATGCTTACATCATCCTAGTTAAAATAGATGCTTTTATACATTAACTTCCACATTGTTAATGAAAGCAGTAAGTGTCAAAAAAAAAGAAAACAGTTCATATAAGTTCTAATTAACGGCAGTAGGATTAAACTACCAGGTTTAATATTAATTTAAATGACGCAGATAAAACGCGCCTTCCCTCGCAATCACCGGGACTTCCACCATTAACACCAGGCAAGTATTTATTGTATTTGAATTTGAGACAACTGCTAAAAACTAACACAATAATTTTTTTTAATACGCTCATATGTTATCTGTTGTAGCTGACTAAAAAGCAGATTGTACGGCCATGCTAGGCCTAAGTCGCTTTGTGTACTTTGCTTTAAAAAAACGCTGGAATAAGTTTGTAATAAATATTTGTGCTGTTTCTGAAACATTCGCGTGCAGGGACCTGCTTATTAAATAACGCTTATTGTGCTTAAGTCAAGGAAGGAAAAAAAATACTCCTTCCTTGCTTTAAGCACAAGCGGACCCGCTCACGTTCTCGCTCCCGTACATGGGAAGCGGGGCGTGACAGTAATGGTACAGCTTAACTAATAAGGGTGGACCCGGTCACTCCCGCACACTTCGTAGCTCAAGACTACCCCATAACCCGTGTTGTATCACATTTCACATTTACAACTGTATCAGTATCCGTGTCCGTATCCATATCTGTATCCGTATCCATGTCCGTATCCTTATCCGTATGGCCTCATAGACCCATCATTTCGTACATCCAACAATGTGTACAACAATACATCCAACAATGTGTACAACACATACATATATATGGTATTTACTTGCTGAAAAGTCAAGGCAGAAGCCTCAACAGAGAATATCAGTCCTGAGCAATGCTTTGAAGTCCAACAACTATGATATCTAATTCCATAAAAGTGCATTATCTTAATTTAGTCCTGATCAATGCTTTGAAGTCCAACAACTATGATATCAATATCCATAAAAGTGTACTATCTCAATTTAATCCTTTAGTCATTCCACTATTGTTTAGTTCTCTAGTTAATTTAGTCTCTAGTCATCTGTTCAGGTCAATAACTGTTCTGAGACTAGATGGCATGTCCTAAGTTCGTACAAGTACACTATCCAGATTTCTAAAGTTAGAATTAGAGTGACTTACTATCGAGATCGTCGTAGCAAGACGAGGTTGGAGCTAGAGCTTTTAAAGATGCTGGTGTAAGAAAATGGGTACCTGCAAATACAAGAAAACATTAGTTACGAGTTACCCTATTTTCTACCTATTTAATCTTATCGTTTCGATTTTATAATCGATTGAAACGTTGTCAAAAAGTGTTCTAAATTTTTCTATAGCCTAGATATAAGGAAAATAATTTTATCGTAGGAGGAAATATTTTTCTGAAGTTTATACTAATTTTTATAATTTTTAAAAGCTCAAAATAGATTTAAAACTAATTTTTAATTAAGTAACGTAATTATTCAATAATTTCTTCTGGATGCAATCTGCATCGGAAAGTTTCGAATGAACTGTCAAAATGGCCGTCTCGGAGAGTACTTTAACATATATTTTTCTCACCTACTAGTGTCCGTGAAAATATCAAGTTACGGATTTTTGAACGAAAATCACGTATTTAACTTTTAGGCTTAAAAATTAGTTTTGGAAAAACCAAGCGTCAGATTGAGACGAAACTAGTGCCATTGGGTCCAGAATGTCATTTCTGATTTTTCAGAGGCGGTCTCACATTTTTTCTGGTCTCTATAATATTTATTATAAATTTTTGACCAATAAAACCCATATTTTATAATTATAATATTCGTGAAAATACGTTTATACGTATTTTTCGTTTTAAAAAAACCCCGTATATCTGTCTTACCCTCTCCTTACGTGTATGCAGCGGAGATCGGAGGGGGTGTGTCGCTCCGTGGGCTCGGACGGCGTGGGGGTGTGCTCGGCGGAGCGGGAGGCGGGGAAGAACGGCGGCGGAGGCGGCGAGTCGTTGGGGTGCGGGCTTCACCGGCGGTAGGCGACTGACAGAGGGAGACGGGCGCGGGCTCGGAGTGAAGCGGCAGGCTCATCGGAGAGCTTGTGTCGACGGTGACGGGAAAGTGGGGCGGCGTTCGCGTTGCCGTCGTCGGAGGTCAGAGACGAGCAGCGAGCGGGAGTGGGGGGCTGTGCAGGCTTCGTCGGAGAAGCTAGCGTCGGGGGTGCTCGCGGTTGCAGCGGCCTCGGCGACATGCACGACGACATGGGCTCCGGTGGCGTTGGGGCGTAGCTCGAGGACGGCGAGGCGAGGGTTTCGGGGCGCTGCTTGTCGATGACTGACGGCGGAGGCGTGGGCGAGGTGAAGCGGAGCAACTCCGGTGGGTTGCTGTGCTGCTTGGAGACGGAGGATGCATGGGTTGAAGGCGATCTTCGGAGCAGCGGGGGTCTGTGACGGGGGTCGGGGTCGCTCGGTGTTGAGGGCGTCGCCGTGGGTCAGCCTTCGGACTGGAGAATGGGGGGAAGAGAGAGATGAGAACGAGAGACTGTGTGTGAGTAGGGTGTGGGTTCCGGTGTGGGTTCGAGTGAATCGTGCTTGGGAACGAAGAAGAACGCAATTAGGGTAGGGGTTTTTATAGTTAAGTTGGATTAGTATTAGGGTTAATTAGTCAAAGCTAATTAATATTGTTAGGTAGTATTTAATGTAAACTTTAGACTAAGTTTTAAAGGGGGGAAAATGCATGCACCACGTTTAAACGTGGGGGGGTGGTCACGGGTAGGTTAGGTTAATTAAAATAGTTAATAAGGTAATTAGTAATTAAGTAAAAAGGTTAAAACCTGATTAGTAGATAGAGTCAAAAATACAAAATTACGATTTTGCCCCTACCAGTAAACGTGTCCGAAAAATTACGAAAACATACCCACGGGATCGTTTCGTCGCGAGGATCGTGAATACGAAGTCCGTTACGGGGTTTGAGCTACGGAAATACTAGTTTTTGGCCAAAACGTTTAGGAAGCGGGTTTGCGGGTTCTCTATCGATTTGACTTCAGAAAATTACGAAATTAATGTGGGAAGCCCTAAATGATCATTGAATGTTACCGTAAAAGTTTGAAATCGTTTTGATGATGTTTGTATGGAAAATAAATTCATTAAGTCAAAACAGTAAAAACTGAAAATGAATTTTATCAGAAATGTTTTGAGTATTTGATGAAATCCGATCTTACTAAAATACTCCATCCCTAGTCTGGTACTTCAAAATATTTTTATAAGAAATTTTTGAAATCGGTAAAACTCCTAACAAACCATTATAAAATAGTTTAAAAATTGAAAAAATTGGTCAAATAGGTAAATAGTTTGTCTTGATGAAGACATGCCGTTACATCCTACCCTCCTTAAAATAATTCCGTCCTCGGAATTTCTTAAACAAATAATCTTTGTTATGAAGAAGCTCAAGCAAATAAATGATAGAAAAGATAGTAATCTAGTAAAATAGGTTGTAAATAACATGAAATATAATGCGACATTACAGCATCTAGAAAGCAAGAGATGTTACATATGAATACATACTATTGACATCACCATAGCTTCCGTAACTGCTCCTGAGACCAGTATCATTACAATAGTTACTCTGACTTCTCAAGTAGTCGAAAATTATCGCATGAAAATGAGGGCTATTATGATGACAACATCTGTTCGAACTTGGAACCTGAGGTGATAAGCCAGTAGCAAGCTATTTAAACCACATAAATCGGAAGATCATAAAGTTTATTCGTGCTACTGGTGACCAACTGGTTCTAGTCACAGATGTCGTCCATAATATATCATGTAACGATTAATCCACGGGTACCAACAACATCAATCTCCATAATGCCCAACCACATGCTAACGTCCAGCTCAATGCCCAAAGGTAAGTACAGGGCCAACACCCAAAATCAGTACTCACTTCTAGTATTCCTTCCATCAATCTCCATAATATCCCACAATAAGGCAGGATCCAAGCTCTCATCCAGAGCCAAGAACAAGGCCTACATCCAACTTCAACTCCCAAGGCCAAAATCATGCCAATAAGCATCGTCATTATTCCTTCCGTAGACCAATACTTGACATTCGCGACACCCAACATCACCCAACAAATGAACAACCAAAAGAACACTTTTCCGCAAACCAAAAGGAGTAGTCGCAAGAGGAAGCCTAAACGGGACATCAATCTGGGTGAGACCCAGGGCAGAGGGCTCAAGAGAAGCCCAATGATCACGGCTTCCCAAGATCTCAGCCAAGCGGCGGTAGCGAGGGTGGCGACGAGGGTTGTCGCCAAGGCGAACAATCTCCAAGGTCGTTGGTGGGTTATTGGCTGTTGTGGATCCACTGCGGCGAGGGTTGCAGTTGGTTGGCGATCTATGGCAGGGGCTTCGGTTGGCTGTCGATCCATGGCGGGGGCTTCTGATGTGGGGTGGAGTGAAAGCTGGCGGAGCTTCGGGTGAGGTGGGTCGAGTTCGCTTGGGGAAGAGGCCGGGAGAAGGATGGGCGATGTCTGAGCGAAAAGGGAACCACGGGGTGGCTTGGGAAGGAAGGAGAAGAGGGTCTTTTAAAGAAAAAGAGGGCACCGAAAGTCATCGGTAGGGTGGGGTAGGGTTAGGCATGAACGGGGCTCGAGGTGATGATGAGGACAAAAAGCAATAACGAGGGGCAAGTGGTAGGTGGAAAAAGATACGTCTCATGGGAAATCGGGCACAAGACGTAGGTAGGAGTTAGAATGGAAATACGATCTAAAGAATATGTAACAACCTACACTTGTACATCGGGTTTGGCTCGTCTCAAATCCTTTAGCATCATCCTTCAATACTTCTGAGTGTCCTTTAATTTACTTCCGCTGTCGAGCTATCCTCCTTAAAATAGACGTAACTAGAGTATGGGTTAAGAGTTCAAAGAGGATGATGGGAATCAAGGAAGACCTAATGAAGATGGTAATACGGACGTTTCACCCATATATCCAATACAGGTGGACACTCAAGACATCATGTACTCGAGAGTTCTATTTGAGTATTTTTATAATGTACACCCTGATTTTGCTATATTGTTCACGAGGTAGGTAGCGCGGACCTGCATGGGCCACCAAAGCTGTAATGACCCGATTCCCGGGCCCGTTACTTTTTGGTATTTGCGCAGGTCCTGCAGTTAACCAGTGAAAATAAAATAGCCACGATGCAGAGATGTACAAAAATACCCAAATAGTGTCCAATTATTACATCCATATTGTACAAGAATGGTCCAACAATTGTGCATGAAGGAAAGTAAATACAACAAGAAAACAACTCTGAAAGCTGCAGACTCATGGTCAAATTCTGGCGCTATTAACTCTAGAGCATCTGCCTCCATATGTACATCGTCTGCGGTGCCACAGAGATGAAACCGTAGGTAAGTCACAACAATTCTAGCAATAGAAACAAAGTAGTGCAAAAGTATGGAACATACTATAGTAAACAAAAGATGGTCAGATAGGTACAAAAGCAAAGTATGAGCTGACAGGTATGTAAGAGTGAATACTGGTAACTATTCAGAAGTGATGCATAAAGTAAGTGCAAAAGTAACGACTGTGGCGTGGCATGTGGTAGTAACACTATTTTGACCAATGGGATGTCAATAGTAAGACAATCAGGTTAACAATGTTTTGACCAATCGGTAATGTGATGACAATAGGTAGATCTAGTAATACTTAGGATGGTTATCGTTTGACTATTTATTATTGTAGGCAGGCTTAATAATAAGAAGTCTAACTTAACTTCCAAATCAGCCAGTCAGTCAGGGCTTGAAGGCACAGGTCACTTCAAAGACCGCAGGAACAAGTCCATTGGTTGACCAACCCCCTTCCCATTCCTTCCTAGACACTGATTCAGTCGTAATTCAAGACCGCTTATTATTAAACCGTTCTATCACGTTCGAGTAGTCTCGACTTAGTCTGTAGAATAGTAGTAGTTGTGACTGAAGCAATGGTCTCAATCAATTATCAATTAGTGCAGCATTAATCAACTAGTGCATTAGTCTTAAATGCCGCAAGGGCCCAATAATGTGCTCCGTAAATGCCCGAGGGCCCAATAGTGTTTTCCGTAATGTGCTCCGTAAATGCCCGAGGGCCCAATAGTGTTTTCCGTAAGTGCTCCGTTAATGCCCGAAGGCCCAATAGTGTTCTCAGTAAATGTGCTCCGTAAATGCCCGAAGGCCCAACAGTGTGTTCCGACAATACAAACAACCATGAGTACAATACAACAATCAAACTAGTGCATCAGCCTTGACTCGAGTGTACGATATGCAACCAGAAGTGCACCCATCCCACGGAGTGGAATATCTACCTACCATTCCTGCAGGGTGATGGTACAGCTTAACTAATAAGGGTGGACCCGGTCACTCCCGCACACTGCGTAGCTCAAGACTACCCCGTATCCCGTGTATTATCATAGTCCAATGTTCATATCAGTGTTTGTATCAATATGGCCTCATGGGCCATGTATCAATCAGCTAGTGCAACAGTCTTAACTCGAGTGTACGATATGCAACCAGAAGTGCACCCATCCCACGGAGCAACTCGTGGAATATCTACCTACCATCCCCTACAGGGTAATGGTACAGCTTAACTAATAAGGGTGGACCCGGTCACTCCCGCACACTTCGTAGCTCAAGACTACCCCATAACCCGTGTTGTATCACATTTCACATTTACAACTGTATCAGTATCCGTGTCCGTATCCATATCTGTATCCGTATCCATGTCCGTATCCTTATCCGTATGGCCTCATAGACCCATCATTTCGTACATCCAACAATGTGTACAACAATACATCCAACAATGTGTACAACACATACATATATATGGTATTTACTTGCTGAAAAGTCAAGGCAGAAGCCTCAACAGAGAATATCAGTCCTGAGCAATGCTTTGAAGTCCAACAACTATGATATCTAATTCCATAAAAGTGCATTATCTTAATTTAGTCCTGATCAATGCTTTGAAGTCCAACAACTATGATATCAATATCCATAAAAGTGTACTATCTCAATTTAATCCTTTAGTCATTCCACTATTGTTTAGTTCTCTAGTTAATTTGGTCTCTAGTCATCTGTTCAGGTCAATAACTGTTCTGAGACTAGATGGCATGTCCTAAGTTCGTACAAGTACACTATCCAGATTTCCAAAGTTAGAATTAGAGTGACTTACTATCGAGATCGTCGTAGCAAGACGAGGTTGGAGCTAGAGCTTTTAAAGATGCTGGTGTAAGAAAATGGGTACCTGCAAATACAAGAAAACATTAGTTACGAGTTACCCTATTTTCTACCTATTTAATCTTATCGTTTCGATTTTATAATCGATTGAAACGTTGTCAAAAAGTGTTCTAAATTTTTCTATAGCCTAGATATAAGGAAAATAATTTTATCGTAGGAGGAAATATTTTTCTGAAGTTTATACTAATTTTTATAATTTTTAAAAGCTCAAAATAGATTTAAAACTAATTTTTAATTAAGTAACGTAATTATTCAATAATTTCTTCTGGATGCAATCTGCATCGGAAAGTTTTGAATGAACTGTCAAAATGGCCGTCTCGGAGAGTACTTTAACATATATTTTTCTCACCTACTAGTGTCCGTGAAAATATCAAGTTACGGATTTTTGAACGAAAATCACGTATTTAACTTTTAGGCTTAAAAATTAGTTTTGGAAAAACCAAGCGTCAGATTGAGACGAAACTAGTGCCATTGGGTCCAGAATGTCATTTCTGATTTTTCAGAGGCGGTCTCACATTTTTTCTGGTCTCTATAATATTTATTATAAATTTTTGACCAATAAAACCCATATTTTATAATTATAATATTCGTGAAAATACGTTTATACGTATTTTTCGTTTTAAAAAAACCCCGTATATCTGTCTTACCCTATCCTTACGTGTATGCAGCGGAGATCGGAGGGGGTGTGTCGCTCCGTGGGCTCGGACGGCGTGGGGGTGTGCTCGGCGGAGCGGGAGGCGGGGAAGAACGGCGGCGGAGGCAGCGAGTCGTTGGGGTGCGGGCTTCACCGGCGGTAGGCGGCTGACAGAGGGAGACGGGCGCGGGCTCGGAGTGAAGCGGCAGGCTCATCGGAGAGCTTGTGTCGACGGTGACGGGAAAGTGGGGCGGCGTTCGTGTTGCCGTCGTCGGAGGTCGGAGACGAGCAGCGAGCGGGAGTGGGGGGTTGTGCAAGCTTCGTCAGAGAAGCTAGCGTCGGGGGTGCTCGCGGTTGCAGTGGCCTCGGCGACGTGCACGACGACAGGGGCTCCGGTGGCGTTGGGGCGTAGCTCGAGGACGGCGAGGCGAGGGTTTCGGGGCGCTGCTTGTCGATGACTGACGGGGGAGGCGTGGGCGAGGTGAAGCGGAGCAACTCCGGTGGGTTGCTGTGCTGCTTGGAGACGGGGATGCATGGGTTGAAGGCGATCGTCGGAGCAGCGGGGGTCTGTGACGGGGGTCGGGGTCGCTCGGTGTTGAGGGCGTCGCCGTGGGTCGGCCTTCGGACTGGAGAATGGGGGGGAGAGAGAGATGAGAACGAGAGACTGTGTGTGAGTAGGGTGTGGGTTCCGATGTGGGTTCGAGTGAATCGTGCTTGGGAACGAAGAAGAACGCAATTAGGGTAGAGGTTTTTATAGTTAAGTTGGATTAGTATTAGGGTTATTAGTCAAAGCTAATTAATATTGTTAGGTAGTATTTAATGTAAACTTTAGACTAAGTTTTAAAGGGGGGAAAATGCATGCACCACGTTTAAACGTGGGGGGGGGGTGGTCACGGGTAGGTTAGGTTAATTAAAATAGTTAATAAGGTAATTAGTAATTAAGTAAAAAGGTTAAAACCTGATTAGTAGATAGAGTCAAAAATACAAAATTACGATTTTGCCCCTACCAGTAAACGTGTCCGAAAAATTACGAAAACATACCCACGGGATCGTTTCGTCGCGAGAATCGTGAATACGAAGTCCGTTACGGGGTTTGAGCTACGGAAATACTAGTTTTTGGCCAAAACGTTTAGGAAGCGGGTTTGCGGGTTCTCTATTGATTTGACTTCAGAAAATTACGAAATTAATGTGGGAAGCCCTAAATGATCATTGAATGTTACCGTAAAAGTTTGAAATCGTTTTGATGATGTTTGTATGGAAAATAAATTCATTAAGTCAAAACAGTAAAAACTGAAAATGAATTTTATCAGAAATGTTTTGAGTATTTGATGAAATCCGATCTTACTAAAATACTCCATCCCTAGTCTGGTACTTCAAAATATTTTTATAAGAAATTTTTGAAATCGGTAAAACTCCTAACAAACCATTATAAAATAGTTTAAAAATTGAAAAAATTGGTCAAATAGGTAAATAGTTTGTCTTGATGAAGACAGGCCGTTACATTCTACAAACCCTTCCGGTTGTGACATGTAAATAGTTTCATCCAACTCACCATGAAGAAAGGCCGTCTTTACGTCAAGTTGTTCAAGCTCCATGTTGAACTCTGTCACCATAGCCAAGAGTACCTTAATAGAAGTGTGCTTCACAACCGGAGAGAAAATCTCATCATATTCCACCCCCTCCTCTTGTGAATACCCCTTCGCCACCAATCTTGCTTAGCAAATTGGTTTCTTCTTTTCATGCAAAGGCTCTTTCACCCTATAGATCTACTTGCAAGCCACCGATTTACGATCCTTTGGTTTCGGCATCAACTCCCACACGGAATTCTTATAGAGAGATTTCATCTCCTACACCAGTGCCTCCAACCATTTGCCACTTTCATGTGAATCATAGCCTCTTAAAATGAATCGGGCTTACCACCGCTAATGGTAAGAGCATAGTGCGCCTCTTCCACTTGCTCCCATCCAAGCCTATTAGGTGGCATTGTGGTCCTTCTCACTCTCCCTTGAGAAATGATAAATGGCTCTTCTTGAGTGCTCTCTTGCTCTGGACCATGGCTTGAACTCCCCTCTTCTTATTATAAAGTTTGAGTTCTTCCCAAGTCATCCAATTTGAATGAGACTTCTTCGGCCACTTTTTTTCCTTTGCCATCACCATCTTGTTGATCTTCAAGATCCCTTGATAGCATATAAGCTTCATCAAAGACCACATCTCTACTAATCAATTTCTTCCGATTTACCGGATCCCAAAGCTTGTACCCCTTCACTCCCTTTTCAAAACTGAGAAAAATGCCTTTATGTGACTTGGCATTAAGATTTGACCTTTCAACATGTGGAACATGTGCATACGCCGGGTATCCAAATACCTTTAGAAGAGCGTAGTCCACTTCCTTGCCACTCCATACCTCTTCGGCCACCTTGAGGTTAAGAGCCTTTGAAGGTGATCGCTTAACCACAAAGCATGCATGGTTAACCGCCTCCGCCCAAAAAGACTTTGACAACCCCGCATGAAGACTCATGCATCTAGCCCTCTCCATGGGAGTTCTATTCATCCTCTCTGCCACGCCATTTTGTTGAGGATTCTTTACTATGGTGAAATGCCTTTTAATCCCTTCATCTTTGCAAAATTGTAGAAACTTTCCATCTCGGTATTCACCCCCATTGTCACTTCTCAAGCACTTCACTTTTCTTCCCATTTGGGTTTCAACTTCTGCCTTCCACTCCTTGAACTTGGAGAAGACCTCAAACTTTTGCTTCATAAAATACACCCAAACTTTCCTTGGAAAGTCATCAATGAATGTCACAAAGTAAGAAGCTCCACCTTTTGACATAACCGGGCTCGGTTCCAACACAACAGAGTGAATGTAGTCAAGAATGCCTTTGCTCTTGCATTCTACCTTTGTAGTATTGAAAGACACCTTCCTTTGTTTGCCCGCCAAACAAAACTTGCATAAGCCAAGCTTGCATGTCTTCATTCCCTTCAATAAATTCCTCTTGTGAAGTTCACACATGCCCTTCTCACTCATGTGTCTCAACCGCATATGCCACAACCTACATTCATCACAATCATCCGCTTTCTCCATTGTGGAGATTGAGGCTCCACCCAAAATAGTTTTACCCACAAGCTTGTAAAGATTGTTGCCCACTCTTGTACCCTTCATTAGTACAAAGACCCCGTTCGACACCTTGAGAATAACATCCTTTCCATTGAAAGTGCATCCCTTCGCTTCAAGCATGCCCAAAGAAATGAGGTTCTTCTTGAGTGCTGGTACATATCTAACTCTTCCCAATGTACGGACCATGTCATCATGCATCTTGATCTTTATAGTTCCCATTCCAATTGTCTTACACGGTGCATCATTTCCTATCAACACCGAACTACCATCAACAACCTCATAAGTGTCAAACCATTCTCGATTTGGACACATATGATAAGAACAACCGGAATCTAAAATCCATGTATTTGCGGATTTACCTTAAGAGACGGAGAGGAGTTTCGCTTCACCTTCCAAAGCCATACTAGCCAAATCATCCTTCGAACGCTTCCCCTCCCTTTGCGCTAACCATGTATTGCAATCTCTCTTGAAGTGCCCTTTGCCTTGCAATAGTAGCATGCAACATATTTCTTACTTCTTGACTTGGACCGAAAGTTGTATGTCTTACTCTTGGCTCTTTCTTTGCTTCTACCTCTATCACTCGATTCCCCTTTGACTAGGAGACCTTCCACATTGGAATCACACTTCGAGGATCTTTTCCTTGCGGCATTCGAGATAATTTTTTGGGTCACCTCTTCAAACTTGAGAGTCTCTTTCTCATACAATAGAGTAGTAACAAAGTGGTCATGAGAGTCCGAAAGAGAACTCAATAATAAAGAGACTTGTCTTCATCATCAAACTTCACATCCAACCTCAAGAGGTCACATATCATCATATTGAAGATATTCATGTGTTCCAACACATCCTTGTCTTCTTCCATCTTCAACCCATAGAGTTACTTCTTCAAATGTAGCCTGTTAGATAAAGACTTCCACATGTAAAGCTTCTCAAGATTTTTCCATAGATCCTTTGCCGTTTCATCTTCACTAACGTTATACAAAATATCATCCGAGAGATACAATTGTATTGTGCTCACCGCCCTTTCATCTAGATCGGCCCATTCTTCATCATCGATCTTCTCCGGCTACTTTGTCTTCCCCAACAAAGCAACCTTGAGTCCTTGTTGTATAAGAGCATTCCTTACCCTTATTTGCCATAATCCGAAGTTGATACGACCATTAAACTTCGCCACCTTTGTAACGGCCTGTCTTCATCAAGACAAACTATTTACCTATTTGACCAATTTTTTTTCAATTTTTAAACTATTTTATAATGGTTTGTTAGGAGTTTTACCGATTTCAAAAATTTCTTATAAAAATATTTTGAAGTACCAGACTAGGGATGGAGTATTTTAGTAAGATCGGATTTCATCAAATACTCAAAACATTTCTGATAAAATTCATTTTCAGTTTTTACTGTTTTGACTTAATGAATTTATTTTCCATACAAACATCATCAAAACGATTTCAAACTTTTACGGTAACATTCAATGATCATTTAGGGCTTCCCACATTAATTTCGTAATTTTCTGAAGTCAAATCGATAGAGAACCCGCAAACCCGCTTCCTAAACGTTTTGGCCAAAAACTAGTATTTCCGTAGCTCAAACCCCGTAACGGACTTCGTATTCACGATCCTCACGACGAAACGATCCCGTGGGTATGTTTTCGTAATTTTTCGGACACGTTTACTGGTAGGGGCAAAATCGTAATTTTGTATTTTTGACTCTATCTACTAATCAGGTTTTAACCTTTTTACTTAATTACTAATTACCTTATTAACTATTTTAATTAACCTAACCTACCCGTGACCACCCCCCCCCACGTTTAAACGTGGTGCATGCATTTCCCCCCCTTTAAAAATTAGTCTAAAGTTTACATTAAATACTACCTAACAATATTAATTAGCTTTGACTAATTAACCCTAATACTAATCCAACTTAACTATAAAAACCCCTACCCTAATTGCGTTCTTCTTCGTTCCCAAGCACGATTCACTCGAACCCACACCGGAACCCACACACTACTCACACACAGTCTCTCGTTCTCATCTCTCTCTTCCCCCCCATTCTCCAGTCCGAAGGCCGACCCACGGCGACGCCCTCAACACCGAGCGACCCCGACCCCCGTCACAGACCCCCGCTGCTCCGACGATCGCCTTCAACCCATGCATCCGCCGTCTCCAAGCAGCACAGCAACCCACCGGAGTTGCTCCGCTTCACCTCGCCCACGCCTCCGCCGTCAGTCATCGACAAGCAGTGCCCCGAAACCCTCGCCTCGCCGTCCTCGAGCTACGCCCCAACGCCACCGGAGCCCCTGTCGTCGTGCACGTCGCCGAGGCCGCTGCAACCGCGAGCACCCCCGACACTAGCTTCTCCGACGAAGCCTGCACAGCCCCCCACTCCCGCTCGCTGCTCGTCTCCGACCTCCGACGACGGCAACGCGAACGCCGCCCCACTTTCCCGTCACCGTCGACACAAGCTCTCCGATGAGCCTGCCGCTTCACTCCGAGCCCGCGCCCGTCTCCCTCTGTCAGCCGCCTACCGCCGGTGAAGCCCGCACCCCAACGACTCGCCGCCTCCGCCGCCATTCTTCCCCGCCTCCCGCTCCGCCGAGCACACCCCCAGGCCGTCCGAGCCCACGGAGCGACACACCCCCTCCGATCTCCGCTGCATACACGTAAGGAGAGGGTAAGACAGATATACGGGGTTTTTTTAAAACGAAAAATACGTATAAACGTATTTTCACGAATTTTATAATTATAAAATATGGGTTTTATTGGTCAAAAATTTATAATAAATATTATAGAGACCAGAAAAAAATGTGAGACCGCCTCTGAAAAATCAGAAATGACATTCTGGACCCAATGCCACTAGTTTCGTCTCAATCTGACGCTTGGTTTTTCCAAAACTAATTTTTAAGCCTAAAAGTTAAATACGTGATTTTCGTTCAAAAATCCGTAACTTGATATTTTCACGGACACTAGTAGGTGAGAAAAATATATGTTAAAGTACTCTCCGAGACGGTCATTTTGACAGTTCATTCGAAACTTTCCGATGCAGATTGCATCCAGAAGAAATTATTGAATAATTACGTTACTTAATTAAAAATTAGTTTTAAATCTATTTTGAGCTTTTAAAAATTATAAAAATTAGTATAAACTTCAGAAAAATATTTCCTCCTACGATAAAATTATTTTCCTTATATCTAGGCTATAGAAAAATTTAGAACACTTTTTGACAACGTTTCAATCGATTATAAAATCGAAACGATAAGATTAAATAGGTAGAAAATAGGGTAACTCGTAACTAATGTTTTCTTGTATTTGCAGGTACCCATTTTCTTACACCAGCATCTTTAAAAGCTCTAGCTCCAACCTCGTCTTGCTACGACGATCTCGATAGTAAGTCACTCTAATTCTAACTTTGGAAATCTGGATAGTGTACTTGTACGAACTTAGGACATGCCATCTAGTCTCAGAACAGTTATTGACCTGAACAGATGACTAGAGACCAAATTAACTAGAGAACTAAACAATAGTGGAATGACTAAAGGATTAAATTGAGATAGTACACTTTTATGGATATTGATATCATAGTTGTTGGACTTCAAAGCATTGATCAGGACTAAATTAAGATAATGCACTTTTATGGAATTAGATATCATAGTTGTTGGACTTCAAAGCATTGCTCAGGACTGATATTCTCTGTTGAGGCTTCTGCCTTGACTTTTCAGCAAGTAAATACCATATATATGTATGTGTTGTACACATTGTTGGATGTATTGTTGTACACATTGTTGGATGTACGAAATGATGGGTCTATGAGGCCATACGGATAAGGATACGGACATGGATACGGATACAGATATGGATACGGACACGGATACTGATACAGTTGTAAATGTGAAATGTGATACAACACGGGTTATGGGGTAGTCTTGAGCTACGAAGTGTGCGGGAGTGACCGGGTCCACCCTTATTAGTTAAGCTGTACCATTACCCTGTAGGGGATGGTAGGTAGATATTCCACGAGTTGCTCCGTGGGATGGGTGCACTTCTGGTTGCATATCGTACACTCGAGTTAAGACTGTTGCACTAGCTGATTGATACATGGCCCATGAGGCCTTATTGATACAAACACCGATATGAACATTGGACTATGATAATACACGGGATACGGGGTAGTCTTGAGCTACGCAGTGTGCGGGAGTGACCGGGTCCACCCTTATTAGTTAAGCTGTACCATCACCCTGCAGGAATGGTAGGTAGATATTCCACTCCGTGGGATGGGTGCACTTCTGGTTGCATATCGTACACTCGAGTCAAGGCTGATGCACTAGTTTGATTGTTGTATTGTACTCATGGTTGTTTGTATTGTCGGAACACACTGTTGGGCCTTCGGGCATTTACGGAGCACATTTACTGAGAACACTATTGGGCCTTCGGGCATTAACGGAGCACTTACGGAAAACACTATTGGGCCCTCGGGCATTTACGGAGCACATTACGGAAAACACTATTGGGCCCTCGGGCATTTACGGAGCACATTATTGGGCCCTTGCGGCATTTAAGACTAATGTACTAGTTGATTAATGCTGCACTAATTGATAATTGATTGAGACCATTGCTTCAGTCACAACTACTACTATTCTACAGACTAAGTCGAGACTACTCGAACGTGATAGAACGGTTTAATAATAAGCGGTCTTGAATTACGACTGAATCAGTGTCTAGGAAGGAATAGGAAGGGGGTTGGTCAACCAATGGACTTGTTCCTGCGGTCTTTGAAGTGACCTGTGCCTTCAAGCCCTGACTGACTGGCTGATTTGGAAGTTAAGTTAGACTTCTTATTATTAAGCCTGCCTACACTAATAAATAGTCAAACGATAACCATCCTAAGTATTACTAGATCTACCTATTGTCATCACATTACCGATTGGTCAAAACATTGTTAACCTGATTGTCTTACTATTGACATCCCATTGGTCAAAATAGTGTTACTACCACATGCCACGCCACAGTCGTTACTTTTGCACTTACTTTATGCATCACTTCTGAATAGTTACCAGTATTCACTCTTACATACCTGTCAGCTCATACTTTGCTTTTGTACCTATCTGACCATCTTTTGTTTACTATAGTATGTTCCATACTTTTGCACTACTTTGTTTCTATTGCTAGAATTGTTGTGACTTACCTACGGTTTCATCTCTGTGGCACCGCAGACGATGTACATATGGAGACAGATGCTCTAGAGTTAATAGCGCCAGAATTTGACCATGAGTCTGCAGCTTTCAGAGTTGTTTTCTTGTTGTATTTACTTTCCTTCATGCACAATTGTTGGACCATTCTTGTACAATATGGATGTAATAATTGGACACTATTTGGGTATTTTTGTACATCTCTGCATCGTGGCTATTTTGTTTTCACTGGTTAACTGCAGGACCTGCGCAAATACCAAAAAGTAACGGGCCCGGGAATCGGGTCGTTACAACCTTAAACTTAACCCCATCGGAAGTGGAAGTTCCTATAGAGGACATTTGTCAAACACCTTGTGTGCATCAAAATTTCGCAACTCATAAACCCGAAAATTGAGAAAATGTTTTCACCCAAAATGCTCCAAATGAGTAGCAATAAGGATAAAATCAAGCTCTGTTACCAATTTTTGATTCAACCGACCTCTTCAAAGAATTACCAAGCACAACAATATCTAAGACAAAAGAGAAAGAACAAGCCAAAGATTAAGAACAAGATATGGAAGAGGAATACCAAGCGTTGTTGGAGCTTTTGAATTTTTCAAAAGAAATTTGGACTCTCTTTAGTTTTCCCTCCATACGCTTTAGTCCCACATTGCTTGGGCAAAAAGGCTTGGAGGAGTATATATATAGAGTTTGTTGAGCCTTAAGGGTGTGCCCCTTGGGGTATGACTCTTTTGTGAACGGGAGATGACTTACATGAACTTGGATTCAATACGTGCGCCGCCGCCGCCGGCCGGCCGTGACGTGCATGCGCACGATTATTATTATTTGAATAAAATTATTATTTTAAATTTATATTCAAAATTCAAATTTTGAAACTGATTTTTAAATTTAAATTTTGAACGTTTTCCATCTTTAAACGTTCATTACTTCTGCTTTAATCGTGGTACATTTATGGCATTCATTCCTCATTGATTTGCCATGTTTAACAGCCATTAACAACGTCCATTATTCTCCTATTATTACCATTAATATTTTCCTTATCAAAATGATTGCATGTGTCTCATTTTAAATGGGGCGAAAATATGTTTCCTTTTTAAGCCGCGAAAACAAAAATAGAAACTGTTTTTGTTACGAAAAATTCCCTATCAGACTCTTTCTTTCTTCGCTGTTTTCATCACGCAAATTCTTCCATCAAAAATTTTTCTCTTTCGATTCCGAACAGTAGATTTTTGTTTGTGTGGTGTTGGTTCTTTCTGATCATCTTCCAGTGCAGAGGTGATCGCTGACAGAGGAGATTCTGGGCTGTTTTATCCTGGGGACGACGGGGCTATACACTGCTTGCACAACATTGGGCAGAGCCGCGAAACGTCTTAAAGAGAGCGACCTAGTCCGCGACTCAACCCAAAGGATTTGGTAACTCCGTTCCTACTTTTTCGGTTTCTGCAATAACAAGCTTTATTAGAAGTTCTCAAAGCACCTTACAAGAATTTAAGGCATAAATCCTCAATCTTTGCTTCTCCTTCTCCAAAGCCCTCTCTCTTCCCTAGCATCCTTTCCCTTTAGGTTATTTTTCTCTCTTGATGAAAACCCCTAAAGCTACGAGACTATTTATTTGTGTTGTATGATAATGAACTCAAGAGAGAGAGAGAGAGAGAGAATTTCATTGCTAAGAATAAGTCACCATGCTAAGAGCCATGGTGCTCTATTTATATACTTCATAGTGGGGAGGCCAAAAGCCTCTAGGAGATTAAGGGTCCCCATTACTCTAAGTAATGGGGACCTAATGAATGGGTAATGAAGGAGGGGAGGCCAAAGGCCTCCCTCATTCATAACACTCCCCCTTACACATTCATCACTTCGGTCTCAGCTACTGAGACAAGGGGTGGATACTTCTGGATCCAGAGTAAGTGTGTTTGCCTCGTTAAAACCTTAGCTGTGGAAAACCCAGTGGGAAAACCCAACAGCTTAAGGAAAAAGAGTGCAACCCACATGTTACTCCCCCTTATCCGTACAAGCTTCAGGCTTGCAGGTCTTTCAACTGTCGCATACCAATGTTCTTTACAAGCTTTACAAAAGTACATTTAGGCAATGCCTTAGTAAAAAGATCAGCTAAGTTGTTGCATGACTGGATCTGTCGAACTTCAATCTGCTTGTCGTTCTTCTGCTCGTGCGTCCAGAAAAACTTGGGAGAAATGTGTTTTGTCATGTCGCCTTTGATGTAGCCCTTCTGAAGCTGAGCAATGCATGCGGCGTTGTCTTCGAATAGGGCAGTAGGCTCCAGATCACTGGTCTTCAGGCCAGTGGATTGGAGGATGTGTTGGACGACGGAGCGTAGCCAAAAACATTCTCTGCTTGCCTCATGGATCGCGATGAGCTCTACATGGTTGGAAGATGTAGCAGTAGTGGTTTGTTTTACCGATCTCCAAGAGATAGCAGTACCTCCGTAGGTAAATACAAAACCTGTTTGAGATTTTGCCGTGTGCGGATCAGAGAGATAATCTGCATCAGCATAACCAAACAATTTGGGGGAGGCACCTCTCTGGTAGTAAAGTCCAAGATCAATGGAACCCTGAAGGTATCGCAGAAGATGCTTTACTCCGTTCCAGTGGCGCTTTGTGGGCGCAGCACTGTGTCTGGCTAGTAGATTAACTGTAAACGCTATATCGGGACGCGTACAGTTAGCCAGATATAGAAGTGCTCCAATGGCACTGAGGTAGGGTACTTCAGGACCCAGTATCTCCTCCCCCTCTTCCAGTGGCCGGAAGGGGTCCTTATGTACATCTAGTGATCTTACGACCATAGGAGTACCTAAAGGATGACATTTATCCATATGAAACTCGCGTAGAAGTTTCTTTGTATAATTAGATTGGTGTAATAGGATTCCACCTCTTAGGTGTTCTATCTGTAAGCCAAGACAATACTTTGTTTTGCCTAGGTCTTTCATTTCAAAAGTATGTTTAAGGCTTTCAGATATCTCTTTGATCTCTGCAGGAGATCCTATGAGATTTAAGTCATCTACATATACAGCTATGATGACAAATCCTGTTCCCGTTCTTTTGATAAATATACACGGGCAGACTTCGTTATTCGTGAATCCTTGCTGTGCAAGAAAATCACTTAGTCTGTTATACCACATCTTGCCCGATTGTTTTAGACCATATAATGATCTATGTAGCCTTACAGAGAATATGTCCCGAGGTATCTCTTTCATCTCTGGGGGTAGATTAAACCCATCAGGAAGTCTCATATAGATATTTTTATCTATATTGCCATATAGATATGCAGTCACAATGTCCATGAGCTGCATTTCTAGGCTTTCCAGAGAAGTTAGGCTGATTAAAAATCGGAAGGTGATCGAATCCATGACCGGGGAATACGTATCTTCGTAATCAATCCCCGGTCTTTGGGCAAATCCCTGGGCTACAAGGCGTGCCTTATAGCGAACGATCACATTATTTTCATCTCTTTTTCTTATGAAAACCCACTTATATCCCACAGGTTTTACACCTACTGGTGTTTGGACTACTGGTCCAAAGACTTTGCGTTTCAAGAGTGAGTCCAGCTCTACTCTTATTGTCTCGTCCCACTTTGGCCAATCATCTCTGCGTTTACATTCCGCTAGAGATCGTGGTTCGACGTCATCGTCATATTCAGTGACGTGAACGTCAATATCGAACGCAAAATCGTCGTCGACGACTATGCTATTTCTGTCCAGTACTTCTTCAGTACGTACAAAATTTAATGATGTTTCTCCTATTGTTTCCTCTGCTGGGGAAATCAGGAGGGGAGAAGTAGCTGGTCTGAGCTCAGCATCCTGTGGAGGGATAATCTTAGTATCGCCAGGAGTCTTCCTCTTTCGAGGAAATTTATCTTTTGAACCTGGTGGGCGTCCTCTTTTCATTTGAGGTACAACCAATTCTGCTGCCGGTGGGCTGCATCCATCTATGGGGATGTCAATCATAGCTGGCGTATTGGCAGCAGGGACATGTGAACGGACAATCTTCTGGTTGTCCGTGAATTTATCCGGTAAAAGATGTACTGTATTCTGGATGTGAAGGATCTTCAGGATCTCATCTTCACACAGATTAGTACGCGGATCATATAGGGACAAAGACTTCTGGTCCCAACTAATGGTCTCAGAAGCTTCTGGCTTCTTAGACTGTGTGCCCAGTTTTGGAAAAAATTTCTCATTAAATTCACAGTCTGCAAAACGTGCCTTGAATGCGTCACCCGTCAGGGGTTCAAGGTATCTGATAATAGAGGGTGAATCAAACCCAATATATATACCTAGACGACGCTGAGGACCCATTTTGGTCCTCTGCGGTGGTGCTATTGGGACATATACCGCACAACCAAACACTCTCAAATGAGAGATATCCGGAGGTGCGCCGTATGCTAGTTGCATCGGGGATAAAGTGTGACCTCCAGAGGGTCTTATCCTAATAAGTGATGCGGCATGTAAAATAGCATGCCCCCAAGCATCCACAGGCAACTGGGATTGCATAAGCAATGGACGTGCAATCTATTGGAGTCTCTTTATAAGGGACTCAGCTAATCCGTTTTGGGTGTGAACATGTGCTACAGGATGTTCAACTTCAATACCCGTTGCCCGGCAATAGTCTTCGAAGACTTGTGAAGTAAATTCTCCCGCATTATCAAGACGTAGTTTCTTGATTTGGTTATCGGGGAAATGAGCACGCAACCTTATTATTTGTGCCAATAGCTTTGGAAAAGCTAGGTTGCGGGTGGACAAGAGGCACACATAAGACCATTTGGTTGATGCATCAATCAGTACCATGAAGTACCGAAATGGGCCACTTGAGGGGTGAATAGGCCCGAAAATGTCACCATGAATTCTCTCAAGGAAGCCAGGAGACTCTAATCCCACTTTCAGGAGGGATGGTCTCGTTATAAGTTTTCCCTTGAAACAAGGGAGACATGGAAATTCACCCTTTTGAAGAATCTTCAGGTTCTTCAATTTGTGTCCACGGGATTCAGAGATGATGCGTCGCATCATTGCTGTTCCAGGGTGGCCAAGTCTATTGTGCCAGAGTTCGAACTCTGGCAAGGATTGGCACGTCTGGTGCTCAGTCATATTGGCTTCTATTGGTTGAATGTATGTTTGGTAGAGACCCGACGGGAGTCCCTTGAATCGTTCGCAGATGATCTTCCGGTCATCTTTCTGACGAGTTACATACAGATATTCAACCGTATTTTCATCTCTGGTTTCTAAGTGATATCCGTTTAAACGGAAATCTTTGAAACTTACGAGATTCCTATTTGATTTAGGAGAGAATAATGCATTTTTTATTTGAAGTCTTATGTTATTTGGGAGCAATATAATTGCTTCACCAGATCCTTCGATTATTTGGGACAGTCCTGAAATTGTGATAACAGGACAGTCATATTTATTTACGCTATTAAAATAGCAATGATCGCGAAGGATTGTGTGCGTTGAGGCACTGTCCACTAGGCACTCAGACATCATCTATATAAGCAAAAACGAAATTTTATTTGAGCGAAAATGTAAACATTCATTCGAAAATAAAAGTTCGTACTTAAGCAAATAAAGATGAAGATACATTGAATTCTAAAAGCATAGATAAAAGATGATGCTCAATCGAGAAGGTCGTCGTTTTCGAAGTCTTTTGCAGTAAACATTGTTGGCGGCTGAACAGCCGCCAAGTTTGTATCAGGTATAGACTTCTGGCTCGCCTGGTATAGATCCTGGAGGTGGCGAGGAGTGCGGCAGTTTCTGGACCAATGGCCAGTCATGCCGCATCTATGGCATTTATCCTCACAGTTCTTCTTTGGAAGTGACACTTGCTCGGTGTTCTTTCGTTTACAAGTGAAATTTCTTTTTCCCTTATTGTTTTTGTTTGTCTGGGGAGCTGCACCTCTTGGTTGCTTCATTACAGCTTTCCATTTAGTGTTTTTAGCCTTCCTCTTGTTTTTCCACTTCTGGGGAGAAACGTGATGGGCTTTAGGGATAGGGGCAGTGCCAGCTGGACGTAAGTTATGAGTTGCAAGCAGTAAGTCTCGATTCTGCTCTGCCCTAAGTAGGCATGAGATCAGATCGGAGAATTTCGTGAAATTGCGTTCACGATACTGCTGCATGAGGATTGCATCTTTCTCGTGAAACGAGGTAAATGTCTTTTCCAACATGCGTTGTTCTGTCACTTCTTCACCGCACAACTTCAGGCGTGAGGTGATGTTATGAAGTGCAGAATTGTACTCAGCGACGGACTTATAGTCCTGAAGTCTGAGGTTTTCCCACTCATAACTGGCACGCGGTAATATAACATCAATTTGATGTTTATACCGAGCTTCCAGCGCTGTCCACAGGTCCTTTGGATCCTCAACCGTTAAGTATTCGGCCTTTAAGGTCCGATCTATATGTTTCCTAATGTAGATTATGGCTTTCGCCTTATCTACATCGGATACAGTGGTTGTAGGGCGGCTGCTGCTAGTTGTAGCAGAGGCTTCGGCCACTGCTGGGGCCGAAGAAGGAGCCAAAATGGACCCAAGGAGGGCCATCGAACGCAAGTGGAACTTCAGGTCCACTCGCCAACTCAGGTAATTTGTCCCTGCAGAGTCAAGGACTTCGAAATCGACGCTTGCCAATTTTGCCATTTATCTACGCAATTTAAAATGAGCATGAATTAATTAAAATTCAAAATTCATGCATAAAGAAATAAACAAGTAAAAATACGGGGATCGGCCAGATACCCAAAAATAAACAGTCCAAAGTTCGTTTACAGTCCATAAAAGAAAAGAAAAATACAACTGCGGAAACCCAAACTGAACTGGGTCCCTATATCTCCGTCTTCATATGCTGTTGCATCGAGCTTTGGCCTACACAGTCATGAATCGACTCCTTGCGGTCCAGCGGACGCGGCCAGGGAATTGACTAAGCCAGGACCACTTGTTACCCAGTCAAGCTAGGTTGGTCCAGCAAACTTAGCCAAGCACATTGACCGACATCATGATCCATTGAAGGAGTTTTCATCAATTCTATGTGCTGTTGCATCGAGCTTTGGCTTTAAAATACAAATTTCCTCACTTACAAATTCTCTCAAAAGAAAATAAAAGTGCAAGGAAAGTAAATAGGTATACAATGGCCGATCCCGAAAAACACATTTTTACTGATTTAAACATCCACGCAGTTCTAAATATGCTACGGGCATAAAAGTAAACAACCACGCATATATCTCAAGCAAAACATATGGTAAAGGAAACTAGAAAATATAATTATCTCGTAGACCACGTGGAAACGTCATACACAGTTAGGTTAGTTGACTAACGGCAGAGCGGTCTCAGGATCTTTAAGATAGTTATATTTTGAAAAATAGAGTCCTAGTAAACCATAGATAAAAGTATGCAAGAGCGATGTTTAAATCAATTTGTCAACATGGACTATAGAAATTATTTGTGATTTTACAAAGTTTTCTCCGAGTTTAAATATGCCAATTTTATATCAAACATTTCTCATATTTCAAATGCCGAATTTATAAATTATTTTGTTGCTTCGGGCCAAAAAATAGTTTTAATTATTACTTGTGACTCATGTTATACCACACTGTGGGTACTCTTGATATAGACGATGGGATAGAAGTGATGGTCCAAATCCACTTATTGAATCAAAGGATTAGGTAAACTAACATTCTATGAAATATGATATTGATATTAACAGAAATCATATCTATATAGTAACAGTGATAGACACTATCCCTATTATATTTGCATAGGGACAGCATCATCGCATCCTCTGTTCACGTGTAGTTTCTGCTAATACAAGACTACATGCATGTTTGGTGGCACACTGGTCATACCGTATGGGGGGATAATCCGAATTTATATTGATGATTTCAATTACACTCACGGTTTAGTTCTATTCAATCAAATATCTCTTTCTTTCTTTCTTTTTGTAATAAAAGAAACGCCAATCTAGATGGAAGTAGGATCCCCATCTACTCTAATTTCATGGTTGATTGATCAAAATTATTAATTTTCAAGCAGACCTGGTAATACAAAGCTTAAATCACTACAAAACTAATCACATGATTAATAAATCCAAATCATCGAATGAATTCAGGTCTTCACAAATAAATTCAAGATTTAAGGACTATGACAGAGATTAACAAACATTTTGTGTCTTAGACAACTGTCTATTCTCGGTATTTTACGAAAACGTTATATGCCTCAAGAAAAGCTATGTAAAATTATAGCTAATAATATTGTGTAAGTATCTACGGGATCGAAAAAGTTACCTTTAGATCAAAGATCTATGGACGATCGTAATAAGATTAATCCGTAGATAGAAATCCCGTTCCCAAACGCCTAGAAAACGCCGCAACGAAAGACCGCAATGGATCGTCGCAACAATAATTAGATTCCTTCGCGTAGGCGGTTGATTTAGAGGGGATTTGGAATTATTTTAGTGGCTCAAAATTTGTAGAAGACACGTGCTGATAACGTGTTGTATGATAATGAACTCAAGAGAGAGAGAGAGAGAATTTCATTGCTAAGAATAAGTCACCATGCTAAGAGCCATGGTGCTCTATTTATATACTTCATAGTGGGGAGGCCAAAAGCCTCTAGGAGACTAAGGGTCCCCATTACTCTAAGTAATGGGGGCCTAATGAATGTGTAATGAAGGAGGGGAGGCCAAAGGCCTCCCTCATTCATAACAATTTGGTCTTTTTAGGGATACAAGTAAAGTACAAATATACCTCCAATAAGACACATATTTACAATAAGAAGTTTTAGAGCCAACTCCAACAGAGATGCCATTGAAATACCAAGGGATATCTTTAATGGGCACATAAAAGAAGAATGCCAAGAGACATCATTGGAATGTCAAAAGCCAAGAATAATGTCTACATAAATTTATATATAAATTTTAATCATATCTTCAATCATACAGTGAAAGAATTAAAGAATTTTCCTATCTGTGTGGACATAAAAGGACAATCTTCGAATCGAACAAGGTATTTGTGTTCTCTCTTATTTTTATTTTCTGCACTCCAATCTCTCTTCACATTGAAACTAGCGAATCACTCGCTCGATCCTTACACCGTCGATCCTCGATCCGTGCAACAATCTCTTGACTTGAGCATCGAGCTTTTCCTTTGAGTGAAACCATAGACTTGGGTTCTTTCTTGAACGGATGGAGAAAGTTGGAGTGCACGCAAAAACTCCTAGTTCTATCAGTGATTGATGTGATCGCGTTTATCGATCACATTCATAAACATCAAGGACCACAATGACTACAAATAAACACATCGCTTAGACCAGGAGGCTTTCTCATGATCATCCAAAAATCTTTCTGCATGCATGACACAAGTTTGAAGTGTTCACATTGATGCAGCGTGCTCATGCAAGCTTTAAATGATGCAAGCCAACAGTTGCATCTCTCCATCAACATCATGAGCCAGAAATAAAATCACGTGCGTGCCGACCTCCATCTCGCATGTGTTCGAAGTTCAACTAATGCTGAGTCATCTCACATCTTCATCCCCATGCTTCAAGAAGAATGAATTATGGTGTAATGGTTGCAGAAGGGAATGATGGTAACTACCTACATACATTAGGATATTTAGATATGCAAGTTTATTTTGAGGACTACGTGCAATCCGTGCATGCCGTTTAGATTGCATCCTCCAATCATATTATAATCTTAATCTTAACATACAGTGGCATAACAATGAATTTTTTTTTTGACTTAATCGAAACTAATGTTGATGCCGAGAATACTTTGTAATTATAATATATCAAGGTAAAAAAATTTACGCTAATGTCAACAAAATATGTCATGCATGTATTCAAAATATGCTATATATATAATATAAAAAAGGGTCTATCTGCATCAAACTCTTCTGTTGACTCTGTATGATAGGCCTCACTTAAGACTTCAATAGAATCTTTTTTGGAATAAAATGAAAACAAAATTTTCATTCCTTTTCGAGATGTTATAGCTTTAAAAATTAACATAGTAATGCCAAGTGATCATGAATGTATCAAAAATTGATAAATAATGCCAAGTAGAAATGAATGAAATAATTGCTAGAATTAACTTGACAAGCATGCAGTGGCGGAACCATGCCTTTGGTTTAGTTGGGGTCCTCATGCACATATATTTTTTGTGGGGGCCCAATACTGTGGAGAAGTTGGCTCGATTCGGCATAGGAGAAGCATGCGTATTGCAAACGAGTTACTTTGTGCAGAGATAACTCGGCTGTACTCGGATTCGACCTATCTGACTCTGCACAAGTCAAATACGAAGATGATGAGTATTTGGTCTTCTACAACGCAGTTGGTCGATCGGTCGTCAGTTCGAGTCTGATGGTCGATCGCTCAACATTGGGTCGTTCGGTCGTAACTGGGTTAGAGTCCGTGTTCGGTCGAATGGTCGTATGGTGGCTTGATGGTTGATGGCTCGTACGCGTGGCTCGGTACTTTTGGTCGTTCAATACAGAAGGAAGATCGTTCGGTCGAAGTGGGCTCATTGTGATGCGACTCACTAGGATGTGGCAGAGGCCCACTACGGTGCGACGGCATTGATTACGTACAGTGGTGATTGGATTGGATACCGTAATTGTCGGGATCCGTATCATTGGGAAATCCTAGCCGATGATGACACCTATTGTAACCTAGGGTTATAAATAGGTGTTTTAGGTTAGGGTTTCGTGTGAAACATGGTGGAACACATTTGTAACCATTGAGAAAGCCGCCATTGTGAGAGCCAACTTTGTGAGATTGTATTGTGAGCTTTTGGGAGAGACTTGTGTGCTTCTTCTTTGTTGGACGTAGAGAAGATTTGTATTGTTCTTTTCCTTTCGTAATAAAGATCTTTGGTATTCCCCGTTGGCCGGTCCACTGCCTAAAAGAAATTCTCTAAGTGCTCTTTTGCGTTCGTCAGCCCATCTTCTGATCCAGTGTTCTCCGGTGATCATATGTCTTCCGCTGCGCTGTGTCCCAAGGCTAGGCCCCGCAGCACAACAAATTGGTATCTGAGCTTTACGGTTCCGGTGATCAACAGAGGAGAGGAAGTGTAAAGCCCCTCTCCCCAGAATACCCGGAAATTTTAAAATTTTTCCTAGGAATCTTGAAGAGGTAGAGATAATGAAGGAAAAAATGCAAGAGAGAGAAAGAAAACAAAGGCAGGCCACTGCACCCATGCTGGGATAGTACCTGTAATGTACCATATATAACAATAAGGAGATCACATTCCACTTATACATCATCACAAAGAAGCAACCCAACAACTGACGTAAATGTACACCAATAAATATTCACTCAAGTCAAACCTCACAAGGAAAATATTCAACTCCTTGACCCCAAAGTACAATTCAACCTCCTGAACTATCCCACACCCCAGCTCCATGCTCATAAGTCTCACATGCTCTCCAACTATCTGCTACCTGAAATATGGGGAGGAGCACGTCAATGCGTGCCCCAGTAGAAAAACAACTTGGATTTGGAACACCATTTTAGGTTATCAACCAATAGACAAGGCATGAGAAATAAGGCATGTAAATTAAATGATATGGCGGAACATAAACGGCCAAGTAAGGGATCATACCTGCGGTTTGATGCCGAGCTACTGCAAGAAAAGGGTTAGCCCTAATAATAATACAAGTGTTCACACAAACATAAAATAAAAAGAAATTACAAGTGCCAGAAATACAACACAGTGTCACAAGCATAGCAGATAAAGGGAAGAGGGAGGTGCTGCAAGCAGAAGAAGTAACATGCAAAACTTATATTTAATAATTTAAATAGTTGAAAACTTGGGTAAACTGCGTGATACCAGGACTTGGATCTCACCCCAAGGATTTGGGGTGGAAACTGCACACGACGCAGTGGACACGTGCACTGTACGCTGGGCCTCTCACCCTGCCCCGTCAGGGGACCTGCCTCACGGACACTCACCCCAAAGATTTTTGGTAAGTATGGCACACGGTGCAGTGGACACAGACACTGTGCACCGGGCATCTCCGCCTCCTCCCTGTACGGTAGCAAAAGTGAGGCACTCCACTATATACCTCTCCACTCCCAAACCACATCATCACAACGTCAATGCCCCTCCACTCACTGTAAAGGCGAGTGGGAATATTATTACATATCACATCATCTCCTCCCCAACTTCATAGTCCATGCCTCATATCCACAATTTACTCAAATTCCCTCCAAACCCCAGTTTTAGTAGTCACTCCCTTTTGGAGGGGATTGAGACATTCTCAAACATAAATTAAGTACTATAAGTTCCATTTAGGAATCATGATGGCATGGTACATGTTCAGTAACCTCTTTTCATCAACATGGGTCATGCACCTAAGTGTCATGCCCTCAGTCATCATCTCATCACATAGCAACATGGGTCATGCACTCTCGTGACATGCCTTCCATCACATCACACTACACATTCATGTATAATAGTTTATCCATGCCATCCATGTCCCCAACATCATCAATTTACAACAGAGATCTTGATACTAGAGTATTTAATCTCATTTCTCATGCTTCTTAACTTCACATTCATTGGGGGCATTTCAACAAACACGTGGCATGCATCATGTACAACATCTCAATCACATTAGCAATAATATAGTATAGGGTAATTTTTAGATTTAGGAAAAAAATGAAAATAATATTAGGTTTCGACCAATAAAAAAATTATTTACAGATTTCGACCAACTTTGGCCACGTCAGCGGCGAGGCGCGTGGCCTCGCCGCGGACTCGACTAGTTTGGACAATGCCGCACTTGCCAAGTGCGACATTTTGGACGCACTTCCCAAGTGCGGCCATTTTGTCCAATTGGATACCATCCAAGTGGGCCATGACTTAAGTCATAGGCCTCTAAAATAGCCGTACTTGGCAAGTGCGGCCAAAAATGATAAGCATATCAAAATTACAGTGTGGGCACATTTCAGATGTTTACATGTATATTGTGTGGCATTAAGAAAAATGATGGCTTTCCAGAGAGACTGTGTCTGACATAGCTAGCGAAGGCCATGTTTGTGATGGGAGAAATCCCAAGTTCAACCGCAACCACTTGACATTCTGCGAAGAAATCTCAAAATCATTTATCGACAACGAAGTGATTTTTAATGTATCATTAGCAATCTCTATGCATGTAAACCTTGGAATCACCTTCATGGAGATGCAGCTATCCATCAGCTTCATGGCGAAGGAAAATAATATGAGCAAGAGGGAAGACAAATGTGAACAATTTTGGCCGCACTTGGCAAGTGCGGCCATTTTAGAAGTCCGTGAAGTCACGGGCCACTTGGATGGCACCCAGTTGGACCAAAATGGCCGCACTTGGCAAGTGCGGCCAAAAATGCCGCACTTGGCAAGTGCGGCATTGTCCAAACTAGCCCAGTCCGCGGCGAGGCCACACGCCTCGCTGCAGATATGGCCAAAGTTGGTCGAAATCTGTAAATATTTTTTGTGTGGTCGAAACCTAAAATTATTTTCATATTTTTTTCCTAAATCTAAAAATTACCCGATAGTATATCACACCAATCAAACTTTCTTTGATGTAATAACAACACGTATGGACAATGGGAGTAAAATTGACAACTATACATAATTTAACATCCAATAGAAATGGCTCAACTTGCTGGAAATTGTAAACAGTCACAACAAATGGCTATAAATCATCAGTTTTCATTGAGAATTTGACAAAACTTCCTAAATGAAAGTTGTATATGGTAGTTTTGGATTCACAGATACAATTTCCTGCAAAAGTATGAACTATATGATTTATGGTGAATTAATTGGTGAAGCCTGTCAAATCTATTTTTAGACAGATTTTGAAGGCTATAAAGATTGCTGTTTTTAGGCATGTTGCAGTCAGAATTTCGAAAATTTTGCACTGAGATGAAGTTGTAGAAACACTTGTTAACTTTAGAACGAAACCAAGAACATAAAATTCCATTGTGTGTGCAGGTACTGAAGTCTATTTTTCTAAACTGTGACCAGTCTGGGAGCCATGTTGGTTGTTTTTAGGCCACACGCCTCGTTGCAGACATGTTGTAAATATTGAATTTTTACTCCTTATTGAATTGAACCTATATCAAATTTTATATGATTTTGGGGTAGAAATTCAAGATTTACACGTATATAATTTTTCGAAACTTAATTCAAACCACAGAAACCAGAATTCAAGTAATAATACACTGTAGAATTTCAGCTTTTTCAAGAGAGTGATTTTGCTTGGAATTTGAAGAGGATATTCATGAAATTGAATCATGACACATCAATTTGGCTACCCCTAATCCATATTGAGTAAACATGATATAAAAACATGATATAAATAAACCCTAAATAGATTTCCAAAACCAAGTTAAATTCCTACCACAAAAACTTGATTTCCTTCTCTTCTTCTCATCCTTTCTTCTCTAACTTCTTTCCACTTGCAACCCACTTGTGATACTTGATTTTTGGCAGGAAGAATTAGGGTTTTGAGTTGAAGAAGGAGGAGGAAAGGGAGAGAGGGTGGCCGGCCATAGCTAGGGGGAAAGAGGAGATGAGAAAGAGAGAAGAGAAGAGAAAGTTCAAGAAAGAAAGAAAAGATTTTCTTAAAGAAAAATCTACACACCCTTTGCTTTCTCCATAAGCCATGAGCTACTTAAAATGACTAAAATAACGTCCCAAAAATACCACTCAACTTTTATTTATTTACAAGTTTGCCATTACTTTATGCACACACCTTTTTACTATACACACACCCCCCTCTTTTGTCCAAATGACCATTTTACCCCTCACTTTTCTAAAAATTTACGGAGATGCCATTAATCCCTATTCCCTTTCACGCTAGCACGGCTCTCCCTACACACACCCATGCACACCTATGCACGCATACACGCATCACACACACACACGTCCAATACATTCTTGTTGTTTTACACCCACGACGTCATTCACACTTCTCCCGCACTTATTCTCACTTTCTCGTCTCTTAGCCACATAATACGGTCCAATTCCCCTTGCACTACATTACATACTTTATCCACGTTTATTTCATGCCTACGTATGTATCGTAAGTAGAAATACCACATGTATATAGTAGAATACACTTATACTTCACAACAGGGTATGACAGTAAGATTAGTAGCGGTGGTGATAACGGCTCCTCAAAGGCGTCGATTTCTGGGTATTCTTCATCGGCTCGAACAATCGTGTCTAAGAAGAAGTTCGAAATTGAGATGTTTGATTGAAAGATCAACTTCAATATGTGGAGAAGCAAAGTCATGGATATTTTGAACCAGCTTGGTCAAGATATCTCATTGGACTAGAAGCCGACGAGCATGTTTGCTCAGGAGTGGAGAACTCTGAATCAGAGTGCATGTGGTACCATCCGCTTGTATTTTTCGAAGGAGAAGAAATACCCATACATGGAAGAGACAAGTTCAAGCAAGTTCTGGAAGGAGCTCGGAGACAAGTATATGAAGAAGAACATCCAGAACTGGCTACACTTGATGAAGAATCTTTTCTGGTTGAAGTTGGCCGAGTAGGTTTCTATCGAGAAACACCTCTACTACTACAACAAGCTTCTTACGGACCAGAGGAACGTCAACGTGAAGGTTGACGATGAAGACAAGGTCATGATTCTCCTCAACTCTCTACCTAGCGAGTATGAGTACTTGGTGTCGGTTCTTACCCATTGTAAGGAATCGATCACATTCGAAGAGGTGTCCAAAGCTCTGACGAGCAATGAGTTCAGGAAGAATGATGGGGACACCAGTAGCCGAGCTTCGAGCGACGCTCTTATGGTCGTAAGGGGTCGTAGTGTTGAGAAGGAGATAGAAGGGGGTATTTCAGATCCAAGTCCAGAGACATGACAATGGGCCCTCAGCGTAAGGTGACAAAGGACCAATTTGCTTTCTGTAAAGAAAGATGACATTATGTCAGAGACTACCAGAAGGCGAATAAGAAGCACAATGCAATTGCCAACGTCGTTAAGGGCATTGAGGTCGAGAAATATGTATTGGTCGGTGCTTCGAGGGCGTGACATCATATGGTTGGGTGCTCGACTCCGGGTGTTTGTTCCATATGACGCCACATCGAGAGTACTTTACGACCTACGGAGAAGGTGGTAAGTGTACAGTCTTGTTGGGCGATGACCGAGCCTGTAGCATGGTAGGCGTCGAGACAGTGCAGATGAGGATGAGCGACAGTGTTACACGAGACATCGAGGAGGTACACTTGGTTCCTGACCTAAGGCGTAATCTCATATCGCTCGGTTCACTCGAAGCCAAGGGTTGTCGAGTGACCATGGAGAATGGAGCTCTGCGTTGGGGTACAAATATGGGTGCTCAACTCATTGATCTCCACACTGGTATGATATTGTCCACTTTGGGCCTTTCACAAGGAACCCTCATGGATTTGTTCTTGGGCTCTCCCCAAAAGGCCTCATACCAATTTAGATCCAATTCCATATTTATACTCTCCCATTTTTCCTTATCTAGCCAATGTGGAACTATGTTTGATATCTCACAAGCTCCACCTCAAACATAGTCTCACATAGTCACCCTTTGACTAATCAAGTCCAACTTGATTAGTTTATCTTGCTCATCAAGCCGATCTCATGCTCGCCTTGAGAGCACACTTGAAACTGTGCGGACTCTGGACACATGTTTAACATCAACTGCTCAATTCAGACTCAACTTGGACTGTGTGGAAGGGGACACACATTCACATCAACTTCACAGTGTGGTTTAGGTACAAGTGAAGCTCACTAGTCTGAATGATCCACATACATGCATGACACACATCTGCTCGATCGAGTCACAGCTTCACTGTGCTGAGCAGATGCCTTACGTGAAGTTAACCAACACTCGAGAGCTCAACTCCACATGGCATACGGATCCATGTGGCACCACATTGGAAGCTCTCGTGCAGCTTCCTACTAATGTGTACGAGAGAGCCTCGAATCCACATTGACTAAGTCAGGGGTCTGGCTCTGATACCATTTGTTAGGGGTACAAATATGGGCGCTCAACTCATTGATATCCACACTGGTATGATATTGTCCACTTTGGGCCCTTCACAAGAACCCTCATGGCTTTGTTCTTGGGCTCTCTCCGAAAGGCCTCATACAAAATGGAGATCCAATTCCATATTTATACTTTCCCACTTCCACTTGTCTAGCCAATGTGGGACTATGTTTGATATCTCACACTCTGAGGGTGACCAGCAGAGCAATGATCGTGATGAAGGGAAAGCGTTAAAGTAACCTCTGTTATTTGAATGGTTCGGTCGTAGCTGACACAGTGGCTCTGACTCATGAGGCTGAAAGGGACAACTCTTTGTTATGGCACATGCGACTTGGTCATGTGGGCGAGAAAGCATTGGTGAAGCTTATCGTCGGAGATCATCTAAAAGGGGCCAAGACCGGGAGGATTGAGTTCCGCGAGCACTGTGTGTTTGGGAAACAGACATATGTTTCATTTAGGAAGGCCATCCATAGTATGAAGGGAGCACTCGACTATGTGCACACCAATGTATGGGGCCCGAGTAGAATGGCCTCATTGGAAGGGAAACACTACTTTGTGTCGTTCATCGACGACTTCTCACTCATGGTTTAGGTGTTTCTGCTGAAGTCAAAGGACCAAGTTCTTAGCACTTTCATCGAGTGGAAGAAGCTGGTCGAGACTCAGACTGGTCGGTTAGTCAGGCATCTCCTAAGTGACAATGGTGGTGCGTATAGGTCAGATCTCTTCGAGAAGTTCCGCAGATCAGAAAGGATTCAGAGGCACTTCACCGTTGTTGGTACGCCATAACATAATGGGATATCAGAGAAGATGAATCGGAATTTGCTGGAGAACGTTCGATGCATGCTATCCACAGCTGACCTATTGATGGATTTTTGGGCAGAGCCCCTGGCGTACGCGACCTACTTGGTCAATCGGTTACCATCTGTTGCATTGGTAGGGAAACCTCCATTGGATGTATGATCGAAAAAGCCAGTTTTCGAATATGGATCACTTTGAGTTTGGGGATATCCAAGTTATTATGACGTGAAGGAAGACAAACTCGACGCTCAAGCCAAGAAATCCATCTTCTTGGGCTTCAGCAATGGTGTCAAGGGATATCGAATGTGGTGTCGAACATAGAGGAAGGTCATCCTGAGCAGAGATGTAATGTTTGATGAGTCGGTGTTACTAAAGAAGGAACAAGAACTAAAGGTGGATCTCGAACAGACATAATTGAAGCTGGTATACGAAAACATATCTGAGGCTCCATAACGGTCGATCGACAACTCAGATCAACCCTCCCCAGAAGTAGCAGAAGACGGGTTCCAGGTCGTTGATGGTGTAATTGGTGGTTCAAGCTCAGTTGGTGGAGATAGCTCATCTCCAAGGGTTCAGTCGAAGGATTCCATAGCAATATCGAGGCCGAAGCGTGAGATAATAAAACCTGTAAGGTACTCGGAGATGGTCTAAATCACCTTTCACGTAGTATGTATCGATGTTCCCATCTCGTTTAGTGAGGTGGAGCAATCCGAAGACCCGAAGTGGTGAAGAAGTGCAATGGATGAAGAGATAGAATCATTGGCTAAGAACGACACATGGGATCTCGTGGAGCTTCTGAATGGCCAGAAGAAAATTAGGTGTAAGTGGGTCTACACCAAGAAGGAAGGGGTCGAATCAGGAGATATTCGTTACAAAGCTCGTCTCGTAGCGAAGAGCTTCATACAGAGAGAAGGCATTGACTACAACGAGTTCTTCTCTCCTGTGGTGAAGTATTGCTCGATTCGGATCCTGTTGGCATTGGTTGCTCAGTTCGACTTTTAACTGGTGTAGTTGTATGTCAAGACAGTGTTCTTGGATGGAGAGCTCGAAGAGGAGATCTATATGGCTCAGCCCGATGGCTATGGGAGTGATGACAGTTATGCATGTCGATTGAAGAAGTCACTTTACAGTTTGAAGCAATCACCACGACAGTGATATAAGTGTTTCGAATGCTTTATGATAGATGATCAAGGGTAAGTTCGCAGCTCCTATGATCATTACGAGTTCTATCAGAATTTGGTTGATGGGTCCTTCATCTATCTTTTGCTTTATATCGATGAGATGCTCATAGCTTCATCGAATAAAGAGGAGATTGGGAGATTGAAGTCTCAATTGAGTTCTACATTTGAGATGAAGGATCTGGACGAGACAAGGAGGATTCTTGGGAAGGAGATCACAAGAGATCGAAGTGGAGGTATAGTTCATCTCTCACAGAGTCGCTACTTGAAGTCTGTTGTACAGAGATTTGGTTGTGAGAAGATGAAGTCTGTAGCTGCTCTGCTTGCACCTCACTTCAAGCTTAGTGCCAAGCAGTGTCCGGATAATGAAGAGGATAAGAAGCTCATGACGAGCGTACTGTATGCCAATGCGGTAGGGGCCTTGATGTATGCGATGGTATGTACTCGACCGGCTCTATCACATGCGGTCAGCATGGTGAGTAGATACATGCACAACCCAAGGTGAAAGAACTTGCAAGAAGTGTAGTGGATCATTCATTACATCAATGGCACAATTGACGTCGGACTGACCTATAGACGAAGTGTTCATAATCTGCACAGTGTCGGGTATGTCGATTCTGACTATGCATGCGGCTTGAATGGGAGGTGATCGATGACAGGCTACATCTTCACCCTGTCTGGCTCTCCAATATGTTGGCAGAGTATCCTCCAGTCTACGGTGGCCTTGTCTACTACGTAGGCAGAGTATATGGCATTGGGCTCAGTGGATCCAGTTGGGGCTCGGTGGAGCCAGTTGAGGCTCGGTGGAGCTAATTGTTGCTCTTAGGGGCATTGAGACACGAAAGAGTCAAGCTAGTCCCAGGAGGGGACATTCGTAGCTCCGCAGAGCAGTTGGTCCTTCAGGACATTTGGTTTTTTGGGACATTTGGCTCTGCGGAGCAAAATAAGGGGAACACCATTTGACGATCTAACATGGTCAGTGAGGGTCGTTCATTGGACAGAGGCTCGAATCTCCCCAAGGTTGAGATTTGTGGAGAAGTTGGCTTGATTCGACGTAGGAGAAGCTGCCGTATTGCAGACGAGTTACCTTGTGCAGAAATAACTCGGATGTGCTCAGATTCGACCTATCTGACTATGCACAAGTTAGATATAAGGAAGCTGAGCATTTGGTCTTCTACAGCGTAGTTGGTCAATCGGTCGTCGGTTCGAGTCTGATGGTCGATCGCTCAACATTGGGTCGTTCGATCGTAACTCGGTTAGAGTCCATGTTCGGTTGAACGGTCGTATGGTGGCTTGATGGTTGACGGCTCGTATGCGTGGCTCGGCACTTCGGTCATTCGATACAGAAGGAAGATCGCATGGTCGAAGGGGGCACATTGGGATGCGGCTCACTAGGATGCGGCGGAGGACCACTAGGGTGTCGCAGCATTGATTGCGTACAGTGGTGATTGGATTGGATGCCGTAATTTTCAGGATCTGTATCCTTGGGAATTCCTAGCTGATGATGACACCTATTGTAATCTATGGTTGTAAATATGGGTTTTAGTTGAGGGTTTCGTGTGAAACATGGTGGAACACATTTGTAACCATTAAGAGAGCCGCCATTGTGAGAGCCAACTTTGAGAGATTGTATTGTGAGTTTTTGGGAGAGACTTGTGTGCTTCTGCTTCGTTGGACAAAGAGAAGATTTGTATTATTCTATCCCTTTCGTAATAAAGCTCTTCGGTGTTCTCCCTAGGCTGGTCCACGGCCGAAAAGCAATCCTCTAAGTGCTAGCTCTTTTGTGTTCGTCTACCCGTCTTCTGATCTGGTGTTCTCCGGTGATCCTACGTCTTTCGCTACACTATGTCCCTAGGCTAGGCCACGCGGCACAACAAATACATTGGTATGTATACAAACAAACACACAAACAAATATACATATATACATATAAAAATATATTTTTATCAAATTTTTGTGGGGTCCCGTGCCCCCACATTGGCATTCCTAGTTCTGCCCCTGCAAGCATGCAATGATATCAAACATATTTAGGGTAAAGAAGAGATTTCAATGTTTTCATTTATGATAAAAAATTCAGAGTACAAAATAACATTTTACTTTAAAAGATTTTTTGCTTTCAACAGACCATACATGCTACGTAATTATCCTAGTTAAAAAATACACAACTAATTATCAATGAACGCACTCTGTCTACTACAACTCGCTTAGTTTTGCCCAAAAATTGAGTGCCAACATGGGCGGAGGCAAAGGGGGGCCTGAGGGGGCAGTTGCCCCCCTAAGGTTTTTTTTTTCATTTAAACCCAGTATGCATCATCGCCTGAGGGGCTTCCGTCGGCGATCAAACTTGGTGCCAAACATGGTCCTAACGGCCACCACTGTCGATCGCCCCCGATCGAAGTCTGAAATCAAAGGGCACGACTGCTGCCAAAGATGGTCTTAACGGCCACCGCTGTCGTCTCCATAGGAGCTTCCGCCGACGGCGTCAACACGACGACCATGATCACCTCGGATGCGAAATCGGTGGTGGCTGATCTAGTCTCGTCGGTGAATCTTCAGAGCATGTACATAGAGGCGATAATGGGCTTCTGTTCTGGTCTTCGAGATTTGTCCGCTGATTTTTCCTTCCTTATGCTCAAAGGCCTCTGGAATCTCCTCCAGTCCCTCAGATTCACCTCGACTCTGATGCTGCCGTCAGCCTCTTTGGCCAATCTCAGATCGTTCCTAATCTCCAATGTACTTCTGTCTAATTTTGAGTTCAAAAGCATCCTTGATTTGATTTTTAGTTGACTCTGTACTGTCATGAATTTTGCAATTAGAAACTTATTAATGGAATATTATAATACTGAAATGCTACACGAACAGATCTTTTACAGTTTACAGACCATCTAAATTTTTTACTTTGGTGCACAAACCTTTTTACTCCCGTGGACAGACCTCTACCCAGTAAACACCAATTATATCCTCTATTCAAGTCACATCTCAGTTCATATACCTCTTAATGTTTGCTCAGTTCACAGACCTTAATTATAAACAAGAATTATCTATATTTTACTCGGTCAATATTCTATTTTTACGTCATTGAAACCACCCTACCGACTGTCGTTAGTATGCACATTGAAATAGCTTTCAAATCAAGAAAAAACCATTCGACCCCTCTATTATATATATACACAATAGTTTCTGCGTACAATAAAAACCAATAATAAAAAGTCATCAATTTAATGTGTATAGATAATTGATGACTTTTGATTATTGGTTTTTTGTACGTAGAAATAATTTTGTATTAGCTTATAATTTGCCACCTAAATGAAAATTTCCTGGCTCCGCCACTGAGTGCCAACAGAGGTTTAAAATTTGACAGCTTAAAATTAATAGAAAATTTTGCAAACTAAGAACTTAAATTTTTTTATAATAGTGTAGAAATGCATAGCAAAAACTTAAGAAGATAAATATGACAAAAGTTTAACATAAATCAAAATATCCAATATGTAAACTTAAATTATAAAAAAATGAAACCTACAACTGTGGGATTTGAACCCACGCCGTTTCGGACCAAAGCTTAAATCTGATGCCTTAGAGCACTCGGCCAAACTGCTAAGTACCACAACATGAATCAATTTAAGTCAAAAATCATATGCAAATTTTTTTAATTGGTGAATCTACCTTGAGTTTAAGTGGTGATGTTAAAAATAATAATCTCATATTGATGAAAACTGAAAATAGTGATGTCCATAAATTAGTAATCAGGCTTCCAATCCATCGGCTTAAGCATTTAGGTTAAAGTATCTCAACCATGATTATATATACTTTCATGAGTTTAACTTATCGCATGCCATAACTCTAATCTCAATCTTAATTTGCTCAAAACTATTGAGACTACAAATAAAAGTGTTAAAGAATACAAACAATATATGGGTTGTATACTAACACTACAGGTGTTAGGAAGGTACCTTTTACTATATCTCTCTTTTCTAGTTATACCTTTGTACCTTTTGTGCTCTTCTGTGTGCATGTGTGTTTGTGTTTGTGTTTGTGTGTAATCGAATATATATATATATATATATATATATATATATATATATATATATATATATATATATATATATATATATATATATATATATATATATATATATATATATATATATATAGTGATCTTCGGTTGCGAAAAATCCCGTGCGAAAGCCCGTGCGAAAACTTTTTTTTATTTTTTTGAAATTTTTTTTTTCAAAAATTCTTTTTTTGATGTTTAATCCATACAAATATATACCCCAGGGAAAATAATGGGTGAACCCGTTGGGCATTAGAGCACCCATCCACCCGTTACAAATTTAACGGTCTCAAAACGTGCGAATTTGATGAAATGGCTTGATCGAAGGCCAAATGACATTATTTCTCAACCATTATTTTTTAAGGGGGGTATAACAACATATAATGAGGGTGGAAAAAAGAATTTTTGAAAAAAAAATTTCAAAAAAAAGATAAAAACATTTTCGCACGGTGCGAAATGTTCTCATTTGAAAATTTTCCTATATATATATATAGGAAAATTTTCAAATGAGAACATTTCGCACCGTGCGAAAATGTTTTTAGTTTTTTTTTGAAATTTTTTTTTCAAAAATTCTTTTTTCCACCCTCATTATATGTTGTTATACCCCCCTCAAAAAATAATGGTTGAGAAATAATGTCATTTGGCCTTCGATCAAGGCATTTCATCAAATTCGCACGTTTTGAGACCGTTAAATTTGTAACGGGTGGATGAGTGCTCTAATGCCCAACGGGTTCACCCATTATTTTCCCTGGGGTATATATTTGTATGGATTAAACATCAAAAAAAAAATTTTGAAAAAAAAAATTTCAAAAAAAAGATAAAATTCTTTTTGCACGGTGCGAAAAGCCCCTTTTTCGCAATGGAAGATTGCCATATATATATATATATATAGGAAAATTTTCAAATGAGAACATTTCGCACCGTGCGAAAATGTTTTTATCTTTTTTTTGAAATTTTTTTTTTCAAAAATTCTTTTTTCCACCTTCATTATATGTTGTTATACCCCCCTCAAAAAATAATGGTTGAGAAATAATGTCATTTGGTCTTCGATCAAGGCATTTCATCAAATTCGCACGTTTTGAGACCGTTAAATTTGTAACGGGTGGATGGGGGCTCTAATGCCCAACGGGTTCACCCATTATTTTCCCTGGGGTATATATTTGTATGGATTAAACATCAAAAAAAGAATTTTTGAATAAAAAAATTCAAAAAAATAAAAAAAAAGTTTTCGCACGGGTGCGAAAAAACCCGTGCGAAAAAACCCGTGCGAAAGCCGTGCGAAAACTTTTTTTTTATTTTTTTGAATTTTTTTTTTCAAAAATTCTTTTTTTGATGTTTAATCCATACAAATATATACCCCATGGAAAATAATGTGTGAACCCGTTGGGCATTAGAGCCCCCATCCACCCGTTACAAATTTAACGGTCTCAAAACGTGCGAATTTGATGAAATGCCTTGATCGAAGACCAAATGACATTATTTCTCAACCATTATTTTTTGAGGGGGGTATAACAACATATAATGAAGGTGGAAAAAAGAATTTTTGAAAAAAAAAATTTCAAAAAAAAAGATAAAAACATTTTCGCACGGTGCGAAATGTTCTCATTTGAAAATTTTCCTATATATATATATATATATATATATATATATATATATATATATATATATATATATATATATATATATATATGGCAATCTTCCATTGCGAAAAAGTGGTGCGAAATGCCGTGCGAAAACATTTTTTTTATTTTTTTGAAATTTTTTTTTTCAAAAATTCTTTTTTTGATGTTTAATCCATACAATTATATACCCCAGGGAAAATAATGGGTGAACCCGTTGGGCATTAGAGCACCCATCCACCCGTTACAAATTTAACGGTCTCAAAACGTGCGAATTTGTTGAAATGCCTTGATCGAAGGCCAAATGACATTATTTCTCAACCATTATTTTTTGAGGGGGGTATAACAACATATAATGAGGGTGGAAAAAAGAATTTTTGAAAAAAAAATTTCAAAAAAAAGATAAAAACATTTTCGCACGGTTCGAAATGTTCTCATTTGAAGATTTACCTATATATATATATATATATATATATATATATATATATATATATATATATATATATATATATATATATATATATATATATATATATATATATATATATATCTATATACAATATGTAAAAATTATTTTCTTGTAATCTTAAGATGATATCAGAGCCAATCTTCCAAACACTGATTTTATTTAGCTTGTTATTACTAATCCTAGTTTCAACTCCTTGTCACTACGTGTGTCATCTTAACTCTCTACCTATCGAGTACAAGCATATTGTCACAATGCTTATATATGGTAAGAACTTAATCACTTTTGAAGATGTGTCCAATGCTCTTACAAGTTTTGAATTTTAGAAGAATGACAGGCTAGATACAAAGAGCCGAGGAAAATAGCTCTTACCGTGGTAAGAGGACAAGCAAATGAGAGGGGTGAAGATCAGAAAGGATATTTCAAATCTAAGTCTAGGGACAAGAGCAGAGAACCTCCTTGCATGGACTTAGTAAAGAACCAATATTGTGCTTTCTCTCGAGAGAAAGGGCATTGGTTCAGCGACTGTCCTATGGTGAAGAAGAAGCACGATGCTACTACAAACGTCGTCAAGTGCGTTGAGGTAGATGAATATGAATTAGTTGGTGCTTCAAAGGGCGTGGTCAAAACTTTGGGTGCTTGATTCGAGATGCTCCTTTCACATGATGCCATATGGAAAGTACTTTACTACCTCTCATAAAGGAGGTCAGAGTACGGTCCTACTTGGGGATGACCGAGATTGTACAATAACAATCAGTGGCACAGTTCGAATCAAGATGGGTGATGGAGTCACTCGGGACATAGGCAAGGTATATTATGTTCCCGATCTAAAGCAAAACCTCATATGGCTTAGGTCACTTTAAGCCAATGGGTGCAAAGTGACCAAGGAGAAAGAGCTCTAAGGGTGACTTGAGGAGCTATGACATTGATGAAGGGGAAGAAAAAAAGGCAACCTCTACTATTTGGATAGCTTGGTGGTGACTGGCACGACAGCACTCTCCCGTGAGGACGACCAAGATGACTCGTTACTTTGGCACATGCGTCTAGGACATGTCAGAGAGAAAGCTCTTAAGAAGCTGATTGAGACACGAGGAGCTAAAAGCAGGAAGATTGAGTTCTGTAAACATTGTGTCTTCGATAAAAAGATCATTTGGGACATCCATCTACAATAGGAAGTGAGTACTTGATTATGTCCACACCGATGTGTAGGGACCGATGAGGACAATCTCATTGGGACGTAAACACTACTTTGGCCTTTCATTGATGATTTCTCACGCATGGTATATGTGCTTCCTTTGATGTCTAAGAACGAGGTTCTGAGTAAGTTCATAGAATGGAAGACACCGATTGAAAAATATACTGGAAATAAAGTTAAGAGACTCCGAAGTGACAACACTGGAGAGTATAGGTCGGACCCCTTCCAGGAGTATTGCAGATCTGAAGGGATTCAGAGACACTTCACCATTAGTGGTATGCCACAACAGAATGGAGTAACCGAGAGGATGAATTAGACCTTGCTATAGAATGTATGATGTATGATATCCACAGCTGACCTATCAAAGGAGTTCTGAGCAAAGGCCCTTTCATATGATTAATTCCCCGGCAACGGCACCAAAAACTTGATCGGCCTGGAATTAAACTCCGGAAACGATGTTGCTTTACTACAAGCGCAAGGTACAGTGGCGAGCGGGTATCGAACACGGGGAAGCGGTGTTATACTACCTATCTACTCCTAGGTTGCGTTAGACTTGCAGGTTCATTGGTGGATGTGGAGTATGGAGGGTCATAATGGTGATGGATGCGAAGGTCGTGTCACTGGATATCGCAAACAGACTCTACACAAAGAAAGGAAAATAAAAGACTAGGGCATTAGGAGTCACCACTAGGATTGTCGGATGTCAATGCTAGGTTAGAATTCTTACGTTGAAGTGGTTTTATTAGGGATAGATTGTCGCATCTAAGATGTAGAACTCATGGCTTGACACACCACTCGTCTAACGTATCCCGTGTTTAGCCACACTATCGTGGATAGCCTAACACACGATCCGTGCATTACGATCGAAAATTATTCCCAACCTCTACTCATACCACTATCGTGGGTTAGAGCTTCGATCAGTGATTTGGTGGCTCTCATTGATGCTACTATCGTACGTCATTAATTAGTAATATAGGTTGTCGGTAGATCCCATCAAAGTATGCGTCACTATCGTGGTCACGAACCCTAATTGGATTCACTAACTTCCTAATTAAGTTCATGGATACTCCTTAAGCGCACGTGCCACTATCGTGGTCACGATCCCAGTACGAGATCTCCTACAAACTTGGCTGGATCAACCAAAACACATCCCTTTTATACCAACACAACCTAAAAATTCTAACTTTACATCTAAATCCTAAGATCCTAGGTCTAATCCATTAGCCCTAGAAAAGACTACTCATAATTCATGTAAAGATCAACAATAGATTCAATAGAAGCAATAGAATTCATGATCGCAATAGATATGAGAACGATAGAAAACTTCGTTGCATCAAAGAGATACTCAATAAGCAATTACACAAAGAAATAACAATGGAATTAAAGAGAACAAAAATACTTATCTTGATACAAGGGAGGGGCCTATGGCATGGCCTAACTCCAAAAGAAAGTCTCCACAAAGCTTCAAAGAAAATATGATCTAACTCTCCCCAAAGGGGGGTTGGTTCCTCTCAATGACGGCTACAATACATATATATAGTCCCCTCAAATCCTAGCAAATAACCGTAGAAACCCCTCTGAAATTCGGCCCAGATCTGTTTCTGGCCGCAGCTTATTGGTGGACCCCGACTGTAGCTCGCTCGAGTAGGAATTGCACTCGGTCGAGTGCAGATTTCAGCACTGCACCATCTACTTGCAGAAATTCTCCGGATTTCATCCGACCTCCGATTGATGCATTCTGGGCAGCACTGGAACCTTCATGAAGTCTACTATCCATAAATAATATGAGAAAAATAATTTGTCAATGGGAATGATAGCAGATCTCAAAAGAGTGAGAGGTTGTCTGAAAATCTGGGCATCTCACCTCGCTCGACCGAGTGCGGTTGCACTCGATCGAGCGGCCTTTGCGCTCGGTCGAGCTACAGTGTGCTAGAAAAGTCCCTCAAAGTATTGATTTTAATGGATTTCACTCGCTGTGGTACTCGGTCGAGTCGCTGATCTACTCGGTCGAGCTACAGTAGGTTGGAAAAGCCTTCAAAATCGTCGCTTTGTTTGGATTCAGCTCGACCGAGCGGCTGCAGTGCTCTCCTTCTTCGATTTGGATTTGGAATTGAATTATCCGGTCGAGTTGATCTGACCAAGTAGTATCTCTACTCGGTCGAGTGGAGCGTGCACATCAGCTGGGGATCTCCTCTTTCGATCCGGATGTCAGCTCGGTCGAGTGCTGATGCACTCGACCGAGTATACTGGAATTTTAGTTCATATCTCCATAGATTTCTCTTCTCCTTCCTTCTTCTCCTTCTCCTCAATTCTTCTCTTTCACCAGGTCAAGCACCTAGGAGACGATGCCATAGATGCTCTAGCGACCTCGGATGTGTCAATAACCCCAATTTGCTCCAAATCACCTCAAAACTCCTGAAAATGAGAATAAAGCTCCGAAAGTGATATAATACAATAAAAAATCAAATGAGCGACAAATATAATTGTTGGGCGACTAAAATGGCATAAAATGAAGCGATAAATGTATGTAAAATATGGACACATCAAAATACCCCAAGCGTACCTCTTAGTCGTACTCGAGGAAGACGAATACGAAGCTCACCGGGTGTTGAAAATAAGAAATAGAAAAAGAATACAAAGTGGAGGGGGTCGCTAGATTATTCGCTCAGATCTCAGGCTATAAGCTACATATCATGATACTCTGAAAATGAATCACATGCTATACAGATTTCATACCTTATAAAAACATGGTACTTGCAAGCTTTTTAGAAGGGACTCCCTAAATTCATAAAATCAATTCATATCCACATCACGTATTTCATAGAATTTAATATACAAATGTTGGCGATGCACTTTTCAATCAGAAGTTATAAATGAAGCATATAAGAATCACACCAAACATGTAATGGAGAATGAAATAAATCATGGCATTCATATATTCATATCAATTCATAAGAAGTCTCCATAGCTAAACTATTTCGCTAAGTTTCAACATTATCAAATATTCTTAATTGTGCACAACTCCACTCTGATGTCGTACTCACTCATATAGTCAAATGAATTCACCCCCTCCCCCCCCCCCCCCGGTTTAGCTTGAGGCATCACATGTAAAGGAAAAGGATAGGAGAAAATGGAATTTTTGCCTTGGTTTTCCCAAGTATATTTGTGGCTCCAACAATGAGATAAGGAAATAATTTTCTTTTCTTTTGAACTTTTTGTTTCTCATTTTTCTTTTTGGATTTTTGTAGGAGCAATAGAATATGTATTTTTTGCTTTTGGTCTTCTTTTTGGCTTTTTGTACTTTTTGGAGCTAACCTTTTCTTTTGTAGGTATTTTTGGAAATAGATGATGTATAAGTAGCTGCAAGGGATGAACTCAAGTGACATGTAGAGAAATAAAGAGATATGTGGAGAAAGAAATATAATGTAACACTCGGTTCACTCTAAGATGTGCATAAATGGTTCAATAAGATAATACATCAACTAAAACTCATATGTAAGCATGTATATTCTTATTCATCTCAACTAATAGTGAAGTCAAGCAGTAATGTTTTCAATCATATCAGGCATGCAACAGAAGGTGAATAAGACAATAAAACTGATGCTTCAGATATACTAACGATGCGTGAATCTTGGTGCATTTCCAACAAAAGCATACTAAACACTAATCCATACATTCAGCTTCAATAAATTTCATGCATTCACTTAGAGAAGTCATCAAAATAAATATATATGCAAGCACATGCGAATAGCAAGATTATGAAATAACTCTAAGTAGCATGACAAGGATAAATAAGGATCATGATGGTAATGAAAGCAATAAGAGATATCATCACAGGGAATTCATCTAGCGAAAGAAAATAAAGAAAAGAAAAGAATGAAAAGAAAAACAAGCACACAATATGATGCATGAACACACATAAATAGAAAATAAGATGGAAAAATTGAAAAGATGATGCAAACACTTGAAACATTCTAAAAATATGAAAAAATAAAGTAAAAATGCAACTAAATGGCATGGAAATGCACTCCTCCAAGCTTAAACTTCACATTGTCCTCAATATGATCATAAAAAGAGATTATGAGGAACAATGATAAATATGAGGGGGGGTGAATGAAAAATGATGAAATGAATGACATGAAATCCTAATGCAACTACATGCACATGCAATGATGCATGAGAGCGCCTTCTCCCAAGCTTATACCAAACAATCCTATTCAAATGACTCGATCAAAAATCTCACGGCTTCGCTGAGCGAGATCAAGTCAGACGAATAAGAAAGTAAGGTTTTCACTTGAGAGAAATGCTCGATGGTGGGCAAAAGGATGTGACACATCAAAATATGAAGAGGGTAGCTATCAATTATAGCATATAAAGGATATGGTGTAAAAGATTATTGTTGCCGTCATATGAGGTGATATTTATCTAAACTAACAGATCAAGCAAATCTATACGGTCCTCTCGCTGTCTAGAGGATTCGTGTTTATTGAAATAATAAAATGCTACACTACTGGATTGATATCACCTATAGCAAAAGACGGATTCAGTATCTTTTTCGGTGCAGGCAACTGCTCCAACTGCTCATTTCGTGGCTCCGTCAGATGCGTGTGTCCACGGACTCCATCAGATTCCAGCAATACGGCTCCCAGCATCTCTCCAAGGACTCCACATGTACCCTGTAAGAGATAAAATGCATCAATTTGATGTGGATAAGTCTTCCCCAAAATAAATGTATTCCAAAGAAGGTCATCAAAAGAAATATTTAAAATTAAGGATGGTTGACAACACTTCACTAGAAATAAATCTCTACTCTCGTGCACCATGTCGACCAACTCCTCATTGTTCTCCTCAGATTCCTCAGGTAGCTTTGGCGTATAAGCATGGGTCTCATCAGGCAGCTCCTCATCATCGTCAGACTTATCCCAGCATACCTCCTGATCATATTCAATAACATCCATGGTAGGTGGCTCCTCGCTCTTCTCCACGTATACGTCCCATCGTGCCTCTTGATCATATGTATGTGTGCCCTACAAAAGGCAAAATGAGTTATCTAAATCTGAATCAAAATAAACATCATACACTGGAGGGACATCAAATGTAAAAAAAGAGGGGGGTAAAGGGATCTCCCTGAATGGGAGCCATAAGCTCTATGGGATAGTCCTCAGTGTCAGTGGAAGGGTGAGGTGGCTGCAGAAGTTCTAATGGTGGAGGGTAATGATCGGGATTTTTATGAATAGTTGTGTCCTCATCCAAATGCACGAACTCCTCAGTGATAGGCTCTGGCTCCCTATGTAAGGCCTCCTCAAAAGCAAGCTCTGACAATGTAGGCACGACCTCCTCAGTAATATCCTCTGATGGTATAGGCTGCTCTGACTCATGTGGATGGCATGTGGGAGTGACGATGGCACAAGCTGGCTCCGCAGTGCCAGGTGCTGTGGTCTCGTCGGAGGTGGCAATATTAAAGCGCATAATACCTCCCCCAAGCCGAACGTGGATATCCTCCTCAGGCTCCTCAGGTATAGAAGGCAATGTAAAATTCATCTTCTCCTTTTTATGCCTCCTTCATCGTTTCTGTCCTGGAGCTCGAGGCACCAGATGGCGTGGCATGGCCTTCTTAATAGTAAGTGCAGGTGGCACATTTTCTGCTTCCTCTACGGCCTCTTCATTGTCAACCTGTCGTGCAAGAATCCCATCTAGGTACGTATAAAAATCTGTGGTCCACATAATATAACACATAACACCTGATCAACAAAGATAAATACCTGGAGAAGAATGTTAGTGGCATAAGAGAGATAAAGATAACATAAAATAACGTGGTGGTGGCCGGAGAAAATATATATCTCTCTTTTTTAACGTGGTCTAATCAACCGAATTGTGATAAATAGATAGTATGGGGTACGCCTCCCCGGCAATGACGCCAAAAACTTGATCTATCCAAAATGTAACTCCGAAGCAACCTCGTTATGGCGCGAATTACACGGAGATGAATCCCCGGTAAAGGCGCCAAAAACTTGATATATCCAAAATGTAACTCCGAGAACAACCAAGTACTGCGCAATTTACACGGAGATAAATCCCCGGCAACGGCACTAAAAACTTGATCGGCCTGGAATTAAACTCCGGAAACGATGTCGTTTTACCGCAAGCGCACAGTACAGCGGCGAGCGGGTATCAAACACGGGGAAGCGGTGCTATACTACCTATCTACTCCTAGGTTGAGTTAGACTTGCAGGTTTATTGGTGGATGTGGAGTATGGAGGGTCGTAATGGTTATGGATGCGAATGTCGTGTCACTCGATATCGCAAACGGACTCCACACAAAGAAAGGAATATAAAAAGACTAGTGCATTAGGAGTCACCACTAGGATCGTCGAATGTCAATGCTAGGTATAATTCTTACATTGAATTGGTTTTATTAGAGATAGATTTTCGCATCTAAGATGTAGAACTCATGGCTCGACACGCCACTCGTCTAACGTATCCCGTGCTTAGCCCCACTATCGTGGATGGCTTCACACGCGATACGTGCATTACGATCGAGAATTATTCTCAATCTCTACTCATACCACTATCGTGGGTTAGAGCTTCGATCAGTGATTTGGTGGCTCTCATTGATTCTACTATCGTACATCATCAATTAGTAATATAGGTTATCGGTAAATCCCATCAAAGTGTGCGCCACTATCGTGGTCATGAACCCTAATTGGATTCACTAACTTCCTAATTAAGTTCATAAGATACTCCTTAAGCATGCGTGCCATTTTCGTGGTCACGATCCCAGTACGAGATCTCATACAAACTTGGCTGGATCAACCAAAACACATCCCTTTTATACCAACGCAACCTAAAAATCCTAACTTTACATCTAAATCCTAAGATCCTAGGTCTAATCCATTAGCCCAAGAAAATACTACTCACTATTCATGCAAAGATCAACAATAGATTCAATAGAAGCAATAGAATTCATGATCGCAATAGATATGAGAACGATAGAAAACTTCGTTGCATGCATCAAAGAGATATTCAATAAGCAATCAGAAAGAAATAACAATGGAATTAAAGAAAACGAAAGTACTTATCTTGATACAATGGAGGGGCCTATGGCATGGCCTAACTCCAAAAGAAAGTCTCCACAAAGCTTCAAAGAAAATAAGATCTAACTCTCCCCAAAGGGGGGTTGGTTCCTCGCAATGACGGCTACAATACATATATATAGTCTCCTCAAACCCTAGCAAATAACCCCAGAAAACCCTCTGAAATTCGGCCCAAATCTGTTTCTGGCCGCAACTTATTGATGGACCCCGACTGTAGCTCGCTCGAGTAGGAATTGCACTCAGTCGAGTGCAGATTTTAGTATTGCATCATCAACTTGCAGAAATTCTACAGATTTCATCCGACCTATGATTGATGTGTTCTTAGCAGTATTGAAACTATCATGAAGTCTACTATCCATAACAAATATGAGAAAAATACTTTGTCAGTTGGAATGATAGAAGATCTCAAAAGAGTGAGAGGATGTCTGAAAATCTGGGCATCTCACCTCGCTCGACCGAGTGCGGTTGCACTCGGTCGAGCGGCCTTCGCGCTCGGTAGAGCTACAGTGTGCTGGAAAAGTCCCTCAAAGTATTTCTCGGTAATGGATTCCACTCAACTGAGTACGTAGCTGTGGTATTCGATCGAGTCGCTGATCTACTCGGTCGAGCTACATTAGGTTGGAAAAGCCTTTAAAATCTTCACTCTGTTAGGATTCAGCTCGACCGAGCGGCTGCAGCGCTCTCCTTCTTCGATTTGGATTTGGAATTTAATTAGCCGGCCGAGTTGATCTGCCCGAGTAGTCTCTCTACTCGGTCAAGTGGAGCGTGCGCATCAGCTGGGGAGCTCCTCTTTCGATCTGAATGTCAGCTCGGTCGAGTGCTGATGCACTCTACCGAGTAGCCTGGAATTTTAGTGTATACTCCATAGATATCTCTTCTCATTCCTTATCCTCCTTCTCCTCAATTCTTCTCTTCCACCAGGTCAAGCACCTAGGAGACGACGCCATGGATGCTCTGGCGACCTCGGATGTGTCAATAACCCCAATTTGCTCCAAATTGCCTCAAAACTCCTGAAAATGAGAATAAAGCTCCGAAAGTGATTTAATACGATAAACAATCAAATGAGCGACAAATATAAGTTTTGGACAACTAAAATGGCGTGAAATGATGCGATAAATGTATGTAAAATATGGACACATCAATATGCGACCTATCTAATCAATCAGCTACATTCTGCTACATTGGATGGACAACCTCCTTTGGAGGTCTGGTCAAGAAAGTCAGTTTCTGATTATGATTCTCTGCATATATGGGGATGTCATGCATACTATTTTATGAAGGAGGACAAGCTTGATGCTAGAGCCAAGAAAGCCATCTTCTTGGGCTTTAGCGATGGTGTCAATGGATACAATTTATGGTGTCCAAGACAAAGGAAGGTAATCTTGAGCAGAGATGTGACATTCGATGAGTTAGCATTGTTGAAGGGACATGGACCGAGGGGGGAGCATATAGAGACACAATGGGAGCATGTTCAAATAAAGATGTCGAAGGTTCCTGATATTGTGGCTATTGACTCTTGCTAAAACTCACCAAAGACTGCAGATGATATACTCCAGACAGATGGTGACATTGGTGGTCCAAGTCCAGATGGTGGAGATATCCCTTCTCTACAGATAGCATAGCAGATGGATTCCATTGCCATCTCGAGACTTAGGCATGAGATACGACGACCTGCGAGGTATACAAAGATGGTCTCATTTGCTTTCCTCGTAGTCAGTATTGATGTACCCACTTCATTGAGAGATGTAGAGCACTCTGAAGTCCCAGAGAGGTAGAGAAAAGCAATTGATGAGGAGATGAAATCATCGTGGAAAAGTCATACATTGGAATTGGTGGAGCTTCATGCAAAGAAGGAAGCGATTGGGTGTAAGTGTGTCTACACCAAGAAGGATGGAGTCGTAGAAGGAGATGTTTAATATAAGGCCAGACTTGTTGCGAAAGAATATGCTTAGAGAGAAGGCATTGACTACAATGAAGTCTTTTCTCCAGTAGTCAAGCATTGTGCTATTCGGATCTTTTTGGCATTGGTTGCACAACTCAACATTGAGTTGGTGGAACTAGATGTCAAAACTGCTTTCTTACATGGGGAGCTAGAGGAAGAAATTTATATGTCTTAACCCGATGGCTACGAGAGAAGCAATGGACTTGCATGTAGGTTGAAAAGTCTATGTGTTGAAGAAATCACCTAGACAGTGGTATAAGCATTTTGAATGCTTCATGACAGAGGATCAAAGTTACTTACGAAGTCCCTACGATCATTGTGTGTTATTTCGAAGGCTAGATGATAGGTCTTTCATATATCTCCTACTTTATGTTATTGACATGCTCACACATTGTCAAATAAAGTAGAGATACAAAGATTAAAAAAGGAACTGAGTTGTGTGTTTGAGATAACGGACCTAGGCAAAGCATGAAGAATTCTTGGCATGGAGATCTACCGAGACCGAAGTGGAGGTATTATACATCTTTCATAAAGTCACTACTTGAAGTCCATTACTCAGAAATTCAGTTGTGAAAGTATGAAGTCTGTAGCTACTCTACTTGCACCTCACTTCAAATTTTGTAAAAAGCATTACCTGAAGAACGAGAAGGAAAATATCAGGTCAACATACAGAGTTTATTTTCGTCCAATCTAAAGAAAAAGGTACATGTTAAACCCATGGGTAGGATCTTTTCTAAATTATTTATATTTCTCCTACATTGTCACGTGTGAGATCACCTCTTTCTTCTTTTTCTTTGTACCTTTGGGGAATATCAGGTCAACCATAATGTATAACTATTCATCTTCAAATCTTAAGAAAGAAAAAGGGTTGTGTTAGAACAAAAGTCAACAGATTTGAGTCTCAACCCCCCTTTTTGGCTATTAAAAAAGGTCAACCACAATGGATAATTCTTGAATGCGTCAATGATCATAACTCCATTTGTGCTCAAAAATGCATTGGTAGCCATGCTGTGAGCATCAAGGATATCCCAACCCTAACCCTAATTCATGAAGAACACGTAGTCAAGATGATACATCACTGCATGATGCCAAGCAATCCTTAGATCAAAAGTTAACTCAATGTCAAATAGTTAGAATTCAGTCAACCAAAACCACCTGTTTGCATCCAAAATCATCCAAAGCTTACATCTGTACTTATCTCAAATTTATTTTATATTTATTTTTTGAAACATTGACCTTCAATCAAATATTCTCAACAGACTCATCACAGAGAGAAACATGATCAAAACTTTAGGATTAAGTTCATTTGTGATGTTGGTAACCTAATCAGGTAGGTTTGGTTGGAAGTTGGATCCCTGGACTGGGTCAGCAACCCATGCATGCAGGCTTTCACTGCCTTCACTAAACTGCCAACTTCCAACCAATTACCAAACCCTAAACCAGTGTCATTTGATCTAAATCTAATTAAGCTTCTTTATTTCTTCTGTCATTGATAAATGAGGAAGAAAATGGTGTGTGGACGGTGCTGAAGTCTTGTGTCTCGTGTTAATGGTGAACTATTGGTTATTGAGAGCGTTTCAAGAATTAATTGAAGCGAAAAGTTGGAATAGAGAAGAATTTATTTGAAAAGGTGAGGGACATGGCCAGCCAATAAAATTTATGGGGCAGCATATGCTTCGTCCCGCTGCATTTATATCTGCGACAAAGCATGCTAATAATTCTTGGACAAAGTGATGGAATTAGCCGCTGTTGATACAAAGGTCCGGCCCACAAAGCAGAGCTGTATAAGCGCAGCCTATTTGAAGAAGTGAGTTTCGGCCCGAAAGCCCATCTGTTAAACACTACATTGTCTGTCATATTTGGACCATTGCCCAGCAGACCCACAACACAACCCCTTACCCTTAGGTTGGATTGGATGAGTCAAACATCCACTTTTCTCATTATGGACATAAATGGAGGGCGGTTACAACCTCATAATAGCCCACTTTAATAGCCTTGAATTAGCCAATTAGTGGCTAGATTGATGGTGACGGTTACGCTCCTTGATGATCACTTCAAGGGCCATTAATTGAGCAATTAGAGGCTACATTGATGGGTGACGTTAGAAAGTAAAGGGAAGAGTGATAAATACTCTGGAGACTAAGGGAGAAGGGGGGCAAGATTTCCAACAAAGGCTACGTATCAAACTGTACTTTAGAATTCTCTATTATTTTCCTCATCCATTTGGCTCTTGAGTTTTGTCTCTATGAGGAACTAGCTTGAGTGTCGGAGGGGAATCGGTCGGGCCCCAGCATCGACCTCCGGATGATTTTCTTATGGTGCATATCCATGGAGATATCGCGAAGCTAGGTCCACTTCTATCCGTGGAGTTCCATCCTAGCTGACCCTGACCCGGAGAATCTCGTTCACGGGTCCCACTTCTTGGCCTGCGGAAGATCAACTCAACGACACCGGCCTCGTCGCCCCAAATTTAACGGAAGGCGGAACCCGTCCGTAAACACATGCCTTTATATAAAGCATACGCATATGTATTTTCATCTTTCAATATCCGAATCATAAGCGTAATCCCCTTGCTCAAGCATTCTACTACAAATAGAATACTCCTGTTTGATCAGTGCCACTCTCTGATTTTGGCCCCCAGTCCACTCCGACCCATTCCAAGATCATATGTCGAATTCTTCATGTTTTTTTTTCGAATGGACCCTTTTTAGTTAATACGTTTGATCAAGCCCAAAATCAAATCCAAGCAAATTACCAAGTCATAGCAATTAACTCTAATCCGGATGATCTGATTGCTAGATCTCCTTATCTAAGACATACATGCTCCCTTACCACGACAAACAATCCTCGACTACGATAGTGATAAGATGGGCGTCTACTGAGTATGCTTCTAATATGGGCTATGCTCTCTTATTTTCCGAATTCCTTTATAACCAACTGAATCGTTATGTGATTTTGATCTCCCAACTCGATCCCAATGATGTGGTAAGTATCTGTTGGGGTTCTTGGTCACCTTTTGGGTAATACCAACCCTCGCGGAAATCCCAAGATCGTGGGGACAACGAACAAGGCAGAGTGTGTTGGAACTTATCCAACTAAGTTGGATCTTAATCCAACGTTGGGCTTATATGCGGTGAATAATTATATAAGTGATACGCTGTCATGTTAAGCCCAATATATTAGTGATCTGGTTTTAATTAATTAAATGTGCTAAATGAGTTAAGTAGGTTGTGGGGCCTTTATGTGTATAGACTATTGGGCTTCAACTCGTTGATGGGCCGAGTTGGAAACCCTAGGGCTATGGAGGCTAGCCTATAAATATTAGCGGTCATGGTCCCCGGAATACACGAACAAAGTTGAGCCGTCTTTTCTACGTCCCGTCGCTAGGAGAGAAACCGGGAAAAAGCTAAAGGGATTCTCCAAACGGTTGATTCGTGCTATTCTGGAAGATCGTCCGTTGTGCTATCGTCAGGATCTTTCATATTATTAGCGATGGACTCAGGTACGCTTCCGCTAAATCCGAGTATGTCAATGATTTAAGATTCCGCATGTTTTATATATCTAGATTATTATTTGCATGGTCTTGCTTAATGATTAATCTAGATCTTTAGTTTCTACAAGTGGTATCAGAGCCCACATGCTGTGGATCTTAAATTTTTTGCCTGCTCATTGTAGATCTGATAAAAATTAGTTTTTTATTAGTTTTAAGTTTCAGATCTATAAAAATTTGGTTTTTTGATTAATTTTTCCAACAAAAAAAAATTTTATTTTTTGACAAACCCTAGATCGGGGGCGGCCCGCCGGCCGCCGCCCGACACAGTAAAAGAGGGGCGGCTCTGCCGCCCCCGTCGGAAGAACGGCGCCGGCGATGCCGGCGTCGACACGGATCAGAAAAGGGCGGCAAAGCCGCCCCTGTAAGTCAAAAAAAACGGGGAAAAAGGGGCGGCAGTTCTGCCGCCCCTCGTCGGATGCCAGAGGGGGCGGCTTCCGCCGCCCCCATTCAGTAACAGGGGGCGGCAGAGGCCGCCCCCGTCAGATCAAAGGGGGCGGCGCCCCCCGCCGCCCCCGTAAAGAACCAGGGGGGCGGCGGGGGCCGCCCCCGTTGGGTATAGCTAATAGGCGCCGGCCTCTTGGCCGGCGCCGGTTGCGAGAAAGAAGGGGGGCTCACGCCCCCCTTACGGCGTCCTACTGGGGCGGCGGCGGCGGCGGCCGCCCCCCTACAGAAACCCTAACCCTAAAAAAAAAACTTTTTTTGGGGAGGATTGGGCTGGGCCAGTTTTGGGCCTTGTTTGGGTGTTTTTGGGCCTATTATTGCAAAACAGTTTTTAGCCTTCTTTTGGGCTTATTGCAAAACAGATTTTTTGGGCACATGGCTAATTTTGGACCCAATTTTTGGGTCATTTGGACACAAATTTGGGGTTGTTTTGCATTTATTTTAACACTAATGAAAGGGGAAATAAGTGGACATATATATATATATATATATATTTCCCTAAAGTATAAATTTTTGTTAAAATTCAGTTTGAATTTTAAATTCAATTTTTGGCACGCTTCATCATATATATATCGAAATGATTGTAATTAAATCAAATCCCCACCAAAGTGGGCTTTATCGTGGCGATTACTCTTATTTCGATATATAAAAAGTTACGGACATACTTTGTATGTAAATTTGGTGCCTAAAAAATCTTGAATTTAAATTCATTAAAAGGGAGGAAATAAATGGTTGTGTATATATATTTCATGTAGGCCCAATTTTGTGTGTTAAATTTAAGTTCATTCCAATTTTAATTCTTTAGGCAAAATTCAGTCATATATACATTTTTTTGAAATAATTCCAATTTTTTGTAAAATTCCACCAAAGTGGGTTCTACTATTAAAATTGTTATTATTTCGGAATGTAAACGGATTAGAATACATACTCAGTATGATCAGTTGCCTGGATGAATTTTAAACGGATCGAAAGAGTAAATAAAAGGCTTTCCTGTATATTTACATTTAAGTTCAGTTTCATTTGAATTCAATTTTTGGGCACATTAGATTATATGTTTCAAAATAATTTTAATTATTACGTGATCCCACCAAAGTGGGCTTTACTGTTAAATTGTTATTATTTCGTAACATATACGGTTAAATACATACTTTTGTATGATTGGTTGACCAATATTGAATTTAATTTGGATTGAAGGAGGAAATAAGACGTTTATATGTATATTCCTCCTCAAAGATAAATTTTGTGTTAATTGTGCAAAATAAATTTAATTTCTAAGTTTAAGGCTTAAAACCATATATATATATACTTCGGTATATAACAAGTTGACTTCATACGTTGGTATGAAAATTTAGTTAGCCTGAATTTAGATTTAAATTAAAACACAAAATTCAAGAGTTTTCTTCGGGAGTAGATAAAAAGCTTTAACATACATTCTCCTCAAGAATAAGTTTAAAAGGCCTTAAAGAATTTTTTGTGCACTAACCATCAAGCAAATGGCCTTAAGGAAATTTGACACATTTTAAAGTTATATATAAAATGGGATAGGGTGTATATTTAAATATATAACTTTATATGTATGTTCATATACACATTATTATACCTATATACCCCATTTTAAGAAGAAAATTTGTGTTGAAGTTATGGATTTTATTTAACTCAATATAAATGATTAGAAGGGTGGAATAAAAGGTTCTTATTTATATTTCCACTTAATGTAATCATTTTGTGTTAAATTCAGTTTAGTTTCAATTTCAAATTTTGGTACAATTAATTATATATTTCGAATATAGAATGATTGGATCATCAACTCACCAAAGTGGGTTTTCTTGTGAAGATCGGTTCTAATCTCGAAATATAACAAGTTAAATACATACTTTTGTATGAAAATTTTGGTTGCCTTAAATTTGATTTTGAATAAAAGTGGGCTTGAATATCTCCACTTAAAGTATAAGTTAATGTATTAAATTGCGACATAGATTCAAATTTTGCAAAGGTACATATTTTTGAAATGACTTCGTGCAATCATCATCTCGCCAAAGTGGGCTCTGTTGATTTGCATTATTTCATTTCATAAATGTAAAAGGAATCAAATGTGCCCGTGATTTGCGTAAGAATGCTAAATCGTCCCAAAGGAAGATTACCGTTCTATACCATTTCATGCGCACCTGTGGCAATAGACAAGGTGATGATTAGTGAGATCAATGCATGCAAATTTAATTCGGCCCAAAGGAAGTTTTATTTTTGGCATGTTATTATTGTCATTGTCTGATTGCTACAACAAGATGTCAGTGACTAGTCAATAGATTATCCAAAGATAAATATTGGACTAGTGGGGGATGTCTTGAGATGGGAAAATAGCATTAACTTGAATTTGTTGTTGTATTTAATACTCATATGAACATGTTAAAAATAGTTTACTCGTTCTCTTTTCAGCTATTATTCCTGAAAAAATTTTCTGCCATTCCAGAAAATCTCAGGGGCACAATTTCAGATAAAATTACTACAGCTAAAGGATTCCTTTCTGATGTTGAAAATAGATTTGTCAAGAATGAAAGGGGTGAAATTGGTACACTCTTGACAATTCTAAATTCAATGCGGTATAAGGGTACGAGAAACATTAGGGAGCACATATTGAAGATGTCTAATGTTGCTTCAAGGTTGAAAGCACTTCAGCCAGACCTCTCTGAGGCTCTGCTAGTGCATTTTGTTTTGATATCTCTTCCATCACAGTTCAACCAGTTTAAGATGAGCTACAATCTGAAGGATGAGACTTGGTCTCTGGATGAGCTCATCTCGTACTGTGTCCAGGAAGAGAACAGGCTTGAGCAAGGAAGACAGAAAGTGCTCATATGATCTCTACCACTAAAATATAAGAAAGGTATGCTGCGAAATTTGGTTTAATTCTAAGTTAATTTCTTTTCATGCAACCTTCGGTACGTATAGACACGTGATGGAAAGATTTTGGTATAACCATTCACATCATTGTGTCTATGCAGGATTGCCTAAGATGCCAAGAGCCAAATGATGGTGAAAGATACATCGATATGGGCAATGGCAAGATGGTTCAAGTAGAAGCAAATTAAATTTAGATTATTTCTTTTAAATGCTAGATTGTATTTGAATTTTATGAGACTATTATGTACCGTTTTTAACGGAATTTGGATTTCCATTTCTATTTTGAACAAATTCAGTTATAAGTGTTCAATTTTGAATTCCTGCATTTAATCTTCATTTATTTGGAAATGTTGCTTCATCTATAGAATTCCTACATTTAAGTACATGTGTTGTAATGAAAGAATTAACAGTTTAGAATTCAGTTATATTTTGATTGCAGCTTATATCCTTAAATAAAGTTTCAACAAATGAATCAATTGCATGTTTGGATATGTCCAACTAAAGTAAGGCTTAATAAGCCTAATAAAGTAATAGGACATAATGCTAATGATTTTCTAATTTTGTTGAATAGTTTAAAGTTGATATTATCTTGTAAGGTTTTACATAATCCCACTGTTAAGTTAGTTTACGAATTAGGAAATGCACACCTATTTGAGGATGCTGAGTTTGAGGGGGAAAGTTTGGTTAATGACATTATTCTTGAAGAAGATTAATCTCACAGGTGTTGTTGGCATTGTTCAGGATGATATTCCTGACATTGTTCAAGACACATTAAATTCAAGATAAATGTTGCAATTCCTCCTATTTGGGAAATTGTTCATAAGGACAAACTCTAGCACCTCAAGTAACTAATTGCCATTCAGGAAAATCCATTAAAGAGATGACAAGCTCACTTTTGACATTAGGATGATGGAAGTTCGACTTACATCAAGTCATAAAAATACTACATCTCTAAAATGGATTAATGCATTACTTAAGAAAGTCTTTAAATGATACTTAAAATCTTTTTCTCATTGCCATAAGGTTTGAAACATATTGATTGTAAATAGTTTTTTATAATCAATAGGAATTCAAAAGGGTATTAAGAAAAGATTTAAAGCGTATCACTCAAAGACTTTATACGGAAAAGAATGCATTAATTGAAAAGAGACTTTTATTCAGTTTTCATGAAAGACTCTATAAGGTTTATAATGGCATTAGTACAGCATTTCAATATCGTTACTGATACATTAAATTTCATTAAGTGATCACCTCGTTCGGTTTTGAGATGATATTTAATGATGTTATCTAAGTTCTGTGGGAGCATGTAATTTATATAATATCTATGTGGTAATGAATGCTATGTGGTAATGAATGCTAAGTTCTGTGGGAGACAAGGTTAGTCTCAATAATTACCCTGAGAATAATCTTCAGAAGATTTCCTATATGGAGTCTAAAGTATGCTCAGTTTTATATGCATTTGGTTATTGCATATATTACAGGTGTGTTGGGCAGATTGTTAAGTTCAGGAGTTGACCATTTGATAGCAGCCAAATGTGTCTTACAATATTTATGGAGAACAAAAGGGTTACATGTTCAAGGATCAGTAGTCAAAAAGGTTTTGAGATCATTTTGGTATACTGACTCTGATCATTTATTGGATGCAAAGAATATATGAAAATCTATGTTAGGCGCCATCTACTAGAAGAGATCTAAATGGTCCCTTTTATATAGTCTCTTCTGACATGGCTTTAGATTTCATATCACATTATGTGACATCCAAATCATGAAATATATCTGCATATTTTGTCACTATACTGCAAATTAGGGATGGTGTTGAAACACCACACGGTTTATTTAGTGACAATGAAGTCTACAGTTTTATATTCCAGCAACAACAGGAACTCGACAAAGTTTAGATATTCAGAGATCAAGTTCCTAGATTGTTGATTAATAGGAGTGTATAATTGTCTAATGAGCACATCGGAACAAACCATGTAATTACGGATCCGTTATGGTAAGGAAATGTCATCCAAAAGGTTTTATGAGCTAGCTACTCATATGGATGTCATTTCATTAAGAACATTCAGTTTTGTGGGAGTTTGTTCTTTTGGGTGCTCATATGATAGACAAAATTAAGTCTCCAGCTTAAGCTTGAGGTTATTTTCTGATCAGAAATAAAGTTTTTGGTTTCAGTTCGGCTTCACTCCGATTTTGGTTTGTTTATGATCTCACTAAGGTACAGGAGGATCAGTTGGAAATAGACATGTTAGATCACATTACATGTAATTTCCATGCTACACATCCACTTCATAATCCATGTCATTCTTTTGTATTAGCACGGTGACCACTGATGGGTCGAGCTGCAATTGCTGCGGCGAAGATCTCTTTGATCCCTTGCTAATATAATTGATGGACCGGATTGTTTTTGACTCATTAAAGAAATGACAGCAGGTTAAGATCTTATTTGGTTGTATGCACTATGAAATATAATTATAAAGTTTAAGCATATAGCCCAAGTGGGAGATTGTTGGAACTTATCCAACTAAGTTGGATCTTAATCCAACGTTGGGCTTATATGCGGTGAATAATTATATAAGTGCTACGCTGTCATGTTAAGCCCAATATATTAGTGATCTGGTTTTAATTAATTAAATGGGCTAAATGAGTTAAGTAGGTTGTGGGGCCTTTATGTGTAGAGACTATTGGGCTTCAACTCGTTGATGTGCCGAGTTGGAAACCCTAGGGCTATGGAGGCTAGCCTATAAATATTAGCGGTCATGGTCCCCGGAATACACGAACAAAGTTGAGCCGTCTTTTCTACGTCCCGTCGCTATGAGAGAAACCGGGAGAAAGCTAAAGGGATTCTCCAAACGGTTGATTCGTGCTATTCTGGAAGATCGTCCGTTGTGCTATCGTCGGGATCTTTCAGATTATTAGCGATGGACTCAAGTACGCTTCCGCTAAATCCGAGTATGTCAATGATTTAAGATTCCGCATGTTTTATATATCTAGATTATTATTTGCATGGTCTTGCTTAATGATTAATCTAGATCTTTAGTTTCTACAGAGTGGCCTTTCGCTACAAAATACGCAACCAAGTAAATAAAATGCAATAACCACAAAAGAGCAACACACCTTGCACACCGGAGTTTTATACTGGTTTCACCCAAATATGGTGTACGTCCAGTTGGAGAGATTCACTACTGCTTCAGCAAATTTGGATTACAACCAGGAGAAACCTCACAACCCAAGCCCCAAAACCCCCTTGATTCGTCTCCTGTTTATTCTACAGGGAGCCGCGAACCTTACATAAAACAGCGCTCAAAACGCTCTGGGATCCCTCACTGCACCTTGAGTTGCTTCTGAAGCTGCTTGATAATATTTGAAGGCATCATCGCATCCCCTTTTATAAGCTCCAAATCTTTCACGGGAAACCAATAGGAAGAAGGGTTTGTCGCTTTCATGGTTAGGTGGCCAAAGGAAAATCAACATTGGCTTGCCCGGTTGGTGGCCAAACAAGGGGAGGTCAAATATGGTGTACCCGGTTTTGTTTTGTAGCAATAATTCAACACTCCACCTTGATACAAAACATACCGCATAACCCCCCAAACCAAAACCTCCACCTTCAGACAAACCACCTTTCCATGATGAGGTCAGGGCACTTGGTTAGTGAGCTTCGCTCTAAGCATCACCAACTAACCGAGTGTCCAACGAACCCATTTCCAAAGATGAGTCTCCGAACACTGCCGAATCTCCATGAATCCATACCTGAAGCAAAACATGTAGTGATCTCTCCCAGTGCCACCTCGTGGCACTCTAGCACCTCTTCAAGGAAAACAAGTTTGAGCGTCGCTCAAACTTCGACGCCGACCTTTCTCCTGCCGGGTTCTCCTTCTTGTGAATCTCCTTGGGATATGCTTTGTCGACCCTTGCACATCGCCACCCTGAGTTTGCGTCCAAACTCAATGCATCCATCGCAATCTTATCTGTCATAAGATCTCCACGCGCCTGCAATGCATAAACTAAATTCACGTAATCATCAAAACGAGCTGGGGCCTTTACGGTGCGTCGCCCCACTCTGCTAGCAATAGAGTCGTCAACCATAGCCCTAGTCTCTCCACCTCGACTAGAACTTCCACCACTGTCGCTGCATGTAGTAGTCTCCACTTGTGGACTCTCTCCTTCAACCGCCTCGCCTTTACCTTTATCTGTGTCAATACATGGATTTGGAAAAAATACCTCCACCTCGTTCGAGGCCTTTTCGGTATTTTCTGTAGCCTTCTTTTGCAGCATTGTCGACTCTTCAAATGTAACATGTCGACTAACCATGACCTTCTTCTCTTCTGGACTCCATAGTCTATAACCTTCAACGCCATCCATGTATCCCAGCAAGATACACTTCTTCCCATTCACGCTGATCTTGTCACTTCCATGGTGAACCTGTACTGGACATCCAAATATTCGACGATGATCTAACTTTACTGGCTTACCTTTCCAGACATCCTCTGGGATTTTATCGCCGATAGCTGAAGATGGAATTCTGTTCACCAAATATACAGCGGTTGACATAGCTTCAGCCCAAAATCCCTTTGACAATCCCGATGTAAACCTGAGACACCTCGCCTTCTCAAGGAGTGTTCTATTCATCCGCTCGGCAACTCCATTTGACTGCGGATCTCCTGGTGTAGTGAAGTGACGCCTTACTCCTTGCTCCCGGCAGAATCTTGTGAACATTGCAGAAGTAAACTTGCCACCATTGTCGGATCTCAGCACTTTTAGCTTCTTTCCTGTTTGAGTCTCCACAAGGGTCTTCCATGCCTTGAACTTCTCAAACGCCTCCGAATTTTCCTTCATCACATACACCCATACTTTTCTAGAGAAATCATCAATAAATGATATGAAATAACGCGCCATACCTAGAGAGTGAATTGGCGCAGGACCCCAAACATCGGTGTGAACATAATCGAGAATCCCTCCCGTGTTATGCTTCCCTGTGCCGAAACTAACCTTTGTCTGCTTGCCGTAGACACAATTCTCGCAGAACTCCAGCTCCTTGAAGTTCACCCCATTGATTAAACCACGCTTCCTTAAAGCCTCCAAGCTTTTCTCCGCGACATGTCCTAGTCTGAGATGCCACAGCCTGGTCGAATCAATCTCATGCGAGCTCTTAATGCCAACACTGGAGTCGCCAATAATTGTCGCCCCCTTCAACAGATATATGCCATTTACCTTTTCACCTCTCATCACAACTATCGATCCCTTCGATATCTTCAGCGCATTCCTCTCGATCGTGACCTTGCAACCCATGGAATCCAATGCCCCCACGGAAACTAGTGACTTTCTCAAAGCTGGAACGTGCCACACATTGGTGAGTATGCGCACCACGCCATCGAATATCTTGATTCTTACCGAACCAACTCCAATAGCTTTGCACTCTTCATCATTGCCCATAAAGACTGATCCATCCTGCTTAGTGTTGTAGGTATGAAAACAATCTCTATTTGGAGTCATATGAAATGACGCACCTGAGTCCATGATCCAGTCATGGTTCGCAACTTCTAAAGAAGTTGCAGTGAAGAGATCGTAGGTCTCCTCGCTCATCACGTCTTCCTTTTGCACAGTTGCAACTGATGATGATGCTTGCGCTTCCTTGTCGTTGTTCCTTCTCTCCGGGCATTCTCTTTTCCAATGTCCATGCTTCTTGCAAATATGACACCTCGTGTCTCTGGTCCTTGATCTCGGTCTCGATCTCCCGTTGTAGTTGCCTTTTCTGTTGCTTCGCTCCGAAGCAAACATCGCCTAGCTGTCTGAAGCTCCTTCGCTCAAGCCAACGCTTGCCATGCGATCTCGCAACTCCTCACTGTAGAGCCCCGTCTTCACATCTTCAAGAATGAGAGTATCTCGACTGTAGAGCATGGTGTTGATGAACGTCGTATACCTCTCTGGTAACGACAGGAGCAGGATCATAGCTTCATGCTCCGCCTCCACAATCAGACCAACCGCCCTCATCTTCATCACTAAGCCGTTGAAGGTATCAATTTGATCCTTCAATGAGGTCCCATCTCGCATCTTGAAAGTAAAGAATGTCTTCAGTAGGATAAGCCGATTGGTGAGCGACTTCTTCAGGTACAGCTTCTCGAGCTTCTCCCATAATTCCTTGGCCGTAGTCTCTTCGGACACTTGGTAGATTACCTCGTCCGATAAGCTAAGCTGGATGGTTGTCATCGTCGAGTCCTCCATCTCCATCTTCTCCCTTTCCGAGATATCTGCAGGTAGAGCCGCCGTGTCGTACACCACCCGGTGTACGCGGTCCTTTCGCAAGATAGCCTTCATCTTGTACTGCCATATCTCGAAGTTGCCCTTGCCATCGAATCTTTCGATTTTGTAGTGCGAGCCTCCCACCGTCGCATGCGATCGCCCCGCATACGAGTCTGAATTGGTTGCGTCTCCTTTTGTAAAAGAATCCTCCGCCATCGCCTTGGACTTGTCTCACGATCCTTGATGCTCTGATACCAATTGTTGGGGTTCTTGGTCACCTTTTGGGTAATACCAACCCTCGCGGAAATCCCAAGATCGTGGGGACAACGAACAAGGCAGAGTGGCCTTTCGCTACAAAATACGCAACCAAGTAAATAAAATGCAATAACCACAAAAGAGCAACACACCTTGCACACCGGAGTTTTATACTGGTTCCACCCAAATATGGTGTACGTCCAGTTGGAGAGATTCACTACTGCTTCAGCAAATTCGGATTACAACCAGGAGAAACCTCACAACCCAAGCCCCAAAACCCCCTTGATTCGCCTCCTGTTTATTCTACAGGGAGCCGCGAACCTTACATAAAACAGCGCTCAAAACGCTCTGGGATCCCTCACTGCACCTTGAGTTGCTTCTGAAGCTGCTCGATAATATTTGAAGGCATCATCACATCCCCTTTTATAAGCTCCAAATCTTTCACAGGAAACCAATAGGAAGAAGGGTTTGTCGCTTTCATGGTTAGGTGGCCAAAGGAAAATCAACATTGGCTTGCCCGGTTGGTGGCCAAACAAGGGGAGGTCAAATATGGTGTACCCGGTTTTGTTTTGTAGCAATAATTCAACAGTATCATCACATACACCATCCTCTATAACATGAAAGGAATCACACATTCATATGGTGGCTTTAGCAAGAAGCTTTTCATCCATCTCTACCATGGACATTGTCACGTCACCTAATTCTTGAGTTATTTCTTAAAATTTTCAGCATCAATTTCTTCAACATTTAATATGATAATGGCCGTTAGTGTGAAATCCTCGCTGGCAAGGCCTACATCTGTGTAGCTTATTTGTAGCTTATGTATTATGTAATGTGATATGTGTTTATTTTATATATATTTCATATAGTTTATCCAAGCATTCATTCCATATAATCATGCACTCCATACCGTTGCTTTCACTTTTTTGGTTTCTTTTTACTATTGGGTTTCCTCTATGTATTTCAGGTGAAAGCAGTGAGACTTGGGACTCAAGAGCGATGATAGAAGCTTGGGAAGAGATCCAGGAAGCGAAGGAGTTAAAAATAATCAGATGAGTGAAGATAAACAGTAGCTTGACATGGTCGTGCGGTATACCACACACGACTGTGTCAACCCACCCAGCCCCCAAAGGAAGAAGAGAAATGAAGATTTACACGCTCGTGTGATATAACACACACGACTGTGTGAGGTGACACAAAATGAAGCCCCACAAGGCCATTTACTCGGCCATGTGGGTCGTTTTGAAGGGGAGCTGCTGAAGACCTGAAGCCCCACAAGGCCATTTACACGGCTGTGTGGGTCGTTTTGAAGGGGAGCTGCTGAAGACCTGACATGGTTGTGTCGATCTTGCACATGAAAGTCAGTACAATAAATAGGTTTTTGCTGACGAAACCTTTTCTGACGGCATGCTTTGCCGTCAGTAAGCATGCATAATCACTGGAGGCATGAGAAATCCGTTAGGAAATTTCACATGTCAGTCAAATCTGACATTCACCGACGGAGCTGTCAGATGAGGCGATGATTGACGGTTCTTTACTAACGGCATCCAGACGTTTATTGACGTCATGTATAGTAACGACCCGCCTTCGGGGGGCCATTACTTATTTGATTACATTCGCGGGTCTGCAGTTAACCAGTGAAAAAAAAATAGCTTCTGATGCAAAGATGTACAAAAATACCCAAACAGAGTCCATTTATTACAATCCATACTGTACAATATGATCCAATAAAGATGCACGAAAGAAAAGAAGTACCCATGGTAATATGCCACGACATGAACTCTAAAACTGCAGTCCATGGGTCGAACTCTGGTTTCTCATGCTCAGGAACCTCTCCTTCTACCTATATGTCGTCTGACGGTGCCACGAAGGTGTAACCGTGGGTAAGTCACAACAATTCTAGCAATAAAAATAAAGTAGTACAAATGTACAGAACGGGCTATGTAAATAGTTAAAGATGATCATGCAAGTGCAACAAGTGAGGGAAGAGCAGACATGCATGCAAGTGCGATAAGTAAAGTACAAGTAGGCAAGCATGCAGCTGCAACAAGTAAAGTAAAGGTAGGCAAACATGCAAGTGCGAAATGTAAAAGTGGGCAAGCATGCAAGTGCGATAAGTAAAGTGCACGGTGACTGAGCAGGTACAATAAGTAACATACAAGAACAACCATAGCAATAATGAAGTATAAATGAGATGACCATATTAAGGGAGAGTAATTGTGCCTAGCCTAGTTCGTGACTTATAAAGCGAAGTACAACGAGCAACCAAGCATCCACCTGATACCACGGGTGCGCATACCCTGTTAAACCAAAACTGTGCCAATCAATACATGCAAAACTGTTTAAGACATGCAATACTGTTCAAGAATCTGTGATCAAGTCTGTGTATCTGTCACCGGCCAACTTTGAAGGGGTTGCTAGAACCCGCATGGTGACAACAACAACAAAGATCAGACTGGTCGCTCCCGCACTTTCGCTATCATAAGTTACCCCAAAACCCCAAGTGTTTGTGATGTTAGTCAAGTATATTCTTTTTATTACGAGATGTTCAACAATATGCTCCATAATATGATATTCCACAAGATGTATCACAAGATATTCCCCAAGATGTACCACAAGATATTCTATTCAGCAATTCATTAGCATTTACTGAGTCATTTATAGATGTCATGCAGCAAGTGATGTGACTATTTAAAAATAAGCAATCATGCAATAAGGTTATCCAAAGTTCATGCATAGTTTTTAAGTGACAAGCGACATGACATTCCACATTTACTATAATAGTTAAACCAGTACCACTGATTGACTTTCTTATTGAAAAACCAGATAAAGACAAGTTCAACAAAGATGTTGATTCCATGCTTCGAGCATGTGGTATTTCAATTAGTGCACAGTTTACCAAGTGTATGGTAACGTGCTACAACTTTCAAAGTTGAAAGTTGGTCATGTCATATTCTCAAGTCATTGTCGTTCTGCAGTTGATTAGTTCTCTAGTTAATCTAGTCTCTAATCATTGGTTCAAGTCAATAGCCGTTCTGAGGCTATATATACATGTTGTCCTAAGTTTATACGAGTACACTATCTAAATTTCTAAAGTTAGAATTAAAGTGACTTATAGGTTTCGGGACCGTCGTAGTAAGCCGAGGCTGGAGCAAAAGCTTCCAAGTGTGCTCGTGCACGAGAAACGGTATCTGCAAACATCAGAAATAATCGGTTAAAGTTCACACTATTTTCTATCTATTTTTCTTAACGTGTTTGTATTTTTAGTATCGCTTAAAACAAGTTAAAACGTGCACTAATAATTTTTAGATAAGCTAGACATGAAAAATATAATTTTACATAGGAAGAAAATATTTTTCTGATTCTTCTAGATATTTTTAATAATTTTTAAAAGCTTTGAAATGATTTTTAGAAATTAAAATGAATTAAAAACTAATTTCTAAATTATAAAATAACTGTCGTAACGTTCAACAATTTATTTAAAAATATAGACTCATCAGAAATTTTCATGTGATATGTCAAAATGTTCGTCTTAACTAGTAGTTTTATAGACAATTGTATCACACCCAATTTCAGGTAAAATCCGGAAGAAATAATTTATTAGGATGAATCGAATAGCTTTAAAAATTTATTACGGGAGATATACTTGTCTGATTCTAATGAAACCAGTGCCTACATGTTCGTGACGAATGCGCGGATCTTCTGGTGGTCCCCGTTCATTATTCTGATGTGTATATCAAAAAGGCACTATTAATATCAATACATATAAACTTTTTTAAGCTAATTTGTTGTTCTTTTAAATTTTGGCTGTGAAATATTTTTTGGGGGACAAAGTTTTCGCGGAAAAAAAATCTTAAATGCACCGTGCCCACGGGCACGGGTTATGACTAGTATTATTATTAAAACCAAACCTCACAGCCTTCTTTCTTTCTTTCGTTTCTGTCCTTCACTCCCATGTCTTTGCCTCTGTTTCTTGCAGAGGAGGTGCGCAGGCTTCGGTATGGGCAAGGCAAGGGGGCAGGGCAATGGCAGGAGTCTCATGATTGGGTTCTCGGCGAGGGGATGTGCACACGGCGACGCGTGGCGGTGCGGCCTATGGGGAAGCTCATGGACTCGGGTGTAGTGTTGGCCATGGGTTGTCTCATGAGTTGCGGTGACCCGAACCATTGCAAGGGAAGTGGGTTGCGGCTGTGAGCGGGGGGTCGACGATGTTTGGGGAGCTAGGGAGGAAGGATAGGCGGAGGCCGGGCTTCCCTTCGTGTGGAGATGAAGAAGATGCAGTGGGAGGGAGGGGTTCTCGGCTTCCCATTGAGTAGAGATGAAGTGGGAAGTATATAAGGGCACAGGAAGAGCTACCGTTGGGTTTTGAACAATGGTTGCAGGTGTGTTTGATGATGAAAGGAAATGAGTTCTCCTCTCAGTTGAAGAGGAGATGAAATATATAATAATATTACTAGAGAGGTGGGTGTTTGGATAGGGAGGAGGATGAAATGGGTTACACATTCTGCAAATGAGGGGGAGGGGATGGCCTGGGTTTTATAAGTGGAAGGGTTAATATGTATACAATAGCTAATATAGCAATCAAACCAGTAGTTAATAGTAGGCGGTTGGATCCTATTTTCTCAGATCTGACCAACCCTTAACGGCTAATTAAAGGTGGGTGGTTTGGGTACATGATTAAGTAGGGGTTCGGGTTAAAGTAAACTGTTAATTAGTAACTCGAGGTATAAAATTACCATTTTGCCCCTAGAACTAATGTCTCCGTAAAATTACGAAAATAATACCATGGGTTCGTATCGTCACGAGGACCATGAAAACGAAGTCCATTTTAAGATTTGAGGGACGGAAAAAATGGAAAAATCATTTACTCTGAAATCGTTTTGAATACGGAAAAACGTGCACCATGAAAACATGTCGTTACATGTATATACCGTCAGCGGTCAGCGAAAGTTAAACATTTACTGACGGTATAAACTATCGTCAGCAATAACGTCAGCGAAACCCAACTTTTCCTGACAGTCGCAGCTAACCGTCAGTGAAATCTTAGAACATTTAGACTATTGCTGCTAGAAAATTTTCCATCAGTGAAGTTTCGATATTCACTAACAGTTCCGTCGGTGAAAGCTTTTTACGGACGGATATGTATTCATCAGTGAATGATGGAGTGAACTTCACTGACGGGAAATGCATCTGTCAGTAATGGTCGGTATTGGAGCCATATTTTTTGGCCTATTGCGGGTTACCTTTGCTGACAGGAATATTAGCCGTCAGTAAATGATTTTTCCTTAGTTTTTATCTGCTTCCGTAGATCAAATGCATTAACTTTAAAGCATTTTTGGGGTTTTAATGAAGTAAATGATGGTTCTACAGGCTTGTGTTAGAGAAGTTACAACCTGAACCATGCTCTTATTTTATAAAGTTTACATGTTGTTTAATTCAGAGTAGAAAATTGTTCTGAATATGTGTTTAGTTCTTGATCAATTCATTTTATTTCATGATCACTTTGTTAAAAATTTCAATGACCAATATTTTTTTTAGAAGCAATGGTGTTACAAATCTCGGTTTACTGCATGATCGGTTTGTGTTATGGATGGAATTGCTCGAGATTTCATAGTTTTTGTAATTTAGATACATACAAATTGTGACATAAAAATCTCGATAAATAAATGGCATATGTGCAAAACCCTCATGTTCGGTTCTGTGTGTGGGGGGGAGTCTGTGTGTGTTCTGTGTGTTTATATATGTGTCGTGTGTGTGTGGTCTGTGTGTGTGTCGTCTGTGTGCGCGCGCACGTGCGTGTGTGTGTGGGGTCTGTGGTGTGTGGGTAGTCTGTGTGGGGGTCTTCTATGTGTGTGTGTGTGTGTGTGTGTGTGTGGGGTCTGTGGTGTAGGTGGTCTGTGTGTGTGTCGAATGTGTATGTTTGGTCTCTCTCTGTGTGTGTGTGGACTCTATGTGTGGTCTGTGTGTGTGGTCTGTATCAAATTTAGATTTGAGAGTTCTTATATATGCTATACTACTAAAATTGAGCAAGAGATATGTATGCAATTAATAGTTTCACCAAGTAAAAGTATATTAATCTTGTATCATATTTTATGCATTTGTGTGTACTTTCATTTTGTCACATTATTAGGGTCATCAGGGATTCATACCTCGGTTTTTTTCATATTATCAGCATTATCAGGGATTCATACTTTTTTTGTCAGCAAATATCATTTATCATGTGTGGATACATTGTACATGTTGATTGTGAAGTTTGAAATCGAGGTGTGCAACCCTGATGTCCATGATAATGAAGGCACACATGGCAACTGTGGTTATATGGCAATATCCGCTCTATACATGTGGTATTTGTACCGAGGAAATTTGTACATGTGGTGTATAACTACATACAGATGGGAGTGACCATAAATTCTAGATACCAAATTCCAAGCATACATGATACCAAATTCATGGTACAAAATTCAGGATGTCAAATGTAGGATACCACATTCGTGATGCAAGCAATATATATTGTGCAAAATCAACAAAACAAGAAAACATCTAAATTCCAATTAATAATTAATCCAACCAAGTTATACAAATCCTAATACATATGTATCAAACAAAAGAATTAAATGTACAAACATCGATCAATTTGCTCCTCTTATACTATAATAAATTATATATATACTAGTCATAACTTGTGCCCATAGGGCACGGTTCATTCACGATATTCTCCCCTCAAAATCTTAGTTCCCTACAAAATTAAAGTACTTAATTGTTATTTAGTTCTCTTAAAAAAATTAGTTTCCCCAAAATTTAGTTTCCTCCCAATTTAACACATGCCCTAAGAACACGATTCATTTAAAATATTCTCCCCTTAAAATCTTGGACATACTAATTTTAAACGAACACCAATAATTAAAGCGCAAGAATTGTTATTTAGTTACCCCAAAAATATTTCAAAAAATTTAGATCCCCCAAAATTTAGTTCCCCCCAAAAATTTTACTTCCCTCAAAATTCAGTTCTCTTCATATTTAATACCGCCAAAATTTGATAAAATTAGGAATATCTTGTTGTTTGTACATACTGCACTAAGTGACTTCAGTACAAACAACTGTGTCGTACTAGTCAAACATCGTAGCTTGCCTTTAAATTTGGTGTTCCACATAGGTGGAATTCAACTTATATAATGCTGAGTTCCATGATTTAGAATAGAGATCCGCTTACAGATTTTGCAAATACATACCTTCCACATGACCCTTCGTATGAAATTAGTGAAAACGAATGGATAACTGTAGATCATCTTCATGAACTTTTTGATATATTTTTTACTGATACAAAATTTTTTTCAGGGGTTTACTATCCAACATTAGTTTTAGGATTAGAACAATTAGTTTTAATTTCCGAAGTTTTATCTAAGCACAACGATAATCCACAACCTAACACTGATATTATGCCTATGATAGAAGACATGTCGATAAAACTAGCTTAGTATTGGAATCATCTTCTTATGCTTTACTCTATAGCTAAAGTTTTTAATCCACGTTTTAAGGAGGATGTTGCAATTGAGTTGTTAAAAATGTATTATGAAAACATGGGATTTCCCCATGCTGAACATCTAGCTACGTTTAAAAATAGCTTAGAACCATGTTTACAACTTATGAGACTAGATTTGGTAGGGCTTCACATACTTCTTCTGTGCCTGCTACTACTTCTTTTTCGAGTCGGATCTGACAAATGTTAGAGAAGAAGAAACAAAAAACAATAGAGTCAAATAGTTTCTTCTAGTGAACTGTCTAAGCATTTAGCAAATCTGTTTCCCTTTTCTGAGGCAGAAATGAATGATGAGAATTTTAATGCTCTTACCTAGTGAAAAGGATACGAAACAGTTTATCCCATTGTTTCCATCATGACTCGTGATTTGTTAGTTGTTCCTATATCTACCGTTGCTTCGGAGTCTGCTTTTAGTGCAGGTAGTCGCATTCTGAGCAACAAGAGGTCAAGGCTGAAGGAAGACATAGTTGAAGTTGCGGTTTGTGCGAAGGATGGGTTCTATGAAAACCGCTCGCATGACAAGGACCTTTCCGAAAATTCCGACGAAGAAGAGGCACAAGATGAGTGATTTTCATTTCTTCCGTCTATTATTATTTTCTTATTTATATTAGTGTTCTTTTTTTGACCATTGTATGAGGGGGAAGGCTGTCCGACTTAAGTCCACCCTCAAAAAAAATTATTTCATTAATAAAATTTAAAGGTTCATCTTCAAGAATTTCGGTTTTAAATACGTTTCTGTCTTGTGACATAACTGTATCTATTTAGTAATAATATAAGTTAACTTTTTCTCGTTTATAAAATTTTTATTTGCTTATGATTTATAAAGGCCGATCTATTTCTAATTTTTTTCTAAAATACGATGTTTTATAAAGCTATATATCTTTAAAAAATTTAATAATATGTGTGTGTGTGTGTCATATATTAATTGTTTTAAATATACTTACAATTTTTAAGATTTTTAAGATTTTTTTTGAAATTTTTCGAAATTTTTTTAATTAAATAGGGCGGGCCAGTCCGGGCCCCTGGTTAGAGCCACGGGCCGACCCAAGCCACCATGTCAAACAGACCGTCCCGGCCCCTAGGCCACTATAAGATTGGTCCCCGCCCCTAGGCCACTATAAGATTTATTCGAAATTCAACGTTTTGAGGTTGTAGAATATGGATATCAAAATTAGAATATGGATATCAAATGAAACGGTTGTGATCCTGATTTGATCCTTAAAAAATCACGGAGCTGAGAGTTTTGGAGGCCGCATACAAAGCTAAGTCTTAAATGTCATATGATACTTACATACACACAAAAAGTTGATGCTTAATGTCCTTTAAAAAAAATTCTAGCATCATATGGCAAATGTAGAAAACAAAATCGCAGGTGCTCACAGCACAATCTCATGACCAAGATGATTGATTATATGAAATTAACTGCGTGTCAATTTATCATAAAAGTCAGACCAATATAATAGCAGTCATACACAGCGTCAACAGATTCTGTTTTCCAAGCTCGGCTCAAACCAAAATTATCGAATTGAATTTAACTGAGCCAAAAAGTAACAGTACAGCACACAATACATTCTCTTTAGTGTACCACCAAAATCAACAATCGAGCAGGTCTCAATCTACCCTGCAGTCATATTCAAATTAAAAGAAATGTTTCTATATCATCAAAATGAACCACAGTCCACCCTGCCAGCATGCTGCAAGCTCAAATACACATGGAAAAAAGTCATCTGACTACGTATGGATGCAACAGAGCCAGCGTGCTGTTGTATGAGCACATCCAAAGTTTTCGGCTGGCTGAATCATGCCATGTATTTACACACGTCGATTTTCTTGCAGATAAATGCTGCATCGTGATAATTACTTCATAAAAATCAAATCGCAGCCCTACTTAGCCAACAATCCTATGGTGATATGTTCATGTTCTTGCAATATACCATAACTAGAAATAATATAGATACCGAAGCTACAACAAGGTAGACACCATTAAGTAGCAGCCCATATAACGGCCACGGAAGCTGGGTACTTGCCATAACAAGCTGATATAATATGCACAAAGCCGGCGGCAACTCATCCAGTAGTAGCTGCAAAGATATGTCACAGTAAACTCTGTTAACAAAGGTTACCGACATTTATAAAAAAGCGTATTTTGCAAAAATGAAAGTTCATTCATCGTCAAATTACAGAATCATCGACACAAGTTGTATGCTAATTGCATACTGTAGCAACACCATCAGTTCTAATTAGACATGTAGGGAAAAAGATTGTCAAAAAAAAATGCTGCATTCGGGACAGGGGTTGGGAGGAAGGAATCCTTATAATGCTGAATAAAAAAAAAACTATAATCCAATATATAGAGAAAGTGCTCAGCATTACACTACTACCAAAGGAATCAAAAGATGCAACATGTTGCATAAAATACATATGGCTACTATTACTAAATATCAAATTTAGACGTAAAAAGGCAGCAAGGGGATGGTCAAAATATAACAATCTTTACATATGAAGCAACATATTATCCTCTTCAACCTACAGATAACGTAACAGAATACTTACATGTAAAATTGTTGGGAGGCAGACACAGTCTTCCGAGTACGAAATTGAATTGCTTTTTCTGGCATCAAACTACAGGTTTGACCAATACAAATGATGAAGGTGACGATGAAACAGAAGCAAACTATGGATCATCAATCATCTTTCCACATCCAGTGGCAAAGAGCACCCATCATGGTCCAATGTGTCTGAAAAATATGAAAATGTCCCATTTCTTTTGTTGACAAAGATTGCAGACATAAAGAGATTGCGGTCAATGAACACCTACTGAAATTATTAAACGCTCAATTTCCCGAATACAAAATGACATGTGCATCTCATTTGAAAATCAACAGTACAGAATAAACAATGATCCTTCAAACAGACATGCATGTTGCAGATATCCACCAATGTGCACACACTTGCGCCCATGGAATACAAAAAAAGAAAAAGGACATCCACATAGACAGATTTATAGAAACAATAACACCCCCATCCCCGCCGCCCACACCACCACCCCCAACCCCCCCCCCCCCCCCCCCCCCCCCCCCCCCCCCCCCCGGCGGACATCAATGGTCATATACGCTCAGTAGAAACTAAAGGGACTGAAAAAAGATGTGTCAATTTAAGAAGTTTGATACAAAGGTACAATGTATTTCAATTTTACACATCAAAGGTTTAGTATTGTTCTCAGCCTATGCCTACCAAGCAAAGACAAAAACAACGCAAGTCCATGCCAGCCAAGTAGAGTTAATAGCTACTTGAAGAGCTATTTCATTCTACAATCCTAAAATGATATGGGAACCGACGAAAAAACATTTTTTACCCAGCATGTTGCTATTACACATGTGATATGTAGTATTACACATGATTTCAGAGGCAGTACATTGGCTTAATGCTAATACTATACATTACCAAATACATTAATTGGGACAAGAACTGCACCTGAATCACTTGAATCTACAATACTAATAACTACAGATGGTAGTTGAAGACAAACACCCCCCATGAGAAATCCATTGCATGTCGGCAAATGCATTAAAAAGCAAAGCAGGGGGGAGTGAGGTTTGTTCGGAAGTATGCACCTGATACATATAAAATAGCATGGATCACTCTCCAGATATCATGACCGATCGATGTGGCACCCTGACAATCTCCACAAAACTTGAATACTCGGTGTTCAAAGGTTGTTTCCATGGCTCCCCATCCATTTGCAAAAAAGCTTCATTCCACTCACCTCCTCTAATTTCAAACCTAATTGCAGCAGCCTGCAAGATGTCAAGCAGACCGATCAGTATTTCTCTTCATTTAATGTTCTATTAAAGCCAATTAACTTATGCTGCCATTAACTTTTGGCACGAGGATCATTATGCAGACATTGTATACCCAAAAAAATAACAAATAAAACTGCTGGTACTTGGAGTATGAGTTGATATATACATCATGGGATGTAACATCCACTGTAAAAATATGAGAACAGGAGAAATTCTAGCAGCATATATTTGATGTTCTTTTTGGTTGCTTTTAGTGTGGGACAAAAAAGGGCGTATGCTAACGAACAAGAACACTGTTTGGAATGGGGTTCAGATTTCTTGAATAAATTCTGCTCCCGTGAATGGAATATTTAAATAGCAAACTCTGTAATCATCTTTCTTCATCCAAACTCTTTTGGGGTATGAAGAATCAAGAAGGTAGGATAGGACATACCCTGGGCTCTAAAAGGAGAAAATATTCTAATCCATATCCAACACCAAATACATGAACCACTATGTGAATTCTCTTCATTTAACCTCAAATACAGCAGTCATTATCCAATTGCATAATATATAAAATCCACAACTAATATCCAAGTATCAAGAAAAACAAGAATTAAGGTAAAGAAAGAAAAGATTATCACTTCCATATACATAAATAGAAAGTGATGTTCAATAGTTGGAAACTATTTACAAGCAGGTCAGGTAATAGCGGAGGTGTATTCATATTCAAAATATTCATCTTGTAAATAAATGGACTCTAAATATCTTAATCAGAATCCACCTAACAGATGTATACACAGATTGGATTTATATATTTCCAGTATCCACACCTTCATGCCACTTGCTAACTGGCTGCCTACGCATTAAGTGATCCCTTTATTTACCTCTAATTGATTAGCTAGGAACTTGAGAACATCACTTGAGAGTTCAGACAACAGATTGTTTACTTGGTTGTGGGATCCGTAGCCTACCCAATTTTGACAAACACAAGCTCGAGATGGCAACAGAACGATTGTGCTGTTTTAAATTTACACGTCGACCCATGAATGTCTACTGGACAAGTCGTGTGCTTCCACACACACACACACCCCCCCCCCCCCACACACACCCCCCCCCCCCAAACAAAAAAAAAACACCCCCCCCCCCAAAAAAAAGAAAAAAAATTAAAAAAAATTAAAAAATTAAAACAGAACAAAAACCTAATCCCGGGAAAAAAATAATTTCCTCCCACCATCTTTAAACCATGGCCAAAATTTGATAAACTAAAATTAGGATGATGACATATGTAGCATGTTATTTCAACTTGACTGGCCGATTCTTTCATTTGCTATGGACAACTTTACTTTAAGCAAAGGAGAGGATAGACCCTGTTTCACTGGAGAGAAGCTAACAAAACAAAACTCCACCTTTATTAAGAACAAAAAATGTCTTTCATTCTCTGTTTTCTTCCTATCATATCCATAAATTTTGGCCCTGCACCTTTCACTCCCTCCTCAGAGAAGATGTTTCTCACAGTCTGAATGATAGGATGTTAAATTGGTGTTACCTGAGCAATGTGTTTAGCATTTATAAGTTCAACCATAACAAATGCTGCATGCCATCCTTGCTTCAAACCAAATATTTCCACCAAACCATCATCTGTGTGGGCCTCTACAAATCCTCTCTGCAAAGTTACAAAGAAAAAGTGACAAGGTTAGCTTTGCTGCAAGAAAAAATGATGCGCATATGATACACTCTAGTAAGGTTCTACTATTTTTATTAGTAAGCATAGTTCAATATACAAAAGAATAAAAGAAATACATAATGTGGGAGGCAATGGAATGTTATATGTTAGACAACTATTGCGCTGGTGCTAGATAATGCACTTAACAGGTTCCAAATCTTATATCTGTACTATTATAGAAAGAGTGAGTTGGCTCTGTGGGTCTATCAAGAGGACATCCAGGCTGTTGATTGCCCACAGACAAATCCTCATCGCTCGTCTTAATAATATCGTTTACTTCAACCTGTTAAGGATCCAGGACAACCCAGCCCAACCCATTTCTTCTAATTGTTTTTAGGGATCCTCTCTCCTTAATGCTCACTCAGATTCTCTCACAAAGGCCACCCCCTTCTGTTGATGGAACCCTCAACCGATGCAGCTCTGGCGACTGATCCAGACCTTTTAACTTTTCTTCTTCCTTATCTCTATTCTCCTAACGTTCTTCTCTTTCCTCTATTTGGACATCATTCTGACTCCGGATGGGGAAAGAAAGAGAAGTAGACATGAAAGCAAACCCTGATTATGGCATGGAAAAAATTCTTTCGACCATCTGCTCGGATAGCTCAAATCTCTTCAATTTATGTTGACTTTGACAATTGCTAACATTGTAGTAGGAAGATGATTTTAATTATTGCAATTCTCTCCGAATCACTTTAAAAATTGAAATTCGATGACATGAACTTTCGAAACAATGTTTCTTTTTATGGGTTTGTTAGAAATTTGATGTTGGGGTTCTATTCTTCTGATTATTATCTTATATATTCTATGTAGAAATTGCATCGGATGGTTGACAAGCTCTCTGGAATTCTATCTGGATTGATTAAAAGATTGGCTTTTGATAAATTGATCACAATCATCATCATCATAGCCTTCCTCCCAAAAAAATGTCAGATAATCTCGTCGGAACGTGAAATCGGATACTTGATTACTACGCATTATGATCAAAATCTTTTTCTTTTGTCAAAACAAGATATTTCACATCCTTTCTTACCACTTCCATCCTTATCTTCTTCGGTCGAGCTCTCTTTCTCTTGATCTCAAGATTCATATGTTCCATCTTACCAACAGACGCATCAAAAGATCTTTGGTGTACATGGTCAAACCAACTCAAACGATGTTTTCTCATCTAATCATTTATAGGGATTACATATACCTTCACTCGGTTATCCTTAGTTCTTACCGTATCGTTTTCTAGTTTCCATACATCTACTGCAACATTCGCATCTTTGCCATAACCAAACTCAGTTTATATTCCTTGATGTTTATATTCCTTGATGATAGCTTAACACTCCGTACCACATAACAAAGCTGCTCTAACCAATGTTCTATAAAATTTACCCTTTAACTTTTTGATAAACTGAGCATCTAATAATTTAATCGTTTTCATGTTTATGGAAAAGGGGTTATAAAGTCACAATCTGAATATATTGGTTTTGAACCCCAACAAATTGCAGTTTCTTTTCTTTTCTTTTTTCTGTCAGACAAGTGCATGCCTTGGTAGATATTGTTAGTAGTGTCATATGTTGGTTATTATTAATGGTTGGGGTGGACGGTCAGGCAAGAAAGTAGAAAGAAGATATAAGAATGCATATTGTGTCTAACCATGTCAACGGGTGCCCTGACAGTGATAAAGCGCCAACAAGAATGAATGACCCTCGTGAATGTGAACTACAAAGAGAAGGCAGGAAAGATGAAGGAAGCAGGAGCAAGAGGAAGGGAGGAAGAAGTACATCCTTTGGATAAAGGTAAGTGTTGGACTCTCCTGATTCACTTCATTTATAATTCTGTACTAGAAATAACGCGTGCAAAGTGCACTGCACGGAAAAAAACCCGTACGAAAAGGATTCGGTGCACATGCGTAAACGAAAAGGAGAGAGAAGTGTGGGTATGTGTGTCAGTAGCGTCGGGGGTAAAAAGACCCCAAAACAAAACATGAAGCCCAAAACCCCAAAGCCCAAATGAGGGCGAGCACGTAAATAAGAGGGGGGTTTATTTTTTGGGGGTTTGTCCCGGTCAACTTGTGACTAGGACAAACCCCGCCACATAGGGCAATCCTAGGTGGCATGCTCTCTTTTATAGAATAGAAAGCCCAAAACCCCAAAGCCCAAACAAGGGCGAGCACGTAAATAAGAGGAAACGGGTGGGGGTTATTTTTTGGGGGTTTGTCCCAGTCAACTTGTGACTGGGACAAACCCCGCCACCTAGGACAATCCTAGGTGGCATGCTCTCTTCTATATAATAGATGGCATGCTCTCTTTTATAGAATAGAAAGCCCAAAATCCCAAAGCCCAATTGAGGACGAGCACGTAAATAAGAGGGGGGTTATTTTTTGGGGGTTTGTCCCAGTCTACTTGTGACTGGGACAAACCCCGCCACCTAGGACAATCCCAGGTGGCAAGCTCTCTTTTATATAATAGATTCTCAATTTATATACATCAGAACAAAACTCTGCCCCTGTATAAGTGTGTGTGCCTCACATCCGCGTTAAGTGGGAATCCTAGGCAACATTTCATAAAACTACCACGAACTTTGAGTATTTCAAAAATCGACCATATACATTGAAAATTACCAGCAACTACCATATACTTCGAAAAAAACAAAAAAACTATCACAACCTTTTCAAATTCAAATAATTACCATATACTTTGGAAAAGACAAAAATATTTTTCAATGTCCACATGTGCTCCTTAAACTCCATAGCCTTGGAATTATTTTTATTTTACAAAGTACATAGTAGTTATTTGAAACTAAAAGGTTTGATGTAGTATTTTGAATCTTTCAAAGTATAAGTCAGTTATTTGTAATTTTCATAGTATACAATAGTTTTTTGTAATATGGCTGAAGTTCATGATAGTTTTATGAAATTGAACCAGAAATCCTAGCCCAGTTAGCATTGAATATGTAAGTTTGATAAAGAAAAAGGCATGATATTAATCCCACGCTGAGTAGAAGGTGAACGTATACATGATTAAATAAGATTGGATTGAAGATTCCATTAAAGATTTTCCCTTCGAAATCAAATTAGGTTTCACTCTCGTTTACAGGGCCATTTCATTAAACATGTCCCAGATTGGGCATTACCCATGTGCACACCCACGCACGCACATGCAGGGTGACCCCGCCCGGGGGGGGTGTGTGTGTGTGTGTGTGTGTGTGTGTCGATTTTGAGTCATGTTATTAAATTGCCAAGGGATTTCAAACATTTCAGAGCCTTGCCCATTCAATTACATCGCTAACTATGATTATGGTGACTTCTGAGAAATTTTGAAGCATTTGGTTGGTTATATCAAATTATAGATAGATTTGATGGAGTCATGGCAAAATAAGTAGGATTTTGAAGGATATATCTAAAAGATCCTGAATAAAATTGAAGAATACATGACATAGCAAAGACAATATCCCCTTAAGGTAAAAAGTTTAACTTGAATTAAAATGCAAACCTTTTCCAGGTACTCAGGTTTGAGTTGACCCCAAGGATTCCGACCACTTCCATAGCTGGAAAGATTTAAAACGACCACGGCTCTAACGCTGCAATCAAATTTCATATTAGTTGCACTTCATAAGAACAATCAGCCAACTAAATAGGATGTGTTAGCAAACAATGATATTCCTTCATAGATACCAATAAAGGCACAATAGAAGTGAGAATCGGTAACTAATAACTGTATATGTTGAAGAAAGAAGCATATTGGTTTAAACCACCTAGATAAAACACATTAACACATCCACATCTAACTTAAAAATTAAAACGACAACACAAAGAGCTTGCCTAGGAGGAACTGGAACATGCTCCCATTCTGAGCTGTCGATCCTTTTAATAGATATCCGCAGAATGTTCTTGAGCCCCCTGGATTAATGAACTTATAACTTGAAATAGGTAAAACTTGATGGGAGACCACAATAATACAAATGAACTGAAAATATATTAAAGTGAAATTATTCTTGCAAAATATTACATTCAACTAGGAATATTGTAAAAGATTTATCTAATGATATAAAGTGTCACTAATTTCTGTTTCAAGCACAAGAAATTGTTGATATTCACGCCAAAATAATACAAGGTTACCTTCTGATTATGGGTGGTCACCAGATGTTACCATCACTTGAAGTAGGATACTGAACTTTAGGCAATTGTTAAATGCCTATAGATTAGTACAATATAATGGCGGCAAAACCTATTAATCAATTTTAATTAAATAGGGAGCATTTCAAAGTTCATAAGTGCACGATAATCAATTATTTAGGTAGGTCGTGGTGATTGATATGGACATGGCATGGGTTTATATTACTCTTTGCCCGGCAGATGGAACCAGGATAATGTAGAAGGTTGGAGATCCTCAATGATCAGAGTGGCTAAAGATAGATGTGTACAGAGTTTTACGACACTGGAGTATTTTCACAAGACCTTAATGTTTTGCTTTAAAGGCCTTAGCGTACCATCAATTAGGTGTTTTCTCCTACCATTGGTGTATTGATCCAGAGACACCCTAAAAGCTTCATCATACCACCTATGGAATAGAAGATATGACATATTCCTTAATTACTGATATATAACTTACGCAATATAGTTCAGGTGCAGAGTAGCTGGAAAAGGGAATATATTTTGAGAATTCTCTGTTCGAGTTGTCTAAATAGATTATTAAGAAGATAGATAGTACACTAAGAAACTTCATTAAGGAATGTAAGAATATGTATTATGGATATATATATGGAGGTGTATTTGTAAAAGAGCTAATAGTATACATAACAACATATGGTGTAGAGAGAGAGAGAGAGAGAGAGAGAGAGAGAGAGAGAGAGAGAGAGTTTTCCTAATTTTCTCTTCTTCCTAAATTCAAGTGGTATCAGAGCCTAATCTCAATCCTAACGCTAATTCAAAAGTTAATCTTAGTGGTTAGCCCTAAACACTCGTCTTCTTAATGTCCATTGACTACACCACCACCATACCTAGACAACAACCATGAAATTGACCAGACCATACCATCTTCGCCACTGCATCTTCCAACGTCATCAGCAAGGAATTTCCCTAGGCCTGACCTCAACCATGCCGTCACAACCCAAATTCAACCTCATCTTCACCATATATGCCCTCTCCAGCCTCGTCTTCTTCAGATTCGTTCTCTGCCTTCGTTTTCACCCGATCCGCCCATCTGCAACTCACTCCGACCTCGTTCTACCCCTCTGACCACCCTCTCCAACAACTTCGAGACCTCCAACTACCTCTCTGACATCGTCCAACCCCTCTGACCAACTGTCCAAAAACCTCCGCCCCCACCCACATCTCCAAACTCGTATAACCCACCCACATCTTCGACTTTAGCCAATCATGTGCACCTCAATTTCATCTTCATCTCCTTTTTCTTGGTTTCTGTAAACTGAAACATTAAACCCGTCAGTAGCTCTACACTGCAGCAAAAAATAAATTATAATTGATAGGTGTTCTCTATCTTCTACCTTGATGTATCTATATTAGTTAGATCATGAAGGGATGATCGTAGATGTTTGGTAGATGTTGGATCCCAAGGGAGAACCATAGGAGTTCGGTATGTTTGCTCGATCCAAACGAAGGATCATGATTGATTGGTTGATTGGTTAGTTTGTTGATCTGAAAGGAAGAATATCAAGGGAAGATCACATGTTGGAGCAGTTGGAATTGGATCTCGAGCAAGGATCAGGAACTATCCTGTTGGTTATTAGTGGTCTAGTGAAACACACATGTATGAGTCAAAGGATGGGTGAAGTCACCTGTACCAAAGATAGTTTTTATACGAATTACTAATCCAAAACTAAACTGGAACAACTTTTTGCAGTGAAAGGGGATTGTTGAGCTCAATCTATGAGGAAGGGGCAACACGAAACACTTGACAGATGATCCTCTTACGGAAAATGAATCAAAACGATAGTAATGAGATCAGAATGACTATCAGATTTACAACTAGCTAATGAACTTAATGGAGCATGTGATACAAGACTCCATGCTGCAATGTGAGACTGTAAAAGAGTTGTAGGAGTGATGTCTTTGGGAAGTAAAATATTTCAAGGGCTTATGATATATCTCAGGTTTTCTGGAGTAAGCAATAGAACAAGGCCTTTTCACGGTATTATGCATACTTTTATCAGTCCGTTGATGAGTTGAATACCATGTTCTTTATTTGATGTTAGAAGATGAGGAATCAGTAAGGGTAAGAGGAATTAGATTATGAGGAATCCGTAAGAGTAAGAGCAATTAGATGTATTGATATTTTTAGACAGTCTATGATCTGAGTACGAAACATCATGTCTACATACTATTGGTAGCTTGTATACAAGGCCTTCGACCGTGACTTTTCATACAATTCAACAGATATATCTGGAAGTATTGCAGATATTTACATGCAATCAATCAGCTTTTAGTTACTCAGAAATTTGTTGATGATGTGATGAGAATGAGGGTGTGAGTGGCAAAACTTGTAATTTTGGGCTTGGGGGGGGGGGGGCATTTTTGTAATTAGGGACAAATCAGTCCATTATATTTAGATGGAGGGGTTAGGGCTATGGGATCATGTTGAAATTGAGAAAGTAAACCCTAGAAGTAGAGTAGAACCCTAGATAGAGAAGAGTTAAACTTTGTATCTTGAATTAAAGCCTAGGATAGCGATCTCCTCTAGAAAGAAATCTCTTATCTTGAATGCCACTTTTTTCTATAAAAATTTGAGTTTTACCTCTTCAAACCCTAGTTTTTCCTATAAAATTGGTATCAGAGCGGTTCGATCTTGATGATGACGGTGAAAAAATGGATGCTTGGAAGGAACGACGACGAGTGATATTAGCGGAGCTGAAATCCATAGTGAAGCAAAAGATGGAGTGAGGACAACATACACCTGAGAAGGAAGATACAAAGCAGATCTGAAGAAAAATGACGTCCGCGGCGAAGATCCGGAGCCAAAGGTGACACCTTTGGATAAGGAAAAGAAAAACATAATCTCATTTGAGGAGGAGATCCATCCAAAGGGGATCCGGCTTAAGATTTGGGCACCAACAACGACTCAATACAAATATGGGGCAAACAACACCACTTTATATCCAGAAAGGGAGAAAAGACATCAACGTTGATGCGGATCTACATCCGGATGGCAAGGATCTGCGCATGAAAAAAGCGATAGGGGCAGTGATCCCTTTGCTCATCGCCGAGGGCACAACAACTCAATGGGGGCCGTTGGGGTGCCGAACACACCAGGTTGGACCGCCCAGGGGCCTTCGGTCCTGAGCCGGGCGAGCCCAGGGCGGTCCACCCAAGGCCTTGCGACCCTTGGACGGGCCGCCCTGGGCACCCAAACCTTGGACGGGGCGCCCTAGGTCCCAGGAGCACTGGACGGGCTGCCCAACCCTGGTGGGCCCCGGGTGGGGTCAACGAGCCATGGGCAAGCCCCCATGGCCCGACGACAATTTTAAGGGGCCACATGTCCCATGCTTTTCAGATGGAAGGACTCCCGAGCTTCAACATCTGTATTTTGGGTGCGAAGGATTTTTTGATGCGCTTGACTATCACTGTGGCTTTCATCCGGACTTCGCGGGAGATGATGGAGATCTTGAGTGGCCTTTGATAGCAGGGAGTCACGCAAGGCTTCGACAGGGCCAAGGGGGGCCCACAGGAAGGCGACGACCATTTCGGGAGCAACAATCATGGCAACGAAGACATTCCGAACTTTGACCCAGAAGGCGACGATCACCCGCAATCGGAATAGCGTGGCCCTCAGACTTCACGTACCATATTGTGGATAAGGTGGTTCTTTGGGACGAAGTAATGATGAGAATGAGGGTGCAAGTGGTAAGCTTGTAATTTTGGGCTTTAACGGCATTTTTTGTAATTATGGACAAATCAGCCCATTATATATACATGTGGAGTAGTTAGGGCTATGGGATCATGTTGAAATTGCGAAAGTAAACTCTAAAAACAGAGTAGAACCCTTGATAGAGAAGAGTTAAGCCTTATCTCTTAAATTAAAGGCTAGGAGAGTGATTTCATCTTGAAAGAAATCAACTTGAATCTTCTATTCCACTTTTCTCTATTAACATATGAGGTTTACCTCTTCAAACCGTAGTTTTTCTAATCATGATGGGGGGATGAGGTGACTGTGGAGGTCATGGAGCAAGTAGAGTGGGATGTGGAGGAGATAAATCAGAACCATGAGGTTGCTTAAGACCAATTAGATGCTTTGGAGGAAGAGGACATGTAGAGATATGTTATATCCTGAAGAAGATATGTTACATTTACAACCAAGATGGACACTTCAAGCAGTTTACTGGAAGAAGAATTAAGGCACCCCAGGTGGCTCAATACATATAGCCTCTTTTCTGGACAACGCATCTACACCACTGGGTGTTTATTAGTTAGATGAGTGGAGTCAGTATCAGCTATTTCAAAAGGTTTGAGATACTTAAAAATGCCATCGTCTTTTGCAACTATGGCCATGAGGACAAGTAAACATATTGACCATCTATCTTTGTACTCTCTTAGGACTTGTATTATAGACTCAGTGGCATCTAATCTTATGCTAGAATCTTTCAAATCTGCATCTAATATCCATAGATTCGATAATGGTTCTACATCCTTGGTTGAGGGTGTAGGTGAAGCTAATGATGGTTCTACGTCCTTGGGTGAGGGTGTAGGTGAAGCTAATGTCACTCCATCCTTGCCTTTATCATTTGTCAGATATCCTCCTATATTTCCTCTAAATTTGTGTACTGTTAGTTAACTGACTCCTTCATTGAATTGTTCGATAACCTGTTGCCCCGGTCATTACATCTTTCAGGAGATTAGAAAAAAGCGAAAGATTGGCACATGGCATGAACTGAAAGGAACATATCATTTGGATGCTGAGAAAGACCCTATAGCTTGTTCTAGCATGATACACCACTTACTACCCATTATCAGCTAGGACACCCCTTCTTACAACGTTTGAAACTTCTAGCTCATGAACTTAATAAATTATCAATAGTTACTTAAAATGCCATCGTCTTTTGCAACTATGGCCATGAGGACAAGTAAACATATTGACCATCTATCTTTGTACTCTCTTAGGACTTGTATTATAGACTCAGTGGCATCTAATCTTATGCCAAAATCTTTCAAATCTGCATCTAATATCCATAGATTCGATAATGGTTCTACATCCTTAGTTGAGGGTGTAGGTGAAGCTAATGGTGGTTCTACATCCTTGGTTGAGGGTGTAGGTGAAGCTAATGTCACTCCATCCTTGCCTTTATCATTTGTCAGATATCCTCCTATATTTCCTCTAAATTTGTGTACTGTTAGTTAACTGACTCATTCATTGAATTGTTCGATAACCTGTTGCCCCGGTCATTACATCTTTCAGGAGATTAGAAAAAAGCGAAAGATTGGCACATGGCATGAACTGAAAGGAACATATCATTTGGATGCTGAGAAAGACCATATAGCTTGTTCCAGCATGATACACCACTTACTACCCATTATCAGCTAGGACACCCCTTCTTACAACGTTTGAAACTTCTAGCTCGTGAACTTAATAAATTATCAATTTTGAAGTGAGTCGTGTTAGTTGGACAAGCACCATTATGGTTCTTACCCTTCAAGTGTCAATAATCATTCTGGTAAACTATTTGATTAGTTCATTCAGATATTTTGCATCCTTGGCCGTTGAATCTAAACTGGGTTTTTGTTATTTCATTACTTTTGTAGATGATCATCACATATGACTTGCTTTATCTTCTGAAAAATCAATCTAATTTTTTATGTTCTTAGGATATTTTGTGTTGACGTGAAAAATCAGTTTGGTATGTCCTTGCGTATTTTGGAAAGTGATAATGCGAAAGAATAGTTTATGTTGGGTATTGAATTTTCCTAATACATATTTTGATGATAAGCAAAAAGTTTTTGGTCCAATGAATTTGTACATTGGTAAAAGATCAAAAAGACCAATTGTAGATTGCTCAAGCATGGATGGCAAAACTAAGATCACAGTACAAGTGTACTTGACAGATTCACATTATGATGTGACAAGCCAAGGCATCAAGATGACTTAAAGACTCTAGGACAAAAAGATGGAATCATGGCTACATCAATCAAGAGTTTAAAGAAAATTTATATATTTGATGTAATATGTATTTCTTGTCTTAGAATCTTTGTTAATGCCTTGAAAATGTCACACACATGAAACCTAAGAAAATAACTTAGAATTAATAGTGAATAATTCATTTCAAATCCCTATGTTTCATAGCCAAATTGTGCATTTATATCAATATTAGTCTACCAATATTTATCCCATAGTGGACTAATAAAAGTCTAGAAATAGACTGAGTTTGGCTTGTCAGGTTAGTCGACCAGAGAGCTCTTATTAGTCGACCAACCATACATTAGTCAACTAACATTTGAACTCTAGTCGACTAACGCATTAGCTGAAAACTGGCTATATCTGGATGTTAGAATTAATCGACCAATGTACTATTAGTCGGCTAATGACAAAGCTAGTCGACTAATAATTGAACACTGGTCAACTAATTTAAAACGGCGAGTTTTGCACATCCCTTACATGACTAATTAGTCGACCAGAGTTGTCCGACTAGTCGACTAACTGCAATTAGTCGACTAATGGATGAACTCTAGTTAACTAATCAACTAGTCGTCGCAAACTGGTTTATCATATATAGCCGTTGTAAATAACATTTTGGTCATTCTCTCTCACAGAATTTCTCATCCATAAATATAGATTAATTCTAGGTTATTTGATAAGAAAAAGAGAAAAATAAGAGAATCCCTTATTGACCTTTAGTACTTGTGCTTCGACTTCTATCTTCATGAGCCAATAGATTTCTATTCTCCGTTGCCATTGCCAATTCACTAGAATTGAAATCATATTCCCTTAGCCACGTATACAATACACGAGCTTCATGTTCAACGCTATATGGTTTTTTTACTCTACAGTGTGTACCTCGGTGTGAGGAATTAACCTTAGTGTTGAGGTGGTGTTACTCTCGTGTTCGGTAGGGTTTATGATTTCAGGGTTGTTGAGATTGGGTTTGCAATTGGCAAGATATGTAGACAAAGTTGTAAGGTTGTACTATTCTTGTAGTTTATAAGTTATAGTGAAAATCTCAAGCAGGATTGACCTGTGGACTAGAGGTAGGTCAGCAGTTGATTGAACTAGTATAAATCTCGGTGTTTTGCGCTTAATTGAATCATCTCATGTTTGAATTGATTATTTGTATATCTTGTTTTATATTGTGATTGTGTTAATTCTCATCGTTATATTTCTGCTGCATCTTTTATCTGAGAATTACTTATTGTAAGCTTATCATTAACCGTAATTTTTTAGTATTAAGTATCACATCCACCGTAAGAGACCCTACAGTTTAGTGCAACTTTTTGTTAAATTAATGTCTCAATATGGTATTGCACATCAGTATTCATGTGTATATACTCCACAACAAAATGAAGTTATTGAACATAAAAAAATAAACACTTACTATAGTTTTCTAGGACACTACTTATTCATATCATATGAGTGTTCATAAACCTTTCGAGAGTGATGTTTTTACTGCAACTTTAACCATTGTTGATTATTGTATTCCTTATAAGGTACTATGTCTGATTAAAGATCCTTTTCGTTACCATCCAAGATTTTTTTTGGATGAATATGTTTTATTCTTAATCATCTTCCAATTGATACTAAACATGATCTTAGGGCTCTAAAATGTATTTTTCTTAGATATTTTCATACTAAAATTAATAGTAAATGTTTTTATCCTAAGACAAATCAATCATGTGTCAGTAGATGTCATCTTTTTCAAGTTACAACCATACTTTTTTATGAAGCAAACATGCATTCAAGACCCACCATCTGACTCACCAAATGAACTCATGTTCTCATTTCCATAATCTAAGAAATCATCCATAAGAGTATATTCCTAATCACCAAAATGGTTAGAAATTACCAAAGTCTACATCAGATATTTAAAGAATCACTCTACATATTTTTATAACATGCAGCGTCTACCTTGGTTGCTAACAACAAGGTTTTAAATATCGGATATCGGAGTCGTATCGGATTGGCCATATTGGATATCGAGAGATAAATCGGGGATACGTGTTAATATAAGGTTGGTCATATCGGATAAGATAAATATACGATTATAATATCATAATATTCATGATGGTTCATATTACCAAAATAGGATCACATAAATTTATGATAATTACATTAAGTAAACGCTAACGCTAACATACGAGTATGTAATACACTAATACTATAAGTCTACAAATTAATAAAAAAATTAAAAATTAAAACACAACATGAATAGAAAATTAAAATACTGCATGAATATTAAATGAATTATAATCAGAAAGAGTGACTTACCGTCACATTATGTAACAAACTCATTTTGCACACGTCTCTGGCACGAATGTTTCAGTATATGCAGCTCCTTCCGTATCAAAATAAGAATTATCAGAAGAAGATGACTATGAGGAGATCCATAAATCAGAACCTAAAGCTTCCTCTTCCTCAAGCATTTGCTTCTTCCCCTTTCCCTTCCCTGATGATGATATGTGATAGCTTTTCCTTTCTTTGTATTCTTTAATCTTTTGCTAGCTCTTGGCGTTGGATCAGCCCACATCGCTACTTCAACTTGCATCCGGTCAGCCTTTCTCCGGGGAAGACTTCTTCATCCTCTTCATCTAAAGCAATAGCAGCATCAGCTGATTTTTGAGACATCCATTTGGCCTCATTGCCCACCGTAATAGAATGAGCAGATACGATATAGGTGTTTTACTCTCAAATATTTCTGTCAGTTAGGCATTAAATTCGACATAGACGAAGCCTTTCAATTTATCGGTACTTAGTCTAGTCTGATGATGATATGTGATAGCTTCCTCCTCCTCAAGCATTTGCTTCTTCCCCTTTCCCTTCCTTGATGATGATATGTGATAGCTTTTCCTTTCTTTATATTCTTTAATCTTTTGCTAGCTCTTGGCGTTGGATCAGCCCACATCGCTACTTCAACTTTCCTCCTGTCAGCCTTTCTTCGGGAAAGACTTCTTCATCCTCTTCATCTAAAGCAATAGCAGCATCAGCTGATTTTTGAGACATCCATTTGGCCTCATTGCCCACAGTAATAGAATGAGTAGATATGATATAGGTGTTTTTACTATCAAATATTTCTGTCAGTTAGGAACTAAATTTGACATAGACTAAGTCTTTCAATTTATCGGTACTTAGTCTAGTCCTTCTCTTTGTGTGAATCTATTAATGAAAATACAATAACCAATTAGCCATCATGAGAAATATGTATATGATTAATGAATGACATAAAAGAAAATTTATTTAAAGTTTTATCATCTCAAAACCGGTTCAATTTCTTTCATAACCTCTTGAACTAGTGATCAATCCCAAAATTCTCATGGCCATCTTCAAATTAGGCGATGTGTTACCATGCAAACACCACCAATCAAATAAAGATAAACACCAAATTCAAATTTCTTTTAGTTTAAACTTTAAAATATCAAAAACTGCTATAATAGGAACATGAAATTGATATAAGTTTCTTGGTTGTATCTGGATCAAGTGCGTGAATTTTTTCTTGCCTTTGCGCAACTTTCCTTCCAAAAATCCGCTTCGATTTTTATACAGATGCAGCTGGAAGCTAATTTTTTCTTATACGTCAGTATCATAGGCATACATCCTGAACATGCACTATATGAATCCATCTGCAAAGGCATCATCTCCATTAATAGCACCACGTCTTTGACAATAAAAATACGGGTTCAACAAATCAACCGTCATCTGCAAATGAGTTTTCAGCGTGTCATTATGTCTTCATACAACCAGCCCATTGATGGAGTGTCGCAATCTGATCTTCGAAGAACATTGACAATAGGAACACAAATTTTTTAATGCCAGTGTCACGTTCTTCCAAAATGAATGCTATTGATGATGGTGTATATCTACAAAGGACAAATTTAATCAAAAACATCAATTATTTATTTAACTCTTAATTATGATAATAAGCGAACCAAATAACAAAATGAAATTAGATAGAAGATACTAGGTTTATACTCTTCTTGTTTGAGATGTCCTGGAGAACGTTAACTTTTTCCATTCAGTGAAGTTGACAAAAGCCTTCAATTTGGATTTCTTTTCTTGCAAACTTTGCAATGACAAAAAAGTTGTACTAAAACGGGTAACACCATGCCTAACAAGATCGTCCACAATCTTCTCCCTCATCATATCAAGCACGATATTGTGGACATACATCTAGACTGTAATGACCATCGCATTAAAAATTGCAGCTTTCCAATATCCTGCAATAATATGCTCAATATGTGTGCAGTACATGAAGTCCAGAAAATATAGATGCCTCACAACTCACTACTTCGCTGCAGTCATAATGTTCGATGCGTTGTCAACACTATTTGAATAACAAATTATTCTCCCAACAGATCATAAATTAATTTGTGAGCATGCATATCATTATATGTGTTCTTAGAATCATAGAACATTATTACAGCAAAAGCATGAATGACAATGTTCATTATGCTCTTACCTCTCCTGTTAGTCCAACAATTTGTCAGAAGACTACAACCATGTAGTCTACATGTCTCTAGAAAAACTTCCAACTTCTTAGAAGCTACTTTCTTAGGAAGATACTTCTCAGCTATCTTATAGGATGTAGGACATTTCAAATTAGATCTATAAATAATAAATTAATAAAAAATATTATACTATAAATTAGAATTAAAATTTTAATACAAATCCTGCTTTAAAATCCTAATCTAAAACCTAATCTTAATCCTAATCCTAAAACCAAGCCCTACCCAATAAATATAACTAAATCCACAACCCTAATGTTTCTCCACCTTAGCCCCGCACTCTCCATCTCCCTCAAAACCTTTGGATTATTACAAGAGAAGAAGGAGAATGAGAAGACAACGAGATCAAATCGTCCAATGTATCACATCAATCCAAGTAGGTTCCCAAACATTTTCCCATTTAAGTTACAGTTTTCTTGATTAAAGTTTTCAATTTTAAAAACCAAGATTGATAGAAATTTACATGAATAGTAACGTGAGTTAAGGATTTGATGTCCCGTGTTGTTGAGATTTAAAATTATGGCCATGACTCTTATTTTATGCTCCAAATCCTAATGAATTTTGGTTGTATGCTAATTTCCTTTGCTATCTGGCCGTGCTGTTCCTCTGCTCTCTGGCAGTGGCACTTGCATCCCCTGCATGTCGTGAAATTCCAAGGCACAACCATTGGCTGCATCCATAGCAGCCGCAACATGCATCTGCTTCTCCATATTTCTGTGGTAGAGCCGCTCTTTGTTTCATGCAGCTGAGCCGCTCTTCTCCCCTGCCACCGCACCAAGCGACGGCCCTCTCACCCACTGGTCATTGCCCCATTGGACCTACGACCCTATGTAAAGCAGCCACAGCCTCAGGCTGTTGCCACTACTTCTGGTAGCTGTGGCTGATGTCGCTTCTTTTCCATATAGCTATGTCACGCACAACAGGGCTAAGAGCCCTGCAACCTGCAACCTGCTAGCAACCGTGCGTGCACCAACCCCTGCTGCCATTTACCCCTATTTTGCAACCCTCTGCTGCAACGAATATGTCCAGTTTTACGCATTTTTATGTTCCTCTGTTTTACTGATATTTCAAGTGGTATTTTGGATGTGTTCTTCGTTTAAATTCCTGCAATATGCTATGTTTACATGCAATTTCATGCAAGTATTGGAAATACAGATTCGATGACATTGAGTTATGTTTACATGTGATGATGACATGTTCTGGGTATTTATTTTTCCTTGCAGGAGAAGAATATTTATGACATGTTGATAAGAGTTTAATTTATGATGAATTGAACATAACGAAAAGAGAATAACATGAAATCATATGCTTTAAAATTACTGCAAATTGAGACAAATGACATGGTGTTGGGATAACTCATTGTCATAAGGGTGCAGGAGCAACGGGGGTGTTGAGTATTGGATACCCCAGTACATGTTTTGATGATGTACAAACATTATTTGGTGGTATAATAATTTCATAAAGTGTGACAGGATAAATTAGACCAAATGATTTGCTCAAGATTACTCAAGCACAGAAGATTATGATCTCATAGCAATCTCGGCAAATGATAATGGTGTGACTCCAATGCAATGAATTGAAGAGAAAGAATTCAATAACAAGAAGATAAAGACCATTCTACAACTTGAAGATTTTATATTTATTGTAATTTTTGTTCTTGTCATTAGCATGCATGTAATGCCTTGAAGATGTCGCACACATAAAACTATAGGATTTATTATAGATTTTATTGATGCATAAAACCTTGGTTTCATAGTCAAACAATATTTTACTGGGTATATTAGTCGACCAATAGGATCCCTAGTCGACCAAAAACTGATATAGATTCAAACACATGTTTGGCTGTATGACTAGCCAACTATAGTACTAGGACTAGTCGACTAGATCTATTCTAGTCTAGTCAACTGGCTCATGTACACTAGTTGACTAGCCCATGACAGAAACTGGCAGTGCACTCTAGATAATGCAGGGAGTCGACCAGTGTCGCCCCAGTGGTCGACCAATGGAACAACAATGATCGACTAGTAAGTGCCAGCTAGCTTATAACGGCCATATTTCTAGCCGTCTTGAGTAGTTTTCACCCCACATATTAGGTGGATGATCTCAAATGTTTTAGCAATAATTCTAGAAGAATTCTATATAGAAAAAAAAGAGAAAAGAAGAAGAAAACGCACAAAGCCATCCATAGCTCTTGATTTCTTTCTCCATTCATTTGAACCATCTTCTCTTCCAAAGACAAATTCTTATAAAGTAAAAATCCAAAACCCTAGCCACACATCAAAAATATTGTGTTTCATCTTCATATTGTAAACCTCGTTGGAGAGGTAATGCTCGCATTAGACAGATGGTCTCGTTGGAGATGTGTTGTCTCAACGGAGACATGTCGGTCTTGTTAGAGATGTGTTGGTCCATTTACTGATTTGTGATGAAGTGACGTGTTGTAACTATTCTAGGAATAGTGGATTTGTCCTAAGATGGACAGAGGTTGGATGTAAGGCACTGGGTGTCTGAACCAGGATAAGTGATTATGTTTGTGATTAATGTATCTGGTTTGCATTCTCTATCTCTGCCACTATATTTATATTGCATACTTGTGCTTGTATTCCGTTGTATTTAATTCTATTCTTCCAATATATATTGTTGATTAAGTTTTAATAGGATAACTCTAATTAATAACTTAGGTAGAATTTTCTAGAGGGATTTTTATTATTTGATAAACACTATTCACCCCCTCTAGTATTCTATTTGCCATTACAAGGTCCCAACGTGGGTCCCCTAAATACCGTTACTCGTATGGGAGTAATGAGAAGGTATTGTTGAATTTTATTTTTCTATTCAATACCCATAGTTGATGCATAGATTGCAATTGTGGGCAAGGATGACCCACGTTATCGAAGGTTTGGCCTATGATGGTAGACAGGTGGTTACACCATGAGAACAAGTTTTTAATCCATGTTGATTGTTGTTCCGAGCGGATGTAACACCCAAATTGCATATCCTATCCTCTGGTATGAGTCAGGCACTTAGGCTAGATTTTTATGCTATATTTGACAAAATAGAGACTTCACTCCGCACTTGACATTATAGTAGGTTTGCTTTATATGGTTGTTCACATGTAATTTATTATGTTATTATTCAGTTGCATGAGTTATTTATTTCTATGAGATTTAATTTCCATATGCTTTATTTTTATCTTTTACATTATCATTGATTTTTAAGGACCTACCAAGATTACCTCGCTGACAACATTCAAATTTGTTTTGTGAATGTCAATCAGATTCAGATGACATGTATTTAGAGGACAAGTATTTAGAGAGCGATCATTTTAATCCAGTAGCTGGAAAAGAGCAGTATTATCCTCATGAGTAGTTTAGTTAGTTCTTTTGATTTGGATTAGTAGTTTTTATGGATTTATTCTTGTAGACTTGTAGCTCTTTTTCATTCAAATTTCAATTGTAATAATGGACTCCTAATTTTTTGGAGAAATTTTTATATATTGATTGGGATGGTTTTAGACTTTAATTCTGTTATTTCTGTGGTTTGTTAAATGATTTGCATGGAGAACCTATGTGGTATTATTTTACGCTAGGCTATGCAAATGAGTGTGCGTGTATGAATAAAGTGTTCCTAGGGTAACTCCTTAGATTTCATCTAATGAGTCGCCTCGATTTTCCACATCCCATATTTTTTTGAATTATTTTCATGTAATTGTTTTTCACCTCATGGATGATCAACATACCAAATTTTAAGAGATTCCAATACTTTTTGAATACACATCTACCACTTACAACTTCAACGTTTTGAAAACATGCTAAAACGTGCTGAAAACCCCAGGAAGTTTAAGGGGCAGATGAGGGCTCAAAAATATTGGAATCTCTTGAAATTTGGTATGTTGATCATCCATGATGTGAACAACCCCATGAAAAAAATCCAAAAAATTGTGGGATAGGGAGGAAATGGGGGCGACTCCTTAGATTTCATCTAAGGAGTCACCATATGAACACTTTACCATATATATATATATATATTCCATTATTTTCTTTGATTTAAACACGTCACGGGCCTTCCGTTCCACTCTCCAGATATTTTCAGAAGCAGTCGTGACATGTTTTTGGTGGTGGCCCATGCAGGCTCACATCCATATGAATTCTTTAATAAGTTACAAAATAATAGAACATCCTAGTCATCTTTTAAGATAAAAACCAAAAAATAAAAATGATAATAATAGCAATAAAACAAAAACAAAAAATGACAATGACAATGACAACTTTTAAATTAAAAATCACTTTTGAAATTTATTTCTAATAACCCCTAACTACTTCGTCTTATCCTTTTTAGCATCATCATGTCTCAGCACGACACCGGTGGACAAGTGGTGATGCACCAGCTAATGTGAAGGAGGAACATGTAAAGAATGGACCAGTGGACAATGTGCCCATGGAGAATATCACTCTACCTTTGTTTTCTACAATAAATGTTTTCCAAATTCTTGATATCTTAGACTTATCCTTGTTAACTCATTCCTTTGAATTCCTGATTGCTTCTTGAAATCTTAATCAATTGGTTCGACCTTTGAATTCCATCATTTTCTATCCATTGTTTGTATACTAAAATTCTCTTTTATATTACCATCCTTTGTTGTCAATTAAAAGGATCTTTTGTGAATTGAATGCTTGATTCATTTCTTTCGACGATGCCATATTCCTCTTCAGTTCGCAACGATCTTAATATATTTCTTCATCATTTTGATGCCTACTAATGTGTTCTATCTTATCTACTGTAGCACCTTATTCTATCTGTCATTTATCTTACACAAAGTTGAAGTGTTAACACGAGCATCGGCGTGTTGCAATCCTCCAGTAATTTTTCGTCTTGCAAAGCTATGTGGACACGAGCTTTTTGCAAACTTCATGGTAATGACATGCCGAGCTTCGAATCAGTTTTTTGTTTGGACATCATTCCCTTCTGCAACAAGTGACTGATACGTCCTAGTGTAACTTCTTAGGGAGCATAGATGTTTTGGGTGAAGAAAGATGGTTCGCAGGGGATGTGCACTGATTATCAAGAGCTGAACAAGGTAGTTGTGAAGAACAAATATCAATTGATCTGCTCAAAATTTGAGCTCCCGAGTCTTTCCAAGTTATACCTACGGAGTGGATACTACCAAGTGAAGATCAAGAAGGAGAATATTCAAAAGACGACTTTCTGGCATAAGAATGGGCATTATGAGTTCTTAGTTGTCACCGATGCATTGGTCTTGTATTGACGTTCATGAATCTCATGAACCAAGTGTTCTATGATATTCTGTATAAGTTTGTGGTGATATTCATTGATGACATCCTGGTATTACTTCAGGATCAAAGAGGAGCACGCAGAGAAACTACAAACAGTATTAGAGACACTGCGAAGGCACCAGCTGTTTATTAAGCAAAGCAAGTGCGAGTTTTGGTTAGATAAAGTGACCTATCTTGAGCATATTTGACTGGAGACGTCATATCTATACATCCGAAGAAGGTTCCAGCTGTAAGGAATTGGCAGGTTTTGAAGTTAGTCACAAAAATCAGGAGTTTCTTAGGACTTGCATGCTACTACTGACAATTCATCCAAGACTTTTCTAAGATTACGGAGCTTATGAAGTGTTTTACAAGAAGGTTGCTCAAGCTTTTGAGGAGTTAAAGGCCAGATTGATGGATGCACCAGTTTTGACTATTTTGGATAAGACATGTGGATTTGAGGTTTATTCTAATGCTTTTGGAGAGGGTTTTGGTTGCGTACTTCATCAGCATGGACGTGTGGTGGCTTTTGCATCCTGGCAGTTGAAGATGCATAAGTAGAATTATCCTCCACATGATTTGGAGTTGGCTGCCATCATCTTTGCACTTAAGATTTGAAGGCATTACATTTTAAGAGAGCAAATGAAGTATGTATTCACTCAGAATAAGCTCAATATAAGACATCAAAGATTGTTAGAGTTTATGTCAGACTATGATATCGACCTTCAGTACCATCTAGTAAAGGTGAATGTTGTCCCGGATGCTTGAGCAGACTACCAGCAGTGATGGCTATTACAACACAGAGTAGACTTCAGTAGACAGTGCGAGAGATGGAGATTGAGTTTATCTTACCGATGATTAATCATCTTTGATGAATTTGCAAATTCAGTCGACCCTCATCGACCTGGTCAAGGCTGCCCAGTCAAGTGATGCCAAGTTGCAGAAAATTAGAGAGCAAGTAGAGGCATGACTTCGGACGGATTTTATCATCCATCGAGATGGATCTTTGAGGTATGACAACAAGATTTGTATACCTTTTAGTGAGATAAGAGATGAGTCATTGAAGGAAACTCATAACTCACCTTATTCTATTCATTCTGGATGTACAGCGAAGTATAAAAATCTTCGTCAAAGCTTCTGGTGGCATTGCATGAAGAGGATTGTTGCTCGGAGCATAGCCAAGTGTCCAGTGTGCCAGTAAGTGAAAGCCGATCATGATCGTGTTGTAGGCTTGCTACAATCTCTACCGATTTCAGAATGAAAGCAAAAACATATCATTATGAATTTCATTACTGGATTACCACGGAGCTCGAAGCAGAATGATGTTATTTAGATTATCGTTGATCGATTGACCAAGTCAGCATATTTCATTCCTTTTCATATGGCAGCAATTCACAGAAATCCTAGCGAAGAGGAACATTGACGTAAGGGATTCTTTTCGTATGTCTTCTGTAAATTTCTTTATTGACATGTGTTGTGATATGAATGAACATTTGTAAGAGATCGTAAGACTTCATGGTGTGCCAGTGTGCATAGTCTTTGATCTGGACACAAGATTCACCTTGCAGTTTTGAAAGAGTTTGCAGGCGAGTTTTGGTATTCATCTCAGCTTTAGTACAGCATATCACCCCCAAACGGATGGACAATCGGAGCATACCATCCAAATTCTGGAAGACATGTTGAGAGCTTGTATGTTAGACTTTAAAGGATTGTGGGAGGACCATATATATCGTGTGGAGTTCGCATACAACAGTTATCAGTTCAGCATTGACATGGCACCTTTTGCATCATTATAGGGGGAGATGTCGTTCTCATTTGAGTTAAGGATAATGTTAAAGATAAAGCATCTTGGGCCAAAAATGATTGTGAAGGCGGTGGATGTGGTGAGGACGATCTGAGACAAGCTACGGATTTCTTTGGACCAATACAAACATTAGGCAAATGGTTAGTGTCATCACTTGGAGTTTCAGGTGAGTGACCATATATTCTTGAAGATCTCGTCTAATCGAGGACTTATCCGCTTCAAAAGAAGATGGAAGTTCAATCCATGGTTTAATGGACTGCTCAATGTATTGGAACGAGTAGGAGAGGTGGCTTATCGCCTTGCATTAATGCCTTCATTGGAGGGAATGCACGATGTGTTCCACGTCTCACCGTTACGACGGTATGTGGGTGATCCTCGTCATGTGGTGAACTACTCGAAGATTACAGTTCGACCTACGAGTATTAACCAATGGAGATCTTAGATCGGCAAAAAAAGACGCTTAGGAAGGATAAGATCAGCTTGCTGAGAGTTTTGTGTAAGAGAGGTTCGCCTTAGGAGTCTACTTAAAAGCACAAGGATGAGATGCGGAAACAGCACCCACATCTTTTCAAGAGTCCTTAGTAGAGAATTCCGAGAAAATTTTCTCTAAGGTGTGTATGATGTAATGGTCCCAACCCATTATACTATTTTTCTTTAGAATGGATTTGATATATTTTTATTCTCATTATTTTAAATAAATTCTTAGAATTTTCCTCGTGATTTTTGGTTGAAATAATATTTATTTTAATTAATTAAGACTCATTTATAATAAGAACTCTACCATATAATCGTAACTAAATCCCTAACCATAATCTTTCTCCACCCTAACTACCACTCTCTCCCTCTCTCCCTCTCTCTCAAAACCTTCGGCTTGTTCCAAGAGGAGGAGGAGAAGAAGAAAAGACCATATCGTCCAACGTACCACATCAACCTACGTAGGTTCCCAAATATTTTCCACTTTAAATTGTAGTTTTGTTGATTTAAGTTTTTAGTTTTAAAACCTAGATTGATAGAAATTTACATGCATTGAAACGTGAGTTGAGGATTTGATATCTCTTGTAGTTGAGATTTAAAATTACACCCATGATTCTTGTTTTATGCTCCAAACACTAATGAATTTTGGTTGTACGTTGATTTTCTCTGCTCTCTGGCAATGCTTTTCCTCTGCTCCCTCTGGACGTGGCCCTTATAGCCCCCTGCATGTCGTGAAACTCTTGGGCACATCCCTTGGCTACAGCCCTAGCAGCCGCAACATGCGACTGCTTTTCCCTATTACCATGACAGAACCACTCTTTGTTTCATGTAGCTAAGCCGCTTTTCTCCCCTGTTGTCGTACGAATCAGTAACCCTCTTACCTTCGGTCGCTACCCCCATGGATCGACGGCCTTGTGCAGAGCAGAAGCAGCCTCTGCCTATTGCCGCTGCTTCTTGGAGCTACGGCTATTGCAGATATTTTTCCATGCGACTATGATGCGCACAGCTGGGCCCAAAACCCTGCAACCTACACCCTGCAAACAGCCGCACATGCACCCACCACTGTTGCAGTTTACCCCCTGTTTTGCAGCCCTCTACTGCAACATATACGTTCAGTTTTATGCAGTTTTATGTAACTACGTTTTATTGATATTTCATGTGATATATTGGATATGTGATTGTCGTTTAAAATTCCTGCAATATGCTATGTTTACGCACCAATTTCCTGCAAGTATTGGTGATACAGATTAGTCGACATTGAGTTATGCTTACATGCAAGGATGACATATTCATGGCATTTATTTTTCCTTATATAAGAAGAATATTCGTGACACGGTAAAAGTTGAATTTGAGTTGAATTGAACAAAAGGAAAAGAAATTAACTTGTTGAAATCATATGCTTTAAAATTATTGCAAATTGAGACACATGACACAGGATTGGGGTAACTCATTGTCATCAGGGTGCGGGAGCGATGAGGGTCCCCAAAGACCGTTAGTTGTACGGGAGTGACAGAAATGTATTAATGGACATTATTTTGATGTTGAAGACCCACAGTTGATGGCCAGATTGAAACTGTAGGAAAAAAAATGACACGTTATCAGTCCAGACCCTGGTTTCGTGTGAAAGGTTTGATCCCTGAAGGTAAATCGGTGGCTACACTATGAGGACCGGGTTTTAGTCTAGGTTAATCGATGTTCCGAGCGGCGAAACACCTAAATTGCATATCATACCCTCGGACATGAGGCACGCACTTAGGGTAGATTTTTATGCTTTATTTGACACCAAAGAGACATCACTCCACTATGTTTTTATATTATGTGTTAATAAAAAAGAATACCATCCACCTGAGGGTGTTGGTGAGCAAGATGATGATATAAAGGACTCTAGCATCCACTTGCATGTTATTAGGTGTTTACATAGTACATCTAGGAATGAGAAAGAATGGTGAAAGACATATTTTCTTAGTACGTTAAAACTGAAGATAGATTTTTTAGAGTGAAGATTGACGGAGGTAGTTGTACAAATTTAATCGCCAAATCAGCTATAGAGAAAACGAGATTAAAAGTTAAACCTTACCCACAACCTTACAATATTATATAGGTTGATGATAACTCATATTCTGTTACCCGATGTTGTCTAATGCCAATTCAATTATCGAGCCATCATGATAGTATCTGGTATGATATTGTACTAATGGATACTATACATATTCTGCTAGAAAGGTTTTGCATGTATGACTTAAATATTGCGCAATTGGGTGAGCGAACATATACATATTTATATTTGGATAAAAAATTGTGTTGACCTATTGCAGAATCAAGAGCATAGTTGAAAATCAAAAAGATGGATTGGTCCATAGTAAGCAACTAACTAAGATTCTTCATCACACGATTCTAAATTGTTTAAGGTTGGGCTTTGATCTTATCCCTAGTGCATTCCTTGAGGATTTTGCATATCATTTGAGTATTTTGCAACATGAGACATGAAATTTTTACCATTAAGAATGATACTAACAAGTTTATTATAGAATCAAACATGAAATTTCAAGACTTTACAATTATGGATGATAAAATGATTAGAGATTGGCCAGAAAGATTCATCCTAAACCCAATACCCAATGAGGATGCTTTACAAGCATCACACAGGCTCTTGACGAGCTCTACCACGTGATGATCCCAAAGCGACCAAGTCGAATGCTTCACAGGAACATGATGAGGCCTTAAACTGCACATGATGTTTGAAAAATCTCTGCATATGAGGAGTATATGTCAATGATCATCAAATTTCTGAGGTGTGATACTTAAAATTTTATCAAATCTCTAAATTTTTCCCCCAAATTCTCCCAACATAATCCTATTTCTCTTCCGTCCAGTGTCAATAAGTAATCACTTTTAAAGACCAGAGGGATGGTTTTGATTTAGGATACAGGTGAGTAAGAGATTGGCTGGCTCAGAATCCGTACCACAAGAATGGCTTGCTACTGAAAGTTTTCCCGAGTCCTAAGACACTGATTAGATCTATAGAAAGAAATTACATAATATGTCTTCGCAGATCTTCTTAGCCAGGTTTCATATAATGGAATTCCCAGTATGAGTCTAGCATATAATATTAAAAGCCAAATTTCATGTCTTTCTGCATGATGTATTACAGGGTTAAATACAGACAAGTCAAAGTTCTTAAAGATGTATTTGAATGTTAAGCATGACACTTCTCTCATAAGCAAAAAAAAAACATGCATGTTATTTTGACCTATTCTTCAGGAAGAAAGGACAATGAAGCATTATTAATATATACAAAGGTTAAGACGTATGACAAACCTTAAACCTGGATCACTCATGCAAGGTGTAAGGAACCAGCCTTGAGTGCAGCTATATCCACTGTAGATCAACTGCCGACAGATAACATAAAATTAGTACATGTATTTAGGAACATCACAAGTTGACCAAGAAAAAAATAGCTTTTTAATTCCAGAACGTTCATCTGACATAAATAAAAGATAGAATAGTTGGGTAGAAAGCTGAGGGGCAGTGGTGAAAGTCCCCAATTATACCAAAAAATCAACCCAATCCATCCCCTCCCAAAAAAATGAAAAAAGAAGAACAAGACGTGTGCACATTTGCACAATCACCACAAAGAAGAAAACCGTTACGGGAATGAAAAAACCAAGGTTTTAGGTCTCGGTTTCGGTTTGGGTATCGTTCTTCCCAAAATTTAGGTTTCGGTTTCGGTATCGCCCGTTTCGGTGGTTTCGGAAGAAAGTTTCTGTTTCGTCCGTATCGTTAGTTTCGGCAGTTTCGTTTCGGGTATCGGTATCGGTTTCGGAGATACTTTAAATATGTATATACTATATACACACAGTGATGGTTTCGGAGGTTCTTAAATCTAAACCTATCAAATACTATTAAATATTTAACAAACTAAAATATTACTCATATACTATCAAATACTAAATACTAAATAGATAAACTAAATTTGAGTGTAATCATATCAAATACTAAATACCTAAAGGTTGGTACTTAAATAAAAAATATTAGATAAATGAAAAGATCCTAAAGCTTGCCTTGCGCACCCACCGTTTTACCTTGCGCACATACCACTTATTTACAAGTTTGCCAAAAAAATCGCTGGACGTTGCTTTGCGCATCCACCATTTTGCTTTGCGCACATACCACTTATTTACAGGGTTGCCACAAAATATCCGCTTGATATGCGCATTAATTGTTTTACTTTACGCACATACCACTTATTTACAAGTTTGCCATTTTAAAGAACACTGCATGTAACGACCACTTCCGGTCGTACGTATTTTGTGCGTATGTTGATTCGTGCGTGTATTTTCGTATTTGGTGTTATTATTGTATTTCCGTAGTTCCGACGCGCGACCAACCTCCGTATTCATGACCCTCTCGGAGGCGCGATTGCCCCGGTATCTTGATTATAATTTTCGGATGTCCGGAGATGAAATTGCAATAATATGATTATTTTTATTAACTTTTTTTTACTAAATCCTTTTCAAACTTCAATGTTTTATAACTGAAATCGTTTTAACCCATTCTTTTTAAAAAGAGGAACAATGAAATCCCACTAATTATTAATATTTAATAATGATTATCACTTCTCATTGTTGAGAGGCCACTATTTTCTCCACATGGGCGCACACGCAGGAGAGGGAGAGAAATATCTGTTGGTTTCTTTTGTTAAAAAAACAATTATACACTAACCTAAAACCCTTGACCACCCCTCCCACGTGATGCCAACCCCACCTCTATTAATGGGCAGCCTAGGTTTCTTTTTCGCAGCAAACACGTTAATAAGCGCCGCCCCAAAATTTCTCTCCCAGCACCAAACGAAACCGCTGCCCCTTTAATTTTTCCACGCCAATTCGCAGCGCAGCAGCTCGCAACGCACGGCGCCGCATCGCGCATCCCCGCATTGCGTCGCAGCGGCCCGCACCCAGGCGCTCTCCTCCGCAGCGCGTGTCAGCGGCACCCCGGGCGCGACAGCGCCATCGTGCGGCAACTGCAACAAAGACACGTAAGTATTAACCGTCCCTGATCATGACGAATTTGATGTATGTTATATATATTTGGAATTTTGGCAGTGACGAGATACTCATCTTTGGTAGTATTTAACAGTATTAAACTAAGATGTTGAGATTTAAGTACATAGGATTATTAGTTGATACCCCAGTTTGTATACATATGTGTTATTTTACATGTACAAGTGGTGTATTTATAAGATCATAGTGGTGTCTGGCTTCAGTGTGAGGGATTCAAATGCAGGTCAATCACTAAATATTTTTAGTTATGTTTCAGCATGTGTACATGCACCTAGTTCCTTATGTGACTTTGTTTCCTACATTAATAGGCAGATAACCTTCGTTGAGTTATTATTAGTGGTTAATAGAAATTAAATCAACAAAGTATTTTAATTATTTCGAACATGTTATGTTGTCTTTCGTCTGTTGCAAGACCAATATTCTGTGCTTATTATTAAACACTTAGGTTAACCTTGATGACGGTACATATGCAGAATAATATGAGCAAGTGGTATGAGCAATGGCCCATGTGAATAGAATCACATATTACATGAACAGTAAGATTTAATAATATTACTTGATAGTGAGTATCATGCATGGATGCAGTACCAATTGTTAGTAGATGGTCCTAGAATATTAGTGCATAATCAGTAACGTTAGTTAATAATACGATTTGAACACCCTAGGGTAGAGAACCTAATAAAGAGAATGAATTACTGTTTAATTATTTTGGGACGAATCTGATTCAAACATGTGTTTAAACAAAACAGAGAACCAGTTGTTCCATAGCGTAACGCTCGATGAGACGAACCCACGGCAACCGACACCACTGGAAACAGGCAAGTGAAACTTGCCAACCTTTCTTTAGGCCATGTTTTTGGCCAATTTTTGTACTAGCGTGAAAGAGACTAGATCGTGAAATGATAGCGATCTAGGCGCAACTTTGAGATCTAGCTTGACAACGAAGCTAGATCCGACACCTTGCCATATCATTTATGCATTGATATCTGTCATGTTTAAATTCCTTAACTGTACGCATTTGAATTGTTAACTGACATGCATTGCATCATACATGTCATCCTAGTTAAACTTGCATCGTAGCACACGCTACACTACTTGTACAATCCATGTTTCCGTGTTACCGGCTAGGCACCCGTTATGCGGGCATAACCCTACGCCATCCGTGTTAAAAACACTTCCTGGCTCGTGATCCAGAAGCGAGCATTCCGTGTTCGGGGGTAATGCCCTGGCTCGACACACGTGGAGGGGTAGGGATAAACGATCACTTGAGCGTAAGAGTTGGCCCGTACAGCCACTCTAGCCAAAGGGCGGAATCTCTGTGCACGACGTGATTACAATTCCAGTACTTGTCTTTTACTTGTTTACTTGCCATGCCATGTTACTTGCCATGCCATGCTATTTGTCATGCTATACCATGTCATACTTTACTTTAGAACTGTTAGGTTGCTTCCTTTTTATAGTTTCCTTGCACAAGTCTTTTTAGACTTGCTGACATGTGCCCCTTCTCTTTGGGTGACGCATGTTAGTTGCTGAGCCAGAGATTGCAGTTGAGGGTGACGTGTCCATGGTGTACGTGCCCGAGCCGTTGTTAACGTTGAGTACGATGCTTCCGGTGACTATTCTTAGTGACCTCTGCTGAGTTTCCTTTTGTTTAGATTTTGTTAAGTTGTCGGTGCGTGACACATGTGCTATGTTTTTATGTACCTTGTACCTTTGTTTGGCCATGCTGGGGCCCTTAGTTTCTTTCTCTGTAAGCCTGGTGGCTTTTTCTGTGATGTTGTAATTTAATTCAATGGATATTCTGAGAATTCTTTTGTCTCATTTCCTTGTTTATTATTTTTGTTTCGTATTGAAATTGCAAGGACCTGCCATTTGATGTTTATTGACGCTTATCGGACTTGGAGCTTTGCAGCTTCAAGTCTGAGCGGACCTTCTCACGTCTCGCCTCCACATTTTTTTGGGAAGCGGGGCGTGACACTGCATCTCCTGGAAAGCGACTCGGGTCTCTGTTTCTCTCTTTACTCTCTCTCACTCTCACGCTAGATGATCGAGGCGGGTTCGGCGAGGCATGAGACAGGTTCGGCGACACGGCGACGCGATGAGGTGAGTTCAATTTTTTCACCATCTTCCTTTTGTCCTTTTTCTTCTTTTTTCAGCAATTTTTTCTTGGTTCTGTCTCTTCTTCGTCTAATTCTTCATCATTTTCAAACTGAAATCCTAGAGTTTTCTCCTCTCTTTTAACCGAGCTTTCTATGCAACCTATTGATTCACGAAATTTTTTGGGGTTTTTAGAGAATTTTTATTTAATTACACATTCTTCTTCCTCCGTTTTCGACCAGTACTGAACGGTATCGGTCAGTTTCGGCCGGTATCGGTCAGTTTCGGCAGGTATCGGCCGAAACTCACCGATACCGTTCAGTATCAGCGGATACTGAAACTAACCCTTGGTTTCGGTATCGTCAACTGCCGATACCGATACGATACCGCCGATACGTAATGGTATCGGCTGATACCTCAAACCTTGGAAAAAACAACCTCTTTCTGAAGCAGTTGTAAGTTGGTAAGGTGAAAAGTGTTGGTATCAATACAATAAAAGAAACACAACCATAAATGAGAAAAAAAATCACCAAAGTAGGTTTTCAGTTTTCCTGCTTGTTATCAGCCACTAGTCTTCCATTTTTAATTTAAACCCTTCCTTGAAAACAATTTATATATAGACCCATATATAAGTACATATAAAGATACAATTATATATAAGCCCATGTATTTCTTCTAAAACTCCCCTTCAGGTGGAGCATGGTCATCAACAATGCTCAACTTAGATGCTAACTTGGACAAAATCAAGTTGAACCGAGGCCATATCCACCCATTTGTAAAAACATGGACTAATTTGAGTGGAAACAACTCTTCCTTGATTGAATACTGGTCTATTTTGAAATTTCGGTCCATCATGCTGAAATACATCACGCGATGCTGATTGATGTCATACTGTCACAGGAAAGCAAGATAGGCATCTTAAAATATATTTAATACCTGAAGACGGATCTTTGCCCATAAAAAATTGAAAACCCATTTGCATTAGACCTGTACTCATCTTTTGCACTAGAATAGGAAATATGACTATTATTTTTAACTCTTCCAGCTCACTAAATTCCCCTAAGCACAATACATTATCTAAATGTGGATGATCTATCATCATGGCACCTTGCCAAATCCTCATCTACATAACCCGCCAACATCATATGGTTCTTATTTGAAAACAACATACCTTTTTTCATGACAACCCTACAAAAATCTAAAATCTTCATATGACCACATAAGATACTCAGGGATACGCAGCGACTAACTATGTTCATAATATAGCAATATCAGGTCGAGTCAAAGAAAGGTGGATAAATTTACCTACCAATCTCTGATAGCTTCCCACATATTTAATCAATAGGCCATCCTTCTCTCTTAACTTTGTATGCAAATCAATTATGATTACTTCTTCAGGTTATTGAAATTATTATATGCCAGGAATTCTTAGGGCTTGTGACATGTGGGCATATTCATTCGAGCTGTCAGATAGCCCCTAGTTTAGGGTACAACATCCTCACACTACCATACCAAGTGATGTCGGATTCTGCATAGCCCATAGATTCTAGAGGTGGCTCCTGCAATCCAAGAGGTGGCTCCACCACATCCCTCCGTGGAGTGACACTTACTCCTTGTAGACTTAGTTCAACGTGACACTCAGTTCCATACACCAATTATTATATGACAGTAACTGTTCTAGTGAATATCCCATAGATAATTATTTGCTTGGCTGTAAATAATCTGCACTGTCATTTAGGATATATCATAATTGCCACAATAATACTTCACGACGTGATGTGGGGTTGTGCTGGTGGTCCTCATGGATTGTAGAGGGCTCTGATAGATTGAAGATGTGGCTACTGGCACATCCCAATGTAGGTGGAATTTTTCTTCACACATCACTTGGCTCCATCTTCCGCTTAGTTCCACAGGCTTTCAACTTGTATAGGGCTTTCATACAATTGGAAACATCATAAGCGAGGACTATTCAAGAGGCCACCCATCCTAGTGACTCCAACCTGAGCACGCTTAAGTACAGAGCCTTTTACATGTCCTTCACAAAATCTGCCAATGGTTATTTCTTCAGTTTGTTGCAATTGTTACATGCCAGAGGCTTCATTAGTACATGTTCAATAACCCAAGCATCCTAGTATTTCCTATAAGAAAGCGAATACTTCTTTGTGACAACATGATGGGATTTGCAATAAATTTGGGGATGTGTGTGTGTGTGGTGGGGTTTTTTTTTTTTTTTTTTTTTTTTTTTTGGGGGGGGGGGGGGGGGGGGGGGGGGGGGGGGGAGTTAGGGGTTTTATTAATAAATAATGGAACTATCAAAGACAAGGCCTCAATTCGAGCGGAGGACCAACTCTCCTAAGTAAATTAGGCTTCTACACGTATCTCTACTAATACTCTTCAAAATCAACATAAGAAAATAATCACCTTAGACCCCCATAAATATAATAAACAGATTTCACCACAATTAGGAAATGGCCTCCCGTTGCCCAAAATTATACATCTGCCACTGGTTTTGTCGCACATTGCCCTTGTTGTTTTGCCACCGCCTCGTATAGGTTATAAAGAAGTGCCAATCCAATGGAAATGCCTTCCTAACAATGAGACAACGTGGGAGCCATTGGGAGCCATTCAGGAGTAGCTTCCAGACTACCACTTTGAGGAGAAGGTGGCTCAAACAAAAAACATCAAAGTTATGTCTATATGTTTTAGTTGACCACTCAATCTAGCCGTACGTTTAGGAAATCAACATAAGAAAATAATCACCTTAGACCCCCATAAATATAATAAACAGATTTCACCACAATTAGGAAATGGCCTCCCGTTGCCCAAAATTATACATCTGCCACTGGTTTTGTCGCACATTGCCCTTGTTGTTTTGCCACCGCCTCATATAGGTTATAAAGAAGTGCTAATCCAATGGAAATGCCTTCCTAACTATGAGACAACGTGGGAGCCATTGGGAGCCATTCAGGAGTAGCTTCCAGACTTCCACTTTGAGGAGAAGGTGGCTCAGACAAAAAACATTGAAGTTATGTCTATATGTTTTTGTTGACCACTCAATCTAGCCGTACGTTTAAGGGTGATAAGATGTGCTCTGCTTCAAGATAGTCCTCTGCATCCACAATAGCTCTATCCAAAAATGGCTCAGAAAGACACGATCGTGATCTGACACGATAAACACTAGAATCACATACAATCGTATCACCTCCTGTATAAAAGCTGCAGCTACTGTCACCGTAGTGTAAGGATGTCGAAGGGCCACGAAATGTGCATATTTGCTAAGGCGGTCTACCACAACAAAGATGACTGAGAATCCTTCTAATCTAGACAACCCTTGTATATAATCCATCGTAACTTCCACCCAGACCCGATTGGGCAAGGATAGAGGCTATAGCATTCACGTAGGAACCATCTCCATATATTTGTGATGTTGACAAATATCACAATTAGCCACAATCTCTGCCACATTTTTCTTCATCCCAACCAAAAATACCTCCCTAGCCAAGCGTCGGTATGTCTAGAGTACCCCGGAGTGTCCCCCAACAGACTCCTATGAAACTCCTGTAATATACTCAAGATGTGAGCCAATGTCTCAGGCAATACCAGCCATCTCTTATACAACAACCGCTACCAATCCAATGAATAACTTGAGTACTCCATCGAACCATGTAGCAGTGCAGCTCGAATCTTGCTAATCCTTCATCCACATAAATCTCTTGCAATAAAGGCTTCCAATTGAGCACTACATATATGGAAAAGGCTGCCAGCTGAGAATCCTACCATCGTCTGGACAAACCATTCGTCGCTTTATTCTCCAACCTCGGCCTCTACTTAAACCTTGAAGTCATATCCCAACAACTTAGAGAGCCAACGCTGATGCTCCTCTGTCAACATCTGCTACTGCAATAGATACTTGAGACTCTTCTGATCTGTCCGCACGATAAAGCATTGACTCATCAGGTATGGCCTCCATTTCTGCACCGTCAGAACGATAGGCATCAACTCACGCTCATATACTGACTTAATCCGAACTCTTACAGTCAACACAAAGCTAAAATAAGCCACTAGACACGCGTCCTACATCAATACTGCTCCTAACCCATATCTGAAAGTATTTGCCTCTACAATGAATGACCATCTGAAATATGGTAGAACTAACATTGGTACATCGGTTGTGGCCAATTTCAATGCCTCAAAATCCTGGATAGCCTCCTCTTCCCAGTGAAAATTGTCCTTCTTTAGCTGCTTTAGAAGTGGCCAAGCAATGGAACTATATCCTTTGACGAAAATTTTGTAGTATCATGTAAGCCCCAGAAATCCTCGTAACTCCTGCAGAGCCGTCAGTCATGGCCAATCTATCATCATTACTATGTTGGATCTATCAGCTCACACTCCCTCTGCTGAAACAACATGCCCATGATACTCCTTTCTCATGCTTATGCATTTCTTCTTATTGGCACATAGATGGTTTTACAGCTCATACAACCAGTGTTCTAAATATCGGACCGATATCCGATATATCGGCCGCACTATCGGTTTTATCACTAGGCCGATACGATATAAGCTTATATATTGAGGTTTCCGATATTTGGGGATATATCGTCGCAATATTGAGTTACGGCCGAAAATACGGCCGATATATCCCTTTGAAATATCAGACGTAATTCACTATTTTTTGTAAAATATAGTTAGCGGGTCAGCTCAAAGTGGATCCGACCCGAGTCACCCGACCCAAATCATATACTTAAAACGATAATGCATCGGGGTTTTTGAGGGATAATCATTGCTTTGCCCCAAATCTAATCACGCTGCTCCGCTCCTCTTGACGCTTTAATCCTCATGCCACTCTGCTCAGTTTCATCCGGTGAAAATTTCCAAAGCGGCAATCGATTGAGCTTCGGCGTCTGACATTCAATTTTTGCAAGGGAGTGTTCCGATCAAGGTGAGTAGTCAAGCCCTTTTTCAGTTTTTCATATATATATTTTTAGTTTTTTGATTTTTTTTCCTTACAGATTTGGATTTATTTGACATCATTTTTAGCATCTGATATGACACTCTGATATTTAGTCAATATCCCTGATATTCATGGTTAACGAGAGAAATATAACCAAAACATACTTTTATTTGAGTTAGTATAGTTTATATCTTCTTAGATACGTATATGCTTGCATATGTCATCATTTTAAGCCTCAGATATAACACTCCAATATTTAGTCAATATTCCCGATATACGCAATCCGATATCAAATTTTCTAGGTCGATACGCGATCGATATCCGATATTTAGAACACTGCCTGCAACACTACCTCCAAATGCTCCACATGTGCCTCAAAAGATTGGATGTACATCAAGATATCATCAATGGATATCGGTACAAACCTCAACAAGTAAGGCCGAAACACCTTGTTCATGAGTGCCTGAAAAGTAGAAGAGGCATTGGTCAAGCCAAAGGGCATGACCAACTCATAATGCCTCTCATGAGTCCTAAATACAGTATTAACCTCATCCTCGGCTCGAATTCTAATTTGATGGTAGACAGACTTCAAATCAGTATTCGAGAATACTGTTGTTCCATGTAGCTCATCAAGCAACTCGTCGATCACATTAATGGTGTACTTGTCTAGAACTATTTTCTTATTCAAAAGGCTCAACAGTCAATGCAAAATCTCCAACTGCCATCATTATTCTAGACTAACAAAACCAGGCTCGAAAATGGGCTCATACTAGGCTGAATAACTCCGGTCTGAAGCATCTCTCCTACCATCCACTCTATCTCATCCTACGGTACATAGGGCTATTGATATGGTCTCATGTTGATGAATGAGTCTCCGTCTCTCAAGATTATGGCATGCTCATGATCCCGTGATGAAGGAAGCCACGAGGTGTATGGAAGGTCGAACCAAAAGCTGATGTACTACCACAAGAATGTCATGTTCCTCATTGGCCTCCCATGCCAAACCATGTAACTCCAACAAAAATTCAGCCCCATCTATCTATATTGCCTTTGTCATGGTTTTCAAAGAAACTAAGGTTCGGCATAAACTAGGATCTCCCTAAAGTGCGACTGATCTGCCCCTACCTGGAACTCCATGCGCAACAACTTTCAATTGACTCTTATTTTTCCTAAGGAGTAAGGACTGCAGTCATCTCATCCTCAAGATCTCATTGATGCTGCTCAAGTCAAGTGGAAGGAAGTCCTACAAGATCTAAACGCCACTTAGTGTGAAAATCAGCCCGTGGCATAATCCCAGGCTACGCTCTATCTTCCCCATCTGATTATCACACCAAAGCTCCATGTGTCATCCAACTGCAGCCTCTGCTAGTCCACCAACCTATTGGAAATAAAATTGTGGGTGGCCTCATTGTCAATAAACACAGTGACATCCTGATCTGTAAGCATTCTCGTAAACTTCATGGTGTGATTCATGGTGAATCCCACCACGAAGTTTAACGAGACCTCTGCCACATCCTAGTGAGGGTTCTCTTGCTCTTTTACATCTTCCCCTTCCGCCTCTACACCATCAACCTTCTCTTCACAGACTAACACCTGGAGGGTGCAATCTTGGCACGGATGTCCTGTGGAGAACTTCTCATCGCAATGAAAACACAACCCCCTTGCCCTATTGTTATGAATCCTGGTCTCCGTGAGGCACTCGAACTGTCCACCTGGCTATACCACGCTGTTCTTATCTCTATTAGTTTGGGCATCTCATATTGTCTTTTGCCCCCTGTCTGTGTCTCACTACAAAAAGTGGAGCTGCCCAGTTACCCTTGGCTCACTGCTCTGCTATATTCATGTCCCCAATCATCTGAGCTAGCTCCATCGTCTCACTCAGCCCCCTCGATCTCTGCAAGCGGGGCTTGGCTCGAATGTCTACCGGAAGCCCCTTCATGAAATTCCACTAACATCACCTCTGATATCCCCTCACTTGGCCAAAGAGTAACTCGAACCTCTCCATGTAATCTCTAAGGGTACATTCCTCCTTGAGTGTAAAGAGCTGCTCATGTGAATCTCCCTGAGTGTCACGAAAACGGTACAGCAAGCAGTCTTTTAAGTCCTCCCATTAACGCACAGACTGCCTCTGCTCCCTTATAACTGAAACCAAGCCAATAACTTTCCTTCTAAACATAGATCTCGCCATCAACTTCTCCTTCAATGTCAGACGGTTCACGATGAAGTACCTCTCTGCATGGCAAACACATCCATAAGGGTCCTCCCCCTCAAAAATCGACATTTTCAGCTTTCAAACCATGTTATTGATGCCAAAATTCATATGTCTAGCTCACCCTCTAGGCTGCTCATAGTGGAACTGCTTATATGTGTTCTGTTGTAGCTGTGGACCCTCCAAATTTCCCCAACAGGCATCCTACCACGCCGTCGTCCCCCCATCTGTCGTCAAACTAATCTGGAGCTCCGCTGCCATCAGCGAAGCCCGTGTAGTCATCTCATTGGTCGCTTAATCCCCTCAAAGGCCACCACCACTCGAAGCCTGCACCGACGTGCCCGCCTTCCAATCCTGAGGGGCTGTGGGGCCCCAAGCTTCTATCCCAAGGGCCGCGGGCTCCCTGGCAGTCAGCCCAAGGGTTGCAAGGCCCCTAGTTATGTCCCAGGGGCCGCCGCCCCCTGGGGTGGCCGCTTGGGATGGGCAGCCCCTCTTTTGTCTCGGCCACCCCCCATGAGTTTGGGGGTGTTTGCCCTACGCATGCGGTTCGAACGCGCAATGTTCAGTTGGATCCCTTCCTTAAAGGCGATGGATTTTTCCTTATTAATCGTGATTTCCGATGTTGTGCCACCTTTTGGGCTTCCTCTTTGTTTCGATCCGTCTTTGTATTCACCCCCTCAAGGGAGGGGTGGCTATTCAACTCCAATATTTGTTTCATCATGGATTCTATCGATGATTTCAACAAGGATTCCATTGACGAAAATACCGTTCTTCCATTGCTTGTTGTTGTTCTTTGAGCACCTCCACCTTGCTTTACAATTTCTCCTCCAAAGCGTCAACTTTTCTCGTCAAATCAGGATCGAATGCTCTGATACCAATTTAATAGGATTTGAAATAGATTTGGGACAAAAAGTTAAGATTTTTATTCATAAATAGTGGAACTATCAAAGATAATGCCTTAATTCAATATGAGGACCAACTCTCCCAATTAAACTAGGGTCCTACACTAATCTCTGTTAATCCTCTCTAAAATCAATATTAAAAACTAATCATCTTAGCCCCCATATATTATAAATAAATTTCACCAGAATTACAAAACTACCGATGTTGCCTAAAATTACAGATCTGTCACTGGTTGTCACCCCTTGCCCTTGCTGGTTGGCCGCTCCTTGTCCTAGCTTTTGTCGCCACCTCCTATAGGTTATTATCCCATCACAACATGATTCTTTGGGTGACCCCAAAAATTTCAAATCCAAATACATAACTAGATTTTCAGAGGGTTTTTATCTCTGTGGCCAAGAAATTCTTTGAACTACGTGCTTCAATTGAATAGTTCCCATCAATTACTATATCATTAACGTAGAATATCAAAGGTACAACTATTGTCCATTTTCCCTTTGATAACCATAGCATCATTATCGTAACTTCTAGAGAAGCCATAACCTTTAACTGCCTCATGAAATCCTCCAAACCCCGTTTCAGGAGGCTGCTTCGGTCAATATTATGCCTTCTTCAACTTACACATATTTCCAATGGTATTTCATGAATCCATGACAAACGACATATAAGTCTCTTCTTCCATATCTCTATTAAGAAGAGCAACTATATTTAGCTGATACAACTCCCAGTTTTTGTTTGCTAGGATGGATATGAGTACACAAATTTGGCTGCAATAGCAAATGATGTCGTGTACTCAATGGCTTCCACTAAAGAGAATCCATTTGCAACCAACCTGTCCTTTGTATTCTCTGAATGTCCAAATCAACCACTAATAATGATCTCACTCTCTTAACAACCCTTCCAGTCGGCACGGAGCTACATGGGGGCCAGGGGAGGCACGTCCCCCCCCCCCCCCCCCCCCCCGAAAATTGAGAAACGAACTAAGTTTATATATTTTTGTTTTCCATTTACGCCAAAAAATAAAATAACACATTGTTTGGCGAATGCTTTCTTTCGTAGAAAGTGGCGGGTTCGATTCCTGCTGCAAACAAATAAATATTTTTTTTAAAAAGTAATCCAGATCTGATTTTAGACAAGTGCCGACTCAGATTCCCTTGTGGTTTTAAACAAATAATCTGCCAACAAATAAATATTCATGTTGCGATTGTAACTAAGGGTCAGCTCCGATTCTTTCCGTCTTATTTCTTTATCTCATTCTCTCTGTCCCAAATAAGGCGATTGATCGAATGAGAAATAATGTCTTTGACCTTCGGTCAAGGCATTTCAACAAATTCGCACGTTTTGATACCGTTAAACTTGTAACTGGTGGATGTGTGCTCTAATCCCCAACGGGTTCACCCATTATTTTGTATGGATTAAACATCAAAAACAATTTAAAAAATTTTCAAAAAATAAAAAAAAGTTTTCGCACCGTGCGAAAATCCCATTTTTCGCACCTAAAGATTGCCCTATATATAGGTAACTCTTCAATTGTGAACATTTCGCACCGTGTGAAAATGTTTTTAGTTTTTTTTTGATTTTTTTTTCAAAAATTCTTTTTTCCACCCTCGTTATAAGTTGTTATCCACCTTCAAAAAATAATCGTTGAGAAATAATGTCATTCGGCCTTCGATTAAGGCATTTCAACAAATTCGCACGTTTTGAGACCTTTAAATTTGTAACGGGTGAATGGGTGCTCTAATCCCCAACGGGTTCACCCATTATTTTTCTAGGGGTATATAATTGTATGGATTAAACAAAAAAAATTTCAAAAAAATAATAAAAGTTTTCGCACCGTGCGAAAACCCCATTTTCGCACCCGAAGATTGCCCGATATATAGGTAAATCTTCAATTGAGAACATTTCGCACCGAGCGAAAATGTTTTTAGTTTTTTTTGAAAAAAATTTCAAAAATTCTTTTTTCCACCATCATTATATGTTATACACCCCTCAAAAAATAATCGTTGAGAAATAATGTCATTTGGCCTTCGATAAAGGCATTTCAACAATTTCGCATGTTTTTAGAACGTTAAATTTGTAACGGGTGGATGTGTGCTCTAATCCCCAATGGGTTCACCCATTATTTTTCCTGGGGTATATAATTGTATGGATTAAACATAAAAAAATTTGAAAAAAATTCAAAATAAAAGTTTTCGCACCGTGCGAAAACCCTATTTTTCGCACCCGAAGATTGTCCTATATATATATGCGGTTGACTAGGATCCATTCGGATGGATCAAACATGCGGATCCATCCAAGTGTAATTTGAACTTAGACAATGTAAATAGAAAATCCGACAGTTGGATGTGATCTAACTGTCTAAACTACCTTCAAACAAAATTTCAACTAATTTAGACATGTTTTGTCCATGCATCAAGTGGTTACAAAATTATCCGATTTTATGACTATTCAAAAACATTGATTTTATAACAACTTGATGTATGCGCAAAACATGTCCAAATTAGTTGAAATTTTGTTTGAAGGTAGTTTAGACATGTTAGATCACATCCAACGGTCGGATTTTCTATTTACATTGTCTAAGTTTAAATTCCACTTGGATGGATCTGCATGTTTGATCCATCCGAATGAATCCTAGTCAACATATATATATATATATATATATATATATATATATATATATATATATATATATATATATATATATATATATATATATATATATATATTAACAAGTGATTTTTTTAATTTTCTTTACATTTTTATAATAATAAGACAAAAAAAGAATTTTGTTTGTCTTTCCTTTTCTTTCTGTTGATATTTCCTTTTCATTTTATTTTTCTTTCCCTCTTTGTGACCAACCAAACACAGCATAATGTATCCAAATTTTCCTCCCCCACAAATATTCATCTAAGAATAATGGGACCAGCCAAATACTTCAAGCATTCAAGTTTTACTAATATTATTTGAACATTTGGATGTTCGCCCAAGAATTCCATAATTCAAAGGAGACACATCTCAGTATGTGACTTCAGATATATAAATGCCATCTTTGAGGGTTTTCTTCTAGGGAAAAGTTGAGAATTATGAACAAGAGTTGAAAAGAGAACCATGAGAGGGGGGTTTTCCCTTTTTTTTAATTTCCTCATGTAAATTTTTTTTGAGCGAGGGCTGTTAGGATTTTCAAAAATCTAATAATGTTGGCTGGTACTATGAAGAAACAAAGTAATGGAGATGTAAAAACCATCAGACATAGGTTTGATTCTCTATTTATTATCAGCAACTAATCCTTTCCATTCACAAGTAAACTCACAGTTAAATAATATCACATACAAATTAGAGTGCGCCTAGAAATCATGGTTTGAGGTTTCGGCCAATACCCTTGCGTATCAGCAGTTTCGTTTCAGTCTCGATGGGTAACGAGACTGAAACTAGGGGTCAGTTTCGGTATCGGCCGATAGTGAACGGTATCGGTCAGTTTCGGCCGATACCGACTGATACCGTTCAGTATCGATCGAAGACGGAGGAAGAAGAATGTGTAATTAAATAAAATTTTTCTAAAAACCCCAAAAATAAGATATTGACATGCTATTCACACCATATATTTGTCTAAACATATTACGCATTATTTACAAGTTTGCCATATTGTAACTAACGAGAATGTTTTTAGCTAAATGATTAACATGAATAACATATTTTTAACTAATATTGTTCATAAGTATGTTATAAGTTACAAATTATCTTTATTAGCTTGTCATTATCTTATTAGTAACAAATTTTAACTAATATTATTAGTTACATATAACTTACAATTTTTGAAACTACCTATACGGACGAACCGAAACTTACCGCCGAAACGGACGATATCGATACTGAAACCTAAATTTTTGGGAGAGCAAAACCGAGACCTCAAACCTTGCTAGAAATATACCTTTTTGTGGTATGGGAATAGAGAGGATGGGTGGAGGCGGAGAATATACAGGTAAATGAAAAATCATGTCTGAAATTAAAAAGATTTTCTGCTAGTAGTAATAATAATTTGATGTCTGAACTGTTTGAATTTCCAGCTAATCAATTGTATATCAAATTTAGTATGTACATAATAAAATGCTACTAACAAAATGTAAAATAAAATAAAATGCAAAAATAATTAGTTGCATCAAGCATACTGAGTTAGATGGGCTCTTGCCACTAGCAAAATACAGATTATATCTGAGAATCCATTTTTTAGCAGCAGCAATATGTTGCATCTTTTCGCATATGTTAATTAAACATATTGTATAATTTTAACATGAAAGAGAGAATCAGGGCTAAATGTGCCATACTAATTGGAAAAAAGTAAGGAAAGACAAAAGTCAATTTATAAAATAGTAAACACATTAATTGGATAGAACAGGTATTTGTTTAAATTCTTCAAGTTACAAAGTAGTTACAGAAGTACAAAAATGGTTTCCTCTAGAAATATGGTTGCGCTCCCCCCGCTCCCCCCCCCCCCCCAAAAAAAAAAAACAAAAACAAAAACAAAAAAATAATAATATTGTAAGAAAAAAATATTGCAAGAACGCCTAGTGATCTGATTAACTAACCGATGCTTACAAAACCACTTGAATGTTAAATAATTATTTGCACGGGTAAATTGCACACTTATCCCTTGTTCCATTGTCACTAAGTAACTAATGACCCTTATATGTTATTAGCACGAACACCCCTAAGTTAACAGTGGGGAACTGCTATTAAATGTTACGTTATTTATTTATTTTTTTCTAGCACGAACACCCCTAAGTTAACAGTGGGGATTGACTGCTATTAAATGTTACGTTATTTATTTATTTTGTTCCCCTCGTTTTCTCTCACCCTCACTGCTATCGCCAGCCAGGCAAACCTCCCCCCCCCCCCCCCCCCCCGGGGGGGGGGGGGGGGGGGGGGGGGCATTAACAGAAGTTTATCCGCACCATTAATGCAGTAGCCGTTAATGCTAACAGAAGTTTATCCGCACCATTAATGCAGTAGCCGTTAATGCTAACAGAAGTTTATCCGCACCATTAATGCAGGAGCTGTTAATGCTAACAACATAGATGGGGGGTCATTAGTTACGTAGTGGCAATAGAACAACGGTGTTTGTGATATTTACCCTTATTTGCAAACTCTTTTTCATCTCTGGTTGGCAATACTAATATATATAAGAATGAATATGACAATCAGGCTGGTTTGGTATTGCAACTATTGATGAGGTCTTGATCAAAATAAATATCTAAGCTATCTCACAATGTTACAAAAGTAGCTTCCTTGTATATATTTGGAGGGAAGGGGAAGAAAAGACTGGTAAAAAATACATGGGACTCTACCTGGATAGATTAGTTGAGAGGTGTGCCTTCCGCACTATTTATATTGATGAACTTAAGGATTTACGTGTCGGGCTAAGGACTCGAGCTGTAGGAAGGATCCAAGCTAAGGAATACAATGGGAAGCAAGATAAATATAGATAACAAGAAAACAACTGAGAAAATATCATAATATGAAATGCCCAATTGATGACAATTGTATCATATACTCCTAATTCGGTATATGTTACCCTTGAACCACCTAAAGTTTTGGTAAATAAGTTCATCGGAGCATTCCATTTGGCATGTACCATTTGAATCACCACATCCAAAACTTCCTCTTGAACAAAGTATCAATGAATCTTTATATGTTTTATCAGCACATGAGATACTCGATTGTTAGCAGTGTAGACGACCACTTAATTATCAAACTTTAAAATCATAGGTTGTGGATGCTGAAACCCAAATTCTTCCAATGAATAATTCAACTATACACCATGTCCCATAGCTCTATATTTAGCTTTTGCATTTGAATAAGAAACAAACCTTCAAGTCTTACTTTTCCAAGAAACCAACCTTTGCTTCTTACTTTTCCAAGGCATTAGCTTCTCTCTAGTAAAAAAACAAAAGCCAGAGGTAGACCGTCGATTATTCCGACATCCAACCTAATCTGTATAAGTGTAAAAATCAATATGAAGATTCTTATGATTTTGATATAACACCCTTGTCTTGGAGCCCTCATCAAATATTGTAATATGCAAACTATGGTATCCGAATGAGTTGTATGACAAGCATCCAATAAATTACTAACACACAATAATATACACACGCACATACTAGTCATAACCTAACACATACTAGTCATAACCTGGGACCACATGTCACAAGACATTCAAATTATTTCCCCAAAAAATTTCAACCCATTCAAAATCTTCCCCCTCAAAAAAGTTTGCAGCCTCTACAAAATATCCAAAAAAATTTGCAGTCACCTTCAAAATATTTCACCAAACAAAAAAAAATTAACATTCAAACTAAAATTTAGTTTCTCTAGAGAATTTAGTTCCTTGCAGATTTAGTTCCTCCTAAAATTTAAAATTTTGGTTCCCTCCAGATTTAGTTCCACCGAAAAATTAAAATTAAAATTTAATTTCCCCTAAAGAAGTTAGTTCCCCCTAAAAATTTGTTTCCCCCTAAAATATTAGTTTCCTCCAGATTTATTTCCTCAAGATTTACAAAATTTAAAATTTTAGTCTCCCAAAATTTAATTCCCCTCCAATTTAGTTTCACCCAAAATTTAGTTTCCTCGAGATTTATTTCCCTTCAAAATTTAAAATTTTAGTTTCCCAAAATTTAATTCCCTTCAAATTTAGTTTCCACCAAAATTTAGGGTTTTCCCCCAAAATTTTCACAAACTCGCTTCCTACATATTGATTTCTCAAGATTCAATCTTAACCGTCTTTCTACCCACCATTTTGGACCTAGTCAGCAACCTCATTCAAAAATATCACTCAATTGTAGAATAGATATATAAATATATATGGATTCTCAAGATTCAATCCTAACAGTATTTCTACCTACCATTTTGACCTAGTCAGCAACCTCATTCAAAAACATCCCTCAATTGTATAAAAGATATATAAATATATAAGGACGCGTAACTGTGAAATGATTTATACCTGCTTGAAAACTCCAATAACTCATATGCATCAGCGATTAAATTGATATATGGATCCATTGGAGTATCAATGAGTTTATAAACCAATATCTATGTTAAGGTCAACAAAACAAGAACAAATTTTTTTATGATAAGACAATATCATGGCCAAATGAGCAACCTCAATCTCTAAGAAATATTATGGATGGCTTAGTTCTTCATTTGAAACTTTGAATGTATAATCATATTCGAATGTGTGTATACATCATCCACTTATACCACTAACAATATAAAACCCGGGTATGTCTTTTGACAGAAGATAGATTGACATCATTGCATTTCAAACTTAATACCACTAAATCTGTTAAAGCAAGCTCATGGAGATTGTTTGAGACCATACAAGAACTTTTAAAGACAACAAATTAATCCAGACTCTCCCTAAGCAATATATCCAAGAGGTTATTTCATGGATAATTTCTCTCTAAGATTGCCATAAAGAAATGCATTCTTGATATCAAAGTTAATATAACTGCCAATGAAAAAATAGTGCTAAAGTTGTCTAATAGAATATATCTTGGTAACGGAAGAAAAGGTTTTAAAGCAATCAAGGCCATAAATATGATTATAACCTTCAGCACATAGACGATCTTTTAAATTCTAAAGAGTGCAATCATGATGAATTTTCATAATATAGACCTAACAAAACCAACAAAGATAAAGAAAGAGGAAACAGTTACCAAGCATAAGGACACAATGCAAGAATCTCATCATCCATTGCAGCTATTCATCCAGAATGGCATAATGGTTCAAAGACAGTGTTAGTTACTGGGATATTATTAAGAGAAGCAACAAATGAAGAATGGAATGAAGATATGTTATCATTAGAAAAATGCAAAATAGAATAAGTGCATGTTCATATACCTTTTCTCACTACAGGTGGCTCATCTAAATCTTTTGCTTCATCGGAATTAGAAGGAAAAGAATGAACAATTAGCAGAGTTTGAGTCCACGTGATTAGAAGCAATTTTCTTTTGTCTATCGAAAACCTTAACACAAGCCATATAAAAAAGAGGAGGACATTTAGGAAGCAGAGTAGAAGACTGTGGTGGTTAAGAAGGTTGTGGTTGTGAAGATTATGACAGTTATGAAGTAGAAGCTAAGAGAGGTATAAAAATAGGAAACATAAGTAACACAATGAGATCCGATGAATTATATAGAGAGTAGAAATGTGGAGTGGACTCAAAGAAATTGATCCAAATAGTAAAAATGATGAAGTATGGCAGTGTAACACTTATATCTCTTATCTGCACATGCATACCCTAAGAATATACATTTAATGGCTCGATGCCTAAACTTATCTATTTTAGAATTATGCGCATGAACACAACATGCATAACAAAAAAATTTAAAGGTAATTGAAATACTCTCACTAGAAAAAAGAGACAAGTGTGGAGGTTTACCACAAATAACAGATGGTGGCATTTGATTTATCAAGTAACACACTATGATAACTGCATCACTCAAATAAATTTTAGAAAAATTCATTTGAGACAACATGGCTTTAGTGACTTTTAAAACATATCTATTTTTCCATTTTGTCATCCTATTTTGCCACGGATTATATTAATAAGATCATTGAATAATTTCACAAGCAATCATAAAATCAAGAAAAGATTTAAAAGAAAACTCTTTTTAAGTTATCACTTTGGAGAATTCGTATATGCAGTATATGCATTACTCTGAAACTGGTTTTGTATATTAATAAGATCATTGAATAATTTCACAAGCAATCATAAAATCAAGAAAAGATTTAAAAGGAAACTCTTTTTACGTTATCACTTTGGAGAATTCGTATATGCAGTATGCACATTAATCTGAAACTGGTTTTGAGAACAAAAGGAACTCATAGTGATCTTCCATTACATAACGCTTTGTAGCACGAGAAAAATCGTCTACAAATGTGACAAAATACCTAAAACCTATCTTTGAGGTAACACATCATGGACCCAGAATGTCTAAATGAACTAAACAAAAGGACCAGAAGCTTGTTTGTTAACACTCTAAATATTGCAAATGGCCTATAGTGGAAAACAGCTTCTTTAAATTATCTAATAAGGACTAACCTAAACTACACTGAAGCTGCAATGAAAAATTAAGATTGAATAGGCAAACATGAGAATGAAAATAGTAGAGACTATTGGATTCATGCCCATCACCAATTATCTTCTTTGATATCAAATACTGAATAAACAAAAATAAAACAAAAGGCAACTAAACACTGAAGATTTTTAGCAAGGTTCCGATCATACATAAGATTAACTAGAAAACAAGTAACATATAAGACAAATGATAAAGAAATAAAGGTTATAGAATTTATCACTATTATGGTACTAACTTTGGTAGAAGACCCATCAACTAAGGTAACATAAGATATTACCAATGAATATTATGTATGAGAGAAGCGCCTATATATACATCGCATATGATCAATTGTCATAGTGTAATGACCGAAGGCTGAGAAGTATAAGGATATGCAATGGGAGTAGATGACATGTGTGCAATTTTATGCTATAAGAACTGAGAATACTTATCTCCAGATATAAGGACTGAAGGTTGCTCGATATGACCAACTATAGAACTAGCATATTATATGTTGAATCAACAGCATTGACAACACATAGAGGTTGCCTAAACAAATATTAACAGTAATCATGAGTATAACTGTCCTTGTCGAAATGAGTTCAACTCTAAGTTTCTATTCGAAAAATTTTACCAGGATCACCTCTACCACGAAATCCACCCAATCTCCTCTACCTTTAAATCCATAATAATATCTACCATGATATCCACTATGATCTCCTCTATTATGATATCCACCATAAAAGGTACCGCAACCACCACTATCCAAATTCATGCTAAGTCAACAAGAACCAATGACAACCAGTCCAATTATCAGCAACAACAGATAACCAACACCACTATCAGTGACAACCAACTTTACAACCAACAATTTACTACAACCACCACTCTCAACTGACAACCAACAGGATATGTGACCATAAATCTTTTTTATAATGTTCCGGATTTACTGGCAGTAGATTTGAAACAGTTTTCTATCTAAATTAGAAATGAGTCAAATCTAAAGCCATAGGAGAGAGAACCAAAAGAGTGATGATGGCATGATAGTGGGGAAGTTGGAGTTCAGTGATGATTGATAGCGTGATGACGAAGGCTTTGCTGAAGATGGTGGCTTGGTGTACTCGTGGTGGTGGTGTGGTGCTCTATTGTTGGAGTTGATCATGATAGACGAGGATGTCGATGGTAGAGAAAGAAATGTTAAAAGAGGAGAATATGTCCAAGGGGGCTAACGGCCATGGGGTTTCGGTAGTGTTACATCAACATAATATTGTAGCTCGGTTACCGTAACGGCGCAGTAAACTTTTTTGGGAGAAAAGTTTTGGTTAGGTTTGACGGTGGTTGTGTTGTGATGTTAGCTTTATTTGGGTAAGATTAGGGGTTTGAAGAAAAGAAGAAAGGCAATGATATCATGTGATGAAGAAAATAAATCTTATTGAAATAAAACCTCAACTCAAAAAGGGACCTCTATGTGTATATATAAATATATTACCCATAAATATGAAGAGAATACTGTGTATCATATGACAATGGAGGCATCTCCTCATATACCAAGACACAAAAAATGGGGTGGTACAATAAGTACAAACCCATGTGAGCTTGCACCACCCCACTTTTTGTGTCTTGTATATGAGGAGATGCCTCACATGTCATCTGATACCCATTATTCTCAAATATGAAATTACAAATATACCATATTAATCCTTATATAACAAACAATACCATTATACCCAATCAATTGGACAAGGATTGATGGTTAGTACCGAAGAATGATTACAATTGCATGCTTAGAATTTTGCCACACGTAATTATAAACTACTAGTAGAACAAATTTACAGGAAAGAGAATAATGAAGTTTTCAATGGTTACAGAATTGGTTGTACAAGCAAAGAACATCAAAATGACAAACGTTGGATATCTAAAAGATTATACAAATTACAAAATGTAGTAAGAAGCACCCTGACACATGGTAAGCCTACATCAAGAGTTGCATTTGATTGGGAGCCGAAGATATTCATGACAATGCCGAAGAACCGTCAAAAGATGGTTATGTTTAGTCATTATAAGCTTATTTAATTATTTAAATAAGTCGCAAGTGTTGTCCACACATGCTCATTGGGCTTTTTGAAGTCTTTATTGCTTTTATTATTTTATTTTATTTTAATGGCACAAGACTGTGGGCTATAAATAAGCTTGTACTCAGAACATTTCAATCAGAGGAGGTAGCGAATGAAAATGAGTTAGTTTGAGAGTAATCTTAGATGTTCTTAAGGAACCATATATCGTTTTAGAAATCTAGGTGCTCGTTAGTGGGTGTGAGACACATGGGCATGAGGTCCGAAGGTTATCCCTAATCTATCAATTACTAGGGTTATTTGCCTTTTATTATTATATATTAGTTCGCCAAATCCCTAATTTTCTCCAAACCTTCAACCCTATATCTAGTTCTTCTGCCAGATCCCCAAAATCCCACCACAAACATATCCACAGATCCCCATCCGCTGAGCATTTCCCATCAAAGCCTAAGAGGGGTGTGACATGTTTCCTGTTAGGATTTATTTGATTTTTGTGAGTATAGGTTGTCAGAATAATGGGATAAAGTAAAAAAACAACAAGCAACTACCTTGTTTGCTATGGCACCTTGTGCAAGGTACGGTTTGTCATCTCGTAATTGATGGAACCCATAAGCAACTTGTGCATCCATTCCTGCATTTCAGCACAAACAGAAATATATATGTGATTGGAAGATAAAGAAAAATGCATTAACCTACAAGAGTGGTTGCATTGCAATGTCAATGATTCTCATGTACATCATAGTGACTGGTTTGAGCTATGTTTGAACCAATGCAAGCAGGTCTGGTGATGCATTGGTGGAGGACTGATATTTGATTTTAAAAAAAGTAAAGTGACAAACCATACTATTTGAGTACATGTAGAGGGGAGAAGAAGACATATTACACGGTCAATGTTGACAACAAGATCATGGTACAATATAGAACTTCAGTCCAAGTTGATCACAAACACATCTCAGGATCAAGGGATATGAATAATATATAAAGGGGAAAGTAATGCTTCTGTGTAACATATATAGATGGTTAGTGAGTTTTCCAGGCCTTTCCAGTGTTTTATATCATAATTGCATTTTCTACACATGCATTATCATGGGTTGGCCATCCCACCTTTATGTCCCTCATCTAAATCTATCTCGTGATAATCCACATCACATGCATATATAAGCAAGTTTATACGCATGGGCATGCATGTTAAGCATACGTCCTCCTGTAGATGCAAATACACATCAGATATACATTTGAAGCATACACTTTCTTTAATTAAATACTAAAAACTGTGACTTTATTGATTATTGCACTGTAGCAAGTGATATTAGGTTAGGTTAATCCATAGGAAGATGGAAATCAATATCTATTATATTAGATCAGCATAAAATGCATGAGAAATAAATTCAATCATATGTTAATGTTATCTTTGAATCAAATTATGAAAAAGTTGATACTAATCATGAAAATGATGTTTAAAAACTTATAGAAAGAGCATATTTTATGTCAGCATGCCCTATCATGCTATATCCATGGCATGCACATATTAATAGAGTTAGAGTTGGGTTCTTGCAGGACGATCAAAAGATACATTCATCCTTTTTATCCTATAATGCAATGGATGGTTCATCGCCATTTAAGCATTCATCCCAAAAAATTATGATCAGCTTCATAGACTTAATAGAAAGAATGTCGAATCGTGATCACGTCAGATCATGAAGTCGGATTATCGTTTCACACGCATACGATCTAAAGCTCTCTCTTCCATCAAACCAAGGTTTTTTATATCCCTTATTATCACTTACATCTGTCTCTTCTTCGACCTACCCATCTGTCTCTTAATCTCAATATTCATATGTTATCCTTCCAACATGCACATTAATATATCTTCAACATATATAGCCAGACAATCTCAAGCAATGTTCTCTTATCTTGTTCTCTATAAGGACCACGTCTAGCTTCGCTTAGATATCCATATTTCTTACATTATCGTCTCTGGTGTTTCCATATATCAACCGTAACATTCATATATCTGCTACACATACTCTGTTCAACTTCTTGATGATGTATAACAAACTTAGTTTAATCGTAGTCTTGGAAAATTTACCATTTAAACGTAATGGTACATTCGATCACACAGCACTCCTGTTACGGTTCTCTACTTCAACCATCCTGCTTTGATTCAATGATCAATATTTTCCTTAATCTCTGCATATTTTTAGATAACCGACCTTAAATACTTAAAGTACTTACCAATATACTTTTCACATCTAGCTTCACCCTACTATGATCTCCATATCACTACTAAACTTACATTTCATATACTTGGCCATGTTCTTACTAGGTCTAAAATCTCAAGTCTCCAATGTCTACCTTTAAGGTTGTAACTTTACGTTTACATCACTTTTGATCTTATCAATCAAAACAACTGTAATGAATGGTTCAAAGCAAAAAATGCCAAACATGTATTTTTTGCCCCCGACCCTAGAGGAGGGATGGGCCGGAGTAGTTTCCACGTCCATCTAAAGATCCCAAATGAACAATTATAAATATCATGCTAACATGTTGCGATAAGATTCATGACTTCGAAGCATAGAAACCCCATTATTTTCATAAATATGTGTTCTAGGCAATTAGGGCATGATGTTAACCAACAGTTTAAATGGTCCACTATCACATGTTCCCAAAAGTAATAGACATGTCCTTCCAAAAACACCTAATCTAGACTACATGTGATGCAGAAGTGATGTAGCATGAGGGGATAAAAATATGTGGTGGTAGACATGGGCAAGAACTAATTAAAGATACTAAGGTAAAAGATAGATTAGGGTTAAAGACCATTTCACACCAAAGATCGGATCAACCACCTACTTCAACATCTTGTATAAAAATATTCCTTCGGACTTCTCACCCAGGCAATCAAGCTTTGCTCCTTACAAGCGCAAAGATCAATGAATTGCAAACTAAGTTTATAAGCTCAATTTTCGTATTAAATCTTCGTTATTAAAGTTGAACTACAGATATTTATATTTATAGCAAAGAACAAAATCATTCAGGATCCTACCCGGGCTCTAAAACCCCAAACTTAAGCATAAAATATATTAAACGAAACTTTCTCAAAAGAAAACACAAGTCTAAAATGACTCAAATAAAAGAAATATAAAGGACTCAAATTAAAAAGTCAATAAAATCAAACTTAAAAGACAAATTTCAATCCAATCTAGATTCTTATTATTCTTATCTGCTTTGCAGATTCGTTTCCTGATGAATGTTGATCAAAAAGTACAATCTGGCAGAACTGAGTAGTCATTTCCATGGCAACGTAGCTGAAGGATGATAATCCAATACTGCATCCGAATAACTATCAAGGTCCCAAGAAATAGTTGACTCGGTCACATCAGGATCAGTTATCTATAGAACTCTGAGAACCTATATAATGTGCAAAGCATCTCTATAAGCTTAAGAACGAACCTCTCCAGGCAAACCCTAATCATCTTATCATTAATCATCTTATCATTCTTAATTGTGGGCCCTACAAATTTCTATTTGATTCTAGAATAGGATTATAAATATTATGTTTAATAGAAATAATTTGACAAATCTTGAATGCAAGACACGCATATGATAAACATGATGCTCGGGGAATGCACTAAGTTTATGATCAATACTTTAGGGAACTTAGATACACGAGACGAATCGATTTTATTTATGGCTAATTAATGTCTAACCCATTATTTTGATCTTCAACTATATGTTTGGATCGGATAGAAGTCAATGCAATTCTCTTTCCTTCAAATATAAATGTATATATGCTAAATCGCTTAGAATGTGAAACGTATAGGTCGTACAGCCATAACCTACCTAATAATATATATGTAGCATCCATCAGTAAGAGATCACGTCTGATGCGATCCAAATAACTCAAGAACATATTAGACATCAGATAACATTAACATCAGGTGAATTCTCATCAACACATATAACGTTGTATGGCTTGGGGTGAGGTTCAGTTTTAAGTTACATCTTCTTTAAAGCTAACTTGGTGACTAAATGAGTACATCTACCTATGTCAATCATTACTTGAAATATCCATCTCTAGTCTTAAACGTAGATACAGAAAACTTTCATCATTCATCAATCTTCACACTTAGATTTGCGTGCTAAATAGCTAACGACATGTAATTAGACATTAGATCATCTAAGTTCTTAACCGCATCACTAGCATCTTAAGGTGGAACATATACCTCCTCAACTATCTCATAATAAATCTCTCCAATGTGTAAGCTCATGCTAGGACACTCACCAGCAAATAAACATAACTATGACACTTGAAATATTATACCTACTTTGACCTTTGTTGTAATAATTTCCTAATTTTAATTTCCATGTTTTTGTAGCGGTAATGGTTTCGAACTTGGTCGTGCACCTCTCAATTGCTGCTTAGATTGCTCCCCAACTGTAAAATTCATCTATCTATCTTAGGATATTTTCAAGGAACCTCTAACTTAGTATTCTAAATATTGGATATCGGTCCTGTATGAGCTTAAGAAATATGATATTGAATATGGGGGGGTTGATTAAATGTCAGTTATATCAAATGCTATAAATAGATATCATTGCATGCCATATGGTATGTTTAGATCTAATTATATATAAACTATATAGAATCAAACCAAAGCATGCTCAAAGTATACTTATTCATTATGTTATAGGGATGGAAATTTTCGGCACGGCACGATAGCCCGACACAGACCTGGCACGATAAGACCGTGCCTGGGCGAACAATTTTGGCCCGAAATCCTTATCAGGCCGGGTAGGCTCGGCCCGGTTCATTTTCATGCCGGACCTGGGCCGAGCTATTCAGCCCAATGGGTGGCCCGGCCCGGCCCGAAAACAATTTGACCGCCCCACTTCAATTTGACCGCACACTGATCTAAAGCGGATTTCAGTAATGGGCATTCATGTATGGTTTTGAGTCCAATGTCATGGATGTGAAGAATAGGAGACAAGTCATTCATATAAATCAACAGAAAGCCCAAACAAGTTTTAGCACCCAGCTCTGATTAATGAATGGCAGCTGAATACAATACTACACATGAATCTTATCAGATTAAGGTCCAAAGATCACAAATTTTAACAACTTTTCGCTAGCGCCAACTTTGATGTCTTCCGATGTAACGTCCCGCCTCCTGGCAGGTGCCGCTACAATTGAAACACGAATGTGCAGGTCCCGCAGGTGCCAGTGAAGCCAATGTGGAGCAGTACAGAAAGCAAGGGGACACTCTAGACATGAGCCGCTACACAGTTCTAAATAAGTAAAGACAGTAAAATAGGTAACGCAATATTAAAAAGGAAAGAGACAAGTAAAAAGCTGTACTGCTACTGAAACGTAAAGGAAACCCGTAAATGCCACTATGTCAAGGCTCAACAGCTCCGAACTGGATGTCTGACTCCTCCCAAGACCTGTACAGAAACTCCAACTCCTTGTGCTCAGACGCCTTTGGATGATCCTGTGATTCGTACCTGGTGGGCAAAAAAGGACGCACCCAGACGATATCTAAACAAGAGACAAGGAAAGTAAGGGTGCATTAAAAGAGGACAAGACAGCCACGGATATGATAATACTGAGTAAGAAGTAAGCTGGCCTGGTAATCCACAAACCAACGCCACTAAAGAGTAAGGAAGCACAAAAGACGATGTGACAGTAGCAGAAAGGGTACAGAAGAGAGACGTGCCGAAAATGAGCACAACTACGTAAAAATTGTACTAACTAAAGTGAACCAATCCTAGGCCGTGACTTATGAGGGGCAGTACAATAAGCATCTGGAAGCTACCTTGACCGCAAGGGTGCGACCCCGGGCAGAGTCCAAAAGTGTAAAGTACTGTACTGTAAGCTGCAAAACCTATAAGAACTGTGGCGATGTGGCCTGTGGTGGGGCTCCAGGGCCCATCAAGATGGTCGTCCATGTCTGCCCCCAGGACTCAAGACCCATCTACATGATGGAGTCCCCCTAACTCGAGGCTAACAACCAAAACGATTTGTTGCTATAGATCAGGTCCCAGTCGCCCATGTACTCCCCAATTATAAGTTTCTCCAAATCCGGTGAGTCAAGCAGAAAGTAATCATTTTATTAGTTATTAGTTTCGTGGGATTCAATATTGATTAAACTACGTAGCCAAGGGGAATCTATTACCGTACCGGTAATAGTAACCTGTCAAGTCAAGAGTCAACCTCAGGATAGTCCACTAGTCATCCAGTACCAACATAGTAACGTGTCATCATAAGAACATCCCAAGGCTACGCAATTTAACAATATTAAACTAACATGGTACTAATAAGCTTATGAAACAACAAGATCAAGAAACTAGCAAGTGACAAGTAGCATAAATGCTCCTCATGGTAAGACCTTCCAAACTGAGCTCACACATAAAAGAAGCAACACTAACTGATTCTTGGTACGAACAAGAAACAAGAAAACATCACAATCGCTTAAGTAAAGAAAGACCAAAAGTCAACTCGAATGGCGCTAGAGAGTCTAGTCCAGTGGATCAAATTGGGGGGTCTTCTCATCACACAGTGGGGGGTACCCGTGCCTATGGCAAGGTCCACAGGGTTCTTAGTAAGGAACTAGGGGCTAACAATCAAAACCGTTAGGGAACGGGGCTCACAACCCAAGTAATACCACACAGAAACCCAAACAGTGAGCAAGGGACCCAACTGAACCAAACCAGCATGTAGAAGGAACCAGCCGAGACAACAGCAACCCACGAAGCCAAGTCAGCAAGCAAGAACCAGGCCGCAAGCAAGGGGAAGCCTAAACAGCAAGTAGAGGAGCCTCGACCAGCAAGCAAAGCCCTAACGGAAACCAAACATCAAGGGAGAAGCCACCGAATCCCCTAAACATCCCAACGACAACCCCGGAATCCCACGCAAGTAGGCGAGGGCGTCCGACCCCACGAAATAGCAATAGGGACAATAAAACCCTAATCCTACCCCCCAAATCATCCTCTCCCAAAGAATCGAAATCAAAACATCAAGAAAGGGGATAAAGTCTACCTGAATCGAAGCCGAATAACCAGAAATTTAAGAACCCAAACCATCATCGAAGAAGCCGAGTAAATCAGCCGACAATATCTTCGAAAAAAATAGAGTGTAGATACTCACAGTGCTTTCAGCAAGGAGGAGAGGGTGTTAAGTAGAGAGGCAAACCGCCTCAGGTGGGCCCCAGATGACGTGTGAGGGGACGGGGGAAGCGACAAGGGCGGCGAGAGCTTGTCGGGGGTCCCACGACGACACAGGAAAGAGAAGAGAGGGAGGGGGCCTTCGGTCGAAGCCCTCGAGGCACGTGGCGTCCGTTGCGTGCGTGCGAAGGAGGGTGACACCATGCTGTGCGAGCGTGTCGAGAGAGGGGGGCAGCAGCGTGACCGAAGGCCCACGGAAGCATCGTCGCTTCGCTGCGAGCGTCGAAGCCCTAACTGATTGGCTCATCGAGAGAGCCAGCGAAAAGAAAAAGAAAACCGAAAGAGGGAAGAAATAATGAGGAGAAAGAAATAGTAGGGGTCGGGGTTTTATTAAAGTCCGATGGGCTGGGTCGTGGGCCTGCTGCGGAGGCCTGCTGCGGGCTGAAAGAGAAAGAAAAAGAAAAAGAAAAGGATTGAGAGAGAATAACGGGCCATTACATTCTACCCACCTTAGAAAAATTTCGTCCTCGGAATTCTAAAACATAATAACATATATAAAACACAAAGGAGATCCAACAACGGGCTACAACAAAATAAAGATCAGTTCAACAACTGAAAATACAAGCTAAAGGTCGGGAGCGTCCGTCTCCATCGCCTCCATGGTGAAAGTCTGGCACCTCTAAGGTGATGGTGGCCGTCTTGAAGGAACTCATGCATGCTCTCGTTGTACTCGTTCCCACTGCAACTACTCGTACTCTCGAGCTGTGGAGAGCATCTCAGCATGCGTCGTCAGCCCGAGCCCCACCAGCTTGTCGCGGATGTCGATGTCCAGACCATGTTGAAATCTCTTGGCCCGAGCTTGAGGGGTGGACACCATGTCCTTGGCGAATCTGAAACACCAATTGTTAGCAAACACAAACGAAAAGTATGGTTAGCAATCTTGCAACAAGTTACACACCTGCTGAGTTTAGAAAACTCAGCGTCGTACTCCTCTACAGTCATAGAGCCCTGCTCCAGGCCCATGAACTGTGCCTCCGGTGAGAAGTACTGGCCGTCAAACTCCTCCTTGAACGTAGCCCAAAAGATCGGCTGAGGTAAACGGTCCTCTGCAGCATCCCACTAGTCTCTGGCATCTCTAGTCAACTGTAGCTTCGCCATGCAAATCCACAACGATGGAGGTACCTCTGCTGCCTTCAGCATGACGGTGATCGAGCGCAACCACCATTCTGCAGCCAAAGCATCTCCTTGTCCATCGAAAACCGGCGACCGAAGAGATCGAAACTGCTGCACTCCTCCATCCAGCCTGGGCCCTTCTCGTATAACCTGGATCAACTCTTGCAAGGCCTGGTCTGAAAGTTGATACACAGTGTTGGGTTTGGCGCCACCGGACCCAGATCCTGATCCCGAAGCCATGAGCGCTCTCCTGGACGGTCTATGTCTCTTGCGTATGTACACACCTGTATCCACAAGCAAGATTGAGTCAATCGAGCATCACACTTCCTGCCTGCTCTACACTATTCAAGAGACGATTGCGCAGACCTCTATGGGCCACCACTTTGTAACACCCCGCCTCCCGGAGGGTGCCGCTACAATTGAAACACGAGTGTGTAGGTCCCGCAGGTGCCAGTGAAGTCAATATGGAGTAGTGCAGAAAGCAAGGGGACACTCTAGACATGACCCGCTACGCAGTCCTAAATAAGGAAAGACAGTAAAATAGGTAACGCAATACTAAAAAGGAAAAAAGACTAGTAAAAAGTTGTACTACTGTTGAAACGTAAAGGAAACCCGTACATGTCGCTACGTCAAGGCTCAACAACCCCGAACTGGAGGTCTGACTTCTCCCAAGACCTGTACAGAAGCTCCAACTCCTTGTGCTCAGACGCCTCTGGATGATCCTGTGATTCGTACCTGATGGGCAACAAAGGGCGCACCGTGCTTAATAGAGTAGACAATATCTAAACAAGAGATAAGGAAAGTAAGGGTGCACTAAAAAGAGGACAAGACAGCCACTGATATGATAATACTGAGCAAGAAGTAACCTGACATGGTAATCCACAAGCCCACGCCACTAAAGAGTAAGGAAGTACAAAAGACGATGTGACAGTAGCAGAAAGGGTACAGAAGATAGACATGCCGAAAATGAGCACAACTACGTAAAGATGGTACTAACTAAAGTGAACCAATTCTAGGTCGTGACTTATGAGAGGCAGTACAATAAGCATCTGAAAGCTACCTTGACCGCGAGGATGCGACCCCGGGCAGAGTCCAAAAGTGTAAAGTACTGTACTGTAAGCTGCAAAACCTGTAAGAACTGTGATGTTGTGGCATGTGGTGGGGCTCCAGGACCCATCAAGATGGTCGTCCTTGTCTGTCCCCAGGAGCCAGGACCCATCTGCATGATGGAGTCCCCCTAACTCGAGGCTAACAACCAAAACGATTGGTTGCTATAGATCAGGTCTCAGTCGCACACGTACTCCCCAATCATAAGTTTCCTCAAACTCAGTGAGTCAAGCAAAAATTAATCATTTTATTAGTTATTAGTTTCGTGAGGTTCAATATTGATTAAACTACGTAGCCAGGAGGAATCTATTACCGTACCGGTAATATTAACATGTCAAGTCAAGAGTCAACCTCAGAATAGTCCACTAGTCATCCAGTACCAACATAGTAACGTGTCATCATAAGAACATCCCAAGGCTACGCAATTTAACAATATTAAACTAACAGGGTACTAATAAGCTTATGAAACAACAAGATCAAGAAACTAGCAAGTGACAAGTAGCATAGATGTTCCTCATGGCAAGACCTTCCAAACTGAGCTCACACATAAAAGAAGCAACACTAACTGATTCTTGGTACGAACAAGAAACAAGAAAACATCACAATCGCTTAAGTAAAGAAAGACCAAAAGTCAACTCGAATGGTGCTAGAGAGTCTAGGCCAGAGGATCAGATTGGGGGTCTTCTCATCACACAGTGGGGGATACCCGTGCCTACCGCAAGGTCCACGTGGTTCTTAGTAAGGAACTAGAGGCTAACAATCAAAACCGTTGGGGAATGGGGATCATAACCCAAGTAATACCACACAGAAACCCAAACAGCAAGCAATGGACCCAACTGAACCAAACCAGCATGTAGAAGGAACTAGTCGAGCACAACAGCAACCCACGAAGCCAAGTCAGCAAGTAAGAACCAGGCCGCAAGCAAGGGAAAGCCTAAACAGCAAGTAGAGGAGCCCCGACCATCATGAAAAGCCCTAATGGAAACCAAACATCGAGGGAGGAGCCACCAAAACCCCTAAACATCCCCAACGACAACCCCGGGACCCCACGCAAGTAGGCGAGGGCGTCCGACCCCACGAAATAGCAATAGTGACAATAAAACCCTAATCCTACCCCCAAATCATCCTCTCCCAAAAAATTGAAATCAAAACAGCAAGAAAGGGGATAAAGTCTACCTGAATCGAAGCCGAATAATCAGAAATTTAAAAACCCAAACCATCATCGAAGAAGCCGAGGAAATCAGCCGACAATATCTTCGAAAAAAATAGAGTGTAGATACTCACAGTGTTGTCAGCAAGGAGGATGAGAGGGGGTTAAGTAGAGAGGCAAACCGACTCAGGTGGGCCCCAGATGACGTGCGAGGGGACGGGGGAAGCGACAAGAGCGGCGAGAGCTTGTCGGGGGTCCCACGACGACGCAAGAAGAGGAGAGAGGGAGGGGGCCCTTGGTCGAAGCCCTCGAGGCTCGTGGCATCTGTTGCGTGCGTGCGAAGGAGGGTGACACCCTGCTGTTGCGAGCGTGTCGAGAGAGAGGGCAACGGCGTGACCAAAGGCCCACGGAAGCATCGTCGCTTCGTTGTGAGCGTCGAAGCCCTAGCTGATGGGCTCATCGAGAGAGCCAGCGAAAAGAAAAAGAAAAATGAAAGAGGGAAAAGGGAAGAAAAAATGAGGAGAAAGAAATATGAGGGGGTCGAGGTTTTATTAAAGCCCAATGGGATGTTGGGCTGTGGGCCTACTGCGGGCTCAAAGAGAAAAAGAAAAAGAAAAGGAGGGAGAGAGAATAACTGCCATTAAATCGGATCTTGGGGGGGTCGATCTCAGTTTCCTGGAAGAGACAAAGAACCACCAAAACGGTTAGTTCATCTTGCCAAACAAATGAAAACAATGTAGGACACATCACCTTATGCAGCCCACTTACTCCTCTTCTTTCGTGCTCCATTTCTATGCATCTTTAAGTGTACGAGACAGACAAGGTTGTGGTTAAAAATTTGATAAAATAATGTCACAATACATACTTTTTCAACCTTATCGAAATGGGCCAGGCGGTCCGAATTTTTATAGGACCACGCCCAGGCCACCACAGAATGGCCCGAAGACCGGCCCGGTCCTTTAAGAAAGCCAGGCCGGGCAAGACCCTATAAAAATATATGTTTTGATCATTAGTCGATTGACCCTATAAATCCTTTCAGAAGCCCGGCCCGGCCTGAATTGCCACCCATAATACGTTATATTAAAGTACAAATCTATCATCAACTCACCAGAACACATAATTATATGTTTTGATCATTTAGTCTATTGATTAGTGTAAACCAATAGTTCTGACACCAATTACCAAGTGATCAAAAAATTCTACAGAAAAATTTTACCCCTTTTAAAAGGAAACGAAAAAATCGATTTGAGTCAAATCAAAAATAAAATAACGAAAATTTAATTAAAAACTTATTGTTGCTAATGCTACTGCCAGATTCTACGTTCTGATTCAATACATAAGTGAAATCGTTCTCTGGAGGGCGGAAGCGAAAAAAACTACAAAAAGTTTGAATCTTGACATTTTTTATGGAGAGCTGAAGCAAAAAAACTGCAAATACTAAAACAAATTGGTCGCTAAAGGTCTGAAGATTCCCTCGCTTGCTTGCTACTATTGTGTTGCTCGGTTGATGTCGCAGCTGCAGACTACTAATTGTTGTTGTACTGACATAACATTCCAAACCAAGACCAATAAAGACCAAGAGAGAGTAAAAGAGAGCAGTAAAAGATCGCCTGAGAGAGAACGCATACAGAAGGGAACAAGAAACTCAAACAAGAAATAAATGTGATGATGATGAGGAACGCGATGAACTAATGAAAGCGATAATGATAAGGGCGACAAGGAATGTAAGGAATTGATGAACGCGATGAACGAGCAATGAACCAATGAACACAAGGATGACAAGCGAGCAAAATCAAAGAGAAGAAAAGATAAATAAAAATAGAAAATTCTCTCACCCCCTCTCTGCCTTATATCAGTGTAATATGTTTTGGTTTGTATCGGATCCAGTTTTTATTGGATCTGACGCATGCACCTTTTTAAAAACATGATATCAGCCAATATTTCAAACCACAATACCAACCGTAATATTGGCCGCTGTAAAGGCCCGGCCCGCTGGACCTCCATAAAAAGCCCCCTCTTTTCCTCATTTCACGTTCTCCTCTTTTTCTTTTTGTTTCGTTGTCTCCCCCTCTCTCGACGAGAGCCCGCCTCTCTCTCCCTTTCTCGACGAAAGCCCACGAGGGCTCCTTCAACCCCTCTCACGCTTGCATCGCCTGCGACCCCCCTCTCTCTTCTTCGAGGCCCGCAAGCCCTCGGGGCCCCTTCGACAACGCGACAGCAGCGAAGCCCTAAGGCTTCGACGTCCTCCATCTCTCCCTCGCACGTGGTGTGGGACCCCCGACATGTTTTGCCGCCCCTGTCACCTCGCCCTAAACTCGATTGAGGCGGTTTGCCTCTCTATTTAACCCCCTCTCCTCTCTTCCTCCTCTCGGTGGATTTTCGGTAAGTATTTTTCTGACTTTCTTCAACATTTGCTGCTGATTCGTGGTGGATTCGGGATTTTCGTGCTGTGATTTGCGACTGAAGTACTGTGGCCCCTTCTTGGTTTCTGTAGACCTTATCTCCTTTTTGCATTCTCGTTTTTGTTGATTCCCTTGCATGTTTTTGCTTAAGGTGATGTGTTGGGTTATTCGGAATAAAATTTGGGTTTTTATGATGGGAAAGGATGAATTGGGGGTAGGAATTAGGGTTTTATTGTCCCTATTGCTATTTCGTGGGGTCGGACGCCCTCGCCTACTTGCGTGAGGTCCCGGGGTTGCCGTTGGGGCTGTTTTGGGGTTCGGTGGCTGGCTATTTTGGTTTCGTGGGCGCTGCTAGTTGGTCGGGGCTCCTCTACTTGCTGTTTGGGCTTCCCCTTACTGCGGCTTGGCCCTTGCTTGCTGACTTGGCTCCGTGGGCTGCTGTTTGTGCTCGGCTGGTTCCTTCTACCTGTTGGTTGGGTGCAGTTGGGTCCCTTTCATGCTGTTTTGGGTTTCGGTATGGTATCGTATGAGTTGTAAGCCCCGTTCCCCAACGGTTTTGGTCGTTAGCCCCTTGTTCCTTACTAAGAATCACGTGGACTTTGACGTATGTACGGATACCCCCACTGTGTGATGAGAAGACCCCCGTTCTGATCCCAAATGGCCTAAACTCTCTAGCGCCATCTTGAGTTGACTTTTTGGTCTTTCTTTATTAAAGTGATTGTTATGTTTTCTTATTTCTTGGTTCGTTGCAAGATTCAGTAGTATTGTTTCTTTTATATATCAGCACGTTCTTTCTTACTTGCTTGCAGATTTCTTTCGTTCTTTCTCTATTGCTTGCAGGTTTTGGGCTTCTTGTTGCTGATGGTTGCGGCGTAGGCTTTCTGCAGATGTCGGGCTTTGGTTCTTAATTATCTTGGTTCGTCGGCTTCAGTTTCAGGTAGACTTTATCCCCTATACTCCAATTTAGATTCATATGCTTGTGTTGGGGTTTGGATTTCCCTTGCTTCCGGGTTTGGTGTTCCTTGCTGTTTTGGGTTTCCTCGCTGGATGATGTAGTTCGGTATCTCCTTCGGCTTTTGGGTTGGAGCTTCCTTGTTGTTTGAGGTTTGGTGGGTTTCCCTTGCTCGTGGGTTGAGTTTCTCTTGTTGGTGATTGAGTTGGTGGCTCCTTTTGCTTGTTGTTGGGGTTGATAGCTTCCTTTGATTGCTGCCTTGGGTTTCCTTGTTGTTCTTGGGTTGGTGTTGTTTCTTTTCAGCTCAGTTTGGAATACTTGACATGAGGAACATTCCTGCTTTTATCTTGTCTCGTACCAGGTTTTGTTGTCTCGTAAGCTTATTAGTACCTTGCTAGTTTAATATTATTAAATTATGTAGACTTGGAATGTTCTTATAATGACACGTTACTATGTTGGTACTGGATGACTAGTGGACTATCCTGAGACTGGTTCTTGACTTGGCAGATTACTGGATGACTAGTGAACTATCTGTAATGCCCTGCTAAGCTACTGCACAAGTACTAGAGGGGGTGAATAGTACTTTAAAATAATTAAGAGGCTAATTCCTAATTACTTGCAAACTCTACCAAACAATGCGGAAAATGCGGAAATGTAAATGTTAGACAACAAAGAAACAATCGCAAACAACGATATTACTGGGTTCGGATCCACCCAAGTCTCCCCGACTTGTTCCCGGTGATCCTACGTCCCAACCACCCGGATCCCCTCCGGATACTTGAGTTAAAAACCCTAACTCAAGATTTCCACTATGAAATACTTGTGAAAAACCTTCACAAGTCAAATCATACACAAAGTAATTTGTGACTCCCACAACCCGAGATCACAACACACTCTCACAACCGAGAGTGAAATTTACAATATGAAATTGAAATGAAATAAGAAACTTCTTACCGACAAAATACATATGCCTTGAGTAATGCTTACAAATTAGGGCAAAGATGATTTTGAGGAAGAAGAAGAGGCACCAAACCCTAGCTCCAAGATGTAGATCAGCGATGGAGAGCTATGGGGATGTTGGTGACCTAGAATCAAGCACTTGGCTTGGAAGGCTTCACACTCAATGAATCTCTCTTTGGAAGTAAGAGTGAGGAGAGATTATTGAATGGAATGAAAGAGCTTTGAATGAGCTTTGAATGATTTCTCTTGATCTCTAAACTTGCAATAATATCAGCCTTGACTGCAATGAATGCAGCCCATCAAGTATTTATAGGATAGAGGAGAGAGAGAAAGAAATTCGAGTCATTAAATGCTCCAACGGCTCTTTTCTGAACCCAACTAGTCGGTCAAAGAACAACCACCGACCGACTAGTTCATCAACTAGTCGGTCGGTCATTTAACGTAAACCGACTAATGGAAGAACAGCCAAAAGGTTGAAGCACGGACAAAAGGAACTAGTCGGTCCAAGAAGAGTAGCTGACCGACTAGTTTCACAACTAGTCGGTCGGTCACTTAACTGAGACCGACTAACAGATAAAACTGAAGTTTGAGCACAAATTGACTTAGTCGGTCCAAGAACAAATGTTGACCGACTAATTCACCAACTAGTCGGTCGCCAAATGAGCATAGACCGACTAACGATAAACAGTAAGCTAGGTGAAAATTGGCATGTACAGTAAAGCTAAACTAGTCGGTTCAAGAAGAAAAGTTGACCGACTAGTTCATCAACTAGTCGGTCGATCAATGAACACAGACCGACTAATGATAAACAGTAGCTCAGGCTCAAATGTGCATGAACAGGGAAAGCTCAACTAGTCGGTCACAGAAGCATCACTGACCGACTAGTTCACAAACTAGTAGGTCGGTGAGTCAACTTAGACCGACTAACTGTAAACAGTAAAGAGCTTGGAAATTGACTGACAAAAACTAGTCGGTCTAAGAAACTTTGCCGACCGACTAGATCACCATCTAGTCGGTCAGTTCTTCTTCTTGAACCAACTAACATGCATAAGAAGTCCCGAATCGAAGTGCGATGCTTCGAGAAAGATTGTATGGACTTCAACTAAGATCCTAGAGCTAAGATATGAGCGTTATGAAGATTTAAACCGTAAGTCCTACTCAAGGCTTAACATTCTACGAAAGAAGCTTAAAGACTATAAATAAAACTTGACGATACCGTCTTCAATAGCTTCAATCAAATCTTCATGAATTCTAAAATGGTCCATAAGCTTCAACGAAGCTTTAGGCATACGATCACGTGCTTTGAAAAGTCTTGAGACGTCGTAATTGATATTCATATGAATTTGGCGACGATCTCCATAACTGCGCTCACAAATTGTTAGTTCACGATATATTTATGTTTGTTCATCATCCAAAACCAAATCCGGGGAGTCCAATATCCAACACTATCCTGAGACTAGTTCTTGACTTGGGAGATTACTAGATGACTAGTGGACTATCCTGAGGTTGGCTCTTGACTTGACAGGTTACTATTATCGGTACGATAATAGATTCCCCTTGGCTACGTAGTTTAATCAATATTGAACCTCACAACACTAATAACTAATAAAATAATTACTTTCTGCTTGACTCACCGGGTTTGGGAAAACTTATGATTAGGGAGTACGTGGGCGACTGGGACCTGATCTTTAGCAACCAATCGTTTTGGTTGTTATTTTCCCCGAGTTAGGGGGACTTCATCATTCTGACGAGTCCTGAGTCCTGGGGGCAGACAGGGACGGCCATCTTGATGGATCCTGGAGCCCCACCACAGGCCACATAGCCACAGTTCTTACAGGTTTTGCAGCTTACAGTACAGTGCTTTACACTTTTGGACTCTGCCCGGAGTCGCATCCTCGCGGTCAAGGTAGCTTCCAGATGCTTATTGTACTCCCCCTCATAAGTCGCGGCCTAGGATTGGTTCACTTTAGTTAGTACCTTCTTTATAGTAGTTGTACTCATTTTAACCGTCAGGACATCTCTCTTCTGTACCTTTCTTTTGCTGTCGCGTCGTCTTTTGTACCTCCTTATTCTTCAGTGGCGTGGGTTGTGGATTACCAGGTCAGGTTACTTCGTTGGTTAATGCTATCATATCTGTGGCTGTCTTGCTTCCTTTTGTGCACACTTACCTTCCTTGTCTCTTACTTAGATATTTTCTACTCTATTGAATGCGGTGCGCCCTTTGTTGCCCACCAGGTACGAAGCTCGGGATCATCCAGAGGCGTCTGAGTGCGAGGAGTTGGAGCTTCTGTACAGGTCTTGAGAGGAGTCAGACCTCCAGTTCGGGGCTGTTAAGCCTTGATGTAGCGGCAGGTACGGGTTCCCTTTACGTTTCAGCAGTAATACAGCTTTTTACTTGTGTAACGCCCCAGAAGCGGGTGCAGTTACACTCTTAATAGTTTTGCAGGTCTTGCATGTACCAGTGAAGTCAATATAGTTTAAACAGGAAATATTTGAGACAAAGATAAAGGAAATACTCATCTTATTAAACCTTAAAGGGAATTACAATGTCTAGGCAAAAAGGAAACTAAAGTTCAACTAAGAACAATGCTGAAAAGAAAACGACTAAGAGAAGTAAACACTCTCCTGATGATACAGAAGCTCAAAAGTCTGTGTCCTCAACAGAAAAATCGGACTCCTCATACTGCGGAGCCTCCTCTTCAAGCTAAGTATTACCTGATGGATTTGAACCACCATTAATAAAGTAGATTGCAAAACCGTATTAAACATTTAATTGATTTATTTTGCAGGAAGTTAAAAGGTATCAAAAACTGTAAAAGAAAAATTACTGACCTGACATGATTTGAGTAGCAATAAAGAATAATTAACCAAAGGAGTTGTTGTGTTGTGACTTATAAGAGGAGGGCACGATGTGCAACATGAAGTCTACCTTGGACCGCCGGGTGCTACCCCGGGCCGAGTATAAGGTCAAAGTATACCGAGAACTCAGGATCCATAAAGAAAATCCTCCCAAATATGGGCTATAAGCATGGCTTCAATCGCTCCCGCACCCTCTCAATTATAAGTTACCCCATACATGTGATGTCAACTGTAGATTGTTCTAAATCTAGGGTGTCAAATATCTTGTTCATGTAGTTGTTCTCTAAATTATATATTTAGAGGGTTATGCAAAAACTATGCTCAGGTTGTCATGTCTAGTACAAGAAAATCAGGCGAACCAATATTTTTGTGTAATCCCATTGCATAACTCTAAAACATATAATTTAGCGGAATTGACAGTTTGATACGCATGTCCAATAATTACCAGAAACACTTTAAAGCACATAGTTAAATGACGAAATGTAGATTGCAGAACAAGAAAAATGCAAATCTATAAAAATGTAATTGGAAAGATAAAGTAGGAGCTATGAATGAATCAGATTCATGTTGGCACCTTTAGGGGTTGTGGTCTACTTGCCTAGAGGGGTTGCTCGGTTCCGGATTTGCTTTAAAAAATTACTAATCTAGCCCACATTCATTGCAATAAAGGAGGTGCAGGTTCCCAGCTATTAAGATAAACTTATACATGTAACAAAGACTGAATTTTATAAAGGAAACTGAAACTTGATTTATGAGGAAACTGAAACTTGATTTATCCAGGAAAACTGAAACTTGTTTTTATAACGAAAAGCTGAAACTTGATTTATCAAGGGACAACTGAGACTTGTTTTATAACGAAAAACTGAATCCTGATTTATAAAGGAAAAACCGAAACTTGTTTTTATAACGGAAACAAAAAATCAATTTATAAAGGAAGCTGAAAATCAATTTATAAAGGAAGACTGAAAATTTGATTTATAAAAGAAAAACTGAGACTTGTTTTCTAACGGAAAACTGAAAATCAATTTATAAAGGAGACTGAAAATCGATTTATAAAGGAAAACTGAAAATTGATTTATAAAAGAAAAACTGAGACTTAATTTACAAAGGGACTGTGTCTTAATATTTAAAGGAGCTCAACTGAATTTTTAGAAGTACTGAACTGAAATTCTAAATAGCTGAAATTTTGAAAGGAACTAGGCTGAAGTTTTAAAAGGAAAAATGGACTAAAGTTATATATAGGAGACTGAATTTGTAAGGAAAACTTAGACTTAATATGTAAAGGAACTGAAATTTTAAAGGGGGCTTAACTGATTTAATAAATGTAGCCAAGCTAAAGCCTAAAGTAAAACAACAACATGATGAGTATTGTATCCAAGCAGTAACACAAAAAAATACAGCTACGTTCTGTAAGGTATGGAACCACAGACACCCCAAAGAATCAAACGCCAAGCAACAAGTCTCGCTGGCAGAAAATCAAGCAACCCTCAAGCCGTGCCTTCCCCTCGGCGGCCGACCCAACCACATACCAACGCAAGGGTCAAATCGAGAGTAAGGGGCAACGGCCATAATGCCGTGAATCTAACCTAGGTGCCAAATATATTCACAGAGGAATTTCCTCTCTAAGAATTTTACATGAATCATCATCTTCATTCTCGGAATAAATAATTAAGAGCTTAATAAGGTTCGAAATCTACCTGAAATCGAGGATCTTGCGAGATGAAAATAAGAAATCCGAATACTAGAGCGGATCCGAAAAATCCCAGAGCAAATCCGAAAAACCCACAGGGCAAAACCGAAGCTAACGGAGCGAAGTCGAACCATTAGGAGCAAAATCGAAGCCCCAATAGCAAGATCGAAAATCCCAAAAGTAAAAACAAAAGCTTTTGGAAGAGAGAAGATAACTTTTGCCTCACAAAAACCCTAGAAATTAACTCATATAAATAAAAGAGGAAAAGGGGGAAGAGATCTTATCGTGCGAGGTCGGGATCTGAAAATCGTTGAGATTTCTCGCGAGGAAATCGCGCGTCGAAGGATACGCTAGGGTTTTCGAAAACCCCAAGTGGTCGCCGTCGTCGCTGCTATTTGTGCGAGGGAGCGAGTCGAAAGGGGCTCGCCAGGGTTGGGTCGAGAGAGAGAGAGAGAGAGAGAGAGAATGGGTCGGGGTTTGTGTTCGCCGCGAGTGAGAGAAAAGGGGAGCATCGGGGTTTTTTTTTTGCTGGGCTCGGACGCGAGAGAGAATGAGAGTGGGGGGAGAGAGAGAATGAGAGTGGGGGTTTATTAAAGGAAAATGTGGGCTTGGGCATTGGGCCTTTACAACTTGTCTCGTTCCTTTTTCGTACTGCGTTACTTATTTTACTGTCTTTTCCTTATTTAGAACTGTGTAGCTGGTCATGTCTAGAGTGTCCCCTTACTTTCTGCACTGCTCCACATTGACTTTACTGGCACCTGCGGGACCTGCACACTCGTGTTTCAATTGTAGCGGCACCTGCCGGGAGGCGGGGCGTTACAGCCGCAATATAGAAATTGCAGCTTTACAAGATTAAAAATTGGGAAACTAAATATAACATGGTATATCGTGGCGGGCAAGTATTTTTCTGATATTTCGACCAATATTATGGATATCAAACCGATTAATGAAACATTGTTTTAACTCCTCAACTAAATGGAATGCCTCGTCAATAGAATTCACCAAGTGTGTGATCATTTTATTCTGTAGCTCCAATCTTAGTCCAGCTCAAAATTTGGACAAAATAAATTGAGGGTCCTCTTGAATGTCATATCTAATAAGTAAATTGTCATATCTATTCATTACTCTCTCGTAATCAAATTCTCCATACATAAATTAATTAGCTAGTATAATAATTAGAAATGCAGTTTGCATTAAGTTTTGCTCTCATTTCTATCCATGAATTTACTGGCTCATGTCCTATTATTGCAAATTACCTTTATATAGAAATCCAATATGCTTTGGTAAATCCTAGTAAATGCATCCCAGCAAATCTGACTTTTCATATTCCGAATATATCTTCATACCAAGGAACAAGCTATTGCTTAAGTTTCGGACCATACCGATACGAAACCGAGCGTAATCTTGGTTTCCGCTGGAAGAGTTAAGTTCCAACCAGTTTTGGCAGTTTCGACCGAAACTAACCAGAACTTCACGGTTCCGACTGAAATTGAAAGGGAAGAAGGTAGTATGACAATTTAAAATTTAAAATCAAAAATTAAACAAAACTTACCTGTAATTCAATAGAGAAAAAATAGAACAATAATTCTCGCGAAAAATTGTGTTTAAAATTTCAAAAAGTCTTATCTTTGCAAAGCTGCGAGCTGTAGTTTTGTCAAAATATCCAATTCACCGACAAAATCAGCTCATCGACAATGCATAGATCTCCATCGAAATACATGGAAAAACACGATCTGCATCGATCTACATAGGCAAGGTCGAAGGCGAGGGCTCCGGTGAGGGCGAGGCAATCGATATCGCCGATTACAAGCTCATCAAAATTAGGGTAAGTGTTTTTTTTGGGGGGACAAAGAAGTCGTCGATCATGGTCTTTCTTGAATTGAGTTATCATGGTCTTTCTTGAATTGAGTTGAGGAAAACTCAATTTAATGAGATGTTGATCACGCTACATGTTTTGCTCAACTTATTACATTTATTTGTAAATTTACCATTCCATTTGTTAACAGTTTAACAAAGAAAGTAGCAAACTTGTAAATAATGTAATGTGTAGCAAAATGTGTAAAGTGACAACAACCTACACAAGAGGCACGTGTGATTACTACTACTGGTGAGTGCTGCCGGTCGTATTACACATTTAGATAAACATATTACATTTTATTAATTATGCCATTGTCTTAAAAAATAAGCAGATGAAGGTCACATTACACATTTTGCTCAACTTATGGCATTTATTCACTTAAAAATATGTGTTGCAAAATGTGTAATGTGACGGGCAACCCGCACGCAAGGCGCATGTGCTTGCTGCTCAGCAGTGAGTGCTATCGAACACATTACACATTTTGATAATCATATTACATATTATTTACAAGTTTGCCATTCTTTTGTGTTAAATATTCATAATTTACATTCATATAATTAACATTCAAATAATTCACATTACATGTTTTGATAAACATATTACCTTTTATTTACAATCTTTCCATTCAGTTTGTTAACTGATTTTAATGTAAATTTAAATTTTATTTACACATTTTGCTAAACAATTATATTTTATTTACAGTAATGTTAACTTATTTTAATGGAATATTCTTAACTAATTTTTATAATAAACTTGTTAGAAATGTTACTAATAATAGGTAATGTAGATTTATTACAATTTAAATTTTATTGTTATTGGTCTGATTTTTAATTCTTAACTGTTAATAATTTTATTTAACTAATATTAATGTAAATAATTCTTAATTGTCAATTTTAATAATTTTACAAAACTAATATTAATGCTAATAATGTTGGATATTGAGTCTCCACCCCGTGGTTATTTTAATGATGAGCAACATATTATGCTACTAATATTTTCATTGAGTTTGTGTAGAAGGTGCATTTTTAATGTAGGTGATGAAGCATGGAATTTTAAGAGTCATGATTCAAAGAATGAAAGTCAAACTTATATGTTGGTACAAGCAAATCAAGAAAGGCACAAAATCAAGTTGCATCTGAGGCTGGAAGGCTAGGAGCATTGAAGAACAAGCACAAAAAACTATGTGGATCAAAAGCTCAAATGAAAGCCAATGCAATTGGACAAAGAGTTGCATGCTAGCTCAAATAATGTTATGTAATATTTTGAATTTTATTTGAGTCTTAGGAATTTGTCAAGGCATTTTAATTAAGCCCACACACACTTAGGATTATGCCAAAAATGATTTAAAATGTTTTAAATATTTTTTTCCGAAGTTTTCAAGCCCAAAGCACATACTAGGAAGTCTCTGGGAGTCGACTACCACCTTGGGAGTCGACTACCAGCAGACAGCCTGGCATCTGGGTCAAACGGTTAGATTTTCAAAATCATTTTAATTATTGCAGATAGCTGTTGGAGAAATATTGTTTGAAATGAATTTGAAATTATTTTCATAAGTCTCCATGTTTTAAATGCAAATAAGTATTGGAAAAGTCTTTTGGAAATAATTTGAACTTCAAATTTCAAATCTCCTTGATTAATGCAAACATATTTTGTATATAATTTGAATTTCAAATTTCAAATCTTCTTGATTAATGCAAACATATTTTGGAAATAATTTGAATTTCAAATCTCTTTGATTAATGCAAACAAGTTTTGGAAAAAATTTGAATTTCAAATTTCAAATCTCAAATATCCTTGATTAATGCAAACATACTTTGGAAATAATTTGAATTTCAAATTTCACATCTCATTGATTAATGCAAACATATTTTGGAAATAATTTGAATTTTAAATTTCAAATCTCCTTTATATATGCATTTTTGAAATAGTCTTTTGAAATGATTTTCATCTTTATAAATAGAGGGATTGAGCTTGGATTTCAAATATGAAGATTTTAAAGTTCTTTCTCAAGCTCTCAAAATCTTCTCTTGGCCATATTTTAAATTGCTTTTCAGATATATTTTTTTGGGCCTTATTTTCTTGATCTCCCAAAGCTTCCAAATTTCTTATCTTTAAGAACAAGATCATCATATAGCTACACTTCAATACTTGGGCTTCAAATTGAAAAAGCTATAGGTAATCCTACAAAAGTGTTGTAAGTATTTTTTTCTCACTTGAGTGTAGTGAGTTGTGAAAGTCCTCGGATTGTGAGGCAAAGAAAAGTCCTCGGCTTGTGAGGCAATGGAAAATCCTTGTTGTAGGCAAGGTGGTTGTAAATCCTCTGGCGAGAGGCGGTTTGTATTATTTATCGATAATAGTGGATTAAATCCCGACAAGAATTTCGAGGACTAGACGTAGCCCTTTAGTGGTGAAACAGTATAAATCGTGGTGTTCGTGGTTGTTATCTTGATTTGATTCCTTACTTGCAATTTATTATTTCCGCTGTGCTTATTTCATTGATGCACGTATTTGTTGATTAATATTAATAGTAGATAATTCTATATTAATCTTAAGGAGATTTCTAGCGGAAAATTTTAATTTTTATAAACACTATTCACCCCCTTAGTGTTCTCTTTGCCATCTCAGGTCCCAACAAATAATTCTTAATTGTTAAAGTTAATAATTTACTAAATAAATTTTAATGTTAAAACATAATAAACCATGATTTAATTAATGTTAAATAACAAATATTAATTGTTAATTGTTATTTTATTTTATGTAATTACTAATAATTGATTTAAATAATGTTATATATCTAAATTTAATTAAACAGTTTAACTTTACTAAAAAAATTAACACATTATTTGTTGTCTTCAATTTAAATAGTAATTAAGATGTTTTAGAGAATTATAGTTGGAAATAACCATAGAAATGTAAGGTGCAAATACTGCCGAAAAGAAATGTATAGAGGCATACTCGCCTTAAGAAACATTGGATGGAAATTACCGGAGATGGCACGTACCAAAGTTTCAAAAGAAGCACGAGCAGAGATAAAGACACTCATATTTGTTAAGAGAAGAAAAACAAAAGTTAAAATTTGAGAAGAATGTGGAGAAAGAGTAAATGGTTAGGCCTAAAGGCGCAAACTTAGAAAAACAAGATGTGGATAAGGATGAGACTGAGGAGAGAGCGTAGAAGAGCAATGAGAGCAAGTAGGAAATAATTTATCAAAAAAATAAGAAGTGCTCATAGAAGAATGTGTAACGCCCCGCCTCCCGACAGTTGCCGCTACGATTGAAACAAGAGTGTGCAGGTCTCGCATGACCCAGTGAAGTCAATGTGGAGCAGTGCAGAAGTAAGAAGGACACTCTAGAGATGACCAGTAACACAGTTCTTAATAAGGAAAAAACAGTAACGAATAGATAAGGCAGTACTGAACAAGAAATAGACAAGTAAAAAGCTACACTACTGCTAAAGCGTAATTGGAACATGTACCTGCCACAACCTCAAGGCTCAAACGGTCCTGCACTGGGAGTTCTGACTCCTCTCAAGGTCCTGTAGCGAAAGCTCCAACTACTCGTACTCAAACACCTCTGTGTGATCCTGTGCATCGTACCTAGTGGGCAACAGAGGTCGCAGCACGCTTAATAGAGTAAACAATATCTAAACAATGGACAAGAAAAGTAAGTTCACAAAAAGGGAACAATACAGCCACATATATGATAGTACTGAACAAGGAGTAACCTGACCTGTTAATCCACAAACCCACACGATGGAAGAGTAAGGAGGTACAAAAGACGAGGTGACAGCAGTAGAAAGTAGAAAGGGTATAGAAGAGAGACATATCATGATGGTAAAAAGAGCACAAACTACTGTGGAGATGGTGCTAGCTAAAGTGAACCAGTCCTAGGCCGTGACTTATGAGTGGAAATACTGTGTACATCTGGAAGCCACCTTGACCGCGAGGGTGCGACCCCGGGCAGAGTCCAAAAGTTGAAAGTACCGTACTGAAAGAGCTCTAACATTGTGACCTGTGGGGGGGCTACATGACCCATCAAGATGGCCGTCCCTGTCTGCCCCCAGACTCAGGACCCATCGGAAGGATGGACGTCCCCCCTAACACGGGGGTTATAGATCATGTCCCAGTCGCTCTCGTACTCCACAATCATAAGTTTTCCCAAATCCGGTGAGTCAAGCAGAAAGTAATCAGTTTATTAGTTGTTAGTGTCGTGAGGGTGTCAAGTTTAATATTACTTAAACTACGTAGCCAAGGGGGACCCACTATCATACCTATAATAGTAACCTGTCAAGTCAAGAACCACTCTCAGGATAGTCCACCAGTCATCCAGTATCAACATAGTAACGTGCCAGCATAAGAACATCCCAAGGCTACGCAATTTAACAATATTAAACTAACAAGGTACTAATAAGCTTGTGAGGCAACAAGATAATGAAACTGGTATGAGACAAGGTAAAAGCATGAATGTCACTCATGGCAAGACATTTCAAACTGAGCTGTAATAAAGCAACAAACCGTATTTACAAGACAACCCAATCAAGCGAAGAAAAGCAACATCTGATAAATAATGAAAGCTCGTAAGTCATCGACATCATGGCTCTAGAGGCTCCAGGCCATTTGGGATCAGAACAGGGGTTTCTCATCATATAGCGGGGGCACCCATGCCCACGACAAAATCCACGGGGTTCCTAACAAGGGGCTGGGGCTATGGGTCAAAACATCGGGTCTCTTATCCAAGTGAATCTCAGCAATAACCCAAAATCAGCGAGAGAACTCTCAGTCGGACATAATGGCAGCAGGAAACCAGCAAACCAAAGGTGCCGTCAACACAAGCCGCAAGAAAAAGCGGCAGGAGCAAGGATTTCAGCGGGCAAAGAGAACATCAACGACTAAGGAGCCACCAACTCCAGGGTCGGCAAGCAAAAGGGGCAGACCGCAAACCAACACAGCCCTTAGGGCACCCCAGGACTCCACAACGAGCGGGCGAGGGAAACCTACCAACTAAAACCATCGTAGGGGCTCGAACCCTACTCATTCCCCCTGAATCATCCTTTCCCGTCATAAAAACCCAATTTTTATCCCGAAAAATCCCAGTACTTGACCACAGAGCAACATGCAAACCGACTGAAGAAAACGAAAACGAAAAAGGGAGGTGAAGTCTACCGAAACCAAGAAGACACCAGCACAAGGTAGAGGGATCAAGCCACAATAATTCGGTCACATATTTCAGCGCGAAAATCCCGAATCCACAAGGAATCAGCAGCAATTTTGAAGAAAAATCAGAGATACACTTACCGAAAAGAAACCGAGCGAAGGGGGAGGGGGTTAAATAGATAGCCCAAACCGCCTCAGAGGGCTCGGTGGACCCCCACAAGCCGCAGAGAAGGCCGGAACCCTGAAGTCGTCTACGATGACCGAGGCTCAGAGGGATCGCGTCAAAGCCTCATCGAGGAACCCACGACTGCGGCGTGTGAGGAGGGGGATGCACCTCATCGAGAAACCCTAGCGGGTTCTCATTCGAGTCGAACGAAGGAAACATCGAGGGGGGATTCTCAAAGCCCTCGCGATTCGTCGAAGAAATGCGAACTCCCGAAACCCTCGCGGGCTCTCGTCGAGAGAGAGAGAGAGATATATATATATATATATATATATAGTAGGAACGAACGAAAAAGAAAAGAAACGGGGAATTGAGAGAGAAATAAAGAGGGAGGGGGCTGGGTTCATTTAAAGGCCCAATGGGCCGGGCCTTTACATTCTACCCACCTTAAAAAATTCCGTCCTCGAAATTCTAGAACAAAATAATATAAACAGTGCACAAAAAATATCCAACAGGTTACAACAAAATGAAGATCAGTTCGAGCAACTGATAATACAAGCTAAAAGGCAAAAGCGTCCGTCTCCATCGCCTCCATGGTGAACGTATGGTGCCTCAGAGGTGGTGGCGGCCGTCTTGAAGAGTCTCCTACTTGCTGCTGTCGTACCCGCTCCCGCTGCACGTACTCATACTCTCGAGCTGTGGAGAGCATATCAGCGTGGGTCGTCAGCCTGAGACCCACCAGCTTGTCGCGAATGTCGATGTCCAGGCCCTGCTGAAGTCTCTTGGCCCGAGCCTAAGGGGTGGACACCATGTCCTTGGCGAACCTGAAACACCAACTGTTAGAAAACACAAACACAAAGTATGGTTAGCGATCTTGCATCAAGTTACGCACCTACTGAGTTTAGAAAACTCGGCGTCGTACTCCTCTACAGTCATGGAGCCCTGCTTCAGGTCCATGAACTGTGCATCCAACTCCATCTGTGCCGCTGGGGAGAAGTACTGGGCATCGAACGTCTCCCTGAACGTAGCCCGAGAGATTGGCTGAGGTAATCGGTCCTCCGCAGCATCCCACCAATCTCTGGCATCTCTAGTCAAATGTAGCTTCGCCATGCTAATCCACAACGATGGAGGTACCTCTGCTGCCTTCAGCATACCGGTGATTGAACGTATCCACCCCTCTGCAGCCAAAGCGTCTACTCGTCCATTAAAAACCGACGGCCGAAGAGATCGAAACTGCTGCACTCATCCATCCTGCCTGGGTCCTTTCCGTCAGCCTGGATCAACTCTCGCAAGGCCTGGTCTGAAATCTGATACACCGTGTTGGAGCTGGCGCCACCGGACCCAGATCCTGATCCCGAAGCCATTAGCGCTCTCCTGGACGATCTACGTCTCTCACGTATATACACACCTGCATCCATAAGGCAATATTGAGTCAATCGAGTATCGCACTTCCTAGCTGCTCTACACTGTTGACGAGGCAATTGCGCGGACCTGCATGGGCCACCAATTTGTAACGCTCCGCCTCTCGACAGGTACCGCTACGATTGAAACAAAAGTGTGCAGGTCCCACAAGTGCCAGTGAAGTCAATGTGGAGCAGTGCAGAAGTAAGGAGTACACTCTAGAGATGACCAGTAACACAGTTCTAAATAAGAAAAAGACAGTAACAAACAGGTAATGTAATACTGAACAGGAAAGAGACAAGTAAAAAAGCAACACTACAGCTAAAGCGTAATTGGAACATGTACCTGCCACAACCTCAAAGCTCAAACGGTCCTGCACTGGGAGTTCTAACTTCTCTCAAGGTCCTGTAGCGAAAACTCTAACTCCTCATGTTCAAACACCTCTCTGTGATCATGTGCGTCGTACCTAGTAGGCAACAGAGGTCGCACCATGCTCAATAGAGTAGACAATATCTAAACAATGGACAAGAAAAGTAAGTGCACAAAAAGGGAACAAGACAGCCACAGAAATGATAGTATTGTACAAGAAGTAAACTGACCTGGTAATCCACAAACCCACACGATGGAAGAGTAAGGAGGTACAAAAGACGAGGTGACAGCAGTAGAAAGTAGAAAGGGTACAGAAGAGAGACAAATCATGATGATAAAAAGAGCACAAACTACTGTGGAGATGGTGCTAGCTAAAGTGAACCAGTCCTAGGCCGTGACTTATGAGTGGGAATACTGTGTGCATCTGGAAGCTACCTTGACCGCGAGGGTGCAACCCCGGACAGAGTCCCAAAGTAGAAAGTACCATACTGAAAGAGCTCTAACAATGTGACCTGTGGAGGGGCTCCAGGACCCATCAAGATGGTTGTCCCTGTCTGCCCCCAGACTCCGGACCCATCGGAAGGATGGACGTCCCCCCAAACACGGGGCTATAGATCACGTCCCAGTAGCTCCTGTACTCCCCAAACCCAGTGAGTCAAGCAGAAAGTAATCATTTTATTAGTCGTTAGTGTCGTGAAGGTGTCAAGTGTAATATTACTTAACCTACGTAGCCAAGGAGGACCCACTATCATACTTGTAATATAACCTGTCAAGTCAAGAACCACTCTCAGGATAGTCCACCAGGCATCCAGTATCAACATAGTAACGTGCCAGCATAAGAACATCCCAAGGCTACGCAATTTAACAATATTAAACTAACAAGGTACTAATAAGCTTGTGAGGCAACAAGATAATGAAACTGGTATGAGACAAGGTAAAAGCATGAATGTCACTCATGGCAAGACATTCCAAACTAAGCTGTAATAAAGCAACAAACCGTATTTACAAGACAACCCAATCAAGCGAAGAAAAGCAACATCTGATAAATAATGAAAGCTCGTAAGTCATCCACATCATGGCTCTAGAGGCTCTAGGCCATTTAGGATCAGAACAGGGGCTTCTCATCACATAGCGGGGGCACCCATGCCCATGGAAAAATCCACGTGGTTCCTAACAAAGGGCTGGGGCTATGGGTCAAAACATCGGGTCTCCTATCCAAGTGAATCTCAGCAATAACCCAAAATCAGCGAGAGAACTCTCAGTCGGACATAATGGCAGCAGGAAACCAGCAAACCAAAGGTGCCGTCAACACAAGCCGCAAGAAAAAGCGGCAGCAGCAAGGATTTCAGCGGGAAAAGAGAACAGCAGCGACTAAGGAGCCACCAGAGCCACCAACTCTAGGGTCGGCAAGCAAAAGGGGCAGACCGCAAACCAACACAGCCCTTAGGGCACCCCGGGACTCCACAACGAGCGGGCGAGGGAAACCTACCAACTAAAACCATCGTAAGGGCTCGAACCCTACTCACTCCCCCCGAATCATCCTTTTCCGTCATAAAAACCCAATTTTTATCCCGAAAAATCCCAGTACTTCACCACAGAGCAACATGCAAACCGACTGAAGAAAACGAAAACGAAAAAGGGAGATGAAGTCTACCGAAACCAAGAAGACACCAGCACAAGGTAGAGGAATGAAACCACAACAATTCGGTCACATATTTCAGCGCGAAAATCCTGAATCCACAAGGAATCAGCAGCAATTTTGAAGAAAAATCAGAGATACACTTACAAAAAAGCAACCTAGAGGAGGGGAGATGGGGTTAAATAGATAGCCCAAACCGCCTCAGAGGGCTCGGTGGACCCTTATAAGCCGCAGAGGACGGAACCCCGAAGTCGTCGACGATGACCGAGGCCCACAGGGATAGCGTCGAAGCCCCAGCGAGGGACCCACGGCTGCGACGCGTGAGGAGGGGGATGCACCTCATTAAGAAACCCTAGCGGGTTCTCATTCGAGTCGAACAAAGGAAACAGCGAGGGGGGATTCTCGAAGCCCTCGCGATTCGTCGAAGAAACGCGAACTCCCAAAGCCCTCGTGGGCTCTCGTCGAGAGAGAGACAGCGAGAAAGAACGAAAAAGGCAAAAACGGGGAAATGAGATAGAAATAAAGAGGGAGGGGGCTGGGTTCATTTAAAGGCCCAATGGGCCGGGCCTTTACAAAATGGGAGCAAGAACGACTGGTTAGACAAACCCGTTATGATTTGTGCTGAAGCTACCTGTAGATCGGCTGGTCTTCTAAAATGTGGTTCTATTCATGCTGAACCTACTAGCAAATCGTCTGAACTTCTCAAATCTGATGTAGATGGTTCCAATATTTTTACTTTAACGAAGCAAGGCAAAAACCAAACAACTATAAAGACTACAATGAATGGTTTTAAAAATGTAAAGAGCTTTGCTGGCAGACGTGTAACCAAATTCATATATTACAACTACATTCAACATAATGTGACTAATATTATATACTACTAGCCCATGACAGAAGCTTTTGCGGAAGTCGGTCGTGACGTTTCTCCACACACTAATTGGGAACTTTCCAACACATATTTAGACCTGTAGGTTGAAAAGACTAAATTTTATATTGAAACTTTTATAACTATTAAGATGAATATGACTACACACTTATGTGTTATGTTTGGGCAACATAATATAGAAAGAAAATTATTAATTTTCTTGTATTTCAACCTACGGGACAGTATTTCTTGATTCGGTGGATGTAACCGACAACTATCAGAATGGTCCATACATATTTGACCTGATGGATAAATATGTTGATATAATTAAGAAGCATAGAATCATCCAACTAGTTACTGATAATGGGAAAAACTACAAATCAGGTGCATAGTTACTGATGAAAAAAACATCTGTATTGGTCTCCATGTGAGGTATATTGTATTGATTTCATATTTTTTGATATGTCAAATGAAGATGTTATCAAAATTATCATCATGCAAAGTCAAATGGTAACATTATTTAAATATAACAAAGATTGGGTAATCATTTTGATAAGAAAAGAGACATGATGAAAAGAGCTCATCAGTAAGATTTGCAACCAACTTTATTGCATTGAACTTTATCTACATGCATTGAGATAATTTAAAGAGAATAATTACATTAAGAGAATGGTCCAGAAACTTTCTTAAGCTCAAACTAAAAGATTTGATTGTTACAACTACATCTAATTCACGATGATGACTTCTGAGAAGACATCCTTACTGTTATCATTATATTTGACCCGCTGGTGAAAGTTCTAAGAATGATCGATAGCGATGATAAAGCAAAGATATGATATCTTCACAAGGTCATGGATAGAGTAAATGAAAAAATAAAAAAGAATATTGGTAGACAATACAGAAAATAATGGGACATGATCAATAAATGATGGGATAAGCAGATACATCAAGATATTCATGTCGCAGATAAAAATGTATTTTTTATTTTTTGGTAAACTTAATGTGATATAGATCATTTATTTATATGCTATAATTTAATTACAGGTTATTTTCTGAATTCTTGCTTCCAATACTCCACCAGGACAACAAATGACAACAAGATGTCGATTGGATTTAGACATGTAGTTGAGAGGCTAGAATCAGACATCTTGAAACAAATTGTAATGGACAGAGAGGTAAATGATTTTTAGATATTTTATTTTAATATAAAATTCAATTACGTCGTTGACATTCTAAAATTATGCATGATAATTATATGTGGAATTATATAGGATGAAAGTTGATGCATTCAGCTCCCAAAAGACACATGACAACAAAGCAAGTCACTCCAGGTGTGTGTGTGTGTGTGTATAGAAACTCAGTTCATCAATGTTCTTATGAACTGCTCTAAATTTTCTGACTAAGAGAATTTTTTAGCTAAATGGTGATCAATCATTAAGATAGAGCAATCTTCAAATCTTACACGCTTAACTGTGCATGTCTTAAGCCAAACATTCTCTTTTTCAAATTATGAACGAAATTGGATCACATTATATCTCATTCACACAGACTATGAAGAGGTTACTAATGGAAAATCTTAAAAACTGGTATATCTGCATTATAATATGAGGCTGAGAAAAAGACATTACAAGAGGAGAATACTAAAAATCAACGGATTGACTTGGATTAAATTTTTCACAAGGACAATCCGATAAAGGAATGGACCAAGGTGTGACAAAAGACATGATGTTTAATGACAAAGACAATCCTTGGTTGGATGAAGGACTTGCGGAAGCAGAACGGACAAAAAGCAATCAACCGTGACCAAGATAAAGCCAAGTGAATCTCACATATAAACTAAAAAGGTAGTAATTTGGAGAGAAATTAATAATGACTCATCTCCCGATGAATAATGTCCTACAGATAGATGTTATAGATGTTGTGCTGCTTCAGAACACAATCAGTCAGAGAAGTGGAGACCATGCTTATGATACGACTCATTTGCATGGATAAATACATCATGATAGGCAGTATCAAAATGAAGGAAACGATATCTACGGTAGACAATCTGATCATCATAGTTATCAATGTTCTGATCGCTATAGAGGCCATGATAATGATAGTCAGTATCAAAATGAAGGGAACGATATCTACGGTAGACAATCTGATCATCCCAGTTATCAATGTTCTGATCATTATAAAGGCTAATGATAATCATGTCATGCATGAATCGTATTCCAATGGATGCTTTAAAAGTCATGATAATTTTACACATCATATAAATACTCTGATGTCGTTTATGAAGATTATGCTAATGCTAGTCATTCATGTACGGTTCAAATATTAATAAGCAGTCAAGGTAGTTATGGCATACCTTTCATCAAGCGGTGCCAGCTCTCCGTATATGATACCATGATAATATCATTTTTAAGGTCAGATCAGATGAAATATTGTTATCCACCTTACTAGTCTATCCCGCAACAGTATGATAATGATTTAGAGAAAATTTTTTGGTATCTTTAGCTTTATATTCATCATTATTTATATCATTTGTAGTCGGATTTATGCCAACTCATTTTATGTATTGTTATTATTTTAGATTAATAAAATAATAAAGTGTTGGGTGTGATCCTACTGAAGTTCCAGCTAAAAATTTTGTACAACTATATATCTATATAAATTATTGGTGTATTTATATGTAAAAAATATTGTATAACTATATGAGAATGATGGGTATCAAATGACAATGGATGCTTAACCTCATATACAAGGACACAAAAACGTGGACGGTACAACAAGTACAAGCTAATGTGGGACTAGTACTCCCCCACTTTTGTGTCTTGGTATATGAGGCTAAGCCTTCATTGTCCTATAATACACATTATTCTCTAACTATATATAATACGTAACTGTATGTATGTATGTATGTATGTATATATTATATATATAAATTTCTGAACCAGAAACCAATACCAGAAACGAAACAATCAAAACTCTCGAAACGATCGAAATGAAACGAAACTCTAAAACCTTCAAAATGAGCAAAACTACCTGACACCTAAAATTTCCCGAAAGACCAAAACTGAAATCAAGTTCTCTAACCTTCCTTCATACCAATCAAAAAATGATTTATCCGTACTAGCCAATCAAAAAATAGATGGGTGTATTGAGAGTCATCAAAAGAGAGCATGCACTTTAACCATAAGCGGTAAATCATATTGGACATGCCCATAATTGGCATGTTCAATATCATCTACATGTTCATCATATCTCCTATCTCCACCTCTTCCTCTAGGACCTTTACTTTGATTTGTTATAAACACATGATCATTCATGTATCTGTTAGATCCAGCCGGCCCGCCTAATAGGGGTGTCATTTTGAGTGTTTAAGTTTATTTTATTTGGTAAGGGTATTTTAATCGGCTAATTTCTGAAATTGTATTAGAGGGATGGGTGCTAGCCGGCCCTAGTGTATGCATGATTTGGATATTTTGTGAGAGAATTCTTAGGAAGAGTGCGGGCATTCTCTCTTTTATCATCTTGGTAGGATGGTTGCCCCTTTAATTGTAACCAAGCTATCCTTTTTATTCTTATTTTCATCAATTTAATTTCAGATTTGTGTGAGTTCTATCTTTTTGGTATCGAGCACATAACAATCTACGGCGGCATCGACTAGATCGAAGGACAAGTACGAGACATTGGAGGAGAAGTTCAACGGTGAGATCGAAGGGATAAAGAAATCTTTAGCAGGGAATGATGAATCCATGGCAAAGTTGATGGCTTCTGTTGATAGATTGACGGCAAAGCAAGAGAAACAAGAGGAATCGCTCGCCCAATTAATTTTTTAGTTGTCAATCATCACGAGAAAGGATGGAAAAGGTGATGGAAACCCTAAATCGACGACAAAGATACCACCTTTGGATAAGGGAAAGGGAACGATGGAGAAAATTGACGAAGAATCGTTTCTCGAAGACGAGGAGTACTACGATGAGGAAGAAGGATGGCCATGGGAGGATGACTATTGCAAGACGATCCGTCAAAGAGCATAGGAAGGCCGACGACACCCTAATCTCACCCAGGAGGGGCGGCTGAGCCCAGATCTGGACGGGGGCAACCGCCCCGTCCCGGATGAGATCCGACAGGGTCGGCCAGCCCCTGCCACCCTTCGGCAGGGTCGGCTGACCCCGCCGACCATCCAGGAGGGGTCGTCGGCCCTCCGGCAGCCCCGGCAAGGGCCGTCGGGGTCCGACAGCCCCCTGGCAGTCGCCAGGGCGGTTCCAAGAGCACGACGAGCCCCGTATCGCTGTTTTTCGGGCTTCTGTGACGCATCCCGACTATGAGGAGCACTATCCGCCATCCAACGGCTATCCAAGGCAAGTACACGGTGGGGGGACTCACTACAGGGAGGATGGGGGCGGCGGTTACTATGATGATGGAGGGGGAGGTGTCTATGGTGGTGGTCATGATGGGAAAGGCTACGGAGGACGAGGAGAGTGTCCCAAGGGGGCTATGGAGATCGTGGAAGGGGGCCACCGGGAGCACATGAGACACACCAGGAGAGGTGGCAGCACCACCACCAGCCCAGATATGGCGGGGGATGAGGAGACCAGTGGATGTTTAATATGGACAGGCTGTGAAAGCTGAAGATGCAAGTATTCGATGGGGTTGATCCAGTGTCGTAGATCAACAATGCAGAGAGATTTTTTAGAGTCTCTGGCATGACTGAGGAGCAGAAGCTGGAGGCGGCAGGTATTTGTCTGGATGGTAAGGCCCTCACATGGTTTCAGTGGAAGAATGAGAGGCGTCCTTTTCACTCATAGGAAGAGATCATGGACCAGATGATGGAGAGATTCAGATATCCCCATCTGGGGAATGTAAGGGAGCTGCTGGTTTCACTCCGGTAGGAGGGCACCGTGAGGGAATATCTAGAGAGGTTTGAGGCCCTATCAGGACAGGTGCACGGGATGTCTGACGAGACGATGGAGAGCACCTTCATAAAGGGGCTGAAAGCCACGATTCGAGCAGAGGTTCTCATGCAGAAGCCTCAGAGCCTAATGGAGGCCATGGAGTACGCTCAGATGGCAAAAGACTGGCAGTTGGAGGAGAGAAAGGCGAGAGGTGGTTGGAGTGGACCGGTTTCTCGCAGTGTCCCGACCACGACAGGAGAACAAAAGGCAGCTACAAGGACGGATCAAGCGAGTATTGAGAAGACGGAAGAGCAGAGGAGCGCACCGCCAGCAAGGGGTCAATTCAGGAGGATGACTGACAACGAGATGAGGGAGAAGAGGCAGAAAGACCTCTGTTTCAGATGCAATGAGCGGTTCACCCCAGGACACCACTGTGGGGTGCGCAAGCAACACCACTGTGGGGTGCGCAAGCTGCAAGTGCTGATAGCCGGAAAAAACGAGGATGACATAGACGATGAAGAGGTCGAAGTGGAAGACGACTCCCACTTGGAGTAGGACCGCCAGAAACTTCATGCACCATCTTGAGGACAAGATGGATTTTCGGGGGGCAGAGTAATATTGATCCGGCAGGCCCACTCAATATAGAGTCATTTTGAGTGTTTTAGTTTATTTTATTTGGTAAGTGTATTTGGGTAATTGGCTAATTTCTAAAATTGTATTAGAGTGATGGGTGCTAACCGGCCCTAGTTTATGCATGATTTTGATATTTTGTAGGAGAATTCTTAGGAAGAGTTCGGACGTCCTCTCTTTTGGCATCTTGGAATGGTGGTTGCCCCTTTAATTGTAGCCAAGTTATCCTTTTTATTCCTATTTTCATCAATTTGATTTCAGATTTGTCTGAGTTATATCAGTATCCTCATCAAAAGATTGCTTCTTATGTTTTTATATGTTTAGTGTTGTGAGATGTATAGTGACGTCCCAAATGATTTGAGAGTGTTAATGAATCGATGTAAGGAGTATATCATTAGTTGTCCCACCCTTTAAGTTCTAAACGTTATTATTGACCATATTGGTTTCTAACGTTCTACCACTACATAAAATCATGTGATGCAAAGAAAAACACATGGATGATTATGCAGACCTAGGCTCATAACTATATATGTGCAACTTATTAGAAAAAGAAAATAAAATCCTAAGTTTTGCTTCTATATGCTAAAAGAACGTGTAACCCTAAAATATGATGCATGCACACAAAACGAAACAATGAAATTAAATGTAATTGACAATAAACTACAAATCTAAAATGAAATAATAATAATAACAAAATTTTTAGAATTGACACTTAAAGATTCAATTAAGATCAGAAGTTATACAAGAATGAAGATGTACAATCTTTAAGGGTCGTTAGGTGATCAATTTGTAAGCTTACAAGCAAAAAAAATTTCACATAAGAAACTCAAAAATCGGGCTCCAAATCACCCAAATAGTCCAAAATCAGCAAAATAATAATCCTGGTAGCCACCGCGGTTCGGTCCACTCTGCTAACGGGTCCAATCTTTAGAATTTCAATTGAATTCGAGTCGGATCTATTGATGACAAGCCTGATCTTAAATCTGAGTTGGCTTCAGATTGGGCCGAAGTAGGTCTGCTAAAACCCATAATAGGATTTCAGATCCGAAACTGATGCAGTATTCGAAGGCATTGGCAACGATCGAGAAGAAGATGATGACGGTAATGACGTGGTCCAGCAAGCTTGTTGGTAAGTTCTAATGGCAATAACGTTGTCATGGTGAACCGACATAAAAGAGGATGACTACTGATGTTGGCAATTGCAGTGCTGAAAGGGCTCGGATCTGAGTGAAATCGAGGATGATGGGAAAGAAGATGATGTCGGCATGTGAAGATGGTGCTTATGAGATCTAGATAGGCGATGACAATGATGGTAGCATCAGTTATGGGAGTTGTCGACAAAGTTCATGGTGATGATGGCGATTTTGCTTCGGATCTGAATAATGGGGATGGAGTTAATGGAGGGGAGTGGGAGTTGGGTTTAGGGTTAGGGTTAGGCTTCAGTTTTAGATTGAGGAATAATGACTTGTGGGAATAAAATTTTTGGATTTTTTTAAAAACAAACTCCTTTTTCTTACAAATACTTTAAAACCTAAACTAATCGATGTAAGAAGAAAAGAAGGTGATGATGTGAAAGATAAAGAATTTTAGCGCTGTTACCAATATGATATGGCATAGACAGGTATTAAGGTTAGTGGTGAGAGATTTGGAGACCTAATTAGGAATTCTAAGATAAAAGATAGACTAAGGTTTTGGGACTTTCACTTGGTGATTAGATCAATCACTGTCTTCAATACCTCGAATGAAAATATTTCTTTGGTCCATTTGCCAAGGCAGTCAAGCACACTCTCACACCCCGCAAGCATAAAAATTCAATGACTTGCAAATCAAGTTTCCAAGCTCAATTTTCTTATTCAAACATCATCATAAAAAGTTAAACTACTAATCCATATTTATATCAAAAGAAACAAAGTCCTATTTAGATTCATACTCAAACTCCTAAAAAGACTCAAAACTCTAGAATAAAATAAATTAAAATAATTTTTCTAAAAAGAAAACTCAAAAGATCCAAAAAGACACAAATAAAAGAAACATTAAAGGACTCAAAACTAGAAAGTCAAAATCGGCTCACTCAAAAAGACAAAAATCTGAATCCAAGCTGGATTATGATCAATAAGTAGGTATGATGAGGTGAGAAAAATGCCCCACCTTGAATGTCTACACAGATCAATATTTACACATCCAGAAGCTTTATAACAAAATTTCAAAATCTTCATACATCTAGCATAAGCGAATGGTGCAAGGAATGTGGTGTTAAAATGAATCACGAAGTAAAAAACCATACCTATGCTTAAGTAGTTGTAGAAGACTCCTTCAAAGAAAGATACTTTTGGGGGCCACCCTACCAGATTATTTCCCTCCTATGTCAGTGCAGAGGCATAATGATATTATTTCTTTTTGAAAAACCTAAAATCAAGAGTATTAAGGAACTTAAATGGTTCAAAAGTCCACTTTAAACAAAGAACACACAGAGATATTAAGATAACACAGGGATTCATCTGCCTCGGACATGCATCATACATTGAGCAAATAGCAAAAGAAGAGCGGTATTAGAAATCATTCATAAGATGAAATGTCAGGACACAATACGAGCAAGAAATATTTGATCAAAGCATCAAAGCATTAAGGTCTCTTACAGTCAGACCTTCCTTCATTAACCCCCATTCATTGAAAAATGAGTCTGAAAATTTAGTACAAGTCAGAATAATAGAATGCAAATTAGTCCTTCCTTTCAGCTAACATGGTCCATTGGATGACAAGACAGTTGGAAATGTGAATTTTTTCTGAAGGAACTGTCATCAATAAAGTCCAGGTATAATGCTCTGAAATACCCAGCACAAATTTGTATCAGCAAAACTGTTATCATCTTCTAAACTTAATATTGTTGAAAGCATTCGACTTTTTGCACGGAAATATGGTCGATCTGATAAATGCATTAAATCCTAGTTACAAGTTAATGTAATGATTAATTATGTAATATTGATAGGGAAACTAAGTTGCTGGTTCTAAGGTAAACTATCGGGAGAAAGCAATAAAACAAGGAATTAAACACAAGGAGTACCAACTAAAAGTCAAGTTGGCTTCAATTAGGAAAACCTACGATGGTTTCTTCTTCTTTTTAACTTTTATTTATATTGTATCTTTTTACGTGAAACAACAGAGAAAAGATTCATAGAAAAACAGTATTAGCCTGTCATCCAACTACTCGATGCTTGCCATAATAGTGACCCCCCCCCCCCCCCCAACCAAAAAAAAACCAAAAAAAACCAAAAAAAACACAAATAAAGAGCAGCAGCCGCAGCAAACACCATGGCACCTACCGCTCTCTCTATCGATTTGAGCTATTTTTTAAAACTTAACTGTAAAAATGGTCAACGTGTAGCAAATGATTTAATCCATCCTTTCATTATTTACATACCGTTTGATGTATTTAAAGTTTCAAGTTACCTTCATGCATATGTAATATTCCTTGGAAAAAATTTGAGCGGTGTAAATTTAACAATTTACAAATGTGCTCTGAATTTACCAAGGTCAACAATCAATGTCTTCATCTCAATTTGGAATAAAAAGAAAGCACATTTAGATTTGGGGTGGTTCTGTTAGATATTGAGACACTCCAAGTGTAATGTTGATGATGATTAAACAAATGAAGGATATTAATCATGATTATGAAGTGTGTAAGTATTAAAGAATATTTCAAAAGAATGAGTTCAAAGCCATATATGAAAGAACTATATCAAGGCCAATGAAGATTGCACAAAATCATGAACATATCTATTGAAGAGCACATAGTTAAAGATGAAAGTGTGGAGGAAGCTCATTCAAGACAATTCAAGTATTCAAAAGTCGAAGACATGGAGATGAAGATCAAACTACATCAAACCCCAAGAGAGTGGTAATATTGATGTAATTTAGTTCATGTCTTTAGATTTTATGTAAGCCTTGAGATTGAAGCTCCACACACTGAGAAAAATGTTTTGAACTCACAAAAATATTTCGAAAGTCCTCCCAAGTTTTCTTGGCCAAACTATTTTCAAAGTTTCTCTCAAAGCTTTTAAACAAGAGTTTGATTTTAGCCCTATTGATTTCAATCTCTCAAGAGCTTCATCTCTTTATTCTTGAGATTGAATCAAGTTTCTCTTTTGATCTCCAAGTTTTTAACTTCATCTTTTTGAGATCCTATGTTTTCCGTAGCCACTATATATATTGAGCTTCAATCTACATTGGCTATATGAAGGTTGTAACAACTCATCTTCAAAAGAGTAAGTGTAAATCCACACAAGGGTGTGATGGTGAATACTTGTGCTTTTGTTTGTTTGTTGTAACTTGTTGGAAACCCTCTTGACAGATGTCCTTGTTGAAGAGGTGAGATTGTACCAGTCATTAGAGTGTTGAGGCAAGTTGGTTGAAAATCTTCTTAGTTGAGAATAGGCATTACTGGATGCTGGAGTAGGTCAAAGAGTAACCGAACTTGGGTAAAAAATATCGTGTTTGAGTTTGTTGTCTCTTGCTCTTATTTTTTCTATATTCGCATATTGTGTTGTATTTCGCTATGCATCTCTTTCATTACAAATAATAGAGTTGTGTTGATTAAGTACCTAGTGAGGTAACTCTCATAGGAGACTTAAACATTATTAGAGTGATTAATTTTAATTTGTGTTTAATTTCGGATAACACTAATCCCACTCTAGTATTGCTTGACATCTACAAGCTCCCCCAACACGTGGTATCAGAACTATGATTGCTAGATGGCTTCAACTTCCCATCACATTGAAGGATTTTTCCACCGCCCAACCACCACACTTCGATGGAACAAACTATGCGAGTTTGAAGACGAGGATGACGATTCATTTCCAATCCATGGACATCGATATTTGGACCACCGTGAGAAATGAGTACATGATGCCGAATACCCCTACGAAGACATGGGAGAATGAAGTGAAAGAAATGGGCAACCACAACGCCAAAACTATGAATTCACTATGTAGCGCATTAGATGGGAATGAGTTCAACTGTGTGTCACAATGTGAAACGGCTCATCAAATTTGGCACACCCGAGAGGTAACACGTGAAGGTACCAATAAGGTAAAAAATCTAGAATTAATATGTTGAATGCTAAATTTGAAAGTTCTAAAATGAATGAAGGTGAGACTATTTTGGAAACAAATATACGTTTTTCAGAAATTAGTAATAGCTTGCTAGATTAGGAAAGAAAAATTCTATATATGGTCAGGTAATAAAGATTTTGATAACACTAAGGCCAGAAAAGAAGCCTAAGACAACGGCAATATCTGAAGCCAATGAGATGTCCAATCTCACCATGAATGTGTTGATGGAAAATATCATGGCATTTGAGGTTGAACTTGAAGAAGACAAGGGAGAAGAACTAAAGAACTTAGCTTTTAAAGCTAAAGCCAAGGAGCCTGAGTCTAATGGCTCCGATCGCGATGATGATGGTGTGGCTCCCATTTCAAGGACATTCAAAAGGATAATAAGTAAGTTATCTAAACACACAGCTAGATTATCTAACAATATTATTTGTGTTGGTTGCAAACAAGACAAGACATGTTAGAAGAGATTGTCCCTTGAAGAGGAACAAAAGCAAGGATAAAGACAAGAAGAAAGATAATGACGACAAGAAGAAGAGTGTCTACAAGGAGGAAAAGTTCAAAAAGCCCAAGAAGAAGACATTTGTGGATTGGGATAGAAGTGATGGTGAGGATAGCTCCAATGATTCATCTTCCTCATCGGATGAAGAAGAAGAAGAGAGAGAAGAAAAGACACTTGTGTTTAATGGCTTTAACTTCTGTCAATGTAAGTTCCTCAACTTCTCATAATAGTGATTATGATGGTTGTAATGATGATGATGATGATGCTAGTGAGGATGATGATGCTAATGATTTTAATGTTATCCATGCTTTTGAGTATTTGTGTGTTTCACATGAGAAATTACTCAGTGAGTATAAAAATTAGAAAAATTGCATAAAAATTGTACTAATGTAAAAAATATAGCTAATGAAGAAAATACTAGGTTAAAATTAGAATTGATGAAATTAAAGGATACCCCAAAGAATTGATTATCTTTGATCAAGAATTAGAAAAAGAAAACAAAAGGCTTAGGGATGATAACCAACGTTTAAAACTGGATAATAAAAGACCCATTGACGATTCTAAAATATTGAATACTAAGATAAAAACTTAGGTAATGAGATAGCTTCAATTAAATCTAAATATGATTATTTGCACAATAATGTTTCAAGATTTAATAAAGGGCAAGAACACCTAGATAATTTAATAAGATATCAGATAATTAAAAATGATAAAAGATGATAAGGATACAACCCAAATGCTAACACTAGTAATATTATGACCCCTAAAAGCCAAGTTAAACAAACTAATTTTAGAAAGACTACTTCCAAGTTCCAACAATTCAAATTCTAATAAAGAAAAAAGTTAAAATTTGGATTCCAAAAGGCTTAAATCAAAAATTATCTGATGATTATGTAGTTAAGTTGTTCATCAATTACCTAACTACAAGTATATAAAATATGGGAATGCCAAACCGAATTGGATTTAATTTCCAAGATGATAGCTTAGGTTTTGACCTAAATGTGATACCCTAACATAACCCTGGGTATCTCACATTGTAACGATCTGGTTTCTAAGGGCTATCACAATTATATCGGTGTTAATATAACCCTGGGCATGTCATGTAACAGTGTCAACAAAAAAGCAGTTATATCAGTGTTATGTTGCATAGCCTCTAGCCTAACTATGCGATTCAGTGAAGGCAATTAACCCAAAAAACAAACTATTTAAAACTAAAAATTGAGAAGGAAATGAAGCAATATTGGATCAAATTCACTATGGCCCAAAACATATTTTTGTCAGTCTACCTGCCTAGGGGAGTCGATTTATCTGCCATTGCATAACTATGAATAATCACAGCCCAATAACCAAAAGCCTATAGTTAGAATAAGCCACAGGTCAGAGGCCCAAAGCTCAAAGACAAGTCCACATGAAAGAGCAGCTAGGCCAAGCTAGGCCAACAGAAGCCCAAAGAAAAAGGCACAGCATGGCCAAACAAACATCAGCAGAAGACATATAGCCCAAAGGCCTAGTTAATAATTGGGGTTGAAAATCAGCAACGCAAGAAAACAACCGAAAACGCGGGCTAGTGTTAATGGCTTGAAAAACTACCCCCTCCGGCGGCTAACTCCAGCGCAACGGGCCAACCAAGAATCAAGGACATCAAGCGGCAACAAGGGTCACCGCCATGCTCGTGGATGTGCCGACGCCAAAATTCAGAATGGAAAAATCCCTTTAAAGTGTATGAATCATCATCTCCAATAATCGGAAACAACCATAGAATTAAAAGAAAAAGAAACATAAACCAAAAAGCTTGAAGAATATAGAATCTATCTTCACCGAAGATAACCTAAATCCAGAATCCACCAAACTCAAATCCAAAATCAAAAATTTTGAGAAAAGAGGAGTATTTTTCGTATGTAAAACCCTAGAAATAGTCGAACATAAATAGAGGAGAAAAGCGCGTGAGAAGATCAAAAGACGAGTTCGTATCGGATAGGGATTCGAATCAGAACAGATTTCCTCGCGAGAGGCGGCCGTGTGATTAGTGTTAGGGTTTTGTCGACGAGGGAAAACGAGGGGCGTCCGCATTTTGTTTGCACGAGAGGAGATATCGGCTGGGTTTAGGATTTTAATGGAGATGATATGGGCCGTGGATTAATGGGCTGTGGTCTCTTGTTTATAGATGAAAATTTTTAAGAAGGAAAAGAAAAGAGGTTAGTGGGCCGGAGCTTTTGGTTTGATTTGAAGGGGAAAAGGAATTAATTAAAAGATGTGGGCCTCTCCTGGTTGTCGACCGATGAGCTTGGTTTGATGGCGGAGAGAGAAAATGCTTAGGTGGGCTTCAGGCTCCTATCAAAGAAATAAAATAATTAAAACAGGTATGGAATGAGGAAAATTAAAGAAAAATATTTTTTAAAAAATATGAGAGAAATGTTGAAAAAATACCAAGAATATGGGTCGTTACATCCTACCTCCTTACAATAAATTCTGTCCTCAGAATTTCCAAAATGTAAGATACTAATAGTAGATATAATACGGAAAACATACTCTAATCTAACTAATAACATCTACTAAACGGAAGGGGCGTCCATCTCTGTCTCTGTCAAGATGTAAGTCTGGCTCCCCTGAGGGTGGTGAATGTTGATCCTGCTGATTGACATTGATCGTTGCGTTCTAAACCTTCCTAGGACAGTCCACAATGGAGTGCTCGATACACCGCAAATCAGACAGCTTGTTGAAGCGACGATAGTCCGTCTTTATATGCTCAGGTCGTTGACAATAGTGGCACACTACGGGTCGTTAAGTGTTGGTTGGAGTCCTGATCTTCATGAATTGTGTGGTTTGCAACATCTGTAGAGTATGCTTCTTCTGTTCACTGGGGCAAGTGTTTGCTAGAAAGCGTTGGTTCTACTCTCCTGCAACTGTTGGTGGATGTTGTGTCGATGGTTCTGCTCTCCCACTTTTAAGATTTTACATTGTTAACATGTTCCTGGTCTTTGTATGAATGGGTGAGAATATGGTCCAGTTTCATTAACAGTTGCAAGAAGAGATCATTTGACTTAAAACACATGCAGCTAAGCGTGAAAGACCTGAAGTTTGCTCGCTCCAAATGATTAATCACTATTCAGTTACAAAAGTTCTTTTAGTCAGAATATGTAGAGTAATTCATAGGAAATATACAATGAACTAAGATTCTTATACATACCTGGAGTGACCTGCTTTATCGACATGCGTGCCTTTTGGGAGCTAAATGTACTAACTCTCATCCAATATAAATCCACTTACATTTATCATGCATAATTTCAGAATGTGAATGACTGGATCGAATCATATATCAAAATTAAAATATATGAAAATCATTTACCGCTGTCTCTTTCAAGTTGTCTCGAGATGTCTGATTCCAACCTTTCGACCACATATCTAAATCTAACTAACACCGTGTTGTCATTTGTTATCTTGGTGGAGTATTGGAAACGAGAATTTAAAAAATAGCATGTAACTGAAGTACATGTAAATAAATGATTTGTATCACATTAAGTTTAACTTTAAAAACACAATATTTACATATGTCGTGAATATCTTGATGTAGCTACATATCCCATTTTTTCGATCATGTCCCATTATTTTCGTATCTTCTACTAATATTCCTTTTAATTTCTTCTTTCACCCATTCCATGCCTCGTAAAGATAACACATCTCAGCCTTATCATCGCTATCGACCATTCTTAGAACTTTCATCAGTGGCTCAAATACGTTGATAACATTAAGGATGTCTTGTCAGAAGTCATAATCATGAATCAGATTCTACACGTTAGTTGCAACGGTCATATCTTTTAGTTTACATGTAGGAAAGTTTTCAGACCATTGTCTTGAGGTGATATTCCTCCTTAGATTATCCTAATGCACGTAGACAAAGTCAAATGCAATAAATTGGTTTGCAAATTTTGTTTTCTCATCAAGCTGAGCACACAACCTTTATTGTATATAAATCTCGTTACCGTTTGACTTCGTGTGATGATATTTTTGACAACCTCTTTTACCATTTCAGAAAATATCAAATCAATACAATGTGCCACACATGAAGTCCAATACAATTGTTGTCTTTTTCATCAAAGGCTGCCTAGTTGATTTGTAGTGTGATCCGTTGTCGGTAACTACTAGAACAACTATATACTCTCCAATTAATTCTACACATTTATTCGTCATGTCAAATATATTTTGACCACTCTGGAAGCTGTTGGTTGCATCCACCGTGTCAAGGAACACTGTTCTGTCGGTCAAATACACAAGAAAATTAATAATCTTCATTCTATTCCATGTTGTCCAACCATCACACATTAGTATGCAACCATACTCATCACAATATCAATGAAAAGTTTCAATATATGTTTTGATTTCCTCAACTTCAAGGTCTATATATTAATGGAAAAGCTCCAAAACAATGGGTGGAGAAATGCCACGACCTGCTTCCACGAAAGCAACTACTATATGTTGGTAGTATGGACTATTGACTACATTGTATGGAATGTAATTGTAGTACAACCATTTGGCAAATCATCTCCCTACAAAGCTCTTGGCATTTTTCGTGCCACCCATTATTGCAGTCTTTAAAGTTCTTAAAGTTAACTATATTTTCCCCTTCTTCGTTAAAGAGAAAGGGTCGACACTTCCTACACCAGATTTGAAAACACCCAACAGTCTACCAGTAGGTTCAGCAACGCGAACAGAACCACATCTGAACAAACCAGACAATCTGTCGGCACGACTGACCGAACTTCTAGCCCAGAAGCCCCAGACGATCCAGTTCCCATTCTTCTATTAGCAACTCTTATTTCGTCTTCGACATATTCTTGCCTAATTGCTCTCGGTGCTCTTATAAGCTCTCTTGCCTCCTCAATCTCATCATTATCCCTGTGTGAGTCATCTGAGTTTGCCTTTATAGGCCTTGCCATTAACTCTTCCTCAATCCTCTTCTTCTTAAATTTTTGTTCTTTATTTCCTCTTAGCAAATGTGTGCCTTAATCTCTGCACGTACTTCTTTTTCGGTTATTCGGAATATGTCATCACACCACTGGCAATTCCCACCAAATGTTTCCTAAGGCGAGTCACGTTTCCATGCATTTTTTGACAATAGTTGCACATTATATGTCAAAGCTCGTTTCCAACCATTTTACCATGAGCCCACCCAATATCCAACTGTTATCCTTCAGAGTCCTTCGAGACATTTTAATTAATGATTATAACTAAAGAAAACATATAACGTGTTAATTGTTCAGTATCATTTAACTATTAAAATTAACTCATCGCAATATAAACCACCTTATTAAACTATTTTAATACTAATTGTATAGTAAATTAACACACTGCAAAACATGCAACTACGTAATTTTGAAAGTTTAAAAGTTTAAATTTCGAGCAATATTTCTACACATTTATCAATTGTCACAACCTACAACCTACAACTAAAAAGAAATAAAATTCATTTACGTCTAACAATATTTCTAAACATTTAGTATTATTTCTAAATTTTGACAATGAAATTTACATGATTTGTTAGTCTACCCAATGAACATTAAAATAAATATTGACCAATAAAAATAAAATTACAAGCGCTCAATAACAATAAAATTTACGAATATCAATACTAAATAAAAATAATTTTAGTTAAAATTATAATAACAATATTGTTTAAAACAATATTTTGGGTATATATAAAAAATTGTAGTGCAAAATAAAAACAACTAGTGGCAAATATAAAAATTATAGGAAAAATTGATGTATGTTGTAAACCATGGCGGCTACGGAACCTCGTAGCCATGTATTTATAGTAATAGGGTTACATAATGGGCGGATACCCACTAACGGGTTGGGCCTCCAAAGCCCGTTTATAACACTTCCCATTATCCATCCATTGTTGTAAGCCGTGATGAACGCTTCAGGGTTCATAGAGCTTATTTGATCATGGGTCTATGGATACTTCTGGATCCCAAGTTTAAGAGTACTTGCCTCGTTAAAACCTTTGCCAAGGAAAACCCAGTGGGAAAAACCAATGGCTAGGGGAAAAGAGTACAAGTCTCTTTAATTTCCTCTGATCGATGGATATCACTAGAGGTGGATACTTCTGGATCCTAAGTTAGGGATAACTGCCTCGTTTAAAACCTTTAGCTATGGAAAACCCAGTGGGAAAAACCAATAGCCAAGGAAAAAGAGTACAGTTTCCGTAACTTCCCCTGATTAGTGGAAGTATTTAGGGGGTGGATACTTCTGGATCCAGAGTCAATGAGGTTGCCTCGTTAAAACCTTTAGCTATGGAAAACCCAGTGGGAAAAACCAATAGCCAAGGGAAAAGAGTACAACACTACATTTGACTCCCCCTGATCTGTACAAGCTGCAGGCTTGCAGATCTCCTAGGCAACTATACATCAATCTCTTACAGTGTTCCGATAATAAGTACAAAGTACAAGGCATCGCTCACCTATACAAGACATTGCTCATCTATACAAGTATCACTCATCTATGGCAGCTACTGAATCTGAGGGATCTCTTCTGAAGAGGAGTGGTCTGCAGACTCGGTAGGTAGCACCACGTCTCTGACCCAGTCGTCATTGTGTCTGCGAGGTACTGCAGGACCTGGCTGTGCGTACTTATGATTTGCTTCTTGGATTGATGAGCCTCTCGGGATGGTGGGATTGATGTTGCCTTGGAAGTATGCTTTGCTGGTCTCAGGAGTTGGTCGCTTCTTTGTTGCAGTCATCGCAATGATCTGTAACATGTATCTGCAAATACATTTAACATGTTGTATGATCCTTGACCCTTGGAGATATCGCAGAAGCTACATATCTCTGGTCCAGTGGTGCGCTGCAGGCGCTGCACTGTATCTGGTTAAAGTGTTTACTGCCAGATAAAGGAGTGTACAAAAGACATTTGAGTAAGGCACTTCAGGACCTAGGATATCATTCCCCTCTTCCAGCGAACGGAAGGGGTCTTAATGTGCATCCATACAACCAGTAGGTGTATTGGTGGATTGCAATTTTCCATGTTTCTTCATCGACTAGATGATAATTTCATCTTCTGGATGGTAATTCATCTGCTGGATGATTATTCATCTTCTGGATGATTATTCATCTTCGGGATGATGGTTTCATCTTCGGGATGATGGTTTCATCTTCGGGATGATAATTCATCTTCAGGATGATTATTCATCTTCAGGATGAAGGTTTCATCTTCAGGATGATAATTCATCTTCAGGATGATAATTCATCTTCAGGATGAAGGTTTCATCTTCAGGATGATTATTCATCTTCAGGATGAAGGTTTCATCTTCAGGATGATAATTCATCTTCAGGATGATGGTTTCATCTTCGGGATGATAATTCATCTTCAGGATGATTATTCATCTTCAGGATGATGGTTTCATCTTCGGGATGATAATTCATCTTCAGGATGATTATTCATAAGGGTATGTTGTCACATCATCCATAGCAACATAGCGTAAAATTATCTTTGCCAATCGTATGGTTTTCGCAACTATGACCAGGGAGCCTGATGCATCAGTTTAATTAATTTTTTGTAAGTGAGTTAAACTCATCTTACATGGTTACTTCCTGGTTTCTGCGAAATAACCCTCTAAGGCTATAGTGTTTTGCTTATAGCATACGATTTTATTTATTTATACAATACTCGGTAGCCCACAGGTTTGATATCATTTGATATCAGGACTTCAGGTCCAAACACTTCACATTTCATAAGTGAGTTCAGCTCAACTTTTTATTGCCTCGTTCCACATAATTTGGCCAAATTTCTGTGTTTGCTTCAGGAAACGGAGATTGTGAACGATATCAATGGCAAAATGAAATGTGAGTAATTGTCGACAAGTGTGTTTTATCCAAATACCTCTTCGTGTACGTACATTATTCAATTTATTCCAGATTTATCTCTTCTGGAGGTTCTGGAAAGGGAGAGGATATGGAGATGAGTCCTGTGGTGGTATTGTTTTATGGTCTCGTGGTATGTATGTCCTCTCATCCATTGAGGATATCCACTTCTGCTACTGGTAGATTGCATCCATTATAGTTGATTTTTAGTAGCAGGGATGTGTGAATTTGACAATATTTATATTGTCAGTAGCTATGTCTGATAACTGTTTAACAGTTTCATAAGTGTGGATCTTCAGGATCTCATCACTATTCATGATAATCAGATCATAGGTATTAATGTTTTAAATGGTCCATAGTGGTGATATGGGGATGTATACTCATCATGACTCCATCGATAAGATGTGCACTAAACGCTTCCCCCGTTAGGGGTTCTCGGAAACTGTTTATATGAGGTGATCATGCTCATATAAATAGTTTCTATTGAGGCGTTCTGATGGTTTGCATGCTCCCACGTGGTCACCTACAACTGGATTTCTAGTGGACAAGTAATCCGTTTAAATCATTTTAATGATTTACATATAACCCATTTCTGGGTGTGAACACAAAGCTTCAGGGTGTTCAATTTTCTTCCAGTTGTTAAATTGATTTCCCAGTGTTATCCCAAAAATCCGCAATAAGTTCGACTTCAATGAAGTTGAGCATAGAACTAGGGATATGAACCCGTTAAGGCTCCATCTATAAGATGTGCTCTAATGCCTCCCCCGTTTGGGGATCTCGGAACATATTCATCTAGGAGGGTTAGTCCCGATGAATAAGTTCCACTGCGGCATTTTTGAGGGTGGTATGAGGGTAAGTAAAAGCCCAACCAATATCCCAGTAATGTAATATGTCCGTTGTGATTAACAATAATCTGGACTGCGGTTGGATAACAAGGTTTTGATTATGACCATTTAAAGAGGATATATAGATGAGTACTCTAAGGTACATCATCAGCCATATGAAGGGAGTGTGTGAGTCCACTTTTATCCATCAAATACTCTCAAGAGGCCTAAAGGTCTCATTTTACTAATGATAGTATATCATTTTAAATTCGTTTGAGGAAGTGAGGAGAGTCAATGTCCATGTGAATGGAGATGATCTCGTAATCATTTTTCCCTTTTGAATGGGATAATGAGAGTTTCACCCTTTTTTGAAGAATCTTCGGGTTCGTCTGGTTAATGATGTCTTACATCATCAATCCAGGGTGACATCGATCCAAAGTTGGTCGATTCTGGACACTTCTGGTGTTCCAAATTAATTCCTCTGTTCGAATTTATGTGGGACTTTTGAACGTCCATTAAAATGCTCAAGTTAATTTTGTCCTTGTAATAGGTGAACTCTGTTCAAACTGTGAAGGATTACATCTTCACAATGACTATTATGCGGATCATAGTTGGATAAAGCTTCAGGCTTTATTGGTTTCTTGAGTCATTAGGGATTTCATTTTGATGAATAACCTTTGAAACTTTATAAGTTTCAGAGAGTACATGGCATCCTCGTTTTAGGAGTATTCAGGATGACAAATCATTTACAGTAAAATAAAATGCGTAAAAAGCACATATATACTGCAAGAGAATACTACTAATAATTATGTTAGAGCAACAAGTTTCATAGTATGATGTGGGTTCTATAAAATATACGTCCACAATTGTGCTCATTTTAGACTCATATTATGACAACAGATCGAATTTATTTTCAAAATTTATTTGTCCTCGGGGAGTAGCGAAATATACATACCGGCAATTTGACTTTCGTCGTTTAGACTAGATATGTATATATTTTTATATGGCATAGGTTAATGCCCATTCATTTTGCAAAAAGCATTATGGGTCTTATCAGAACTTCTGGTCTGATATTGGGTTGCCATTGCATACTCCATATCGAGGTACATCATATCTTCCCTTTCTCATTTTTATTCAAGACTTCCCATGTTTTCAGTTTTCCTTATTGTCGTTTATAAGGAAGAATGATTATTGGTCTTATGAAGTAGACACATACAAGGGAAATGAGTTAGTATCTATATTTCCACTTTCTAATTTATGAGAGACTTGTAAAAGTCTATTTGAAAACTCAAGTATGGTCTTCAGGCCATTTTGATTGAGTCATTCAGTATTGTGTGGATATAGAATCATACTCTAGGGGAAACAATTACGTGGGTACGAATTTTATAATTTCTCACTTATCTATTAAGCCACGACTTCGGGCGTACGCTTAAAACATAAGGTTAGATTCAAGAATCATACCTTGTAAAGTGAGATTACTCAAAAGAGTTCGGTGGTGTTATGACAACTGCTGGTGTCAATATTGGTTTATACAAACCATAGATCTGAGAGATCTATTTACCGCGAAATGCGTATTTCTAAAAGAAAACGCATAAATGTTTTTCGTATAATCCCTCGTACTTGTTAATTTTTATTAGTGTGAAAGGGTGTTGACTTTTGATTTGATTTTGAACTTTAGGTTCATTTTGGTTTTGAACTCCACGTTCATTTTGTCAACTAGGATATGATGTTAAAATTTTTGAAATCATTATTGGTTTGTTGTCATAAAATATCGTCATGTCATGAGCACATCAAACATATAATGTAATGTAATACATGTAAACTAAAAAGTTGTGCTCAATTAACCTGAATTGAAACAGGTATGATGTATACACATGCTATTTATATGCTACAGGCAATTAAATAATCTCATCGCAGACCTATAGTTTTGCTACATGCATTAAACTATGTCATAGTGATTTTTAGCATGCTAAATAAAAATTTACATCACAGAATCATTAAATATGCGGCAGGCATATAATTTTCTACACATGCATTTAATCATCACAGAAATTTTATAATGGGAGTGAAAATTTTTCGTTTAATAATTATTGGACCACTGGGCAACGTCATACACCGTTAGGTTAGTTAACTAAAGGCAAAGCGGTCGCAGGATCTTCCTAATTATTAAACGTGTAATAATCAAATAATCCAAGAAAAAATTGCGATGATTTATAAAGCATTAATCAGATTATAGCGAAGGAAAATCGAATTTAAATCTGAAAATCGTTTGAAAATAGTGAATTTTCGGGGTGAAACCCTAGTTAGGGTTTTTGGTCGCGCGGATTGCCGCTTCAGGCGGCTAGGGTTTCCGGACATGAGCGCGCACCGGGGGGGCCCGATACGAGCGGCTGCCGGGGGGTTGGGGCCCGCCGCTGCGGGCGGCGGGGCCCGCCGCTGCCGGTGGCGGGGGGATGGGGGGGCGCCGCTGCGGGGTTGGTTCCCGCCGCTGCGGGGATGGGGGGCGCCGCTGCCGGCGGCGGGGTTGGTTCCCGCCGCTGCGGGCGGCGGGGCCCGCCGCTGCCGGCGGCAGGGTTGGTTCCCGCCGCTGCGGGCGGCGGGTTTGGCCCGCCGCTGCGACGGCGGGGCCGGTTCCCGCCGCTGCAGGCGGCAGGTTTGGCCCGCCCGCCGCCTAGCATGCGGCGGGTTTGGCCAGGCGGCAGGTTTGGCCCGCCGCTGGCAGCAGCGGGGCCGCCCGCCGCTGCTGGCGACGGGGTCCCCCGCCGCCAGTAGGCGGCCCGGCAGCGGCGGGGGCCGCCCGCCGCTGCTGGCAGCGGGTCTGGCCCGCCGCCGACGGCGGGGTGGGGGGGGTGGCCGCCGCTTAGGGCGGCGGGCGGAGGGATTTCGCGCGAGTTTTTTGGGGGGATTCGCGTTCCGGCGAGAAGATCACCTAGGGTTTGATGGTTTTTGGGGATAAAAATCCAATTTTTAGTGGAAAAAATCCATTTTTAATCTCCAAAAAGGGGGTTTTTATTGTAAAAAGTTTATTTATAATCAATAAAAACGTTGATTTTCATTAAACAATCGATCCAAGAATTTTGGATCTAGACATATGCGCATACGAATTTAGATCTAGGGAAAAGAATTACCTCTAGATCCTACCCGCCGGATCTAGCGATGTTCGGTGAAGGAACTAGTGGCAAATATAAAAATTATAGGAAAAAATTGATGTATAAATTGTTGTGCAAATAAAAAATGGTGGTGTAAATGCAAATTAAATATGAGTGGCTAAATTCTTAAGACTTCTGCTATTTACATTACACATTTTGATAAACATACTCTCTCGTACAAAGATTATGACAAACTTGTAAATAAAATGCAATATGTTTAGCAAAATATAGAATGTGAATATCAGCAATCCTCTCAAATTCATAGCAGCTGCCGGTCATAGTTCACATTTCGCTTAAAATATTACATATATTTACAAGTTTGGCATTCAGTTTATTAACAAGGTTTTAAATGTAATGGCGAACATGTAAATAAATGCAATTGTTTAAGCAAAATGTGTTGTGTAACCGGCAACCGTCACCCGCTGCTACTATTCGTACTACACATTTGCTCAACTTATTGCATTTATTTACAAGTTTGCCATTCAGTTTATTACATACATTAAAATGTAATGGCAAACTTGTAAATATCCGTCGTATTTTGGGCAAACTGTATATAGTGAATGGCAACCCGTGTAAATATCACGGGCTCTCGCTTCTTCTCTCATCTTCTTCAATATTTCACGGGAGGAAATACAACCTAGGGTTTCAAAATTCACAGGCTCTCGCTTCTTCTCTCACCCTGATAAAAAATCAAAGGATACCTAGGGTTTAAAAAATAATACCTAAGCCTTGCCCTTGCGATCGCACCTCAGCCTCGCCCTCAATCGTCGATATCGATGGAGATCGCCACCCGATCAGCGCCGTTTGACGACCGTTGGAGGTCATCACTAGTAAGTCGCTTCAAATTCGCTAAAGATATTGTTTATGGAGATTCTTCTTGAATTAAAGGTATGATTGCTTCCTCCTTTTTTAATAGAAAATTTTTTTACGCTGTTTTCACATGCAATTGAGTTGTTCACTCACGAAATATTTTATACCGTAGAATTACGGATTAATTTTGTTATTGTCAGAGATTTTTTCAGCCGCTTTATTCTTCTTCTTTGTCTGTTACCGGCCTAAACTAAACAGTATCGGTTAGTTTCGATCAATACCAGCCAAAACTGACCGAAACCATTCACTATCGCCTGAAACTGAAACTGAATGGTGGTTTCAGTCTCGCTACCCATCGAGACCGAAGCGAAATGGTCGATACCCAGGGGTATCGGTCGAAACCTCAATCCTTGGTTTTATTCGCCTGTCATCATAGACATAGTAACATCGATCACACCTAACAACAGGTTATAGTTTAATATCTTTGGACATATCTAAAAATAATGGATCCTTAATCATACGGGATTGATGAAGATGTCGATTTAGAATCTTCGACATCAAATTCAAATTGGATTAATCATGCATGTGATTTGTATGAAATTATGTGCGGTCAAAGTTGTCTACAAGGTAAAAACATTTTGTTAACTGTGAAAGAAAGAAAATGGATAAGTATGACAACTGGAGTATCAAGATGAAAGTCTTAATTGGCTCATAAAATTTGTTGGGGCTCATTGAAAGTTGTTATGGAGCCAGATTCATCAACCATAGAAGAAGCATTAACTGGTACTTAGAAGGATGAGTTGAAAGAATCTCGGACACGATACAAGAATGCATTGTTCCTAGCTTACAAAAAATTATGACAACTAGAGTATCCAGGTTAAAGTCTTCATTGGCTTCACAAGATTTGTGGAAGCTCATCAAAAGCGGCTGTGGAGCCAGAGTCATCAACCACAAAATCAACAGTTACTCTCAGTTCGAAGAGTTAGTTGAATGAATCTTGGAAGCAAAACAAAAATGCATTGTTCTTGATTTAGCAAGGAGTGGAGAAGTCCACGTTTGAGAAAATATCAAACACAAAGTCCTCAAATGAAGCTTGGAGATCTTAAATGAATCTTACTAAGGCACAGAAAAAGCAAAATGGTACGCCTCCAAGCATTAAGAACAACTTTTGAAAAGTTAAAAAACAAATCTAAGAATCCATTTTTGATTATTTTAATAGGGTATATACTGTTACAAATCAAATGAAACGAAACTGAAAATTTTTATGATGATAGAATAAAGGAGAAAACTCTTCAGAGTTTAGACCTTGACTTTAATATTGTAATTCCTGCAATCCAAGTCCTAAGATCTGTCGAAAATTTCTAGTGATGAGTCCCCATAGTTCATTACAAGCCTATGAGAAAGATATGAATGGGAACAAAAGCCAAAAGAATTTGAAGCAAGCGCTACAAAGCAAAATGACAATCGAATAGGTCCCCAGATCGCATGAGAAAGCTACAGAAGAAGAAAATGCTACAAAGGCGGTTAAGCATTCCCCAGAGGACGCGAAGGACCAATATATGAAAGAAGTTATAAGAATCAAGATTGTCTAGTAGAACAGCTAGACAAGGAAAAGGATAAGTAAGAAACTACTAACAGATCGTTGTACCTACAACTGCAAAAGATATGGCCATTTCAGCTATGACTGTACTAAGAAGCCAAACAACAAAATAGCAAATAGGACAATTTCATTAAGGAGTAATTTCAATTTTTCACAGTCATGTTAGAATTTAAAGATAATGAAAGAAAACAATAGAACATTTGGTACAGGATTGTGAAGACAGTAACCACATGTGCATGATCAAGGAGTTCTTCACTGAGCTAAATGAGTTTGCAGAAGGCAGAGTCACATTTGGAGAGCAATAGAAGATCCAAATCAAAGGAAAAGGAAATACAATGATCAAAATAAATACCAAAGAGAACAAGTACATGTCCAATGTCTACTATGTTCCAACACTACGCAACAATTTTTGAAGTCTTAGGCAACTACTGGAAAAGAGTTTGATATTCATCCAAAATATCTTGTTCTTACTATCAAGAATTAAAATGAATTTATTACAAAGGTGGATATGTCTAGAAATAGAATGACTATCTTAAATATTCATATATTCATGTTGATTCGATGAAATGTTTGAAGCCTATTATAAAGGATAAATCATGCCTTTGGCATCAACAATTGGGGCATCTAGCATTTAGTAGCTTGAATCTTTCTTGCAGCGAAAAAAATGGTTGAAGGCTTACTTCAAAGCTATCATCTAAATCAGATATGTGAAGGTTGCATGAAAGGCAAGCAGCACCGGAAAAGCTTTTGAATCGAAAAGTCAAGATGAGCTACGAAGCCATTGGAGTTGGTTCATGTAGACATCGCAGCACCATTCAAAGTTTCTCACTCAGACAAACCATGTATTCCCTGACATTTATCGAGAAGTATAGTAGGAAACCTAGATCTACTTCCTGAAGTAGAAACCAATGTCTCTAGAGAAATTGCAAGAAATTAAAGAGATGGAGAAACATAGCAGCTACTGCATCAAGGTTCTCATGTCAGATCATGGTAAATAGTACAACTCAAAAGCATTCGACATCAACAAGAATGGGATCATCCACCAATTCACTATCTTCTACACACCACTATAGAATGGCAGTATGGAACGAAAAAAATCATAACATCATTGACATGGCTGGAAGCATGTTCAAGAACAAGTACCTGTTTTTTCTGGGTTGAAGTTGTAAACTGTCAAGAAACATGTCCAAATTTTCTTTATGAAAGGGATCCAGACTCAGAATGGCACATTAGGGATGAGTGGTAGGTAAGCCAAAGAATAGTAGCATATTGCTGCAATTGTTATAGTTTTAAACAGGGAAATTGCACATATTTCCAATTGGCATAAAACAGGATGTTCTACCACCAAAGGCTATCATTCAACCAGTTGTGCAATTTTGCTCAATCCTTCCATGCAATATTCAAGTCATTGCTCCCCAGCCAATTATTTTTGATCTCTTGTTAGATCCTATGCATTCACTGATTTCATCCATTCCTTGGTTTGTCCTTCCAAGTTACATCTAGTATATATATTAGGATTTTTCATTCCTAAGTAACACTTATTGCATGGGTCTTTCTCTCGCCTGAAATCATGGAGTCAAAGATTGGAAGCTTTGTCAACATAAATTTTCGAGGTACATCGTAGCATGGCAGTAATGTTTCAATTTATGAAAACTTAAAAGCCGTTGCTAAGGTCATTGACTGGCACATACAGAATACCTCATACGGAAAGTGTTAGCCTAATCCACAAAACAGCCAAAAAACAGAAGAATACAGAAGAACAAATAAAATTAAAACGCAGCCAAACTCCTACCAGAACAAAAGGGCAGTGTTCCATGCGCCTGAGAGCATGTGGTAGTTCACGGATTTCTCCGCCTGCTGTTGAAACAGTAACATGCCAACTGCATTAAGAAATGTGGCTTTAGATGCAACAGGTAGACTTTTACTTGATAATAACTTGAGAACACTGAATATGTATGAAACACATAATATCTTTATAAAATTTGTAAATTGCAAAGCTTGTTTCTTTTATTGTAAAATTTGCTTCCCAAGTTACAGCCAAGCATAAAAATGTTAAAATAAGCAATAAATTGCAGTTTGGCTGTATCAATTTGGAAATTCGCTTTGCAACAGACAATTCTTTCAGAATAACTTGTTCTATACAACAAAACAAATGCTTACCTATCAAGATGGCTAATTGGACCAGTAACTGCCCTGTAAAGAACACGTTTAATAACTGATTTCCATGCGAAGGGGAAAGAACCACCCTACAGAATTATAGTAAAATGTGGGAATTAACTGCATGCTCATGGTGTAGACTGTGTAGAAAAGAAAAATCAAACTGAAGATATCAGCTTCTTACCCAACCAAAGCTTCTAGAAAGATCATTGCCCGTTCCAAGCGGAATGATGCCAGTTGGCGGAACAGGCTCCCTGTTCTGCAAATGAAGCTCGCACATGCTTCCCAATACCCACCCCACTGTACCATCACCACCTGCAACCTGATAAAGAGAAAACCGAGTACATCCTATGAAGAAAAATCAGGATTGATACTTGAGACACACCGAAAGGGGGGAAGGGGGGTATCATATAAATAAAATAAATATAAGAAGCATAAACATATAGCACACAACAATGGCTCCAAATGCACTCATGTGTATATATTAGGACAAATTTTCAAAATGAGAAAAGAAAATTGGAAATAACTCTAAAAACCAACCATAATTTAATTTAATAACAAAAACTGACCTACTTTTCGCTACATCAGATTTCAATTGGAAAATGGCTCTGAAAATCAAACGGTGTTGGCAACCCTGGTCAATTTAAACGATCGAAATTGGCAACCCCGGTCAAATTGTGCATTGCTCAAAATGGTTAGGTTTGGCAACCCCGGCCGTTTCATTGTAGCATGTATTGCTAAAATTCACAAAACAGTGAGCATTGACAACCCCGGCCATTTTGGATCTCAAAATGATCAGGGTTGTCAAACCAGGTTGTTTTGTAACGACCACTTAGCCACGTGATGAAAGTTGGTTGATTTTGTAATTAAATTTAAATTTGATCAATTTTTAAAAATATTTTTAATTTTTGGCTTATTTTGAAAATGTCCTATATATTATGGTTTGCATACCCTACGGCAGATGCTCAACCGATAGAAGGTATACTTTCAAGTTTCAACATTGGGGACATAAATGAATTATTTTGCTGATGAGAAGATGGATATTGCTAAAAGTTATCAATTCAAATCGACATACCACAATCCTCAAATTTTCACGAACAGACTTGGCACAATCATCACCAAGAGTAGCCAACTTCTCCAAGCAAGCCAAGCCATACTGAAAGAAGTCGTGAGGCTTTATAACTGTAAGATCCAAGATCTGCATCCATAACAATTTTGTTTATAAAAAATGCAAAGCATTATATGCTAGTCATAAATAATATATGATACTAAAAAATGTTATAAATAGTTTCACATTATATAAACAAAGCAAGGTAAAGATTAACAATATGGAAAACTAAATGCATGTTTGGTTTCAAAAAGTCATTCATGAATGTGCTAAAACCAGTATGTCAAGGAACAACCAGCAGCAGATACTAGCCGGTCAGAGTATAATTCAGCATCCATAAACATGGCAAAATGATCTTGATCTTTTCCTTATCATCCTTTCATGTGACTCTTAATCATCTTCACTTCCCAAGCCATACAAAAACATTCCCGGAACTGAACATGAGTAGTCTCCTAGGGGAACATGCATAGAAAGAAAATTAAGTTTGAACTAGGTGGCATGATAGAGGACAATAAGAAAACCATCAACACAGCATAATAAATTGTAGGCCCATAACCCAAGGTAATAGTACTGACAAGAATGACGACCTTCAAATATCAACATCAAAATAGTTCAAAAACCTTGTCCTTGTCATGGACTTCAGATTACTAGTATCTGTCTCTTTTTCTTCATCTTCTCCTAGGTCCAACCTCTTTGATCTTTTCTTCATCTTCTCCTAGGTCCAACCTCTTTTCATCTTCCAGATTAGGTTAGTTGTTGTCTCGATATACTCGCAGAGGCTCTTCATCAAGGAGATACAAATGGACTGTCATGCTCCTCGCTGAGGGGATGGTCATGCTTCAGAACCATTCAGTAAGTAGACAGAGAGAAGCACATTATGAAGTAGCAGTCATAATTCCTGCCTACAGCATGTCAAGGCTTGCAGTGGAGATGAGAATGCCTCGGTCAGAACCCTAAAAAGTGTAAGCAATCCAAAGGTCAACTAAATTCAGAGGTCAACTTGTTGAACAATGTACAATGCCTCTTGGCACAATCTGTAGGAACTTTCATGTGGAGTTCTAAGATATATTGCCAAAGTGGATCAAAGCTAGCATCGTATGTAGCATATATATTACTGTGTCAAGGATACCGAGTGGGATTATTAGTTACTAGAGTAATCAGTAAATATATCTTGATTTGCCCCTTGGATACATGTAAATGGTTCAACCGTAAGTGGGCCGTCAAGTCTAATATAACTACAACTACATTTAGCGATACATGTCCATGCAGTTCTTTGAGTACTTTAACAATGGCTTGGTATGGGAAGTATTCAATATGAACCGTGAGAAAGAAAGGTGGCCAAGAGGCATCCGCATTAATTGGAACTGTAAAGGTTATAACTTAGCACCCATCTAGTGACATAAGCTTACTCAACATGCTCAATGTAACAGTCCTAGGACTCCTAACCCAACTTCATAGTTTTGTAATGTAATAAAAGGTTTTTATTTATCAAGTTTGTAAACAACCCTAACCCATTTCAATCATTTTTTTAATAATAAAATGTTTTTTAAAATGTCAATTTCAATAATTTTGTAATGGGATACGATTTCCTTCACATCTCTTCTGCGTGGAGGAGCATGGATGTGAAATGCATGAAGATGACGAGCAGTAGCATTATCTTTATACTTTCTTTCATGTATTTCCTTGGAAATTTTGCGTATGAAATTCTTTTAAGAATTGTAGGATGTGACGGCCCTAACCTAACTGCATGATTTCTAATGTAATAAAATGTTTTTATTTATCAAGAGCATTCTAAATAATTTTTAAAATTTTCTATGAAATTTATTAATTTTCAGATTTTTATTTTTATTTTTATTCAACCCATAACCCGTTAACCCAAAACCCACCCTACCTAATTTTTTATCCTCTGAACTTATGCCCTAACACCATAATTAATTTTTCTTATATTATAATCTCCCCTTCTTTTCATGTCACTCTCCATTACTCTTTTTCTCTTACCAGTAACCCATCCCCCCCTTCTCTCTCTCTTACTCATATGCCTATCTCAATCATTATCCCGCTCTCTCTCATCTCTCAAGCACACTTTCTCTCCACTCAACTTTTTCTCTCCTCTTGTTGCTCTTTATCTCCGCTCTTTCTTTTTGAAATGCACCTCTATCCCATCTCGTTCTCTCTATCCTGACCTCTCTCTCACCTTCAACTCTCTCGCTTTCTCTCTACAATCGATGCTGGAGCTACCAGGCCGCCTTCACTTCTCTTTAAGAAATACGTCGAATAGGCAAGTTCCCCTTCTAGAATTTAAATCAAATTCATTTAATTATTGATTACGGAAATTGTTTGAAATGATTTAATTGATTAATTATTATTTTGTGAAATTGAATTTGTAATTGTTTAAAATTAATTAAATTGTTTAATTGATTGACTATTAATTTCAATATTTTATTTATTGATTATTGACATTAAACCTTACTGAACTAAGATTTAACTGGATATTAAAAACAAACTAAAGGACATATTTGAAAAAATCGTTGACATATTATATGAATAGAAACAGACCGATTGATTAATTGAACCGAGATGACACGTCGCATATTGATTGAATACATACTAATTGATTTGACGTAAGGTTTGGGATAGTTTATCATCACAGTAGGAGTGGGAGGAACGAGAGTACCCAGATTAAACTTGTACCATCAATCGAATCTTCATGAAAACACTCATACCTCATAATAGCAGAATCAATATAAAGGATGCGGGATCAAATCGAAGGAGCTAGACAAGCAACATTGTGACAAACAAAAGGAACTTGTGAAGCCTTAAGACCAAAACCGTTCTCGGCAAGAGCAGTCAAAGTAACACAATTAGAGTGAGCAAAGGTAAAAGCATCCAAAATGGCAAGGTGAAGCTGAGTTGTCCAAAGTGATCTATGATTCTGGGTAAATATTGCATATTTAACCGCCCCATTTAGTGTAATTTTGTGCATATATGCTGTGTATTTGGTCTCTAATGTAAGCGTATTTGGAGTATTATGATTTATTAGAGCTAACCTTTGATTTGTGCACAAAATATGATTTCAATGCGTATTTTAGTCATTCTCGTATTTTTGAGTATATCTCGATCTCACGATTCTAACGGCTATTTATTCATATTTTTCTGAGATCTGTGCTTGTGAATTTTTGAGTGCAAAATACTATTTAAAATGCAGAATTACGAAGGAAAATACGAAAATAAGGCCGAAATTCGCTCCGCCGTACGCGCTCCGCGGCTCAAATCTACGACGCCACGTGGCAGAATCTCGGCGTTCCTTCTTGAACCGACGACTTCAACTGAAGCAAGACGCGGCCACATGTAGACCGCAAGATGAAGATCCAACGGACGATGCCTCCCCAATGCAGCAAAGTAGAGCAGCTCATCTCTCTGGCCACGTGGCTCCATCCGTCGATTCCCCGCTTAATCCAACGCTCCAACAATGCGCCAACGTGGCCGCTTCATAACCGAACGATATCAATCCAACGGTGCAGATCTACCCAGAAAAGAACTTAGACTCAGCTTGCGACGGGTGAAGTGGCTCTTTTACGACTGTTGGATGCTCATCCTACAGCCCATATCGGAGACCAAGACGGATGCGGATTCATCAAGCAGAGCCGGCAGGAGCGCTGATCTGTTGGACACGTGTCATCATGAAAGGCAATCCCGCCTGAGATGAACGGCTTAGATTTGATCCGGTCGTGGATATTAGGTTTGTAGCGATTATTAAGCAGGTTTGGACCCGCTAACCAAGCCAAACCCGCAATACCTCTATTTAAGCGTATTTCTAGGGTTTTGAGATGTATTTTTTGTGTATTCTGAGCTCTAGAGAGCATATTTGGCCGTGAGTTTTGGAGGCCCTAGAGACAGAGTCTAGGAGCAAATGTTAAAGGAGATTTGGGGCTCAATTGTGGAGATTTGGTGATAAAATTCTTAATTTTACTCTCGTATTTGGTGTATTTGTCGCGTATTTTGAGTATTTGAACATGTATTTGTCTATGAATATGGTTTATTTTCTCTCCATGCATGGCTAATCTCCATATGTGTTGGTTGTGATATAGTTAGGGCTATGTATTCTCTGGTTTTGATGTCGTTACGCCCTATTTTGCATGTAAAATCACGTATTTTATTAGTTTCTACACGTATTATTCAAGTATATTCGCTGGTGTTTTTGGATCGAATCTGATCTTTGCAGAATTATTTGTGGCATGATACTTGCGGACATCGCCGTGACCCTTGCGGGCACATGAGCCTATATTCTTTATGAAACTAATAATATATCTGATCTTATGGCGTTATTTAATGTTTGTTATCGTTAAATCTTCCGATGTTCTCATACCCTTGCGGGTGAAACGTCGTGCTAATTAGGTTAAGCAACTGTTTCCGATGTTTTAGATCTTGATTTACACACATACCGTGAGGATTTCGACAGGAAGACGTACCGCAAGGATATGTCTATGTGTGCATACCCGGAGGGACCCGAGAGGGCGATGATCCGCGAGGCTCATCTATGAATCTTGATTGCGAACGTTATGAACCAATTGATTAACCAAGACATCCATAACCATTGATTACAACCCCCTGACGAAATCACGACCAACACATCCTCTCCACTTTGGTACCCCAATATCGACTTTCCCGTAGTTATCGTGGGATTATTTTTATTTCTTAAAACCTTTACTCCATTATCTCACCTTCGAAAGGTAGTCGTTTCTTATCATTTCGTACTCCTTATAAACTGAAATTCGTGGTTTTGCATGTCAGCTGTCTCGTGGATACGAAACATGGACTCACCAGGATTATTACTTGTTCGATCTCCTACACTTGGAAGTAGCGCTCACATCTTTTGAGACGAGTCAAGTTTTTGGCGCCGTTGCCGGAAATAACGGTACTTGTGATCTACGATTTCAGTTCATATGGAGGAACATTAGGAGATACTTCCATCTTATAGCTTAGGACATTTATTAGTTTTTTGTTTTCTCTTAAAAATTCAAAAAAATGGAATATATGGAATTCTATTGCACAAACAATTGGTGTGATGCAGAGTACGCTATTGAGCATAAATACAAAATGGAGAAAGCCAAAATCGTTAAATTTCAATCCGCGAGACTGTGAAACTTTCTATCAGGTCTGGATGATGTTCACAGATCTAGTATTGGCATATCCACGGCATGGTTACACAAAGAAAGAGCTTATGGAGTCCTTATTTGGACTACGACTACATCTGCAGGAATTTTTAGGAGTCATGATGCCAACAGAGGCGTGGAAGTACATGGAGTCCTTAGAAGAGGAAGATCAAATCATGAAAGAGACTTCAGAGCGTGATTCAACATAGCCTTCTCGCAACGACACTGGGACATGCTTTGATCAAGGAGAGCAAAGCGTAGACGTACCAGTGCAACCCTTGAAAGAGGACATCCAATTGCCCATTCATAAACAAGAGGCTAAATCCCTCCAATTCCAAGAACACTTCCTTGCTCGAAGTCGGTAAATTCAACAATCCATTGAAAATCTTACTCTTATTGGCACTTGCTTAGAAGAGAGTAATTCTTTTGAAATTCAACCTCAAGAATCTAATATGAGTTCATGTTCTATTGCAGGTATATCGAGCGAGCCATGTCACGATGAAAGCACAAAACAAAATATTAACATGGCTAGAAGTGTGTGCAAAGCAGAGGACGAGCTAGCAATTTTGGATGAACATGAGGAGAAGATAACAAGGGACTTGAGTTTAGAGATTATCGATATAGAACCCGAATCCTCTCTCCCCAAGCTTTTTCCCAAAATCCTTCATTCCGCTCCCCCATGGATGAGCTTCATACCGAGAGTAGTGCAATTCTTTCAGGAAGTAGTCATCAACATGCCTTATTTTATTTTACTCACTTTAATGACTATATTTGGAATATGTTTATGGTGAAGAATTTCAGACTAAATTGGAATGATATAACTCATCTCTTGCAGGACATATGTAATCACTTTATAGAAATGCTTGGAGTTGTGTTGTTGGGGTCCAAGTTAGCGGGTGAAGGACGAATATTCGCCGAGGAGCGCAAGGAGCAAATAGAACAACTTCATCCACCATTAAAGATCGGTGATCCGTCATTTGACCACGTTATGTTCTTTCCATTAGCGTACAATTTTATATGCTTTTTAGGATGTTTGCTTTTGAATAAACTCGTATCATGTTCGACATTGAGGACAATGACCATCTTTAGCTAGGAGAGTATGAGATCTTAGGATTTTTAATAAAATGAGAGAAAAAGAATCGGTCACCAATTCTCATCAATTAAAACTCCTTCATATATCATTTTATCGGATGATCATGCATTGATTTGATTCTAAAAAATTGTTTATGGCATGTATTAATTATTTTTTTATCATGGAATTAACCATTAATATGTCTTTTATGAAAAAATTTCAAGTGCCATTATTAATATCTCGAAATAGCTTGAATTTATTTCATGCAAGTTGTTATGATGCATAAACTTAAGTATTCACGATTTATTAGAATGGTCTTCACGTTGATAAGGAATTTGGCCTTTGTTACTAAAGTTCATGTTCGAAGAATGTGTGTTGAATTGCTTCCACACACAAAAAGAAAAAGAAAAAATAAGGAGAAAATAAAACTTAGATGATTTGAGATATTAGGTTCGAGTGGCTTTTCTAAGCCTAATGCCCGAAGGTTGACCTAGGAGTCATTAACTGAAAACTCGCTACATGGATCCTTCTAAGTCAAAAAAGATACAATAAAAACTTAGATGGTTCGAGTTATGAGGTTTGAGGGGCTCTTCTAAGCCTAATGCCCGAAGGTCGTGTGGCCTAGGAGTCATTAACTGAAAACTCCTTAAATGGATCATTCTATGTTGTAAAAAAAGAAAAGGAAAAAAGAAAGAAAGATATGGTGAATACGGGAAGCAAACTCAATACTCATGACTCGAACGATTTTTATGCGATGCCAATTCCTTGGAAATAAGAAACCTAGGATATAACATCGTGTTATACTTTCGCTAGCGCGAAACGATACTTATATGTTATTTATTCAAATTAAATTAGAGAAATAATCATTTGATGGATCTTCTTCATGGATTGTGTATATTGATGGTCAAAATCATGTTGGAAAGCGTATTATTGAGCCAAGCCATAAGTGATTGATAGAATTTAATATTTTACTAATCATTAGACTTACTCGCTCTTTTTGCAAGGGACTAACAAATCGCTAATTGAGGTGTGTGATTCGAGATAAATATTGCACATTTAACCCCACATTTAGTGTAATTTTGTGCATATATGATGTGTATTTGGTCTCTAATGCAAGTGTATTTAGAGTATTATGATTTATTAACGCTAACCTTTGATTTGTGCACAAAATATGATTTTAATGCGTATTTCAGTCATTCTCAAATTTTGCATGTGTAGATCTCGATCTCACGATTCCAACGGCTATTTACTCATATTTTTATGAGATCTGTGCTAATTTCTATGAATTTTTGAATGCAGAATACTATTTAAAATGCAGAAATACGAAGGAAAATACGAAAATACGGTCGAAATACAATCCATTGTACATGCTCTGCCACTAAAATCTACGCCACCACGTGGCAGAATCTAGGTTGTTCCTTCTTGATCCGACGACATCAGCTGAAGCGAGACGCAGCCACATGTAAACCGCAAGATGAAGATCCAACAGAAGATGCCACCCTAATGCAGCAAAGCGAAGCAGCTCATCTCTCTGGTCACGTGGCATCCATCCGTCAATTCCCCGCCTAATCCAACGCTCCAACAATGTGCCGACGTGGTCGCTTCAGGACCGAACGATATCGATCCAACGGTGCAGATCTACCCAGAAAAGGACTTGGACTCCTCTCACGACAGGCGTTGTGGCTATTTTACGACCGTTGGATGCTCATCCTACGGCCCATATCGGAGACCAAGCCTGATGCGGATTCATCAAGCAGAGCATGCGGGAGCACTAATCCGTTGGACACGTGTCATCACGAAAGGCAATCCCGCCAGAGATGAACGGCTTAGATTTGATCCAGTCGTGGATATTGGGTTTGTAGCGATTTTTAAGCGGGTTTGGGCCCGCTAACCATGCCAACCCCGCTATATCTCTATTTAAGCTTATTTCTAGGGTTTTAAGATGTATTCTTTGCATATTCTGAGCTCTAAAGAGAGTATTTGGCTGTGAGTTTTTGGAGACCCTGGAGACTGAGGCTAGGAACAATTGTTGAAGAAGATTTGGGGCTAACTGTGGAAATTGGTGATAAAATTCTTAACTTTACTCTCGTATTTGGTGTATGTCTCGTATTTTGAGTATTTGAACATGTATTTGTCTATGAATATAGTTTATTTTCTCTCCATGCGTAGCTAATCTCCATATGTGTTGGTTGTGATGTAGTTAGGGCTAATGTATTCTCTGGTTTTGATGTTATTACGCCCTATTTTGCATGTAAAATTGCGTATTTTATTAATTTCTACCCGTATTATTCAAGTATATTCGTTGTTGGTGTACTTGAATCTAATCTGATTTTTGCGGACTTATTCGTGGCGTAATCCTTGTGGACATCGTCATGACCCTTGCGGGCACATGAGCATATGTTCTTTATGAAACTAATAACATATTCGATCTTATGGCGTTATTTCATGTTTGTTATCGTTAAATCTTTCGACGTTTTCATACCCTTGCGGGATGAAATGTCGTGCTAATTAGGTTAAGCAATTGTTTCAGATGTTTTAGATCTTGATTTATACACATACTGTGAGGATTCCGAGAGGAAGACGTACCGCGAGGATGCGTTTATGTGTGCATACCCGGAAGGACCCGAGAGGGCGATGATCCGCGAGGCTCATCTATGAATCTTGATTGCGAACGTTATGAACCAATTGATTAAACATCCATAACCATTGATTGCAACCCCGAACGAAATCACGACCACTCTCCACTTTGGTACCCCATTATCGACGTCCCCGTAGTTATCGTAAGATTATTTCTATTTCTTAAAACCTTTACTCCAATATCTCACCTTCGAAAGGTGATCGTTTTTTATCGTTTCGTACTCTTTATAAACTGAAATTCGTGATTTTGCATGTCGATTGTCCCGTGGATACGATACCTAGACTCACCAGGATTATTACTTGTTCGATCTCCTACACTTGGGAATAGTGCTCACATCTTTTGCGATGAGTCAATCTACCAGACGACGCAACTATTTTGCCCACACAACAAAGAGACACGAATCGAAGTGTTAAAGAATGAGTGAAGGCATCGACCCCCACCAATCAGAATCCCATGCACAGGCGCTAATCGGAATATTCCCTATGATGGAATCCTAAACTTTAATGATCCCATCAACATTTGGATCCAAGAGGATTCTTTATATGCTAATAAAACGGTTTTCACCTGAAAGAGCTACAATTGGGTTAAAGAACCACACCACATTCAAACCTTTTTAGCGCACAATTATACTAGAGATTCAACTCTTATCATTGCAAGATCTTTCAAACTAAGCTCAAAATGATGCTAAGACTGGTATAATAATTTGCCCTCTTAATCAATCCACAGCTTCACCTAACTTACAGATGAGTTCATCTAATATTTTACCACCAACAAGAAAGTAACTAAAGAACCATGGTCATTCAATGACCGTCAAGCAAGAAAACAAGAGATCCAAAGAGATTTCATCGATCGGTTCATAAGAAGATGAAGACTAAAGACATCTCTGACAGCTTTGTAATTGTGGTTATTCCTCAAGTTGTACCAAGCATGACTCAACATTGAACTTTATAATAAATGCTCCTCCATCATAATATGGATAACAAAGGAGCTCAAAAAATCATGAGAACCAAAGAGGCATTCGCAGCTCAAATCGAGTCTCACTTGGCAACTGATGACAAAAGGAAACCTGACAAAGATGATAGACAACACGAAAGAATGCATCAGCCTTTCTACACTATCCACAAAGATCTCTATGAAGATTAACTGTCCCAATTACTTCCTTCAAAGCGCCTCTATCTCTCATGTTATGTTGGAGGCATGTTATGTTGGAGGCTTGAAAGAAGGATTACTTGTCACAGGAAACTCTAAAGATCATATCATCTTTAAAAAGCAAAATCAAAAGGTTTTACTATAAACCAAGGTTTGAGGTATCGGCCGATACCATTACGTATTGGCGGTATCGTATCGGTATCGGCAGTTGACGATACCGAAACCAAGGGTTAGTTTCAGTATCTGCCGATACTGAACGGTATGGGTCAGTTTCGGCCGATACCTGCCGAAACTGACCGATACCCGGCCGAAACTGACCGATACCGTTCAGTAATGGTCGAAAACGGAAGAAGAAGAATGTGTAATTAAATAAAAATTCTCTAAAAACCCCAAAAAATTTCGTGAATCAATAGGTTGGATAGAAAGCTCGGTTAAAAGAGAGGAGAAAACTCCAGGATTTCAGTTTGAAAATGATGAAGAATTAGACGAAGAAGAGACAGAACCAAGAAAAAATTGCTGAAAAAAGAAGAAAAAGGACAAAAGGAAGATGGTGAAAAAATTGAACTCGCCTCATCGCGTCGCCGTGTCGCCGAACCTGTCTCATGCCTCGCCGAACCCGCCTCGATCATCTAGCGTGAGAGTGAGAGTGAGTAAAGAGAGAAACAGAGACCCGAGTCGCTTTCCAGGAGATGCAGCGTTCTTTAAAAAGGCAAACTTGTAAATAAGTGGTATGTGCGTAAAGTAAAACAATTAATGCGCATATCAAGCGGATATTTTGTGCCAACCCTGTAAATAAGTGGTATGTGCGCAAAGCAAAATGGTGGATACGCAAAGCAACGCCCAACGATGTTTTTGGCAAACTTGTAAATAAGTGGTATGTGCACAAGGTAAAACGGTGGGTGCGCAAGGCAAGCTTTAGGATCTATTCATTTATCTAATATTTTTTATTTAAGTACCAACCTTTAGGTATTTAGTATTTGATATGATTACACTCAAATTTAGTTTATCTATTTAGTATTTAGTATTTGATAGTATATGAGTAATATTTTAGTATGTTAAATATTTAATAGTATTTGATAGGTTTAGATTTAAGAACCTCCAAAACCATCACTGTGTGTATATAGTATATACATATTTAAAGTATCTCCGAAACCGATACCGATACCCGAAACGAAACTGCCGAAACTAGCGATACGGACGAAACCAAAACTTGCTTCCGAAACCACCGAAACGGGCGATACCGAAACCGAAACCTAAATTTTGGGAAGAACGATACCCAAACCGAAACCGAGACCTAAAACCTTGCTATAAACACCATCATGAACACAACCATCCCACCGATGAGTGCAGAGATCTGAAGCCAACAATTAAAGATCGCATTCAAAAGGGACAACGGCTACATTACGTGTGCCACGAAGAAGGCGATGAGCAATGCTCCAATGATCAGGCTAAGGACGACCTTGAAAAGACAAATAATGCCATTTGTGTGATCTCTAAGAAACAACCAAAGACCAAATCACCAGACTCTCGTTACGGTTGTCCCCTTGAAGTGGGAGACATCATACTTCTAGATAAGGTTAGCCCATGCAATATCGTTTTTAACACTTTTCGCCAAATGCAAGCGGGCAAGAGACATTATGGGCCATTAGGAACCGTACGACAAAATAACTTGTTGGCATTACCGAAATAAGTGCACACACATTATAGTCACTAAAGTCACCTATGACGATTAAATGCAATGAAGTTCTAAGCACCATCATTGATGTATTCATCATCTTGGATGCCCCATCTTAGTACAAATGGATCCTCAATCACTCCTCCCTAACCGAACTTAAGAAGAAAGTCCACACTCATCGCTAGCATCTTCATCTATCAAAACTAACTCCATTATATGGTAACTCCAATAGCATCTTAACGAAAAGCTGTAATAAATAAGTCTTACTTTTTGTCTTTTTACAACACTATAATTTTCCTATTAATAAAACATTTTTGTGACATGCTACTCATATGCTCTGAGAGAAAATGACTAATGAAAAATAGGTCACATCATGAGAGCATTCATCCCATCCCTGCAACAGCTCTACCCTAGATCATCAAGACAAGCATTCAACTTACAATATCCTCAACATGGCAATTAGTCTCATTCGGGGCCAATGCCTCAATTACCCTTTTGGTGGTTTGACCCGCCCTAGGCCATTGCTCGATTCCTAAAACATGACAATTTATCTTGCAATAAGCCACCCTCCCATGTATCATACTTAGCGATCTCACTTTGGGCCACTGCCCCAACCTCATACTTTAGCGATCTCACTTTGGGCCACTGCCCCAACCCAAGCTCATGTTTCAGATCGTCAGCTCGTGCACACAACCATTGCCTGGTCATCACGCTTTTAATTTTACCTTTATGCTGATTTTCCTTTTGCCTCTTATAAGCATGATTCCAAAACATAGCTCGTAAGGACGTGATGTTTTCAAAATTTTGCCCTCCGAAGCTCACTTTTATTTTCGCTAGCAGGGCCTTAATGTCTTCAAACCTCTACCCTAAGGGGTCCCATATTTGGCTTTTGCCTATAAAGGCTCAATTCCTTTTAAATAACTATGCAGTTATAAAGCCTGTTTTTGCTCTTAGAAGCTTGCTTTATAAATTTTGCCCTTGTAGGCTTGAACAGATTTTGTCCTTAAAGGTCCAGTGTCCCAAACCTCCAAAGGCTCGCATTATATATCATCCTGGAATATTTTCAACACATCGCCTAGTTTTGCTCATATATGTGGGTTTTTAATATTTTAGCCTCCTGGAAGATCGGCCAAACACATGCTCCTGGATGAGTCTACCACTTTTAAAAGGTCAACCAAACCATCGCTTACAAGAGAATGTCCTAGAGTTTACGAGTCCATATATCAAGGCCTACAAGACGATGGCTCTACAATTAATGAAAACAGACTTCAACACCCACAAGCCAAAGAATATGGGGCAAAGTAACCCCACAAACCATGCTTTAGACAAATTTTGATCTTCCGGGGAATTTTAGGTTTTTGGTAGTTTTGCTCATTTCGGTGGTTTTTGTGTTTTGTTTCTTTCCGTTCGTATCTGGGGTTTCGATAGTTTCGTTTCGGATTTTGGTTTCGGTTTCAAAGATTTTTTTAAATTTATATACCCAGTGACGTATGATATGATAGGTATATAATACTTTATAAACATAAACGCGCCGATAATTTATACCAGATATATAGTTGTACAAAATGTTTAGCTGGAACTTTCCTAGAACCACAACCAACCCTTTATTATTTTATTAATATAAAATAGTAACCGTATATAAAATGATATAGCATAAATTTGGCCTCATAATATAAAAAATGAAGAAAATAAAGCAAAAGATACAAAAAATCTCATTCTAAGTCATTATCATCCAGTAGTGGTGCAAAATAGTAAGATGGATAGAAATATTGAAATCCGGTTTGGTCCTAAAATGATATCATCATGTTATCATATGCGGATGGCTGTCTCGGCTAGATGAAAGACATGTCATGACTGCCTTGACTGCTAGACTGCTCAACTTGGTGCAGAAGTAAAATCAATCATTGTTCATACATGGGTTTCATTGGCACTTGAACAGTACATATGATGACTAGCATAATCTTCATAGACATCAGAGTGTCTATACGATGTGTAATAATCATCATGGATGCCTCAGTATCCCCTAAAATTCGATTCATAAATGGCAAGATTATCATAATCTCTATAATAATCAAAATATTGATATTCGTAATAATCAGATTGTTTACCATATGTATCGTTCCTTTTTTCTTCAAGTTGATGCTACTTATCATAATTTTTATACACATACAAATAAGTTGTATCATAAGCATGATCCCCACTTCTCTGAATAGGACGATTGATACTAAAGCACTACAACCTCCAGATGTAAGACATTATTCATCGGGAAACGAATCATCATCGATTTCTCATTGAGTTACCGTCTTCTTTCACTTATACATAAGATTCACTTGGCTGTGTTGGAAATGGGAGGTTGCGACCACATATGTGACAATTTTATAATTTTGGGCCCGATTGGCAATTTTGTAATTTTGTACCATATGAGCATTGTTGTAAATATGGGCAAATCGGTCCTATATATAGTGAGTGAGAGGTTAGGGTTAGAGCATATGCAATTTAAAGAGAGAAGAAAATAGAGTAGGAGTAGATTAAGAGTAGATCTCGAAGAATTAGTTCTTTATCTTGAATCAAAGGATAGGATAGTTGTTTCCTCTAGAATTGGAACCCACTATCTTGTATCTCTCACATTAGTTTATAAAAATATAATCTTTATTTCAAATCCCCAAGGCTCTTCCATCAAAACACTAGCATTCCTATCAAATTGGTACCAGAGCCAAAATCCTCATGGCGCGAGCAAGAAAGATCGAAGCTTTGTAGGAAAATTCATGAAGAATAGAAAGTAGAGAAGAGTAGTTTAGGGCAAGAATAGATTTAGATCTTGAGGTGATTTAGCGTTTTATCTCAAATCAAAGCATAAGAGCGATATTCCTCTCTAATTGAGGTCATTTATCTTGTATTCCACCTAAAATCTATAAAGATCTTCATTTTATCTCTCATATTCCTAGCTGTTCGTATCAGATTGGTACCGCCGGAGATGTCGGAAAAATTAGGGAGCAAGGTAAACCCCCTAAAGGAGTAACAACAAAAATAGATAAGCAAGATGGAATCCCTCAAAGGAAGATATTCTACGATGGAATTCATGATGGAGATCTGTGGAGTTCTATCGACGCCATCAGCGCGAGGAGCCCACAAGCCATATCTGAATACCACAAGCCCATATCTACCAGATATGGAAAGAAGCAACGCGGTTCTAAAGCCAAACGACATCAACGACGTAGATCCGAGGCCGTCAAAAGCGAGGGAGGACCACCTAAGGCCGGTGACCCCCGGTAAGGCCGACAAGGGCCTCAGGCCCCCAGGCAACCTTGTCACGGGCCGGTGAGCCCCGTCAAGGGCCGATGAACTCCAAGCGGCCCTGAATACGGCGGGCGAAACCATAGCTGCTCACCTGGGGCCTCACAACCTCCAGGTGACCCTACTATGGTCCCATATGGCCTAGCAGCCGCAGGCGACCAGTTGAGGTCTGGCGAGCCTGCCAAGACCCGCTATTGGCCGACGAGCCCTAACAGGATCGCTTAAGGCCACGACCCCGTTGGTGTTAATGACCTTTCGACGGGTCGTCGAAGGCCCAACGAACTACCAACGGGCAGCCAAGCCCACATGGGCCTCTATTCACTAACAAATCCAGTGGGGCTGATTTTGCTGTCATTGGCGTTTTAGGGCAACGACAACGGATTCTGGGCTACGACGAACCTCCGGTGGGGTCCAGCAATGGCGTGGAGCAATTGCCGGTGCCCCATGGCCCCTAGACTCTTGGCGATCAATCACAATGTCTCGCAGAGGACAACATTGATCGTGGGTGGCCCATTGACCCAGTAGGAGACAAGCATCCCTTTGATCTTGGAGGGAACAAGCAATCCTTAGCACATCCATTTCCAAGCATGTACATCGACTTCACGAACCATCTTGAGTACAATGTGGTTTTTGAGAGCGGAGTCGTGTTGTGAATGGAAGGTTACAGCCACACCGATGGTGATTTTGTAATTTTGTGCCCGAATGGCAATTTTGTAATTTTGTGCACTAGAAAAATTTTGTAAATATGGACAAATCAGCCACATATATAGTGTGTGAGTGGTTAGGGTTAAAGCATGTGGAATTTGAAGAAAGAAGAGTGAATACAATAGGTTAAGAGTATATCTCGAAGAGTTAGCCCTTTATCTTGAATCAAAGGATAGGAGAGTGGTTTCCTCTCGAATTAGAACCCACTATATTGTATCTTCTGCATTAATCTATGAAAATAACATCTTTATTCCAAATTCACAAGGTTCTTCCATCAAAACATTAGCCTTACCTATCAAATTGAAATCTCCACCGGTGTTGCTGCCCATTCTCAAATCCATTAAATTTTGATTCAGGAGGAAAAGAAAAGAAGAGAGTAGAAGATTAAGGCTTAGGAGTAAACTAGTTGTTAGATCTTGTGAGAGTTAACCTTTATCTCGAATTAAAGCGTAAGAGAGTGGTCTTCCTCTCTAATTGAGGCCATTTATCTTGTATTCCATCAAAAATCTATAAAGATCTTCATTCTATCTCTCAAATCCCTAACCTTTTCTATCAAATTGGTATCAGAGCCAAGATCCTCATAGTAGGATCTTAGGAGGAAAATTGATGATGAAGAATAGAAAGCAGAGAATAGTTTGAGGCTAAATAGATTTAGATCTTGAAAAAATTCAGCGCTTTATCTCGAACCAAAGAGTAGGAGCGCGGTTTTCCTCTCTAATTAAAGCCATTTATATGTATTCCACCTAAAATCTATAAAGATCATCATTTTATCTTTCAAATCTCTAGCCCTTCATATCACTTTGACTTGGCCGGGGCTGATTGCTTTTTGTACATTTTGCTTATGCAAGTGCTTCGTCCAACCAAAAATTCTCTGTCATCGAACTTCTATCTCCCTTATCCCCATTCCTCTAATAAATTGTCCTCGTAAAAAATTGATCCAAGTCAATTAATTAAGCATTAGTTGTTCTCCACTTGCGGTGTCTTTCTCTCAGCCACATAATATAATGCTCATAAAGTAGCTTTTTAAGATTATTCATGTTAAATTGTTAACATGTTCCTGGTCTTTATGTGAATAAGTGAGAATGTGGTACAATTTCGTTTACAGCTTGAAAAGAGATCATTTGGCTTAAAACACACAGCTAAGCGTGTAAGATTTAGAGCTTGCTCTCTCCCAATGATTAACGATCATACAGCTACAAAGATTCTCTTGGCTAGACAATATAGAGCAGTTTATAGGGAAATACAACGAACTAAAATTATTATAGATACCTGAAGTAACCTGCTTTATTACCATGCATGCCTTTGGAAGCTGAATGCACCAACTTTCATCATGTATAACTCCACCGACAATTTTCATGCATAATTTCCGAATATGAACGAGATCAAATCATATTTCAAAATAAAAACATCTGAAAATAATTTACCTCTATCTATTTCAAGTTGCATCGAGATGTATGGTCCCAACCTCTTAACCACATGTCTAAATCTAACAAGCACTTCGTTGCCATTTGTTATCATGGTTGAGTAATGGAAACGAGAATTCAAAAAATAACATGAAATTAAATTACAATATTTAAATAAATGATCTGTTTCATATTAAATTTAACTAAAAAATAAAAAATACAGTATTTACCTGTGACATGAATACTTGATGTAGTTGTCTATCCTATCTTTTGTCGATCATGTCTTATTATTTTCTATATCATCTACCAATATTCTTTTTAATTTCTTTTTTTACTTGGTCAATGTCATCATAAAGATAACACATCTTAGTCTTATCAACGTTGTCAATCATTCTTAGAACTTTCACCAGCGACTCAAATACGGCAATAACATTAAGTATGTTTTGCGAGTTATCGTCGTGGATCAGATTGTACACGTTAGTTGTAACAATCTTATCTTTTAGTTTGAGTTTGGAAAAGTTTTTGGACCATTCTCTCAGGTAATCATTCTTCTTAAATCATCTCGATGCACATAGATAAAGTCCATGCAATAAAGTAGGTTACAAATCTTATGGTTACATGCCTAATCAACTCTTTTCACATGCCTCTTTTCTCATCAAGTTGAACACCCAACCTTTATTGTATATAAATCATTTTACCATTTGACTTCGTGCAACGATAGTTTCGATACTCTCTTCTTTTGATATATCAGAACATATCAAATCAATACAAGGCATCGCATATAGAGACCAATACCAATGTTGTCTTTATTGCATCAGTAACTATCCATCTGATTTGTAGTTTGCTCTATTGTCGATTACTTGGACGACTTTATGCTCTCCAATTATCTCTACATATTTATCCATCTAGTCAAATATTTATAGGCCATTCTACTAGCTATCGGTTACATACACCGAGTCAAGGAACATTGTCCTATTGATCAAATACACAAGAAAATTAATAATTTTCCTTCTATTTTGTGTTATCCAACCATCACACATCAATGTGTTGTCGTCCCAAAATTTATATCGCAAGCACACGGCGAGGTTGTAGCGCTATCAATAAGTGTCTAGAAGGTGAATAATGAGGGAAAATATCAATGGAGAAAACCTCTAGGACCTAAATATCCCCACCATTGGATCAAAAGCTAGGATTAAATTATATTGACCAATTGTTGAATTCATGAGATTCGGGAGAGATCGTCTAACCTAAGGGCATTCTCCTATCTCCACTTCCATAATGCAATGATAGGATATTCCCTTATGTTATCTCTACCGCTCACTCTCGTGATGCTATGATAGGACTACCTAACTCGTATCGATACCAACTCTCGTTGTGCATCGATATGTGTTAGGTGCATTACGTCCGACGAATTGCATCAATCTCCCTCCACGCCACTTCTGTGGATTAGGATTCAGATCTATGTTAAAAGAGCTATAATCGATGTCTGACTCTCGTCAGCCGCATCGATATTATGGATCAATGTAGAGATTGAGAACCATATATTAGCAATGACTCTCGCCGTCGACTAATCTAATTATCCACAAAGGGGAAAGTCAATTTGCATTGATTATAATCATCCTAACATATCCATCATCATCAATTATTCAACAATCCATCAATATATCACCAATCCATCAATATATCACCAATCCATAACTGTCATCCAATAGGGTTCAACCCATGGCCATATATAAGAGACTACTCATAATCCATGAAGCAAAACTCAATTAGATTCACAAATAAAATAGACATGGCAATAGAGATTAAAAAACAATCAATCAATCAACCAATCCATGATAACAAGAGATTAAGAGAACTAATTTCTATTCAAAGATTAGAGCTAGAATCCAAAGGAACCAAAAGAACAATTAAAGTTGCAAAGAATATAGAAGTACACCTGATTCAAACCTAAAAAGCTCTGGAAAACTCTGTCAAAAAGCGTCCACTGGCTCAAAGGAGGAAGAAATGTATTTATACCTCCTAAAATACCCAAAAAGTACTAAACTACCTCTGGCGGCGCTCACAAAAACCTAGAAGATCCCATTAGACGCGACCGCGTCGTAAACGACGCGGTCGTTGCGTAACATTTGGGGTTTTGGCTACAAGCAATGCGACCGTGTGGATTAGCCATGCGACCGCGTCGTTTGGCGTTCAACCCCTTCAGATCTTCATCGAAATGGTCGCGTGGTGCGACCGTTTGGATTCGACAGCTCTCGAATCGATGCGGTCGCGTCGTTCTCCAAACGACCACTCGAATTGGGTTTCCTTCTCCTTCTAGTCTTCAGCGACGCGACCGTTTAGGTTTTCAACTCGACCGCGTGGAATGGTTTTTGGGAATGCCTGGGGTGTCCTGGTGACGCGGTTGTGGGTGATCAACGCGACCGCGTATGATACTTTTGCTCTCTTTTCCCATCGATTTGATCCCCGATTGCTCCTCACTTCATTCCATCTCTTTTTCTCCCATTCTTGGACCCAAAACTCAATGTTTTCCCCTGCAATACACATAAGACACCAAAGCGTAAAGAGGAAACAAAAGTGTGGGAAAAAAAATAGAACGGGAGATGAAATGGTATGCATTGCATGCAAAATGAGTATAAAATATTTACATAAATAACGCACATCAATATGCAAACATACTCATCACAATAGCTATAAAAAATTCAATATATGTTTGGTTTCTTCAATTTCAATGTCTAAATATGTGTGAGAAATCTCCCAAGTAGTGTGTGTGGATGAACGCCACAAGCTACTTCTGCGAAAGCATTTACCTGGGCTGGTAGTATGAAATATTGGTCACATTGTGTGGAATATGTGGATGTAATACAAAAATTTATTTACACGTCTACCGAGAAAGCTCTTGGCATTTTTCATACCACCAATTGTTGCAACCTTTACAGTTGTCTAGGTTTTGTCTTGCTTCATTAAAATAAAAGTGTTGGCACTACCTAAACCTGATTTGAGAATACTATACAGTCTGTCGGTAGGTTCAGCACGAATGGAACCACATTTTGGAAGAGTAGGCGATCTATCGTAGGTTCAGCATGAACCATATCGGATCTGTCTAGTCTAGAAGATCATGCTCCCATTCTTCTATTAGCCAATCTCATTTCTTCTTCGGTAAATTCTTACATACTTAGCTCTCGGTGCTCTTCTAAGCCCTTTCCACTTCTCGATGTCATCCTCATCCTTATTATCCTCATCCGAGTTTGTGCCTATATGCATATAACTCTTCTTCAATACTCTTCTTAAATTTTAACATTTGCATTTCTTTCTTCTTGGCAAATATGACTGCCTACAACTCTACTCGCATTTTTTTCAACGCTTCGATACATGTCATCACATCCCAAGCAATTCGTGCCAAATGTTCTTTAAGGCAAATCACGCTGATAGATCCAAAGCAAATCTGAAAATATATTGATGAAAATTGGAATAAAAGAATAACTTTGGCTACAATTATAGGGCAACCATCCTCCCAAGACGCCAATAGAGAGAACGTCCGCACTTTTTCCTATGAATCTCACACAAAACTCAATAATCAAGCATAGTATAGGCCGGCAGCTAGCCCTAGTATAAGAATAATCTCCCTTCTAATCTTATTACAAGTTTGCCATTATCATAAGAATAATTAGAAAAGAGGAAATAAGAATTGCGAAAACGTACCTTTTAAGTCATTACTGCCGATCCCTCTTCTTGGTGCACCGAGAATAGACCAAGAGCCCACTACCCCCCCCCCCCCATGAGCCACCTTGTCCTTAAGGTGGAAGTCAGGAAATTATTGTGCTATGACGTCCAATGACTCCCACGTTCTCTCGTGCTCTGGTAAGCCCTTCCACTGCAACACCTCCCGCTCTTCCGTGCCCCCCTTGCATACTTCCTTCAGTAACTCAGGCTCCAAGATCACCTACATATCTGTCAACGTCTCTGGAAGTGATGGCGACGACGTGTGGTCCCCAATAGCCTGGCGAAGCTAAGACACATGGAATGTTGTATGAATAACCGATCCTGGGGACAACCTCAACCTGTAAGCAACTGGCCTCATCTTGGCTTCGATCTCGTAAGGGCCAAAAAATCTAGGAGCCAACTTCTCCTTTCTCCGGTGGGCCAAGGATCTTTGTATGTAGGGTCTCAACTTTATGTACACCATGTCACCCACCGCAAACTGCACGTCTCTGCGATGAATGTCAGCCCTCGTCTTCATGATCTGCTGAGCTCTAGTCAGATAGAGCTTCAGCTCCTCCAAAATCTGATACCTCTCCGCCAGGTACTGCTCCACGTCTGAAACCGGTGTCATCTCCTGCCCATAATGTACTAAATGTGGAGGATCACGGCCATATAAAATCCTAAAGGGTGTCGTCTGGGCTGCGGTGTGATATGACGTATTGTACCAATACTTCGCCCATGCTAGCCAACGGACCCACTCCTTAGGACTCTCTGAAATAAAGCACCTCAGGTACGTCTCAACACTCCTGTTGACGACCTCATTCTGGCCGTCCGCGGGTGGTAGGCTGTGCTTCGTCTCAACATTGTACCCTGCAGCCTGAAAAGCTCCTGCCAGAATCTACTCAAGAAAACATTGTCCCTATCAGAGAAAATGGACTTTGGGGTCCATGCAAGCGAATAATCTCCCTCAGAAATACATCGGCCACCGACACTGCGCTGTAAGGATGCCGAAGTGGTATAATGTATGCATACTTGCTGAGGCGGTCTACCATAACAAATATGACTGTGTATCCCCTGACTTTGGCAAACCATCAATAAAATCCATGGAGATGTCCTCCCAAACACGCTCGGACAAGGACAACGGCTGAAGTGACCCCTGGAGCTATCGCCTGATACTTGTGATGCTGGCAAATGTCGCACTCTGCAACCATCCTTGAGACGTCTTTCTTCATCCCCTTCCAGTAGACCTCCCTCGCCAGTCTCTGGTAGGTCTTAAGGACCCCAGAATGTCCTCCCACTGTACTGCTGTGAAATCCTAGAGTATAACCGGAATATGCGTTGAAGTCCTCGGGAGTACCAAGCGCCGCCAATTTAAGTAGCCTACCGTCCTGGATAGCATAGCCTAGATGCTCTGTAGACCCCTGCAAAAGTGCTGCCAGTATGTCTGCCAACTCCTGATCCTGCTCTACCTCCTGCTGCAGCGGCTCCCAATCCTATAGCACAGAAACTGCCACTGCTGCCAACTGTACGTCCTGCTCCCGATGTGAAAGTGTGTCGGCGGCCTTGTTCTCTAATCTTGGGCGATACTCAATCTCAAACATGTATCCCATCAGCTTTCGCAGCCACTTTTGGTGCTCCTCTGCCACCAAGCGCTGCTCTAAAAGATATTTGAGACTCCTCTGATCGTGCGCACCAGGAAAACTCCTCCCCAACAAGTATGACCTCCACTTCTGAATGGATAGGACAATGGCCATCAGTTCCCTCTCATAAACCGATCGCAGTCTGGCTCTAGCTATCAACACCTAACTGTAATATGCTATGGGCCGCTGATCATGCATCAAATCTGCTCCCAATCTGTGCCTCGATGCGTCTGCCTCCACAACGAAGGGCCTGGAAAAGTGTGGCAATACCAGGACTGGCACGGTGGTCATGGCCTTCTTCAAGGCCTCAAAAGCTGTTGTCGTCTCCTCACTCCAAATGAACAGATCCTTCTTGAGTAGCTCCGTGAGCGACCAGGCGATAATACTGTATCCCTGTACGAATTTGCGATAATAGCCCATCAACCCGAGAAATCCCCTTAGCCATCTGAGAGTGATGGTTCGTTGCAATCTTTGCTCTGTCAGCTGCCACCCCATCTGCAGATACCACATGCCCCAAGTACTCCACATGTGGCTGTCAAAATAAGCACTTCTTTCTGTTGGCGACCAACTGATGGTACTGTAACTCGTAGAAAACAACCTAAGGTGTCCAAGTGCTCCTCCAAGGTACGACTGTACATCAAGATGTCATCGAAAAACACGAGCACAAATCGTCGAAGGCAAGGACGGAATACCTTATTCATAAGAGCCTGGAAAGTAGCAAGTGCGTTAGTCAAGCCAAATGGCATGACTAAAAACACATAGTGGCCATCATGCGTCCTAAAGCCGTCTTGATCAGATCCTTCCCACGCATCCTAATCTGGTGGTAGCCTGATTTGAGATCTATCTTCGTGAAAATGGTTGCCCCGTGCAACTCATCCAAAAGCTCGTCGATCACTGGTAAGGAAAACTTAGCTGGCACCGTCTCCTTGTTTAAAGCCTTGTAGTCCACGCAGAAGTACCAGTTCACATCCTTCCTCACTAGTAGTACAGGACTGGAAAAAGTGCTCACACTAGGCTGGATAACACCAGCATGTACCATCTCCGCTACCATCCTCTATATCTCGTCCTTCTGTGCCTGTAGGTAGCGGTAGGGCCTCACACTGATGGGGGACATGTCCTCCCACAAAACTATGGCATGCTCGTGATCCATCGATGGTGGAAGCAGGGACGGATTTACATGGGGGCCAGGGGGCACGTGCCCCCCCTGAAAATTGAGAGTTAAATTACTTTTTACCCTTCTATTAAAAAATTACCATGGAAAAATAGCTATTTATATTTAATGTATTAAAAGGTAAAACAGTTCTGGTGTTTGCTTCTTGGTAGGTATCGCGCTTCCTTGGCTGTCAACTAGGTTTCGAATCCTAACGGTGACATTTTTTGGCACCGAAATACAAATACAGATCCCGGATGTGGCTGCTTGATTTCTATCATTTTCTGTAATATTTTTGGTTGAAGAATAAATAAGTGAGAGAGGTCGATGCTTGCCAGTCGATGCACGTTTGGCCGGACGCAGCTTGAACACCTCGTGATTCCTTTCCTGCACATAATCTGTTTCTTTAAGTATATCAAAGCTATTTGCTTTGTCCTCATTTTAAGAACCTCAAAGTTTGTCTTAGTGTTCTTTCCCAGGGCTGCTGTTAGTTAAGACATCAATGGCATATAAATAATTTTGTGTGCAAATTAAAATTCGTAAACATGTATTGCTACATCATTTGGTGAAGAAATGGAAGGGTTCTTTTCCGGGATGATTCTTACGATTTAATTGTTGCTCTCATGGTATTACCTGGTTTTTATTTTTTCAATTTTTTTCTAATTTTTAGATCAATCTAAACATCATAGATGATCAGCATATCAAAAATCAAGTGAAATGCTATTTGAATATCGATCTCATTGTTTCAAACTTAACAGTTTCAGAACAATAGAATTTTTGTAACAATCTGATCGTGTGACCAAATCTCCCTAAGGTGGTTAACCCATATTTTGTGTTTTGATGTTTTAATATGTAAAAAACAATCACAAATAATCAGAATTTAAAAAAATAAAAACGGGATATATGCCGTTAATGTAAGAAATTTCTTATGCTGACATCATATATCTAAATTACTTACTAAATTTAGCTGTGTAAAATAGTTGGGCACGAAATTGCATTTTATTCATATAGAGACATTAATTACTTGGGTACAAAAATGTTTGTTGTAGGGCCTAGTAGTAAGTGCTCCATGGATTCTCGCTATATGCCAGCAACGGTTACGCAAGGGAAGGTTCATCGGAAAGTACATTCACATGCAAATGTAACAAATAGAAACAAAACTAACAAAGGCCTAAAGTGCGATAAGGGATAAGTTGATTTTTCTTGCTCAATTTTGTCTAGAAGACTTTTTTTCCTATATAGCTTTTGAAACTTGAAGAACAACTTGGAACTTATGTATTTGATGTGCGCTCTAATGAGGAGTTTGTTGGACTCAAAGAATTGAGAAGAATATTTTTGTTTGTTTGCTGACGTAAGAGAGATCAATTGATGAGTGACAACATGAGTGTTTGCATTGAGAAGGATATTTTTGATAGCGTCAACAATGAAGTTGTTATACAACATTTTTAAAACATGAGAGCTCGTCGAGTGCAATTGTAATCCGTAAGTCGTTACAACCATATTGTTTAAGGATGCGCTTGAGTCAATATAAATTTTCATTTTTGCTACAATTTTTCAATAAAGAAAATAAAGAAAAATTATTTCCGTTCAAAAAATTGTGCCCCCCCTAAATTTAATTTCTGCATCCGTCACTGGGTGGAAGACACTGTGGCTTTTGGAAGACCTCGAACTTCTCCATCAGATAGTGTACCTCCCCTGAGATGGGCTGTTCCCCGCTGGCCTCACCACCCTCCAGTCAACGCATATAGCTCCACTAAGTATCCACCGTCCTCCGTCTGTATGGTCCTCATCATGGTCTTCAGTGAGACAAGTACCCTGCATAGGCTGGGGTCCCCGGTAGGACTACTGCCATTCCATCCTCCTGGAACTCCATCCTGAGCAGTTTCCAGTTCATGATCATCTCCCCCAATGTCTGTAACCAAGTCATGCCGAGGATGACATCTGTACTCCCCAAGTCTAGGGGCAGGAAGTCAGCTATCACCTGCACCCCCTTAGTGTTAGCACCAGTCCTCTACAAACTCCAGGCTGCTCTCCTTCTTTCATGTCCCCATCACGACACTGAAGTTGCCACAGTCTATCAGCGAAAGCTCCTGCTAGGCCACAACCCTCCTGAAAATGAAATTGTGGGTCGTCCCACTGTCGATAAGCATTGTCACCTCCTGGTCGTCGATATACCACATCAACTTTATGGTGTGGTTCGGTGCGAACCCTACCACGGAGTTAAAGGAAACATCCGCCACATCTAGCTGATGGCCATCAGACTCCTCCACCTCAGTAGTCTCATCCTCCACATCAGCCTCGTCGTCCTCATCCTCAAGTAGCAGCACCTGGAGCTTGCGCCACACGCACCTGTGGCCTGGCATGAACCGCTCGTCGCATCTGAAGCATAGACCCTTCTGGCGCTTCTCCCTCATCTCCGCGTCAGTCATCCTCCTGAACCGCCCTCAGCCTGTGATGCACTATTATTCTCCCGACTTTTCTCCTTGGTGGTCGTATCCGCTCCCATAGTGGCCCTCTGTTGTCCTCTTGTCATTGTCTGGCTACGGAAAACTGGCCCACTCCAGCCACCCCTCGCCTTCCGCTCCTCAGACTGTCAGTCCTCCGTCATCTGAGCGTACTCCATGACCTCCATCAAGCTATGAAGCTTCTACATGCGGACCACTGCTCAAATAGTGGCCTTCAGCCCCTTCATGAAAGAGCTCTCCATCGTCTCGTCAAACACCTCGTGCACCTGTCCCGATATGGCCTCGAACCTCTCCAGATAATCTCTCACGATGCCATCCTGCTTGAGTGACAGCAGCTGCTCTCTCACATTCCCCAGATGGGGATCTCTGAACCTCTCTATCATCTGGTCCCTGATCTCCTCCCACAAACAAAAAGGACGTCTCGTATCCTTCCACTGAAACCAAGTGAGTGCCTTCCGGCCCTTTCCATCCAGACAAATCGCCGTTACCTCCAGATCTGCTCCTCTATCATGCGAGAGACTCTAAAAATCTCTCTGCCATGTAGATCCACGAAACTGGGTACTCTCCCTGAAAGACAGGCATCTTCAGCTTCCGCAGCCTGTCCATGTTTAATGTCCCCCTGATCTCTTCGTCCTCCGTAGCCTCCCCAATCACCACCACCATAAGCACCTCCTCCTCCTCCTCCGTCATCGTAGTAACCGCCTCCTCCGTCATGCCAATAATGAGTCCCCTCACCGTGTACCTGCCCTGAATAGCCGTTAGATGGCGGATAGTGCTCCTCATGCCGGGACGCATCACGAAAGTCTGAAAAATAGCAGATCGGAGCTCGTCGAACTCGTGAAACCACTCTGGCGTCTGCCAGGGGGTTGTCGAGGGCTGCCGGACCCCCGACGGCCCTTGTCAGGGCTGCCGGAGGGCCGAAGGCCCCTCCAAATGGGTCAGCGGGGTCGGTCGACCGTGCCGAAGGTTGGCAAGGGTCGGCCGCCCCTGCCCCCTCCCAAATATGGGGCCGGCCACCCCTCTCGGATGGGATTAGGGTTCCTTCGGGCCTCCGCCGCTCTTCTACAAATCGTTTTGCTGTAATCTTCCTCCTACTGCCCATCTTCCTCCTCGTAATACTCTGCGTCTTCGTGAAAAGATCCCTCGTCAATTTTCTCCGTCTTTTCATTCCCCTTGTTCAAAGGTGGCACATTTGTCGCTATTTTAGGGTTCACGTCACCTTTTTCCTCCTTTCCCGTAAGGATCGATAGTTGAAAAATTAATTGTGCGAGCGCATCATCTTGTTTATCTTGCTTCGTGGTGAACCGTTCAACGAAAGCTGTCAACTTCGCTATAGATTCATCGTTCCCCGTTAAAAATTTCTTCACAACTTCGATCTCGCAATTGAACTTTGCCACTCTTCTACGAATCGTTTCACTGTAATCTTCCTCCCACGGCCCATCTTCCTCCCCGTAATACTCCGCGTCTTCGTGAAAAGATCCCTCGTCAATTTTCTCCATCTTTTCATTCTCTTTGTTCAAAGGTGGCACCTTTGTCGCAGTTTTAGGGTTCACGTCACCTTTTTCCTCCTTTCTCGTAAGGATCGATAGTTGAAAAATGACTTGTGCGAGCGCCTCATCTTGTTTATCTTGCTTCGCGGTGAATCGTTCAACGAAAGCTGTCAACTTCGCATAGATTCATCGTTCCCTGTTAAAGATTTCTTTACAACTTCGATCTCGCTATTAAACTTTGCCTCCAAAGTCTTGAACTTTTTGTGATCTTGTCGACGCCGTCATGAACCATTACGTGTACCAAGATGATAATGTGTACCAAAATGATAGATCCAAAGCAAATCTGAAAATATATTGATGAAAATAGGAATAAAAAGGATAACGTTGGCTACAATTAGAGGGGCAACCACTCTCCCAAGACGCCAATAGAGAGGACATCCGCACTCTTCCCTAGGAATCTCACACAAAACTCAATAATTAAGCATAGCATAGGTCGGCGGCTAGCTCTAGTATAAGAATAATCCCCCTCTAATTACAAGTTTGTCATTATAATAAAGAATAATTAGAAAAGAGGAAATAAGAGTTGCGAAAACGTCCCTGTTAAGTCATTGTCGCCTGTCCCTCTTCTTGGTGCACCGAGAATAGACCAAGAGCCTATCACACGCCTTGTGCATTTATTTTTTACAGCAGTTGCACCTTACATGTCAATGGTTATTTCCAACATTTTACCATGAGCCTACCCAATTTCCAACTCTCCTTATGAGTTCTCCGAGACATATCTTAATTACCTTTATAACTGAAGACAACATATAATATGTCTATTGTTCATTACCATTTAACTAATAAAAGTAACTATTTATAATACCAGCTCCCTTAATAAACTATCTTACTGATGATTGTATAGTAAATTAATAGAATATGCTATAACGTAAGTTTAAATCTAACAGTATCTACTAAACATTTAGCATTTTCCCAAAATTTTAACAATGAAATGTAACTGATTTGTAAAGTCTACTGTCTACCCAACAAACTTTAAAATAAATATTGCTCGATAACAATAAAATTAAACCGGACCAATAACAATAAAATTTAAAATTAAAATATCAATATTAATTAAATTAAATTGATTATTAAACTAAAATAGCAATGAACCATGGTGCAAATTAGAAAAGGTTTAGTGCAAAACTGCAAATAGTTAATGGCAAACTTGTACATAAGTGTACTATTATTTATTTAATAAGTGAAAATTTATTAGTTAGTGAATTTCATAGTTCGTTGGTTCTGCTACTAACTAGGGCTGTTGACGAACAAAATGTTCGACGAACTACTCGTGAACAAGCTCGGTACATGTTTGTTTAAATTCGTTCAGGAAGCTTAATGAACAAGCTTGAACAGATTTTTAGAGCTCGGTAAGTAAACGAACAGAGCTTGAACATAACTATGTTCGTTCATTTATGTTCATGAACAAGCTCGTTAAGTGTTCGTGAACAAGCTCGTTAAGTGATGTTCATGAACAAGCTCGTTAAGTGTTCGTGAACAAACATGTACTGAAAATAGTAAATTTAGACAAATATTATATTTTTTACTATACTTAAATGGATGATTGTAATGGGATTTATGTAGATATTATGCTGGATTTATTTGTTTTTGTCCTGCAAATATTTAATCCTTTTATTTAATTGATTTAGTCATTGGCAATTATGTTTAAATAGTATTATTTCTGATTAAAAAATTGACGTTAGTTTGTTTGATTGAAAATCTGTTCATGAACAAGATTGATTGTGTGCTCACGAACATGTTCCTGAACATGTTCACGAACAAGCTCGGTAAGTCTTGTTAATAAACAGAACATTCGATTAACTACTCATGAACAAGCTCGGTAAATGTTCGTTTACGTTCGTTTACGTTCGTTCGGTAAGCTTAACGAACAAGCTTGAACAGGTTTTAGAGCTCGGTTAGTAAACGAACAGAGCTTGAACATGGATTTTGTTCATGAACAAAACCAAGCTCCCTGTTCAAACTCGTTCAAGCTCGTTCGTCAACAGCCCTACTACTAACCGTATACAATTTGTTCAACATATTTCATATATTTACATGTTTGCCAATCCTTTTATTTTACATGGGAAAATATTAATGGCAAACGTGTATAAGTGTAATATGCTGGGCAATTGTAACACAGTGTTAAGCAAACTGTTTACTAAGCTGTGTTACAATTGCCCAGCATATTACACTTATTTACAAGTTTGCCATTTCCTTTATTCAACAGGTAGGGGTTGATGGCGAACTTGTAAATAAATGTAACGTGTTGAGCCATTTGTACCACGAGCAGCGCCTCTCGTTATAACCTGATAATTTAGGACTATAGTAACCACATCCCTCTAATTTGCTCTTCTCATCATCGCTCGACAAAGGAGTTACGAACTAAGATATGTGTCTCGCTTGACAACGAAGAAGACCATAGAGGTGACGATCGAGTTTGAGATCCTGATCGGAGGTAAGTTTCAAGTTTGAATTCGTATTTTACGTTCGAGTTTAAGTTTAGGATCATTAATCCCTGTTGAAATCGAAGTCGAGATGGAGATTTTAATGGAGGAATAAATTTAACTCTATTGGAGTTTAAACTTCAAATAAACGTGAAAAACAACTTAAATAATGATTTGTTTAAATATTCCTTTTAAAAATTTCGAAATAATTTCACATCTAACCTCTATTTTCTTGAAATCATTTATCTGAGGTTGATGCCAAAGATGAACCCAGCCAAATTTCCTTGCATGTAATCCTTAAAAGCCAAATATCATTTGCAGCTCGTCTCCAACAATAAAGCTAGGTTTTTTATTTAATTGTGCTCATCTATGAAGGACTGCCATGATATTTATGAAAATTAAGTTCTAACCGATTAGTTTTGGCCGAATTTCTTTTATTTTATATATTTATACGCCGAAACTATCAAGTTTCGATTAGTTTTGGCCGAAACTGGCCAAAACTTGATGGTTCCGACCGATACCGAAAACTGAAGAAAGTTTCATATCGGTTCTTCCAAAACCAACACGAAACGATCAAAACCAAAGGGTTTCGACTGATACATCTATCCTTGCTTCCATGTACCAAGTTTAAAAGTCACAAAATTATGCAGTAGTTTACATGTTATCTTGCTAGATTCATATCAGTAAAAGTTTTGTCCTGACTTTTCTCTAAAATGAAGAAACTATAGATGTCAAAGGAAACATAAATTTCCATGGGTAGCATTCAGAAAGACAGTTTACCATTAAATATACTCACCACCCCAAATCATAAAAACATTTTTCGTTTCATACGCTAAACTTGTACATTCTACATTAAGTCAAACACATTAACTTTACATCGGCCTTTTGGTTATGCATTACATTCTTCCACCAACAACATTTGCTCCTTACAAACAATTATAAAAAGGATAAAACTCAAAAAAATGTTGTCAATCCTACATAAACAAAATTATTCCATCTAGCCTCACTTATCACGATCTCAACTATCTTTTTGGCTCTCCTATAGCTGCATGCATCCTATGAATTTTGTCTTGAACTTGGCTCAAGATGAAGAATGCTAGGCTTACCTCAATCCAATTGAACTACGTAAGTTCATCGTCATGGTTGAGGAATACCTTCTTAACGCAAGTGATCTTCCTACCCCTCCCATAACCGCGCTTCTTCATTGCCATAATCAGTTATATGGGAGGAATAAGAAAGGCATCTACTATCTTTTAATTTAAAAACTTGGCATATATTATTTCCGAGGCATAATGCTAGTTACTCATCGATTCGATTATTCAGGTTGATTTAAGTTCTCATGCACCAGTCTTGGAGGCTAACCATCCATCACATTATGTGGTGTAACTCATTCTCGAGTTTCATTACACAAACTCGATGGTGGGATGCTATTGATACCCCTTACTTTTGTATAGACCCAACAACCCAATTGGTCCCATCATTGCATTTATCCATGAATACATCAATTCGTCAATAGCATTAACTCACATCGGCTCGAACAATACCAAACCCATATTTGCCCAAAGTCCAATAGGAGACAGCTTCAATCACAATCCTTATTCAACAATGATGCTAATATATAAGCTTCGAGTAGACTATGCCACTAGTTAATCTAAACCTAACTTGGGCATCAAACTATGACAAATAAATAACCAACGAATCACAGTTATATATAAGCAAGTAAAATATACACTACCAAAGTACCTAAGCAAGAAACCCTCTTACAAAACTATAGCCTATTCATTCTCCCTTTATGATTAAAATCCTCTTGATCAATCACCATCTAACTTGAGCATCGAAGATGAGTTAGGGGAGAAAAAATTACTCATCCATGCAAACCTTAAGAGGATATTAGGGGATATGTGATCTCTTTCAACTCCGTGATTTACAGTGTAAGCATGTAAGGTACATAAGCATGTAAGGTACACATCAACTGACACCTTTGAGTTTTTATACCGCGTATAACTATTATATGCAATAAGGCCTTAAAATTTGTATTGCAACAATACTAATGCAGTGATTGATAGCTCCAACTGCTAGTTTTATGGATAATAAAGAGACAAATGTCTTGTGGTTACATCATCTATTGAATTTTCAACAAAAGGAAGAAGTCAGTTCTCGTGTACAACACAAATAATTAAGTTGCATAGCTAGTTAAGGGGGAGACAATAATTGTTTAAGTAGGGGTTAGTTAGTAAATTTAGTCCTTAATTTTTGGGTTAAGTGAATCCCTATTGTATACTCATTTCTCCTTTAACCTCAATAGTATATTCTTTTTTTACTTTTTTGAAATATGTCCATCAAATGTTCTTTCTTCGTCAAAACCCTAAATTTTGTGCCATCTATTTGCATAGCTTCCTCAAATTCAAAGCCCTATAACGACAAAAACTAAAAAAACCACAAAAAGGAACATCTCTTAGGCTAGGGTTTCGTTTCAAATCATATTTCTCACCCATCAAATCAAATTCCTCGGCCATTTTCTTCTGCAATGAAATGTGGAGTGGAAATTTTTAAGGTTAAGGTGTAAAGACCGATTTTCCGACACTATTCAAGAATCACGTCCTAAATCATATATGATGATTAAAGCCCAAAGTCAAATCTAACATACTTATTTTCAATCCAAAATGAATATCTCAGAACCATCCATCAGTAAATAAAACATAAAATTATCCACCACATTCCTTGAAGTCAGCGCAAGTAATCACAGTATACCCAGACATTATATCATCCCACTATTAAAAGAAATATCATACTGTGGAGACGAAAGCCTAGTTTGCAAACCATGTTTGCAAAATTGGGGTTACCTTTAAGCTATATTAATACCTGGGTTTGCAACTTTGTTCGCAAGCCAAACCCCAAATGTCATCATCCATTTCAAAGTTTCCAAAACCCTACTCAGATCGAATCACCAGTTTCAAAGGCAATTTCATATTACTGATATCTCAGAAACTCCATAATGGTTGTCAAACCCTACCTTCGAAGTCGCATGAAAGCTCCAACATCAACATGGACGTTGTATTGTATCAACTTTTAATGTTCATCTCGGAGTTTGGGAAACTAAATATAAAGAGTCTCGTGCACTCAAAATGTAGAAATTAATTTTAATTTCCATTTAACCAACTCAAGATAACCTAGATTTTCTTATTGCATTTCATTTGATTTCAAAAACAAGAAAAACCTTCAATTTAGCGTTTGAAAATCATGTCTTCCCCTGGAAAATTATCGGATTACAAAGAATTCGCCCACAAATTTTCAGTTAACAACCCACAGAATCTCCAATAACAAACTAATGCGAAAGGTTTTTAAAAAGGTGAGGGTTAGGGTAGGGTTTAATGACCTGTTCCTCTGCGATGAACTCAAGAAGCCTCGTCTTGAGCACCGGCCCCTGCCTCCCCCCGCTCCTCGGATTGACGAAAACCACAATCGGCACCTCCGGCACCTCCTCAATGTCATCACCATCCTCGTCGTAGTACCCCTCGACCCTCAGATCCCTATTATCCATCGCATCCGCCATCGCCCTTCTCAGCCTCACCGGGATCGCGATCCTCCTCTTTAGCTCCTGCCTGTCGATCTTCATCACCGGGATCCCACACCCCTGCAAGGATCCGGCGATGGCCGCCTTTAACGCCGCCCTCTTCGACGCCTCCGCCGGCGACTCGGGCTCGGTCGTCGTCAGGCGAGACATCATCTCCCCTTCGCTGTCGCTCCGCTCCTTTCGCCGATCGAACATTTTTATTGGACTGAAACAAAATGTTTTCGGGGGGCTGGAAAAAAATTGGAGGAAAGGGGGAAGATGGAAGAAGAAGCAACCATCGGTGGTTTCTCCTCCTCATTTCGCGCGGAGAATGGGAGGGATAGTCGGGAGTTTATATTTGTACTTAATATATTTTTTTGTCCCCCTAAGCATACCACACTTTTAATTACAAATTTGCCATTGCTTTTTTTTTTAGGGTTTTTTGTATATAGGTCCCAAAAACAAATAATTTGAAAAGAGTCGTTTAAATAATAGCTTTTTAGAGGAGGTCCCCCAATTCATTTAACTCACGTGAAAAGAGTCACTTTCAACAAAATCTGTTTAAAAACGTAACTAGTGCTAACGCGGGTTTAGTTAAGATATAGTGTATGTGAGGTTTAAATCCGATAAACCATTCTTAACCCGATAACTGTATAAATCATGAGCGCCCCTATTGAGCAGCTTAGAGCTCGTGTTGCCGAGCTCAAAAATTAAGCTCTTAGCGAAGCGGGTCTTCGAAGAAGCCTGGATGAACAGTATGCCTCGGGGAAAGCACAGTGGCAGGAGGAGCAAGAAATCCTCAAAGCAATCAATGACAACTTGGTGGGAGGAGACCACTATCAAGCCCGCGCTCAATAAAGTATGCCTTCTTGGATTTGGGACGCAATTTAAGAGAGAGTTTCCACACTCTGGGATCGAATATCGAAGATCTGCACTTTAACCTTGACGAGGATGTGAACTCGGAAGATGATGGCGGAAGTGGCCGCCGTGATGATAAAAATACAGATAGGGTGAAATGAATTACGAGCCTTTTGTATTTTCACCTTTTTTTAGTTAGGTGTAGCTCATTTGTAAGTGATTAATCTTCACAAATACGATGACCAAAAAATATTTTGCCTCGCAAGTATTTTAGAGCTCATACCAATTTGTTGTTGTAACTCGCATTTGGTAGTCTGTTATATTGATCATTATTTGGTGGCTGGAGGAGGAAGAAAGGAGGGAGGGGTATAGCGATCCATTTGTGTTTTCTGTTAGAATAGAAGGAATATTCTCTTTAAATTAACCATGGGAATTCTTTTCATGTGAGCTAGGTGAATTGGGGGACCTCCTGGCAAAAGCTACTAGTTGGGTGACTCTTTTCAAATTATACGTTTTTTGGTGACATATATACGAAAAACCCTTTTTAATACTAGCCTAACCTTTTTTAATCTCCACACTCCACTACATTATCGTCTTCTTCCATCCATCCTTCTCCCCTTATTGAATTGTAGCTCGGGTTTAGGTGTCGTGAGCACTCATATGATTGCTCGGGTTTGAGAACATGATCAATATTTTTTGAAACTTTATCTGTGATGCTCGGGCATGTGATGCTCGGGCATGTGATGCTCGGGCAGATATGGCTCAGCATCATAATTGATGTACAAGGACATTGACCATGCCATTACAAATAAAGCTCGGTATTGAAAGCTTGAGCATATCAATTTTTAGGACTTTAATTAATTTTTATTAGGTTTCATGATCTTTAGATTCGATTGATTTTTTTTGAAATTTTTTGGATTTAATTGAATTCGTTAGATAAGAAGCTAATAGAGAATGATTCAGGGTGAGGAGAAGGAAGCGGATGAGGTGGATGAGTGACATAAGAAGGAGTAGGAGGGGGTAGGCAACAACGGCAAAGGAGTTGGAGGATAAATTGGAAGATAGGCGTAGATTGAGATGGGAAGAAGGCGATGAAGGCAGAGGCTGAAGAGGAGTTGGATGAGAAGATGATAAAATAGGAAGAAGAGACGTGCGTTAAGAAAATTTTGAAAATTAATGTAATATGTTTAGAAGTGCGGACTGTGAAGGAAAAAATGCAAAACAAATAGAAGGACCATGGATAATCAATAAATAAGGGGTACTTCTATACACACAGCTCAAATTTATGTACACACAGACCATTTTACATACCCCCCAAAAAAAATTGTTTTTTTACTTTACACATAACCTCATGTCCCCAATTACTCATCTCCTTTTCAAACCCCACCCCTGAAAAAAAAACTTTTCCTGCCACCATCGACGTGTCTCCGTATCCCCCCTCCCCCTATAACAAACTCACCCACACACAAAACAAAACCATGCACGTGCACATCGATGACCCATCCCCTTCCGTGTACCCTCCCCTCTCCCTCTTCTCCTACCCACGCTTCCTCCCTCCTCCATTGTTGTTGCTACCGCTTCAACGATGAAGGAAGAGGAGAGGGTGAGGAAGGAAGAGCGGAGATGAGGAAGAAGGGTAGAGGGGATGTGATGAGTAATGGGATGGGTCAATGTTGAATGAGGGTGCAAGCGCGATGGAGGGGCTATGTGTTGAATATTGAGTATCATATGCTGGTTTTGATGATGAACAACATATTTGATACTAATATCCTGTTGAGTGTATATGTGTAGACATTGAGCTTTCATGATCAATCAATAAAAAAGCAAGGGAACTTAGAGTCAACAAAGATCATGATGTTCAAGGACAATCAAGACAAGGCAATAAAGAGCAAATTGCATCAAATGCTTATTGTAATATTGTCATTTTGATGTAATTTTTATTTTATATCTTAGTTGTATGTTAAAATCTTTGTTGAAGCTCTCGCACACTTAAAACACACATAAAATGTTTTTAAATGTTTTGAAAATCATTTCCTAAGTTTTTAAAATACTTTTTATGTATTTGTTAGATAGTTGACTACTCTTTGAATAGGAATCGGCTACTTTTTATTGGAAAAAAGTGTGTGCTCACTGTCCTAGAAAAGAGTAGACTACTATTGTTTTGGGAGTCGAATACTGTTGTTTTAGGAGTCGACTACCATTTGTATAGTAGTCGACTACTAGTGCCCAATTAGCATCCCAACGGTACGATTTCTGTCCGTTAAAGGGGCATTTCGGTCAAGATTTTTTACTCGAATGTTCTTCTATTTATTAGTGGGTGTTGCTTGAGTTATAGTTAGCATTAATGATCAATATTCTTAAGAGAAAAAGAGTTTTCAAGTTCAAAAGCTTTTAAGAAAAATCATCATTCATTGACCTATGTTTTAAAGAGATTTCAAGAAACATTCTTGACCAAATTCTAGATCTCAAAGAGCTCCATTCTCGCCTCATTTGGATATCCACTATAGCCACACTAAAATACACAAGAGCTTTAACATTTGGCTATAGGTAAAAAGAGTTGAAAGTATTTTTCCTTCTCACATTTGGTGAGGTGTTTTCTCTCTTAATGAGAGCTGTTGTCTCATTGAGACGTGTTATCCATTATTATACGTGTTGTTTCATTTGGAATGTATTGTAAATCCAAGTGATAAGTGGATTTGTTTCCTAGAAATGACGTGCTGCTAGATGCAGGGGAAGTGCCCTAGACCAAGATAAATTTGGGTGTTTGTGATTGTGACACTCCTTGTGCATATTGTGTACTTGAAATTACTTTAGCTTTCGCATTACTCTTTATTATTGCAAGTTATTATTATTTGTTAGGGTTGAATTCTGCTGATATTTTTTGGCATTAGTGGCACAATAGCTGGAGAGCTCAGTTTGCAGAATCAGAGTTGTTTTTGAGCAGTTTGAGCAAAATGTTGAACATTATGTTCAACATTCGGATCTGGAATAATTGTTCGTATTCAGAAACGCTGCTTTGGTCTACAAATGTGTCGTGGTGATCTCATATCTGATTTGTAACCTAGAATATCGGAGGTTCCTGATTTGATTGATTCCAGATATTGGTGAGATTTTTATACTCCTTACCCGAATTAGTCCTTAATTGATGGAGGTTTGTTGAGAATTTTGGGAATCTGGTTTGTTCCTAAATTGATGGAAGGAAATATTTGCTGAGATTTATTGGTTTTATTTACCAGAAATAGTTCCTATGGGCAAAATATCCGCATAAGATTTGTTTTAATCTTTTTACCCGAAATAGATTCGGTGGTTCCTTGAATATGTGATTCCTTACCCGAAGTGATCCTACAAATATTGGCGGATATTCTGCATTAAAAAGGAAGTTATTTACCTGGATATAGTGGTTTCAAAATCTGGTTGGTTTCATAACTGAATGGTATGTGCGATTGAAGATTTGTGCGGTTGAAGATTTTTTAAATGAATGGTTTCAGATCTTACAGTATTGTTTAGATCTTCTCCAGATATGCTGTTGGATGCAGGTATGCATAAGATTTGCTGACGAAGGTGAATGAAAGGATCAATCCACAACCGAGGTATGAAAGATCTACTAACAAATGAATGTTTATGAAATGTTGTACAAAATGTCATATGAAATGTTGAACGTGCTGTTCTATCTTCTGAGATCTGTTCCCGTGGATTTCTTTGTTGCTGTTTGATTTTAACGGTTGATTGAGGATAGGGCTCGTTGTTAATTTGAAGATAGGAGCTATCGTGTTAGATGGTTTCAGATCCTCTCCTTCAGTTTGGATCGGGTGGTTTTCTCAGTTATATTTGCTGAAGCGGTTTGTAGGTTGGTAAAAGATATTGTTCGGGTTCAGTTTAGTTTCGACTGCTGAAGATCTTGTCTTATCTGATCTATTTCGCCTTGCTGCTCTTGGGTTGTTCGGAAAATCCTCAGTGATTTTACCAGAAGAATGGTTGGCTAACCACATAACTTTGTAGAGCGATGTTAAAAAGTTGGAAGTTGGTTTGAATTGCTTTTTGCTTTTTGCGGAGAACGATTTTCGAAAAAGACGATTGAAGAACTCCGGGAGGAGGCCGACGGCTATGCACGTAGGGATCAAGAGAGTTGATCTAGTCGGTTGTGCAAGGGGAGCTTGCGGGCAAGGGGAGCTTGCCGAGAATACTCCATGGGTTGGTAGAGACCACCCATCACGGTTTGTATTGAGGGGGAGGTTGTTCCTCCTAATAGAATCGCGATAATTAGTGATTGTACTCTTTATTATTGCAAGTTATTATTATTGATTAAGTTAAAATTAGGTAACTCTAATTGATAACTTAGGTTGAATACTAGAGGTTTTTATAATTTTCAAGAACACCATTCACCCCTCCCCCCTCTACTGTTATAATTATGTTCACGCTGGTCCCAACAATATGAAGATGTAGATGATGGCAGAGAAGAAGATGTAGATGAGGGAGGAAGAAGATATGAGGAGGGTTAAGTAGCAAATGTGCATCAACTTTACAGACTTAAACAAAGCTTGCCTTAAAGATATATTCCTAATTCTACATGTCGACTAATTTATGGATAATGCCTTAAGTGTTGGATACATGAGATGGCAAGTAGAACACTAAAGAGGGCTGAATAATGTCGATGATAATTATAAAATCATTTATAAAATTCTACCTAAGTAATTAACTTGTGTGACGGCTCGTATCCATCAGTACGCGTATATTCGTATTCTACGTATTTTCATAAATTAAAAGTATTTTATAATGGTTGGTCATGAGTTTAATATCAAATTGGTTTCAAAATCATTTATAAAAAATATTTTGTAGTATAAATATAGTTATAGCCTATTTTAGTGAGTTCAAGTGCCATCCAATACCCCTAAAAAATTTATATAATAATTTATATTTAATTATTACCGATATAGCCGTATCAATTATTTTTTTATATAAACGTTATCAAAACGATTTCAAATTTCTACCATGTGATTCTATGATCATTTAGTGCTCCCCATATTAATTTCGTAATTTTCTGGAGTCAAATCGACCTAGAACGCGCAAAACCGCGACTTAAACGTTTTGGCCCAAAACTCGTATCTCCGTAGCTCAAACTTCGAAATGGACCTCGTATTCATGATCCTTGCAACGATACAAACCCGTGGATATGTTTTCGTAATTTTTCGGAGTCGTTTAACTTCAGGGGCAAAATCATAATTTGGTTACTAAATTTTACTTATTTCAATTCACTAATTACCTTAACTTAATTACATATTAACTATTCTAATTACACTCTAACTGTCGGCAACCACCCTCCAACTATTTCACGTTTAAGTTTTCTTAAACTTAGTCAAAACCCCTCCCCCACTAATTAATTACTATAATTAATAGCTAATAATGGATATATGAACTCATTAAGCCTATAAATACCCATTAACCTTTAAACCCCCCCTCCACAGCTTAACACTCTCCTCTCCTCTCAGACGAACGCAACGAACCCACGCTCTCAGCTTCCCCTCTCTCCTTCTCTCCTCCGCCACACCCCGACCCCACCACCGGAGCTCGCCGCCTCCGAAAAAGCGCCTCGCCTGCAGCCTCGCCTCGCCTCTCCGCCAGTCTCCCCACGACCGCCTCCTCCTCTGACGAGGCACCCAGCCCGTCGCTCTCTCCCAACAGCTCCCCCTCAGACCCACAAACCCCTCCCCGTTCTCCGACGCCGCCGAAGCCACCACCAGCGCCGCCTCGGAGTGTCGCCGCCCACCTCCAGCTACCCAGCCCGATGTCCGCTTCCCACGACCATGCCAACGCCACCAGGCCCCTCCATCTTCCTCCACCACCGGAGCCCTCCTCCCGCGATCCTCCGCACGAGCCTCCGCCACAGTAGCCTTCTTCATTCGCCTCCCCTGTCGTCACCGCATCGGAGCGCCACCCTCTCTACATCCCCCTCCTCCTTCAAACATACCGAGCACCCCTCCCCTCCAACGTCGTGCACCCACACCCCTACCACAGCGCCGCCGTCTGCTGGCCGCCGTGACCGCCCAAAGCCGCCTTCGCCTCCACCGCACACCGCCAATGCACCTCGCCGCACACGTCCCCACCATTGTCGATCCCCGTTGCATGCTTCGGAGGTGAGAAACAACGTTTTTAATAATAAGTACTAAAATACGTATTGAAATACGTATAAAATAAGTATAGAAAATACATACACCCATAGACTGATCGAAATAAATTCATAGTAAATGGTACATGTCTCAGAAAAATACGCGACAAGGCTTAGAAAATCAGAAACGACGAAACGGACTCGTTGGCGCTAGTTTCATCGCCAAAAGGAAAGTACATCTCCCACAATAATTTTTCAAAGATAAAACCCAACCACGCTATTTTCGATTTAAAATCATATCACCCGATTTTCACGTACACTGACGTACGAGAAAAATATATGTTGTAGTGCTAGTTAATACAGTCGTTTGACCCCTTGTTGGATGAATTCTGACGTACGGTTTGTCCTAAATAAATCTTTGAACATATGTCGTAAAAATGGTTTCTTGATTTAAAATTAGTTTTTGGCTCTTTTAAATTGTTTTAAAATGCTTAATAAATGTTGAAAAATCTTGAAAAATACCTACTAGCCTTAGAAAAATATTTTAAGCTTTTTTAAACTCATTTGCTTAGCTGAAATCATTTCTGTGCTCATTCTCTTATACTATCGCATATTTCCACGTTTCGTTTAATTATTAAATTGAGTCGTGAAGTCGTGAATTTTTATGAGACTATTATACGGACCATTGAGACACCATGGAACCATTGTACGCATCTAATACGATGCAAATAAACTCAAAATAAATGAATGGGCGATGGAACTTCAATATAAATAGATAGTACACGTACTTTTGACTCGGTATTTGACTTGACCCGTGGATTGTGGTAGTCTATGATCACAAGTGTTATGGAGTGATTGGATGTACCCAGCCGAATACGTCCAACACATTACGGTGGTTAGAACTTGACCGTCACCCTATGTGGATAGTGAGCATCGTCACGGATTGGCTCCCGTCACAGGGTGCATGTTAGTCATCTCTCGTATTCTTAGACATGGACTCATCACTAGAATAGGTTGGTTATTAAATATTGCTCTAACCACTTTTTCTACATGTTGCTACAATGTTACAGTTTTGTTATCTAATGCTAAATTGTTACAGGTTGCAAATAGTATTGCAAAATGGCACACAAATGATTAAATTGTTGCATGTTGCAAATTGATGTGAATGTTAAACTGCTATAACTCTTTTAAACTAAATTTATTGCTTGTCTTTAAAGTTCAGCTTGGTTCAATTTTAAATAACTAACGTTTGTTTTGGAGATATCTTGCCGAGTAAATCTCGCTGACGGACATTTCATTTTGTTGTTTTACGAAATTTCCATCAGGTATCGATAGTGAGTTCTCTGAAGACATTTCTACAGAAGTCGAGCCAGCACTCGAAGAATCCGTGGAGTACCTACCCGCTGAAGACTAGACAATTATCTTCTCGACTGCACCTTTAAATATTTGAAATAATGTAATTTGTGTATTGTGTTGATTCAGCCATACTAAGCATATGTTGTACTTTACTTTCAGACGCTTTGGAATTGTAATAATGTCATATGTACTATTTCTTATAAGCATGCAAGATCTTGTCGTTTTCTTTCACAGACGTGTTATTGTGTTTAAGCCAAGGAGGAAGAAAAGAAAAGAAAAAAAGTACTCCTCCTTGTTTTAAGCACATCGCGGGTTCGTTCGTGTCCTCGCTTCATGTAGAATGGGAAGCTGGGCGTGACAACTTGAGTTACCAACTTAATACTAATCAATAATATTACTTGCAAGATAATAGTAATGCAGAAGCTTAAAACAATTGCAGGTACACAATCAATCACAGAGAGAGACAAGCGCAAACAATAACATTTATCCTGGTTCAGGCAACGCTTACTCTACATCCAGCCACACGTCCACACAGGACAAATGATCTACTAATCACGTCTCTAACGAGACAAAGAGTGCAACATGTCCATAATGGACAAACATGTCTCCAATGAGACTAAGAAACACCTCTCCAATGAGAGAATAAAACAGCTCACAAATGTGATAGAAATGTTAGGATCTTGTAAACGACAAGCAAATACTTGAAGGGATGTGGAATATTGTTGCTAAAAATAATCGTTCAATAAAAATTCTTCTAGTAAAGCTTAAGTCTCCCACGGATGTTACTCCAATATGTACTTAATTAACTATAAAATATTACTTGCAATAGAATGAAAAAGTGCAACATAAATTAAACAACTCAGCAAGTAATGAGAGATATGAGATATGAGAGACAATACCAATCACAAACACAGATAGATTTATACGCTCGAGAATAAGGGGGTAAATTTGTCGCGCCCCCGAAAGGTCGCCAATGTACTGGGACGGGCTACGCGCCTCGACGACCCTTCCATATCAAACCTCTGGGTAGGTCGTGGCCTAGCTATCCGTAGCAGGTCAGACCTCGCTACCCAAACTGGGGATGATCCGGGACAGGCTACAGGCTGCGCCCCCGAAAGGTCGCCAAGGGACTAGGACAGGATACGCGCCTCGACGACCCATCCCTATCAAACCTCCGAGGTAGGTCGCGGCCTAGCTATCTGTAGCAGGTAGGACCTCGCTACCCAAACTGGGGATAATCCGGGGCAGGCAACGGGATGCGCCCCCAAAAGTGTAATGCCCTACAAGCTACTGCACAAGTACTAGAGGGGGGGTGAATAGTACTTTAAAATAATAAGGAGTATGATTCCAAATTAAAATGCAAACAACTACCAAATCAATTTGCGGAAGCTAAAATTGAATGACAACACAAAATTAACAACGCTAACAAGAGATGTTACTGGGTTCGGATCCACCCAAGTCTCCCCGACTTGTTCCCGGTGATCCTACGTCCCAACCACCCGGATCCCCTCCGGATACTTGAGTTAGAAACCCTAACTCAAGATTTCCACTATGAAATACTTGTGAAAAACCTCCACAAGTCAAATCATACAAAATGTAATTTGTGACTCCCACAACCCGGGATCACAACCACACTCTCACAACCGAGAGTGAAACTTACAAATCAAATATGAATTGAAATAAAGAAACTTCTTACCGAACAAAATACCTATGCCTTGAGTATTGCTTACGAATTAGGGCAAGGATGATTTTGAGGAAGAAGTGGCACCAAACCCTAGCTCCAAGATGTAGAACAGCGATGGAGAGCTTTGGGGATGTTGGTGACCTAGAATCAAGCACTTGGCTTGGAAGGCTTCACACTCAATGAATCTCTCTTTGGAAGTAAGAGTTAGGAGAGATTATTGAATGGAGGGAATGAGCTTTGAATGAGCTTGGATTGATTTCTCTTGAACTCTAAACTTGCATTAATATCAGCCTTGGCAGCAATGAATGCAGCCCAACAAGTATTTATAGGAATGAAGAGAGAGAGAGAGAAAAACGTTTCAATTAGGGCTCCAACGGCTCTTTTCTGAACCCAACTAGTCGGTCAAAGAACAATCACCGACCGACTAGTTTATCAACTAGTCGGTCGGTCACTGAACGTAAACCGACTAATGAGTAAACTGAGAAAAGATCAAAGTACAGACTAAGGAACTAGTCGGTCTAAGAAGAGTAGCTGACCGACTAGTTTCACAACTAGTCGGTCGGTTACACAACGTGGACCGACTAACAGATAAAACTGAAGTCTGAGAAGAATTAGACTTAGTCGGTCCAAGAACAAATGTTGACCGACTAATTCACTAACTAGTCGGTCACCAAATGAACATAGACCGACTAACAATAAACAGTAAGTATGGTGAAAAATATGGCATGTACAGTAAACTAAACTAGTCGGTCCAAGAAGGAAAGTTGACCGACTAGTTCATCAACTAGTCGGTCGATCAATGAGCACAGACCGACTAATGATAAACAGTAGCTCAAGTGAAAATGTGCATGTTCAGGGAAAGCTCAACTAGTCGGTCACAGAAGCATCACTGACCGACTAGTTCACAGACTAGTCGGTCGGTTAGTCAACTTAGACCGACTAACTGTAAACAGTAAAGAGCTAAGAATTAACTGACAGAAACTAGTCGGTCTAAGAAGCTTGGCTGACCGACTAGATCACCATCTAGTCGGTCAGTTCTTCTTCTTGAACCAACTAACATGCACAAGAAGTCCCTAATCGAAGCGCGAAGCTTCGGGAAGAATTGTATGGACTTCTACTAAGATCCTAGAGCTAAGATATGAGCGTTATGAAGAATTAAAACGTAAGACCTACTCAAGGCTTAACATTCTACGAAAGAAGCTTAAAGACTATAAATTAAACTTGACGATACCGTCTTCAATAGCTTCAATCGAATCTTCATGACTTCTAAATAGGTCCATAAGCTTCAACGAAGCTTTAGGCATACGATCACGTGCTTTGAGAAGTCTTGAGACGTCGTAATTGTTATTCATGTGAATTTGGCGACGATCTCCATAACTGCGCTCACAAAGTGTTAGTTCATATTATATTTATGTTTGTTCATCATCCAAAACCAAATCCGGGGAGTCCAATATCCAACATTCTCCCCCTTTTTGGTGATGACAAACCAACATAAATAATAATCAAAAATAATAATTCAAATGAAATGTACTTACTCCCCCTGCATTGATGACACGTTAATTTCCAATTTAAACAAAAATAATACGCATCAAGCAGACGAGTGAAGTATATTAAATGAGAATCAATTGTTGAATTATTGAAATACCAAATGAAGGTTATTGAAATATCGGATTTGAAAATCCATTTATATATCTTAACTCCCCCTGAATCTAACACATCAAGTTAGATTCTTGGAGAAATGCTTTAAATTTTCATTTGGTACATCGTTATTATTATATCTCTCCCCCTTTGGCATAAGCAAAAAGAGCGGGAGGATAACAACGACAACAACAATGGCCTCAAATTAAAAAGCACGGGAGTCGTAGAATACGACGAAGGCTCAAGTGACACCAAAGAGAAAAATACGAATAGAATCAAGGCGTGTCAAAGATACCAACGTCGAAAAATCGTAAAACGAAATCATCAAAACTCAAATCAATTTAGCGGATTGAGTTATGGAATATACTATCCAATATCAACATTTCTTGGTTAATTTAGTGCATGGAAAACAATTCTATGTTTTCATAGAAGAAATTTCTATTAAACCAAGTGAATATCGTCGAGCGACGAAATCAAACATCAGAGACATAAAAATTATACATTGTACAGAATAATGAAATGTCAACTGATATATATATATATATATATATATATATATATATATATATAATGAAGCAGAGTACATCACCGACATACAACAAAAATACATCATGATATGACAAAATATCCGAGTGTCAACAAAAAAATACATCATCATCAAATATCAAAAAGACATCAAAATGATCCAAAAGACACAGCCACCCACACTATCCTACCCAACAACTCTCACAACTAAATATATCATCCAATGAGTATCAGGAGAGGCCTCGAAGAAACTCAAGAGGCAGCGGGAGGACCAGAAGCAACTGCAGGCTCAGCAGGAGCAGAAGAGGTGACTGGATCAGCAGAGACGTCCGGAAGATCAGCAGGAGGAACGGCTGAAGTGGCAACCTCTGAAGCAGCAACCGTAGTGGCCTCGGGAGCACCAGTCGGAGTATCCACCACAGGAGTAGCGGCAACAGGTGTGCTCTCGGGGGCACCAGCAGAAGAAGCAGCAACAGCATCACCGGAAGTGGAAGCACCAGCAACAGTGCCCTCGGGGGCACGAGTCGAAGCACGACAGAGCTCCTCAACGTCCTCCTCAGCCATGTCATCTAACTCCTCATCCTCAGAAACGGAAGGAGGAAGATCAACACCCAGCAGACGAGCTATACGGCAGACTACCTCCTCGGTACGAGCCAAGCGGGACTCGTGACGATGAAGTATCCGTAGGACTTCATCCAGGGTGGCAGAGGGAGCAGCAGAGGCACTGGCAGAGGCAGGGACAGACGCTGAAGGTGTCGTCCTCTGAACGTGACGAAGCGCCGTAAGAGATTTCTTGACGGCCGTCGCATTCAGGGGAGGACCAAGGGGACGCTCATCGTCACGAGGCAACGTGACACGAAAATGACGAAATACGAGGGTCAACATGCAAGGAAATGGGATATGAGCCGATTTATTGGACTTTCGAATACACTCGAAAGAGTCAATCTTATGGAGTATAATTCGAGCCCAATTAATCGAGCTCCCCATGAAGATCGCATAGATAAGCTTCAAAAATGGCTGGGATGGTAAAGATGAGGAGCCGTACTTGGGAAGCAAGCACGACTTCAGAATCAGATTTAGGACCCACGCATTAGGCTTGAATGATTTAGATGGCACGCCAATCATGGCAGGAGGGATCTGATGGAAAATCTCTGAAAGGATGGTCTGATCAAGAGAAGAAATATCATCTACCGAGATATCAGAAGGAAGAAGGCCAGACGAAGAGATACCCAAAATCTCTCCTAAGATTTCCGCAGTGAGGACTATAGGAGTCCCCAAAACGGTCGTCTCAACAGAGTGGGTCTGATCGTACTGACCCCGGATCCTATTCGCATAGAAAAGCTTAACTAATCTAGGGTAGGGGTGAGGATTCGCCTTCGGGTCATATCGAAGGTAATCGAGAAGACCCGACGACGACAGAAGATCAGCTAACCCTATAAAGTCGCTAAACTGGACGAAATGCTCCAGAAGCAGCGGGCAATGTTTGATACGGTTATATGCCGCGAGACACAAAGGGTCATCGCGACATAAGGAAATATCGACACCGCCCACCGGCATCGGACCCTTTCCCTTAGGCTTACGGGTAGACGTACGAGGGTGGGTGCTAGACTCGGGATGAATAGGAGGAGTGGGTTCCCTATGAGTCTCGATCTCGGGGTTATACTCCGTATCGGAATCGGTAGGAGTATGGAACGAAGAGGCAGAGGCAAGAATTTTGGCCTTAGGCTTAGGCTTGGGTTTGGGTTTCTGTTGACCTTTAGGTCTAGCGGTCGTCGTCCTCTTCTTCTTGAGAGGAGGCGAAGACGACGAAGGAAGGGTGGTCTTGGCTCTACGCTTCGGAGGGGTTGGACGATCGGTATCCGAAGGGTTTTGCTCTACGGTCATCGGAGAGGGGCTAGACGGAGTGATCGGAATACGTGTTCTTGCCATATTCGAAGCAAGACACGGGACAAAGAGATCAAACGAAGAAGCCCTAGCCGAAAAAAAACAAAAAAAATAGCTAAACCCTAAGAACCCTAAAAACCGAGCAAGCCCTAGCTCTAGGAAAGGAAATCTAACCCTAGAAGGAGAAAGATCACCTAGAAGGAGGGGCCGACGGTAGAGATCGACGGAGACGGCCGGAAAATGGCCGGAGAACGATCGGAAGTTGAAGGGTTTTGAGGGGAATCGGGGTTTCGAGCTGGAGGAGAAAGAGAATAGACCGATTAGAATGAGAATAGACCGACTAAAATGAGTTTAAGTCGGTCGAGATCGCAAATTACCAAACAGTCCCTGGCACAACTAGTCGGTCACAGTTCAAGCACTGACCGACTAGATCACGATCTAGTCGGTCGGTCAATGAGCTTGAACCGACTAGTTGTAAACAGTGGCTGAACCAAGATATACTGACAAGATTTAGTCGGTCTGCGTTCATGTACTGACCGACTAGATCTCAATCTAGTCGGTCGGTCACTGAACATGAACCGACTAAAGAGTCAAAAACTTGAAAAACAAGTTCTCTCCACAATACGCTTGGACGATATATCTCAAAACTCTCAATAATCATCTAAACTACCCCATAAAACATCAAAAAACAGAAATTTGACGATTACGCACAAATCGAACGAAAAATCAAGATATCACATAAATTCCCGAAAAATCCAATAATTCTAGCATGAATGAGATATTGCCAAATATAATAGCATGCAAAATTATTGAATGAAACATGAATCCTATATCTCGGATTCACCCATAATCCCCAATTCTCGACGCAACCGCACAAAGGAGTCCTCCTTTAGGGGTTTCGTGAAAATATCGGCGATTTGCTTTTGGGTTTCAACGTACACTAAAATGATGTCCTTTTTAGCAACATGATCATCTAAAAAGTGGTGTCGGACATCTATGTATTTCGAACGGGAATGATGTACCGGGTTCTTGGAAAGACATATTGCACTTTGGTTGTCAACCATGATAGGGCAAGTATCACAATTTATACCAAAGTCTTTAAGTGTGTGTCTCATCCAAAGAACTTGAACACACGCGGCACCGGCGGCAATATATTCCGCCTCGGTGGTTGAAAGTGATACGGAATTTTGCTTCTTGGAAAACCAAGAGACAAGAGAATTTCCTATAAAATGGCAAGTGCCACTAGTACTTTTCCTGTCGGATTTGCATCCCGCATAATCGGCATCACTATATGAGATTAACTCATATGTGCTAGATTTCGGATAAAGTAATCCAAAATCTAAAGTGTAACTTAGATAGCGAAAAATACGCTTTACCGCTACTAAGTGAGATTCCTTAGGTTGAGATTGATAACGAGCACATACGCATACGGCGAACATAATATCGGGCCTACTTGCGGTAAGATAAAGCAAACTACCTATCATACCTCGATATAGACGAATGTCTACATCCTTACCGCCCGTATCTTTATCGAGATGCGTTGTCGTGCTCATTGGAGTCTTTTTCCCGGAAGCACTCTCCATTCCAAATCGCTTTAGCAACTCCACCGTATACTTCGTTTGGTGGATGAAGATTGCATCGTCCATTTGGCGAATTTGGAGACCTAAGAAATACTTGAGCTCACCCATGTGGCTCATCTCAAATTGTTCCTTCATAACATTAGAAAACTCTTCGCAAAGAGCAAAGTTAGTAGCACCGAAAATAATATCATCAACATATATTTGAACTAAAATTATATCATTATTCGCATGCTTAACAAAAAGTGTAGAATCGGCTTCTCCCATTTTAAAATTCAAATCCAAAAAAAAATTCTTTAGGCGATCATACCAAGCTCGAGGAGCTTGTCTTAAGCCGTAAAGCGCTTTCTTTAGTTTGAAAACATGATTTGGAAATTTTTCATTTATGAAGCCCGGAGGTTGAGAAACGTAAACTTCCTCAACAACATCTCCGTTTAAAAATGCACTTTTAACATCCATTTGAAATAATTTAAAATCCTTATGGCATGCAAAAGACAATAATAATCTAATTGATTCTAATCTAGCTACCGGAGCGAAGGATTCTTCGAAATCAATACCTTCCTCTTGTCGATAGCCTTGAGCAACTAACTGAGCTTTGTTCCGGACGACGACTTGGTTTTCGTCGGTTTTGTTCTTGAAGATCCACTTTGTCCCTATGACGGTGTGGTTCTTCGATGGCAATGGAACAAGCTCCCAAACTTCATTTCTCTCGAATTGAATGAGCTCCTCCTCCATGGCTAAGATCCAAGCGCTATCTTCGCATGCTTCATTAATATTCTTTGGCTCTATCGAGGAGGCAAAGGCACAATGAGCGAAGTAGTTCACTTGCGATCTCGTCTTGACACTATCATGGATATTGCCAATGACTTGCTCATGAGGATGGTCACGAACGGTATGAAGCCGTTTGGGAATACCTTGATCACTAGGAACATTCTCAACAACTTCATTAGTTGGGTTAGTCTCAATAGAATCAATAGAATCATTAGACTTAGAATTATCAAGTGAATCACATAAAACATCCATAGAATCATTTTCATTTGAAATTCTAGTTGGAACAAATCCTTCATTAAAAGATACATGAAGCGACTCCTCGATCGTTGAGGTTCGTTTGTTGAATATCCGGTAGGCTTTGCTACGCGAAGAATATCCAACATAAATCCCCTCATCGGATCTTGGATCGAATTTGTCCAAACTACCATATGTGTTCTTAATAAAACATTTCGAACCAAAAACACGAAAATTTTTAACTTGAGGCAACCTACCAAACAACAATTCATAACAAGTTTGTTTAGTGCCGGGCCTCAAAAGTATTCTATTAAACACATAGCAAGCGGTGTGTACCGCTTCCGCCCAAAATTGATGGCCAAGTTGGCTATCATCAAGCATAGTGCGAGCACACTCCACTAGCGTCCTATTCTTTCTCTCAACTACACCATTTTGAGGAGGTGCACGAGGGAAAGAGAAGGTGTGTGTAATACCAACTTCATCACAAAATGTCTCAAAAGACTCATTCTCAAATTCACCTCCATGATCACTACGAATAGTGACAATGGTGGTTCCTAAGAGATTTTGTACTTTCTTAACAAAAATTGTGAAGTTTTCAAAAGCTTCATTTTTATTACACAATGAAAATACCCATGTAAATCTTGAATAGTCATCTACAATGACAAGTCCATACCTTGCATTTCCTAAGGAAGCAACTCTAGTTGGCCCAAATAAGTCTAGATGTAATAGCTCTAGTGGCCGTTTAGTAGAAATGCTTTTCTTAGGTTTAAATGAAGATTTAGGAAGCTTGCCACGTTGACAACAATCACAAAAACTTTTCTTTTCAAAAACAAGCTTCGGAAAACCTTTAATGGAATTTAATTTTGAAAGCTTATAAAGTGTTCCAAAGTTCACATGTCCAAAGCGTCGATGCCATAAGTGTTGTTCACTTGTGTTGGCAACGAGGCATTGTTCATATGACTTAGGAAGATCCAAAATATAAATGTCTTTATGACGAGTTCCGGAAAATAATAATTTATCATTATCTTTTCTTAAAATATGACACAATTCTTTCGCAAAGCTAACTTTGTAACCTTTGTCACAAAGTTGGCTTATTGAAATAAGATTGTGATTTAAACCACTAACAAGATAAACATCACTAATTAGGGGTTTAGAAGGGTTACCCACTTTACCAACACCTATGATGGTTCCGCTCTCGTTGCCTCCAAATACGACGCGGTTTCCATTTGCTATGGGAACCACTCCGGAGAGCAAACTAGCGTCACCCGTCATGTGTTTTGAACACCCGCTATCGAGTATCCAATTTCCCTTGGAGCTTAATTTAAATTTGTTGCTCCTTTTCTTTTTCTTTTCCTTGAGTACCTAAAGATAGAGAATTTCATATCATGGTACCCAAGGTCATTGGGTCCAAAAGATTAGACCTTTGGAAGCCAAGTCCAATTGGACTTAGACTTCCCCACATAATTTCTACTATGCACAACATCCGAAAAATAAGCATTCATATACATTTGTTTTTCGTCCATGCTTGTGTCCTTTGGGCTCCAAATTGTGAAAATCTTAGGAGCCATCATCCTATTGGGTGCATGCATTCGACGTTGATTTCTACGTGATGCATGTTGTGGATAGGCATAAGGAACATGATGGAATGGTGCACGACGAGAATTATTCATATGATGTTGTGGGTGAACATATGCATGTGTGGGAACACGTGCGTGAGGGTGTCTCACATGGTGTGCACGTGCTCGAGAATGTGTTGCATAAAAATCATCATATGTGTGAGATGGTGGAGTAGGACGTGTGTTCCTACGTGGCATGGTATTGGTGTACATATAAGCATGCCCCTTCATTGGAGGTCCACCCAAAGTGGGTTTCTTTCCAAAAGAAGGCGTGGACGAGGTGGAAGCACCATTGGTAGATGAACTACCAATAAAGTGTTTGCTACCACTCGTAGAGTCACCGGAAGTTGGCCTAACAAAAGTAGTGGCCGATTTGGATGGACATCCCATCGTATACCCCAAACCAATGTGATGATTGGCCGGGAGTAAGTCACTTAGGATTTTATCCAAATGGTCCTTACCCTTATTGAATCTATTGATTCGGCCTAATGTGTTCTCATATTTCTCTTTGAGAGAACGCATAGAAGTATCTAGAGTAGATACTTGCGATGTGAGCACATAAACACGAGATTTAAGATTCTCGTTCTCAATACTCAAAGTCGAGTTTTGAGAAGTTAAATCCGCTATCCTATGTTCTTCCGGATCATCTATGCTAACATGTTCAAGTTTAGATTTTAGATCAATAATCTCATTTCTCAACTCTTCAACAACGGTGTCGTTGTTGGTGATGATAGTCTTAGGCGATGTTTGAATGCTAGCTAGGTCATCTTTTACCTTAGTATATCTATTTACTAATTTAGTGTATTTTGACTATAATTGAGAGTTAGCATTCCTAAGTTCATCCATAGTTACATCATCGTTGCCTTCGTCATCACTATCATCGGAAGAGGAGGATCCTTGATCGTGCTCCTCTCTTGCCATGAAACACATGTGCGCTTGCTCCACGTGCTCATCGTCCGACTCTCCGCTTGAAGAATCATCGGAGTCGGTGAAGGTAGCTCCGACAAGTCCCTTCTTGTTTCCTTTCGTGTACTTCTTGGACTTGTCATACTTTGGCGCCTTCCACTTCTCCTTGTGCTTATTGAGGGGACACTCCGCTTTCATGTGTCCCGGATTATTGCACTTGAAACATAAAGGAGAGGAAGAGGCGTTAGTAGAACCAAATTTAGCTTTGTTCTTGAAGTTACCTTTTCGGAAGAAACGGTTGAACTTCTTGGCCATGAGTGCCATGGACTCCAAGTCCAACTCGTTTTCCGAGTCTTCATCATCGGTTGATGTGGATGTGGATGGAGCGGCCTTGAAAGCAATGGCCTTCTTCTTTGGCTCGTCTTGCTTTAGGTAGGACTTCATCTTTTCCTGCAATTTGAGCTTGCTATCCTTGCGTACCTCGTATGACATTAAAGTACCCATTAGTTGAACTACGGTGTACTTGTTCATGTCATTACCTTCCTCGATGGCGAAGGTACGCTTTTCCCAAGAAGAAGGAAGTCCTTCGATAAGCTTCGAACACTTCTCCTTTTGGGTGTAGGATTTGCCAAGAGCCTCTAACTCGTTTATGATGTCGACGAAGCGAGCGTAATACTCCTTCATCTTCTCGCCCTGTTGCATATGAAACATTTCGTAATCTTTGTTTACAACTACGAGTTTAGAGTCTCTTACCCGACTCGTCCCTTCATGAAGAATGAGGAGGGAGTTCCAAATTTGATATGCACTCTTACATGTGCATATCTTATTGAAGTCCTCGGGCTCCAATGCACATTGCAAGGCGTTCATTGCCTTGGCATTGCTTACCTCCGCGGCGACCTCCGCGGTAGTCCATTTCTCGAAGTCTTCTTCTTCGGGCTCGATGTATTCCTTCATTGTGGTCCTCCATAGAGACGCACTCCGGAGGAAGGTTTCCATCCGGCATTTCCAGTACCCGTAGTTGGTACCGTTGAAGAATGGAGGCCTCGTAGAGGAATGTCCCTCCATCACCGAAGATGCTCCTTCACGGTTCCTGAAGGTGTCATAGTTGGAAGGTGGACGCACGGTCTTGTTGTCGTTGGCAGACATAGCTGTGTATCTGGCTCTGATACCAAATGTAATGCCCTACAAGCTACTGCACAAGTACTAGAGGGTGGGTGAATAGTACTTTAAAATAATAAGGAGTATGATTCCAAATTAAAATGCAAACAACTACCAAATCAATTTGCGGAAGCTAAAATTGAATGACAACACAAAATTAACAACGCTAACAAGAGATGTTACTGGGTTCGGATCCACCCAAGTCTCCCCGACTTGTTCCCGGTGATCCTACGTCCCAACCACCCGGATCCCCTCCGGATACTTGAGTTAGAAACCCTAACTCAAGATTTCCACTATGAAATACTTGTGAAAAACCTCCACAAGTCAAATCATACAAAATGTAATTTGTGACTCCCACAACCCGGGATCACAACCACACTCTCACAACCGAGAGTGAAACTTACAAATCAAATATGAATTGAAATAAAGAAACTTCTTACCGAACAAAATACCTATGCCTTGAGTATTGCTTACGAATTAGGGCAAGGATGATTTTGAGGAAGAAGTGGCACTAAACCCTAGCTCCAAGATGTAGAACAGCGATGGAGAGCTTTGGGGATGTTGGTGACCTAGAATCAAGCACTTGGCTTGGAAGGCTTCACACTCAATGAATCTCTCTTTGGAAGTAAGAGTTAGGAGAGATTATTGAATGGAGGGAATGAGCTTTGAATGAGCTTGGATTGATTTCTCTTGAACTCTAAACTTGCATTAATATCAGCCTTGGCAGCAATGAATGCAGCCCAACAAGTATTTATAGGAATGAAGAGAGAGAGAGAGAGAAAAACGTTTCAATTAGGGCTCCAACGGCTCTTTTCTGAACCCAACTAGTCGGTCAAAGAACAATCACCGACCGACTAGTTTATCAACTAGTCGGTCGGTCACTGAACGTAAACCGACTAATGAGTAAACTGAGAAAAGATCAAAGTACAGACTAAGGAACTAGTCGGTCTAAGAAGAGTAGCTGACCGACTAGTTTCACAACTAGTCGGTCGGTTACACAACGTGGACTGACTAACAGATAAAACTGAAGTCTGAGAAGAATTAGACTTAGTCGGTCCAAGAACAAATGTTGACCGACTAATTCACTAACTAGTCGGTCACCAAATGAACATAGACCGACTAACAATAAACAGTAAGTATGGTGAAAAATATGGCATGTACAGTAAACTAAACTAGTCGGTCCAAGAAGGAAAGTTGACCGACTAGTTCATCAACTAGTCGGTCGATCAATGAGCACAGACCGACTAATGATAAACAGTAGCTCAAGTGAAAATGTGCATGTTCAGGGAAAGCTCAACTAGTCGGTCACAGAAGCATCACTGACCGACTAGTTCACAGACTAGTCGGTCGGTTAGTCAACTTAGACCGACTAACTGTAAACAGTAAAGAGCTAAGAATTAACTGACAGAAACTAGTCGGTCCAAGAAGCTTGGCTGACCGACTAGATCACCATCTAGTCGGTCAGTTCTTCTTCTTGAACCAACTAACATGCACAAGAAGTCCCTAATCGAAGCGCGAAGCTTCGGGAAGAATTGTATGGACTTCTACTAAGATCCTAGAGCTAAGATATGAGCGTTATGAAGAATTAAAACGTAAGACCTACTCAAGGCTTAACATTCTACGAAAGAAGCTTAAAGACTATAAATTAAACTTGACGATACCGTCTTCAATAGCTTCAATCGAATCTTCATGACTTCTAAATAGGTCCATAAGCTTCAACGAAGCTTTAGGCATACGATCACGTGCTTTGAGAAGTCTTGAGACGTCGTAATTGTTATTCATGTGAATTTGGCGACGATCTCCATAACTGCGCTCACAAAGTGTTAGTTCATATTATATTTATGTTTGTTCATCATCCAAAACCAAATCTGGGGAGTCCAATATCCAACAAAAAGGTCGCCAAGGGACTGGGACATGCAACGCGCCTCGACAACCCTTCCATATCAAACCACCAAGGCAGGTCACGGCCTAGCTATACGTAGCAGGTCGGACCTTGCTACCCAAACCAGGGATGATCCGGGGCAGGCTATGGGCTGTGCCCCCGAAAGGTCGCCAAGGGACTGGGACAGGATATGCGCCTCGACGATCCTTCCCTATCAAACCTCTGGGGCAGGTAGCGACCTAGCTATCTGTAGCAGGTCGGACCTCACTACCCAACCCGGGGATGATCCGGGGCAGGCTACGGGTTGCGCCCCCAAAAGGTCGCCAAGGGACTGGGACAGACTACGCACCTCGACGACCCTTCCCTATTAAACCTCCGGGGCAGGTCGCGGCCTAGATATCCGTAGTAGGTTGGACCTTGCTAACCAAATCGGGGATGATCCGGGGTAGGCTACAGGCTGCACCCCGGAAAGGATGCCAATGGACTGTGACTGGCTACGCGCCTCGACGACCCTTCCCTATCAAACCTCCGGGGCATGTCACGGCCTAGATATTCATAGCAGGTCAGACCTCGCTACCCAAACCGGGGATGATCCGATGTAGGCTACGGGCTGCGCCCTGAAAGGTCGCCAATAGACTAGGACAAGCTATGCGCCTCGATGACCCTTCCCTATCAAACCTCTAGGGCAGGTCGCGGCCTAGCTATCCGTAGCAGGTCGGACCTCTCTACCCAAACCGGAGATGATCTGGAGCAGGCTACGGGCTGTGCCCCCGAAAGGTCGCCAATAGACTGGGACAGGCTATGCGTCTCGACGACCCTTCCCTATCAAACCTCCGGGGGCAGGTCGCGGCCTAGCTATCCGTAGCAGGTCGGACCTCGCTAACCAAACTGGGACTGGAACAGGTTACACACCTCGACGACCCTTCCTTATCAAACCTCCGGGGTAGGTCGCGACCTAACTATCCGTAGCAGGTCGGACCTCGCTACCCAAACCAGGGATAATCTGGGGCATGCTACGGGCTGTGCCCCCAAAAGGTCCCAAGGGACTAGGACAGTCTATGCGCCTCAACGACCCTTCCATATCAAACCTCCGAGGCAGGTCGCGGCCTAGCTATAGTAGAAAGTCGGACCTCGCTACCCAAACCGGGGATGATCTAGGGCAGGCTACGGGCTGTGCCCCCGAAAGGTCGCCAAGGGACTGGGATAAGCTACGCATCTCGACGACCCTTCTCTATCAAGCGTCCGGGGCCTAGCTATCCGTAGTAGGTCGGACCTCGCTACCCAAACCGACGATGAACTGGGGCAGACTACGGACTGCGCCCCAAAAAATTGACAGGGGCTTGGGACAGGCTACGCGCCTCGACGACCGAACCCCAAGAGATCTGGGGCAGGCTACGCGCTGCACCTCCGAAAGGTCGCCCAAGGGTATGTATCTGTTACATTATAGGTGAGGATATGTAATGATGCCTACGACCCCACTGGTCGGACCAATACTTGGTCCGGCACCAACAGAAGCTATCTACTCAACATTCCACATTTCCTCGACCCTAAGCTCGTCCATGTCGAAAGTTGGCGGCATACACATACAAAGATGGACAATGCGCATGAACAACAAGCAAAGAAATTTTTTGAAATTCCAATTCATTATATTTACACTAACTTTACAAAAGTCTGGCCCGGCCCTAAGGTCGGCCATACATTGGCACCCCCCCCCCCAATTATGGAGCCTCCACTCGGTCGCCACCTCCCTGGACCTGAACGGCCACCCATTCTTTCACCTGTTTGCCGCCGGCCGGAGCCCTGTCTGTTCGTAAACAGCCGGGATGGAAGTCTCCCCTTGTCATCAGAGGCCGTCGACAACATGAAAAAGTCAATCTCCCGGTTGGGGTAAAGCTTCCCCAATCCTTTCTTGATACTCTTAAAGCCCACCTCTAGGCCCTCATCGAAACCCTCTGCCCTGATTTCCGTTAGAACGGGGACGAACTCCCGGAGCTGATACTGGCAGACGGCCTCCTCCTTGATCGCCTCGAGGCCTATCTTCTCCAGCTCTGCTGCTCGCCTCTCAAGGTCGGTGGTCCTCTTCAAGCTGGCCTCCTTCTCCTGGGCCAAGACGTTCTCAATAGCGAACATCTGGGCCTCTTCGTCCTTGGCCTTCTGCTCTGCCTCCTCCTTAATTTTCTCCAGCTCGGTGTGTCACGTCCCGCTACCCCAAATAAGGGGGATCGGCGTGACAAGCCGCGGTATTAGGAATACCCAGCGCTAATATGTAAACTAAATGACTCGCAGGCCACTGCAACCACTGAGGAAACACAGGTAGTAGAGTACGAACTGAAAAAAACAGAACAGTACATCTCCAACATAAAAGAAAGTACAAGGTACCACAACACAGGTAGCAAAGTAAAGTACTACAATCAGAACACCCAGACGTCACAGAGCACCATAACTATGCAACTAGTACCGTACAAGTCCACTGCACAACCCCAAACAGCAAAAGCTCCCCAAAAGTACAACACAACCCTACGGGTACAAAGGGAACAGGGGTACACAACACCGCTACCATCCCATACCCACCCCAAGCTACACCGCAAACCCATACTAACTACAGACTCTACGGACCCTGCTGAGACGAGCTGTCCTCCGGGGTCTCCACTCCCAGACCCGCCGCCTGAGAACTAGTACCTGTACCTGTGGGGGGAAGGACACGTCACAGCGTGCCCAGTAGGAACTCCACAACTCTACTACTCTAATCATAGTGCACGACAATGAAGCACAACAGGAAAAGGCATCACATTCCAGAGTTACTGTTTTTTGTGTGTCTTTATAGATTAGTTTTCATGCATGAATTCGAAACCTCAGTAACGGGTCAGACATCGGGGACTGGACCTCACCCGGTAAGGTGGGTGGAATGCTACGACTTCCCGAGACAAGCTCTTACGAAAGAAGCCGTTCACCAACACAACCAACTCAACTACGACCACACCAACTCCCCGCCGCGAGGGCCCGTCAGGAGTGGTCCACAACCCAGCAGTCCATCCCCGCATGCCCACTCGTTACCGTTGTTTCCCCCCAACCCTCCTAGGGTCCTTACCCACTTCGAGTGGAACAAGATATCCCTAGGTTATCTTTTAACTATTCATTAATCCTAGGGTGAAGTATGTAAATGATGTCCAAATTCAACTTGCATGTTCCATAAGCCATGTATCATAACCTCATTGATCATACACAATTTCTCATGGGTAATACATGTCATACAAATTAAAAATGCCATTTTCCAAGTTTCTTCAATCTCAAGTTCATTCAGGCATTTTAACAAACACTTAATGAGCGCCACATAAATGAAGAGAATCATATCATCAATTTTTGTAACCAATAGCATAACTAATCTTACATACATGCATCAACATCATTCATGCATTTGGAGTGAAAAATTAGCAATATCACACATTTCCAACTTCACTCAACACCATCCAGCATACTGAAATTGCAAGAACAGCTAGAAAGATAGCATTTTTAACCCATTTCTAGTGTGAATTTGACAAAACTCAAAGAATTAAAGTTGGATATATTGCAGTCTTGAGTTCACCCATAAAATTTCAGACAACAATATGAAGTATTGGATTTATAGTGAATTATTTAGTCAAGTGTGTCAAAACTGTTCTGCAGACAGATTTCTGGACCTGTCTTCAAAGCAAAATTTAAGCATCTTGGAGCCAGAATTACAACATATGAGCAATCTAATGAACTTTTAGAAAATCTTGTTAGCTTTCCAACAAGACCAAAATCAACAAAATCCATAAAGTATGCAGGTAGTTATGCTCATTTTTCTGAACTATGTACAGCTTGGCAGATTTTTAGACATCTTGCAAGTAATGAATTCTTTCTCCTGCTTATTGAACTCAACATATGACAAATTTTATATGAATTTGGGGTAGAACTTCAAGATCTATACCTACGTATTTTTTTCAGAAGGTGATTCCAACTACAAAAATAAAAATCGAAGTACAAACACACATGCAAAATTCTGTTTTTCAGGAGAGGGTGACATGCAAGCAAATACAAGGGAAAAATTGCATCTTTGGGGCTATTGCCCCTATAAAACATGACATCAACTACAACTACAACTAGAGGGAGAGGATTGAAGAGCTCCTACCTATGAAGGGCTTCAAGAAAGGGTAGGGCTAGCTTGGAGTCCTCTCATTCTCCTTCTCCTTTCTCCTTTCTCTTCTCTTTCTTTCTTTCTTTGTTTTTGTTTTTGTTTTGTTCTTGGCTCAAAATTTCGGCCACACACACATGAAAACAATGAAGGGGAGTTAATACTTGGAAGAGTGTGGAATGGGAAAGAATTTGGAGGAAGAATGTGGAAGAATGTGGAGGATATCCTTAATTAAGAAGTTATCTCTTAACCCTTTAACTATTTACAAGTTTGCCATTATTCTTTTTCATTTTTTTGTTTTATACTGGCCCTCCAAACTATTACAAGTTTGCCATTACAAATAATCTCACCTCCCTTTTTGCACAAAAACCCCTTGACTTTTCGAAATTTGCCTTTAAGCCCAATTTTGCAATGCTACCCTCATTTGGGTACAAATGAGAAATTTAGGGGCAAAGTGCAAAACTCTCTATTCCATGGGCTAGCATGCATACATACAAGGAGTCTAGTGCCAATTTAGTATTTCCACACTAGGGTTGTTACACGGTGATTGTCACCTTCTGGATCACATAATATCTCCGGAGTTTCGTCAACTTCTCCTCCATAGCCTTCAGCTTCCCTTCGGCTTCCTTCTTCATGGCCTCGAGCTTGGCCGCCTTCCTCCCAAGGGCCGCCTCGGCTTTGTTCATCACCACAGTGTGACGTTGGAGGGACACCAACGCTGCGACCGTCTATAAAAGGAACCAAAGGCATGAGCGTGACTAACAGAAGAGTGGAGCAGTACCTTGAATAAAGAAAGCGACGAACCTGCATGATGTGCCAGATGGCTGTGTCGCAGAGCCGCTCGGCATCGAGGTTTGCCAAGAACTCCTGGTCCATCGGCAGTGTGCTGTTCTCGGCCAGGCGGACCACTAACCCGGCCTCATCAAAGACTTGTAGAGATATGATGCCCTCGAGGCTATTTATCTCTGTGTGAATAGCACAAACGTTTTGTTTGAAATAACAGTAAGCTGTTTGGTAATAATTTATCTAAGTTATATTATAATGTAGTTAACATTAGATATCAACTTAGGTAAAGTCATGAGACTTAATGCAAAGGTCAAACAGGTATCGAGATGAGTATCTCGATCATGGAGAAATGTTTGACCGTCTGTAGCATAAGTTAAAAGGGTCCGTGGTCGTAGATGCTTCGAGACAAGGATATCGAAACATCGGATAGACCATTGTGTATTAGTCTTCACCGTTAAGCGATGGCGATGATCTCATGATCGTTCGACTTGGCGAAGTCGGAGACGAGACACAGGTGCTCATTAGAGAATGAGTTCACTGAACGATCCACGAGATTTATCATATGGTTATATTGACCAATCTGTCAATGATAACTCTTAGTGATGATAGGCAAGTTGGTCTTTTGACTTGAGGTCATTTTACGAACCTGTGTGTGGACGGTGGCACTTAGATCACTTACCTAGCTTCGAGGCTAGGCCTATCGAAAGGTCTTTGATTGTGTGTCACTTGAAGCGTACGAGGAGAGTAATGACCAAGAGAGGATTCGTCTCTCCCGGTCAATGGGAGTTAATGTCGTAGAGTTAGTTCGATCTTTAGTAAAATCTCTGTGCAGAGTATGTTGGAAGAAGTACAACATTAATTGACTAAAGATCGATAGAAACTAACCGGAGTCAAGTTATTGGGGTTGACAGTTTGACCGTACCCTAGACTTGATCTATACGACATAGCTTAGACGAAGAGACTATAACTGCGGAACTCATCACGGACACAGTTAGGGTGGTCCCGACAATACTCATGTCGATGAGTCAACCACATAATGATGATTCTGAAGCAGGGACAGCAACCACTGCTCGTGGTCACTGTGTAATGCCCTACAAGCTACTGCACAAGTACTAGAGGGGGGGGGGTGAATAGTACTTTAAAAATAACAAGGAGTATAATTCCTAATTATAGTGCAAACAACTACCAAATCAATTTGCGGAAGCTTAAATTGAATGACAACAACAAAATTAACAATGCTAACAAGAGATGTTACTGGGTTCGGATCCACCCAAGTCTCCCCGACTTGTTCCCGGTGATCCTACGTCCCAACCACCCGGATCCCCTCCGGATACTTGAGTTAGAAACCCTAACTCAAGATTTCCACTATGAAATACTTGTGAAAATCCTCCACAAGTCAAATCATACAAAATGCAATTTGTGACTCCCACAACTCGGGATCACAACCACACTCTCACAACCGAGAGTGAAACTTACAATTCAAATATGAAATGAAATAAGAAAAACTTCTTACCGAACAAAATACCTATGCCTTGAGTATTGCTTACGAATTAGGGCAAAGATGATTTTGAGGAAGAAGTGGCACCAAACCCTAGCTCCAAGATGTAGATCAGCGATGGAGAGCTTTGGGGATGTTGGTGACCTAGAATCAAGCACTTGGCTTGGAAGGCTTCACACTCAATGAATCTCTCTTTGGAAGTAAGAGTTAGGAGAGATGATTGAATGGAAAGAGTGAGCTTTGAATGAGTTTGGAATGAATTCTCTTGATCTCTAAACTTGCAATAATATCAGCCTTGGCAGCAATGAATGCAGCCCATCAAGTATATATAGGATAGAAGAGAGAGAGAGAGAGAGAAAAACGTTTCAATTAAAGCTCCAACGGCTCTTTTCTGAACCCAACTAGTCGGTCAAAGAACAACCACCGACCGACTAGTTCATCAACTAGTCGGTCGGTCAATTAACGTAAACCGACTAATGGGTAAACTGAGAAAAGATCAAAGTACAGACTATGGAACTAGTCGGTCTAAGAAGGGTAGCTGACCGACTAGTTTCACAACTAGTCGGTCGGTTACACAACTGTGACCGACTAACAGATAAAGCTGAAGTATGAGAAGAAATAGAATTAGTCGGTCCAAGAACAAATGTTGACCGACTAATTCACCAACTAGTCGGTCGCCAAATGAGCTTAGACCGACTAACGATAAACAGTAAGTATGGTGAAAAATTTGGCATGTACAGTAAACTAAACTAGTCGGTCTAAGAAGGAAAGTTGACCGACTAGTTCATCAACTAGTCGGTCGATCAATGAACACAGACCGACTAATGATAAACAGTAGCTTAGGCTCAAATGTGCATGTACAGGGAAAGCTCAACTAGTCGGTCACAGAAGCATCACTGACCGACTAGTTTATAAACTAGTCGGTCGGTGAGTCAACGTAGACCGACTAACTGTAAACAGTAAAGAGCTTGGAAATGACTGAGAAGAACTAGTCGGTCCAAGAAGCTTTGCCGACCGACTAGATCACCATCTAGTCGGTCAGTTCTTCTTCTTAAACAAACTAACATGCACAAGAAGTCGTGAATCGAAGCGTGATGCTTCGAGAAGAATTGTATGGACTTCTACTAAGATCCTAGAGCTAAGATATGAGCGTTATGAAGATTTAAAACGTAAGACCTACTCAAGGCTTAACATTCTACGAAAGAAGCTAAAGACTATAAATAAAACTTGACGATACCGTCTTGAATAGCTTCAATCGAATCTTCATGACTTCTTAATTGGTCCATAAGCTTCAACGAAGCTTTAGGCATACGATCACGTGCTTTGAGAAGTCTTGAGACGTCGTAATTGATATTCAAATGAATTTGGCGACGATCTCCATAACTGCGCTCACAAAGTGTTAGTTCACGTTATATTTATGTTTGTTCATCATCCAAAACCAAATCCGGGGAGTCCAATATCCAACATTCTCCCCCTTTTTGGTGATGACAAACCAACATAAATAATAATCAGAAATAATAATTCAAATGAAATTTACTTACTCCCCCTGCATTGATGACACGTTAATTCCAATATAAACAAAAATAATACGCATCAAGCAGACGAGTGAAGTATATTAAATGAGAATCGATTATTGAATTATTGAAATACCAAATGAAGGTTATTGAAATATCGGATTTGAAAATCCATTTATATATCTTAACTCCCCCTGAATCTAACATATCAAATTAGATTCTTGGAAAAATGCTTTAAATTTTCATTTAGCACATCGATATTATTATATCTCTCCCCCTTTGGCATAAGCAAAAAGAGCGGGAGGATAACAACGACAACAACAATGGCCTCAAATAAAAAGCACGGGAGTCGTAGAATACGACGACGGTTCAAGTGACACCAAAGAGAAAATACGAATAGAGTCAAGGCGTGTCAATGAAACCATAGTCGAAAATCGTAAAACGAAATCATCAAAACTCAAATCAATATTACGGATTGAGTTATGAAATCTACTCTCCAATAACAACATTCTTGGTTAATTTAATGCATGGAAAACAATTCTATGTTTCCATAGAAGAAATTTCTATAAAACCAAGTTAATATCGTCGAGCGACGAAATCAAACATCAGAGACATTTAAAAAAAATTATAAATTTTGCACAATATAATGAAATGTGAACTGCGATGTATATATATATAAAATGTGAAACAGAGTACATCACCGACATACCAAACATCGATCGACTGATCGGGGCACAAAAATACATCATCATATCACAAGATATCGGAGTGTCAACAAAAATACACCATCATCAAACGACATCCAAATACATCATCAAAAATATCAAAAAGAAACATCAAAATGACCCAAAATACATAGCCACCCACACTATCCTACCCAACAACTCTCACAACTAGATATGTCATCCAAAGAGTATCGGGAGAGGCCTCAAAGAAACTCAAGAGGCAGCGGGAGGATCAGAAGCAACTGCAGGCTCAGCAGGAGCAGAGGAGGTGACTGGATCAGCAGGAACGTCCGGAAGATCAGCACGAGCGACGGCAGAAGTGGCAACCTCTGGAGCAGCAACCGTAGTGGCCTCGGGAGCACCAGTCGGAGTATCCACCACAGGAGTGGCGGCAACAGGTGTGCTCTCGGGGGCACCAGCAGACGAAGCAGCAACAGCAGCACCGGAAGAGGAAGCACCAGCAGCAGTACCAGAAGGGCCCTCGGGGGCACGAGTCGAAGCACGAAAAAGCTCCTCAACATCCTCCTCAGCCAACTCATCCAACTCCTCATCCTCAGAAACGGAAGGAGGAAGCTCAACACCCATCAGACGAGCCATACGACAAACTACCTCCTCGGTACGAGCCAAACGAGACTCGTGACGACGAAGTAACCGTACGATATCATCAAGGGTGGCAGAGGGAGCAGCAGGGGCAGAGGCAGACGCAGACGCAGAAGGTGTCGTCCTCTAAACGTGGCGAAGCGCCGCAAGAGATTTCTTGACGGCCGTCGCGTTCAGGGAAGGACCAAGGGGACGCTCATCGTCACGAGGCAACGTGACACGGAAGTGACGAAACACGAGGGTCAACAAGCAAGGAAATGGGATATGAGCCGATTTACTGGACTTGCGAATACACTCGAAAGAATCAATCTTATCGAGTATAATGCGAGCCCAATTAATCGAGCTCCCCATGAAGATAGCATAGATACGCTTCAGAAAGGGCTGGGACGGTAGAGATGAGGAGCCGTACTTGGGAAGCAAGCACGACTTCAGAATCAAGTTTAGGACCCACGCATTCGGCTTGAAAGATTTAGATGGCACGCCAATCATGGCAGGAGGAATCTGATGGAAAATCTCTGAAAGGATGGTCTGATCGAGGTAAGAAATATCGTCAACAGAGATACCAGAGGGGAGGAGGCCAGACGAAGAGATACCCAAAATCTCTCCTAAGATTTCCGCTGTGAGGACTATAGGAGTCCCCAAAACGGTCGTCTCAACAGAGTGGGTCTGATCGTACTGACCCCGGATCCTATTCGCATAGAAAAGCTTCCCTAATCGAGTGTACGGGTGAGGGTTCGCCTTCGGGTCATAACGAAGATAATCGAGAAGACCTGACGACGAAAGAAGATCAGCTAACCCAATGAAGTCACTGAACTGGACAAAATGCTCCAGAAGCAGTGGATAATGCTCGATACGGTTGTAAGCCGCGAGACACAACGGGTCGTCGCGACACAACGAGATATCGACACCGCCCACCGGCATCGGAGCCTTTCCCTTAGGCTTACGGGTAGACGTACGAGGGTGTGTGCTAGACTCAGGATGGGTAGGAGGAGTGGGTTCCCTATGAGTCTCTGTCTCGGGGTTATACTCCGTATCGAAATCGGTAGGAGTATGGAATGAAGAACGAGAGGCAAGATCTTTGGTCTTGGGCTTAGGCTTGGGCTTGGGTTGACCTCTAGGCTTGGCGGTCGTCGTCCTCTTCTTCTTGAGAGGAGGCGAAGACGACGAAGGTTGGGTGGTCTTGGCACGGCGTTTCGGAGGGGTTGGATGCTCGGGATCCGAAGGGTTTTGTTCTACGGTCATCGACGAGGGGCTAGAGGGAGTGATCGGGATTCGTGTTAGGGTCATAATCTCGGCACAACACGACATAAGAGATCGAACAAAGGAACCCTAGCCGGAATGAGAATGAAACCCTAGAAACCCTAGAACGAAAATAATTCGAAAAACCTAACCCTAGAGCACAAACCGAACCCTAGGTAGCTAGGAGATGAGAGGAAATCACCTAGAAGGAGGGGCCGACAGTGGAGATCGACGGAGATGGCCGAAAAACGGCCGGAGATCGATCGTAATTCGAAGGGGCACGAGAGAGGTCGGGGTTTTGAGCTGAGGGAGAAGGGGTTTGGATCGATTAGAATGAAAACAAACCGACTAAACATGGTTTAAGTCGGTCGAGATCGCGAAAGACCAAACAGTCCCTGGCACAACTAGTCGGTCACAGTTCAAGCACTGACCGACTAAATCACGATCTAGTCGGTCGGTCAATGAGCTTGAACCGACTAGTTGCAAACAGTGGCTGAATCCAAGTTTAACTGACAAGAGTTAGTCGGTCTGCGTTCATTTACTGACCGACTAGATCTCAATCTAGTCGGTCGGTCAGTGAACATGAACCGACTAAAGAGTTAAGATGGAGAGGAAACTCAAAAAGCTTGACTTAGTCGGTCTAAGTTCTTCTACTAACCGACTAGATGGGAATCTAGTCGGTTGGTGGTTGAACTGAAACCGACTAAAAGAGTCCAAAAGTTGATAATCAAGTTCTCTCCTCAATACACTTGGACGATATATCGCAAAACTCTCAATAATCATCTAAACTACCCCATTAAACATCGAAATCTTAAATACGGCATTCAAAACATGAATTCGAGCAAAAATTCAAAATATCACAAAAATTCCCGAAAAATCCAATAAGTCTAGCATGAACGAAATATTTCGAAATATAATAGCATGCAAGATTATTGAACGAAACATGAATCCTATATCTCGGATTCACCCATAATCCCCAATTCTCGACGCAACCGCACAAAGGAGTCCTCCTTTAGGGGTTTCGTGAAAATATCGGCGATTTGCTTTTGGGTTTCAACGTACACTAAAATGATGTCCTTTTTAGCAACATGATCATCTAAAAAGTGGTGTCGGACATCTATGTGTTTCGAACGGGAATGGTGTACCGGGTTCTTGGAAAGACATATTGCACTTTAGTTGTCAACCATGATAGGGCAAGTATCACAATTTATACCAAAGGCTTTAAGTGTGTGTCTCATCCAAAGAACTTGAGCACACGCGGCACCGGCGGCAATATATTCCGCCTCGGTGGTTGAAAGTGATACGAAATTTTGCTTCTTGGAAAACCAAGAGACAAGGGAATTTCCTATAAAATGGCAAGTGCCACTAGTACTTTTCCTGTCGGATTTGCATCCCGCATAATCGGCATCACTATATGAGATTAACTCATATGTGCTAGATTTCGGATAAATTAATCCAAAATCTAAAGTGTAACTTAGATAACGGAAAATACGTTTTACCGCTACTAAGTGAGACTCCTTAGGTTGAGACTGATAACGAGCACATACGCATACGGAAAACATAATATCGGGCCTACTTGCGGTAAGATAAAGTAAACTACCTATCATACCTCGATATAGACGAATGTCTACATCCTTACCACCCGTATCCTTATCAAGATGCGTAGTCGTGCTCATTGGAGTCTTTTTCCCGGAGGCACTCTCCATTCCAAATCGCTTTAGCAACTCCACCGTATACTTCGTTTGGTGGATGAAGATTGCATCGTCCATTTGGCGAATTTGGAGACCTAAGAAATATTTGAGCTCACACATGTGGCTCATCTCAAATTGTTCCTTCATAACATTAGAAAACTCATCGCAAAGAGCAAAGTTAGTAGCACCGAAAATGATATCATCAACATATATTTGAACTAAAATTATATCATTATTCGAATGCTTAACAAAAAGTGTAGAATCGGCTTCTCCCATTTTAAAATTCAAATCCAAGAGAAAATTCTTTAGGCGATCATACCAAGCTCGAGGAGCTTGTCTCAAACCGTAAAGGGCTTTCTTTAGTTTAAAAACATGATTTGGAAATTTTTCATTTATGAAGCCCGGAGGTTGAGAAACGTAAACTTTCTCAACGACATCTCCGTTTAAAAATGCACTTTTAACATCCATTTGAAATAACTTAAAATCCTTATGGCATGCAAAAGACAATAATAATCTAATTGATTCTAATCTAGCTACTGGAGCGAAGGATTCTTCGAAATCAATACCTTCCTCTTGACGGTAGCCTTGAGCAACTAACCGAGCTTTGTTCCGGACGACAACTTGATTTTCGTCGGTTTTGTTCTTGAAGATCCACTTTGTCCCTATGACGGTGTGGTTCTTCGATGGCAATGGAACAAGCTCTCAAACTTCATTCCTCTCGAATTGAATGAGTTCCTCCTCCATGGCTAAGATCCAAGCGCTATCTTCGCATGCTTCATTAACATTCTTTGGCTCTATCGAGGAGGCAAAGGCACAATGAGCGAAGTAGTTCACTTGCGATCTCGTCTTGACACTATCATAGATATTGCCAATGACTTGCTCATGAGGATGGTCACGAACGGTATGAAGCCGTTTGGGGATACCTTGATCACTAGGGACATTCTCAACAACTTCATTAGTTGGGTTAGTCTCAATAGAATCAATAGAATCATTAGACTTAGAATTATCAAACGAATCACATAAAACATCCATAGAATCATTATCATTTGAAATTCTAGTTGAAACAAATCCTTCATTAAATGAGACATGAAGCGACTCCTCGATCGTTGAGGTTCGTTTGTTGAATATCCGGTAGGCTTTGCTACGCGAAGAATATCCAACAAAAATCCCCTCATCGGATCTTGGATCGAATTTGTCCAAACTACCATACGTGTTCTTAATAAAACATTTCGAACCAAAAACACGAAAATGTTTAACTTGAGGCAACCTACCAAACAACAATTCATAACAAGTTTGTTTAGTGTCGGGCCTCAAAAGTATTCTATTAAACACATAGCAAGCGGTGTGTACCGCTTCCGCCCAAAATTGATGGCCAAGTTGGCTATCATCAAGCATAGTGCGAGCACACTCCACTAGCGTCCTATTCTTTCTCTCAACTACACCATTTTGAGGAGGTGCACGAGGGAAAGAGAATGTGTGTGTAATACCAACTTCATCACAAAATGTCTCAAAAGACTCATTCTCAAATTCACCTCCATGATCACTAGGAATAGTGACAATGGTGGTTCCTAAGAGATTTTGTACTTTCTTAACAAAAATTGTGAAGTTTTCAAAAGCTTCATTTTTATTACATAAAGAAAATACCCATGTAAATCTCGAATAACCATCTACGATGACAAGTCCATATCTTGCATTTCCTAAGGAAGCAACTCTAGTTGGCCCAAATAAGTCTAGATGTAATAGCTCTAGTGGCCGTTTAGTAGAAATGCTTTTCTTAGGTTTAAATGAAGATTTAGGAAGCTTGCCACGTTGACAACAATCACAAAAACTTTTCTTTTCAAAAACGAGCTTCGGAAAACCTTTAATGGAATTTAATTTTGAAAGCTTATAAAGTGTTCCAAAGTTCACATGTCCAAAGCGTCGATGCCATAAGTGTTGTTCACTTGTGTTGGCAACGAGACATTATTCATAAAACTTAGGAAGATCCAAAATATAAATATCTTTATGACGAGTGCCGGAAAATAATAATTTATCATTATCTTTTCTTAAAATATGACACAATCCTTTCGCAAAGCTAACTTTGTAACCTTTGTCACAAAGTTGGCTTATTGAAATAAGATTATGATTTAAGCCATTAACAAGATAAACATCACTAATTAAGGGTTTAGATGGGTTACCCACTTTACCAACACCTATGATGGTTCCGCTCTCGTTGCCTCCAAATACGACGCGGTTTCCATTTGCGATGGGAACCACTCCGGAGAGCAATCGAGCGTCACCCATCATGTGTTTTGAACACACGCTATCGAGTATCCAATTCCCCTTGGAGCTAAATTTAAATTTGTTGCTCCTTTTCTTTTTCTTTTCCTTGAGTACCTAAAGATAGAAAATTTCATATCATGGTACCCATGGTCATTGGGTCCAAAAGATTAGACCTTTGGAAGCCAAGTCCAATTGGACTTAGACTTCCCCACATAATTCCTACTATGCACAACATCCGAAAAATAAGCACTCATATACACTTGTTTTTCATCCATGCTTGTGTCCTTTGGGCTCCAAATAGTGAAAATCTTGGGAGCCCTCATCCTATTGGGTGCATGCATGCGACGTTGATTTCTACGTGATGCATGTTGTGGATAGGCATAAGGAACATGATGGAATGGTGCACGACGAGAATTATTCATATGATGTTGTGGGTGAACATATGCATGTGTGGGAACACGTGCGTGAGGGTGTCTCACATGGTGTGCACGTGCCCGAGAATGTGTTGCATAAAAATCATCATATGTGTGAGCCGGTGGAGTAGGACGTGTGTTCCTACGTGGCATGGTATTGGTGTACATATAAGCATGCCCCTTCGTTGGAGGTCCACCCAAAGTGGGTTTCTTTCCGAAAGAGGGTGTGGACGAGGTGGAAGCACCATTGGTAGATGAACTACCAATAGAGTGTTTGCTACCACTCGTAGAGTCACCAGAAGTTGGCCTAACAAAAGTAGTGGCCGATTTGGATGAACATCCCATCGTATACCCCAAACCAATGTGGTGATTGGCCGGAAGTAAGTCACTTAGGATTTTATCCAAATGGTCCTTACCCTTGTTGAATTTATTAATTCGGCCTAATGTGTTCTCATATTTCTCTTTGAGAGAATGCATAGAAGTATCCAAGTTGGATACTTGCGATGTGAGCACATAAACACGAGATTTAAGATTCTCATTCTCAATACTCAAAGTCGAGTTTTGAGAAGTTAAATCCGCTATCTTATGTTCCTCCGGATCTTCAATGCAAACATGTTCAAGTTTAGATTTGAGATCAACAATCTCATTTCTTAACTCTTCAACAACGGTGTCGTTGTTGGTGATGATAGTCTTAGGCGAGGTTTGAATGCTAGCTAGGTCATCTTTTACTTTAGTATACCTATTTACTAATTTAGTATACTTAGACCATAATTGAGAATTAGCATTCCTAAGGTCATCCATAGTTACCTCATTTCCTTCGTCGTCACTATCATCGGAAGAGGAGGATCCTTGATCATGCTCCTCTCTTGCCATGAAGCACATGTGCGCTTGCTCCACTTGCTCATCGTCCGACTCTCCGCTTGAGGAATCCTCGGAGTCGGTGAATGTTGCTCCGACAAGTCCCTTCTTGTTTCCTTTCTTGTACTTCTTGGACTTATCGAATTTAGGCGCCTTCCACTTCTCCTTTTGCTTGTTGAGAGGACACTCCGCTTTCATGTGTCCTGGCTTATTGCACTTGAAACACAAAGGAGAGGAAGAGGCGTTAGAAGAACCAAATTTAGCTTTGTTCTTATAGTTACCTTTTCGGAAAAAACGGTTGAACTTCTTGGCCATGAGTGCCATGGACTCCAAGTCCAACTCGTTTTCCGAGTCTTCATCATCGGTTGATGTGGATGTGGATGGAGCGGCCTTGAAAGCAATGGCCTTCTTCTTTGGCTCGTCTTGCTTTAGGTAGGACTTCATCTTTTCCTGCAATTTGAGCTTGTTATCCTTGCGTACCTCATATGACATTAAAGTACCCATTAGTTGAACTACGGTGTACTTATTCATGTCATTACCTTCCTCGATGGCGAAGGTACGCTTTTCCCAAGAAGAAGGAAGTCCTTCGATAAGCTTCGAACACTTCTCCTTTTGGGTGTAGGTTTTGCCGAGAGCCTCCAACTCGTTTATGATGTCTACGAAGCGAGCGTAATACTCCTTCATCTTCTCGCCCTGTTGCATATGAAACATTTCGTAATCTTTGTTTACAACTACGAGTTTGGAGTCTCTTACCCTACTCGTCCATTCATGTAGAATGAGGAGGGAGTTCCAAATTTGATATGCACTCTTACATGTGCATATCTTATTGAAGTCCTCTGGCTCCAACACGCATTGCAAGGCGTTCATTGCCTTGGCATTGCTTACCTCCGCGACGACCTCCGCGGTTGTCCATTTCTCAAAGTCTTCTTCTTCGGGCTCGACGTATTCCTTCATCGTGGTCCTCCATAGAGATGCACTCCGGAGGGAAGGTTTCCATCCGGCATTTCCAGTACCTGTAGTTGGTACCGTTGAAGAATGGAGGCCTCGTCGAGGAATGTCCTTCCATCACCGAAGACGCTCCTTCACGGTTCCTGAAGGTGCCATATTCGGAAGGTGGACGCACGGTCTTGTTGTCGTTGGCAGACATAGCTAAGTATCTGGCTCTGATACCAAATGTAATGCCCTACAAGCTACTGCACAAGTACTAGAGGGGGGGGGGGGTGAATAGTACTTTAAAAATAACAAGGAGTATAATTCCTAATTATAGTGCAAACAACTACCAAATCAATTTGCGGAAGCTAAAATTGAATGACAACAACAAAATTAACAATGCTAACAAGAGATGTTACTGGGTTCGGATCCACCCAAGTCTCCCCGACTTGTTCCCGGTGATCCTACGTCCCAACCACCCGGATCCCCACCGGATACTTGAGTTAGAAACCCTAACTCAAGATTTCCACTATGAAATACTTGTGAAAATCCTCCACAAGTCAAATCATACAAAATGCAATTTGTGACTCCCACAACCCGGGATCACAACCACACTCTCACAACCGAGAGTGAAACTTACAATTCAAATATGAAATGAAATAAGAAAAACTTCTTACCGAACAAAATACCTATGCCTTGAGTATTGCTTACGAATTAGGGCAAAGATGATTTTGAGGAAGAAGTGGCACCAAACCCTAGCTCCAAGATGTAGATCAGCGATGGAGAGCTTTGGGGATGTTGGTGACCTAGAATCAAGCACTTGGCTTGGAAGGCTTCACACTCAATGAATCTCTCTTTGGAAGTAAGAGTTAGGAGAGATGATTGAATGGAAAGAGTGAGCTTTGAATGAGTTTGGAATGAATTCTCTTGATCTCTAAACTTGCAATAATATCAGCCTTGGCAGCAATGAATGCAGCCCATCAAGTATATATAGGATAGAGGAGAGAGAGAGAAAAACGTTTCAATTAAAGCTCCAACGGCTCTTTTCTGAACCCAACTAGTCGGTCAAAGAACAACCACCGACCGACTAGTTCATCAACTAGTCGGTCGGTCAATTAACGTAAACCGACTAATGGGTAAACTGAGAAAAGATCAAAGTACAGACTAAGGAACTAGTCGGTCTAAGAAGGGTAGCTGACCGACTAGTTTCACAACTAGTCGGTCGGTTACACAACTGTGACCGACTAACAGATAAAGCTGAAGTCTGAGAAGAAATAGACTTAGTCGGTCCAAGAACAAATGTTGACCGACTAATTCACCAACTAGTCGGTCGCCAAATGAGCTTAGACCGACTAACGATAAACAGTAAGTATGGTGAAAAATTTGGCATGTACAGTAAACTAAACTAGTCAGTCTAAGAAGGAAAGTTGACCGACTAGTTCATCAACTAGTCGGTCGATCAATGAACACAGACCGACTAATGATAAACAGTAGCTTAGGCTCAAATGTGCATGTACAGGGAAAGCTCAACTAGTCGGTCACAGAAGCATCACTGACCGACTAGTTTACAAACTAGTCGGTCGGTGAGTCAACGTAGACAGACTAACTGTAAACAGTAAAGAGCTTGGAAATGACTGAGAAGAACTAGTCGGTCCAAGAAGCTTTGCCGACCGACTAGATCACCATCTAGTCGGTCAGTTCTTCTTCTTGAACAAACTAACATGCACAAGAAGTCGTGAATCGAAGCGCGATGCTTCGAGAAGAATTGTATGGACTTCTACTAAGTCCTAGAGCTAAGATATGAGCGTTATGAAGATTTAAAACGTAAGACCTACTCAAGGCTTAACATTCTACGAAAGAAGCTAAAGACTATAAATAAAACTTGACGATACCGTCTTGAATAGCTTCAATCGAATCTTCATGACTTCTTAATTGGTCCATAAGCTTCAACGAAGCTTTAGGCATACGATCACGTGTTTTGAGAAGTCTTGAGACGTCGTAATTGATATTCAAATGAATTTGGTGACGATCTCCATAACTGCGCTCTCAAAGTGTTAGTTCACGTTATATTTATGTTTGTTCATCATCCAAAACCAAATCCGGGGAGTCCAATATCCAACACACTGCTGTATTGGGCTTCGAGCCCAACCTGTTGTAAGGGTCTGGCTGTAGGGTCTCACACAGAGTGCGAACTTCGTCTAGTAATAGGTAGAAAGTAGTTAGGAAGAATATTTTGCTTTTTGATGCAAGAGATGGAATCATTACATTTGATGCAATACGACAATTTAAGCTAAGATAGGGGACTAATTTGCATATGATGCAAAATAAGATTAAATGTGTCTTAAATTGTTTAAGACAAAATTTAATGATATAAATGCAAGAAAAAGTTCACGTGTAAGACAGAAATGTCCCGATCTAAACTTAGGTTCGAATGGCGTCCAAATCAGACGCCAAACGCAAGAGTTATGGCCAAAACAAGGAGAACCCCAAGCCCATGTTGACATCAGCCCAAGGGGCTGATTAAATCAAAAAAGGGGGGCTCAGTAGTGTTCCTCAGGCCCGGCCAAATGGCCGGGCATTTGCTAAAAGGCCTAGCTGCATGTGCCTGGTGTAAGTGGGGCCCACGCACTGCCTAGGGCGGCATGGGATTTTGGCGGTTGGCTGTTTGCGGTTTTGTGGGTTTGGATTGGACTTTGGATGATCAATTGGAGTGTCAAACGGACTCGGATTGACGGACGGTTTTTTCCTATGCGTTCACCGTTGAACGCCCTTCGAATTGATAGGTTGTATCAATCATGAAGCTCAACGGTGAGGGAGTTAAAATTCACGGAAGTTTGCACTTTGTGAAGGGCAAACTAACTTGATTTAATTAACTCTAATTTAATAGTCCCACATCGGTTGTGCGGAAAAGGGGAGAGTCCACCGCCTATATAAATAGGGGCCTCCCCCTTCCTCCAAACTCGTCCCAAGCTCCAGATCTGAGCGGCTCCCGTAAATGTTGGAGCACGCTCGGATCTAGGCTTAAATTAATATTTCTCTATCTCCCTCTATTTCTGCCTTACTCCTGAGGGCTCTAGCAAAGCCGCAAAGGAGTTCGGATTCGGATCCGAAATCTTGGCGAAGGCTTTCACTCGTGTGAAACTTTCTTCAACGCGTGGTTGGCTCGGCGACACGAGGATTGCCCGCCTCGGGATGCGGAGAGGTTCAAGGAGCGGCTCAACGTGGGGTGGGGAGCGGCTCGGAAGATGGTGCAGAACATCTCGCCTGCCCCAGGGTTGAGATTACGGGTATGTCTTTTAAGCATTAGTTTAATTTAATCGCAGTAGGTTAGATCCTTCTTGGGATGGTCAGATCCATCCCGAGTCGGCATAGATCTTGACTAAGGGTCTTGTACCTTAGGGCTAAGTTAAATTGTTTAACTGCATGTTAATTAGATTAACTTGTTTGTTCTTCCGCTGTAATATTTTTATTTCTATGTTCCGTCCGACTTAGGACATGAATAAAGTTTTTGTGCCCTAAGGGTCCTAGAAAACCCTTCAGTGGTATCAGAGCCTAGGTTTGCGTAACGATCTAGCACTGCGATTTTATTAAACATTGAAATGCTTTTTAAAATACTTTTCAAATGTTTTAAAGTTATGAGATAATTTTAAAATATTTTTAGATGCCCTATAAAATGTTTTAAAGTTATGAGATAATTTTTTTAAAAATGTTTTAGAAGCCCTTTTGAAAATGTTTCTTTAAATTTATTCGATAAGTTTAAAATGTTATAGATGTTTAAAAATTCTATATGATAAATTTTTGAACTTGAAATTTTTTTTAATGTCGTTTTAAAATTTATGTAATAATTTTAAAACTGATTTTAAAACCTTAAAAATTTATGCGATAAATTTAAAATAATTTTAGATGTTTAAAAATTTTATATGATAAATTTTTAAGCATGAAATTCTTTAAAATGATGTTTTAAATTTATGTGATACATTTAAAACTGATTTTAAAAGTTTAAAATTTTTATGCGATAAATATTTTCAGTAGCATGCAAACTTTGTGATATTTTTAAAAAGCAAGTTTTTTATTTTATGAGATAAAATAAAATGTTTTAAAAATCACATTTTTTATATTTAAATGTTAAATTTAAGTATGCATGCTAAACTTGTTTATTTGATAAATATTAGTCTATTTAATTGTTAAATAGTTGTACACTTTTATTTTATGCGATAAAATTAGTGTAACTTTATGTTAATGGCTATGACATCTTATCCCGTATTTCATAACACAAGACAACCTCTTAGGTTAGCCATTAAAGAACTCGTTAAAAATTTATGAGATAAATTCTAATGACATGCTATGTTTTAATAAAACATTAGCAAACACTTTAAGACCTAATTCCTGATTAGGGTAGTCCCTTTAATGAAAATTTTAATTCTAATTATTATAATTAATTCTCATTAAAGGGCTTCGCTTTTGCGTTGTTAATAAATTAATTAAAATCCTAATAACGATTAGGATAGCACATGAACCTTATAGTTGATAAGGATTTAATAAAAGTTATTTAAAAAATCTTAAAATTTTGAATTTAAGGATTCAACTAGTTGATAGGATTAATTAGTTGTTAATAAAAGCCTTTTAGTTTATGACACGCATATAAAAATGACAAGCTTCATTCAATGGGCCATGATCCAGTCAATGTACTTGGCTAAGTTTGCTGGATCACCCTATACGGGATAGTGATCCTGGCTTAGTCAATTCCCTAGCTGTGTTCCGCTGGACCGCAATGACACGAGTCATGATTATATGACACCCTAGCCTATATCTAAGTCAAATATGTTAATGATCTTTTTCAAGATTATCCATAGCCCTCCTTGTTTTAAGGGTTGGCAACTATAGGACCAGTGTTACAGTTGTTGAGCTACACTTAAGCTGTGACATGGCAATCTTATAGAAACCAATTTCTTAAATACATATGATGTAGTCTAAGACCTAACCCAAACCGACGGGTCGTGAATACACCGAGCGCCGGGGCAAGTCAGGCTAGACACGAAAACAAGGGTCCGACTAGACTAGACATTGTGATTTGGATGAGCACACTTATGATCATAAATGGCTTGGGGGTAAAAACCGATAAGAGGGTCATATCTGATATGATCGATGAAGAGTTATCTTCCGATCGTTGAGACAAGCAACTTGTTGAGCTACACTCAAGGTTGTTAGGCTTAGGGTGATTGGATCTCTTACCCATTTATTTAAATTTGATTAAATCGTTCATTGTTAAGGCTTGAAAATGATCGTAAAAATAGTGGGAGGATATAGATAGATAAAAGTCATTCTACATACATTTAATATTGAACATATGCTGGACTAGGGCAAGACTATGTTTACCGAAGGAATCAAAATATAATATTTTAATGGAATAAGTTAACTGGTCAAATAGTTTGATTAATTGAATATCGAGTTAAATTCTAATTGATAGGATTAAACTATATGCTCGTTGACATAAAAAATGACCTTCTAAAGAACAGACTTAAGAAATATGATTTCATTAAGTTCTGGGTCCAACAAATAAATTCACGTTACATGTCACTCGCCTCTATATAGAGCAGCTTGAACATATAGGATATTCGAAGTATGTTTCTCCCTATAACTTGTCGAGCTACACTCAAGGTTGTATGTATAAACAATTTTTGATCCGCAAAGTTCGAGAATTCGATCAAACCGTTTGAGTCGAATACGAGTGCATGAGCGGTGCAAGACTATGTATCCCAACCGGATCTTGAGACAAGCAACTTCTTGAGCTACACTCAAGATTGCAACTCTCAGGCGTTTGGATACATGAGATGCTTGCAAGCTATTTATTTATGTTGGGTTATTTAATATCTAAATATGATTTAGAAAAAGGAAAAAGGCACTCCAGAAAGTCAATCGAGTTAAATAGTTTAATTTATCATTAGTAAAGGCATAAGTAGGAGGGAACGAAAATGCGACATATTTTGATGTCAGAATTTCATTATTATTATTACACAAAAGGATTAACACATTTTGACGAATGTCGTCACATTGCTTTTGAAGCAATGAGTAATATGTATAACGATAATATATATATATATATATATATATTAAATGTTAATATATAAATACACAAGATAGTAGCAAACTTATATGGCAAAATAAACTAGGCTGTATCGAGAGACTAAGCTTCACAAGTCACATAAAGAGGGAACTGACCTCTCGTATTATGAAGTCTACGGACACTTGTGAATCTTACCCTCTTAGATATAATGGCTGAAACCCATCTGTAAGACAGTGGGAGAATGAGTTGTTGAACTCAGTCTCGTACATACTGATGTACCCGAGTCTAGATTAACCAAAATAAGTTATTCGTATATTTTATTAAGACACGTGTTCTTGATGAAGCACAAGTCTGATAAAATAAAGAACGAAATGACAAAAGTATTTAAACTGATTCGATTAGATCGAATGGTCAAATACTTGCTATATAAAATCTTGCATAATTAAAAGAAAATATGATTTTCTCCCAGGTTAAGTCTATTAACACATCCGTGTGTTAAAAGGAATGAATTACACTTAGTTAGACTTGGTACAATCCATAGCAAGTGACTCTGAGTTAAGTCCTTCCTCTGGGATGAGTCCCAGATAGTAATGCCTAGGTTTTGAAAATGTTCTATGAGGACAATATCAATAGGAATTCATAAAATCAATCATTAAGAAGTTGTATAATTACTCGAATCTCATGAGACGAAGAGTCGAGTTAGACATCATAATCAATGATGACTTAGTCAACTTCTAGGATGAAATTCAGAGTAGTAACTCCGATTTAAAATTTGATGCAATCAGAATAGGTCCGTGTGCGTAAATAAAATTTGGAATTTAGTTTACGTGCCCAAGGAAAATGTTTCCTCACTTTCTGCAAGTAAATCTTTAAGTTGAAAGATTGGTGCAGAAAGAAAATAGTGAAGTACAATCATGTTGATCGAGAACGGTTTTCATCCTAATTCCTATAAACGGATTATGTTGAAACTGTCTCGCCAGCAGATGTGTACAAATCTACTCGGACCAAACTCGATGTAAAACGCTCATGTTGACCATGAAAATTGGAGCATTCACTTATAAGTTCCTTTTTCTAAATATGATTTAGACGAACCAACTTATATGAATTAGCCAGAAAGTTTTCAAGGTCGGTGGGAGCATATAAATTATATGCGATGCATCAAAGGAATGGAACATATATTTTAACGAAGTGATCAAAAGAGTTTGATACTTTATCAGAAATAGATATGAGCCATTTGAAATAACCAATAACTAAGTTAAAATTATTATCGTAAGGTATGATGAACTGGATATGATCCAAGGAAATAAAATATTATGGATTTTGAAAGACCAAGTGAATTATTTGAATGAGATTCAAATGGTTGGTCTAACATGAACAGAGAAACCCCTCAAGTCTATAGTGTAGACGGTTTTAGCAGATCCACTCACGAAGGCTCTACCACATGAAGTTGAGAAAACTTGTGTAAAAATGGTATAAGATACTGAGATAAATGGGCCTGAGTGCAAGTGGGATATGTAGAGATATGATGCACTCGAGGCTACTTATCTCTGTGTGAATAGCACAAACGTCTTGTTCGAAATTACAGTAAGCTGTTTGGTAATAATTTATCTTAGTTATATTATAATGTAGTTAACATTAGATATCAACTTAGGTAAAGTCCTGAGACTTTATGCAAACGTCAAACAGGTATCGAGATGAGTTCTCGATCATGGAGAAATGTTTGACCGTCTGTAGCATAAGTCTAAAAGGGTTCGTGGTCGTAGATGCTTCGAGACAAGGATATTGAAACATCGGATAGACCATTGTGTCTTAGTCTTCACCGTTAAGCGGTGGCGATGATCTCATGATCGTTCGACTTGGTGAAGTCGGAGACAAGACACAGGTGCTCATTAGAGAATGAGTTCACTGAACGATCCACGAGAGTTATCATATGGTTATATTGACCAATCTGTCAATGATAACTCTTAATGATGATAGGCAAGTTGGTCTTTTGACTTGAGGTCATTTTACGTACCTGTGCGTGTACGGTGGCACTTAGATCACTAACCTAGATTCGAGGCTAGGCCTGTCGAAAGGTCTTTGATTGGGTGTCACTTGAAGCGTACGAGGAGAGTAATGACCAAGAGAGAATTCGTCTATCCCGGTCAATGGAAGTTAATGTCGTAGAGTTAGTTCGATCTTTAGTAAAATCTCTGCACAGAGTATGTTGGAATAAGTCCAACATTAGTTGACTAAAGATCGATAGAAACTAACCGGAGTCAAGTTATTGGGGTTGATAGTTTGACCGTACCCTAGACTTGATCTACACGACATAGCTTAGACGGAGAGACTATAACTGCGGAACTCATCACGGACACAGTTAGGGTGGTCCCGACAATACTCATGTCGATGAGTCAACCACATAATGATGATTCTGAAGCAGGGACGGCAACCACTGCTCGTGGTCACTGTCGTATAGGGCTTCGAGCCCAACCTGTTGTAAGGGTCAGGCTGTAGGGTATCACACAGAGTGCGACCTTCGTCTAGTAATAGGTAGAAATTAGTTAGGGAGAATATTTTGCATTTTGATGCAAGGGATGGAATCATTGCATTTGATGCAATACGACAATTTAAGCTAAGGTAGGGGACTAATTTGCATATGATGCAAAATGAGATTAAATGCGTCTTAAATTGTTTAAGACAAATTTTAATGATATAAATGCAATGAAAAGTTCACGGGTAAGATGGGAATGTCCCGATCTAAACCCAGATTCGAACGGCGTCCAAATCAGACGCCAAACGCAAGAGTTATGGCCAAAACAAGGAGAACCCCAAACCCATGTTGACATCAGCCCAAGGGACTGATTAAATCAAAAAAGGGGGGCTCAGCAGCATTCCTCAGGCCCGGCCAAATGGCCGGGCATTTGCAAAAAGGCCCAGCGCCTACGTGGGGCGCCAGCGCCTACGTGGGGGGCTTTGCACGTGCCCACGTGGGGTGCCAGCGCCCACGCGGGGCGCGTGAGCCTGCTGCACCGAGGCGCATGCGCTGCATGAGCCCGGCGCAAGTGGGGCCTGTTGTGTATTGATTCCCCGGATTTGGTTTTGGATGATGAGCAAACATAAATATCGTATACTAACTGTTTGTGAGCGCATTTATGGAGATCGTCACCAAATTACTACGAACATCTAAAGCGACGTCTCAAGACTTCTCAATACGCGTGATCGTGTGCCTGGAGCCTCGTTGAAGCTCAAGGAGCAATATTGAAGTCAAGAGGAATGAAGATTGAAGCTTTGAAGATGGCTCGTAAGGTTTATTTTATAGTCTTCTAGCTTCATAGATTAGAATGTTAAGCCTTGAGTAGGACTTACATTATAAACTTCATTTCGCTCATTTCTTAGAGCTAGGATAATCTTAGAAGCCATTAGAAACTTTCCCGAAGCCTATCGCTTCTTGCCTCGGCTTCGAGTGCATGTTAGTTGGTTCAAGTAGAAGAGCCAACCGACTAGATGACGATCTAGTCGGTCGGCAACTCTACATGAACCGACTAGATGCCTTGCTCAATTCAGCTCATTCCCTGTTGATTAATTAGTCGGTCAAAGAAGGTTCACCGACCGACTAGATGACGATCTAGTCGGTCAGGAGTCCTTCTCAGACCGACTAGTTATCATTGCCTCTGTACAGCCTGAGCTACTGTTTCGAGTTAGTCGGTCAAAGAACGTTTGTCGACCGACTAGTTGAGAAACTAGTCGGTCAGCATTTGTTCTTAAACCGACTAAGTCAACTTGAAGTCAGCCTATTCTATTTCGACTGTTAGTCGGTCAAAGAACATTCACCGACCGACTAGTTGTGAAAGTAGTCGGTCGGCAAGTCTTCTTAGACCGACTAGTTGTCTTTGCCTGTACTTTGATCATCTGGCTGTTCAACCGTTAGTCGGTCTACGTTGTATCACCGACCGACTAGTTGATGAACTAGTCGGTCAGTGATCCCTCTTTGACCGACTAGTCTGGTTCAGAATAGAGCCGTTGGGAACTTTTCCAACACGATTTTCCTTGCCTCTATAAATACAAACTTGATACGTTTGAGGCAAGGTCAGAGGTCCATTTTCCAAGCAATTTCAGACCTAAGAGAAGAGCTCTCCCAAGCTAATTCAAAGCCCTCTCTCCCTCACAAGAATCTCTCCCTTCACTCTTTGAGCCATCTTCCTCAAGAGAGATTCTCCCCATTGTGAGCATCTCAAGCCAAGAGCTTGATTCTAGGTCATCAACTCCACCCTAGGCTTCCATTGCTGGTCATCTTCTTGAAGCTAGGGTTTGGTGACATCTTCTTCCCCAAAATCCATCTTTGCCCTAATTTGGTAAGTATACTCAAGGCATAGGATTTTGTAAGGTAAGAGTTTATTTCATTTCATTTCTTTAATTGTTGTATACTCTCGGTTGTGAGAGTTTGCGTGATCCCGGGTTGTGGGATTCACGGACATCGATTGTAGGTCGATTGCACTTGTGGGGTTTTCCGCAAGTGGGTTAGTGGAAATCTTGAGTTAGGGTTTCTAACTCAAGTATCCGGAGGGGATCCGGGTGGTTGGGACGTAGGATCACCGGGAACAAGTCGGGGAGACTTGGGTGGATCTGAACCCGTTACGTCCTTTGTTTGCGTTTGTTAATTCTTGTTGATTGTTGTTTTAATTCCGCATTGTCGTTTGTTCATTGCACAATAATTAGGAATAACTATCTTGATTATTTTAAGTACTATTCACCCCCCTCTAGTACGTGTGCAGTAGCTACCACAGGGCACTACAATTGGTATCAGAGCCAAGTTCAAAGCTATGACGAACAACGACTACAACGTCTTCAAGGATCGTCACGGAGCTTCTTCGGTTTTGGAAGGGCAATCCTCAACTAGGCCTCCCTCCTTCAATGGTACCAACTACGTGTACTGGAAATGCCGGATGGAAACCTTCCTCCGGAGCGCTTCACTTTGGAGAGCCACGATGAAGGAATATGCCGAGCCCGAAGAAGAAGATTTCACGAAGTGGACTCCCGCGGAGGTCGCCGCGGAGGTAAGCAATGGCAAGGCAATGAATGCCTTGCAATGCACATTGGAGCCCAAAGACTTCAATAAGATATGCACATGTAAGAGTGCATATCAAATTTGGAACTCCCTCCTCATCTTACATGAAGGGACGAGTCGGGTAAGAGATTCTAAACTCGTGGTCGTGAATAAAGATTTCGAATTATTTCATATGCTGCAGGGTGAAAAGATGAAAGAGTATTATGCTCGATTCGTCGACATCACAAACGAGTTGGAAGCTCTCGGTAAGACCTACACCCAAAAGGAGAAAGTCTCGAAGATAATCGATGGACTTCCTTCTTGTTGGGAGAAGCGTACCTTCGCCATCGAGGAAGGTAATGACATGAAAATTTATACGGTTACTCAACTAATGGGTACCTTGATGTCATACGAGGTACGCAAGGATAACAAGCTCATGATGAAAGAAAAGATGAAGTCGTACTTGAAGCAAGACGAGCCTAAGAAAAGGCCGATTGCATACAAGGCCGCTCCATCTACCGATGATGAAGATTCGGAAGAAGAATCAGACGATGAGTTGGACATGGAAGCTTTGGCCGATATGGCAAAGAAGTTCAACCGGTTCTTCCGACAAGGTAAGTTGAATCGTAAATCTAAATTTATTTTGACTAATGCTTCTACTCCCGTGTGTTATAAATGCAATAAGCCAGGACATATCAAGCCGGATTGTCCTCTCTACAAACACAAGGGGAAGTGGAAGGCATCCAAGCACGACAAGTCAAGAAAGCACAAGAAAGGGCTTGTCGACACTTTCACCGACTCCGATTCCTCAAGTGGAGAGTCGGACGATGAGAGAGTGGAGAAAGCACACACGTGCTTCATGGGCAAACAGGATCGTGATGAAGAGACCTCCTCCGATGAAAGCGAAGATGGAAGCGAGGATGAAGGCGAAGAGGTAACCAATGATGAACTTAGATTAGCCAACGAACAACTTTGGAATAAATTTTCTAATTTGGCTACTAGATTCATGAAGACTAAAAATGAATTAGATAGTCTTAAAAACTCGCCTAAGCCTTTCATCGTCAACAACGACACCGTTGTTGAAGAGTTGAGAAATGAGATTGTAAATCTCAAATCTCAACTTGAGCATGTTCATATCGAGGATTCGGATGAACATGTGATAGCGGATTTGACGTCTCAAATCTCAACTTTGAGTATTGAGAATAAAAAATCTCAAGTCACGTGTTTGTGCACTCGCATCGCAAGTGTCCACTTTGGATGCTTCTTTGCATTCTATCACCGAGAAGCATGAGAGCACATTAGGCCGAATTCATGAATTCAACAAAGGTAAGGGCAAGTTGGATAATATCCTAAATGACTTACCTCCGGCCAATCATCACATTGGTTTGGGGTATAAGATGGGAGATTCATCCAAATCGTCCGCCACCTTTGTTAGGCCATCTTCCGATGCTTCTACTAGTGGAAGTAAACACTTCATGGGTAGTTCTTCTACCAATGGTGCTTCCGCTAGGAACACGCCCCCATTTGGAAAGAAACCCACTTTGGGTGGACCTCCAAAGAAGGGTCATGCTTTCATGTATACCATGCCACGTAGGAACACAAATCCTACTCCACATGTTAGCACATATGCCGATTTCTATGCTCCGCATCCACGAGCACGTGCACACCATGTGAGACACACTCATGCACGTGTTTCTCCACATTCATATGCTCATCCTCATTCTCATATGAATAATTATCATCATGCACCATTGCATCGTATGCCATATGCTTACCCACGACATGCATCACATAGAAATCAACAACGTATGCATGTTCCCAATAGGATTAGGACTCCCAAGACATACACTATTTGGGGTCCGAAGAACACAAGCATGCATAATAAGAATTTGTATGTGCAATCATTTATAAATGATATTATTTTGAATGATGATTATGTTGGGAAATCACGGTCTTCGTGGAGTTGGTTTCCGAAGGGTTAGTTTCCTTTGACCCTTCATTGCTTGGTACCATAAGCTTAATTTCATTTTATGGGTACCAAAGCAATTGTGGTAAGAATTGGTTATTTTCTTTTTATGTGCATGTTAATTTGTAACTTAAATTCATATTGAATTTGGATTTAGTTAGGATATGGGTTACATTTAATTTGAATTTAGTTCGCTAAATTTATTGCCTAACCTATAGGATCCAAAAAGATTTTTGGATACCAAAATGATATTCTCTAGGTTAAATCCACCATGGGATACCAACCCTACCAACTCCGTGATTTGCAAGGATTTTTCATTCAAATTGGAGTTGATGGTGCTTGAGTGATGCACCAAAGTAGGGGGAGCTTAACGTTGTAAGTATTTTCATACTTTTGATTCACATTGGTATCCATTGGTAGATTATATTACGATTGGTATCTTTTTGCTTCATTTAGTATGCTAGATTAGTGTATGCCATTGTTCTATCTATTTTTGGCATAACACTTTTGCATGCTACATTTGGTATGCACATCGGATTACTTTTGTCTCTGATGTTGATTTCGTCGTTCGACGATTTTATGGATTAAATAGAATTCTTTCTATGGAAACATAGAATTGTTTTCCATGCATTCTATTGATTTTGGAGAGTATGTTCCAAAACTCAATAAGTGAAATTGATTTGAGTTTTGATGATTTCGTATTTCGATTTTCGCCTATGGTTTGATGATTTCGTATTTCGATTTTCGCCTATGGCTTGATGATTTCGTATTTCGATTTTCACATATGGCTTGATGATTTCGTATTTCGATTTTCGCCTATGGTTTGATGATTTCGTATTTCGATTTTCGCCTATGGCTTGATGATTTCGTATTTCGTATTTCGCCTATGGTTTGATAATTTCGGTTTCCGATTTTCGACTTTGGTCTCATTGGCACGCTTTGCTTTTATTCGGTATTTTACATTTGACATTTTACATTGGTGTCATTTGTACCGTGGTCGTATTCTTCGACTCCCGTGTTTTATATTTTTTAGCCATTGTACTTGTCGTTGATCTCCTCCCGCTCTTTTTGCTAATGCCAAAGGGGGAGAGATATAATAATGACAATGTGCTAATTGATAATTCAACGCAATTTACCATGAATCTAAGTTGATATGTTAGATTCAGGGGGAGTGAAGATATAAAAATGGATTTAGATCCTATATGTCAATATTTGGTTCATATTTCATATCTTCCTCGTCTGCATGATGCGAATGATTATTATTGAATACGGAACTAACGTGTCATCAATGCAGGGGGGAGTAAGTAAATTTCAATTGAATCATTATTATTGATTATTATTTATGTAGGTTTGTCATCACCAAAAAGGGGGAGAATGTTGTGTATTGATTCCCCGGATTTGGTTTTGGATGATGAGCAAACATAAATATCGTATACTAACTGTTTGTGAGCGCATTTATGGAGATCGTTGCCAAATTACTACGAACATCTAAAGCGACGTCTCAAGACTTCTCAATACGCGTGATCGTGTGCCTGGAGCCTCGTTGAAGCTCAAGGAGCAATATTGAAGTCAAGAAGAATGAAGATTGAAGCTTTGAAGATGGCTCGTAAGGTTTATTTTATAGTCTTCTAGCTTCATAGATTAGAATGTTAAGCCTTGAGTAGGACTTACATTATAAACTTCATTTCGCTCATTTCTTAGAGCTAGGATAATCTTAGAAGCCATTAGAAACTTTCCCGAAGCCTATCGCTTCTTCCCTCGGCTTCGAGTGCATGTTAGTTGGTTCAAGTAGAAGAGCCAACCGACTAGATGACGATCTAGTCGGTCGGCAACTCTACATGAACCGACTAGATGCCTTGCTCAATTCAGCTCATTCCCTGTTGATTAATTAGTCGGTCAAAGAAGGTTCACCGACCGACTAGATGACGATCTAGTCGGTCAGGAGTCCTTCTCAGACCGACTAGTTATCATTGCCTCTGTACAGCCTGAGCTACTGTTTCGAGTTAGTCGGTCAAAGAACGTTTGTCGACCGACTAGTTGAGAAACTAGTCGGTCAGCATTTGTTCTTAAACCGACTAAGTCAACTTGAAGTCAGCCTATTCTATTTCGACTGTTAGTCGGTCAAAGAAAATTCACCGACCGACTAGTTGGCGTACAAGTCTGAGTTTCAGCACGGTGTACCACCCGCAGACTGATGGCCAGTCCGAGAGGACTATTCAGATTCTGGAGGATATGCTGCGAGCTTGTACGCTCGATTTGAAGGGATCATGGGAGGACCATCTTCACTTGGTGGAGTTTTCATATAACAACAGCTACCCGGCGAGCATTGGCATGGCGCCGTTTGCTGCCTTATATGGAAGGAAATGTCGATCGCCACTGAGCTGGGATGACATCGGAGATCGGGAGCTGTTGGGTCCGGAGATGATAGTTGAAACTGTGGATGTCGTGAGGGACATCAGGGAGAAGCTTAGAGTTGCACAGGATCGCTTCAAGCATTGGGCAGATGCCAAGAGGAGACCTTTGGAGTTCCAGCCTGGAGATCACGTCTTCCTGAAGATTTCTCCGAACCGCGGAGTTATTCATTTTGGGAAGAAGGGAAAGCTGAGTCCGAGGTATATTGGGCCATTTGATGTGCTAGAGCATGTGGGAGCAGTGGCCTACCGCCTTGCTCTGCCACCATCTTTGGAGGGTGTTCACGACGTATTCCACGTATCTCAGCTACGTCGGTACGTCAGTGATCCGTCACACACGGTCGATTTCTCGGAGATTACGGTTCGACCGGACCTGACATATGACCAGCAGCCTGTGCAGATCTTGGACCGTCGACAGAAGCAGTTGAGGAATAAGATAGTCGACCTGGTGAGAGTGATGTGGCGTCACGGATCGCCTGGAGAGTCCACCTGGGAGCGTGAGGATGATATGAGAGAGCGCTTCCCGCATCTTTTTCCCGGCAATGCTTGATGTTGATTCCGAGGACGGAATCATTTCTAAGTTGGGGAGGATGTAACGGTCGGTTTCCGATCGTACTTTCTTTGTGCACGTGCTCTTGATTGTGCACGTGCTTATTTTTGACTTTATTTGGTATTGAACATTAATGTGTGATATATTGACGTGATCGTCTATGAGAGTATTAGTTTGTGGAATAACTTTGTAACGACATATCTCGAGTCGTCCTTCAGCGATACTATCTTAATTGACGTGACGTCGCGACTTTCTGTTTTGACGCGAGACGTTACGAATTTTAGTTTCGTCTCTTGACGTCGAAATTTAGATCCGTCTTCTCCACTCTCTTTCTTTAGTCGTCTCGAACACCCCATAATTATTTTATAATTTTTGGACTTAATTTGACCTATTTTCCAATTTTTTGAAAGTTTTAAATAATTTTAAAACCTATTTTTATAAGAGTTTTAATTACAATAAAATTCCTATATTATAATAACGTAATTAAGAATTTTTAGACCAAATTTCAGAATTTTTGGCCGCACCCATCTTGCGTGAGGAAGAGGAGAGTAATTTTAAACCAAATTAATTATTTTTAATTATTTTATTACGTTTTTTAAAAACCCTAACCCTAACCCTAGCTCTAACCTATTTATTTTAGCCCTAGGCTGAGTTATTTCGACATTGCACAAAACCCTAGCCGCCGTTTCCTCTCCCAAAGCTTCGTCGCAACGTTGCGACGATCGCCCAGTGCACGACCGGAGCTCACCCCCGCACATCCTAGTGCACGACCAGAGCAGCCCCTCGCATCGCCGCTCGCAGCGCTCCGCTGCATCGCCCCTTTGCTTCGCCCACTCCGACCGAGGCCGTCTCTCGGTCTGACCGAGAGACTTTCCTCGCACCGCCGCTTCGCCCGCACGCTGCAGCGCTCCGCATCGCCCTAGCGCCTGACCGACCCGCCTTGTCGGTCTGACCGAGAGGCCGCCCCGCTTTCCCCAAGCGCCGCTTCGCCCGCACCCGCAACGCCCGACCGACGGGATCCGTCAGTCTGACCGACGATTCCCCCTCGCACCGCCGCTGCGACCGACCCCGCTGCGTTGCAACTTGCACGACCGAGAGCTCCTCTCGGTCTGACCGAGAGAACTCTCCGCAACGGCAGTGTACGACCGACGGCCATACGTCGCAAGTTGGTTTCTCCCACACCAACTCCTGTGGTGGGCCCCCCCAAGTTCTCCCGAGGTGTTGTGGGTCCCCCTTGGACCCCTAGCACTGCTGTGGGCCCCACTTGGACGTGCTACTTCGCGGATTTGCCGTCTACGACGTTGCGACACGTCGTAGGCCTTCGTCGCAAGTGCAAACTTTTGGAGAATCGTGCGAGGACCAGATCTGAAGCTAAGGAGTCCTTCGATCAGACACGACATCCAATCTACAACAAACTCCGGTTCAGGTTGGTTCCCTGAAACTCGTAGAAACCCCCACAATAGCTGACTGAACCCTAAACTAAAAACCGTCAACTTGAACTAAATTTATTTTCCAGCACCTGTAAAACGTTGTACGAACTTAGAAAATCGACGAATGGACTTTGTTGACTGTGCACATAGGATAGATCGTCGATTAGGCTGAAACATCAAAAAGTGACTTTTGACGAATTGGATAGTCCCGAAAACCTAGAAACGAAACCTAATAGGAATTTCTAAAATCGCTACCTGACACCATCGCCGTGACTGTTTCAGACGGACTACCGCGGACGCGACGACTGGACGAGACGCCCCGGACGGATGACCCCCTCGCCACCGCAGGCAAGTGTACCCACTTGCGATTTTGACTGCGTCTTGGTCTCAAATTGTTAGAACTGTTAGACTGTGAGTGTTTAGATTTCGGACGTGAAATGATAGCGTCTGGGTCACCCTGACGACTTAGACTTGACGAAGAAGTCTAAGTCCGACGAACAACAACTTGTGACACTTTAGGATTATCTTGTGTGTGCGTGCGTGTGGACACCCTAGAATAACTCTCCCGTACACTGGTCGTGTCTTGTCACTGTTATACACACTGGTCGTGTCTTGTCACTGTGTTACAAAAAGCCTTCGGGCGTTTCAGATGCTCTCCTTGTGGGAGTGATCTCCGTGTTACAAAAAGCCTTCGGGCGTTTCAGATGCTCTCCTTGCGGGAGTGATCTCCGTGTTACAAAAAGCCTTCGGGCATTTCAGATGCTCTCCTTGCGGGAGTGATCTACGTGTTACAAAAAAGCCTTCGGGTGTTTCAGGTGCTTTCCTTGCGAAAGTGATCTCCGTGCTTCCTGTCCTGAGTTCTGGGGTTTGGGGTAGGGTTGAGCGTGCGCACGGGGAGAGGGTCTGATCCCCCTCAACCCGTAAGGCATGAACCCTTTGTGTCGTGTCGTGTCGTGACGTGTCGTGTCCTACTTGTCTTGTCTGTCTTCGTCTTGTCCTGACACCTTTAGGTTAGTCCCGTAGTCGGTAGCACACGCTACGACTACTGCCTACTACGCTTTACTTTCCTGCTACGTTACTTCTCTTGTACTTGTTGTGACCCCAGCATGCTAATCAACCAGTAAAACGATGTTTAATAGTTCAGTACACTTGCAGTAGAGTCTGACTTTTTGTTGTAGACTTTACCTGACGTACAGTTCCTTTTTTTGGTGCTGTACGTCAGGTGTCGAGCCGGAATACGACGACCAGACTGAGCTACCAGGGGACGTAGAGCCGGAGGACGTCGATCCTGAGTACGTGCCCGAGGACGACCAGAGTTAGAGGCCTCTTGTTGCTGATCCAGATTTCTGTTCCAGTTTAGATTGGGTGGGTAGCACCTGTTGTTTTCCTTGTCTAGGTTGGGTGCTTGCACCAGTAGTTTCTTTTTCTGCAGTTGTAGCCTTCAGGCGTTTTAGACTCTCAGTACTTTTGGATGTTTTATTTGGAATAAAATGAAATGATATCTCTTTTCAATACTTTGTTGTTTCCGTACTAACTTGCAGGGACCTGTTTTCCTTCGTTTGGAATATCACAGACGCTTATTGGGTCTGGGCTCTTAGCCCTGGCCTAAGCGGGCCTTAGTCACGCTTCGCCTCCGACCTTTTTGGGAAGCGGGGCGTGACAGGTTTTAGTGGTGGCCCATGCAGGTCCCCTCCTTCTGCGAATACGGAACAATCGAAGTATTGAAATTCATTTTATTATCATCCAAAAATTGTACGAGTCTAACCTCTGTGTTTCTGTCAATAGGATGGCCGGACGACGTGTTACCCGATCGGGGAACTTAGGCGATGGAGTTCCGGAGGACCAGAGCGGAGACTTCCGTCAGTTTCTGGGTGTGATGAGGGAGATGCTGGATGTTCAGCATCAGTTGGTTCAGCAGTCCCAGCGTGCTGCCCAGGCTGTTCCAGTTGCACCACCACCACCACCACCACCTGCCCCTCGAGCTGCTCCAGGAGTGAAGCAGTTCAACGAGCTCCAGCCGAGGACTTTTTCGGGGAAGGAGGGACCCCTTGCTGCTGACGAGTGGATCCAGAGCACGGAGGAGAAGTTAGTTGCTGCGAAGATTCCTGATGATACCCGTGTGGAGATAGCAAAGATGCAACTGACAGAGAATGCGAGGAACTGGTGGCGCATTGAGGAGAGGCGTCTTGAGAAGCCAGTGGGATGGAAGACCTTCAGGTCTATGTTCAAGGATAAGTACTTCACCAAGTCTGCTAGGAGGGAGCTGCTGAGCAAGTTTATAGACCTGAAGCAGGAAGGTATGACTGTCGAGGAGTATGAAGCTGAGTTTGAGATGTGGAGCCGTTTTGCCCCGCACATGGTGAAGAAGGAGGAGAAGCGAGCTGATCGTTTTCATCAGGGACTGCGTCCGAAGATTCAGGCTTCTATGTCTTCGACGAGTTTCTCGACTATGAGGGAGGTGCTTGATGCTGCGAAGAATCATGAGCTTATAGCTCTTTTGCCTGACCCTCCAGCTGATAAGGGGAAGCGTCCCATGGAGCAGTACCGGCCACCTGCCAGGCCGGCGATGAGGCCAGTTCAGACAGTACCATTCAAGAGGCCTGGAGCACCAGTTCAGATTCAGAGTAAGGGACCATGCCATTACTGCGGGAAGACAGGACATGTTCAGAAGGATTGTAGGAGGAAGCTGGGACTGTGTTTAGTTTGTGGAGATGCCTCGCATGCTGCGAAGGATTGTCTGAGAGCCCGTAATGCCATGGTTGGAGCGCCAGCCCCGTTGCAGATGAGAGCGCCTGCGCTAGTTCAGAGAGGACCTGCTGCTCATGGACCACCTTTGCCGCCACAGAGGCAGATGTATCAGAGAGCAGCACAGCCCCAGAGGCCGGCGTATACCATGACTGCTGTTGAGACTGAGGAGCTGGATGGAGTTATAGCAGGTAACTCTTGATCCTAGTTTTTCATTTCATAGTTTAGATCTTATTATTTGTGTCGCTTGTTTGACTTGTTGATAGAATAGTTTGATTTGACCGTAGTTCCCTTATATCTTAGGCACCATTCTAGTGTCGACTCACCCAGCCTTGGCTTTGTTCGACTCCGGTGCATCTATGTGCATCATATCCCGGAGGTTTGTGACAAAGCACTCTATCCCCACCCATACACTCCCTAAGTGTTGGGACATTACCACAGGGAACGGAGTGGTGACGGTAAATTTGGGATGTCGATCGATTTCTTTAGTGATCAGTGGACACGAGCTCTTTGCAGATTTCATTGTCCATGATCTGACACACTTCGATGTCGTTCTTGGCATCGATTGGTTGGGAGATTTCCACGCCTCGATCGACTGTCACAGCAAGAGGGTGGTGTTCCAGATTCCAGGTCATCCGGAGTTCGAGTTCTGCAGCAGAGATGAGTCGCTTAGGCCCATCAGATTTCGGGCCAAGCTGGAGGTGCCGATTGTTACAGCCATGCAGATGGAGATGGAGATCGAGCGACCAGCAGTCGTCAGAGACTTCGACGACGTCTTCCCAGAGGATATCTCAGGTTTGCCACCCGACCGAGCTTTAGAGTTTGGAATTGATCTTATGCCAGGAGCGCAACCGATATCGAAGGCGTCGTACCGTATGGCCCCCGCTGAGCTCAAGGAACTGCGGAAGCAGTTGGATGAGTTGCTGCAGAAGGGTTTCATCCACCCTAGTGTGTCACCGTGAGGTGCACCTGTTTTGCTTGTAAAGAAGAAGGATGGGTCCCGCAGGATGTGCGTGGACTATCGAGGATTGAATGCTGTCACCGTAAAGAATAAGTATCCGCTGCCGCGCATCGACGATATCTTTGACCAGCTTGGAGGTTTGAGAGTCTTCTCGAAGTTGGACTTGAGGAGTGGATACCACCAGTTGAAGGTAAAGAAGGACGATGTTCAGAAGACGGCTTTCCGGACGAAGTACAGACATTATGAGTTCGTGGTCATGCCGTTTGGCGTGACCAATGTGCCGGCTGTGTTCATGAATTTGATGAATTTAATATTCTACGACTTCCTGGACAAGTTTGTTGTCATCTTCATTGATGACATTCTTATTTATTCGAAGTCTGAGGAGGAGCACAACTGTCATCTGAGGACAGTGCTGAAGACGCTGAGGAGACATAAGCTTTATGCCAAGTATAGCAAGTGCGAGTTCTGGCTGGACAGAGTCGCATTCCTGGGACACGTGGTGTCCGGTGATGGCATATCTATGGATCCGGAGAAGGTTAGAGCAGTCAGAGATTGGCCGACTCTGCAGTAAGCGTCCGACATCAGGAGCTTCCTTGGTTTAGCAGGCTATTATCGGCGGTTCATCAAAGATTTCTCGAAGATTACAGAGCCGATGACGAAGATGACGAGGAAGGACGAGGAGTTTATTTGGTCAGATGCTTGTGGGGAGGCCTTCAGTATCTTGAAGGCGAGATTGACCACGGCACCGGTGTTGGCAGTACCGGATCGAAGCGGAGGCTTCAAAGTTTATTGTGATGCATCAGGGAAGGGCCTGGGATGCGTCTTGCATCAGCATGGCCATGTGGTCGCGTACGCTTCTCGTCAGTTGAGGACCCATGAGAAGAATTACCCGACGCACGATCTGGAGTTGGCAGCAGTGATTTTTGCACTGAAGATTTGGAGGCACTTCTTGCTAGGTGAGAGTGTGAAGATTTTCACCGATCACAAGAGCTTGAAGTACATCTTTACGCAGAAGGAGATCAACATGCGTCAGAGGCGATGGTTAGAGCTCATGGCTGACTACGAGATTGATTTGTAGTATCATCCGGGGAAGGTGAACGTAGTGCCGGATGCCTTGAGTAGACTTCCTACTGTGATGATGCTTGCAGCAGACTGGAGGATTCAGCAGGAGCTGAGGGAGATGGATTTGGAGGTTGTCCTACCTGGTGTGGTTCGTTCGTTCATGAATTTGCAGATTCAGTCCACAATCGTGGATCAGATCAAGGCAGCACAGGCTGGAGATCAGAAGCTGCAGAAGATCAGGAGGCAGGTTGAAGCTGGACTACGGACGGAGTTCGTGATTCATGAGGATGGTTCGCTGCGGTACGGCAGTAGACTCTGTGTACCTGCAGGTGATGTTCGCGAGGAGCTGTTGAGCGAGGCTCATAGCTCACCATATTCTATACATCCTGGAGGCACCAAGATGTATAAGGACCTCCGTCTGAATTATTGGTGGATTGGCATGAAGAGGAGTGTGGCACGGAGCGTTTCCAAGTGTTTGATATGCCAACAGGTGAAGGCTGAGCACCATCGTACTGCGGGGTTGCTGCAACCGCTTCCTATTCCAGAGTGGAAGTGGCAACATATTACGATGGACTTCGTGACTGGTTTACCTCGGACCCCGCGACAGAACGACGCAGTTTGGGTGATCGTGGATCGGTTGACCAAGTCTGCGCACTTTATCCCTTTCCGAGTGGGCCAGTCTACAGAAGATTTGGCGAGGAAATATCTGGAGGTAAAGTTTCGTTCTACTTTTACTTCTATTTTGATTTTCTCTTTGAAATAGTCGTGACGTAGACCGTGTACGTGCAGGAGATTGTACGCTTACATGGAGTCCCCGTGAGCATTGTGTCTGACCGAGACACGAGGTTCACGTCTCAGTTCTGGAGAAGTCTGCAGGAGCATTTGGGTACAAGTCTGAGTTTCAGCACGGCGTACCACCCGCAGACTGATGGCCAGTCCGAGAGGACTATTCAGATTCTGGAGGATATGCTGCGAGCTTGTACGCTCGATTTGAAGGGATCATGGGAGGACCATCTTCACTTGGTGGAGTTTTCATATAACAACAGCTACCAGGCGAGCATTGGCATGGCGCCGTTTGCTGCCTTATATGGAAGGAAATGTCGATCACCACTGAGCTGGGATGACATCGGAGATCGGGAGCTGTTGGGTCCGGAGATGATAGTTGAAGCTGTGGATGTCATGAGGGACATCAGGGAGAAGCTTAGAGTTGCACAGGATCGCTTCAAGCATTGGGCAGATGCCAAGAGGAGACCTTTGGAGTTCCAGCCTGGAGATCACGTCTTCCTGAAGATTTCTCCGAACCGCGGAGTTATTCGTTTTGGGAAGAAGGGAAAGCTGAGTCTGAGGTATATTGGGCCATTTGATGTGCTAGAGCGTGTGGGAGCAGTGGCCTACCGCCTTGCTCTGCCACCATCTTTGGAGGGTGTTCACGACGTATTCCACGTATCTCAGCTACGTCGGTACGTCAGTGATCTGTCACACACGGTCGATTTCTCGGAGATTACGGTTCGACCGGACCTGACATATGACCAGCAGCCTGTGCAGATCTTGGACCGTCGACAGAAGCAGTTGAGGAATAAGATAGTCGACCTGGTGAGAGTGATGTGGCGTCACGGATCGCCTGGAGAGTCCACTGGGAGCGTGAGGATGATATGAGAGAGCGCTTCCCGAATCTTTTTCCCGGCAATGCTTGATGTTGATTCCGAGGACAGAATCATTTCTAAGTTGGGGAGGATGTAACGGTCGGTTTCCGATCGTACTTTCTTTGTGCACGTGCTCTTGATTGTGCACGTGTTTATTTTTGACTTTATTTGGTATTGAACATTAATGTGTGATATATTGACGTGATCGTCTCTGAGAGTATTAGTTTGTGGAATAACTTTGTAACGACATATCTCGAGTCGTCCTTCAGCGATACTATCTTAATTGACGTGACGTCGCGACTTTCTGTTTTGACGCGAGACGTTACGAATTTTAGTTTCGTCTTTTGACGTCGAAATTTAGATCCGTCTTCTCCACTCTCTTTCTTTAGTCGTCCTGAACACCCCATAATTATTTTATAATTTTTGGACTTAATTTGACCTATTTTCCAATTTTTTGAAAGATTTAAATAATTTTAAAACCTATTTTTATAAGAGTTTTAATTACAATAAAATTCCTATATTATAATAACGTAATAAAGAATTTTTAGACCAAATTTCAGAATTTTTGGCCGCACCCATCTTGCGTGAGGAAGAGGAGAGTAATTTTAAACCAAATTAATTATTTTTAATTATTTTATTACGTTTTTTAAAAACCCTAACCCTAACCCTAGCTCTAACCTATTTATTTTAGCCCTAGGCTGAGTTATTTCGACATTGCACAAAACCCTAGCCGCCGTTTCCTCTCCCAAAGCTTCGTTGCAACGTTGCGACGATCGCCCAGTGCACGACCGGAGCTCACCCCCGCACATCCTAGTGCACGACCAGAGCAGCCCCTCGCATCGCCGCTCGTAGCGCTCCGCTGCATCGCCCCTTCGCTTCGCCCGCTCCGACCGAGGCCGTCTCTCGGTCTGACCGAGAGACTTTCCTCGCACCGCCGCTTCACCCGCACGCTGCAGCGCTCCGCATTGCCCTAGCGCCTGACCGACCCGCCTTGTCGGTCTGACCGAGAGGTCACCCCGCTTTCCCCAAGCGCCGCTTCGCCCGCACCCGCAACGCCCGACCGGGATCCGTCGGTCTGACCGATGATTCCCCCTCGCACCGCCGCTGCGACCGACCCCGCTGCGTTGCAACTTGCACGACCGAGAGCTCCTCTCGGTCTGACCGAGAGAACTCTCCGCAACGGCAGTGTACGACCGACGGCCATACGTCGCAAGTTGGTTTCTCCCACACCAACTCCTGTGGTGGGCCCCCCAAGTTCTCCCGAGGTGTTGTGGGTCCCCCTTGGACCCCTAGCACTGCTGTGGGCCCCACTTGGACGTGCTACTTCGCGGATTTGCCGTCTACGACGTTGCGACACGTCGTAGGCCTTCGTCGCAAGTGCAAACTTTTGGAGAATCGTGCGAGGACCAGATCTGAAGCTAAGGAGTCCTCCGATCAGACACGACATCCAATCTACAACAAACTCCGGTTCAGGTTGGTTCCCCGAAACTCGTAGAAACCCCCACAATAGCTGACTGAACCCTAAACTAAAAACCGTCAACTTGAACTAAATTTATTTTCCAGCACCTGTAAAACGTTGTACGAACTTAGAAAATCGACGAATAGACTTTGTTGACTGTGCACATAGGATAGATCGTCGATTAGGCTGAAACATCAAAAAGTGACTTTTGACGAATTGGATAGTCCCGAAAACCTAGAAACGAAACCTAATAGGAATTTCTGAAATCGCGACCTGACACCGTCGTCGTGACTGTTTCAGACGGACTACCGCGGACGCGACGACTGAACGAGATGCCCCGGACGGACGACCCCCTCGCCACCGCAGGCAAGTGTACCCACTTGCGATTTTGACCGCGTCTTGGTCTTAAATTGTTAGAACTGTTAGACTGTGAGTGTTTAGATTCTGGACGTGAAATGATAGCGTCTGGGTCACCCTGATGACTTAGACTTGACGACGAAGTCTAAGTCCGACGAACAACAACTTGTGACACTTTAGGATTATCTTGTATGTGCGTGCGTGTGGACACCCTAGAATAACTCTCCAGTACACTGGTCGTGTCTTGTCACTGTTATACACACTGGTCGTGTCTTGTCACTGTGTTACAAAAAGCCTTCGGGCGTTTCAGATGCTCTCCTTGTGGGAGTGATCTCCGTGTTACAAAAAGCCTTCGGGCGTTTCAGATGCTCTCCTTGCGGGAGTGATCTCCGTGTTACAAAAAGCCTTCGGACGTTTCAGATGCTCTCCTTGCGGGAGTGATCTACGTGTTACAAAAAAGCCTTCGGGTGTTTCAGGTGCTTTCCTTGCGAAAGTGATCTCCGTGCTTCCTGTCCTGAGTTCTGGGGTTTGGGGTAGGGTTGAGCGTGCGCACGGGGAGAGGGTCTGATCCCCCTCAACCCGTAAGGCGTGAACCCTTCGTGTCGTGTCGTGTCGTGTCCTACTTGTCTTGTCTGTCTTCGTCTTGTCCTGACACCTTTAGGTTAGTCCCGTAGTCGGTAGCACACGCTACGACTACAGCCTGCTACGCTTTACTTTCCTGCTACGTTACTTCTCTTGTACTTGTTGTAACCCCAGCATGCTAATCAACCAGTAAAACGATGTTTAATAGTTCAGTACACTTGCAGTAGAGTCTGACTTTTTGTTGTAGACTTTACCAGACGTACAGTTCCTTTTTTTGGTGCTGTAAGTCAGGTGTCGAGCCGGAATACGATGACCAGACTGAGCTACCAGGGGACGTAGAGCCGGAGGACGTCGATCCTGAGTACGTGCCCGAGGACGACCAGAGTTAGAGGCCTCTTGTTGCTGATCCAGATTTCTGTTCCAGTTTAGATTGGGTGGGTAGCACCTGTTGTTTTCCTTGTCTAGGTTGGGTGCTTGCACCAGTAGTTTCTTTTTCTGCAATTGTAGCCTTCGGGCGTTTTAGACTCTCAGTACTTTTGGATGTTTTATTTGGAATAAAATGAAATGATATCTCTTTTCAATACTTTGTTGTTTCCGTACTAACTTGCAGGGACCTGTTTTCCTTCGTTTGGAATATCACAGACGATTATTGGGTCTGGGCTCTTAGCCCTGGCCTAAGCGGGCCTTAGTCACGCTTCGCCTCCGACCTTTTTGGGAAGCGGGGCGTGACAGACCAATTCACAGGCGACTGTAAGAATACAAGCGACTGTAAATAGAACATCAGTCGACTGATGCGAAAAGCTCAAGATGAGTCAATTGAAAAGTTGACTTGAGCTGTGCATCACAGTCGATTGTAGAAGGCTCAACAGGCGACTGGAAATCACCCAGTCGACTGTAAAACCTTCAGCAGGCGACTGCAGGAGAGCCAGAACTGCAAATGAGTCTTTGGTCAAGATGAACCTATTGGGTTGGATTCTATGATAATCCCCAGGCTCACTAAGATGGATAAATACATATGCAAGAGAGTATGACCATCTATCAAGGCTTTACAATAATCCTAGACTCAAAAAAGAGAAATGCAAGTAAATGAAATTACATGGATTACAAATTGCATCTCCTAGAGTCTAAGTCTTCAAGCTCACAATACCTTGATGATCCCCAACATCTCCTAGCTTTGGCACTCCTTGATGAGCTTCCCTTCATCAAGCTCCAAGCTTTGGCAATGCTCCTCTAGATGTCCATCCATCATCATGCTCCAAGCTTTGACTTCATTAGATGATCTTCATGACTTCATCCAAGCTTGAGCACTCCATCACTCTTGGAGGTTTTTAAGATATCCTTTGCAATATCCTCCAAGCATTATGCTTTGTCTCATCAACATATAATAATTAAGATAAGCTGAGACTAAAATATAAGAATGATTAGCACACTAACATAATGTATTGGTCATCATCAAAACAACGTTAGTCTTGAAACCAAGAACTAACAATCTCCCCCTTTTGATGATGACAATCCATTATGTCAAAATATAATAAACATTGAAATAAACAATGTGTGCTAACAAATACCCCCCAATGAATATGCAAATGTGCACAAAATATAAATATTTAAAGCACAAAACATATTGATGGTTGTTATGCAAAAACATACCAATAGATAATAATGCATAAACAAGCACAATGTATATTTTTACATAACCTATTTCTCTCCCCCATTGGCATATCAAAAAGATGGGTAATAGCCAAATAGGAAAACCAAGGGCAAGAGAAATAACCAACTTATATGCACAAACATATTGTGAATGAAATTCAATGTGACATATGAATGGAAAAATAATGCTAGCAAGCAAAAATTCCATACTCCCCCATAATCATACAAAACATGCAAACATGGGAGTAATGGACACACTCACAAAAAAATGTGGGTACACAATGTAAACATACAAGCATGGTACCCAAGCAATGAATAACAATGTGAGTGAGCTAGCAAGTTGGAAACCAAACAAAAGTGGAGTTTAGTTTCCGTATATAGACATATGAAAATATAACATTACGCACATATGAATCTATATACGCATTCCTATCAAGCCTAGAAACATTCTTAGGAATCCACAAAGAAAGTGATTTGGGATTCTTAAGAAGAGGTTTCGTCAAGGCATGAGTAGGAGGTGAGGGAGCACGCTTATGAGGTGGAACATAAACATTGGCGTGCCCCGTGTGTGAAACATGAGATCTATCATTAGATGCATTCACACAAGCAATTCTACCATTCATAGGAACATGTGAAGCATGCAAAGATTTAGCATCAATTTTAGCATGCAAGCAAAGTAAGTTATTTCTATGGGTAGATTTATCATGCATATAAACATATGAAGAAGAATTCACACCAATAGGTTTTTGAATAGACTTCTTATGCAATGAGGTGTACATATATGCATGATTTCTCTTTGGCTTAGAAATAATAGTTGATTTTAGGCCAAAAGAGTTGGATGTGACTTTCTCATTAGAATGCTCCCCCATAAAATTTATTTGGGTGCTTCTACGAGAAGAGCTTGGTTTGTTCACCTTCAATGAAGAGGATCCCAAAACCGTGTCCTTACTCAATTTGAAATTTTCAATTTGAGTAGACAATAGCTCACATTTCTTCAAAAGTGAAGAAATGTTGTCATCCCTCTTGGATAGACATGAGCTAAGCTCACAACATTTTGACTTGAGAGGCAATGTCTCATCTCTCAAAATGTTGTAATCACTCTCCGAGTGCATCTTCTCCAATTGGAGTTTGAGAGAAGCATTCTCATCTCTCAAGGCACTCAATTGAGAAAGAAGAGTATCTTTCTCGGTATGCAAAGAATTAAGTTCAACATTATACGTCGCATACAGACTCTCTTTCACAGATTTGTGAAAATCACGATCATACTCAATACGAGCTTTAAGAGAGTCATTCTCTTTGCTCAACATGCACACATGAGAATCAAGAGCAATCGTTTCTTGATTCAATGCAATGGTTTGTGTATCATCACAAGGTTTGGATGATAATAAAGTGTGCGTGCGTGCATCTCTCTCAAGCTTGTTATTATTCACTTTGGGAGAGTCCATAAACAACGCATTACAATTTTCAATAAAATCACTACGTTGAACGAGAGAGTTACGAGATACCTCATTACCAACGATGCTCTCATCATCGCATGATCCCTCTCCACCATACTTTTCATCAAGATAATTCCATATCTTCTTGGCCGTCTTGAACTCCTTCACTTTCTTAGCAATTTTCGGAGAGAGAGCATGAAGCAATGCATTCAACTCTTCGGCATCCGAAGTAATTAAGGACTCCCCATGCACATCAAGCCAATAGAACATGTTCTTCCTCCATTTTAAGAAGTGTTTGCCTTTGAAGACGGGAGCAAGGAAGAGGGGTTGTTGAGACTTAGAAGTCATGCTTGCAAAATCCACCAAACTAAGGCTCTGATACCAACTGTAAAGGACCCTGCGGGGCTACACACACACTAGAGTGGGGGTGAATAGTGTAATAGCAAGCAAAGTGCTTAATTAAAAGTTACTAAAATTAAAGCACAATAAGCAGCGGAAATTAAACAGAGTGCTCAACAACAACAATCGCAAACATAGAGATTTTACCCTGGTTCCCCAAAACTTGGGTACATCCAGCCACACCAGTATTCACTATATTCCCACACAGAGAAGTGAATACAAAATCCCACAAAGGGATGCCTCACACAGATGATTTAGGATTCCCACAAAGAGATATCCTTACTCTCACACAGAGAGACCTCACACAGAGGATTTGTTCTTTCACACAGAAAGAACCAAACTCCCACAAAGAGAGTAACTCCCACAAAGAGAGTAACTAATTCCCACACAGAGAATTAGGGTTTCAAACATAAAACAAAAGGAAACAACACTTACCTATGCCTTGATAAGATCTTACCAATGTGAAGAAGAAGGCATGCAAGTGAAACTCAAGTGCTTGAGATGAGGCTTTGGTTGTACTTGATGATCTTTCTCTCTTCTAGGAATGAATCCTAACACTTCTCACTTGAGTGTATGAAATGAAGAGAAGAAAGATGTTCTCCAAGAAGAGGAACGAGATTGAAATCCCTTGGAGAAATTCCATAGAGCTTAGATGTTATAGCATAACAATGAAGCTCTATTGGGGAAATGTGGGAGGAGTGGCTTAGAGAAGAGATTAAATGATCTTCTATGATTTCCTAACCCTTTCAAGAGTTCTAAATGAACTAAGCCAAATCCTATATATATGAAGCCAAGAAGAGCTTATAAACACATCCAAAAACCCAAAGGGAAGAAATCTGCAACGGCTGGATTTTGGCGTTTACGACGAGAACAGTCGACTGATGATCATTATACAGTCGACTGATCAACGGCTAGAAAATATCCCAACGGCTATAATCTGAGCCAGGACAGTCGACTGTATAAGACTACACAGGCGACTGTAAAACAGACAGTCGACCGTATGACCTTCATCAGGCGACTGCAGCAGGGATGGACAAGAAACAGAGAGCTGCACTCTTTCTCCAGATAAGCAGACAGACGACTGATGTCAATTATATAGTCGACTGTCATATAGTCAGGCGACTGTAATTCCTTCATCAGTCGTCTGCTGTATAAGATGGAGAAAAGACAGAGAGAGATGCATATTTCGCACTTACGCCTTTCAGACGACTGATGGCCATTTCACAGGCGACTGTAAATATACAGGCAATTGTAAAAATAGCAACATGCGACTGTCTTGCAAATTGGGAAAAAGCCCAGAAAAATGCAAGAAGCGCACAGGCGACTGTCGACCAATTCACAGGCGACTGTAAGAATACAGGCGACTGTAAATTGAACATCAGTCGACTGATAAGAAAAGCTCAAGATGAGTCAATTGAAAAGTTGACTTGAGCTGTGCATCACAGTCGATTGTAGAAGGCTCAACAGGCGACTGGAAATCACCCAGTCAACTGTAAAACCTTCAGCAGGCGACTGCAGGAGAGCCAGAACTGCAAATGAGTCTTTGGTCAAGATGAACCTATTGGGTTGGATTCTATGATAATCCCCAGGCTCACTAAGATGGATAAATACATATGCAAGAGAGTATGACCATCTATCAAGGCTTTACAATAATCCTAGACTCAAAAAAGAGAAATGCAAGTAAATGAAATTACATGGATTACAAATTGCATCTCCTAGAGTCTAAGTCTTCAAGCTCACAATACCTTGATGATCCCCAACATCTCCTAGCTTTGGCACTCCTTGATGAGCTTCCCTTCATCAAGCTCCAAGCTTTGGCAATGCTCCTCTAGATGTCCATCCATCATCATGCTCCAAGCTTTGACTTCATTAGATGATCTTCATGACTTCATCCAAGCTTGAGCACTCCATCACTCTTGGAGGTTTTTAAGATATCCTTTGCAATATCCTCCAAGCATTATGCTTTGTCTCATCAACATATAATCATTAAGATAAACTGAGACTAAAACATAAGAATGATTAGCACACTAACATAATGTATTGATCATCATCAAAACAACGTTAGTCTTGAAACCAAGAACTAACAAGGGTCTTGTACCTTAGGGCTAAGTTAAATTGTTTAACTGCATGTTAATTAGATTAACTTGTTTATTCTTCCGCTGTAATATTTTTATGTCTATGTTCCGTCCGACTTAGGACGGGAATAGAGTTTTTGTGTCCTAAGGATCCTAGAAAACCCTTCAAGACTAACTCCTGGGTGCCCACCGGATAGCATGGCCCGACGATCTCCCCTGCCAAGACGGCGAGGAACTCGGCCATCTTCGACTTGAAAGTGGCAAGCGCCGCCTCGCATCTTGGGTGACCCAGTTTCCCCAGCCCGGATGGCAGACATCCGAAGGGCCAGCGCTCAACAGCCACAGCCCAGCTGGTCTGTGCCGACCTAGCTAGAAAACTCAGAGGTACTGTAGTGCCCTGTGAAGCTATTGCACATGTACTAGAGGGGGGGTGAATAGTACTTTAAAATAATCAAGATAGTTATTCCTAATTATTGTGCAAGAAACAAACTACAATGCGAAATAAACAACAATCAACAAGAATTAACAAACGCAAACAAAGCATGTAACGGGTTCGGATCCACCCAACTCTCCCCGACTTGTTCCCGGTGATCCTACGTCCCAACCACCCGGATCCCCTCCGGATACTTGAGTTAGAAACCCTAACTCAAGATTTAGCACTATGAAATTCTTGTGAAAAACCTTCACAAGACCAAATCATACAAATGACATGTGACTCCCACAAACCGGGATCACACCCTTCTCTCACAACAGAGAGAACAATTCAAATAACGATAGAAATGAAATAAAGAACACTTACCACAAAATCATATGCCTTGAGTATAACTTACCAAATTAGGGCAAGAAGGATTTTGAGGAGAGAATGTCACCAAACCGAAGCTCCACCAATGAGATCAAAGATCGAAGACTAGGATGGAGGATGGTGACTTTGGATCAAGCTCTTTGCTTGGAAGGCTCACAATGGAGAGAATCTCTCTTGAGGAAAATGTCTCAAAGAGTTGAGGGAGAGATTCTTGTGAGGAAGAGAAAGCTTTGGAATGGAGTTTAATATCTTCTCTTTGATTTCTCTAAACCTCTAAAATGGCAGCCTTGAATACTAGGAAAGAACCCCTCCAAGTATATATAGGATAGAGGAAAGAGAGAGAGAAAAACGTTTCAATTAAAGCTCCAACGGCTCTATTCTGAACCAGACTAGTCGGTCAAAGAAGGATCACTGACCAACTAGTTCATCAACTAGTCGGTCGGTGATACAACGTAGACCGACTAATGGTTGAACAGCCAAAAGGTCGAAGTACATGAGATGACAACTAGTCGGTCTAAGAAGACTTGCCGACCGACTAGTTTCACAACTAGTCGGTCGGTGAATGCTCTTTGACCGACTAATAGTCGAAATAGAATAGGCTGACTTCAAGTTGATTTAGTCGGTTTAAGAACAGATGCTGACCGACTAGTTTCTCAACTAGTCGGTCGACAGACGTTCTTTGACCGACTAACTTGAAACAGTAGCTCAGGCTGTTCAGAGGCAATGATAACTAGTCGGTCTGAGAAGGTTTCCTAACCGACTAGATCGTCATCTAGTCAGTCGGAACCTTCTTTGACCGACTAATTGATCAACATGGAATGAGCTGAATTGAGCAAGGCATCTAGTCGGTTCATGAAGAGTTGCCGACCGACTAGATCGTCATCTAGTCGGTTGGTTCTTTTACATGAACCAACTAACATGCACTAGAAGCCGAGGGAAGAAGCGCTAGGCTTTGGGAAAGTTTCTAATGGCTTCTATGATAATCCTAGCTCTAAGAAATGAGCGAAAAGAAGATTATAATGTAAGTCCTACTCAAGGCTTAACATTCTATTCTATGAAGCTAGAAGACAATAAATAAATACATGACGAACCGTCTTCAAATCTTCAATCTTCATTCTTGACTTCAATAAAACTCCTTGGGCTTCAACGAAGCTTTAGGCACACGAACACGCGTATTGAGAAGTCTTGAGACATCGCTTTTGATGTAAGTATTCTTTTGGCGACGATCTCCAAAACTGCGCTCACAAATAGTTAGTATACGATATTTATGTTTGCTCATCATCCAAAACCAAATCCGGGGAATCAATACTCAACATTCTCCCCCTTTTTGGCGATGACAAACCAACATTAATAATAATCAATAATAATGATTCAAAAGAAATTTACTTACTCCCCCTGCATTGATGACACGTTAGTTCCGTATTCAATAATATTCATACGCATCAAGCAGACGAGGGAAATATAAAATATGAATCCTATTATTGCAATTTAGGATTCTAAATCCATTTTATATCTTAACTCCCCCTGAATCTAACATACCAACTTAGATTCATGGTAAATTGCTTTGATATCAATTAGCACATTGCCATTATTAATTCTCTCCCCCTTTGGCATTAGCAAAAAGAGCGGGAGGAGATCAACGACACGATTTCAATGGCTAAGAAATTAAAGCAAGAGAGTCTAAGAATACGACCACGGTCCAAATGAAACCAAAGTGAAATACCAAATGTAAAATACCGAAGAAAATCACAGCGTGCCAATCATGACCATAGTCGAAAATCGAAAACCGAAATCATCAAGCCATAGGCGAAAATCGAAATACGAAATCATCAAACCATAGGAGAAAATCGAAAAACGAAATCATCAAGCCATAGGCAAAAATCGAAATACGAAATCATCAAACCATAGGCGAAAATCATAAAACGAAATCATCAAGCCATATGCGAAAAATCGAAATACGAAAGTATCAAAACTCAAATTAATTTCACGTATTGAGTTTTGGAACATACTCTCCAATATCAACATTCTTAGTTAAATAGTGCATGGAAAACAATTCTATGTTTTCATAAAAGCAAATCTATTTAATTCATAAAATCGTCGAACGACGAAAGTCAATATCAGAGACAAATGAATCTAAAGAGTAAACCAAATGTAGCATGCAAAAATGTTATGCCAAACATAGATAGAACATCATAAATCTATGGCATACACAATTCTAGCATACTAATTGAAGCAAAATGATATCAATGTAGATATTCTAACAATGCATGCAATCAACACACATGGATACCAAATGTACATCAAATGTAAGAGTATACTTACAACCTTAAGCTCCCCCTACTTTGGTGCATCACTTAAGCACCATCAACTCCATTTGAAAGAAAAATCCTTTGCAAATCAATGAGTTGGTAGGGTTGGTATCCCATGATGGATTGAACCTAGAGAACATATCATTTTGGTATCCAAAAATCTTTTTGGATCCTATGGGTTAGGCAATAAATTTAGCGAACTAAATTCAAATTAAATGTAACCCATATCCTAACTAAATTCAAAGTAACATGCACATCCATGATTAATATGCAAATAAAAAAATAAACCAATTCTTACCACAATTGCGTTGGTACCCATAAAATGAAATTAAACTTATGGTACCAAGCAATGAAGGGTCAAAGGAAACTAACCCTTCGGAAACCAAGTCCACGAGGACCGTGATTTCCCAACATAATCATCATTCAAAATAATATCATTAATAAAAGATTGCACATACAAATCCTTATTATACATGCTTGTGTTCTTCGGACCCCAAATGGTGTATGTCTTGGGAGTCCTAATCCTATTGGAAACATGCATACGTTGTTGATTTCTATGTGATGCATGTCGTGGATAGGCATATGGCATATGATGCAATGATGCATGATGATAATTATCCATATGAGGATGAGAATGAACATATGCATGTGGTGGAACACGTGCATGAGTGTGTCTCACAAGGTGTGCACGTGCTCGTGGGTGCGAAGCATAAAAATCATCATACATGCTAACATGTGGAGTTGGATGTGTGTTCCTACGTGGCATGGTATACATGAAAGCATGACCCTTCTTTGGAGGTCCACCCGAAGTGGGTTTATTTCCAAATGGGGGTGTGTACCTAGCGGAAGCACCATTGGTAGAAGAACTACCTATGGGGTGTTTACTCCCACTAGTAGAAGCATCGGACGTTGGCCTAACAAAGGTGCCGGGCGATTTGGATGAATCTATCATCTTATACCCCAAACCAATGTGATGATTGGCCGGAGGTAAGTCATTTAGGATATTATCCAAATATCCCTTACCCTTATTGAATTCATGAATTCGGCCTAATGTGCACTCATACTTCTCGGTGAGAGAATGCATCCAAGCATCCAAGGTGGACACTTGCGATGTGAGTGCGCAAACACGTGATTTGAGAAATACTGGAACAGCGACAAGGTCGGACTTATGCCACTGCTGGAGCAAAGGATGAGGAAGCTGACCATGGAGCTAATGGAGTTCGGCATCAGTTGGAAGAGGGGGAGTTTGATGAAATTTAGGACAAGGAAGAGAAAGGGGCTAGTGGGAACCGGAGCCCAAGGGAAAAGGTCGGGTAGTAAACCCCGACCTTGTTATCCCTCGACAAGCAAACCCGCTCAGTGTACTAGGGAGGGCGAACAGTGTAGGGCGGCCTGATATACTTGCAGCGAACGAGGGGGATGAAGGAGGTCGGCGTTTGGGACATTATGGCCAGAATCTCCGCTGGAACCTCCGTTGAACCTTCGTCGTCCATCTAAACCTTAACGGCCGACCTAGGCCCTTTCCCTTTCATGGGGTCCCTATTGACTGTTGACATCGAGGCGATGGTAACCTCGGCGGCTGGTTCTTCCACCCGCTCCTTATTGTGTCCATATTTTCTATGTTTTTACCATGCATTTTTGTATCGTTTCGATTGCCCAAATTCATATTTTTGTATTATATCGTGCCTTTTCTCGATATATTTGATTCTCATGATATTTTATATACTTTCAGGGAGTTTGGCACGATTCGAAGCGATACGAGGTTTTGGACACGACGTCGACGCCAAGCTCGCTTCGCCTCGCCACGACGACCCAAAGGAGGCCAAAGAAAGAAGAGAAGTGAAGAGGAGAAGGAGATGAGAGGAGAGAAGAAGAAGCAAAGGATGAGGCAAAAATACCATGATGTTTCCAGATCACTCAGCCGAGCGCATGATGCGCTTGGCCGAGCTGTGACACCAAAAGAAGGGGCCAACATCTTCAAGGGAGTGCTCGCGTGAGCACTTGGTTCGCTCGCCCGAGCGACCAAGTCGCTCGCCCGAGCCAGCTGTCAGTAAAGCCCCCTCCTTTTGCCTACAAGCTCTCAGAAAAGTCGGTAATTAAAGCACTCGGGCGAGCGAGGATCCGCTCGCCCGAGCGTCTCCTTGTTTGAATGAGCGTGATGGATTCCTCTTAATGATGCTCGGGCGAGCGACACAACTCACTCGCCCAAGCAACCTTTCCTCCGACGCCAAGATGGAGCCCAAAGAAGCAGTGCTCGGGCGAGCGAGCACTGTGCTTGCCCAAGAGGTAGGTCGGCAGAGTGCATAATTGCTCTTTTTAATGTGTTTCGGTTTGGTTTTCTTGTAAAACCCGAACCCAAACAGTTTTGTATAAATAGTAAACATTTTTTAGAGTAGGTTAAGTCTTTTTTATTGCTGGAAACTTGAGAGCTATTGGAAGCTCCTTTTATTTGGATCTTATTTTGCAATCTAAAGCTTTGTAACAATTCTTTTCTTTTTTATTTTTTGATATGGTGTTCACCATTGCTCCCTCTTCGCATTGATTTTAATTTCATGATGTTTGCCTAAGTAATTATGTTATTCTTTATTGTCCTCATCTTTGTAGCCATAGCCATGCTAGAGTAGTGAGTTTCAAGGGCTTAGGGAGGATCCCTAAAAGATTGGGGATTGGATGTAAGGTTAGACCTCCATTGGATGAATCTAGGGTCTCCATATGCTGGTTTGAACATGGGGTTTGGGGGATTAGCCTCAGGATTAGAGGACCGCAGAAGCGACTCGATATCCTAGGGAGAATTCCAACGAATCCGATTTGGGATTAGTGGTCGTTTTATGGGGCTCGCGCTCACGAGGGTGACTCGAGAGCCAGGGGTGATCACTAATCCCCAATCCGCTAGACGATGACAACGAGAGTAACCCGACCGCTAGAACCAACCATAGGATGGCGTCACATTCCGTAGAGCACGTGAGTGCCTACGGATTGTGAGGCGGGACCAAGTGTCAAGCATAATGCACGCATTCCCATATGAAGCCGATAGCGAAAGCACGGCCCCATATAGGGATGTGTTAGATGAGCGTGACGACGGAAGTCTAGCGCTCGCTCCCATCTCTGGATGTGACACTCCTACCCAAATCCATCGTCCGACGGAGGACCAATTGACTTGAAGTCCATTATCGAAGGCCCTAGTGGGGAATTCCGAAGGAATTAGACGTTTAATATTTAGTTAATTCCATCTCCCTCAACCAACCACACGTGACAACCCCGACCACACATTCTCCTCCTTCCACAAAAAGCTAAGTGTTAGACGACCACCTCCCTAGAGTTCGACATTCTATATATATATATGATAACACACCATCCACTTGTGGTGTTCTCGTTCGTACATCGCGGGCGAGGAACAAGTTTTGGCGTCGTTGCCGGGGAGGCAACTGTCTACTTTAGCTTTTGGTTGGTGAGTGTTGGTTCCATCCACACTTGACACCTAACCGCTTCTTTTTATTTTTCTTTTTTTATTCTCTTATTACTATCTTTTCTATTTTCGCTAACAAGTTCCGCGATTTTCTTGAGTGCCTCTATTTTGCATGCTGACACGTTCTCGAGGCGGAGAAAATCTTTTGCCCTTGGATCCTGAGATAGAGGCGACTGCAAGGCGACTCACAGCAGATAGAAGTAGAAGAGTAGCGATGGCTGAGACTCCCATAGGACTGATTCCTCTCATTCCACCAGAATTGATCCGGGATTTCATGAAGCCTGGCACCATCTTATCGTCCTCCGTGACCATACAGTCGATCCACGACAGTAACTTCGAGCTAAGGACGTGGCTCATCCTGCTGGTGCAACTGGACTACTTCCACGGGCTCTCACATGAGAACCCCAGTCACCACGTGGAGGCGTTCTTAGTCAAGTGCTCCACATTCCAGATGTAAGGGATCAACGATGATGCGATTAGGTTGCGGCTCTTCCCCTTCACCTTGAAGGAGAAGGCCCATTATTGGCTGACGTCCCAAACACTCGGCACCTTCACGACATGGGAGCAGCTGGCGGAGGTCTTCATCACCAAATACTTCCCCCCTTTGAAGATGCTGCGTCTTCGAAACCAAATTACCAATTTCAAGCAAGGGGGCCGGGAGTCTTTGTATGAGGCCTGGGAACGATACAAGGACCTCCAGCATCAGTGTCTGAACCACCGCATCGCCATGTAGGACTTGGTCCTATCTTTCTACAATGGAATGCATTCGGACACAAGGATGATAGTGGATTCTACAGCAAATGGAGCTATAACAGGGAAAGAGCCAGCTGAAGTCATGAGGGTCCTTGAGGCCATGGCAACGAACAACCAACATTGGGGGATGACAGGTCTACCTCGACTATTTCCAAGGCCCCAGGAGGAGGGCGATATGAAGTTAATGAGGCATCAATTTTTGATAGCCGTGTCTATTCCCTTACCCAGCAGATGGCCCGAATGGAGCATCGACTTGATGCTAGGCCCAGCTCACCCCCCCGCCACAGCATTCACCTCTTACGAGAGGTGCACAGATCAGGGACCCAATGGCGGGACCTACTCCTACCAGGCACCTCCTGCAACAATAGAGGAGGCCAATTACACTTCTGATGACAGAGGAGTGAACATAGGAGCTTACGGGAACCCGTCCTGGAGAAAACACCATGGTTTCCAGTATGGGAACAACAACGGAGCGCAGCAGCAGACCCATCATCATCATCATCATCATCATCATCAGTATTAGCAGCAGCAACCACATCAGCAGCAGTCTGGGCAGAGGCCGTATGCCCTATATAGGCCCCCAGGGTACCTGCAGCAGCGTCAGCAGCAGCTAGCATTGCATGCACCTCCACTAGTTCAACAGAAGTCCTCCTTGGAGGCCACTTTGGAGAGATTCATAGAGGAGAAGGCGAAGCTCAACCTAGACCATGCAGCTCGTAGCAAGGAGCTTTCCACCACGGTGGAACAGCCGAAGGAGCAGATGAGTCAGATGGCATGGTCTCAAGGTAAACTCCCTGCACAATCTGAGAAGAATCCTAGGGAGAGAGCCTGCACCATCACCACCCGTAGCAGCCTATCGACGATGGATCCGAGCCACCGGTGATGATTCCCGTGGCTACATCACATGAGGAGGTGATAGATGATCACCCACCAGTGGTTGACGGTGGAGATATCGAGGCTGAAGCGTAGCCTATCAGTGTTGAGGGAGATAGCCCTCCCGTGGTGGAGGAAGTGGCTAAGGAAAGGGCAAGGCCCGTGGAGAAGCCCAAGGATCGCCCCGCTCTGGTTCCATTCCCCAGTAGAATGGCTAAGGCCAAGATGACAGAGAAGTACGCCAAGTTCATTGAGCTTCTGAAGGGAGTGGAGCTGAATATTCTGTCCATGGACGCCCTCACGGAGATACCGGCATACACCAAGTTCCTTATGGAACTCATTTCTGGAAAGAGGAAGGCGGAGCAAGTTATGTTGGCGGAGGAGCAGTCTTCATTCTTCAGGAGCAATAAACTATCGAAAGAGCTCTCAGATCCCGGAAGCTTCACCGTCCAATGCTCCATAGGCGGCGTCCCTATCAGGAGAGCCTTGATAGATTTGGGGGCCCGCATCAGCTTAATGCCATTGTCCATCTTCCGACGCCTCAACACCGGGACGGAGCTAGAGCTGACGGCCATGACGATCCAGCTTGTAGATAGGTCGGTGACGCACCCGATCGAAGTGGCCAGGGACGTCATCCTACAGATTCCCGATAGGTTGAGCGTGTCGGTTGACTTTGTTATAATGGATATGTCCGAGGATGGTGGATCCCAGCTGATTCTAGGTCGTTTGTTTATGGCGACGACTGGAGTGTTCATAGACGTGCGAGAAGGCACGCTCTCCCTCAATATTGGAAACATTGAAGTTGAGTTTCGGCTACCTAAGCCGATGAGGGAGAGGAAGCCCGCTGCGGACATCAGGTATCTTGATTTGGTAAAGGATGAGCTCGTGGAGGAGTTCATAGCTGAAGAAGTATTTTTGGACCCCCTGTTGTGGAGCGAGGACCATGGTTTTGATCCTTGGCACGGCAAAGTCGTTGCGGCATATCTGCAGGTCCAAGACAATGATCCCGACGATGGACCAACGACACACGCACATGCCGTGCTTGCCTTGGAGGATCATGACCCGAACGTCGTGAAAATCAGGAACCTAATAGCTGCAGCATCCATGGGGCGCTCCAAAGAGATACGAGGACCGGAGAGGAGAGAGGACGGATGGACCGCTAAGGGTCCGAAGGAGGCGTTCGACCAACTGGCCCCATGATCGCACCCCGGATACATACCCGGAGCAACCTCGGCTCGCGATCCAGTAACCGTAATAAATCGAGCCAAAAAAACAGTTACCCCCACTAGGGTTGGTTGGGAAGAACGATGAGAGCATCTCGCATGCGCCCAACATATCACCTCACTGAGCCGCATGGGTCGAGCTAATGACCATAAACAAGCGCTTGGCGGGATGTAACCCGTCCTATTTTCCTGTATTTCAGTTTTTGTTAGATTTTTTGATATTTTTATTTGAAACTTTGAAAATCCATAAATAACTGAAGCTTATTGATTTTGGCAGGGATTTGGCAGTCAGGACGCCAAACGAAAGGGCAAACCAACGGGAGTGAAGTTAATATTCAGAACGGCGAGAAATACGTTATGGGTTAGTGGCTGAATGTGCTGAGTTTCCAGATTGCTTGGGCGAGTGATCATGCCACTCGCCCAAGCGATATATCCAATGCACGAAGGGACGAGGCCGAGTTAGGTTCACCCAAGCGAGAGCGCTCGCCCGAGGTTTTGACCGCCAGGTGGGCCCTATATATTCAATTTAGGGAGCTAAGCCCTAAATTCCCCCTTGCCTGAGCACAACCTCCTCCTCCGGCACCCTCCTCCCCCGAGCGATCTCTCTCTGAATCCACCTCTCCTACCCTCCATCACCCTCCCCTCTCCCAGATCTCTCCCTCCCCTTCACCCGAACCCTAACCCTCCCCCCTACCATCCATCATTCAAACCCCCCAAGCTCCGCCCCCTCCCAGCCGAGCTCCGCCCCCTTGAACTATCCCCTCTCCTCCCCCCACCACCCTCATACCCAACCCCCGAAGCCCTATTCTCCCAAGCCCAATTTCAAATTTCAGGTTGGCAAAAAGCTTGGCAGGACTCATCGCTACTCTTGGAGGAGCATCAGAGCCTGCTCTCTCATCGCTGAGGGTCCACTCTATCTCTCAATTTTCATTATATATATCATTTTGTTGGGTTGTGCATACACATCAAGTCTCGCAGGACCACCACACACACACACCCCCCCCACTGACCCTCCCCCCTACCGACCCTCCACTACCCCTACACATCCCCCACCCCCCCACACACAGCCACCACTGTAACCAGACCATCCCCATCCCAACCCCAGCCACATCCAGCACGTAGAAAGGAGCTGGCTTACAAGCCATCTTCCTCTACCCCCACACACTTCCAACCCCACTTCTCCCATACCCGTGACACTCCCATGCACCACCAACACACCCACAACACCCCCACTTCCCCCCTCCACCACAGGCTCCCAAGAAGAGGAAGTCCTTGCAGAGGGATCCTCATTCTAGGCCACGTACGGCCATACGCGTTCCTAATCCCACCCCATCCCCACCATCATCTCCTTCACCCCCGCCTGCTAGGAAGAAACGCCAAGTTCCTAGCTCCTCAGCGGGGACACGAGCCCCCCCCCCAAGTCAGCCCCCACCCACAGCACCACCTCCACCTCCCCATAGCCCGAGACGCCCCCTAGAGACCTACGACATCACTTTTATAGACGACGCTCATCGTCGTACTTTTGCCGATCTCTATAGGCACCCGGTCGTTTCGACCAAATTTGCTGACCTAGGTGCCTTAAAGCGACTATGCATTTTGCCCGGGGTTAGGCAACTGTACGCAAACCTGGGTTGGGAGCATTTTCTATGGCTTAGGGCGAAGACTTACACTCGCTTAACCCTAGAGGCCCTCAGCTCACTTCGTCGTACCAACACGGGGATTGCATTCTCCATACTGGACGTGGAGATGCGATTCACTTATGCTGGACTCTGGGTCCTATTCCAGTGGCCCGCAGTCCCCGACGTCAAGACTGCCTATATCCCCGGCTCAGATACTACCCCCGCTATTTACACTACACGATTTTGGGAGAGGATTTTCGGTATGCCTACCTTTAGCACTAGCCGCTCGAAGGCTTCCTCGATCATCCACCCCTATCTTAGGCTATCCCAGCGCCACATTTCTGCCACCATGCTCTACATGAATGAGTCCAGGACTATGTTCTCTATCTTGCTCGTCCTTTTATGGGGCATGACCCTCCCGTTTGAGGCGCTACCAGATGGCACCTCTCGCCCTGCCTACCCTATTGATCATGCCCAGATCTTCTGCGACCGATTTGTTGGCTACTACTTTGCAGAGAGGCCCCATTTGTTGTGGCAGATTTTTCACTATCGCCGCCCTTAGTGCAAATGTAGATCTCCCCAAGGATCTTCTTGAGGCGACGAGCCCTACCACCCTATCCTTGCGAGTGCTTACGCGCATGTAAATTACTAGGGCCCATGGTGATCGACACTGGGTATATCTTCATAGAAGTTTTAACGCCGATTATATGTTGCTCCCGAGCCCAGAGCAGACCGACGTGGCCCCTCAGCAGATTGAGTGGATCCTATCCATACAGGAGTGCATCCCCCCATTTACGAGCTTGAGCCCGATGATGGGCAGGTTGCCTAGCATCAGCCTACTCAGCTGCCTGGCATCGATCCATTACACGCTGAGGTACCACACCCCACCCCTATCTGAGCCTGCAGCGGCCCCTTCTATCTCCACATTTGTTGAGGGCCCTGCATCATTCTCTGAGATCCCATCATCCTCTGCTGAGCTACTGATTTGGGTTGAATATTGCTTATTTAACCCCTTATCAAGCAATATTTTGTGCTCATATTATGCTAAATTGATCTCTAATACATTCGTATTTTGTACACCATCATTTATTAGAGAAATCACCTTATTTGAGCACAAAACAGCAATTGACTGAGTATTTCTGCACTTTTTATATTTTTCCTAGCTTGGTCTCGATCTCACGATTCCAACGACTATTTATTTGTATTTTTCTGAGATCTGTGCTAATTACTGTGTATTTTTGAATGCAGAATACCAGTTAATTGGGGAAATACGGTCGAAATACGGCACTAAATACGAAATACAGTCGCCGCCGAACGCGTACGCTTCGCAGCCCATGACACGTGGCGTTCATCCGTTCCGTTCCGCCCAAATCCGATGGCTACACAAAAGGGGCGACACGGACTCATGTCAGCCGTTAGATCATGATCTAGTGGCTACGGGAGGCTGCATTTGAAGCAGTGAAGCGGCGATCTCATCGCCGTTGGATCTCAATCCAACGGCCGGCACACGAGGTGAACGGAGCGGAGAGCGGAATCAAATGAGGGCTACGTGGCAACCGGATATGCGCCCGATCCTGATCCAACGGTGTCGAGCGAAGATGAAGCGGATGCGGCAACCGCTTGGCTACGTGGCTCCGTATGAGCCATTGATGCATGATCGGGCGGCCAAGGCGAACTCCGACGCGAACTCGAAGCGGGTAGAAGGCGCACGAAGCTTAAAGACCATGTGGCGCGGCGACGATGAATCCCGCTGCGATCAACGGTCATGGTTTGCTCCGGTTATTTAACGGTTTTGGGTCGAATTGATGCGGATTTAGACCCGTTAAGCTATTAAACCCGCAATGTTTAGTATTTAAGGCATTTCTAGGGTTTTGCTCTGTATTCTTGGCGTATTTGGGCGATTTTGGAGCCGATTTTTACAGAATTTCAAGGAGAATACAGAGGGCAACCTGAGGCAAAATTCCAGAGGCTTTGAGGAAGAAGAAGAGGGGTTTTCTTAGTCTATTTGCTAGCGTATTTGGTGATATTCTTGAACTCTTTAGCGTATCTTGAACTCTTTTTTGATTGTATTGCTTAGAACTATGATTTATATGATGAATTCTCTGTTTATTTTTAGTATGAGTAGCTAAATTTCTATTGTGCATGGTATGTCGTAGTTAGGAGATGTGATTCGTATTCGTTTGGTTGTATTTTTGCGCTAAAATTGTATGTCGATAAAGTTGTGATCTTTGGCTTAAAAATCAACTTTTTCATATTCCAAAAGAGCGTGATTTTTGTTGATGATCGCCCCACAAGGGTGAGTTTTGATCTCTCCAAAAGAGAGTTTCATATCTTAATTTTAGAAGATTATAACTTTAGCGACAATCTTATTGAATTTTGTGCTTTAATCCCCAAAAGGGTATTTTCCGATGAATTGCTCCCAAAAGGGGAATTTATTGAATTATATTTAATCAACCAAATTAATACGAATCATTGATCCTAACGAACCCATACCATGTGCATACTTCTCATAAATATTTTCACGAATTTTCCTTGTTCGTATTGTTCACGTATTCACAAATCACCATCAAACCAATCCACACCATCACCATCTAAAGTGTTTAGTTTCTCTACGTTGGCTTTTTATTTGATTTACGCTTTGTGGTTTCAACAGATTTTCTCCCGAGGATTCGACATCTGGACTCCCAGATTATATTACTTGTACGGACTCTTGCGCTTGAGAGAAGCACTATTTTGGGCCTGTCAAGTTTTTTGGCGCCGTTGCCAGGGAGAACGGTTTGTTACTGCGGTTTATTTCATTCAGAGGACCTTCGGTGAGATCTTTCCACTTTATTGTATATAATTTTTGTTCGCTTTTAAATATTAAAAAAATACGTGTGCTAGTTTATGTGGCATAGGACTCCTAGGACACAGAGGTTGAGTAGACGTTTTGAGATGGCTAATAATAATATGGATGAAAATTTTAGCAACAACAACGAAAATAATGTGCTACCTGGAGTGCCTAGGACTTTAAAAGATTTACTCAGACCCACTAGGACTAGCACAACTTCATGCTTTGTTTTACATACCGATGCAAATTCTTTCAATTTTAAACCTGGGGTGATCCAACTCCTACCCACCTTTCATGGGTTAGACAAGGAAAATCCATATCTTCATATAAAAGGATTTGAGGAGGTGTGATTGACATACTTTGATGGGAAAACTAGCGAGGACACAGTATACCTTAAACTGTTCCCATTTTCATTGAAAGACAAAGCTAAAAATTGGTTGAATGCATTGCCATCACGTTCTATTGCTACATGGATTGATTTGCATGCTGAATTTCTAAAGAAGTTTTTTCCTATTCACAGGACACAGGGATTGAAGTGGCAGATCATGAGCTTTGCCCAGAAAAGCGAGGAAACATTCTACCAGGCGTTTGAAACGTTCAATGAGCTGTTGCTTGCATGTCCACACAATGGCTTCGACAAAAGCAGGATTATTGGCTTCTTCTACGATGGACTGCAGCCTCAGATGAAGCAATTTGTAGAAATGATGTGCAATGGAGGATTCTTCGATAAAGTGCCAGATGAAGCTTGGACGTATCTGGAGGAGATAGCAGAAAATGTGCAAACATGGGACACTACTTCAGACTACGACAGAGGAGGCCACTCTGCACCATCTCAGCCTACACGAGGAGTGGTATTCAATTTGAAGCCAGATGATGCGTTGGAGGCAAAGATGGAGGCCATGATCACAAACAAGCTTCACGCCATGAATTTGAAAGAGGCCAAGGCAGTTGAGATAGAGCAGACTTGTGCACTTTGCGACGTCGGTGGCCACGACACTAGTGCATGTCCCACACTTCCAGCTTTGAAGAGCATGCTAGGCAATCCAACAGGGGTGAATCAAGTGTCTACAAACTACCAGAGTTTCAATTCTAACAACAAGGGGTGGCGCAACAATCCAAACTTAAACTGGGGCCCCAATCAGCAATCTCAGCAGCAAGCTCCACCTCAGTTCAGACAAAATCAATATAACAATAATTATCAAGATGGGAACCAAAGGAGAGACCATGAGCCAATGCCACAACAGCAGATGCAACCATTTGGCGATGCACTTCAGCAGCCCATTCAGTTACAACAAGCCCAAATGCAGCAACAACAAGCTCAATTTCAGGCTCAGCAGACTCAAAATCAGCAGATGAGCGAAAGCTTAGCTAGGCTTACGGCGACACTGGAGAAAGGTAAGCTTCCATCTCAGTCAATTCCAAATCCTAATATGGGCTCATCTTCTTCTGCAGGTAACAATATGAAGCCTTGCCAAGCTGTGTCCACTTTGAGGAGTGGAAAAGAGATCCAGAAACCTGACCCACCGAGCAGAGAAGCTGAACAAGAGGAGGGAGTTCAGATCCAAGAAGAGGTAATTCAAGAGCAAGAGGAGGTGCAAGAAGAGAGCACGGAAGTGGGTTTGAGCAAAAATGTCATTGAAGAGAAGGAACCCGCAGCATATGTGTTGAGTATTGATTCCCCGGATTTGGTTTTGATGATGAACAAACATAAATATCGTGAACTAACTCTTTGTGAGTGCAGTTATGGAGATCGTCGCCAAACTTCTATGAACATCAAAAGCGACGTCTCAAGACTTCTCAAAGCGCGTGAACGTATGCTTGAAGCTTTGTTGAAGCTCAAGGACCATTATTGAAGTCATGAAGATTCGATTGAAGCTTTTGAAGACGGTTCGTCAAGTTTATTTTATGTCTTCTAGCTTCTTTTCGTAGAATGTTAAGCCTTGAGTAGGTCTTACGTTTTAATCTTCATAACGCTCATAACTTAAAGCTAGGATCTTAGTAGAAGCCCATACGATCTTTCCCGAAGCCTCGCGCTTCGATTCGCGGCTTCTTGTGCAGGTTAGTTGGTTCAAGAAGAAGAACCAACCGACTAGATGGCAATCTAGTCGGTCGGCAAAGCTTCTTGAACCGACTAGAATGCCTTCTCAATTTCAAGCTCTTTACTGTTTACAGTTAGTCGGTCAAAGAAGGTTCACCGACCGACTAGTTGTGAAACTAGTCGGTTAGGAATCCTTCTTAGACCGACTAGTTGAGCTTCTATTGTACAGCCTAAGTTATTGTTTATCGTTAGTCGGTCAAAGTACATTTGTCGACCGACTAGTTGATGAACTAGTCGGTTAGACTTTGTTCTTAGACCGACTAATTCATCTTGAGTTCAGCCTTCTCAATTTCACCTGTTATTCGGTCAAAGTTGACTCACTGACCGACTAGTTGTGAAACTAGTCGGTTGTCAAGTCTTCTTGGACCGACTAGTTATTCATTCCCTGAACTTCTTCTTTTGGCTGTTCACCTCTTAGTCGGTTCATGTTGTTTCACCGACCGACTAGTTGATGAACTAGTCGGTCAGTGATCCTTCTTTGACCGACTAGTCTGCTTCAGAATAGAGCCGTTGGAGCATTAAATGCCACGAATTTTTCTCTCTCTTTCCTCTATCCTATATATACTTGGAGTGCTGCATTCATAGCATTCAAGGCTGATATTTATTGAAGTTTAGATATCAAAGAGAAGCAATTAATTCTCATTCAAAGCTCTTTCATTCCTTTCAAGAATCTCTCCCTCACTCTTATTTCAAAAGAGAGATTCATTGATTGTGAGCCTTCCAAGCCAAGTGCTTGATTCTAGGTCACCAACATCTTCCAAGGACTCCATTGCTGGTCTACATCTTGGAGCTAGGGTTTGGTGCCATTCATCTTCCCCAAAATCCTCTGTGCCCTAAATCGTAAGTTTTACTCAAGGCATAGGTTTTTTGTGGTAAGCATTTCTATTTCAATTTACTTTGATATTGTAAGTGTTTTACTCTCGGTTGTGAGAGTTGGTTTGTGATCCCGGTTTGTGGGAGTCACAATTTCATTTGTGTATGATTTGATCTTGTAGAGGTTTTCTACAAGTATTTCATAGTGCAAATTTGAGTTAGAGGTTTCTAACTCAAGTAGCCAGAGGGGATCCGGGTGTTTGGGACGTATGATCACCGGGAACAAGTCGGGGAGACTTGGGTGGATCCGAACCCGTTATATCGTTTTGTTTGCGATTGCATTTCTTTGTTGTCACATTTACATTTCCGCATTATTGGTTGAAGTTTGCAAGATAATTAGGAATTATCTTCTTAATTATTTTAAAGTACTATTCACCCCCCCTTAGTACTTGTGCAGTAGCTACGTAGGGCATTACATTTGGTATCAGAGCCAAGTACCTAGCTATGTCTTCCAACGACAACAAAAGCATACGTCCACCTTCAGACTACAACACCTTCAGGAATCGTGAAGGAGCTTCTTCGGTGATGGAAGGACACTCCTCGACGAGGCCTCCTTTCTTCAACGGTACCTACTACGGGTACTGGAAATGCCGGATGGAAACGTTCCTCCAGAGTGCTTCATTGTGGAGAGCCACGTTGACGGAGTACGTCGAGCCCGAAGAAGAAGATTTCGCGAAATGGACTACCGGGGAGGTCGCCGCGGAGGTAAGCAATGCCAAGGCAATGAATGCCTTTCAATGTGCTTTGGAGCCCGAGGACTTCAACAAGATATGCACATGTAAGAGTGCATATCAAATCTGGAACTCCCTCCTCATCTTGTATGAAGGAACGATTAGGGTAAGAGACTCTAAACTCGTTGTTGTTAATAAAGATTACGAGTTATTTCATATGAAACAGGGTGAGAAGATGAAGGAGTATTATGCTCGCTTCGTCGACATCACCAAAGAGTTGGAGGCTCTTGGTAAGACCTACACCCAAAAGGAGAAAGTCTCGAAGATCATCGATGGACTTCCTTCTTGTTGGGAGAAACGTACCTTCGCCATCGAGGAAGGTAATGATATGAGTAAGTATACCGTTATCCAACTAATGGGTACCTTAATGTCTTATGAGGTACGCAAGGATAGCAAACTTAAGTTGCATGACAAGATGAAGTCCTACTTGAAGCAAGACGAGCCAAAGAAGAAGGCGATTGCGTTCAAGGCCGCTCCATCTACATCCACATCTACCGATGATGAAGAATCGGAAGAAGAGTTGGACTTGGAATCCATTGCCCTCATGGCAAAGAAGTTCAACCGGTTCTTCCGGAAAGGTAATTTCAAGAACAAATCAAAGTTTAGTTCTTCTAACACCTCTGCTCCTTTGTGCTTTAAATGCAACAAGCCAGGACACATGAAAGCGGATTGTCCTCAAAACAAGCAAAAGGAGAAGTGGAAGGCGCCAAAGTTCGACAAGTCAAAGAAGTACAAAAAGGGGTACAAGAAAGGACTTGTCGGGACATTCACCGACTCCGAGGACTCATCAAGTGGAGAGTCGGACGATGAGCAAGTGGAGCAAGCACACATGTGCTTCATGGCTAGAGAGGATCATGTTCAAGAGTCTTCCTCCGATGATAGCGAGGATGAAGGCGATGAGGTAACAATGGACGACCTTAGATTAGCTAACGAGCAAATTTGGTCTAAATATTCTAAATTAGTAAATAGATATACTAAGACCAAAGATGAGTTAGTTAGTCTCCAAACCTCGCCTAAATCTATTGTCATCAACAACGACACCGTTGTTGAAGATTTGAGAAATGAGATTGAAAATCTCAAGTCTTAACTTGAACATGTTCACATTGAGGATTTGGAGGAACACAAGATAGCGGATTTGACTTCTCAAAACTCAACTTTGAGTATTGAGAATGAGAATCTCAAATCTCGTGTTTATGTGCTCGTATCGCAAGTATCCACTTTGGATGCTTCTATGAGTTCTCTCACCGAGAAATATGAGTGCACATTAGGCCGAATTAATAAATTCAATAAGGGTAAGGACCATTTGGATAAAATCCTAATTGACTTACTTCCGGCCAATCACCACATTGGCTTGGGGTATAAGATGGGAAATTCATCCAAGTCGTCTACTACCTTTGTTAGGCCAACTTCCGATGCCTCGACGAGTGGGAGCAAACACTCTATTGGTAGTTCATCTACCAATGGTGCTTCCACCTCGTACACACCCTCGTTTGGAAAGAAACCCACTTTGGGTGGACCTCCAAAGAAGGGTCATGCTTATATGTACACCAATACCATGCCACGTAGGAACACACATCCTACTCCACATGCTCACACATATGATGATTTTTATGCACCACATCCACGGGCACGTGCACACCAAGTGAGACACACTCATGCACGTGTTCCTCCACATGCATATGTTCACCCACACCATCATACGAACAAGTATCATCATGCACCATTTCATCATGTGCCATATGCCTATCCACGACATGCATCACGTAGAAATCAACAACGCATGCATGCTCCCAATAGGAATAGGGCTCCCAAAATCTTCACTATTTGGAGCCCGAAGGACACAAATATGGATGAAAAACAAGTTTACATGAATTCTTATTTCATGAATGTTGTGCATAATGATAATTATGTGGGGAAGTCTAAGTCCAATTGGACTTGGCTTCCAAAGGTCTAATCTTTAGGACCCAATGACCTTGGGTACCATGGAATGATATGTTTATCTTTAGGTACTCAAGAAAAAGAAACGGAGCAACAAATCCAAATTTAGCTCCAAGAGTAATTGGATACTCGATAGCGGGTGTTCAAAACACATGACGGGTGATGCTCAATTGCTCTCCGGAGTGGTGCCCATTGCAAATGGGAACCGCGTCGTCTTTAGAGGCAACGAGAGCGGAACCATCATAGGTGTTGGTAAAGTAGGTAATCCTTCTAAACCACTAATAAGTAATGTTTACCTTGTTAAAGGATTAAACCACAATCTTATTTCAATAAGCCAACTTTGTGACAAAGGTTACAAAGTTAGCTTTGCGAAAGGAATGTGCCATATTTTGAATAAAAATACTAATGATGTATTATTCTCTGGCACACGCCATAAGGATATCTATATATTAGATCTTCCAAAATCGCATGAACAATGTCTCATTGCCAACACAAGTGAACAACACTTATGGCATCGACGTTTTGGTCATGTGAACTTTGGAACACTTTTTAAGCTTTCCAAGTTAAATTCTATTAAAGAATTTCCTAAGCTTGTCTTCCAAAAGAAAAGCTTTTGTGACTCGTGTCAACGAGGCAAGCTTCCAAAATCGTTTTTTAAACCTAAGAAAAGCATTTCTTCTAAGCGGCCTCTAGAGCTATTACATCTAGATCTTTTTGGTCCAACTAGAGTTGCTTCATTAGGAAATGCACGATATGGACTTGTCATCGTTGATGACTTTTCTAGATTTACTTGGGTATTTTCCTTAAGTAATAAAAATGATGCTTTTGAAAACTTCACAATATTTGTTAAGAAAATACAAAATCTCATTGGAACCACCATTGTCACTATTCGTAGTGATCATGGAGGGGAATTTGAGAATGAGTCTTTCTCAAATTTTTGTGATGAAGTTGGTATTACTCACACTTTTTCTTTCCCTCGCGCACCTCCTCAAAATTGTGTTGTTGAGAGGAAGAATAGGACGCTAGTGGAATGTGCTCGCACTATGCTTGATGATAGCCAACTTGGCCATCAATTTTGGGCGGAAGCGGTACATACCGCTTTCTATGTGTTTAATAGGATACTTTTGAGGCCCAGCACCAAACAAACTTGTTATGAATTGTTGTTTGGTAGATTGCCTCAAGTTAAACATTTTCGTGTTTTCGGTGCAAAATGTTTTATTAAGAACACGTATGGTAGTTTGGACAAATTTGATCCAAGATCCGATGAGGGGATATTTGTTGGATATTCCTCCCGTAGCAAAGCCTACCAGATATACGACAAACGAACCTCAACGATCGAGGAATCGCTTCATGTTTCATTTAATGAAGGTTTTGTCCCAACTAGAATTACTAATGATGATGACTCCATGGATGTCTTATGTGATTCTATTGGTAATTCTAATTCTATTGATTCTATTGATACTAACCCAACTAATGAATCTTTTGAGAATGTTCCTAGTGATCAGGGAATTCCCAAACGGCTTCATACCGTTCGTGACCATCCCCATGAGCAAGTCATTGGCAACATCCTTGATAGTGTCAAGACGAGATCTCAAGTCAACTACTTCGCTCATTGTGCCTTTGCCTCCTCAATAGGGCCAAAGAATATTAACGAAGGGTGCGAAAATAGTGCTTGGATCCTTGCCATGGAGGAGGAACTCATTCAATTCGAGAGGAATGAGGTTTGGGAGCTTGTTCCATTGCCTTCGAAGAACCACACCGTTATAGGAACGAAGTGGATTTTCAAGAACAAGACCGACGAAAACCAAATCGTCGTTCAGAACAAAGCTCGGTTAGTTGCTCAAGGCTACCGTCAAGAGGAATGTATTGATTTCGAAGAATCCTTCGCTCCGGTAGCTAGATTAGAATCTATTAGATTATTATTATCTTTTGCGTGCAATAAAGATTTTAAACTCTTTTAAATGGATGTAAAAAGTGCGTTTTTAAATGGAGATGTTGTTGAGGAAGTTTACGTTTCTCAACCTCCGGGTTTTATAAATGAAAAATTTCCAAATCACATTTTCAAACTTAAGAAAGCACTTTACGGTTTGAGACAAGCTCCTCGAGCTTGGTATGACCGTCTAAAGAATTTTCTTTTGGATTTGAGTTTTAAAATGGGAGAAGTTGATTCGACATTATTTGTTAAGTATTCGAATAATGATATTATTTTAGTTCAAATTTACTTTGATGATATCATTTTCGGTGCTACTAACTTCACTCTTTGCGAAGAGTTTTCTAATGTTATGAAGGATCAATTTGAGATGAGCCACATGGGTGAGCTCAAATATTTCTTAGGTCTCCAAATTCACCAAATGAACGATGCAATCTTCATCCACCAAACGAAGTACACGGTGGAGTTGCTAAAGCGATTTGGAATGGAGAATGCCTCCGGGAAGAAGACTCCAATGAGCACGACTACACATCTTGATAAGGATTCGGGCGGTAAAGATGTAGACATTCGTCTATATCGAGGTATGATAGGTAGTTTATTATATCTTACCGCTAGTAGGCCCGATATTATGTTTGTCGTATGTGTATGTGCTCGTTATCAGTCTCAACCTAAGGAATCTCACTTAGTAGCGGTAATACGTATTTTCCGTTATTTAAGTTACACTCTCGATTTTGGATTACTTTATCCAAAATCTAGCACATATGAGTTAATCTCATATAGTGACGCAGATTATGCGGGATGCAAATCCGACAGGAAAAGTACTAGTGGCACTTGCCATTTTATAGGAAATTCTCTTGTCTCTTGGTTTTCCATGAAGCAGAATTCCGTATCACTTTCAACCACCGAGGCGGAATATATTACCGTCGGTGTCGCGTATGCTCAGGTTGAGACACACTCTTAAAGACTTTGGTATAAACTGTGATACTTGCCCTATCATGGTGGACAACCAAAGTGCAATATGTCTCTCTAAGAAACCGGTACACCATTCCCGTTCTAAACACATAGATGTCTGTCACCATTTCTTAGATGATCATGTTGCTAAAAAGAACATCATTTTAGTGTACGTTGAAACCCAGAAGCAAATCACCGATATTTTCACGAAACCCCTAAAGGAAGACTCCTTTGTGCGGTTGCGTTGAGAATTGGGGATTATGGGTGAATCTGAGCTTTAGGATTCATATGTTGTCAATAATCTTGCATGCTATTAAAATTCTTTATATTTGCTCATGCTAGATTAATTAAAATTTTCTGGATTTTTGTGTGAATTTTCGGAATTTATGCTCGAATTTGTCTTGAACGTCAAATTTAAGATTTTCGATGTTTAATGGGGTAGTATAATGATTAATGAGAGTTTTACGATGTTTCGTCCAAGTGCGATTAGGAGAGAACTCAAAATTTCTAAATTTCAAATTTTTGGACTCTCTTAGTCGGTCCAAGTTCATTGGCCGACCGACTAGATTCAGTTCTAGTCGGTCAGTGAATGAGCTTAGACCGACTAATTCTTGCTCAGAATTTTGGCCTCAGTTACTGTTTGCACTTAGTCGGTTCAAGCTTATTGGCCGACCGACTAGATCTTCATCTAGTCGGTCAGCGCTTGAACTGTGACCGACTAAATGCATCGGGGGTTGTTGCGTCTTTTGGCCTCCCAATCGATTAAGTCACCCCCGCACCGATTAGAATCATTTCTAATCGGTGCGAAAAACTTCTCTCAGCCCCTAAAACCCGCGACCCCCCGTGCCCCTTCATCTCCTCCGTCGTTTCCGTCGTGCTCCGGCCATCTTCCACAGGTGACGTCGATCTCTCTCGTTCTTGGGTAAATCTTTCCCTCTCTCTTGTGTTTAGGGTTTCCATCTAGGTCAATTTTTCAATCAATTTCATTCGGTTTAGGGTTGTGCTAGGGTTTCGGCCTAGGGTTTTAGTTTTCGATCTCGTTTGATTGCGTTGTCTCATCATGATTATGGCGAAGACACGTATCCCGATCGAACCCACTCGTCCGGCACCCATGACCGTAGAGTCGCCTCCTATGGACCCCCCGCAACCTAAACGAACTCCTCCCAAGCGTCGATCCAAAACCACCCATCCCTCGTCTTCTTCGCCTCCTCTTAAGAAGAAGAGGACGGCGACCGCTAAGCCTCGATCGCAACCTAGGAAAGAGCTAGTGTCCCCTGCTTCATTCCGTGCTCCCACTCCTCCCGGTGCTTCGGATTCCGACACCGAGTATATTTCGGAGACCGAGCATACCGCTAGGGCTCCTACTCCTCCTCCTAGGTCTAGCACTCGTCCGACGTCTAGCTCACGTCCGACTTCTAGCACCCGACCATCTAAGGGAAAGGCTCCCATGCCAGTTGGCGGTGTTGACATCTCGTTGTGTCGCGATGACCCTATGTGTCTCGCGGCTTACAACCATCGAGCACTGTCCGCTGTTATTGGAGCACTTCGTTCAGTTCTCCGACTTCTCTCACCTTGCCGATCTTCTTTCGTATAGCGGTCTCCTTGACTATCTTCGCTTTGACCCTAAGGCGAATCCACACCCATACCCCCATCTAGTCAAACTATTTTACGCGAACCGTGTCCGGGGTCAGTACAACGAGACCCATTCCATTGAGACGACTGTCTTGGGGACACCGATTATCCTCATGGCAAAAATCTTAGGGGAGTTGATTGGTGTCTCCTCGTCTCGCCTCCTTCCAGCTGATATCTCTGTCGATGACATTTCTGACCTTGACCAGGTCATGCTTGCCGAGATTTTCCATGTGATCCCTCCCGCCATGATTGGCGTCCCATCCAAATCTTTCAAGCCCAATGCTTGGGTCTTGAATCTCATTCTGAAGTCGTGCCTCCTTCCGAAATACGGCCCATCGAGCTTGCCATCCCAGCCATTTCTTAAGCTGATCTACGCTCTCTTCATGGGGAGCGAGATCAATTGGGCTAGGATTATTCTTGATAAGATGGATTCCTACGAGTGTATTAGGAAGTCCACTAAATCTGCTCATATTCCATATCCCTGCCTTCTGACCCTCGTCTTCTGTCACTTCAAGGTCCCTCTCCCTCCTGATGACGAGCGTCCCCTCGGTCTTCCTCTGAATGTGACGGCTGTGAAGAAGTCTCTTGCGGCGCTCCGTCACGTTCAGAAGACGACCCCTTCAGCTTCAGCTTCAGCTTCAGCCCCCCTCCTACTCCTACTCTTGCTGAGTTTTCTGTTTCGCTTTGTCGTGTGGAGTCTCGTGTCGCTCGTTCTGAGGAGATGCTCTCTCGCATCTGCTGTCACCTTGGCATTGAGGTTCCTTCGTCTGTTTCTGACGATGAGGAGATGGATGAGGATGAGCTCCAGGAGCTCGTTGGATCTGCTAATCATGCCCCAGAGGGTACGTCGTCTGTTGTTGTTGCTGCTGCTACGTCTGCTGGTGACCCCGAGAGCACACCTGCTGCCACCTTTCCTCTGGTGGATACTTCGTCTGGTGCTCCCGAGGCTACTCCCGTAGCTACTATTCCTTCTGTGGACACTCCTGCTGACCCAGTGACCACCACCCCTTCTGCAGAGCCTGCTGCTGCTGCTGACCCTGCCTCTGCCTCCTGAGCTTGCTTGGAGGACTTTCCCGATGCACTTTGGATGATATATCTAGTTGTGAGAGTTTGGGTAGGATAGATTGGGTGGTTCTGGAGTTTTGATGTATTTTTGATGTATTTTTGATATTTTTGGATGTTGTATGATCATTTCTGTATGTTTTGAGATACTTCGATATCTGTTGTGATATATGTTGTACGTGTGCCCCGATCGTTCGATCGTTTATATTATGTATGTTGTCAGATGTATCCATTTTGATTATATATATATATACATCGTGTTGACCTTTACCTTTGTGTGCACATTATTATTATTTTTGTCTCTGATGTTGACTTCGTCGCTCGACGAATTTCTTGATTTAATAGAAATTATTTCTATGAAAACATAGAATTGTTTTCCATGCACTAAATTCATCAAGAATGTTGATATTGGAGAGTATATTCCATAACTCAATTCGTGAAATTAATTTGAGTTTTGATGATTTTATTTTTCGATTATTGTCTTTGGTCTCAATGGCACGCTTTGATTTAATTCATATTTTCCTTTGATGTCATTTGGACTGTGGTCGTATTCTACGACTCCCGTGCTTTTATTTGAAGCCATTGTTGTTGTCGTTGTTCTCCTCCCACTCTTTTTGCTAATGCCAAAGGGGGAGAGAATTAATAATGACAATGTGCTAAATGATAATTTAAAGCATCTTTCCAAGAATCTAATTTGATATGTTAGATTCAGGGGGAGTTAAGATATAAAAATGGATTTAGATCCTAAATTTCGATAATTGGATTCACATTTTATACTTTACTCGTCTGCTTGATGCTTATGAATATTATTGAATATGGAATTAACGTGTCATCAATGCAGGGGGAGTAAGTAAATTACATTTGAATCATTATTTTCGATTTTTATTTATGTTGGGTTGTCATCACCAAAAAGGGGGAGAATGTTGAGTATTGATTCCCCGGATTTGGTTTTGATGATGAACAAACATAAATATCGTGAACTAACTCTTTGTGAGCACAGTTATGGAGATCGTCGCCAAACTTCTATGAACATCAAAAGCGACGTCTCAAGACTTCTCAAAGCACGTGAACGTATGCTTGAAGCTTCGTTGAAGCTCAAGGACCATTATTGAAGTCATGAAGATTCGATTGAAGCTTTTGAATACGGTTCGTCAAGTTTATTTTATGTCTTCTAGCTTCTTTTCGTAGAATGTTAAGCCTTGAGTAGGTCTTACGTTTTAATCTTCATAACGCTTATATCTTAGAGCTAGGATCTTAGTAGAAGCCCATACGATCTTTCCCCAAGCCTCGCGCTTCGATTCACGGCTTCATGTGCATGTTAGTTGGTTCAAGAAGAAGAACCAACCGACTAGATGGCAATCTAGTCGGTCGACAAAGCTTCTTGAACCGACTAGATTGCCTTCTCAATTTCAAGCTCTTTACTGTTTACAGTTAGTCGGTCAAAGAAGGTTCATCGACCGACTAGTTGTGAAACTAGTCGGTTAGGAATCCTTCTTAGACCGACTAGTTGAGCTTCTACTGTACAGCCTAAGTTACTGTTTATAGTTAGTCGGTCAAAGTACATTTGTCGACCGAATAGTTGATGAACTAGTCGGTTAGACTTTGTTCTTAGACCGACTAATTCATCTTGAGTTCAGCCTTCTCTATTTCACCTGTTAGTCGGTCAAAGTTGACTCACCGACCGACTAGTTGTGAAACTAGTCGGTTGTCAAGTCTTCTTGGACCGACTAGTTATTCATTCCCTGAACTTCTTCTTTTGGCTATTCACCTCTTAGTCGGTTCATGTTGTTTCACGGACCGACTAGTTGATGAACTAGTCGGTCAGTGATCCTTCTTTGACTGACTAGTCTGCTTCAGAATAGAGCCGTTGGAGCATTAAATGCCACGAATTTTGCTCTCTCTTTCCTCTATCCTATATATACTTGGAGTGCTGCATTCATAGCATTTAAGGCTGATATTTATTGAAGTTTAGATATCAAAGAGAAGCAATTAATTCTCATTCAAAGCTCTTTCATTCCTTTCAAGAATCTCTCCCTCACTCTTATTTCAAAAGAGAGATTCATTGATTGTGAGCCTTCCAAGCCAAGTGCTTGATTCTAGGTCACCAACATCTTCCAAGGACTCCATTGCTGGTCTACATCTTGGAGCTAGGGTTTGGTGCCATTCATCTTCCCCAAAATCCTCTGTGCCCTAAATCGTAAGTTTTACTCAAGGCATAGGTTTTTTGTGGTAAGCATTTCTATTTCAATTTACTTTGATATTGCAAGTGTTTTACTCTCGGTTGTGAGAGTTGGTTTGTGATCCCGGTTTGTGGGAGTCACAATTTCATTTGTGTATGATTTGATCTTGTAGAGGTTTTCTACAAGTATTTCATAATGCAAATTTGAGTTAGAGGTTTCTAACTCAAGTAGCCGGAGGGGATCCGGGTGTTTGGGACGTAGGATCACCGGGAACAAGTCGGGGAGACTTGGGTGGATCCGAACCTGTTATATCGTTTTGTTTGCGATTGCATTTCTTTGTTGTCACATTTACATTTCCGCATTGTTGGTTGAAGTTTGCAAGATAATTAGGAATTATCTTCTTAATTATTTTAAAGAACCATTCACCCCCCTCTAGTGCTTGTGCAGTAGCTACGTAGGGCATTACAATATGTACCTGCAGCACCTTTCCCTCATCGGCTACTTCAGAAAAACAAATATAAGTATCATTCTGAAATTCGTGAAATTTTTCAGAAGTGCCAGATAAATATTCCACTGCTTGATGCTATAAATCAAATACCTACTTATGCTAAGTTTTTGAAAGACCTGTGCACCACTAAAAGAAAATTGAATGTGAAAAAGAAAGCATTTTTAACTGAACAGGTTAGCTCTATTGTGCAACAAAAGGCCCCACCTAAATTTTGAGATCCTGGATCACCCACCATTACTTGTACTATTGGCACTAAAAAGATTGGAAATGCTTTATTGGATTTGGGGTCTAGTGTTAATATCTTGCCATATCCTATCTTTGTGCAACTAGGATTAAGACAACTAAAACCTACATCTGTTATATTGCAATTAGCTGATAGATCTATTATAGTTCCAAAGGGATGCATTGAGGATGTACTCGTTGAAGTGGACAAATTTTACTACCCTGCAGACTTTATAGTTCTAGACATCCAAGGACCCCAAACTGCCAATTCCACTCCCATCATCCTAGGTAGACCATTCCTAGCGACATGCAATGCTTTTATAAATTGTAGGGATGGTCAACTTAAAATCACTTTTGGTAACATGACTTTGGTTATGAATATATTTAATACTTGCAAGTTGCCAAATGTGGATGATGAGGTTGAAAAAGTACACATGATTGATTCATTGGTGGATGATTATATTTGCTCTGAATTTTATGGTGATGCTTCTATTGTTGAAACTATTGTGGACGATACTGATGACATCTCTCTTGTGCAGGAAAATGCGAAGGAGCTTAACGCGATATGGGAGCCTAGGTTTGAGGCTTTGCCACCAAATGCACCAACGCAAATATCATCTGAGGTGGAAGATCCAAAGCCTGAATTAAAGCCACTACCTGAATATCTCAAGTATGCCTTTCTTGGAAATGAAAACAGCTTCCCTGTGGTAATATCTTCTAAACTTTCTTTAGAACAGGAAAGCTCTTTACTTGAAGTGTTGAAAAGGCATAGAGGGGCCATTGGTTGGTCCATTGCTGATATAAAAGGTATTAGTCCCATTGTATGCATGCATCACATTTACTTGGAAGATGACGCCAAACCCACTAGAGAAATGCAACATAGGTTAAACCCCACATTAAAAGAAGTGGTGAAAGGCGAGGTTCTAAAATTATTGGATGCATGTATTATACATCCAATTTCTGACAGCAAGTGGGTCAGTCCTACACAGGTTGTTCCAAAAAAGTCTGGGAATGAGCTTATCACAGTTAGAGCCACCACGTGTTGGAGAATGTGTATAGACTATAGGAGGTTGAACTCCCGAACTAGAAAAGACCACTTCCCTCTACCATTTCTTGACCAAATTTTAGAGAGGGTGGCTGGACATGAGTACTATTGCTTTCTAGACGGTTATTCAGGTTACTATCAGATTGAGATTGCACCAGAGGACCAGGAAAAGACCACTTTTACCTGCCCCTTTGGTACTTTTGCATTTAAAAGAATGCCGTTTGGTTTATGTAATGCTGCAGCTACTTTTCAGCGATGCATGCTCAGTATTTTTGATGATATGGTTGAGAAAATTGTGGAGGTATTTATGGATGATTTTTCAGTGTATGGTAGCTCTTTTCATGATTGTTTAACTAACTTGGCTCATGTTCTTGACAGGTGCAATGGAAAGAATCTCCTATTGAATTGGGAGAAGTGTCATTTTATGACCACAGATGGACTTGTCCTTGGTCATCTGGTTTCTAAAGATGGTATACAGGTAGACAGAGCCAATGTAGCAGTAATTGAGAAGCTACCAAGTCCCAAATGCGTGAAGGACATCAGATCATTTTTGGGACATGCAGGATTTTATAGGCGATTCATCAAAGATTTTAGCACTATATCTCGCCCTCTTTGCATCTTACTTACTCAGAATGTGGATTTTATTTGGACACCTGAGTGTCAACATTCTTTTGAAACTTTAAAGAAGTTGCTGATTTCTGCTCCCATTTTACAAGTACCAGAGTGGTCTCTACCATTTGAAATCATGTGTGACGCAAGCAATTACGCAGTTGGTGCAGTCCTAGGCCAAAGAAAAGACAAAGTTCCAGTAGTGATTTACTACGCCAGCAAGACATTAAATGACGCTCAGAGGAATTATACAACCACAGAAAAGGAGTTGATGGCTGTAGTATGTGCCTGGAAAAATTCAGGAGCTATATTTTGGGATCACCAATTTTAATTTATACTGATCACTCTGCTTTAAAATATTTATTGTCTAAAAAGATGCTAAACCTCGATTGATACGATGGATTTTATTGTTGCAGGAGTTCAATGTCATAATCAAGGACAAGAAAGTTGTGGAGAATCTAGTAGCTGACCACTTATCACGATTGACAGTAGGCCTTGATTCAGCAGATGTGCCAGTGAAGGACTCCTTTCCCGACGAGCATCTTTTTAGCGTTTCCACCTCACCATGGTATGCTGATATAGTAAATTATCTAGTGACTGGTAAGACTCCTGACACTTGGTCTCTTCAAGACTTTAAAAGGTTCAAGTATGAGGTAAAATATTTCTTCTTTGATGATCCGTACCTCTATAAATATTGCAGTGACCAAATTGTTAGGAGATGCATTCCTGACCATGAAATAACCAGTGTGATACAATTTTGGCATGATGGAGTGTGTGGTGGACATTTTTCTGCGAACAAAACGTGGCAAAAATCTTGCAATGTGGCTTTTATTGGCCAACTATGTTTAAGGATACATTTCATTACTGCAAGACTTGTGCTGCATGCCAACAATTAGGTGGTATTACTAGACGTAACATGATGCCTTTAAACCCCATTATAGAAATTGAAATATTTGACTGTTGGGGTATAGATTTTATAGGACCTTTCCCACCTTCATTTGGATATGCTTATATTTTGGTTTGTATTGATTATGTTTCTAAATGGGTGGAAGCTATTCCTTGCAGGTCGACACTTCAGTTGTACTCAAGTTCCTCAAAGAGAAAATTTTCTCTAGATTTGGAGTGCCCAAAGCCCTTATCAGTGATGGAGGGTCCCATTTTTGCAACCGCATGTTCGCTAATCTAATGAAGAGGTTTGGGGTCACGCACAAAGTCTCTACTCCATATCACCCCCAAACCAATGATCAAGCAGAGCTTGCAAATAGAGAGATCAAAGGAATTTTACAGAAAACGGTGAATCCTTCAAGGAAAGATTGGAGCTTGCGCTTACCTGAAGCGTTGTGGGCCTATAGGACGGCCTACAAAACAATTTTGGGGATGTCACCTTACCGTCTTGTTTTTGGGAAGTCTTGTCACTTACCTGTTGAATTGGAACATAGATCCTATTGGGCTATAAAGAAATTGAATTTTGATACTGATTCATCTTTTGCTTCTCGCAGGTTACAGATGTTGGAGCTAGAGGGGCTGAGGAGAAATGCTTATGACAACGCTAAAATATCGAAAGAGAGGATGAAATCCGTCCACGACATGATGATCTTGAGGAGGGAGTTCACCCCAGGCCAAAAAGTTCTTCTATACAATTCCAGGCTACACATCTTTCCCGGGAAGCTTCGCTCTAGGTGGTTTGGACCTTTCACAGTCAAAGAAGTTTTCCCACATGGCGCAGTGCTATTATTGAATGAAAAAGATGGAAGTGAGTTCAAGGTGAATGGCCAAAGATTGAAGCATTTTCATGAGCCTTGGACCAAGGAAGCGAGCACCATGGATCTCACAGACCCACCTTCGGGTGGGGACTAATCAGGTGTGTTCTTTACATGATTCCCTCTTCCTAACATTGAGGACAATGTCTATTTTAAGTTGGGGGAGGGTATAACTTTTAGGATTTTTATTTTTATTTTTCCTTTTTCTTTTAGGATTTTATTTTTTAGTTCCCATTTTGCATTGAAAATTTTTTTTCGAGTCATTACCTATCACCAATGTTTATTTTACCTAGAAATGAACCTCATGTGATGAAAATTCTTGATATCTATTCACCACCATACACATGTGAATTATTTTCCTCCACCACTATTGTTAAATATTTCAGTCTCATTTGACATGAATGTTAGTACTCGTGGTAAATTTCTTTTGATATATCTCAATGGTAGGATTAATTGACGACTTAATGAATCTAGAAATTATGAATTAGCAAATAGTATACTTTCAATGGAACGCACCAAAGTTTATGCACCAATAGTTCACAAAATAACTGGAGCATTGCTTTTTATTTCGTATTCATTGCTATCTGTATGCTTTGTGTGATTTTGGGTAGAAAATTCTACATTGTCTTTTGAAATGATTAGGATAACCCATTCTTGTGAAAGAATTACAAAGAGGAGGCTATCTTGCTAAGTTATTTATGCACACACAAAGAAAAAAAATGAAATGAATGAGGAGAAAAAAAGTGAATAAATGTGTCACTAAATAAATAACTTGGTTGGCTCGAGTAGTACAGTCCGAGGGGTCCTTTTTGGCCTAATGCCCTATTATCGTCTGATTTGGTAGCCATTGACCGGAACCTCACTCATTTGATGGATCGATCCAAGTTATACATTTTTCTGCGAATGTTGCTTGATGCGCGTTACGTGGAACTATTAAATAAGCGAAAGAAAAGAGAGGATAAGTGTGCATGATTAGCAAGGCAAGAGAACTTCCAAAGCTTAAAGAAAGCACGAGTTATGGTGTGATTTCCTATGAATGAAGATTGACGTGTGTATGTCTTGATACCATTCTATTCTATATGTTTGCTTTGCATGATACATCTACGCTCCAAGTTAGAATCTTTGATTGAACGGTGTGGACAATTGATTTTGTATACTATGAGCTATGAAGTAATGAATAGTGAAATTAAGTCTGTTTTATAACCATTTGAGATACTTGATCTTCATTTTTAAACCCACAAGTACCATTATTTGATGAGCTTGAAATTTTGATATTAGTGTGTGGTTATCTCTTTTGTCGTTGTAGTACGGTGGCGAGTGATTTGAGATCTGATAAGGTGATCTAAGTGTATATTTGATATCATTATTCATCGCTCTTTTTGCTAGAGACTAGCAAAACGCTAGTTGGGGGGTGTGATTCGGGTTGAATATTGCTTATTTAACCCCCTTATCTAGCAATATTTTGTGCTCATATTATGCTAAATTGATCTCTAATACATTCGTATTTTGTACACCATCATTTATTAGAGAAATCACCTTATTTGAGCACAAAACAGCAATTAACTGAGTATTTCTGCACTTTTTATATTTCTCCTAGCTTGGTCTCGATCTCACGATTCCAACGACTATTTATTTGTATTTTCTGAGATTTATGCTAATTACTGTGTATTTTTGAATGCAGAATACCAGTTAATTGGGGAAATACGGTCGAAATACGACACTAAATACGAAATACGGTCGCCGCCGTACGCGTACGCTCCGCAGCCCATGACACGTGACGTTCATCCGCTCCGTTCCGCCCAAATCCGATGGCTACACTAAAGGGGCGACGCGGACTTATGTCAGCCGTTAGATCATGATCTAGTGGCTACGGGAGGCTGCATTTGAAGCAGTGAAGCGGTGATCTCATCGCCGTTGGATTTCAATCCAACGTCCGGCACAAGAGGTGAACGGAGCGGAGAGCAAAATCAAATGAGGGCTACGTGGCAACCGGATATGCGCCCGATCCTGATCCAACGGTGTCGAGCGAAGATGAAGCGGATGCGGCAACCGCTTGGCTACGTGGCTCCTTATGAGCCATTGATGCATGATCGGGCGGCCAAGGGGAACTCCGATGCGAACTCGAAGCGGGGAGCGGGCGCACGAAGCTCAAAGACCACGTGGCGCGGCGACGATGAATCCCGCTGCGATCAACGGCCGTGGTTTGCTCCGGTTATTTAAATGCGTGTTTGGGTCGATATTGATGCGGATTTAGACCCGTTAAGCTATTAAACCCACAATGTTTAGTATTTAAGGTATTTCTAGGGTTTTGCTCCGTATTCTTGGCGTATTTGGGTGATTTTGGAGCCGATTTTTGCAGAATTTCAAGGAGAAGACAGAGGGCAACCTGAGGCAAAATTCCAGAGGCTTTGAGGAAGAAGAAGAGGGGGTTTCTTAGTCTATTTGCTAGCATATTTGGTGATATTCTTGAACTCTTTAGCGTATCTTGAACTCTTTTTTGATTGTATTGCTTAGAACTATGATTTATATGATGAATTCTCTGTTTATTTTCAGTATGAGCAGCTAAATTTCTATTGTGTATGGTAAGTCGTAGTTAGGAGATGTGATTCGTATTCGTTTGGTGGTATTTTTGCGCTAAAATTGTATGTCGGTAAAGTTGTGATCTTTGGCTTAAAAATCAACTTTTTCATATTCCAAAAGAGCGTGATTGAGTTGATGATCGTCCCACAAGGGTGAGTTTTGATCTCTCCAAAAGAGAGTTTCATATCTTAATTTTAGAAGATTATAACTTTAGCGACAATCTTATTGAATTTTGTGCTTTAATCCCCAAAAGGGTATTTTCCGATGAATTGCTCCCAAAAGGGGAATTTATTGAGTTATATTTAATCAACCAAATTAATACGGATCATTGATCCTAACGAACCCATACCATGTGCATACTTCTCATAAATATTTTCACGAATTTTCCTTGTTCGTATTGTTCACGTATTCACAAATCACCATCAAACCAATCCACACCATCACCATCTAAAGTGTTTAGTTTCTCTACGTTGGCTTTTTATTTGATTTAAGCTTTGTGGTTTCAACAGATTTTCTCCCAAGGATTCGACATCTGGACTCCCAGATTATATTACTTGTACGGACTCTTGCGCTTGAGAGAAGCACTATTTTGGGCATACCAGCTGCCTCATGTTGATTCGACCGTTGATCTACCTGCCCATAATTTTGCCGAGGACCCAGCCCTATCAGCTGATGTCCTCATTTCTGATCTGCTCGCCGACCCTTCTGTCTTCACATCCTCCTTACTACCCGAGACCACAGTGGTGCCTGCATCTCTGTCTGTACCCATTCCTAGCACCATCTCGACCATTCTAATGGAGAGCGTGGTCGTTTCTGTCTCCACAGCTACTACCACCACCTCTGCCGTGTCTGCACCTGTCATGTCCTCATCCTCACACACCTTGGCTTCGACCTCTGCTCCTATCTCTGCTGCTGTCACATCTGCACCGCCATCTGCACAGTCTACACTCCCGATGCACCCATTCTTCACCACACGTGGCACATCTTCTAGAGGAGCATCCAGCAGATCCCCCGACACTGCAGGTCGATTATATGGGTGGAGCAGGCTGTACTGGAGCTCTGCAGAGCCGTTGGGACACACACTGATCTTGGGCAGCAGAACAGTGAGAAGCTGGACCGTATCCTTCAGCTTCTTCAGTCACCACTCCCCCAACCGGGTGGTGGTGCTGCCTGATTTATAGCTTCTCGATGTTCCAGTGTCTCCCCCTCATTTTATGTGCCCATCTGTCATTTCGGGGCCCAGCTTGGTCCAGCTTGGGGGAGTCGCATTTTGGCGTCCATTTTGTTGTCCATAGTGTCCATCTTGTATATATTGTCCATAATCATCATATGCGACGTCATCATCTCCATTTTTGTATATACATGAATACTATACATACGCATTTGCATATTTTATACTTTCTTTTATTTTTCATCCAGCCCACCCCCTATCATCATTTCCCGTCTCAACGCACGTGTTCTTAGCAGTGAGGACACTGCTGCGTTTAGCTTGGGGATGAGCGCTATCGCTTTTTACTTATTCGTTTTCATTATTCCCATTTTAGTTCCACTTCCGCCCCATTTCTCTCTCTTTTATCATCATTTTTCTTTTTTCTTTTCTTGTTTGTTTGCATGCATTTTTTCCATTTCTTTCTCTTTTTTCTTTTATTAGACTAAACATGATTTTCCTATGATTGCACTATAAACCGCGCACACTCAACTTTTTTGCTTTACACACGTATGATTCATCATAGTCTCTTATGCTCTATTGCCTATATATAGGATGGATTTTGAACTCCATGCCTCCGTGAGTTAGAGATATTCCTTGATTAGGATGTATATTAATATGCTTTTCTATGATTTAAATCCATCTATCCACAAGGATATTCTCGAAACAGTTGAGCTTTAAAATGCATGATTAATTGATAATTGAATGGAAAATTGCATGATTGTGTGAAAATGTTTATTTTCATAATGAATGATAGTTCAATTGAGTTTGGATAACCTACGACACTTAAGTAGCATCTACTAGATATTCTGACACTGAGCCATGTCCCAATTCTATGTTTTTCTTTTTTTATTTTTGTATATAGCAAATTGCGATCTTTGATCGTGCTTTGATTCCATCGCGTTTATGTGAGTTTGCAAAAATCTCAAAAACATTGGAAAAATAAAAAATATTACATAAATAATAGGGTCGAGGGGTTCTTCGTACCCGATGCCCTAAGACCATCTGGTTTAGGATGCATATGACGCCTCTTGTATCTATTGAGTTATCTCGTGTATATAAAAAAAATAAAAATGTGTATATATAAAGAGAATTGTATAGCCAAAAACAATTGTAAAAAGAAAAATCCCACATCTTTACCTCACTTTCTATATAGAGTAGTGACATGGCAAGGTCGACAATTTCTAGGGATTGTGAAAGAGTTCAGCGCGGCGATTTCTGAATTTAATTGAATCTACCATCCTTATTTATGAAAAATTAATTAAAATCCATGCTTGATATGATTGATCATGACACTATACACTGCTTAGAGAGAGAGTTATGGAGATTTGGACCCGAATCATGGATTTTGTATATTAATTGCATGCTATAATAGGAATTTTCCTCTAATTTCATATCATATATTCAAGTTCATGCTATTCATTGAAAAATCCATTCTATATAATCCATGCTAGACTTAATGAATTCTCGTGAGTCGTGTGCTTTCATTTATTATTGAGTTGATGTGATGCTGCGTGCTATGAGATGAGGAGATGATTTAGTCGCCTTTCTTATTTTCGACTTCTTTTTCACTTTTTTGTTTTTCACCCTCCTGCGAACTTCTTATTTGTCTTCCTCGAGGATGAGTAAGATGTAAGCTTGGAGGATTTTGTTGTGTCCATAATTTCTATGTTTTACCATGCATTTTCATATCGTTTCGATCGCCCACATTCATATTTCTGTATTATATCGTGCCTTTTCTCGATATATTTGATTTTCGCGATATTTTATATACTTTCAGGGAATTCGACGCGATTCAAAGTGATACGGGGTTTTGGACACGACGTCGATGCCAAGCTCGCTTCGTCTCGCCATGACGACCGAAGGGAGGCCAAAGAAAGAAGAGAAGTGAAGAGAAGGAGATGAGAGGAGAGAAGAAGAAGCAAAAGAGAAAGAAAAAATACCATGATGTTGTCAGATCACTCGGCCGAGCGCATGATGCACTCGGTCGAGCTGTGAGACCAAAAGAAGGGGCCAACGTCTTCAAGGGAGTGCTCGGGCGAGCACTTCGCTCGCCCGAGCGACCAAGTCGCTCGCCCGAGCCAGCTGTTAATAGAGCCCGCTCCTTTTGCCTACAAGTTCTCGAAAAAGTCGGTAATTAAAGCACTCGGACGAGCAAGGATCTGCTCGCTCGAGCGGCTCCTTGTTTGAACGAGCGAGATGGATTCCTCTTAATGACGCTCGGGCGAGCGACCCAACTCGCTCGCCTGAGCGACCTTTCCTCCAACGCCAAGATGAAGCCCAAAGAATTAGCGCTCGGGCGAGCGAGCATTGTGCTCGCCTGAGCGGTAGGCCGGCAGAGTGCAGAATTGCTCTTTTTAATGGGTTTCGGGTTGGTTTTCTTGTAAAACCCAAACCCAAACGGTTTTGTATAAATAGTAAACAGTTTTTTAGAGTAGGTAAAGTCTTATTTTACAACTGGAAACTTGAGAGCTATTGGGGAAGCTCTTTTTATTTGGATCTTATTTTACCATCTAAATCTTGGTAACAATTCCTTTCCCTTTGATTTTTTGATATGTTGTTCTCCATTGCTCCCTCCTCGCATTGATATTAATTTCATGATGTTTGCCCAAGTAATTATGCTATTCTCTATTGCTCTCATCTTTGTAGCCATAGCCATGCTAGAGTAGTGGGTTTCTAGGGCTTAGGGAGGATCCCTAGGAGCTTATGGATTGGATGTTAGGTTAGACATCTGTTGGATGAATCTAGGGTTTCCCTATGATGGTTTGAACAAGGGTTTTGGGGGATTAGCCTCAGGATTGGAGGACCGCGGAAGCGACTCCATATCCTAATGAGAATTCCAACGTATCCGATTTAGGATTAGTGGCCATTTTCTGGGGCTCACGCACACGGGGGTGACTCGAGAGCCGGGGGTGACCACTAATCCCCAATCCGCTAGCCGATGACAACAAGAATAGCCTGACTGCTAGAACCAACCATAGGATGGCGTCACATTTCGTAGAGCATGCGAGTTCTTACAGATTGCGAGGCGGGACCAAGTGTCAAGCATAATGCATGCATTCCCGTATGAAGCCGATAGCGAAAGCACGGCCCCATATAGGGATGTGTTAAACGAGCGTGACGACAGAAGTCTAGCGCTCGCTCCCATCTCTGAAGGGCCAATTGACCTGAAGTCCATTACTGAAGGCCATAATGGGGAATTCCGAAGGCCTTAGACTTTAATATTTATATAATTCCTTCTCCCTCAACCAACCAATCAAATCACATGTGACAACCCCGACCACACATTCTCCTCCTTCCACAAAAAGCTAAGCGTTAGCCGACCGCCTCCCTAGAGTTCAACATTCTATACATACTATAACGCACCGTCCACTTGCAGTGTTCTCATCCATGCATCGCAGGTGAGGAACACTCCTCTGGCCAAGACAGCTCTGGCTCCTCCGATCCTACGGTGCTGCCACCCTCAAACTCGTCGAACCACCCCTCGACATAGGAATTGGAAGCAAATGAAGGGGATGAAGCCATGGTATAGATCGAGGGAATACCAAGAAAACGAAAGGATGAACAGAGCTTCGATGACAACGAAGCAATGACGGTAGCGAAAGATCTCAGCACCAACGGAGTGAAGCGAAATTTCGAAAATGGATGCAAAAAACTCCTTCATGAGGCCCCCCTTCTTTGTTTATAGGGAGAAGAGGTTGATCTCAGCCGTTGGAGGCGAACCACGTGGCGTGATCCAGGCGAGTCTGGCGCCTCGACTTCCTCCCCCCACAATCATATCAGCCACGCGTCACACTTTGAACGGTCGGATGCCTCTATTCTCCCCCGTCCCTAAATCATCATGATAATCTAAAAGATTTGGCGGTCAATTCAAATTAAATACTGCCGACCAGCCCTCATCCGATAGAGATACGATACATCATTCGAGCTGAGCCAGGCTTGTCGATTCGAGCTCGAATGACGGGGGCAATTGTTACGGCCTTAAGGCCGGCCCAGAGAATAAAGGCCCAGATAGTTGAAGCCCAAGCAAACAGCTATCCGACCATCCGAAATGAGAACAAGCCCGAACGATAAGCTCGCCCCGTCACTGGAAAGCTTGCCTTGCTGAGCGGGAAGCTCGCCGGCAGAGTCAAGAGAAGAGCTCAACAGCTGATCAAGCGGGAGGCTCGCCAGCCTGGCATACAAGAAGCTCGCCTACTCTTCATCAAGAAGCACGGCCAGATAAAGACTTGGGATGCCAAGCTCGGACGTCGAGCTTGGCTCTCTCTGGGGGCGACCTACCTGGCACAAATATCTCTAACATGGTGACGTATGGCCACCTACGCCTCCAATTAATGCCAGAGGTTAAAGACGAGAACTAATGATCGTCCATCATGTCTCCATTAATGCACAAATATCTCCGACACACTTTGACACTCCATTAATGCTAGGTTAAGGCGGTGTGATAATATCTCTGACACACTCGCCGACCTGTCACTTTCCTACTAATGCTCCAACTAAGCAGAAGCGACAGTTGATTAGAAGGCGCTCAACCAACTCTCGACACTATAAATACCACCCCCTCTAGCCACCAATAAGGGGGTTGTTTAGTTGAAATCATAAACTTGCATTTAATACAACAATGTCAGATATCGTCCCTATATCTGTACCTTCCACTTAAGCTTGCCAAGCAAAGCTGATCTACTTTAAGATCGGCCAACATGTCTGACCTACTCCTAAAAGAGTCATTTACCGACTTAACCATCGGAAAGGCTACGGGTTGACAGCCAACCCAGCCTTTCTGACGAGCTGTTCTTCCTGCAGAAAGCTCGGCCCACCTACCAGGCGATCGGCGACTAATCGGCGACCTTGGATCCTTCGCCTACAAAGCACATCCTAAGGCGTATTAGCCTCTTCTACAACCCAACTACTTGTAATCATTATACCCTTGATTCCACTTAAACAAATTTTATTGTTGGACGGACTTGACCCGCAACAATTATCAAGAGAGGTAACTCTTCTTGGAGACTTAGGCAACTTATTAGAAGGGACTTTAATTTGAGAAAAGTTTTTATCTTTATATATAACACTATTCAACCTCCCTTCTAGTGTTGTTTGCCATCCACAGGATCTGACACATTGTATCAAAGCGTTGGTTAAGGCGAGGACATCAACTTCATATCATGCTGAGAGACTCAACACCATGTGACCACCATTGTTCGACGGCACCAACTATGTAAACCGGAAGTTACGAATGAGGACACACATGCAATCCTTGGATATCGATGCATGGACCATCACAAAGAATCAGTACACATCTCATTCTAAGATATAAACTGAGAAATGATCAGCCAATGAGAAGAAAAGAGGTAACCTTAATGTAAAGGCCATGAATGTTTTATTTTTTGATGTGGCAGGTTCTAAATTCAACCGAATGTCTCAATGTGAGACGACACATCAAATCTAGCATATGCTTAAGGTAAGTCATGAATGTACGGAAAAGGTAAAAGAATCTAGAATAAATAAGTTAAATTCAAAATTTAAAAGTTTCAAAATGGAAGAAGGTGAACGCATTAGCGATATAAATACATGTTTTACTAATATTACTAATGAGCTTGTAGGGTTATGAAAGAGAATTTCTGAATATGATCAGATGATAAAGATCACGAGATCCCTTAGACCGAAATGGAAATCACGATTCGAGAGGCACACAACATGAAGATGATCACCCTTGAAAATCTTATGGGAAATCTCATGGCTTATGAGATGGAGCCTAAGGATGACAAGAAGGTAGAAAACAAGTCCAAGAAGAAAACTCTGGCGTTCAAGGAAAATGACCAAAGCTCCGAGTCTGAATATTTTGCTCGAGACGAAAAGGAAATTGCTCTCATATCGATGAAATTCAAGAGTTTCATTCAAAGTAAGTATGATAAACAAAAATCTCGGTTCACTAACGAAATTATTTGTTTTGGATGCAATAAGCCAGAGCATGTGAGAAGGAATTGCCACTTGGAGAAAAATCGTGACCAAAGGAAGGACAGAGAAAATGAGAAGGAGAGAAGAAGAAGCCACAAAGACAAGAAGCTCAGGAAGCCAAAGAAAAAGGCTTTGTGGAATTTGACCAAAGCGACGTCTCTAACTCCGATGAATCTTCAATCTCATCCGACGAAGAAGAAGAAAGGGAAGAACAAGCGCACATGTGTTTCATGGCCTCAACTTCTGCTGATGTAAGACTGACTACTCCTACTTCACTGCATCATTATAGTGACGGTGATCTTTTGACTGGTGATGAAGATCTTGATGATGAGAATTTCGATATAAAAGGTGCATATGAGGAATTGTGTAATGTTCATGAAAAACTTATCAAAGATCACCATAAATTAGACAAAAATTGGAGGACTTGTACCAAGAACATGGAAGAGCTTGAAAAGAAAAATGAAAATTTGAGGAATAAAAATAGAATTCTTATTGATGAGATCAATAGACTTCGCACTAAGATAAATGACCGAAATCAATTATTGACCACAACAAAGAAGAAGTATGATTATCGTTATAAAATTGTGGATAAATTCAATAAGGGAAACAGAAAGCTTGATGACTTGATTGAGAAGAAAAAACCATCTGGAAGTAGAACTGTGTTAGGATTTGATCAAGTTCATGCTAGACATGTAGTTACACATCATAACTCCAGAAACAGGTTCATACGATGTGGTTTCCTAATCATGGAACAAATCAGATGAAGGACATATATGTATCCAGTTTCATGCTTAATGTTCATTTCAATAAGAGCTATAAATATGTATGCGATGAAAATACTAAACCACATTGGGTTTGGTTTCCTATAAAATGACATCTCTATGTCATGACTAACACATCAGACACTAAAATAAATGGGGTACCAAAAATCTATGTCAACGAGCTCCTCATGTAGATTTAAAAATAAATAGCCGAGCTCACATCTTGAGTGGAGGAACTAGAAAAAGAGTTGACCATGGCGAGGACGATTGCTGAGGATGAAGCTACCCTCAGGAAGCGTGCTGATGAACATTTGCTTATGGGGAAGAACAAATGGTCGGAGGAAAAAGCCGATTTATGAGCTCAAATTGCTAAGTTGGAGGAAGTCGACCTTTCGAGGATTACCATCGAGGCTGTAGAGAAATACAAAGAGACACTTGGTGCCGGGATTGTTGATGTCTTCTTTAAGGTAGGCATTTCGAGGTGTAAATGAGAGATTCAGCACAAGTACCCCAATTCTGGGGTTGACTTTGATCAGCTAAAGTTAATGTTTGATGAAGAGCCTGTCGAATAGCATGATGCTCCCCTGACCGATGAAGCTACGGTGGCGTCACCGGGAATTTAATCATCCGACACTACCGCATCATGAATTTATCGCTCATATTTTTCTTTTGTATACATGCTTTGCCTTTTCATCTTCTGTAAATAAAATTGATTTTATCAAAAGAAACGAACCTTACCTTGTCATGTAGTACCTTGTAGATTACATGTCATAACGTCGTTTGCATGCCCCCTCAACGGCTCAGGCCTGTGCATTGGTATGTTGTAGAGTGTGAGCTGTTGAATAACGATTTATGGTCCCAATCAAATAGCCTCATATCCCTACGCAGTGGAGTAGAGAATTCTATTGAGTTTTGAACGATCCTAAGGGCTCAAAATCAATGTCAGGCCTAAGTCGGACGGATGATGAATACAAATAAGCAGCGAAAAAAACAAATTAAAACCACTTTAAGTAAAGAACTAAAGATATAAAACCCTAGCCTGAATCTCTACTATCCCTGGGTCGGTCTAACTAACAACTAAAGTTAGATCTACAAAATTATTACAATTATAAATGCATGAATATAAATGACATACATTTGTTCCATACGTTAACAGAACGTCGATCTTCACGAACCAATTCCCAGCGTAGGGCTAAACCGCTTCACTTGAGCCGCGCAGTGTTCCGATGCAAACAATCCCCTTGTCACCGAGCCAACCACGTGCTCCAGAAAGTTTCACCTTAAGTGGATCCTCCGTCAAGACTTTGGATCCAATCCAAACTCCTTCGTAACTTTACTAGAGCCGGAGCATGAGCAAGGAAGAAAAAAGGAGAAAGAGGGAATAATTATTTTTGCCTATTCGATATAGGTGTACTCCTAACTTTTGAGAGCTCTCGTCATCCAAGGCTTGATTCGAGTTTCAAGGAGGGGAGCTAGCCCCTGTTTATATCGGGAGCTGATCCCTCCTCTTCTCAAAATAACTGATGTAGCACTAAATAATTTAGAGAAATAATTAATTACAAGTTTGCCTTCTTTAATGGCCTAACTTTAACGAATTATTTCTTTCTCACTGTTGAACTCAGAAAGCAGTATCATACATCAAATCAAAGAGTACTGAACGGTAAACGCATAGAAACAAACATCGCTCATTCCGAGGTCGTTTGACCCTTCAAAACGTCGCCTCAAAGTTGGTCAAAAATGTATTCTGCTGAAAATCCCAGCCAAAAAAATGATTAGGGTCTCTCAGACCCCGTGGGCCCCACTTATAGGGCCCACCAAATCTACGGTCATGCCACGTGGGCGTGCCCGCTTGCATATGGGCCTGGGTCGGGCGCATGCCCGACTAGGTTAGGTCCGAGCCCGGGTGCTGGCTTGGGCCAGCGACCCAGGCCCGCTGTGCAAAGCCTAGTGCTTTGTGCTAGGAAAATTTTCAACCTCCCCTTTTTTGGCTTTATTTCTTCCTTTTTGGTCCTTTTTCCAATGCTATTGGGCTTGGATCAAAACGAATGGGTCCGGGACTTTCTTGGATCATTGGATTGAGCGTGTTCTATGCTTTTGTAATAAAATATGTTTGTAAACATTTTACACCATATTTAATTCCTTTTGCATCATAAGTAATAATCCCACATCATTATTCTAAAGCTTATATCGCAAACTATTTGCGACGTAATAAATTCACATACATCGTATGTATTATCTCTCGTATCCTTCCTCTTACTTAACGAAAGTCCCACTCTATGTAAGACCCTACAGCCTGGCCCTACCACGGCTGGGGCTCAAAATCCCAGATGACATAGACCACGAGCAGTAGGTGTCGTTCCTGTTTTAGTATTATCATTATATGGTTAGCGCATTAACATGTGTCGGAACCCCATTGAATGTGTCCGTGATGAATGCCGCAGTTTTAGTCCCTTTTCATAACTATGTCACTTAGTCAAGCCTAGGATACGACCAACTGTCAAGCCCAATAGCTTGAAACCGGTTAGTCTTCATCGGTCTTTAGTCTAACAATGTTGGACTTCTTCCAGCATATTGTGGCCAAAGTTTTTACTAATGACACTAATGCCCCATAAACAGGAGAGATGAATTCTCTCTTGGTCATTACTCTCCTTGCATGCTTCAAGTGTCACCCAATCAAAGACCTTTCGACATGCCTTGCCTCGAAGTTATGTCAGATATCTAAGTGATACAATTCACGTACAGGTTTGTACAATGACCTTACGTCTAAGGACCAATTAGCCTATCATCACCAAGAGTTATCATTGACAAATGAGTTTATGTTGACCATATTATAACTCTAGTTGGGTCAGGAAGTCATTCTCTAATAAGCACATGTGTCTCGTCTCTGACTTCGCCAAGTCGAATGATCATGAGATCATCGTCCCCAATACATGGTGAAGACAAAGACACATGTCTATCCGATGTGTCGATATCCTTTTCTCAAAATATTTACGACCATGAACGATTTTAGACTTATGCTACAAACGGTGAAGTAATTCTCCATGATCGAGATCTTCATCTCGATACTTGTTTGACCTCGTATTAAGTCTCAGGACTTTACCTAAGTTCTAATGAAGACTACATTATTATTTACTTAGGTAAATTCTTACCAAACAGCTTACTATTATTTTAACCAATATGTTTGTACTTATACATAGACATAAATTGCCTCGAGGGCATACATATATCCCAACATCTCCCACTTGCACTCAAGCCCATTTATCCCAATATCTCGTACGACATTTACACATAAGTCTCTCCAGACTTCATTTGGTAGAGCCTTTGCGAGTGAATCTGCTAAACTGTCTTTAATGTAGACTTAAGGAGTTCTATGTTTCTTCTAAACCACGGATTTGAATCTCATTCAAATCATTTCCTTTGTCTCCGGGAATCCATAACATTTGTCTTGCTTGGAACTCTTCCAGCACATCGTCCACACTCAAGGCTAAATCATTATCATTCGCATACCTTACGAGAATTATCCAAGATAGTCGCGGGTCATTTGCATAGTTTATAATCGCTTCTGACAAAGTGTCAAACTGTTTGATTACACTGTCAACACATATGTTCCTGCTCCTTGATGCCTCACATGCTTTTTATTCGCTATCGCTAAACTTGAAAACTTTATGGTTGATTCATCTAAATTCGTTCTTCTAAATCATATTTAAGGAATAGATTTTACATGCATATTCAAGATTTCATAGTCATCATGAGCATTGACATCGAGTCTGATCCGAATAGAGTTGTACACAGCTGTTAGCGAGAAAGTTTCATCGTGATCCGCTTATAGGGGTTCTGATGATAATCTTTCTCAACCAGCATAACATGTACTTCTTTATTTTCTATCTGCACTAATCTTCTATTTTGAAGATTCATTTGCAGCCAATGGAAACACTTCCCTTTGGCACATCCTCTAAGGTCCATACCTTATTTACGTGCAAAGACCTTTTTCGGATTGCATCAAGTCATTTCTCAGAGTCTCTACTCCGAATGGAATCCTGAAAGTTGACTAGGCCATCATTAACTATGATGTTTTACTCGCCTCCTTTGTCTTATGAGAGAATCCAGGCTAGAGTAATCCTGTGACTTCCTTGTAGGATCCCTGTGGATGGCAGACAACTCTAGAAGGGGAGTTGAATATGGTTGTCAAATAATAATAAACTTTTTTGCTTAATAAAAGCCCTTCTAAATTGTTGCCTACGTCTCAGATGAGAGTTACCTCAAATGTACTTAATCGACACAAATATTATTAAGCTTGTAAAAATGTTGGTCATAGCAGAAATAAAACAGTACAAGCAATAATAAATAATGAGTCACACACACACACACACACACACACACACACACACACACACACACACAGAGAGAGAGAGAGAGAGAGAGAGAGAGAGAGAGAGAGAGATCAGCGTAGACACAGAGATTTTATCCTGGTTCAGGCCAACCTTGGACTACGTCCAGTCCCCGACTCCCTTCGAGATTTAATCCACTATATTGCAACACGCAATACAAGCACGTCCAGTCCCCGACTCCCTTCGGGATTTAATCCACTATATAGCAAGACGCAATACAAGCACCTATCTTCCATCGCTAGGAATTTCCAATGCACACACCTAGTTACAACCAACTAGGATTTCCAACACCAATTTCCCTTATAGCACAAGAATTACAAAACTCAAGTCTTCTCCAAAGACTTTACAAAAGATATGAAAATTAAGTACAAGATTTCCTATACGCCAATAATATATAAGTGTGAGACGTGGCTTTAGAAAAGCTGAAACTTTTGATCAAATAAATGATATAAGTAAAACACAATTTGATCAAATAGTTGTCTTAAAAATTGATCTTCAAAAATTGAGCACTTGGATTTTTAGAGATAAAATAATCAAGAATTTAATAGTGGAAAAAGATATGAATTTAAAACACAAAGATTAAAAACAATAGTCTTGCAATTTGAATCTCAAAGAAAGAAAGCTTTAAGCTTGGAGATCAAATCAAGTACTATTGAAAGGCTAAAATGAAACTAAAAAGATCTTAAAAATTTGCACAAGAGAGATTTCTTTTCAATAAGAATTGTTGTGTTTTAAAACTCTGAAATCATAGTTATTTATAGAGAATTATTAGCCAAAATCAGCTTGAAATCAGCTAGAAATCTGCTTAAAAAGACTTCTCTAACTGCTAGTAAATGGCTAGTTTAAATTCAAATAAAAACTGTCAAATCAGTCATAGTTGACCTAGATAGTCGGCTATTCTGGAGATAGTTGGCTATCGCACCTAGATAGTCGGCTATTTTCAAGGATAACCAGCTATTATGTTGAGAGTAAGTTTTTAAATACAATCTTTCTGCTAGTAATTGGCTAACTGGTGAGATAGTCGGCTATTAGTTAACACATGAGTTTTTAAACTTAAAAACTCTTGAAAATATTTTATAAAAATTATCTTAAAATACTATATGGTTTAATATATTCAAAACCCATTTTTCAAGAATTTTTGTGTGTGTGTAACAAATATATATTGGTTTTAACATTTTTAAACTATAACTTACACAAACATACTTCACTATCACTTTGTTCTTCATTCTTCGTCTTGAGCCATTTCCCTTTGATCTTAAGTGTTCGTACGCTTTATTTGTTGGAGCCTTCGTATTCTTCAATTCATGGCTCAATGGTAGACTTTTGAGCTTGGCTCTAAGTTCTTTGATTTACTTCACAATGCGCTCAAAAGCTTCATGGATATAGAAATAATTCTATACACACTAGAAACAACTATGTTAGTACTGATATCACTTGTGCATATCATCAAAATCCACTGGTGTGGGTCTCAATTTCCCAATATTCCTAACGATTAATTTGAGGAATATCATATTTCCTGGTTCCGACAGACGTGTCTTCCAGTTAGTCTGGATTAAGCCACTTGACTTACGCAGGAAAATCATATTATAATGTATTTTAAGATTTGGTTTCCCATTGTTCCATATCATATATGGAGTCAATGGCACGACCCTTATTTGGACCTTATTAAGAACCTAGGCATTATTATCTGGGGCTTAAGCTAGAGGGAGGATTGTAACTCAGAGTCACATGTATCGCACCATGTCTAACAGAGTGAGATACATGATCTCCAACACACCGGTGTGTTAGGAGACTTGACATGAGAGAAACTCTCATCCTCTTTTAATCATGCAAGAATTACATGGCTAAGTTTTTGTCTTTTTGACTGATAAAAGTGGTGCAAATACTTCTGCCATTGTGTTCTCTATTTCATCAGACTTGTGTTTCATCAAGAACATGTGTCGTAATAAAATAAGAATACCATATGCTGGCTAATATAGACTTGGATCCAAATACATCCGTATGTACGAGACCACAAGTTTTCCAACTCATTCTCCCACTGGATTACAGAATGAGTTTTTGCCATTGCACCTTTTAGATAAGACTCACAAGTGTCTTTCGACTTATAATACACGAGGTCAATAGACCCCTCTTTATGTAACTTGCCAATTCTCTTCTCTTCGGTACGGCCTAGTCTATTTTGCCATGGATAGATTTTACTATTACCTTGTGCATTCATGTATCAACACTTAATACAATATTGTTATACAAAATACTCACACTGAAACATTGCTTCAGAAGCAAGGTGACGACATTCACCAAAATGTGTTAGCCGTCCCATGTGGCCCAAGAACAACACTTGCTCCTTTTCTAATATGTAGGACAATATTTTCCTTTGTATAACAATTATTCTGAAATAGAGACATCAAATATGTTCCATTTTCAGTTCCTCGTACTTTTCCTTTTCACATGATAGACAAAAATATTCTTTCTCAAACGACTTTCCTCAATGCCTTCTTATTTTCTAAATCACATTTAGACACTACATGTCTCAACACACATATTAGCCGTGCAAGCATCTCATACATCCGACTACTTGAGCTTTACAATCTTGAGTTGGCTCACCAAGTAGCTTGACTCAAGTTCTGATTTGGATACATGGTCTTGCACCACTCATGCACTCATCTTCGAGCTAAACAGTTTGTATGAAGTTTTGCACATTGTGGATTGAAATTGTTTTCAATACAATCTTGAGTTGACTCAATAAGTTGTACAGAGAAATGTGCTTTGAACATCATTATGTTGAAACTGCACCTTGAGCATATAGCTCATAGAGGCGAGTGCAAAGTAGCGTGCTTTTATGGTGCTGGATCGAGGGCTTCAAGGAAATCATTGTCCCTAAGCTAGTGTTAAGAAGGACACTTTAAGGGAAGGGTCGGTAAGAACACGGTTTAGTCTATCAAATTGGATTTGAGTGGATATTCCTTAATCAACCTTTTCAACCATTTAGCATATTCTCTTAGGATATTGTGATTTGGATTCCATGCAGTAAAACATAGAGCTATCCTAGTTAAGCATATGTTCAATTTAATATAGATAGAATGGTTTTTATCTAATTATATCCTCATACTATTTTAGCGATCATCTTAACCCATATAGATAAACAAATTTTGACATTTAGTGGGAAAGGGACCGAACCACCTTGAGCTTCAAAACATTGAGTTGGCTCAACAAGTTGCTTGACACTGCAATCGGTAGATGACTCTTCATCAATCACATCGTATGTGATTCCCTTATTAGTTTTTACCCATTGTCACTTATGATCTTGAGTTGGCTCAACAAATCATAATGACTAGTCTAGTCTGACCCTTGCTTTCTTGTCCAGTCCTAACTTACATCGGCGCTCGGTTATGTTCACGACGCGACGGTTTGGGTCAAGTTGAACTACATCATATGTTGAATGGAATTGGTTCCCAAATTAGCCATGTTATAGCTTAAGTTGACTCAACAACTATAACAAGAATCACTGGTTTTCAAATTCCAAAAGCAAGGAGGGCTATGGCTAATCTTGAAAATGATCTTTAACATAATTAATTAGATATAATCGACAGCGTCATGTTATGATAATAGTCATTCTAGTTTGGTCCAGTCGAATGCCTACAGGCATGTTTGGTAGGTTATGACCACTATCCCCAGTCAGAACTAAGGTGACCAAGAGCCATAACACAAACGATTCTAGACACCGTTTCGTGGACGATTTAAGAATGGCCATTATTAAAATGCATCCTTCTCGATTTAATTTGGGTTACCTTTTCCTAGTTAATCCTAATTAACTAGGTGTATCCTAAAACTAACATTTTAGGATTAATAACTTTTATTTTATTGTCTAAGCAACCCTAATTAACTATAGGAAATTAAAATTATTATCACATAACAATTATGTTTCATAATAATTTTGTTTTACTAATGTCTATCTTAATCAAGTATTAGGTATCTGAATAATTAACATGCAATAAATGTTCAGATCATAGCAACATTAATAAATCACATGATAATTTTCAGATCTATTCTAAATTTCTTATAATAGAAAAGGGTCATATTTTCAAGAAAAAATATTTTAAAAAAATTATTATCATGTAACAAATTGAGTAATGGCTATTCTAATCAGGTATTATGAATTTAAGTAATTATCGCATAAAAATTAGATCATAGCATTAATCTAACATAATTATCACATAATTATACAGATCTAACATTAAAAACATCACATGATTTTAAAAAGATTTAATTTTTCCAAAACAGTTTTTCGGAAAAAAATTAAGCCTCAAATTTCATAAAAGAAATTTTAATAGGTAATAATAAACCCCCATCTCATGGAGAAAGACGCATTTTAACAACTGCAGAAAATTATAGGTCAAAGTAGACATGGCTATGATACCACAGTTGGATTTTCAGCGATCCTAAGGGATCAAAATCGACGTCTAGCCTAAGTCAGACGTACGATGAATACAAATAAGTAGTGAAAAAACAACAACTTAAAACCATTTTAAGTAAATCCATAAAGATATAAAACCCTAGCACGAATCTCTATAATCCCGGGGTGGGTCTGACCAACCCCTAAAGATAGATCTACAAAATTATTTCAATTTTAAATGCATGAATATAAATGACATAACTTTGGTCTGCTCGTTAGCAGAACGTCGATCCTCATGAACAAATGGCGTTGGGGCTGAACCGCTTCACTTGAGCCACACCGCATCCTGAGGCGAACACTCCTCTTGTCGTCGAGCCAACCATGCGCTTCAGAAAGTTTTACCTTGAGTGGATCCTCTGTCAAGACTTCGAACCCGATCTGACTCCTTTGTAACTTTGATAGAGCCCGAGAAGGAATAAGGAAGAAAAACGAGAAAGAGCGAATAATTAATGTCGCCTATTCGATATAGGTGTGCTCTTAACTTTTGAAAGCTCACTTGATCCAAGGCTTGGTTCGAGTTTCAAGGAGGGGAGCTAGCCCCAAGGGAGCTGATTCCTTTACTTCTCAAAACAATCGATGTGGGACTAAACAATTTAGAGAAATAATTAATTACAAATTTGCCTTCTTTAAAGGCCAAACTTTAACGGATTATTTCTTTATCACCGTTGAACTCTGGAAGCGGTATCATATATGAAATTGAAGAGTACTGAATGTTGAACTCATAGAAACAAACGGCACTCAATTTTGAGGTTGTTTGACCCCTCAAACATCGCCTCAAAGTTGGTCAAAAATGCATTTTGCTAAAAATCCCAACCGCAAAAATGATTAGGGTTTCTCAGACCATGTGGGCATCACCTACGGGGCCCACCAACTGTGTGGGCATGCCACGTGGGCACGCCTGCTTGCATGCGGGTCGTGTCAGGCACATGCCCGACCCGGTTGGGTCCGACCCAGGGTGCTGGCCCAGGCCCGCTAGGCTTTGCCCAACACCATGTGCTCGGCAAATTTCAGCCCCACTGACCTTATTTCTTCCTTTTTGGTCCTTTTTCCAATCCTATTGGGCTTGGATCAAAATGAATGGGTCCGGGACTTTCCTGGATCCTTGGTTGAGCTTGTTCTATGCTTTTGTAATAAAATATGTTTGTAAATATTTTATGCCATATTTAATTCCTTTTGCATTATATGCAGTAATCACACATCATTATTCTAAAGCTTATATCACAAACTATTTAAGACATAATAAATTCACACACATGTATTATCTTCCTTATCCTTCATCTTACTTGACAAAGGTCCCACTCTGTGTGAGACCCTACAGCCTGACCCTGCTACATGTGAGGCTTGAAACCTCAGACGACAGAGATCACGAGTAGTATGTGTCGTCCCAGTTTCGATATCATCATTATATGGTTAGTCCATTAACATGAGTATTGTCGGGACCACCTTGACTGTGTCCGTGATGAATGTCGCAGTTTTAGTCCCTTTGTCATAACTATGTCGATTAGTCAAGCCTAGTGTATGGTCAATTGTCAACCCCAATAGCTTGAAACCAGTTAGTATCCATTAATCTTTAGTCTAACAATGTTGGACTTCTTCCAACATACTTTGGCCAAAGTTTTTACTAAAGACCGAACCAACACCTGCGACACTAACTCGCCATAAACGGGAGAGACTAATTCTTGATTATAATTGAAAAGTGCATATTTACGCCCCATATCTACCCCCATTTATGCTAAGAATTATGCTTAATCGTGCTCTCTCAACCACGTTCATGTTAATTCATCACTTTTGAGCACGTGATTTTATTTTGGCACAATCTCACTCTCCAAAGCTTTATAAACATGAATTGTATTTTTACTTATTTTTCTGGATTTTTCAGGAGTCCCAAAGGGGAAAAAATCAACAAAATAGAGAAGTAAACCTGGAGCCAGGACATGCGAATGTCCTTACGAAGACAGTTGCCTGTCCCTTTGGAAGCTCAGCGTGGAACAAAGGGGAGTGCATAGAAGATGCCTGCAAACGGTATGACAGGCGCCTGTATGAAGTACAGTCGCTTGCCATTTCAACAGCAGGCGCCTGGTTTTGCATACTCCAGAGAAGTGGCAAATTAAACGCTCTGTTGATTTAGCTACAGTTGCAGCAGGCGCCTGAAGCATAAAAGGCAGGCGCATGTGCACCTCACAGGCGCCTGTGAAACTCACAGCAGTCACCTGCATATGAGACCTCCATCTTTCGCATATTTCGCACTTTCCGCACAGGCGCCTGCCTGACCAACAACAGGTGCCTGGCACCTGGCACCTGACAGTTGTTCGACATGTGCACCTGACAGTTGTTCGACATGTGCAAGGATAGGTTTATCTGAACCCGTTTTTCATCTATTTGATGTGAGCCCTTGGATGCGGTTTTGGGTGGTTGAGATGTGAACCTTAGGGGGATATAAAATCCCTTGATTCAGCTGTAATGTGAGATCCTCCACAATTAGCTTAAAAATCTTTCATTTTGGGTTTCTCTCTCTTAGTTTAGATTAGATTTTTGTATAGGTTTTTGGGGGATGTTTGCCCCCGTTTTCTGGGGTCTGATAGAGGAGGAGAAGAGCTTCCATTTGGTGATATCTTTATTAGCCATTGTCTTGTATTTCATTTTGTCTCATTCTTTGTGTATGAACTTATGAATATGATGCAATGGTAAATATTTTTGCTCCTATGAGTAGCGAATCTCTTTGTGTGTTGGATTGTGGTGTAGTTAGGATTTGTATGATTAGCTTTCAATCATCCATAGCAAAGGATTGTGTAGCTATTAAATTGGTTGATTTCATACCCTTTTTATCATGCATTACCCGTAGAGGGATCCAATGAGGATGATGTGCTGCGAGGCATTATCTACGTGCATATACCCGTAGAGGGGCCCAAAAGGTGTTGAACCGCGAGGTTTAGCTAATCATACTTCATGCTTGAAATCATCAATTCAGTAACTACACTTGATGCTAACACATTGATTTTAGCTTCAAGATGACACCATCCGGTTATGCGGCCTGAAAGCCTCATAATTGAGCTAAACGTGTTTGGTTTTATTCCCAATAGGGAAATCTTCTGATTCCACATGCCTTGACCTGGATGTGGAGTTAAGTTATCGATTGGAGATTGAATAGCTAGGCCATACTATCTAATGAAACCACAATTCACACACACTCCTCTCATTTGCATCCCGACCTTTACTTTGCTCGTTTGGTTTTGTTCTTTCGGTAACCATCACACACACCCTTTGATCCAAATCATTCCCTTTGAAAGGTGGTTTTGTCTCACACCTTCTCACATCCTTGTTGACTCGAAGGTAGCATGAACGTAGACGAGTTGTCCCTGTGGATTCGACCTCGTACTCACCGAGTTTATATTGCAATTGACACTCCTACACTTGGGAGAAGAGCATGTGCATCCTATTTGGATTGTGCATGTCCTCGAGTCAATCAATTCTCTCTTGGTCATTACACTCCTCGCACGCTTCAAGTATCACCCAACCAAAGACCTTTCGACAGGCCTTGCCTCGAAGCTATGTCAGAGATCTAAGTGATACCATTCACGTACAGGTTTGAACAATGACCTCAAGTCTAAGGACCAACCAGCTTATTATCACTCAGAGTTATCATTGCCAGATGAGTTTATGTTAACCATATTATAACTCTCATTGGGTCGTTCAGTGAACTCATTCTCTAATGAGCACATGTGTCTCGTCTCTGATTTCGCCAAGTCGGACGACCATGAGATCATCGTCACCAATACATGGTGAAGACAAAGACACAATGGTCTATCCGATGCGTCGATATCCTTTTCACAAAACATCTACGACCACGAACGATTTTAGACTTATGCTACAAACTGTCAAGTAATTCTCCATGATCGAGATCTTCATCTCGATATTTGTTTTACCCCATATTAAGTCTCAGAACTTTACCTAAGTTCTAAGGAAGACTACATTATTATTTGCTTAGGTAAATTCTTACCAAACAGCTTACTGGTATTTTGAACAAGATATTTGTACTTATACATAGAAATAAATTGCCTCGAGGCATACACATCTCCCAACAAGTTCGTCCTCGATCGTATAGCTAGCTGGCCCACAAGAGCTGGGCCCCCAATCGTATAACAGAGCAGCCTGCAAGGGCAGTCGAGAGTTCATCCTCGATAGTATATCTAACTCGGCTCGTAAGGGTGGGGCCCCTGAGTTGAGCAGCCCGCAAGGGTGCTCATAGGTCGTCCCGGATCGTATAGCTAGCTCGATCCGCGAGGGGTGGCCCCTGACCATTTAGCTGAGCAACCCGTAAGGGCAGTCGACAGTTCATCCTCGATCGTATAACTAACTCAGCCTGCAAGGGTGGGGCCCTCGATCGTATAGCCGAGCATCCCATGCGGGTGCTCATAGGTCGTCCCCGATCGTATAGCTAGCTCGGCTCATGAAGGGGTGGCCCTCGGACCGTATAGCCGAGTGGCCTGCTAAAGCAATGGAGAGTTCGTCTTCAAACGTATAGCTAGCTTGGCCCGCAAGGGCGGGGACTCGATCGTATAGTCGAGCAGCTTATGAGGGTGCTTATAGGTCGTCCTCGATCATATAGCTAGCTCAACCCGCAAGGGGGTGGCTCCCCGATAGTATAGCTGAGCAGCCCACGAGGGCAGTGAAGAGTTCATCCTCGATCGTAAATCTAGCTTGGTTCATAAGGGTAGGTCCCCTGATCGTATAGCCGAGCAACCCGCAAGGGTGTCCATAGGTCGTCCCTGATCGTATAGCTAACTTACAGAGCAGCCCGCGAGGGTGCTGACCTAATGCGTAGATTTGTGTACTTAAAAGGAAGCAAAAGATCGATTAAATGCTCTTCGCAGAGTACATTTGTCGCATGCACATTAGTTTGACATATCATATGTATTGAAAAAGGTACTTGTTTATTTATTCATTTAAAGAAAAAGCATGAACAATGATAATCAACACTGAGATTTATTCAGAGTACTTGAAATGTTTATTGACGATGTCCGGTGTATAGCTCAGCGTGTTCGAAGTGTTTGATTAGCAAGACCACACGCGGATCATTCAATAGCCTGGGTAACTGGGGAGCTTGTCATGACTCCTTTGCCTATATCATTGCCCTTCGAGGTACCCTCCTATGGCCTTATTTCCAAGACCTCGACAAATTTATTTAGATGACCACGTTTAATCAAGACATCAATGTCTTTTTTCAACTGGCAGCAAACTTCAGCATCGTGACCATTGTCTTGATGGTATCTACGATCGTTCCTCTATTTGTACTTGCTTTTCAGCTTGGGAGGAGGCTGGTCAAAATATCCCCCGCCTTTGCATAGGCTAGTACTTCGACCTGGGTGGCGTTTAATTTGGTGAAGGTCTTGTCAGCTGCTTATGGCCAACCTCGGGGGGATCCTTTCTCGTCGTTGTCGATCTCTGGAGTCTCTACAAGATCTATCCTGGGGTTGAGCTTCCCTTCTCGCTTCAATAGGGGGTTTAGAGGCACTTTTGTTCCAGGTGGCCAATGCTTCTTCTGCCATCATATACCTTTCTGTCCTAGTAAGCAAATGATTTAGGCTTCGAGGAGGTTTGTGGTGTAGTGATTTCATCAGATCATCACAGCAGATCCCCTTTTTGAGCGCATCGATGGTGACATCGTCATTGTAGCTTTCCACTTTTATCCATTCAAGATTGAAACGCTTAAGGAAGGCCTGCATCGTTTCCCCTTCGTTTTGTTCTAGAGTGAACAGATGGTCTAAACTCTGCTTTCCCTTTCTCCCGGCCAAGAACTACTGGTAGAATGCTTGGGCTAAACTCTTGAAAGACCCAATGTTGTGGATGGGGAGCCCATTATACCATTCTTTTGCATCCTTTCAAAGTATCGTTTGAAAGGCCCGACAAGGGCTTCATCTGCCCATTGTATTTCCATCACGCCCTTGTAATCATGGACATGTTCTCGAGGTTCGTCTGAGCCATCGTATTTATCCAGATCAGGCATCTTGAACCTGGATAGTCGTGGGGCTGAAGTAAAGCTTTTCTTCAACGGGTTGTGCTAATCCTCCAAGCTAGAAGATGGAGAATAAGGATATTGCACACCTGCTCGATGTCTGGGCTTACGACTGGTTGAGTTGCTGGAAGAATTGCCTCCCCTCCACTCAAACTGTTAGGGGGAGACAGTGGGGTAGGTTTGCTCCCCTGACTCTTCCGTTTGTGGCCGAACTTGGGTTATTGCTGTGGACTGTGGCTATGGTCCATTTTGCAACCCCTTCTTCTACGTTCATCGTTTTTCTGAACGAGATGGCAGGATCCTTTCCTGTTGGTTGAGGGTCCCTCGCCTTTAGGTCCATCGAAGTGGTTGCTGCCTCCCTTTTCTACATCCTGACCTCCTTTAGGATGAACGATCTCGGAATTATGTCGAGGTGGTTGACGAGGTGTCATCACGGAGATGATTTGCCGCTCTGAGTTTGGCTCTTTGTTCATTTGGCTTCTCGGCACGGACAGTAGTTTCTCGGGGCCTGGCTCTACATCGACGTGTTGTGGTCATGCAGTCAAATGAGGTTGCTAGTTTGCCTATCGTTCTATTACGGAAGTCAATGTTTAATGTTGACATTGACTGCTTGAGAGAATGCGTGGAATTGCTCCAATGTAACCAACCGTGGCGCGGATCCTCCCTGTGAAGAAGAGTCTTCATGGAGTATGGGAGTGTTTGTCTCCCCGTTAGCAGAGGGCCCTTCGAGCCCTTGATTGATGGGATGAGTCGACATCGTCAATGGTAAGTGGAGATTGGGATGTTGACTCGATTTCCCATAGACTGTGTCAACTATTGATGGGTAAATCCATCCACAGTGAGTTGGATGCTGACGAGGATGCCTCTGGTTACGTGGCTCTCCATTAGCTGAAGAATGAGACTCGAGGAAGGGCGGTACTGGGTCGATGCGAGCTAGGCCTAAGCTACTAGGTTGGAGCCCGACCTAATTCCGAGTTGTTTTCATAGGTCTGCAACACAGAGAAATCGTCAGGAGGGTCGGATCTGGGTCCTGACCCAAATCACATCCGATGCTTAAGTCGGTTGATGACTAAGATGGAGCTCGGGGCAACTTGGTTTGACCTAAGGGGAGATCGTCCGATCACTGTCTCGCTGAGCAATGGAGGAAGGACAAATATGGGTTCTCAATGTCATCTAGGTATCTGCGTAGGGTTTGACTTACCCTCGATTATTAGATACGTGGAACCCTACCGGGGGACGCTTTTAAGGCACATCTTGAAGACTGTGAGTTTGACGAAAATACTTTTTCCAAACTATGCATAAATTCTAAGAAGCATGAAGCTTCAGAGACCATTTCATGGGATACCAAGACTTTGTCCCACTTTGATCCGCGTACAAACCAATGTGAGGATGAGATCCTGATGATCCTCCAAATACAAAACACAGTTCACATACTACCAGACAAATTCACTGACAAACAGAAGATTGTCAGATCACACGTCCCTTCTGCAAATACGCCAGCTAGGATTGACATACCCAAAGATGGATGGAATCCACCTGCAGCAGAAGCGATCATAGCTCAACAAAAGAGAGAACGCCCCCAGATTCCAAGGATAAGTTTCCTCGAAAGAGGAAAACTCCTATAGAAAATATAACGATACCACCACAGGATGCTGAGCTCGGCCCAAATACCTCTCCCCTCTCCTCAATTTCCTAGAAGAGAAAAACATAGGAGAAATATCATTAAACTATGTCGTACTGGAGACGTATTGGAGAGAAAAAGCACCGCCATCGATGACGACTTTGTGTTCTATATTGCCATTCACGTCTCTGAATATGACGATGATATCGATCCACACTCTCTAGCAAAATGTAAACACAGAGAGGATTGGCCAAAATGGAACGAGGCAATAGGAGTAGAGCTGGACTCACTCTTGAAACGCAAAGTATTTGGACTAGTAGTTCCAATGCCAAAAGCTGTAAAACATGTGAGCTATAAATGGGTATTCGTAAGAAAGAAAAACGAGAATAATCAGATCGTATGCTACAAAGTAAGCCTTGTAGCACATGGTTTTTTCCAACGACCGGGGATAGATCATGAAGAGACATATTCCCCGGTTATGGATGCGATCACTTTCTGATGCATAATAAGCTTAACAGCTACGGAAGGCCTAGATATGCAACTCATGGACGTTGTGACTGCATACCTATACGGCAATATAGATAAATATATCTATATGAAACTTCTTGGTGGTTATAAATTACCAGCAAAAACGACAAATAGACCTCGGGACGTATATTCTGTTAAACTCCAAAGATCATTGTATGGTCTAAAATAATCGGGAAGAATGTGGCATAACAGACCCAGTGAATTCCTTGTACAACAAGAATTCACCAATAATGAAGTCTGTCGTTGCATCTTCGTAAGAGCAAAGGGAACATGATTTGTAAGTATTACCGTCTACGTAGACGATTTAAACATCATATAATCTCCCGAAGAGATATCTGAGATATTCAAAAGCCTTACAAGACTTTTGAGATGAAAGACCGAGGCAAAATCAAATACTGTCTTGGCTTACAAATAGAACACCTCAGCGGAGGAATCCTGTTACATCAATCCATTTACACACGAAAATTGCTGAAAAATTTCCAAATGGACAAATGTCACCCGCTGAGTACACCAATGGTCGTCAGATCATTGAATATTAATAAAGACACCTTCCATCCGCTTGAAGAGGTGGAGGAAACACTTGGTCCTGAAGTACCTTACCTAAGTGCCATTGGAGCACTCCTCTATCTGGCAAACTGCACACGTCCCAATATAGCATTCGCAGTAAACCTACTAGCCAGATACAGTGTAGCGCCCACAAAGCGCCCCTGGAACGGAGTGAAGCACATCTACGCTACCTCCAAGGGTCAATCGATCTGGGATTATATTATTAGAAATGTGTATCCTCCAACTTAATTGGTTATGCAGATGCAGTTTACAGATCAGATCCCCACACCAAAAAGTCACAGAATGGGTTCGTGTTCACCTACGGTGGGATGGCCATTTCATGGAGATCTGTGAAGCAGACCATGACAGCAACCTCATCCAATCACTCTGAACTCATTGCGATCCATGAAGCTAGCAGAGAATGTTTTTGGCTACTTTCAGTCATTCGCCACATCCTAGAGACGACTGGCCTGAAGACGGACGATCTTGAACCAACCACCATGTTCAAAGACAATGTAGCCTGCATAGCTCAACTACGAGGTGGCACATCAAGGGCGACAGGACAAAGCACATCTCCCCTAAGCTCTTCTGAACGCACGAACTACAAGAAGACAAACAGATCGACATTCAGCAAATCCAGTCACATTATCTCAGGGTTGGGATGAGACAGTTGAGAGACTTAAAACCTGAAGCTTGTACACAGCAGTGGGAGTTAAATGTTGAGTTGTACTCTTTTTCCTTAACTATTGGTTTTTTTCAACTGGGTTTTCCATTGCCAAAAGTTTTAACGAGGCAACCACATTAACTCTGGATTCAGAAGTATCCACCCCTAGTGATATCCACCGATCAGTGGAAGTTAAGGAGACTTGTACTCTTTTTCCTTAGCTATTAGTTTTTTCTCACTGGGTTTTCCATAACCAAAGGTTTTAACGAGGCAAGACCTCCTAACTTAGGATTTAGAAGTATCCAAATCCTCATGATCAGATAAGCTAGATGATCCTGAAGTATTCATATACCAAGCTTACAATGATGGATGGATAATAGAAAGTGTTATGAATGGACTTTTGTAGGACCATGAGAAGCCCACGTAGGACTAGGGTATCCACCCACTATGCAATCTTTTCCTATAAATATATGGCTACAGGTTCTGTAGCCGCCACCTTTTACAACTAAATTTAAATTTATTTACACAAACCGGCCAAAACTGCCACGTCAGACTTTCGTGCGCGTGTTCTTGCTGCCTGTGTGATGAAAAACTGAACCAGGTTTTCAATCACCAAAATGACAAAGGACAAATTTGAGCAGCTTGCTAACCCCAATCATGTGGGGGTTAAAATCCCATGACACTATGCTGCCCTTATTTTCCACGTCAACTCTAGCCATGAATTCCATGCAATCAATGCAGCTTGCAGAATTGTTAAAAAGGAAAATTATTTTTGATGAAGACCAACTCTTGTACATAGGGACAATGGCGGGAATGTTTTTTGTCCCAGACGAAAACAAAGATGTTGTAAAGAATGCTTTAATTGTTTATTTATAGTATCTACAAAATGATATTATACATACATTAATATGATAAATATAACATATAAGAGATAAATGGATGGGTAACAGGTGGTCAAAGATGGGATTTCCTCATTGGCCCACCATCTAAGCCGCCCACACCTCTATGTTGTGGTGTGCACTCATCTATCTCAATATATAAAAATGTATATTTAAGTTGAAAAAATAGTATCATACATATAGACATGCATGCCTAAGAAAATAATATTCGATAAATAAAGTAATAGTTGAAGGTTAATTTTTTTACATTAATACATAAACACACAACATAGGAAAATAATAATTGATATAGATTTTTTTACATCAATTTTTTTTTATTCAGCGGAAAGCGATGAAGTGCGCGTCCGGGCTCAATCATGCGGCTCCCAGGAGGGAGCGGAGAGAGAAGCCGCTGGAGCAATCGCTCCTCGGCTACGTCAAAGAAGCGAGATGTAATGTGATAGAAACAGAGATAGGAGAACGTCAGAGAGAGAGATGTTGATTATACATTTAAAAAAATTTATTATTTTCTTGCTAAGAGCTGCCAAGGTATGTTGTACATAGGTCCGCTTGTGGTAATATCATATGAATCAAAATCAAAATAAAAGGAAAGGAAAAATGTAACACTAGGAGTCGAAATACAAAGCGCAATTTAAAATACAAATTATAATAAGTAAGAAATAAAAAACATGCAAAATAATAATACACAACATGTAAAAAATAATAGTAAGTAACAAATAATAAAGGACTTCACTGAGGATCGACCAGCGGAGATGAGCAATAATAACTTTTAATTTACTTTCTTGCTCGGTGCAAGTTCACTGTAGTCTTTGGAAACGGAAGTCTAAAACTAACCTGAAAGAAGATACATGTCCAATCAAAAACAAAGTAAATTGAACGGGTGCAGACCCTGGCCACTTTTTGACATCTTAAAAAATGATCGGAGTTGGGAACCCCAATCGGTTTGCTAAGTCTCTCTATTCTCGTCAACATGAGAACCAGGCCGATTAGAGAACACATTCAACGTGAATACCATCCATCCCTTCTAGTTTTTGGTCACACAATCGGAGTTGAGAACCCCAATCCGTACTTGGACGTTTTATACAAGTTTAAATTTAGTCATTTTAACAATTATTTTTGATAAAAAATCTAAATTGAAAATGTCCTAATTAAAATCGTTTTAGGGAAACTGGTATATTTAACTATTGCCTTTTGCCTAAAATTTGACAGCACAGCCCTGAGTTTTTGATGCCCAAAACTTTTAGGCTGTGGTAATGCGTCAATATAGTTTGACTCCAAGAACAAAAGTGCAAAGAGCCAACACCAACATCATAACAATATCACTAACAACAAATCCAAATGCATTATATAAATCATTCAACAAATTAATTAAGCTTAAATGCGATGAGAAACGAACTCAGCTGCTGGACTTGCTGACTCGTGAGATGAGCCCGAAAGCCAAGAACCTTTACCTAGGCATGATAAAAATCAAAGGCCTCAAACACTCTAGAATCAGATTGCCTTCGAATTTGCTATCCAAGATGAAACTCACTAGTTTCTTTAAGCGAGAGCATCACATGAAAATTTACACAGAAATTCTGATGGGATGTTTCTTATAAAACACAGTGTTTAGATCTTGCAACTAATACATAAAAATGTGTGATGGTTTGAAGTACACCACCATCGGAAATATTATTCTCGCATGACAAAACAGAATTAACAAGACAAAGGCGCTGACAAGTTTCACCTGTGAAGTCCACCAGACAGTTCCACAGCCCTCATGCCTCAGGTGAGTCCGTACGAAGGACTGGAGAGAAAATAGGTAAATGAGCACAACATGCTTGTTTAGTACTTTAATGGAAACAAAAATTGCAATTGCAGCCAAAGGCATGTGATGGGCAAAGAAGTAAAACGACGTTCTTCCATACAAATGAAGAGCATGGTCATTCAATGATCTGTGGTTTGATTTGGTCTTATGGTGGACATTTCCCACCCCCACCCAACCCAAAAGCAGCGCAGTCGAAAGAAAAAAACCCAAACGCACCCACCCATACACACAAAAGTAGCTTCATTTTTTTGGCAAACGTGTAAATAAATGGTGTGAAATGGTGCCTTGTAAATAAATGGTGGTAAATTTGTAATATTTTCTTTTTAAATGGTGCGAAGTGCAAAGTGCCAGTGTTGTCAGTTCGTTACATATTTTGCCACACAAGTTACATTATTTACAAGTTTAACATTCGTTATTAACAAGTGTGAAGTGCAAGTGATGTCGATGCAAGTGTTGTCGGTTCGTTTCACATTTTAAAGGAATGACAAGCTTGTAAATAAATGTAAAGTGTTGGTCAAAATGTTCACATGAGCATCTCGTAATTTACACGGCAGCCGCTCATTAGCCTCATCTTCATCGACGAATGGCAAAAAATTTGAGCGGCGAAAAACCCTAAATATTTTCAATCGCCTTTCAAATTTGAGCGGCTCATCAGCCTTTCCCTCGCCCGATCTTCGACCTCTCAGCAGATAGAGATCAAATGACTTTTTTCCTGTTGGTGAACGTGATGGAGATCAACGGCTGTCTTCAGAGATTGGAGGAGTTTCCCCGAGCCTTCGACCTCTCAGATAAGATAATTTTTTTCTTTTTCTAAAATTATAATTGTGATACTTCTCTACCTCACCTCACCTTTCTATCGATTTCTTCTTCTTCTATCTTGGTTTCGGCGGGAACCGTCACATTTCGGTCGGTTTTCAGCTGAAACCAACCGAACCTGATCACAACGTGACAGTTCTGATTGAAACTAAAATAATGTTGTCGTTTTGTACCGGTGAGGTCCGAAACCGGTATGAAACGCCCATGTGAAACAAGGGCTTGATAGGCTCAAATTTAACTTTTTTTTCATTCTGAGGGCTTGCAACTCCTCACAGAAGACTTGAAAGTCGGAATTGCTAGACAAAAGCAAGGAAAGCTCGGTCTGAGTATTTTTGCTCAATGAGGTCTTTGAACTTGTCTCAGAACGGATCCAGTCTAGTTTTTACTCGATGAGACTCAAAATGACCATTGATGGCTTGAAATACTCAAATCTGAGAAGTTTTTGCTCAACGAGTCTTGGAATTGTTTGATAATGGCTTTGGAGGCATAGATCTAAAAAATTTTGAAGGTGAAAGCTTCATTTGGCATGCTCAGTTAAAAAGAAAAGGGTTTTCAACCCCTATATTTGAGTCAGGTCAAGTTGAAAGCCCAACCTGACACAAAAAATTACAACCCAAAATTAATTATGCTTCAACTTTTGTATCAGAGTGGCATTGATATCGTCTAATATCATATCATATTGGACGATATGAAAGTGATCGTTCCATATTTGACAACCCAACATCACTGCCCAATTTATATCACTCAACATCCATATTGTATCATATCGTACGACTTATATCACATATCGAATGAGATTAACAATCATGGCCACTGAATATTCAAGAGCATTACAATGGAAGACTTCTAGAGTTGGGGTGTAGAATGAAGAGAAGTATGATGTCTTTCCTGGTTCTGGGCTTGCATGGACTCTTATCACAGAAACTAATAGAGCCACGAATCACTTGAAATTAGTAAGAGGTCGAGGAGAAATTTCACAACTACAAAGGAAAGAGACGGAATGATAGTGGATAAGGGTGAGGAAGATATGGCAGAGGATCAGGATCCAAATGGACCAAATTCGGATGAGAGTGTTGATGTCAGTAGTTATGAGGCTCATTCTCAACCAGAGCCATATGATGACAGGAATAAGGAGGAGGATAGAAGGGATGGCTTACTTGGTCATTTAAAGATGAACTTGCCTTAATTTATTTTACTATTTCAAGTTTGGATGTAAAACTGACTTAACATGTAATGTGTTATTCTTAGACTTTTATTGATGATTTGACGATAAACTTGTGTTAGTGTTATTTAATATGGACCAATAGTGTTAAATAGGATATATGGATGACGTGAATTTTCAAGTGTTGAATATGCCATGTATGTGTTCAATGTTTATTTCTATTTTAAAAAAATTCAGATTCATGGTTTTTTTAATGATTGATTGTTCTTTGAATTGTTTTGCAGGTAAGTCCTATATGTTATGTTTATGTAGTGGAATTGGATTGCCAATGCACATTAATAAAAAGATAAGTTTTCTACCTGTGTCATTGACTTATTGTTAATTTGTTATTATTGTGTGTGTTAATGTTATTAAATTGTTATAGCTTAATGTTGTGTATTAATCACAATATTTATGTTTAACCAATTTTGAACTTTAGTTTATCCTTTTTTTTTAAATTTTTCTGAACCTTTATCGGAATTTTCAGCACTTAACGTGTAGGTTTATATGCATATCATGCATATCTATGATATACATATAATATTATATATAAACAATTAAAAATTAATTTTCACATAATCTGTGTATACATATTCTGTATATGTGTTACGTGCTCTTGGAGCGATTCATAATGAATGCGTGTTTTACGATATTGTTCTTAATTATTCCAGCACCATATAAATTTTGAAACAGAAAATTAAGGCTATTAATAAAGCGCTAAATACTAGAAAACAATACATAAGTATATCTCATTAAATTGATTAATGATATTCTTTCATTCCTCAGGTGGCAAATTTCGGTGATCCAAATTAGGAATGCACCATGACTGGAACATGATCTGGATCATGGCATAAAAGGGTGGTGTTAATCAGGTAACATTAAGCTTGACTTCCAAAAATAACTTCCTTTCAAAAAGTTATCAAGTCACTGAAGAAAGTTGAAAAGTGTGGTCAAAAACAAAAAAAAAGGATAATTAGATGATTTTGTGTGCGACAATAAAAGTTGCTATAAATATATTAAAATATCGATGCCAAACCATTTCTCTTCTTGCACTTCACGATTTCATTATGTAGATAAACATACATTTTTCGCTCCAATTTATGATGATCATTGGTTCACTAGCAAAAGGATATCAACTTCCTCACTTTAGTTCCCACCCGCTTATAGCCAAAATACCACCATAGAGAAAAATAATAAAAAAGAACCTAAATGTTACGAGAAATCATGGATGAAACTCCCACTAACTTTCTACCTCTAGATGTAGAAACTCATGATTCAAGAGTTGTCCTAGTGTGTCGACTTCAAAAAATTTAGAAAGTTACAGCAGTGATACATCACTTCTATGATTGTACACTAGAAATAACCCGTGCACTTTCAATAACATGTGCATAAAGTGCATGTGCACTCAAAAATCCACACTAGAAATAACTTGTGCACTTTCAAAAACATGTGCATAAAGTGCATGGGAACTGAAAAATCCTCCCCCCCCCCCAAAAAAAAAAATCAGGACGCAGTACCCACATGGGTGTTTCGCAGGGTGTAAAATCATGTTCAAATGGGAAGAGTAGAGGTGGGTGTTAGTATTGTCTTTGATTTTTTGGGGTTTTTTTAGTGGGTGTGTTTTTGGGTGTTTTGGTTTTGGGTGTGTTTGCAGTGATGACATTTTAATACATGGTTTTTCATAGGTGGAAGATTCCATCCTCATTTGTTATATGTGTGTGTGTATGAGATATATGGAGGTGTGCTGACAGGGTGTTTTCTACAAAATTCCCCCCAAAAGCAGTCTTGGCCCATGACTTCTCCCTGCTGGCAGCTTGCCATTTTGCAATTGGGACCCTGCTTACTAGCGCCCTTGCATCACCCCTCAGCACAGGAATTGAGACCCCTCTTCTCTCACGAGACCCAACCAAGCAACTGCCACCTCAAGCATCGAGAGGAAAAAAATTCATGTGCTAGTGCTTTCCACCTCAAGCATCAAGAGAAAAAAATTCATGTGCTAGTGCTTCGCACGGTCCACCTCAAGCATCGAGAGAAAAAAATTCATGTGCTAGCGCCGCCCTCTTCTTCAATCGGTAATTGTTTTGCTAGAGGCGCTTGATCCCCGCCCTAGCACTGCCCTCTTCTTCTCCCCATTGCAAGTTTTCGGTAAAAATTCCGTTTTTCCTTTGATCTTAAAATAATTTAGTTCCATACAACCCTCAACTTCATGCTCCAAGCATGAAGATGTTGTTTGGGTTTTTTTTGGGGTTGCAGGCATACAATAATTTAGTTTGGGGTCAGATTCCTCTTTTCATGTGCTTCCCACGGTCCACCTCAAGCATCGAGAGAGAAAAATTCATGTGCTGGCGCCGCCCTCTCTTCAATCGGTAATTGTTTTGCTAGAGCCGCTCGATCCCCGCCCTAGCACCGCCCTCTTCTTCTCCCCATTGCAAGTTTTCGGTAAAAATTCCGTTTTTCCTTTGATCTTAAAATAATTTAGTTATAACAACCCTCAACTTCATGCTCCAAGCATGAAGATGCTGTTAGGGTTTTTTTGGGGTTGCAGTCTTACAATAATTTAGTTTGGGGTCGGATTCCTCTTTTCCTCATGCTCCAAGTATGAAGATGTTGTTAGGGTTTTTTTTGGGGTTGCAGGCATGCAATAATTTAGTTTGGGGTCGGATTCCTCTTTTCCACATGCTCCAAGTATGAAGATGTTGTTAGGGTTTTTTTGGCTTGTAGGCATGCAATAATTTAGTTTGGGGTTGGATTCCTCTTTTCCTCATGCTCCAAGCATGAAGATACTGTTAGGATTTTTTTTGGGTTGCAGGCATACAATAATTTAGTTTGGGGTTGGATTCCTCTTTTCCTCGTGCTCCAAGTATGAAGATGTTGTTAGGGTTTTTTGGCTTGCAGGCATGCAATAACGCTCCCAGCATGAAGATGTTGTTAGGGTTTTTTTTGGGTTGCAGGCATACAAGCTTGAAGATGATGTTAGGGTTTTTTTGGGTTGCAGGCAATAATTTAGTTTGGGGTTGGATTCCTCTATTCCTCGTGCTTCAAGTTTGAAGATGTTGTAATGGTTTTTTATGGGTTGGGAGGAATCCAACCCTAACCCTCCAAGCTTGAATATGTTAGGTTTTTTGTTGGGTGCTCCCCTTGAGCTAAGCATACTCCCCTAGGGCTAACAGATTTCAGTTCAGCAAATTATGAGCCGGTTGTTTGGGCATTTCAGCAAATTTCAGCTTGTCAGTTTCAGCCGGAGCAAAAAATCCAGTATCACCATTTCCTGTAGAGAATGTCAACAATATTCAAGTATCAACAAATTTTGGAAAAAAAAGAAAATGAAATGGCAACATAACTACCCAGATACTACACATCAGCTTGGTATATTTTTTTATAAACAAAAGAAATGGCATGGTATATCTTTTTTATAAACAAAAGAAATGACAGCATAACTATCCAGATACTACACAGTATTTTGGATGACAGACAACTACTATGATTAAATTTATTAAAGATAATTATCATATTGACACTCAAATTATCACATTATTAAATTATAGAATTACTTGGTTTATATGACTGAATATGATATTAGCAAAATTGTGAGGTAACATCAAAATTGTAAATGCCTGAATATGAGAGTAGCCTTTAAATAACCAAGCAATAATAGGCCTTAGTGACTAAACATCAAAACTGTGAGCATACCTAGTTATTACCTCAAAAGTTAGATGCCGTTGGGGTGTTTTTAGGGGGGAGATGACGGAATGAACCATGTGAACCATGAAGATGATGTTATTATTGTTGTTATGGTTGTTATGTTGCATACAATTGAAGCAAACTAAAAATTCAGTAATTACATGTTTAATTTTGTAGTATGAATAAATATATGTTGGAATGAAGTTAAAGTTTCTTAATGCAGACTAGATCTATCATTACCTGATCCTCCTAATAGTTGTTATGATGATGCTCCTGATATGACAATTGACTTGGAGATAGATCCATTACCGGTGGACGAAAATAGTCCAAGTAATGGAAATGACCCCAACAGTTCCAGTGCTTCGAAGCCATATGTTGTTATGAAATTTGGGAGCCACGAAGAAGCGTACTTCTATAATGTGTATGCATTAGTGATTGGGCTTGGTATTAGAAGAAGCACTACTACTTAAGGTCGGGATGTGGAAGTGCAAGATAAAAAATTTGTTTGCAATATGGAAGGGCAAAAATCCTTCAATAATAAGAGGAAACTAGGGAAGATGGTTAATCAGAGACGAAATACAAGAGTCAGATGCGGGCTCTTATGAAGATAAAATTATGTGAGGACAACACATTGGTTGTTTCCGCCTTTGTTGAAGACCATACAAATCATGAGATGATTAATCCAAATAAGGCATAAATGCATAGATCGCAACAACAGTATCATAGAACAAAACGAGTTAAAAATCTTATTGATAGTACGACGGAGAAGGGGTCAACCCGTCGGTTATATCACGCGTTATAAATGCGACAAGTAGAAGTAATGATGAAGTAGTTACAACGCATCAATGTATTGATCATAACAATCTTATTGATAGTATGACTGGAGAAGGTGTCAACCCGTCGATTATATCACGCGTCATAAATACAACATGTGGAAGTAATGATGAAGTAGTTACAACGCAACAATGTATTGATCATATCAGAACCAATAGAAAGAATAACATCGGACATGAGTGTGTGGCTATTATTTAACACTTTCTGAGTAAAAGATCTACAGACCCAGAGTTTTATTTTGCAATGGAGGTCGATAGCACGAGAAAATTGATAAGTGTATTTTGGGCCGATGGAAGAGCTAGAGCAGCTTACCTGAATTAGCTTAACTGACATTCAGTGATGTGGTTGTTTTTGAGGTGACATATAGAACAAATAAGTTCAATCTATTGCAAAATACAATCTATGGTTGTTTTTGTAATGGTTGTTTTTGATATGGTTGATTTTTAAGTGTATGACCATATCTGCATACAAAATGTGAACTGATTGCTTCATTCAGTGTCAGGTATATGCATGCAATTTCAGTTATGTTCTTACGAACAACATACCCAATTTTTAATGATCATAGTTGCATACAAACTGGAAACTTTTTTGCACTTGATATATCAGTTGATATATGCAGCCTGATATATACAAGCTGATTGTGTTTGGCCGTCCGAACTCATCATACGGTTGAGTAGCCGTTGTGCCTAATTTTGGTGTGAAACACATTCGCAGCAGCAGAAGATTACTTTATGTACATATATATATATATACATATATACATATACATACACACTTACATACATATATATTCATGAGATTTGAGTATAATGTGGCGATGATGATTTGCCCTGCTAACCAGTTCCTATATGATGGCAATGCAACTTCGGGGTAAGCAAGTATTTGCTGACAACAATTGGAGCCAATTACAAATTTTGGATTAATGGTTGCAAATACACTTCTCTAGCTCCCATTAGCCCAAAATACACTTCTCAATTTTCTCATGATATCGACATCCATTGCAAAATAAAATTCGGGGTCATTAGATCCTTTACTCAAAAAGTGTTGAATAATAGCAACACACTCATGTCCGATGTTATTCTTTCTATTGGTTCTGATATGATCAATATATTGTTGTGTTGTAACTACTTCATCATTACTTCCACTTTTCGCATTTATGATGTGTGATATAATCAACGGGGAGACACCTCCAGTGATACTATCAATACCATTCTTCACTCTTTTTGTTCTATGATATTGTTGTTGTGATCTATGCATCTTGGCTTTATTTGAACTAATCATCTCATGATTTGTATGATCTTCAACAAAGACGGAAACAACCAATGTGTTGTCCTTACAAAATTCTATCTTCAAAAGAGCCAGGTATCCGACTCTTGTATCTCGTCTTTGATTAACCATCTTTCTCAGTTCCCTCTTATCATTGAAGGATTTTTGCACCTCCTTATTGCTAACAAATATTTTTATATTGCACTTTCTTATGACCATAATTAGTAGTGCTTCTTCTAATAATACCAAACCCAACCACTAATGCATACGCATTATAAAAGTCGTACGCTCCTTCGTGGCTCCCAAATTTCATTCTAACATAGGGCTTTGAAGCACTGGAATTGTCGGTGTCATTTCTATTACTTGGACTACTTCCGTTCACCGATAATAGATCAATCTCCAAGTCAACTGGCATATCAAAGCATCATCATAACACCTATTAGAAGAACCATGTGCTGCTACATCCATTCTGCATTAAGAAACTTTAACTTCATTTCTACATATATTTATTCATACTACAAAATTAAACATATTAAATATAGAATTACTGAATTTTTAATTTGCTTCAATTGTATGCAACATAACAACCACAACAACAATAATAATATCATCTTCATGGTTCACACGGTTCATTATTCCACCCCCATCCCCCCTAATAACAAAACAAAAACAAAACCCCCAACAAAAAACCAAACTGCATCTAACTTTTGAGGTAATAACTAGGTATGCTCGCAATTTTACTCAATAATGACTAAGGCCTATTATTTCTTGTTTATTTAAAGGCTACCCTCATATTCAGGCATATAAACTTTTGCTGTTAAATCACAATTTTGCTAATAACATTTTCAGGCATATAAACCAGGGAAGTATTTCAATAGTTTAATCATGTGATAATTTGAGTGTCAATATGATAATTATCTTTAATAAGTTTAACCATAGTAACTGTCTGTCATCCAAGATGTTGTGTAGTATTTGGGTAGTTATGCTGTCATTTCTTTTGTTTAAAAGAAGATATACCAAGCTGCTGTGCAGTATCTGGGTAGTTATGTTGCCATTTCATTTTCTTTTTTCTCCAAAATTTATTGATACTTGAATATTTGACATCCTCTGGAGGAAATGGTGATACTAGATTTTTGCTCCTACTGAAACTGTGAAACTGACATGCTGAAATTTGCTGAAATGTCCAAACAAGCCGCTTATGCTGAAATGTGTTGAACTGAAATCTGCTAGCTCAATGGGAGTATGCTTAACTCAAGGGGAGCCCCCAACAAAAAACCTAACAGTACCTTCAATCTTGGAGGGTTGGATCCCCCCTCCCACAAGCCATAACAGCATCTTTAAGCTTTGAGCATGAGGAAAAGAGGAATCCAACCCCAAACTAAATTATTGTATGCCCGCAACCCAAAAAACCCTCAACATCTTCAAGCTTAGAGCATGAGAAAAAGAGAAATCCAACCCCAAACTAATAATTGTATGGAACTAAATTATTTTAAGATAAAATGAAAAAAGGAATTTTTACCGAAAACTTACAATTTGCAGAAGAGCGCTAAGGCAGGGATCGAGCGACCCTAGCATAGCAATTACTGGGAGAAGAAGATGGTGATGCTAGCACAAGAATTTTTTTATCGATGCTTGAGGTGGGCGGCGCTAGCATAGGAATTTTTTTCCTCTCGATGCTTGAGGTGGGAGCTGCTTGGTTGGGTCTCGCGAGAGAAGAGGGGTCTCAATTCCTGTGTTGAGGGGGGTGCAAGGGCGTTAGCAAGCATGGTCCCAATTGCAAAATGGCAAGCTACCAGCAGGGAGAAGTCACAGGCCAAGACTGTTTTGGGGGGGACTTTTGCAAAAAACACCAAGTCACGGGCCAAGACTGTTTTGGGGAACTTTTGCAGAAAAAACCATGTGATATCAGCACACCACCATATATCACATATACGGCGTAAAACCCCCACGAACAGAATGTGGGGCACACACACAACCGAAAATGAGCGAGAAGTATGGGTGTGGGTGTGGATGTCGGAATCGACTGGAGGGAAAAGGGCCTAAATGCAAAAAAGAAAATCACCAAGTGCAAAAATGTAAATAAATGGGATGGGGGCGGGGCCTTTTTTATTTTGAGTGGGGGATCCCCACGGCAGATAGGACTGTGCCACATAGGACACAGCTGTGGGTACCCCCCCCTATTGTATTGTGTGTGTGTGATTTTTACAAAAAACTTGTTAACACATGCAATAGTTAACTCCAAGGCATCTGCTCTTACCTAGATTTGATTATGTTCAGGTTTGCATTCTCAATAATTGTAGAATACAATGGTATACAATGAATTTCAAGCTTATGTGGTTCATATGCTTTTTCATGGGGACAAACTAGGCAACATGTCAAACAAAGCACACACAAAAAATCTTTAAGAGTAGTCTTGATACTACGATAATACAGCAAACGCTCTTAGTATTTGTGTGTGGCACAAATACACATTCATTATAGAAGAACTCATGCTACAAAGCTCCTTCATAAATGCTAATAGCCTCATGTATTTTATGCAATCAATGAAGAAAACAATTAATACCTATAGGCAAAACAATTTTTATAAAAGGCATAGATGACATGATGAATAAAAGAAGTCAACAATCATTATGAATGGTGACTAGGTTAATTGTTGATAATAGAAGCATCCATGCTACATTGCTCTTTACTAATGACTGATGTTTTTCTAGGCTTTGTGATGAAAAGGCATAAAGGTCGGATGCTGAACAAGAGAAATCTCAATAATTAAGGAGTCTGACTATGTATGCTAGTGTGCTTTGCTAAAAAGATTGAATGTGAGGGGAGGACTTGTTTATCAAGAGGCACCTGCTTTTGAATGATGAATTTGATAGCACAGGGCAGATGATCAGCCACACTTGGGAACCGAGGAAGGCTCAAAGCAAATACATAAACATACAAGCTGGTGTTAACAAAATCCAACGTTAAGATTATTGACTTCCCTAGATCAAACCTATTCAAATAAAGCACCTAAAACAGAAGGACCCTACTCTACCATTAGATGCTTACCAACATTACTCGATTTCACCTGTGCAGAGGACAGAATTCTATTTGTCTCTGGACATTTGAACATATAAGTATACTCGATGTTGTTTTCTGAGCATGTGTAATCAATCTTTCTTCCCTTGTGCTATGGAAATCTAACAGGGGAACAGAAAAAAGGTTGCTTACAACTAATTTAATATACTTGTTCTTACTTACCCGAAGGACTGACAGATATAATCTCCCTTTCGTTTAGTAAGTTCTTCTTCGCGTTGTCCAAATCATCTCTATATCCATTACTCTGGCCCATTCTTTTCAATGATAGATACTTCCTCAACACTGAAAAAGAAGAGAAACGGCCGTTTCCCCTACACTCTACACTTCTACAATACCTCTTCATTATACGTTCTCAAAATGATCGGCCATGTGGTTACACTATTATACAGTCTATACTAATCAAAATCAAATCCTCCCTGGCTTTATTTCTTATCTACATATATACATCCTAAAATATATTGATCGTAGTTTTCTGTTAAGGAAAAAAAATTCCCTTTGGCGACTGAAGCATGTTTTCTTCAAATAAAACATGCTTTTTCTTTAAATAATCACTCCTCAACTGCATCAATCCAGATCCACTTCACGATTAAAACACCTCCAGTTTCAATGAACAAAAAATGACAAATTTCATTATGATCCACAAAAATCAGTAATAATCCGTTAAAAAGTGATCAAGATCCCTGAATAAGCATAAATCTTGGTCAAATGAAAACCCTGGAAACGGATCGCAATGCAAGGAAGAACGTAGAAACCCTAGGGATCGGAGAGTATAGAGAGATAGATAGGATTTACCGGGCTTTTCGGGCTTTCCGGCGGCCCATTTGGCGACGGCGAAGTGGACCTTCTCCCTGGCGGCGGCCTCTGACTTGTAGGGCTCCTTGAGGCAGCTGCGGACGAGGGACGCGCAGATGTTGGAGTAGGATATGTACGTCATCCCTGCGGCCCTCCAGAACGGTGCCGCTGCCATCGATCCAGCCGCCGCTGATGCCATCTCGATCTCCTCCCGATCGCAATCGAATCGCGCTCTCCCTACTGCGATGATGATTTTGGATGGAAGTCCTCTTGGTTTTTCGGCCCACCGGGGGACTGATTGTTATAACCTCGACCCTCGAGGGCTTTTTTGTAAATTCATCATCGCCCCGGGCCCATAACCTGGGGGCTGCTGTACACACAGGCCTGATTGCTTAACACACAGGCCATTTATTTACAGATGTGCCATTCAAAATTTACAAGATTGTTATTTATGTTATGAATAGGCCCATGAGGCCATTGGGTATCCGGCTCACCATTGAAAGTTATAAATAAGAGGGTAGATGGGCTCTTAACCCCATACACCTATTTCCCTACTTTTCCCTTCACAACACGTTATCAGCACGATCACGCTCGTTGGAAAAGGCGGCGACGCGCGAGGAAGGAGGTCCATCAACCGCTCAGTCTAAGAAGATGGTAATCTTCTTAACGGGGAGCGAAAAGGAAATCCTTCACCAACCGTCGTCTAGATTCCCTTGTCGAATCTAAAGTTAAATTCCAAAACTTTTTAGATCAAACTTGTGTTTCCCGTAGATCTGCATGTTTTAGAATCAAAAAGTTTAAAAACACGGTAAAAATCACATTTTTATTTAGATCCGCATGTCTAAAAACAATAAAAATCAGTTTTTTAAGATATCTAAATGCTAGAAAAATCAGTTTTTTGCCCCTACCTTGATCCATACCCCGCACGCCCGAAAGGCGAAACGGTGGCGCTCCACGAGCGCCGCCGGCGGTAAACGCCGCGGCCTGAAGCTGCGGCCAGCAGCCGCGGCGGCTGCGGCCAGCCGTCGCGGCGGCGCGCCGCGCGGGCCCCTTTAGGGGTTTTCGGAAACCCTGTCTTTTTCGTTTCGGTGTCGGCTGGCTGATCCCCATAGTCCTAAGTTATTTTCATTGCTTATACATTAAATGCGTGGATGTTAACTATTTTCATGATATGTTAATGTTACAATGAAACCGTTAAAAAGCATGCGTGGATGTTAATCTCTTTTAATTATTCACGTCATGAAAATGATAAAAAGCATGTGTGGAAGTTAAGTTTTTCTTTAATAATTCACGATATGAAAATGATAAAAAGCATGCATGAATGTTAATTTTCTTTATGAAAATGGTCAAAATACATGCGTGGATGTCTAATTGTTTTTACAGTTTAATAATCCATGCTGTTTTTATATTACTAGATTTTTCAATGGCCAGACTTGCGAATGTCGACTTTTTCGGTCCTGAAGGCCGATGGGTCGAACTACTTGAGTTGGCAGTTGGACCTGAAGTTCCATCTGCGATCTCATGGGTTCAGTCTCACACCAACTGAGAAGGCAACAACAAGTACTGCCCCAGCCGACAAGGATGCTTCTAAAGAAGCACCTCATACAGAGGAAGTTTCCGATATACTAAAGGCGAAAGCCATTATCTATATCAGGTAACATTTAAACTCGACCCTGAAGGACGAGTATCTTACTGTAGAGGATCCTTACGAGCTGTGGGACGCACTTGAGGAGAGGTACAGGCATCAGAGAGATGTCATACTCCCCCGTGCGCAGTACGAGTGGACTCACCTCCGCATACAGGATTACAAATCCGTAGCGGAGTACAACTCAGCACTCTTCCGTATCGCCTCACGCCTGAAGTTGTGTGGTGAACCGGTGACGAAGAAAATGTTGCTGGAAAAGACGTTCACGTCTTTCCATGAGAATGACATGATCCTAATGCAACAATACCGTGAGAGGAAGTTCACGAAGTACTCTGACCTGCTTTCATGCCTACTAATGGCTGAACAGAACAGAGCTTTGTTGGTTGCTACTCACAACCTGCGCCCTCCTGGCTCCGCTCCACTGCCACCTCCTGCAAAGGCACACTTCTAGTCTTCCCAGAAGAAGAAGATGGACAAGAAGGCAAAATTCCAGAAATGGAAAAAACAGAAGAAGCGGAAGAAGGCCACTCCCCAAGCTCCTCCTCAGAACCAGAAGTTCGTGGAAAAGAAGCAGAAGTAGACGTCAAAAGGTGGTACTCCCAAGAAAGACTGGGAGGATAAGTGCTCCAAATGCGGAATGACGGGCCACTGGTCCAGAATCTGCCGCACCCAGAAACACCTCCAGGACCTCTACCAGGCAAGCCTCAAGCCTCGAGCTGAGACAAACCTGATTGAGAGCGCAGCGTTACCAGAGACCTCATGGACTCCTGAAGACTTCATGGGAGATGACACTCTCTAGTTATGGACCATTTTTATCTACTAGCAATGTATCTTCTTTTCATGCACCGTATTTAGTTTCTATTCCATGTCAAACAATCTTGTGAGCATCTTAAATGAAAGTAGATCTTTTCTTTTTCATATTATTTAATGCTTAAATGTCTTTCTTAATATAGACATGGAATCAATTTGCCTAGTGGACAGTGCATTGACGCACTCGATCCTTCAGAACATAGACTACTTCACGAGCATAAGTAGCTACTCTGGTCCACTGAGAACAATCTCAGGGCCAGCTAATATAATCGAAGGATCAGGGGAAGCAATCATATTGCTCCCCGGTAACACACAAATCACACTTAGGAATGCGTTATACTCCCCTAAATCCATCCAAAACCTCCTAAGCTTTAAAGATATCCGTTTAAACGGATATCACTTAGAGACGGTCAAGGAAAATGAAAGGGAATACTTGCTTGTAACGTCTCTTACAAATGGTTCAAAAACCATTGTGGAATGTTTCAAGGGACTCCCCTCGGGACTCTACCAAACAAGTATACAAACTCCAGAAACATCAATGGCGGAGCACCTGCAGTGCCCCCAAACACCAGAATTCAAACTCTGGCACAGTAGACTGGGACACCCTGGATCTGTAATGATGTACCGCATCATAAAAAGCTCTAGGGGAATAGGCTTGAAGAACCTGAAGATTCTTCAAAAAGGTAAATTCCCATGTCCACCCTGTTACAAGGGTAAACTGATTACGAGACCCTCTCCACTGAAAGTGGATCTGGAATCTCCAAGTTTTCTGGAAAGAATCCACGGAGACATTTGTGGGCATATACACCCATCAAGTGGTCCGTTTAGGTACTTTATGGTCCTGATTGACGCATCTATTAAGTGGTCACATGTGTGTCTACTGTCCACCCGTAGCCTAGCACTGTCTAAGATTTTAGCTCAGATAATCAGATTACGGGCCCACTTCCCCGACTACCAGATAAAGAAACTTCGTCTAGACAATGCGGGGGAGTTTACGTCACAAGTCTTTCTAGACTATTGCCAAGCTCAGGGAATTGAAGTCGAACATCCTGTAGCGCATGTTCACACCCAAAACGGGTTAGCAAAATCTCTAATTTAGAGACTGCAATGGATTGCTCGTCCATTATTACTTCAATCCCAGCTTCCAGTGAATGCATGGGGTCATGCAATTTTGCATGATGCATCTTTAATAAAATTAAGACCCTCTGGAGGCCAGTCAACTTCTCCAATGCAACTAGCACTTGGAGCCCCACCAATTGTCTCACACTTGAGAATATTTGGTTGTGCAGTATATGTCCTCATAGCACCACCACAAAAGACAAAGATGGGTCCACAACGTCGCCTAGGCACTTATGTTGGGTTTGACACCCCCTCCATAATTAGATTCCTAGAACCCCTTACGGGAGACGTTTTCAAGGCACGTCTAGAAGACTGTGAATTTGATGAAACATCATTTCCAAGACTAGGCTCACAGACAAAAAAGCCCGAAGCTTCGGATTGTATCACTTGGGATACAAAGACATTATGTCACTTTTGATCCGCCCACAAGCCAGTGTGAGGAGGAGGTCCTGAAGATTCTCCATATCCAAAACAATGTCAATCTTTTGTCGGACAAATTTACTGACAAGCAGAAGATCGTCAGATCGCACGTCCTTGCTGCTAACACCCCAGCTAGGATTGATATACCGCAAAATGGATGCAATCCGCCTGTAGCAGAAATGGTTGGACCCCTCAAAAAAAGAGGACGACCACCGGGATCCAAGGACTAAGTCCCTCGAAAGAGTAGGACCCTTGGCAATGGTAAACAAATACCACCACAGGATGCTACTATAAGCCATATTATCACATCTCTCGCAAACTCTCAAACAGAGGAAAACCCGGGAGAAAATGAAGTTTCGATACACTATGTACGAACTAAGGAGTATTGGGACAGAAAGAGCACAACCATAGATGACACATTTGCGTGTAATATTGCCATCAACGTCGCGTACTGCGACGATGATATTGAACCACGCTCTCTGACAGAATGTCAAAGCAGAGATGATTGGCCAAAGTGGAAAGCGGCAATAGGAGTGGAGTTGGATTCACTCACTAAACGCAAGGTCTTCGGACCTATAGTCCAGACACCAAAAGGTGTAAAACATGTGGGTTATAAATGGGTATTTGTTAGAAAACGAAATGAACAGAATGAGGTCGTTCGCTACAAAGCAAGGCTTGTAGCGCAGGGTTTTACCCAACGTCCAGGGGTGGATTTTGAAGCCACATACTCCCCGGTCATGGACGCGATCACCTTCCGATTCCTCATTGGCTTAACAGCCCAAGAGGGTTTAGATATGCAGTTTATGGACGTCGTTACTGCATACCTATATGGCAACCTAGACCGAGACATCTATATGAGATTGCCTGACGGTTATTCTTTGCATGCACCACTAAAAGAGAGAAAACGTGACATCTACTATGTGAAACTGCAAAGATCATTGTATGGTTTAAAACAATCCGGAAGGATGTGGTATAATAGACTGAGCGACTTCCTTGCAAAACAAGGATTTACAAATGACCAAGTCTGTCCTTGCATCTTCATAAGAGCAAAGGCAACATGATTTGTCATTATAGCCGTCTATGTAGACGACTTGAACCTCATCAGATCTCCTGAAGAGATCGCCGAGATTTCTAGAAGCCTGACAGAAACATTCGAGATGAAAGACCTCGAAAAGTCAAAATTCTATTTAGGTCTTCAAATAGAGCATCTTAACGATGGAATCCTGTTACACTAGTCAACTTACACATCGAACTTATTGAAAAAGTTTCAGATGGATAAGTGCCACCCCCTTAGCACCCCAATGGTCGTCAGATCATTGGATGTGCATAAAGACCCCTTCCGGTCGCTGGAAGAGGGGGAGGAAGTACTAGGCCCTGAAGTGCCTTATCTAAGTGCTATCGGTGCACTCCTTTACCTGGCTAACTGCACTCGCCCTGATATAGCGTTTGCAGTCAACTTACTAGCCAGATATAGTACTACACCTACACAGCGGCACTGGGCTGGAGTTAAGCATCTTTTGCGCTACCTCCAAGGGTCCATATACTTAGGTCTATTCTACAAGAAAGGGGTATCAACTGGTTTAGTTGGTTATGCTGATGCAGGATACAGGTCCGATCCTCATACAGAGAAGTCTCAGACCGGATATATGTTTACCTATGGCGGCACTGCCATATCCTAGAGATCTGTAAAGCAGACCATGACAACCGTCTCATCCACTCACTCAGAACTTCTAGCGATCCATGAAGCAAGCAAGGAGAGTTTCTGGCTACGCTCTGTGATCCAGCACATTCTCACCTCCACCGGCCTGATGACCGGCACCCTTGTGCCTACTCCACACCATGAAGACAATGCAGCATGTATAGCCCAACTACAGGACAGCTACATCAAAGGCGATAAGACAAAGCATATCTCCCCCAAGTTCTTCTGGACGCACGACCTTCAGAAGCAAAAGCAGATTGAGGTACAAAAGATCCAATCATGTAATAACTTGGCGGATTTGCTTACCAAATCCCTGCCTACTAGTGTCTTTGAGAAACTTGTATATGGGATTGGGATGAGGAAAGTGAGAAAATGTAAACTGGGTCAGGATGAGAGGACCATGAACTCGTAGATACATAGGAGACTGGTGTATAGATTCATAGGAAATCTGCAAGCCTGAAGCTTGGTCAGATGAGGGGGAGTCAACTGCAGAGTTGTACTCTTTTCCCTTGGCTACTGGTTTTTTCCCACAGGGTTTTCCGTAGTCAAGGTTTTGACGAGGCAACCTCGTTGACTCTGGATCCTAAAGTATACACCCCTAGACACATCCCTAAAACAGGGGAAGTTATGGATTAACTGTTCTTTATTTAACAAGGCAGTTATCCTAACTCGGATCCTGAAGAATCCACCTCTTATTCAATGTTGGTTGGATAAGGGGAAGTGTTATGAATAGGCCCATGAGGCACATTGGGTATCCGGCCCACCATTGAAAGCTATAAATAAGATGGTAGAGGGGCTCTTAACCCCCTACACCTATTTCCCAACTTTTCCCTTCACAACAATTTAAAATTGTTTCTTCTTACTTTCCTAAGAATCAAAATAAAATTATTTCTTTTTTTACACTCCTCTCTTTCCCCTCCTCCTCGGCTCTCATCTTTCAATTCTTCTCCAACTGGTACGATCGTCCTCGTCTTCTCTACCTCGACTACTAACTTCTCCTCCTCCTCTCGCATTCCTCCTACCTCGCATCTGGTTGTGCACAAAAAGATTACGTACTTGAAGAAGATGGAGAAGAAACGATGAAAAATGAGGAAATGACAGAATCAAACTCATCATCAAAAACAACATCCAATCTAAATTTCCTAATTCTATCACTTCCAATTTCAGTTTTGAATTCTATTTCTTTAAATCCACATGTTTCATTGTTTCTCTCCATCACAAGCTTCGTTATTTACCTGCTCTAAGCAGCTGGTGGTTCATGGATGAGGTTGGCAATGGAAACGACGACGAGGGCAGGGGAGGATTAGGATGAAGCAAAGAGGGATGAAGATGATAGAGGTAATTTAGAAAATGGTTGTGTGTGTGAAGTAACAATTTCCTTCAAGCAATGTCTCGCTATTCTTGAAAGTGCAACAAATGACTGGAAGCCTTTATTTACTATTAGATTGGCTGATCTGATACTTTATCCTTAGCCTCCAACCTTCTGGCTTTTAAATATTGTTGCGAGTGTGTAAAATGCTCTGTGTGAGAAGCAATTAGGTCGATGTTCATAGAATTTTCCCAAAAAACTTAATGGAGGTGCTATATACACAAACCCAATTGCTTTTCACACAGACCACTTGTTTACAAGTTTGCCTTTAAAAACTTTTACTTTTTTATCATCTTATCTTCTACATCCCAACTCTTCATCTCACATCTTCCGCTTCTTCTCCGACGACGAGCTCCATCACCTCCCATCCTATTTGCCCCCGATAAGCTTTATCTATAATGAGCTCTGTCAAAGTAGAGAAAAGATGTAATGGAGAGATGGCGAAGGGGGTGAGATTAAGATAGTGATTGATAGAGATAGTGATCCAATTTTTTACATTTATGAGGGAGTAAGGAGCGACGCGTTTATAATTTTGGCTCAATGATGAATAATGTTTGAGGCTTGCAACAAAGGCAAGGGGAGGACAAAATGGAGAGTCAAGGAAGGGAAGAAAGTTATTTTGGGGATATAGTTGTTTGTATAAATTAAAAAAAAAAACGAAATTTTAAATAAAATTGTTGGTGTGTGTGTGAAGTATATTGTGTGAAAAGCAATTGTGTCTATGTGTATAGAATTTCACTAACCTTAGAGTGCTGCTAATCACATTACTTGTTTTGCTAAGCATATTACATTTATTTACAAATTTGTCATTATCTTTTAAGACTTGATCAAATGGAGATGTAAACTTTTAAATAAATGAACTTTGTTTTGCAAAATGTGCAATGTGACTAGCAGCACTCAAAACATTAATTGGCCTACAACAAAATTTTTAATCCGAACTGACCCGAACTACTAAAGTGCACCACTGCAAGCCTAGTCTGAATAGGCTCCAGCTGTTTTCTAGCTTGTCTGTAGTTAAAAAAATCCTTTATACGAATGAGGGATGTTGATGTGACATTTGTCACAAGTGGAAAGGTCGCATCAATACACCTCCAAACTTCCCCCCTAGTCCCCATCTATTTTATAAGGTTGTCATTGACATTTTCCACCATTTGACCCCCTGTCACTATATTGGGCCGGCTCACGAAGGAGAGAAAGACTATGTCATTCAAATGAAGAAGCCCACCAAAAGCACAAAGCCCTGGCCCAAAGGCCCGAGAAGTCCTCCTGGAATGTGAACCGCTTACATGGTAAAAGCCAAACCACGTTCTGCCCGTTGAGCTTCTAAGAATCAAGGGGTTGGTTAATGACTGGATTGATATTAATAGCAGTGTCAGTGGACAGCAAATATGCCTATTTTTTAGGGACGATCATGCTATCATTACAGCAAAGCTGTTATCTATTAACGGTACAGGGAGGGCTCACCTATAAATAGTCGTAACAACGACAGGACTAAAGGCAAGCTCCAGAGATGCTAATCATGAGGTACTCTGATAACGTACTCTCTCTTACTTCTACTTTACATTTCTCCCTCCATAACTCGGCGTGACAATGATCGGACGACATCCCTTTAGGTCATACCTAGCTGTCCCGAGCCTCTATTGATTCTCTTATTGATTTAAGCATCGAAGGGGATTTGGGTCGAAACCCAGATTCGACCCCCTGATGATTTGTTTGTGCTGCAGATAGCTCATCAAATAGCTCGGAGTCAAGTAGAGCTCCTCCTAATAGCTCGTACTTAGCTCTCACTGACCCGGATTCAGCCATCATTGGGTCCAACTCCCCAGCCGACAAAGAACCACGTCACCGGAGGCATCCTCGTCAGCTCTAACTCACTGTTTGACAAAATCACCCGTCAACAGTTGGCGTCGTCTGTGAGAACACAGAGTCAACATACCTGTCAACAACAGTGTTGGCTCAACCCATAAACCAAGGGTCCACGTGTCATGCCCTATTTTGCACTATACGTGTATTCTACTGAACACACGTGGTATTTTTACCCACGAGGCATACATGGGCATGAAATAAGTGTAGGCATCGATGTATGGGACGTAGTGCAAGGGGGATTAGGCCATAATACGTGGCTAAGGGAAGTGAATGTGATGTGTGAGTGCGGAGAAGTGCGAAAGACGTCGTGGGTGTAAAACAACAGGAATGCGTTAGACGTGTGCGTGTGAAGCGTGTATGCTTGCATGGATGAGCGTGGATGTGTGTAGGGAGAGCCATGAAAGTGTGAAAGTGGTTAGGGGTCAATGGCAATCCCTGCAAATTTTTAGAAAAGTCCGGGGCAAAACGGTCTTTTTTGACTAAAACTACTGTGCGTACATACTTAAGTGGTCGGTGTATAAAGTAATGGCAAACTTGTAAATACTTGGAAGGTGAAGGGGTATTTTAGTCATTGCCTCATGGAAAATTCCCTTGGAATATTCCATTCTTGCATGAGAAGGAACCCCACTTATAAATAACCTCTTCTTTCATTTTCTAATTCCTTCTTCTCTTTTCTTCTTTCTCCCATCCACTCTCTAGCCATGGCCGGCCACCATGCCCCCCATTTCCCCTCCTTCTCCAACTCAAAAACCCTAATTTCTAATTCCAATTAGAAGGGTTACAAGCTTGCTTCAAGATAGAAGGTGGAGAAGGAAAGAAGAGGAAGAAATGAGAAAAATGGAGATTTGAGGTAGGAATCTCTTGGATTTGGAATTCCATTAAATTGATTGTTGTTATTTTGTTTTTATAGCATGTTTTACTTGATATGAATTAGGGATGGTGAATTTTCATGAGCCATGTTTCAATTTCACAAAGTATCCCTTGAAATCTTGGTAAAAACATCTCCTTTAAAAGTTTGAATTTTTGTTTTATGTTGTTGATGTAATTAATGTTTCTGTAGCTTGAATTGGGTTTCGAAAAAAATATGAGCATGTAGATCTTGAAGTTCCACCCCAAAATCATATAAAATTGGATATAGTTTCAATTCAGAAATTAGAGGTAATAAATCCATCTTTACAGCATGTCTGTTTGATTTTTAGTGTTGACACAGTTTAGTAAAATTGTCCTACAGAGCTGCACACATCTTGGAATTTTATTATTCTGGTCTTGTTGGAAAGCTAACAAGTTTTTCTAAAAGTTCATCAGACTGCTCTTATGTCGAATTTCAGGCTAGAACATGCCTAAAATTGGCTTTGAATACAGACCCTAAAATCTGTCTGAAAAACAGAATTGACACACTTCACTAATTAATTCACCATAAATCATATATTTTTTATTTTTGCATGAAAGTTTATCTGTAGATCCATAACTTCTATATCTTCAACTTTAATTTATAAAGTTTTGTTAAATTCCCAAGAAAAATGGATGAAATACGTTGATCTTTATGGATGTTCTTGCAATTTCAGCAAGCTGAACTCATTAAGTATTGTTCTTATTCAGTAATTGTGGTTAATTGGCCATCATTATTCTTGCTTAATATGGTTGTGTGGTGGAATGAATGTTCATACCCTTGACACATGTAAATTTTATTGTGTAGCCATGATATGAATGACGCCCACCATGTGCTCGATGAAAAGCCTCAATGAAGGCAAAATCCAACAAGTTGAGTAACTTGCATGTGTTAGTGTTGGCCTTGTGCCACACTGTTAATTGGTAAAGTTAGAGGCTTGAATGGCATGGATACAGTGAAATTGGGAGTGGACGATGTGTTGTGATTGAGGGCATGTCACGTGAGTACATGACCCCATGTTTAATGATGGACAGCTGAGGTGATGTGTGCTTACCCATGCCATCAAGAGCCCTAACGTGTCACTTATGATGTTAACTAATAAAATTGAATAAATCTCAGTCCTCTCTAATGAGGGTGAGTTATAAAATCCCGGGTTTTAGGTGGGATTTAAGTAAATTGTGGATATGAGGCCTGGACTGTGAAGTTGGGAGATGATTATGTGATGTGTGGAGTTTACACCCACTAGCCTTTACCGGGTGTGGAGGGGATTTCCATATTTATTTCCTACTCGCCTTTACCGGGAGTGGAGGTGTCAGGGGGTTGTAGAGCCTCACTCCTGCCAGGGACGGGGGGAGCTGAGAGGTCCGGCGTACAGTGCCCGTGTCCACTGCGTCGTGTGCTAGTTCACCCCAAATTTGGGGTGAAGTCCAGGTCCTGGTATCACACATTTTACCCAAATTTCAATTAACTCAATTATAAAATAATAAAATAAGATTTGTGTGTTACTTCTACTGCTGGCAGCACTTTCACTTCCCCTTTGCCCGTACTTTGTGGCTCTGTGTCATGCCTCAGGCACTTGCACTTATCTTATTTGATATTAGTTGCTTGAACCTTCGTGTTATTATTATTGTTGTTATTATTATTATTATTCGTGCTAACCCCTTTCTTGCAGCAGCTCTACATTGGATCGCATGTATGTTCCCCTTATCTAGCTATTTACTTTTCATTACGTTATTTAGTTTGCATGCATTAGTTCCTTGCCTTGTTTGGTGGATTAATAACTTTAGAACGGTGTTCCAAGTCCAAGTTGGTTCCTACTGGGGCACACATTGACGTGCTCTTCACTATATTTCAGGTAGCAGGGTCAGCTTGGTTGGAGAGGACTTGGAGTTGGGTTTCAGGGTAATACTCGGTGTGAGCTGTAGTTGTGGTGTGACATGGTTGTGTTGAGAGGTGGAGAGTGATGTGTACGTATATGTAGTGGTGTACTTGGAGTATGTATATTAATGGAAGTTGTTATATATATACTTGATGTGTGGTTGTTGATCTATGTTATTTATGAGATTGTTCTGATGTTTCTGTGAAGCTTCACTTGTACGTTCTGATGTTTCTGTGAAGCTTCACTTGTACGTTCTGATGTTTCTATGAAGCTTCACTTGTACTATCCCAGCATGTGCGCAGTGGCCTGCTTGTTTAGTTTCTCCTTTCCCTTTCCTTCTCTCTCTCATCACCCTCACTCTTCAGGATACTTAAAGGAAAAAATTTTAAATTCCGGGTATTCTGAGGAATGGGGCGTGATACCACGTGACCATTTACTAACAGGGACCCAGACCCCCGATCATCCATGAAGATTCTGGCCTTTCTTCCCAATGGATGCCAGAGCCACATCTAGTCACGCTGGAGCAATTCCAAGCATTCTCGCAAGCAGTCAATGCCAACATTCAAGTGTTGACTACCGTTATAAAGCGACTAGCACACCAACTGCCACAGGTGTCCGTCGGGCAACAACGAGTTGGCAACAGCCCCCCAACCAGCTGGTAGGCTCCGTGGGGCAACAATCTACACCAAGGAGCCAGAGGGATGATGGACCGAACTTGAAGCAGCAAGTCAACCCTCTGACTAAAGTTACTCCTCCACCTCGGCAAAGACCTAAGGTCGACAACCTCGATGGAGGAATTGGTGATGAAAGTGGTGGCAACCCAGATGCTGACAAGCAGTTTACCCAGATGGTGCCAACTGTGATGAGACTTCAGCAGCTTCTGCTCAGAATGGGGGCGTCAATCTCCATTTCACCTCCATGGCGCACCTGCAATCCAACGTCCTTGTCGAAGCAGCAAACAAGTGCATCCTGGAGCCACTCAAGAAGAAGATCGGCAGTGCCCCTGGGACCTGGCCTGACGAGTTACATGGTATCATTTGGTCCTACCGCACGACGTACAAAGCCTCAACTGGCGAGAGCCCCTTCATGCCGGCTTATGGGTCAGAGGCCGTCGTTTCGGTGGAGGTTGGCGAGGAGTCTCTACGCCTCCAATACTTCAATGAAGAAGTTAATGAAGAGGGTCCCAACATCAATCTTGTGCTCGTCGATGAGGTAAGAGATCGTGTGCTAACATGTTTGATTAAGCACAACCAAAGGATGGCGAGATACTACAACTCCCGCGTCAGAAAGCGAAGCTTCAGAGTCAGCGACCTCGTCCTCTGGGACGCCACTTTCAGGCCCGAGATCGATCGACGAGGCAATCTCTCTGCAAAGTGGAAAAGCCCCTACACCATAACAGTCGTCGTGGGACCGGCGACGTACATTCTGGTGAACATGGAGGGCAAGGAGTTGGCCCATCCATGGAATGCTGAGCACTTGCTCAAGTTTTTTCAATAAATGCACATGTACATTTAGTTAATGTTAAAATCTTAATAAACCGATGTGTTTGTACACTCAGTGCGTTGTCTGAATTTACATTTTAGCCCTCCCCCGTTCTGCAAAGGTCGGCCATCCGTCTCGGAACCTAAGCATTCGTAACACACAACTTCGGGGCAGGCTGACAAGCTTCACCCTCGATAGGATCGCTGGTGGATTAAGGAACGAGCTACGGCTCGCACCATCACCTCCCTCAACTTCGGTACAAGCCTGACAGCTTCGCTCTCGATAGTGTCACGGGTGGGTTAAGGAACGAACGACGGCTCACACCCTCCCCTCCCTCAACTCCGGGACAGGCTGACAAGCTTCGCCCTCGATAAGATCGTCGGTGGGTTAAGGAATGAGCTACGGCTTGCACCCTCCACTCCTTCAACTCCGAGGTAAGCCCGACGGCTTCGCCCTCGATAGGGTCGTCGGTGAGTTAAGAAACGAGTGACGGCTCGCACCCACCTCCCTCAACTCCGGGGTAGGCTGACGAGCTTCGCCCTCGATAGGATCGCCGGTGGGTTAAGGAACGAGCTACGGCTTGCACCCTCCCCTACCCTCAACTCCGGGGCAAGCCTGACTGCTTCGCCCTCGATAGTGTCGTCGGTGGGTTAAGGAACGAACGACAGCTCGTACCCTCCCTCCTGCAACTCTAAGGCAGGCTGACAAGCTTTGCCCTCGATAAGATCGCCGGTGGATTAAGGAACAAGCTATGGCTTGATTCGGGATATAAATTGCATATATTCCCCCCTAACTACCCCCATTTTGTGCCAAAGATTAGGCTTAATTGTGCTCTTTTTGGGTATATTTTCACTTTAGGTCATTTTCGGGGCTTATTCTCATTCTTGGCACAAAATGCGGTTTTTATCGTTTTTATTGGCTTCCTATTATTTTTCCTATGCTCCTGCCATTATTTCGATCATATCGCCATTTTTTGGGATTTATTTGAGCGTTGGAATATTTTATATAGCTTATTGGAGGTCAATATTGTGTTTTTAATAGTCATTAAATTAATGTTCACATCAAATGGACTAATTTCTTCATCTTATATTTTTCAGGTACCCCTAGGAGTCTTGGGGATTTTCCAGAATTTTTTGGGATTTTTCTGGGGCTTCTAGGTATTTTTCATGGATTAATTGGAGAAGAAATGGGGTTAAAAACCCAGGAGAAAAAAAGAAATCAGAGGGCGCCACGTGGGCCAATCAGATGGCGCCACGTGGCGCCATCTGCCGCACATCATCGCCGCTGGGCCGAACCGGTTTAATTAAAAAAAAAGATTATTTTTTATTTTGCGGGCCGGCCCAGCAGCGGGCCGGCCCGCGGGATCGAAAGAGCGGGCGGGGCCCGCTCGATTTGAGTGGGCCAGCGCCCGCTCGATTTGAGCGGGCCCAGCGCCCGCTCAAATCGAGCGGGCCCCGCCGCTCAAATTGAGCGGGCGTGATCAGCCCGCTCACGTGCGCAGGCCTGCGCAGCACCCCGCGCGCGCTGGCTCGGCTTGGGGCCCGCCCGCTGATGCGGGCGGGTTTGGGGGCGGTTTTCGCGGGTCGGATCCGACCAGATCCGACCCGCAATGCTTATAACAGGCCTGTTGCGTTTTTTGGGGGTTATCTCTCGGTTTTTGGGGGTTTTGGCTGAAATTGGAGGCGATTTTTAGGGTTTGGGGAGTGCTCTTCCTCCCCAAAGCTTGGGATAGGGCTTGGAAGCCATTGGGGGGTGGAAAAGCTTGGTGGAGGAGCAAATTGGAGGAGGCTAGGGCTCGTTTGGGGAAACCTTGGTGAAATCTTTCCTCTCCCATTTTGTATTTTTGTATCTCTCATTTTGTAATGAACATTGGATGAATTTGTCTATGAATATCATCTTGTTTAGTATGAATGAGTAGTGCTATTGTGCTTGGGTTGTGATTCATTGTGTTGGATGTTAATTTCTTGCCCTAATTTCCCTCTTTGCCCAATTTGAATGTTATTGTTGGATGATTGTTAGGGGGCAAAATTTAATTGGTTAAGTCCCGAGAGGGCACAATTCGAGATGAATCCATGCTCAAATTTGATTAGTGCCATGATAATCCGTCCATCCATATTGCAAATATTGTGTTCTTGAATGCTAAACTTTCCGATTGAGTGTCCTTAGCCGGACAATCAATTGTGTTATACGGTGGTAATTAGAGCTTATTTAACACCAATTCCAGTGAACCCACAACCCATGCTCTCCCGCCTTGCCATCCTAAATCCCCTTTGGCTCTCTAACCCTACCAATATAGGTTAGGATTTTTAGTTTCACTTCACGTTTCTCCACACGTTTTTCACACTTCCACCCATCGTAATTGAGATTATTGTAGCACGCTATTATTTTCTTTATCAATCAATTTTGTGAAAATAGAACGAATTGTCCCTGTGATCCGACCCGGTACTCACCGGTTATTTTTATATTGCATTGACGCTCCTACGCTTGGGAGCGGAAGGCGTGCCCCGTGCGCGTTTTCCGAGTTAACCAATTGGCGCCGTTGCCGGGGACAACGGTTTCTAGTAGTAGCATTTTTTGATTGATTTTGAAACTTTTAGTGTGATACTCCTATCTCTTAGTGTGTGTCTTTCTATTTGTTTATTTTCCACTTATTGAGTCTTTTTGCTTGTTTATTTTCATTTTTCTTGGAATTTTTTTATTAACAACATGGCATCACCTTCAAATTTTTCGGACGTTGATTTGGAGGATATCCCACTTCCGCCATACTTTCATGGCACGGAGTGGGAGAACCCTCACTTACATATTAAAAATTTTGAAGATTGGATGCATTCATGTCTTGGTGGGAATATCGATGATGATTGCATATATTTTAGATTCTTTCCCGATTCTTTACAGGATGATGCTAGACTTTGGTTTGATTCATTGTCTCTGGACTCACATTTTACTTGGTTGTCATTTCAGGCTGAATTTCTCCGAGTATTTTTGCCTATCTTTTTGGAGCAGGTACAGGGGCGACAGGCCATGGAGCATATAGCGAGCTTTACCCAGGCTGAGTGGGAGGCCTACCATCAGACTTGGCAGAGGTTCACAGATTTGGTGCTTGCGTGCCCACACCAGAGCTTTCACGAGGATCATCTTCTGCAGATCTTCTACACAGGATTATTGCCATCTGGGCGGGATTTTGTGCAGACGAGTTGTGGTGGGGAGTTCTTTGATTATTCGACCGAGGATTCCTGGTGTTACCTGAGGGACCTTGCAGAGTGGGAGCGGACTGAGCCATCTGGAGAGCAGTCACTTGGATATGAAGGTGATGGCCAGTCCCAGTTTCCATTTCAGGATGCAGAGCTGCAGGCCCAGTGTCAGCTTGAGGAGCCACCTTTGGGCTCTTTTTCTTGCGACCCCATGGGATACCGAGCAGAGCAGGAGGATGGGTTGCATGAGAGCCAGGTAGAGGATATTGACAGATTATATTTTGATGAGTCGGAGGAGACAGATGATGGAGTGCGTGTCGACCACGACGGTGACACGATGCATTTTCACTTTGAGGTTGAGGATGAAGCGGATGTGCATGATGGCCAAGAGCAGATTGAGAACACCATGGAGCCTGAGCCACAGTCCACTTCAGAGTTAGTTTCACAGGTTGAGGCGGTTGAGTACTTTGGGAGGACGACTGAGATGAACTATTTCTGGGATGGCGAGGATGATGCGTGCTTGGATTTGCCCGAGACGAGTCTACCTCCAGTCCCGTCACTGATGTCACTTCCCTCGCCTCAGGATGCGCACTTGCCAGTCATCGAGGAGGTTTGTGAGGAGCAGTTATCAGATGTGGGGAGTGCCGCAGAGATCGTTGATGTTGATATGGATGTCGAGGAGGATGATAGCGACGGGGATTGCGAGATGGTATATATTGAGCCCGAGCTCCCTCTTACTCCAGTTTTCTCTCTGCAGCCACTTCCACCTCCTCCTGAGGCCGTGCATCATGCCACATCTAGCACCGTATTTCAGGGAAGTTTCCACCATCTCATGCCTTGCATTTCTGAAGCCCAATTTGCACTTCCACATATTTTTGCTTCAGATTGTCGTCCATTGCATTTAAATTGTTTTATTTGTTTTGACGACCCGATTTGGAATGCTTTTGCAGGGCATGAGGACATGACTTGGATTGATGCAGCTCGTCTCCCACGTGATCCATATTATCCAAAGGAGATGCTTGGAGTTGCATTGCTGGAATCCAAGGAGGCCGGTGGTGGCCTAGCTCCAAAGCAGCTGGCGGAGGAGCAAAAGGATATGATCGAGCAGCTACCACCACCGTTATACATCCGGGATCCGCCATTTGCTAAGGTGTATTCTTTCCCTTAAGTAGTGTAAATAAATAAAAAATTAGTTAGTTTGCTTTTGCATGTTTGCTTTCGTTTTTCGTTTTCTTTTTTCTAGGATCTTTTGCCAAGATCTGATACTCTCCCAACATTGAGGACAATGCTTATTTTAAGTTGGGGGTAGAGTGTTAGAATCTTTAGGTTTGTTAGGATTTTGGCCTAATTTTTTTTTTTTGAGATTCCTCCAAGTTTCGCCTCATTCCATGAATTCATTGCATATCATATTTTGGCTTCCTCGTTCCTACGCCATTAGCTTTGTTTGTCCCTATATGCTTAATGCCATGTGATTTTTCGGATTATCATTTTGGTATCGATTTCTCGATGTTTGATTGGCACGTTTTCATTTCTTTTCCAATTTGGAGTCGAATGTTAATATACCATGTATGAAACTATTTAGATGTTGTGATACTCTCTTTGAGATAGTTTGGGAAAAGTTTGGTGTAAGCTATTTCATGTTTGGGATGAATGGTGTAGTTTTTAATTGGATTGGGAGTGGCCAAATTGTGTTTGCTTTGTTTTCCTCTTAGGAGTGGGTGGATGAGTTGCTAATTTGTGTTGGAATGAAAAAGAGAGTTAGTATAAGTGAATGTTTCTTTCTAATCGAATCGAGTAGCCGGTGCCCCACGAAACATTGGGGAGGACGCCAAAAATGAGATTTAGGAGATCATTCCATCCATTTGCATATATAGCGTCATCGCGTGTATGCAAATGTGTCGGTGTTTGCATTTATGGCGTTATCGCGTGAATGCAAAACATAAACATCAAAAACAAAAAAAAAGAAAAAGAAAAGAAAAGAAAAGAAAAATGAAAGAAAAATGAAAGAATAACCCACATGAGTGATGCAATCTCATCTCCCACCTCTTAGAAGAAATATTCTTTTGTTTTGGCCACTTTCATGAAAATTGAAAATTTTGACATCGTGATATCCCGATACGTGTGATACGTGGCTTATTTCCTTACTTTTCTTTGAATTGGATTGAGGGGAGTATCATTTGTTGGTTACTTTCATATATTTGGTATATTGGCTTTGAAATCATTTGGAAACCCCATTTTGGAGTATGCCATGACGGTATCTAGGATTTGGTGCATGTTTTTCAATTTTATCCGAATTTATCGCATATTTTGCTAGGGACTAGCAAAAAGCTAGTTGGGGGGTGTGATTCGGGATATAAATTGCATATATTCCCCCCTAACTACCCCCATTTTGTGCCAAAGATTAGGCTTAATTGTGCTCTTTTTGGGTATATTTTCACTTTAGGTCATTTTCGGGGCTTATTCTCATTCTTGGCACAAAATGCGGTTTTTATCGTTTTTATTGGCTTCCTATTATTTTTCCTATGCTCCTGCCATTATTTTGATCATATCGCCATTTTTTGGGATTTATTTGAGCGTTGGAATATTTTATATAGCTTATTGGAGGTCAATATTGTGTTTTTAATAGTCATTAAATTAATGTTCACATCAAATGGACTAATTTCTTCATCTTATATTTTTCAGGTACCCCTAGGAGTCTTGGGGATTTTCCAGAATTTTTTGGGATTTTTCTGGGGCTTCTAGGTATTTTTCATGGATTAATTGGAGAAGAAATGGGGTTAAAAACCCAGGAGAAAAAAAGAAATCAGAGGGCGCCACGTGGGCCAATCAGATGGCGCCACGTGGCGCCATCTGCCGCACATCATCGCCGCTGGGCCGAACCGATTTAATTAAAAAAAAAGATTATTTTTTATTTTGCGGGCCGGCCCAGCAGCGGGCCGGCCCGCGGGATCGAAAGAGCGGGCGGGGCCCGCTCGATTTGAGCGGGCCCAGCGCCCGCTCGATTTGAGCGGGCCCAGCGCCCGCTCAAATCGAGCGGGCCCCGCCGCTCAAATTGAGCGGGCGTGATCAGCCCGCTCACGTGCGCAGGCCTGCGCAGCACCCCGCGCGCGCTGGCTCGGCTTGGGGCCCGCCCGCTGATGCGGGCGGGTTTGGGGGCGGTTTTCGCGGGTCGGATCCGACCAGATCCGACCCGCAATGCTTATAACAGGCCTGTTGCGTTTTTTGGGGGTTATCTCTCGGTTTTTGGGGGTTTTGGCTGAAATTGGAGGCGATTTTTAGGGTTCTTGGAGTGCTCTTCCTCCCCAAAGCTTGGGATAGGGCTTGGAAGCCATTGGGGGGTGGAAAAGCTTGGTGGAGGAGCAAATTGGAGGAGGCTAGGGCTCGTTTGGGGAAACCTTGGTGAAATCTTTCCTCTCCCATTTTGTATTTTTGTATCTCTCATTTTGTAATGAACATTGGATGAATTTGTCTATGAATATCATCTTGTTTAGTATGAATGAGTAGTGCTATTGTGCTTGGGTTGTGATTCATTGTGTTGGATGTTAATTTCTTGCCCTAATTTCCCTCTTTACCCAATTTGAATGTTATTGTTGGATGATTGTTAGGGGGCAAAATTTAATTGGTTAAGTCCCGAGAGGGCACAATTCGAGATGAATCCATGCTCAAATTTGATTAGTGCCATGATAATCCGTCCATCCATATTGCAAATATTGTGTTCTTGAATGCTAAACTTTCCGATTGAGTGTCCTTAGCCGGACAATCAATTGTGTTATACGGTGGTAATTAGAGCTTATTTAACACCAATTCCAGTGAACCCACAACCCATGCTCTCCCGCCTTGCCATCCTAAATCCCCTTTGGCTCTCTAACCCTACCAATATAGGTTAGGATTTTTAGTTTCACTTCACGTTTCTCCACACGTTTTTCACACTTCCACCCATCGTAATTGAGATTATTGTAGCACGCTATTATTTTCTTTATCAATCAATTTTGTGAAAATAGAACGAATTGTCCCTGTGATCCGACCCGGTACTCACCTGTTATTTTTATATTGCATTGACGCTCCTACGCTTGGGAGCGGAAGGCGTGCCCCGTGCGCGTTTTCCGAGTTAACCATGGCTCACACCCTCCACTCCCTCAACTCCAGGGCAAGCCTGACAGCTTTGCCCCCGACAGTGTCACCGGTGGGTTAAGGAACGAGCGACGGCTCGAACCCTCCCCTCCCTCAACTCCGGGGCAGGCTGACGAGCTTTGCCCTCGATAGGATCGCCGGTGGGTTAAGGAATGATTTACGGCTTGCACCCTCCTCTTCCTCAACTCCAGGGCAAGCCTGACGGCTTCTCCCTCGATAGTGTCTGTGGGTTAAGGAACAAGCGACGGCTCGCACCCTCCCCTTCCTCAACTCCGGGGTTGACTGACGAGCTTTGCCCTCGATCAGATTATCAGTGGGTTAAGAAACGAGCTACGGCTTGCACCCTCCCCTCCCTCAACTCTGGAGCCAGCCTAACGGCTTCTCCCAGTGTCACCGGGTGGAACAAGGAACGAGCGACGGCTCGCACCCTCCCCTTCCTCAACTCTGGGTAGTGCACTACCAACGGAGGCCGTGGGGTCAGCTCCTCCCTATCGCCCCCTCCCTGGCAGCTGACCTACAAATCCAGACTGGTCATGCGGGGTTGGTGATGGCCCGATACCTGCCCGAATTGAGGTTACGGGGTCGGCGACGGCCCAATACCCGCCCTCTCAAAGAACTCCGAGGCATGCTGATGAGCTTCGCCTTCAATAGGATCGCCAGTGGGTTAAAGAATGAGCTACGGCTCGCACCCTTCCCTCCCTCAACTCTGGGGCAAGCCTGATGGCTTCGCCCTCGATAAAGTCTGCAGGTGGGACATGGAACGAGCGACGGATCACACCCTCTCCTCCCTCAACTATGGGGCAGTGCACAACCAGCGGAGGCTGTGGGGTCGGCTCCTCCATATCGCCCTCCTCCCTGGCAGCTCGCCTTCAAATCCGAGGTGAATGTGCAACTCCACAGCATTCCCTTACTCCTCAGCCTTGTGCTCATCAGTAGCATAATGTTTGGGGCATACCCATACAAAAGCTCGGTCCGCACAAAAGAAGGATTGAACAAACATCAACAATAAGGAAAATTTCAAAGTTTATTTATATTGACTTTGTATATTTCAGGATCAAGACCAAAAACAAGACTCCAGGCTCGGCCCCAGGGCCGGCCGTACAATTCCGCCCTAGTCTATGGCGCCGCCACTCTGCCGCCACTCCCTTGACTGCCGCCCTCCGGGGCCCGCACGTCCGCCTGGTCGCCTTCCTGATCATCGCCGCCGGGAATCTCTGTCGCCTCAGCCTATGAAGCGGTTGAAGTCTCCGCCTCGTCATTGGATGCCGTCAACAGCCGGGCGAAGTCGATCTCCATGCTGGGGTAGTGATTCCCCAACCTCGCCTTCGCCCTCTCGAAGCCGGCCTCAAGACCGTCATCGAAGCCCTCCACCCTCATGGCCGTCAGCGCGAGGACGAGCTCGTTGTTCTGATATAAGAATGGCTTGGACCCTGACCCGGTCCAGGTTGATCTTCTCCAGTTCAGCATTCCGCCGCTCTAGCTCGACGATATTCACTCCGGCCATCTTTCTCTAATGCCAGCAGCCCCTCGGCGGCGACTCTTCGAGTCTCTTCCTGGCGGGCCCTCTCCTGCAGCTCCCTGACAGCCTTCCCCAGCCTGGCGGTCTTGTCCTTCTGGGTCTGATAATTTCCATGGACCTTCGCCAACCTCTCGGTGGCGTCCTTCAGCTTTGCCTCGGTGCCCTTGAGGGCGACCACCTTCCTCACGAGCGCCACCTCAACCGATTAACCTCTGACGAGTGTCGTTGGAGGGACACCAGAGCGGCAGCCGCCTACAAAGAAGATAAAATAATAAGCATATGGGATAGAAAAGAAGCTCGACATCTTGGGTAAAGGACGATGTACCTGCATGTTATGCCAGATGGCCGTGTCGTAGAGGAGTTCGGCATCAACATCCTGTAGGGCCTCTCAGTCCCTTGGCAGCAGGCTATTCTCCGCCAGGCGGGCTGCCACGCCAGCCTCGTCGAAGACAAACTCCTCGGCCCCTACCTGGTAGTACGGTGCGACAATTGTCTCCGGCGAGATGGCGAGAATGGCCTCCTTCATTGACTTGAAGGCAGCAAGGGCGACCTCGCAGCTCGGATGGCCCGGCTTCCCCAGCCTGTGCGACGGACATCCGTAGGGCCAGGTCGCCACTGCAGGACGGCTGGTGGTGGTTGACGCCGTCGGAGGTCTCGGTGTAGCTGTCGAGCTTATGGAGACAGCGACAACTGTGCTAGCCGACGGGCCCTAGCACACCATGGTCACGGGGCTGACCACGGTCTCCTCCAGATCGAGGTCGACTACTCCACCAGCTGCCACCTCGCTCAAGTGGGATGGGGGAGCTGCGGCCATAACCTCCTTCCTTGACTTCTTGACCCATTCTCTTTTTTCAGCCTGAGAGGTGGCGGACGCCTCCAGAATCTGCTTCTGGCCCTTGCCCTTGCTCGACGGTGGCTTCAATGACGCCTCCTTGGCCGCTCCTGCAAAAAGAAAACAGATCAGGGTGAGCTTTTCAGATGTTGTTCGCAGCACACGGAGTACCTTCAAGCCAGACGTGCTGGGCGACTATCTCGTCCGCGACCAGGTATTTGAAGACACTGTTCTTCCTTGGGATCGCCTCCAGGATTCTGGCATTCTCTAGGTCGCTCCCCTCCAGGGCAACATCGACATTCACTGCGGGATTCAACGTCCCCCAAGTTCGACCTCAGGGTCAGATCTGTCGGAGTCGAGATAAAGGCGAATTTCTCCTTCCAGTCCCTGACCTTGCCCGGCAGCCCGAGGACGAGCGTCATGCCTGTCTTCGCGCTGACATAGTAGTAGTCCTCCGTTTTCTTCGCCCTAAAGAAGTACTGGAAGAGCGGCAGCGTCGGGCTTATTCTGTGAGTAGAGCAGAGAACGAGGAAGCCGACCATCGCGCTGATGGAGTTCGGCGTCAATAGAAAGAGGGGAAGCTCGAGGAAGTGGAGGATGAGGAGAATAAATGGATGGAGCGGGAAGCGGAGACCCAGGGTGAAGGTCAGGTAGTACACACCGACCTCATAATCCCGTGGGGAGCAAACCCTCTCATTCGGCTCGGGGAGGCAGACTGTGTAAGGGGGCCGGATGTACTGGGCACGGATCATTGGGATCTTGGAGGGCAGTAGCAGAGACATTAGGGCCAGGATTCCCACAGGGACCGCAACCGTGGTTCCACCACCGCCTGTGACTGTGGCGGCTATGGCGACCTTGGCGGTCAACTTGGGTGCATTCTTTTTCTTGGGATCCCTCGTCATCACCGACGATGAAGCGACGGCTTGATCTACTGTCATGTCTCCCTCTGGCCTCAACATCGACGTCATCTCCTACATCATCGGTTCCAACTCATCGGTGTCACCCCCGCCGACCTTCCCAAAGTGCTTTTCGGTGCGGACATTTAAAGAAGAAGAAGAAGCTGTGGAAGAAGAAGCTGAAGGCATCGCTAGAATCAAGAGTGTACATGAAGAAGAATGAACGAAAGAAGCTCCGGTGAACGACGACAATCGACTGCTGTTACTCACGATGATGCAAGGGGGAAGAATATGAAGTTTCGAATATTCTAGCAAAAGTCTCTCCCGCTCCCTCTCCGGCTCTATTTATGAGAAGAGGTGGGCGATCACCACCGTTTGGCATGGGCCACGTGGAGAGATCCGAGCGGGTCTGGGCTGGCGCCTCGAATCCTCCTCCAATCACCTCAGCTACGCGTCATCTGTTCAGCTGATGGGCGCCTCAAACTCTCCTCGTCGTCGAATCACCATCATGATTTCTCAGATTCGACAGTCAGAGTTCATTGAATGTGAGTGACCCACCTTCGACTGGGGGGAATGCGATTCGTCATCTAAGCTGAAGCTGGGCTGGCCTCGTCAAGCTTGAATGACGGGTGCAATTGTTACGCCCTAAAGGCCGGCCCATGAAGTTAAGGCCATATGCACTAGGGGCCCATGCAAACACCTCACCGACTCTCCTGATGGGACACTAGCTGAGCTGAAGATCGCCTCGACTCAGAGAAGCTCGCCTTGCCCTGTCGTAATCTCGCCTCTGAGGCCAACTGAGAAGCCCGCTGGTGTGACCTACAAGCTCGCCATGACAAGGACAAACTCGCATACCCTCAACAAGAAGCATCGTTCGGAGTATCCGAGCTTCATCACCGACCTATGGCTCGCCCATGAGGGCGACCGATCACAAATATCTCTGACAGGGTGACGTAGGCTCCCCAACTCTACATTAATGCCAGGGGTTAAGGGCGAGAACTAATGGCCGCCACTCGCATCTCATTAATGCTCCCGACACCTCCTGACACCATTAATTCGGTAAATATCCCTGACACAGCCTCACCACTTGAGTGCCAACTGGGATGATTTGACAGCTGACAAGACGGCGATTGACCGCCTCTCAGCCCTATAAATACCCCTCCTGCCTCCATAGAGGGGGTTGGAAAATTGTTGGTCAGTTCAATCCTCTAACTCATTTCAATACATAAGGTCAGATATCTTTCACTTATCTGCTCCTTCCTCGTAAGCCCGCCACACTTCACCCATCTGCCTTAAGGTCGCTAAGTGCACCCGGCGCCTACATTTTACGTCACCAGCTGACTTAGACATCGAAGAGGCTACGGGCTGATAGCTAGCCCCGCCTTTCTGACCAGTTGTTAATCCTCGCAGGAAGCTCGTCTCAGCTACCGAGAGTGGGCAATCTTCAGGCGATCTCCAGGCGACCTTGGACCATTCACCTCTGAAGCGAGCTCCGAGTCATGCTAACCTCTCCATCATCCAAAAACTTGTAAATTATTGTACCTGTGATTCCCACTACATATAAATTTCATTGTGTGCGGATATGACCCTCAACAAAATGCTTGCAAACAATCATCTGAAAAAACAAAGCGTGCATCTTTAGTAAGTAAAGTCGTAAGTGGTCGGGCAATTTGAGTAAAGTCCTTGATAAAGCGGCGATAAAACCCCGCGTGATCAAGGAATCCTCTAATGCCCTCGACATTAATAAGAGGTTGTAGCTTTTCTATTACCTCAATTTTAGCTTTGTCGACTTCAACCCCTCTCGATGAGACAAGAACTATTCCCTCGGTAACCATGAAATGACATTTTTCTCAATTAAACGGTAGATTAAAACTTTAGTTAGATTGGTCAAACATGAGTCAAATTCACCACCATACACAAAAAAGTCATCCATAAAGACTTCCATGATGTCTTCAATGTAATCGGAAAAAATGGATGTCATGCACCTTTGAAAGGTGGCGGGGGCGTTGCAAAGACCAAAGGGCATCCTACGGTATGCATAGGTGCCATAAGGGCACGTGAAGTTGATCTTTTCTTGGTCATCCTCGTGAAGGGGAATCTGAAAGAATCCCGAATACCCATCCAAATAGCAAAAATATTTATGCTTAGCGAGACGTTCTAGCATTTGGTCAATAAAGAGTAATGGGTAATGGTCCTTCCGGGTAGCTTTGTCCAATTTTCTGTAATCGATGCACATACGCCACCCCGTGACGGTCTGTGTGGATATAGATTCTCACTTATCATTTTTTATTACGGTCATTCCTCCCTTCTTAGGGACGGCATGAACCGGGCTAACCCATCTGCTGTCAAAAATAGGATAGATGATATCGGCTTCAAGCAGTCTAAGGATCTCTTTTTTAACCACCTCCTTCATGTTGGGGTTTAACCACCTTTGAGGCTATATGGAAGTGGCTTCAGTGTGTTTTCAAGATGAATCCTAAGGGTACATAGCTTAGGACTAATTCCCTTGAGGTCGGAAATGCTATAGCCAAGGACATCCCTATGGCTTCTCAGGACGTTTAGAAGACTCTCAAGTTGATGGTGGTTGAGGCTAGCATTAACAATCACATGATAGGTCAATTTATCACCCAAAAATGTGTATCTTAACTTAGGAGGTAATTTTTTTAGTTCTACCTCAGGGGGCGTTGTACCCCCTGTTTCCTTTTCATGTGAAAACATGGCATCATCGGCCTCATCCTCGTTCACCCCTCCTCAAAAGATAGGCTTTCGCATGCCGACTCAAAATCACTGCTCGGTGAGGATGGAGCGTCAAAGTATGTGCTAGATGACTCTGCTCCCGATTCGATGGAACTACCGCTCTCCTCGTGTTCACTCTTGTCATCAAACGGTAAGTTAGTATAAAAATCGATGTCACAAAAGGCATCATCAAGTATACTTCCATTAGTATTGGTATCCCAAGGTAGTTTTTTACGAGCGTTGTTCTCTTCGGTGCATGCTTCGATGCCTTCACTCTTTGTAGGCTGAGGGACTCCATCAACTTCAGGATACAGCTTATCATCTCTAGCATCGACTCTAATGCCGCCCTTGATCGTTCCTTCCGGGGAGATTTGGTCAATGATGAAGGTGGCAAATAGTTGCTTAAGTTGGTCCCCCATATTATTGGCAATGAGTCCTGTGGCTTGAACCTCGCCCACAAGTTCCTCTAGAAGGGATGTGAAAGTATCGTCATATTGCGGGCTAGAGTCCGTACTCATCTTCGCGTCTTCCAGGTAACCTGTTAAATACAAACAGAAAGGTCTGGAAAAACAACGCCAGTAACTGCGTGAGTACTTAGTAAAGGAAATAAAATACTGTCGCCTCCCCAGCAACGGTGCCAAAAACTTGGTCGACCCCCGGATACACGACCTGGGGTGCGATGTAGCTTTACTTCAAGTGCACGGTTAAGTGGCAAGCGGGTATCAAATCATATGGAGGACGAATGACGGTACTCTACTTCAATTACTAAGCTACTGGGTGGAAAATCGTTTGAGAATAGATGTTGTCACAATCGTTCGAGTATCAATGCAAATTCAATATAATAAAGGTGTCTAGGGCTTGGGAATCCCCACTATGGATTTTCAAGTCATCAACGTGAGTTATAAATTACCATGCAATCAAACTTGATTTAAGGTGAACTTGTTGTAACCAATTGGAGAATCGGTGCACACTGTCACGCTACGGAATTCTATAGCAATCTAAACTAGAGACTCGCTGTCGTGCAAGCCTAGTCCAGACCACTAGCATTAAGATCGGCAATAATGTCCAATCCCAACTCAAGCTCGTTGTCGTGCAACTTGAGTTCGGATCTATATCGTGATAATTTGTATTCATTCACCGTCATGCAACGAATATGAGTATAAGAGAACCATAAAATGCTAGCTTTGGTCGCTGTCGCGCACCAAATCTAAGAAATTTCGATTGTAATCCTAAATCGAATATCTAGGGCTTTCCTTGGATCAAGATGCTCTGTCAAGCTCACGAGATCCAAGAGAAATCCATATCTACCTGTAGTAAATCAATCAAGATATAACCTTTCTAACAAGCCTAATATCATATCAATTCAATAGATCTCACAAATCAAACATTAGATCATAGGGTTCATCCGTTTGTCCCAGAGCAAGGGAACTACTTAAAATCATATTAGAAATCGATAGGAAAGCAAGATCTACAATAGAATTCATCACACAATCAAGATCTAATAAGAGATATTGCATAAAAATCAAAACTTGCAAGAGATCAAGACAAACCAATGTCGCTACGAAGCTTCAAATAGAAAATTAAGATCAAATCTTCAATCTCTCGCCAATACAAAAGCTTAACTAGAACTAAAAACTCAAGAAAAATTATTCTAAGAAGTCTATCTGGTCTCTCATGGGGCTGGAGACAAAACTGGGCTTAAATACATTCCCAAAGGAACCAAAAAATACAAACCAAACTGCCCCTACGCCACCAGAAACCCTAGTTTTTTCGACTGGCTGTCTGCGCTACTCGGCCGAGTGAGAAATCCACTCGGCCGAGTAAGAAAGTCTACAGATAGCTCCAAAAACAGAGAAGTCGCCTTGGATTTCTTCAAAATCTTTGTTTCCACTTAGCGAGTGGAGTTCTTACTCGGCCGAGTGGAAGTCACCACTCGGTCGAGTACATTGTGGCACTCAGGCTGGCAGATGTCGTCGTATCAGCTTTACTCGGCCGAGTAAGCTGCTTCACTCGGGTGAGTGAGCTACGTCACTCGGGCAAGTGGCCTGTTTCAGAACTCCTTTCGTCTCCTCCACGCTTCCTCATCGATTCTTTCGACGTCTTTCTTCTTCCACTCATCCTTCATCGCCGTTAGCTCTCCGATATGATCATGGGCAACGCCCAAGTCCTCTAGGCTCCAAATTACTCCCGATTACTCCATATATCCTGAAATCAGACGAAAACAAGAAATAGTGAAAAGTGTCGAAACATCGTCAAATAATCGTGAAAATCACGATATAAGCAATCGAAATGGCATGCGAATATGCAGAAATAAAGTGTAAAATATGAGCCTATCAGTATGTCAATGTTGTACTTCCTACAACATACATCGGCCGAGATTTAGCATAAAGAACCGTACTGAGCATGTGACGCTGACTTCCCTAAACAGAAGAGACGAATCATGTCTTAGTCACTACTTACCTCATACGCTTCAAGTGTCATCCAACCTAAGATCTTTCAACGAGTAAAGACTCGAGACTAGATCATAGATCTAAGTGACTTTATTCACGTACAGGTTCATACAATGACCTCAAGTCTAAAGGACCAACTAGCATATCATCACTAGAGAGTTATTAATGACAGTTTATTTAAGGTTAACCATTTGATAACTCTTTATTGGGTTGTTCAGTGAACTCATTCTCCAATGAGCACCTGTGTCTCATCTCTGATTTCGCCAGGTCGAATGATTATGAGATCATCATTACCCTATAGGGTAAGACAAAGACACAATGGTCTGTCCGATGTGCCGATATCCCTTTCTTGACACATCTATGACCATGAACATTTTGAGACTCAAGTTCCTATCGGTCATACACTTCCCACAATCGAGATCTCTATCTAGATACATGTATGACCTTACTTTAAGTCTAAGGAAATTATCCAAGTATTTCATAAATATATATTAACTATACTAGGATAATTAGTACTATATATATGTGTGTGTGTGTGTGTGTGTGTGTGTGTGTGTGTGTGAACAAGATGTATTCTAGGATAAATATCCTTGAGGTCATATATCTCCCCACAACACCTATGTAGTCTTCTACAGTTGCCAGTCCTGGCTCAGATTATAGCCATTGGGAATAATCTGACCGTTGATTAGTCGACTGTCCGTTGTTCATCAGGCGTTTGTTAAGCCGTAAACTGCCAAAATCTAGCCGTTGCAGATTTTATCTTTTGGCATTTTGCTTGGGTTTTATGGGGTTTTAGTGGCTTCTTATATATAGGAGTTATCTTAGTTCTATTAGAACTCTTGAGACATATTACGTATCATTAAGAATCATTTAGCCACTCTTATTCTCTCATTTCCCTCTCATGAGCACTATTCTCTTCTTGCATTGAAGCAGCTCAAGGGAAATCCTCCAAGTGCGATCAAGCTCATCTCAACACTTGGAGATCCTCTTCCATGACTTGCATTCATTATTAAGTAAGTTCATCTCATCAAGGCACATGTAAGAGTCTATTTGTTTCAACTTTGTGTTTGAAACCCTAACTCTCTTTGTGGGAGTTAGTTACTCTTTTTTGGGAGTTTAACCCTTGTGTAGGGTTGGTTGTGTCCTCAGGTAGGATAACCCTAATTCTCTGTGTGGTAGTTAGTAATTCTCTGTGTGTGAGTTAGTAATTCTCTGTGTGGGAGTTTGACCCTTGTCTAGGGTTAGTTGAGTCATTGTGTAATGCAAAATCCCTTGTGTAGGGCATCCCTTGTGTAGGGCTTGTATTCGCTACCTTGTGTAGGATAATAATGAATATTTGGTGTGGCTAGATATACCCAAGTTGGGGAACCAGGGTAAAATTTCTTGTGTTTGCGTTTGATTTATTGTGTGAATTATCTTCCTCTTGCATTTATAATTCCGCATTTGCAAGTTTAATTTTTAATTGCACAATTATTGTCATTACTCTATTCACCCACCGTCTAGAGTGTTTGTTGTTAGTATTACAAGGTAGTCGGTCCTTACAATTGGTATCAGAGCAGGTTGAAGCATACAACAACGATGACATTCAACGCTTCATCCACGTCTCAAGAAGAAGGTCTATCAACCGTTCAACCCCCGCTCTTCATCGGAACAAATTATCCAAGTTGAAAGATAAAAATGATGATCTACTTGGAGGGTCAAGACCTATGGGACGTCACGGAGTCTCCTCTTGTGAAGCCCATACACCTGCGGCTACAAGGACAAAGGCGGAGAAGGATTTAATCAAATCCAATGCGAGGGCAATGAACGCATTCCATTGTGCCATCACTCCAATTGAGTTCAACCGCATTTCCATATGCAAAACGGCCAACGAAATTTGGCATACATTGGAGATTACTCACGAATGGACTTCAAAGGTAAAGAAATCTAAATAAAGTGTGTTTAGATCTAAATATGGATTGTTTATGATGCATGAAAGAGAGAGCATCTCGAAAATGTTCACAAGGTTCATGGATATTGTGAATGCTTTGGAAGGGCTTGGGAAGGTGATTTCTCAAGAGGATCGAGTGGAGAAGATCCTTGACTCTCTTACACCTCAATGGGAGTCAAAGGCCAACAATATTTTGGAGTCAAATGACATGTCCAAATACATCGTTGAGGAGTGCATTGGGAATTTCATAGTGTATGAAGTAAAGCTTTAACATGAGATGGAGATTCAACCATCCAAGCCCGAGTAGCCGGAGGAGCAAAAGGGTATTGCATTCCATGCCGAGAAGGAGCCAATCAAATGGAGAAAGAAATTTCATCGAGATGCCTCAAGTGAAGAATATGGAGAGGATAAGACTAGTGATGACGAAATCATGGAGCTTTCCAATCAACTAAGGGCATTCTTAAAAAAGCAAGCAAGGTAAGTATTCGTCAAAGTTTGTCTCTAAATCTACCAAGACTTATACTTCTTCAATTGCAGTGGTAAAGGTCATCTCTCTATCGATTGCCCTGCCAAACCCTCCAAAGATTCTTACAAAGGGAAATGGAAGAAATATTGGAAAGGAAAATCCAAGTACATGAACAAGAAGAAGTGTCTTGTTGGTACTTTTAATGACTCAAGTGAGGACTCATCAAATGATGAAGAAGAAGATGACAAGGAGGAAGCCCTCAAGTGCTGGATTTTCTGGGTCCTTATGGCCATAAAATCAACGTCTGGCCTAAGTCGGACAGACGACGAAAACATAGAAGCAGTGGAAAAACAACTTAAAACTATTTTAAGTCTAGCCAAAAGAACAAACCTTAGCCAGAATCTCTACTATCCCGGGGTTGGGTCCGACCAACCCCTAAGAATAGATCTATCAACCTATTGCAATTATAAACACATGTTAATAAACCACATACCTTTCACTTCGTTTCTGCAGAATACGAAGCATTGTTTTCAGCAACATTTCCTTGACTCCGAAGCGTTACCCTGCGTCACTTCTCCCAAGCCGAACCGCGTCACGAGCCGCACCTCGTATCGAGTCGAACTGCTTCCCGAACTGCACCGCATCCCGAGGCGAGCAACACACTTGTCGCTGGGCCAACCACGCGTCGAAGAAAGTTTCACCTTGAGTGGATCATCCGTCAAGACTTTGGATCCGATCCGAACTCATTCATATCTTTGCTAGAGCCCGATCAGGAGCAAGGAAGAATTTAGGGAGAAGTGGGAATATTAAATTTAAGCCTAAATCCGAGCTTACTCACGTTTAATGGAGCTACTCAGATCTGGAGCTTGGGGCGAGTTTCAAGAGGGGGGTTGGCCCCTATTTATTTAGGTGGCTGACCCCTCCTCTCTTCTCAATTTTCGAAGTGGGTCTAAAGGTTTGGAGAAAAACTAAATTTAAGTTTAACCTTCATGAAGACCAAACTTCAATGAACTTTCCCTCCATCACCGTTAAGCTCCAAGAACGATGTCTGATGAGTGTTTATTGTATATAGTTTCCACTATTTTTCATGCACATTTTACATTGTTTCATTCTCTATTCCTCCCCATTTTCTCCGTTTTGTCTCTTCTTTTATTTTTGTAGTCCTTCACGTGCTTTGCATGAAATATGTGCCGATTGGGGATCATATGGCAAGATCTTAGCGTAGAGAGGGAAAGGAGTGAAGCCGGGGAGTCAATTGGCGCAAATGATAAGATTTTGTGAAGAACTGAGCTCCACCTGGCCGCGTCACCATGTCCACATGGTCGCGTCAAACTTTCAAAGAAGCATCAACCACGCGGCTGCGTCAATTTCCACCAAACAGCCGCGTCAGAAAGCTTATAAAGCAAGAACAAGATTGAAGATCAGACACTTTCACGGTTCGCGTGAATGAAGATGACGTGGCCATGAATTTATGGCCTCGAGAGCAGAACGACGCGGTCGCGGCAATAGACAACGTGGCCACGTAATCATTTTTGACGCGGCCGCGTATCTATTGGCGCGACCGCGTCGCTGAGCCCCCAATCCCCTACTCTTCTAGGGAACGATGCGACCACGTCGTTTCTCGACGCGGTCGCGTCAGACCTATTTTCTACGGTTGCTAGGGCGGATCTGGGGTTATTTCAGTCTTTTGGGAGTGTATATAAGCACCCCTTCATCCTCCTGCGAGGGAAAACTCTCTTTTAGCTGTTTCTCTGTTATTTCTAGGGTTTTGGTCAAGTTTGTAAGAATTCTAAACTTCTTTATTTAGTTATTTTCATTAATATAATTGTTTATTAGTGTAATACTCTATCTTTGCTTAATTGAATTTTTCTCTCCTTGTTATTACTGCCTTGTTTTATCATCTATTACTATTATAACTTGAATCTATAGCTTTGGATGCCTACCCATTGCTAGAAACCCCTTCTATTGCAATAGGTTGTGAGTAGTTTTCTTCTAGGACAATGGGATGAACCCCATTGGATTAGGACCATGGGTTGAACCAACTAATTGATTTAGTTGCTGGGCTAGTTGAGATTAGGGTTACATTGGGACGATTATTATCGCTGCAGATTCAACCCCCTCCATTCGGGGTGATCGGGTTGACCACCGATCAAAAGTCGGGACCGATCCAGAGATCCGATCCCTACGACGATCCATACTATTGGTGTGACTAAACACCAATGAGCATCGATTAAGAGCTCTCCCAATGTAGGTCTAATCCCCGAACGCCACTGTGGGCGGGAGGAAGATTGGGGATATTCGTCGAGCGTAATGCGCCCAACGTACATAGATGCATCGGAGACCATTGACATCGGTGTAGGTTGGGTTGGCTTATCATTGCATCGCAACAGCAGGGGATAAGACATGACATAAGGGAATATCCTATCATGCATCATGACAGTGGGGGATAGGCGAATGCCCTTAGGTCACACGACCTCTCCCGAGTCCCAATAAACCCGGCAACCGGTTGATTATTAGTTTAACCTTAACCCTAGTCAAATGGCAGGGATTCCCCATGCCTTAGAGTTTTTACACTTTGATTCACACTCTTTCTACCATTCACCAACCAATCACCGTGACTATCGTGTATCTTTCCTTCAAAGACCCACAGAACCGATACTCATTGATCGTTCGACTCGTAAGCAATTACATACGACTCGTGCGCTGTGATTTTATTAGCATCATATCCCCTCGTAGGGAGCGATCAGCTTTTTGGCGCCGTTACCGGGGAGGCACGAATTGATTGGTTTTAAGTCTTTGTAGATAGACTACTTTTTTTTATTTTGTTCATATTTTCTTTTTCATCGCCTCTTGGTGCTTTTGACATTTCCTTTTGGTGTAGACTTTTTGCATGCACAGGAGATCTCATGGCATAGCGTACTTACGTCTACTAGACCCAGAGATTTAAGCTACCGCAAGAAGGCTTAACGCCGAGAGGAGGAGGAGAGAAGCTCTCGAGACAATGGATGAGATACTTAACCCCGAGAAAGGTCCGTCGCCGCCGCCGCCGCCACAACCACCACCGACTAGGTCGCTCCTTGATTATTCAATGTCCGACAATAGGTCGACCTCTAGTGTTCAAAGGCCGGCGGTGGAGCCAAATAATTTCGAACTCTAACCATCTTTGGTTGATTTCGTGCAAAGGGACCAATTTTCAGGGGTCCATATGGAGAACCCGAATGACCATCTTAATACCTTCTTGTAGAAGATCGATGGCGTCACCAATGACGCCATCAGGCTAAGACTTTTCCCTTTTTCACTTAGGGATAAAGCCAAGGATTGGCTCAGGAGTCACTGTCCCAACACATTCACTATGTGGGACAGTTTATCTCTTGCTTTCTGACAAAGTACTTTCCTCCAAGTAAAACTGCCAAGCTGCACAACGAAATCACCAACTTTAAGCAGTCGGAGCGAGAGTCCTTATATGAAGCTTGGGAGAGGTTTAATGACCTCCAAAGAGTCTGCCCCCACCACGGCGTGTCGGATTGGCTATTTATTCATGCCTTCTACAACGGGCTAACGCCGCCAGTGAGGATGTCCATAGATGCCGCCGCTAATGGCGCCATAATAAGCAAGACCCCGGATGAAGCAAAGAGATTGCTAGAAGCAATGGCCGAGAACAATGACTCTTGGAGCAACGAGAGGAGAACCTCCATGAGGGGAGGTAAATATGATGTCAACGAGGTATCATTACTTTCAGCTAAGTTCGATGCCTTAACTAAACAAATTTACCTTATTGGACTTGGGCTGCTAAACTGCCTACGGCGGCAGTTTGCGAAGTTTGTGGTGTTCAGGGGCACCAGAGTGCTGAATGTTCATCACCCATGGTGGTGCCTCCGGATATGACGATCGAACAAGTGAACGCTTTATCTGGGAACAATCCGAGGCCACCGAGCAACCCGTATTCCAGCACTTATAATCAGGGGGGGAAGAATCAACCCAATTTCTCCTACCAGACCCCGGGATTGCAAGCTCACCCACCATACCCTCAGCAACCTCAAGAATTTCTGCCTCCACCTCCTCAAGGCCAATTTCAGAATTTCAATCAGAGGTCTCCTGTGAACGCACCTCCCGTTCAAAAGTCGAGCCTGGAATTGCTAATTGAGAGTCATATCCGCACTCAAGGCCAGAGGAATCACTACTTCCAAAACTCTATCCATCAGCTAATAATGACAACACAATAGCTTGCATCCACCTCACAGCAGCTGGCGACGAGCTAGAAGTCCATAGAGACCACAATGGCGCAGATGGCGCAGTAGCTCTCCCAGCTCTCCAAGGCACAAGGGAAGTGTCGGGGCAAATCGAAGAGAACCCCGATGGCTTGTGAACACGATCACATTGAGAAGTGGGAAGAAGTTTGAAGGTCCCACCATGCCCGTTGTAGAGAAAGATGCTGAAATAGAGGGAGAAGCTCATATTGAGCTTGAATCTGGGGATGAAAAAGAAGTTGAGTGTGAGGTAGAGCCTCCGCAATCTGGATCCTCCAAGGATAAGCAAGAGGTGAAAGAGCTAGGAAAGCCCACTTATGAGCCTCTCATGTCATATATGTCGAGAATACCATTCCCGTAGAGATTGGTGAAGGCAAAGTTGGATGAAAAATATGGGAAGTTCTTCGATCTTTTGAAGCAACTCAACATCTCCATCCCCTTTCTCGACGCGATACCTGAGATCCCTACCTATGCCAAGTTCCTTAAAGAGATAATTACCAAGGGCGGTAGGAGGGAGAAGGTGGTGCTCTCTACAGAGTGTAGCGCCATCATTCAGAGAAAAATGGTGGAAAACTAGAGGATCCCGAGATCTTCTCCACCCCATGCACTATAGGAGATCTGCATGTCAAGAGTGCCATATGCGACTTGGGGGCGAGCGTTAGCTTAATGCCCATCGGCATTTGCGAGAAGCTGAATCTCAGGGAGCTCCAACCCACGAATATGTCACTCCTATTGGTAGACAGCTCAGTGATATACCCCCTTGGAATAGTTGAGGATGTGCTGGTGAAGATCGGGAAGATATTGGTTCCATGCAACTTTGTTGTCATGGACATGCCGAAAAACGCATGCATCCCAATTATCTTGGGGAGACCCTTTTTAGCTATGAAGTGAGTCATCATTGACGTAAAATGAGGGAGACTCTCCCTCATCGTCGGTAGAGAAAAGGTCGAATTCGACCTTACGAAGTCAATGAGGAACTTCGAGGAAGTCAGCCGTTGAGACCAAGTGGATCTCCTCGAGGAAGCAATCGAGGAGACAAGTTTGGAGGAGATATTTCTAGGCGACAACAATGAACCCCCCATTGGACGAGACGCCAAGCTCAAGGAGCTAGGAATGAAGGAGGATCGCGAAGAAACCTCGGAGAAAAATCTGAAGGAGAAACCACCATGGCTGCATACACTAGACCCCGGGGAAGAGAAGAGGCACAAAGAGGGCCACAATGAGCTGAACAATAAGAAGAAGCATGGAGACGGCCACATTCGGGACCTCTCCACCCTAAAACCCCCATGATGACATCAAAATAGGGAGTCGAGCTCACGACTTAAAATGAGTGCTCTTGGTAGGCAACCCACGTATTTTAATTTAGATTTTTCATTTTAAATTTTCATCTTTATTTTTAGACTAGGTTAATCTAGATTTTTGTTCTTCAATAAATCCACAAACCCAAGAAATTAACCAGGTGTTTGATCACAGGGTGAAGAAGAAGAAATATGGAGGAAAGGAACCCATGCAGCCGCGTCATCCAGACTCACGCGGCCGCGTGTATGTTATTTGGAGAGGTAACTGATGCGCCCGCATCATCCAAATCAAAACGGGTCGTGAAAGTTACTAAAAACCTGAGCCAAATCTCAATTTCTCAGGGATTTTTGCGACCGCGTCGATTTAGCTTTTTGGCCGAAACGACGCGGTCGTGTTAATCTAAATGACGCGGGCCACGAATCTCTCTGTTTTTCCAGCCCAAAATTTTTCAAATTGAACTACAACTTTCGCGGCCGGGTCAACCCCAACTTGCACAATACTTTTATGCGGCCGTTTTAATTTACCACGCGGCCCGCGTAAATGCCTATATAAGTCCCCAAAACCCCAAACGGCCCGATGCACTTCATTTTTTCTCGAACGGTTCACATCTCCATGATCTCCGCCGACTCGATCTCATTCCAATTAACTTCCAAACTCTCCCAAACTCTTCCAATCAACTTCCAAAGCTTCTCCCTCCACCAGCAACCCTCTCCATCAGCCTTTACACCCTGCATCCACTTCAAGAAACCCTATGGCATCTGATTTTTAGGGTTTTGGGGAACCCAAACGACGCAGTTAGCTACTAGCCGTGTGCTTGGCTTGGAATAGCTTGAGGGGACTCATCTACGAGCGTTGGGAGCATCAACTTTAGCAAGGAGCTCCGTCTTGGGTAACTTCACTCCTCAACTCTTTAAATTTTGAATTTTTATTCCTGAACATCGTCGATTTTTGTGTTAGTCTACGCACACCCCCATTGCACACATTTTGCATCACTCACGCCTTCACATGATGCCTCCTAGAGAGCGCAGAAAGAAGGCCACCACACCTGACCCCTCCCAGTGCAAGATCAAGCATTGAAAGACGAAGGCGCTTGACGTCGAAATCGCTAGGACACACGACATTAGAGAGAGGGGCATTAACTTCTTGAGTGAGGACGAGAGCACAAAGTTTATTTCACCAAACTCTCGTGCGATCGTCCCCACCAAATTCCCGAGTGTCCCTACTCTGTCAGCCCTAGACCTCCTAGATATTGTCAGCACCCTCCCCTGAAATCTCAGATGGGGTGAATTTTTAGAAGGCTAGGACCTATAGGAGGCTCACTCTGGAGTTCCTCTCCACTTTTAGTGTTTACCCCGCGGGGTTTTCCTTTCGAATCATGAACAAGGAGTTTTGTCTATCCAAAGACTCCTTGAACCCACTCTTTAAGTGGCCCAGAGCTCTTGAGCCCATAGCCATCCACAACAACCACCTGTACCCCCGAGAGTTTGATGCAAACCATCTTAGGTTTCAGATTAGCAAGCTCTATGTCTTTCCGAAGACTCGAGCGAAGGCATCTAGCATCATCCATCCTGGCCTTCGCATTGTGCACCGCATTATAGCGAACACATTATTTTGCCGATACGAGACTGGCCAGGTCTCTCAGGATGGGCTATTCTTCCTGTGGTGTGCTTCGCGGAGCCGTGTCCTCTGCAATGGCAACACCACCATCCCCCACTTTATCCTTCACGCTGGGTCTTGTCTCATGCAGAGATTTCTTTATACCATAGCCGAACCCAGATCACCTATCTGTTTTGGGGGACTCATCACCATTATAGCCTCCCTCGCTCCTGTTTCCCTTAAGATCCCTGGTTCCATGACCACATCCCTGGCCCTACATCTCTTGACCTCTTGGTGCTCACCAATATGCGTATGATCCGAGCGCTTGACCGAGAGCGTTATTTCTGGCTTTATGGTCCTGCCTCCACTCCTTACACCATGCTGCCCAACCCGGGACTTTTTGGTCCTGGCACCACTTTAAGGTGGTTTTTCTCACCCGATGCCGATTTAGCTTCAGGTGTCTAGGCCCCAGTCCAACAGATTGACCCACGCTTGCCCCAGCCCCGGGACCATGTTGACACTTCCAGTGCTTCCATATCTTTCCCTGGACTTGTTGTCACCCCAGCTCTTCGCTAGTATAGGAGATCTCGACACCATGTCGAGGGTACCAGCATCTCTCCTCCTCCCCCACCACAATCCCATATCGAGCACCTAGCTCGCTTGGAGGAGGAGTTTTGATCTTTTAGAGATTCCACGACCAGCACCCTGACTAAGGTCAGAGATACCCTCTCTGATTTCAGGACTTCTTTCGATGGCCTGGCTCTTGCTGTTGTGACGCTCCATTCCCAGTTCGACTAGGTCTATCATGATCACTAAAGTCAGGGTCACTATCTAGCTGCTACACCACACCTCCTACCTGTCTGCATCCTACCCCACCAATCTTACCCTCCCTCAGACTGCTCAGATCCCAGCTTCCACTTCCATTCCTGTATATATACTCTCCACCTCATTGCGCATTTCCATCCCACCCCGCCCATCTCTGGTGCCCGAGGACACATCTGATGTTACACCACACATCACCACACCACCACCCTCCCCACAGCCTGATCCATGGCTTGAGCACATTCCTACCCCTCCACCATCACATCACCTCGACCCCGTGATTTCAGACACCTCTCCTACACCCATCACAGATTCCGTTCCCATTCAATGCCCTACACATTCCCACTCACATCCTCCCACTTCCCCACCACATGACGGCACCATCATCCTTCTCTTATCGTCCTTCGACGACGATTGGACCACCCCATCTCCACCTCCACCTCCACCTCCACCTATAAAATTTGAGCTTGTCCACACCACTCCACCCCCACACGTTGACACGACAGCTGATCATTCAGCTGATTCCGTCGTCCTATCCACTCCACCTACCACACCCACCCAACCACCACCTGACGGTGGCTCAGCTTGATTGGAACACCACACACATTTTGGCACCCCCTTATCATTTAGCCCATGCATCACACACTTGCATCATTCTCGGGCATGGTTTTATATAGCTTGGGGGATGCTCCTGGGTCTCCTTCCCCTCATCTTATTTGTCCTCGTGATTTTTCTGTGTTTTACTTGAGTTGAGGACAACGCTTGGTTTAGCTTGGTGGAGGAGCTCTTTCGTGCTAATTTTCTCTTTTCCATCTTATTTTCCTATTTTTATCGTTATTTCCTTTTTCTTTTCACTTTTTCTCTTTCTTATTTTTCCATCTTTCTTTCTTTTTCATATGCATCATGTTTAAATTTGATATATACATTCAAAAAGACGAAAAAAGGAGAAAAAAAATCAAAAACTCCAAAATTATTTTTATTCGCATCTTGCAGCTTGCACCTTCATGCATGCATTTGTATATACTTGTATTCGCCTCGAGAATTTTTCGAAATCGAGTTTTTATATGCGCTGAATCCTGATTTGAAATTTGTTTTCCGAACTTTAATGCTCGATTTTCATGATGTCGATTTGAATATGTGAATAGTTCGTAACCTAAGCTCAAATTCTTTGTAATACCCAGATTTGGTCGTCCTCGCAACCCCTAAGATATGCGTACTTGAAACCGACCTAGATTGACACCTAGGAATCCATTTTATGTATGAACCCCAGAGCAGATAGTTGTGTATAATGGTTTATAGTCACTCGAGACTTGGATAACCACACTTTACCTAGTATTGAGGATCGAATCTGCCTAGTTTACCACATGCTTTTCAAAAAAAACCAAAAGAAAAAAAAATTTGTGAATAGAAAAAATAATATGCACCGTTCCTCCAGCGAAGTTGAGTAACCGAATCCCCACTATAGTAACCGGTGGGGCCTCGCGTAAAAAGGCCTAGCTTGGGGGAGTGCGTATGAATAAGGATTTCATTTGAGTTGAGTTAGTAGGTCCGAGGGGTCCTTCTTGGCTCGGTGCCCTAAGGTCGTCTGATCTGGGAGTCACTGATGCAACGCTCCTTACACGACCCGACTGCAAATCCCAAAAAAGAAGGAAAAAAAGAAAAAAATGTGTATGTAGAGTTCCTTTTTGTATATACGTTTGTATATATGAAATCATGGATAAATTTGGCAATTTCTTGAATCAAGGAACCATGTCGTGTCGTGAGCGCCACTTCCTCGATCGACCAATATCCAGTTATCCCAAACTTATCCCCTCTTCGACCATTGTATACCTTATGTTCCTACATGCCCAATCTAAGGTCGGGTTAGAAAATATGTTAGAAAGTGGGTATAGCCATCGTCTAACATATTGATTGGAGAATTGAGTAGGGATGACGTCCTATGAACATATTCTTGTCGACGGAAAGATTTCCGAGTATTTTGGTTTCTCGAATTCGAATTTTCATTTAACTCACGTATATATTCTCGATATTTGAAAATTCTCGAATCTTCATCGCATCATTTGCATGTTGACTGCATTCCTCTGATCTACGCTCTCTCTTGTCTTTCTTGAGGACAAGGAAGAGTCTAGCTTGGGGGATTTTGATGAGTGTTTATTGCATATAGTTTTCCACTCTTTTTCATGCACGTTTTACACCGTTTCATTCTCTATTCCTCCATGTTTCCCCGTTTTTGTCTCTTCTTTTGCTTTTGTGGTCCCTCACGTGCTTTGCAGGAAATATGTACCGATTGGGGATCTTATGGCAAGATCTTAGTGCAGCGAGGCGAAAGGAGCGAAGCCGGGGAGTCAATTGGCGCAAAGGAGAAGATTTTGTGAAGAACTGAGCGCCACGCAGCCGGGTCACCATGTCCACATGGTCATGACAAACTGCGAAAGAAGCATCAACCACACGGCCGCGTCAATTTCTACCAAACGGCAGCGTCAGAAGGCTTATAGAGTCAAGAACAAGAATGAACATCAGAGACTTTCATGTCCCGCATGAACGAAGATGACGCGACCGTGAATTTACGGCATCCAGAGCAGAATGACACAGTCGCGGCAATAGAGATCGTGGCCACGTAATCATTTTTGACATGGTCGCGTATCTATTGGTGCGACCGCGTCGCTGAGCCCCCAATCCCGTACTCTTCTAAGGAACGATGCGACCACGTTGTTTCTTTACGCGGACGTGTCAGACCTATTTTATATGGCTACTAGTGCGGATCTAGGGTTATTTTAGTCTTTTGGGCACGCATATATAAGTGCCCCTTCATCCTCTTGCGAGGGGAATCTCTCTTTTAGCTGGTTTTATATTATTTCTAGGTTTTTGGGCAAGTTTGTAAGAAAACTTGTTTATTTAGTTGTTTTTATTATTCTATTTGTTTATTAGTGTAATACTCTATCTTTACTTAATAGAATTTTTCTCTCCTTTGTTGATACTGCCTTGTTTTATCATCTATTGTTATTATAACTTGAACCTATGGCTTTGAATGCGTACCCATTGCTAGAAACCCCTTCTATTGCATTGGGTAGTGAGTAGTTATCTTATAGGGCAATGGGATGAATCCCATTGGATTAGGGCCTTGGGTTGAACCAACTAATTGATTTAGTTGCTGAGCTAGTTGAGATTAGGGGTATACTGGGACGATTATTATCGTCGTAGATTCGACCCTCTCCCTTCGGGTTGATCGGGTTGGATACCGATCAAAAGTCGGGACCGATCTGGGGATCTGATTCCTAGGATGATCCATACTATCTGTGTGACTGAATACCAACGGGCATCGATTAAGAGCTCTCCTAATGTAGGTCTAATCCCTGAACGCCACTGTGGGCGGAAGGAAGATTGGGTATATTCGTCGAGCGTAATACGCCCAACGTACATTGATGCATCGGAGACCACTAACATCGATGTAGGTTGGGTTGGCCTATCATTGCATCGCGACAGCGGGGGGTAGGACATGACATAAGGGAATAACCTATCATGCATCATGACAGTGGGGGATAGGCGAATGCCATTAGGTCACATGAACTCTTTCGAGTCCCAATGAACCCGGCAACATGTTGATTATTAGTTTAAACTTAACCCTATTCAAATGGCAGGGATTCCCCACGCCCTAGAGTTTTTACACTTTGATTCACACTCTTTCTACCATTCACCAACCAATCACCGTGACTATCGCGCAGCTTTCATTCAAAGACCCACAGAACCAATACTCATTGACCGCCTCATCGTGTTCCACCTGTAAGCGACTACACACGACCCATGCACTGTGGTTTTATTAGCCTCATACCCCCTCGTAGGGAGCAATCAATGTCACATATCGTTGCGAATAGGGCTGAATGGTGAATGCCTAAGAAAAAAACGGGGACTCATTCCGACTTCGTTTGATCCATCAAACGTACGTCCAAAGATGAGCTCAAAACTGTATTTTCGCAAAAACAATAGCCGCCAAAACTTAGGATTTGAAAACCTATACATGGGGCCCAACACGTGGACCCCACACATCAAATCACCCAACACACAGCAGGGCGCTGCCCATGCACGCACTCTGGCGGGCGCCGCGGGCCGGGCGCCTGCCCGTATGCACGGGCGGGTCAGGCACCCGCTCTTATGGGTAAGGGCACCCACCCATTTGGCAGGTCGGGTGCCTGCTTACGGGTGCAGCACCCGCCCGCCAAACGGGTCGGGTGCTTGCGGGTGCAGCGCCCGCCCGCCAGTTTTGGGCCTATTAGCTGTTATGGCTCTTGCTTGTGCGTTTGGCGTCCATTTTGGACACCGTTTGAACCTAGGTGTAGACCGGGATGTTCACGTCATCTAGGTGATCTTTTCCTCGTATTTATTATATTAAATATACACGTAAACATTTTACGACATACTTAATTCCTTTTGCATCATATGCATTACCTCCACATCAATTATATTTTAGACTTATATCGTAAACTCTTTGCGACTTAATTAATTCCCTTTTAATATTATAATCCATTTGCATCAAATACAAATGAGCTGAGGGCATACATCCCTCAACATCTCCCACTTACATTCAGGATCATTTATCACGAATCTAGAAGCTATCTACAAACTCTTTGCAGTTTTTTGTCTCTTGCATCAAATGCATTTTCTCCCTAATTTCTACCAATTACTTGACGAAGGTCTCACTCTGTGTGAGACCCTACAGCCCGATCCTACTACAGGTGGGGCTCGAAACCCCAGACAGCAGTGACCACAAGCAATAGGTGCTGTACCTATTTCGGTATCATACTTATGTGGTTAACTCATTGACATGAGTATTGTCGGGACCACCCTGACTGTGTCGGTGATGAATACCGCAGTTTTATTCCCTTCGTCAAAATTATGCCGCTTAGTCAAGCCTATGGTATGGTCAACTGTCAACCCCAATAGCTCAAAGCCAGTTAGTCTCCATTGAGCTTTAGTCAAATAATGTTGGACTACTTCCAACATACTCTGGCCAGAGTTTTTACTGAAGATCGAACTAACACATGCGACACTAACTCCCTTTGACCGGGAGAGACGAATCATATCTTGGTAATTACTCTCCTCGCACGCTTCAAATGTCACCCAACCAAAGACCTTTCAACGGTGCTTGCCTTGAGGCTATATCAGAGATCTAAGTGACATCTTTCACGTACAGGTTCGTACAATGACATCAAGTCTGAGGACTTACTTGCTTATCATCACCGAGAGTTATCATTGGCAATTTAGTCAATGTTAACCATTTGATAATTTTCGATGGGTCATTCAGTGAACTCATTCTCTAATGAGCACCTGTGTCTCGTCTTTGACTTTGCCAAGTCAAATGACCATGAGATCATCGTCACCATTACATGGTGAAAACCAAGACACAATGGTCTATCCGATGTGTCGATATCCTTTTCTCGAAAAATCTACGACCACGAACATTTTTAGACCTATGCTATGTTAGTTCTTGGGTTCAAGACTAACGTTGTTTAGATGATGATCAATACATTACGTTAGTGTGCTAATCAATCTTATGTTTTAGTCTCAGTTTATCTTAATGGTTATATATTGATGAGACAAAGCATAAAGCTTGGAGCATGATGATGGATGGACATCTAGAGGAGCATTACCAATGCTTGGAGCTTGATGAAGGGAAGCTCATCAAGAGGTGCCAAAGCTTGAAGATGTTGGGGAGTATCAAGGTATCATGAGCTTGAAAACTTAGACTCTAGGAGATGCAATTTGTCATCCATGTAATTTCAATTACTTGTATTTCTCCTTTTGATTCTAGGATTATGGTAATGCCTTGATAGATGGTCAGACTCTCATGCATTTGAATATAACCATCTTAGTGAGCCTTAGGATTATCATAGAATCCAACCCAATAGGTTCATCTTGCCCAAAGACTCAATTGGAGTCTCTGGCTCTCCAATAGTCGCCTGATGACGGTTTTACAATCAACTGTGTGATTCCAGACACTTATCGAGCCTTCTACAGTCAACTGTAGTGCACAGCTCAAGTCAACATTTTTATTAACTCTTCTTGAGCTTTTTGCATCAGTCGACTGATGTTAAATTTACAGTTGCATGTGTTTCTACAGTCGCCAGTGAATTGGCTGACGGTCGACTGTATGCATCTTGCATTTTCTGGGCTTCATCCCAATTTACAAGACAGTCGACTGATGAAGTTTTTACAGTCGCTGTATATTTATAGTCGCTTGTGAAATGGTCATCAATCGTCTGAAAGGTGTAAGTGCAAAAGTTGCATCTCTCTCTGTTTTATTTCCATCCTTGCAGCAGATGCCTGATGAAGGATATACAGTCTACTGTCTGTTATACAGTTGACTGTGTCGTCTTCTACAGTCGAATGTCTTGGCTCAGATTATAGCCGTTGGGATTTTTCTAGCCGTTAAACAGTCGACTGTCATTTGTTCATCAGTCGACTATCTGTGCTGTAAACTGTCAAAATCTAGCCATTGCAGATTTCTTCCCTCTGGGTTTTTGGCTGGTTTTATGGGCTCTTCTTGGCTTCCTATATATATGAGATGGCTTAGTTCATTTAGAACACTTGGTTGATATTGAATATCTTTGAGAATCAATAGCCGCTCCTAATCTCTCACATTCCCTCATTAGGACTTCAATCTTATGCTATAGCATCTAAGCTCTAGGGAATTTCTCCAAGGTATTTCAATCTCATTTCTTTTCTTGGAGAACATCTTTCTTCTCTTCATTTCATACACTCAAGTGAGAAGTGTTAGGATTCATTCCTAGAAGAGAGAAAGATCATCAAGTGCAATCAAAGCCTCATCTCAAGTACTTGGTTTCACTTGCATGCCTTCTTCTTCACATTGGTAAGATCATATCAAGGCATATGTAAGTGTTATTTCGTTTCACCTTTGTGATACACCTAATTCTCTTTGTGGGAGTTACTCTCTTTGTGAGAGTTACTCTCTTTGTGAGAGTTTGGTTTTTTCTGTGTGAAAGAACAAATCCTCTGTGTGAGGTCTCTCTGTGTGAGAGTAAGGATTTCTATGTGTAAGAATCCAAATCCTCTGTGTGAGGTATCTCTGTGTGAGATTGTATTCACTTCTCTTTGTGGGAATAATAGTGAATATTGGTGTGGCTGGACGTACCCAAGTTTTGGGGAACCAGGATAAAATCCTTGTGTTTGTGTTTGTTGTTGTTGAGCATACTCTTTAATTTTAGCTGCTTATTGTGCTTTAATTTTAGTAACTTTTAATTAAGCACTTTGCTTGCCATTACACTATTCACCCCCCTCTAGTGTGTGTGTAGCCCCGCAGGGTCCCTTACATGCTACAATCGGTCAATCACTTCTCCATGATCAAGATCTCTATCTTGATACATGTTTGACCTCGCATTAAGTCTCAGGACTATACCTAAGTTCTAATGAAGACTACACTATTATTAACTTAGGTAAATTATTACCAAACCGCTTACTGTTATTTCGAACAAGATGTTTGTAAACATCTCCCACATGCACTCAGGCCTATTTATCCCAGTATCCCATGCCACATTTTCACATAAGTCTCTTTAGACTTCATGTGGTAGAGCCTTTGTGAGTGGATTTGCTAAACCGGCTATTGTATAGACTTAAGGGGTTCTATGTTTCTATTAGATCATAGATTTTAATCTCATCCAAATCGTTTTATTGGTCTCTTGGAATCCATAAACTTTGTCTTGCTTGGATCTCGTCCAGCTTATCGTCTTCTACGAGAATAATCCAAAATAGTCACTAGTCATATGCACGGTTCATAATCATTTCTGATAAAATGTCAAACTCTTTGACCACTTTGTCAAAACATATGTTCTGATTCCTTAATGCGTCACATGTCTTTTATTCGCTCCCACTGGCCTTGAAAACCCTATAAGTTTGTTCTTCAAAATCATATTTAGAAAACAAACATATTCCAGTATTCATGGTCATCATGAGCATTGACATCGAGTTTGATCCAAACAAATCTGTACACATCTGCTGGCGAGAAAGTTTCATCATAATCCGTTTATAGGAGTTCTGATGATAATCGTTCTCAACTAGCATAAGTTGTAATTCACTATTTTCCTTCTGCGCCAATCTTCTGTCTTGAAAATTCACTTGCAGCCAAAGGGAGCACTTCCTTTAGGCACGTCTTCTAAGGTCCATACCTTATTTACGTGCAAGGAACTTTTTCAGATCGCATCAAAATATTTATCAGAGTCCATACTCCGAATGGATTCTTGGAAGTTGACTACGCTATCATCAACTATGACGTTTTACTCGACTCCTTCGTCTCACGAGGCTCGAGTAACCCTGTGACTTCCTAATGATTAATTTAAGGAATATTATATTTATAAGGTTCTAACATAACCTTATCAAGAACCTAGGCATTATTATCTGGGGCTTAACCCAGAAAGAGTTATATTGTAACTCAGAGTCACTAGCCAGGTAGCGCACCAAGTCTAACAGAGTACGATTCATGCTCTCCAACACACCGATGTATTATGAGACTTGACTTAAGAGCAAATATCTTTCTCTTTTAATTACGCAAGAATTACATAACAACGTATTCGCCTCTTCGATCCAATCGAAGTGATTCAAATACTTCTGTCATTTTGTTCTCTATTTCATCAGACTTGTGTTTCATCAAGAACGCGTGTCTAAATAAAATAAGAACACCATATCCTGGCTAATTAAGACTTGGGTCTGGATATATCTGTATGTATGCACCATTAGTTCTCCAACTCATTCTCCCATTGTCCTATAGAAGGAGTTTCGACCATCATACCTTTGAAACAAGATTTACAAGTGTCTTTCGACTCATAATACGAGAGGTCGAGAGACCCCTCTTTATGTGACTTATCAAGTCTAGTCTCTTTGGTACGGCCTAGTCTATTTTTCCATTGATAGGTTTTGTTACTAACTTGCATATTCATGTATTAACTCGTAATACAACATTGTTATACAAGATAATCAAATCAAAACATTTATTTAAAGTAATGTGACGACATTCGCCAAGTGTGTGGCCTAAAGACAACTTTTGCTCATTAACCAATATGTGAGACTATCTTTTCCTTTGTATAGCAATTATCCTGAAATTTTAGACATCAATCTTGTCCCATTTTCAGTTCCACCTAGCATGCCTTATCTTATGTTAGATCAAATACCGTTTCTCAATGAATTTTCCTTAGTGCCTTCTCCTTTCTAAATCAAATTTAGACATTTCTTGTTCTAATACAAATATTTGCTGTGCAAGCAACACATCCATCCAAACACTTGAGCTTTACAACTTTGAGGAGACTCAATAAGTTGTTCGTCTCAAGATCTAATTTGGATCCATTGTCTTGCACCGCTCTTACACTCATTTTCGAGTCAAACAGTTTGACCGAAGTTTTGAACCTTGCGGATTGAAACTATTTTCCATACAAACTGAGAAGACTCAACAAGTTGTACGGAGAAAACGTGCTTTAAACATCAGTGTGTTCAAGCTGCCTCTGCTCATAGAGGCGAGTGGTAAGTAGCGTGCTTTTATTGTGTTAGACTTCAAAGCTTAAAGAAATCATTGTCCTTAACTCAGTACTAAGAAGGACACTTTAATATCAATGAGAAAATAGTTTGGTTTATCAAATATTCCTTAACTAATCATTTGTCCAGTTGACTTATTTCTTTTAAGGATATTACAATTTTGGATTCCATTTTGGTAAAACATAGAATTACCCTAGTTTGGCATATGTTCATGATTTTTAAATGTAGTTAAAATGGTTTTTATTCAACATCATCCCACTATTTTTGCAATCATCTTTAGCCATATATGTGAATGAATTAGGAAATTTAATGGTAGAGGGACCCAACCACCCTGAGTTTCACAACCTTGAGGAGATTCACCAAGCTGTCTGTAGTTGGTAGATAAACTCATTATCAATCACATCACATGTGACTCCCTATTGGTTTTTACCTTGAGTCACTTATGATCTTGAGGAGACTCAACAAACCACAATGTCTAGTCTAGTCGAACCATTGTTTTCATGTCCAATATTAACTCACACCGATACTCGAGGAGACACGACACGACGGTTTGGGTTAATACCAGACTACATCACATGTATGATGGAGTTAGTTTCTAAAAGAGACCATGTCATAGCTTGAGGAGACTCAACAACCATGACAGGCATCTTTTAGTCCCCTAATCCAAAAACAAGGAGGGCTACGACTAACCTTGAAGAAGATTTTTAACGTATTTGACTAGATGTAATCGATGGGTTCACATAATCATAATTCGCATCCTTGCGGTCCATCGGAACACGGCCAGTAATTGGCTAGGCCAGGATCAATATCTCCAATGGAACTAGGGTGATCCACAATACTAGTCAAAAACATTAGACTAGATCGTGATCCATTGAAGGATACTAATTATTCATATGTGTGACATCGACTTGAAATGACTTCATTAAAACTAATTAATTTGATCAACTAGTTGAATCCTAAAATTCGAAATTATTAGGATTGGTTAATAAATTTTATTAATGTCCTTATCAAATATAAGGATTTTATGGTGCTATCCTAATCATGTATTAGACATTTAAAATTCAAGTTTCAATAATTTAAATCATAGCCTTTTTTTCAAAATTATTATCAGAACAATTAAAATAATAATTATGGGAGAGGGCTACCCTAATCATGTATTAGGAGTTTAAATTGTTGCATCATTTTTAAATCACATCATGTCCATCAAAAATTATCTTACAATTTTCTGAAAGTTTTTAATGGCTATCTTAATAGTTTTTCTTGAATTATCTCATAATCAATAAGAACTAATATAACTATTATCAACTAAAAATTTAGCATGATTACGATCAACTAAAATTTATCTCATAAAAATTAGCTAAACATCCAACTTAAAATATCTCATAAAGTTAAGTTACATTTAAAAAATTATCATATAATTTTAAAGATCTAATTATTAAAATTATCACATGATTTTAAAAATTAAATCTAATTTTCAAAAGTAATTTTGGAAAATAAAAACATCACATGGAAACGACTATTTTAATAGTTTAATCTATAACATCCATCTCATAGAGAAACATGCTGTATCACATACTTTTTATAATTGCAAAACATAGATCAAGTAGACCTGGCTCTGATACCACTGATGGATTTTCTGGGTCCTACGGGCCATAAAATCGACGTCCGGCATAAGTCGGACGGACGGCGAAAACATAGAAGCAATGGAAAAACAACTTAAAACTATTTTAAGTCTAGCCCTAAAGAACAAACCCTAGCTAGAATCTATACTACCACATGGTTGGGTCCGATCAACCCCTAAGGATAGATCTATCAACATATTGCAATTATAAACACAAGTTAATAAATTACATACCTTTCACTTCGTTTTCGCAGAATACGAAGCGTCGTTCAACAACATTTCTTTGACTCTGAAGCGTTGCCCCGCGTCGCTTCTCCCAAGACGAACCGCGTCCCGAGTCGCAACTCGTATTGAGCTGAACCGCTTCCCGAACCGCACTGTGTCCCGATGCGAGCAACACCCTTGTCGCCGAGCCAACCACACACCGAAGAAAGTTTCACCTTGAGTGGATCCACCGTCAAGACTTCGGATCAGAACTGAACTCCTTCGAAACTTTGCTAGAGCCCAATCACGAGCAATGAAGAATTTAGGGAGAAGTGGAAATATTAAATTTAAGCTTAGATCCGAGCTTGCTCACGTTTAATAGAGCTACTCGGATCTGGAGCTTGGGACGAGTTTCAAGGAGGGGGGTTGGCCCATATTTATATAGGCGGCTGACCACTCCTCTCTTCTCAATTTCTGTTGTGGGACTAAAGGTTTGGTGAAAAATTAAATTTAAGTTTAACCTTCACGAAGGCCAAACTTCAATGAATTTTCCCTCCATCACCGTTGAGCTCCAAGAACGATGTCACACATCGTTGCGAAGATGGCTGAAAGGTGAACGTGTAGGAAAAACAGGGACTCATTCTGGCTTCGTTTGACCTCTCAAACGTACGTCCAAAGATGAGCTCAAAACTGTATTTTCGCAAAAACAGCAGTCGCCAAAACTTAGGGTTCAAAACCATATACGTGGGACCCACCATGTGGGCCCAACGCATCAAATTGCCCAGCAGGCAGCAGGGCACTGCCCATGCACGTGCCCCAAGCTGGGCGCGTGCTTTACACGCGCCCTTGCGGGCGCTACGGGCCGGGCACCCGCCCGCATGCGCGGGCGGGCTTGACCCGCCCAGCGGGTGGGTCAGGCGCCAGCCCTTGCGGGCACGGTGCCCGCCTACCAGGCGGGTCGGGCAACCCGCAGGCCGGGCATCGACGGGTGCGGGCCTCGACCCGCAATGTCCCAAATGGGCCTATTAGCTGTTTTGGCTCTAGCTTGTGCGTTTGGCGTCTGTTTTGGATGTTGTTCGAACCTGGGTTTAGACCGGGACGTTCCTGTCATACAGGTGACCTTTTCTTTGCATTTATTATATTAAATATGCACTTAAACACTTTACAACATACTTAATTCCTTTTGCATCATATGAAATACCTCCACGTCAATAATATTTAAGAATTATATCGCAAACTCTTTGCGACTTAATTAATTCCCTTTTAATGTTATAATCCATTTGCATCAAATACAAATGAACTGAGGGCATACATCTCTCAACATCCCGTGCTTCATGGCATTCGATGATATCTCTTCAAGCTCAAGTGATGAAGAGGTGGAGGTTTGACTCAACCCCAATGAAGAAGTGTGCTTCATGGCAAAAGGGGAATATTCTTTATCAAGCTCTAGCGAGGAGGAATGCGATGATGAAGATGAGGTGGAGACAAAGCTACCGTATGAGGAGCTTGAATATCACTATAATGTGATCTCAAACTGGGCTAATAAGTGCATCAACTCCTACAATAAATTAAAAGCAAAATTTGTTGATGTTAAAAGTATGTTGCATGAATTAGAATCTACTAGTGTAAATAATAATTCTTTGTATGTTTGTGACACTAGTGAGAGAGACACAATTCTTTCTCAAATTAACAATTTGAGCATTGCAAAAGGAAAATTAGTGGCTAAAAATCTTATCTTATAGTCTCGCATTCAACAACTTACGTTGAAATGCGAAGAGGAATCCCAAAAGCTCATAAGCTTTGTTCATTCTAGGGATTCACTCCACGATATGTTGGAAAAATAACATCCGGTAAATCATATAAGAGGTTTGGGGTATATGTTAGTTCTTGGTTTCAAGACTAACGTTGTTTTGATGATGATCAATACATTATGTTAGTGTGCTAATCAATCTTATGTTTTAGTCTCAGTTTATCTTAATGATTATATGTTGATGAGACAAAGCATAATGCTTGGAGGATATTACAAGGGATATCTTAAAGACCTCCAAGAGTGATGGAGTGCTCAAGCTTGGATGAAGTCATGAAGATCATCTAATGAAGCCAAAGCTTGGAGAATGATGATGGATGGACATATATGGAAGCATTGCCAAAGCTTGGAGCTTGATGAAGGGTAGCTCATCATATTATGCCAAAGCTTGGAGATGATGGGGAGCATCAAGGTATTATGAGCTTGAAGACTTAGACTCTAGGAGATGCAATTTGTAATCCATGTAATTTCAATTACTTGCATTTCTCTTTTGAATATAGGATTATTGTAATGCCTTGATAGATGGTCATACTCTCATGCATATGCATTTCACCATCTTAATAAGCCTTAGGATTATCATAGAATCCAACCCAATAGGTTCATCTAGACCAAAGACTCAATTGGAGTCTCTGGCTCTCCTACAGTCGCCTGTTGAAGGTTTTACAGTCGACTGGGTGATTCCAGTCGCCTGCCGAGCCTTCTACAGTCGACTATGATGCATAGCTCAAGTCAACATTTCTATTGACTCTTCTTGAGCTTTTCGTATCAGTCGACTGATGTTCAATTTACAGTCGCATGTGTTTCTACAGTCACCTATGAATTGGTCGACAGTCGAATGTGCGCTTCTTGCATTTTCTGGGCTTCATTCCAATTTGTAAGACAGTCGCCTGATGAAGTTTTTACAGTCGCCTGTATATTTACAGTGGCATGTGAAAATGGCCATCAGTCGTCTGAAAGGTGTAAGTGCGAAAAATGCAGCCGTCTCTGTTTTTCTTCCATCCCTGCATCAGTCGCCTGATGAAGGTTATACAGTCGACTGTCTATGTTACAGTCGCCTGTGTAGTCTTTTATAGTCGACTGTCCCGACTTAGATTATATCCATTAGGATTTTTCTAGCCGTTGAACAGTCGACTGTCATTTGTTCATCAGTCGACTGTCTGTGCCGTAAACTGCCAAAATCTAGCCGTTGCAGATTTCTTCCATTTGGGGTTTTGGCTGGTTTTATGGGTTCCTTTGGGCTTCCTATATATAGGAGTTGGCTTAGTTTCATTTAGAACTCTTGAAAGGATTAGGAAATCATAGACGATCATTTAATCTCTTCTCTTAGCCACTCCTCTCCCATTCCATAATTAGAGCTTCATACTTATGCTATAGCATCTAAGCTCTATGGAATTTCTCCAAGGGATCTAATTCTCATTCCTTTCTTCGAGAACATCTTTCTTCTCTTCATTTCATACACTCAAGTGAGAAGTGTTAGGATTCATTCCTAGAAGAGAGAAAGATCATCAAGTGCAATCAAAGCTAATCTCAAACACTTGGTCATTCACTTGCATGCCTTCTTGTTCACATTGGTAAGATCATATCAAGGCATATGTAAGTGTTGTTTCATTTTATTTTTTGTTCGAAACCCTAATTCTCTGTGTGGGAATTAGTTACTCTCTTTGTGGGAGTTACTCTCTTTGTGAGAGTTTGGTTCTTTCTGTGTGAAAGAACAAATCCTCTGTGTGAGGTCTCTGTGTGAGAGAGTAAGGATATCTCTTTGTTGGAATCCTAAATCCTCTGTGTGAGGTATCTCTTCGTGGGATTTTGTATTCACTTCTCTGTGTGGGAATTATAGTGAATACTGGTGTGGCTGGACGTACCCAAGTTTTGGGGAACCAGGGTAAAATCCTTGTGTTTGCGATTGTTGTTGTTGAGCACTCTGTTTATTTTCTGCTGCTTATTGTGCTTTAATTTCAGTAACTTTTAATTAAGCACTTTGCTTACCATTACACTATTCACCCCCCCTCTAGTGTGTGTGTAGCCCCGCATGGTCCCTTACAGTATATTCAAAATGTTGTATCCAAACCCATCTTTAATTCTTCAAATAGTGAAAAATCTAGAAATATTGCTAAAGTACCTAAGAAGAATCATCATGCTTTCTTGTATAACAATAACACTAACAAGAAGCATGTAAATCACAAGGTGATGAGGGAAAATAAAAATTCTTCATTTTTTGCTAAGAATCAAACCCCTCATTCTTTGCATACCAAGAAATATTTTTCTACACCTAAGCATGCCACATCCACCGCTCTTGCAAAGGCAAAACCATTAACTAGGAAATCCTAAGTCTTTGGATGCCCACCAAGGTAGTGTGCAAGAGAGGAATAGCTATATCAACTCTTTAGTTGGGGATGTGATCACCTCATATGATTACTTTAGGAAATCAAACTCGTCTTGGGTTTGGTTTTCTAATGTTTAGGTCTCTCACACATGTGCATATTGCATGTGTATTTTGCTTTCATTTCTATATCTGAGCATGCACATTGATTGTGTGTGATGTTTCATGATTTTGAAATTATTTTCAAATTTTTTTCATGAAAATGGGACCTTGGGGATTTCACTGTCATACATGCATTTGTTGATCTATGTGTAAGACAATGGGGGAGTTAGTATGTTATGTATGTTTAAAAGTATTTTAAAACATATTTTAACTCTCATTTTGGGTAATTTTTGAGATCATACTTAGATTATGTACAATTAGCAATTTTGATCTCAAACTTAACCCATTGATGTTGCCAACATTTTTCATGCTATATTTTCTATTGGCAATATTATTTGTATCAATGATGCTTGATCCATCTATATCCATGCATCGATACAATTTAGGCCCATGGCTCCAATTATTACTTTCAATTAGTAAAAGTATTATACAGTTGGAATTAGATCTTAGAAGTCAATATTTTGACACTTTCTATGATCTAGGGGAGCATGAGACAGTGATTGATACCCACTTAAAATTTGCAATTAGGTATCAAACATATCTTAATCACGTGTTTTATTTGTCACATTTTAAAGAAGGGATTCAATGTCAGGTGTTATTACTTGTATATTGTGTCCACCTTTTTGACAATGACAAGGGGGAGAGAGAGATATGGATTATGTAAATCATTCATATTCATATATGTGGGGAGATAGATATATGTGGAGAGAAATATACATATATGGTTTATATAATCCTTGCCTATTATATGTCTCAATTGATTTGGAGCTTAATTGGTTTATTTATTTTCAATTGGTGCATATAAGTAGGGGGAGCTCATTAGCATTGTGTTTTATTTATTTATGTTTTATATAATGTGTGTCATCCTCAAAAAGGGAGAGATTGTTAGGTATTGGTGTTTTAGACCAATATTGTTTTAATGACGATCACAACATTATGTTATTACTAATGACTCTCAGTGTTTTAGTCTCATATTTATCAATTGAAGCATTTCATTTTGGAGATGAAATGCTTGGTGCAAGGATGGACATCAAGTGGAGCATTGCCAAAGCTTGGAGCTTGAAGAAGGAAAGATCATCAAGTGGTGCCAAAGCTTAGAAGATGATGGGGAGATCAAGGCTACTCAAGCTTGAAGGCGTAGATTCTAGGAGAAGCAATTGTAATCCATGTAATATTTTATTATTTATTTTCTCTTTTTGAGTCTAGGACTTTGTAATGCCTTGATAGATGGTCCTACACATTCATGCATATGCATTAACCATCTTAGTGAACCTTAGGATTATCATAGAAACCAAACCAATAAGTTCCCCATGCTAAATAACTTAATTGGAGTTTTTGGCCTTCCAACCGGTGCCTGCTGAAGGCATGACATGCGACTGTTGATCACTAGGCGCCTGGCCCGCATTCTACAGGCGGCCGTTGTGTACAGCTCAAGTCAATATTTCTTGACTCTATCTTGATCTTTTGGTATATGTCACGCCCCGTTCCCCAAAATACCCGATACTTAATTTAATTTTTTTTCCAAGTATTCTGAAGAGTGAGGGTGATGAGAGAGGAAAAGAACGAGAAAGGAGAAACTGAATAAGCAAGCCACTACACACATGCTGGGATAGTACAAGTAAAGTTTCACAATAACATCAAAATGATCTCATGAATATATAGATCAACAACAACATAACATATATATATAACAACTTCAATTTATATACATAACCCAGGTACACCACTACATATACACCATCATTCTTCACCTCCCAAGACATCCATATCTCACCACCAGACAGCTCACATTCAGTGCTACTCCTGAACCCAGCTTCAAATCACCTCCAATCAAGCTAACCCTGCTACCTGAAAAATGGGGAGGAGCACATCAATGCGTGCCCCAGTAGGAACCAACTTGGGTTTGGAACTCCGTTTTAGGGTTATCAGATCACCGGGCAAACAAGAGAAGTAGAGCATGAATCTAAGTGATATAGTGAAAATTAAATAGATAATCAAGGAATCATACCTGCGGTCCATGTCGAGTTACTGCAAGAAAAGGGTTAGCATGAATAATAATACTAATAATAATAACACAAGTATTTAAGCAACCAATATTTAATAAAATAAGTACAAGTGCCAGAGACATGTCACAGAGTCACTAGGAACTGGCAAGGGAAAGGGAAAGTGCTGCAAGTAGAAGGAGTAACACACAAATTCTTATTTTATTATTTTATAATTAAATTAATTGGGAACTTGGGTAAACTGTGTGATACCAGGACCTGTACTTCACCCCAAATTTAGGATGAACTAGCACATGACGCAGTGGACACGGGCACTGTACGCCGGGCCTCTCAGCTCCCCCGTCCCTGGCAGGAGTGAGGCTCTACAACCCCCTGACACCTCCACTCCCGATAAATGCGAGTGGGTATGAAAATCACCTCCACTCTCGGTAAAGGCGAGTGGGTGTAAACTCTACACATCACATAATCATCTCCCAACTTCACAGTCCAGGCATCATATCCACAATTTACTCAAACCCCACCTAAAACCCAGGCTTTGCTAACTCACCCTCATTAGAGAGGACTGAGATTTATTTAATTTTATTAGTTAACATCATAAGTGACACGTTAGGGGTCTTGATGGCATGGGTAAGCACACATCACCTCAGCTGTCCATCATTAAACATGGGGTCATGTACTCACGTGACATGCCCTCAATCACAACACATCGTCCACTCCCAATTTCAATGTATCCATGCCATTCAAGTCTCTAACTTTACCAATTATCAGTGTGGCACAAGGCCAACACTAACACATGCAAGTTACTCAACTTATTGGATTTTGCCTTCATTGAGGCATTTCATCGAACACATGACGAGCGTCATTCATATCATGGCTACACAATAAAATTTACATGTGTCAAGGGTATGAACATTCATTCCACCACACAACCATAGTAAACAAGAATAATGATGGCCAATGAACCACAATTAATGAATCAGAACAATACTTAATGAATTTAGCTTGCTGAAATTGCAAGAACATTCATAAAGATCAACATATTTCATCCATTTCTCATGGGCATTTAACAAAAATTTATAAATGAAAGTTGAAGATATAGCAGTTATGGATCTACAAATAAAATTTTCATGCAACAATATGAACGATATGATTTATGGTGAATTAATTAGTGAAGTGTGTAAATTCTGTTTTTCAGACAGATTTTAGGGTCTGTGTTAAAAGCCAATCTTGGGCATGTTCTAGCCCGAAATTCGACATAAGAGAACCCGATGAACTTTTATAAAAACTTGTTATCTTTTCAAAAAGACCAAAATCATAAAATTCCAAGATGTGTGCAGCTTTGTAGGACAATTTTACTAAACTGTGTCAACACTGAAAATCAAACAGACATGCTGTAAAGATAGATTTATTTATCCTAATTTCTGAATGGAACATATATCAAAATTTATATGATTTTGGGTTAGAACTACAATATCTACAAGCTCATATTTTTTTCGAACCCTAATTCGGGCTACAGTAATCAGAATTAAAGAAACAACATACATCAAAATTTCAGAATTTCGAAGAGATAGTTTTGCTTGTAATTTTCAAGGGGTTTTGCATGAAAATGAAATATGGCACATGAATTTGATTACTCCTAATCCAAATTAAATAAACATGATGTGAATACATAATAGAAATAACCCTAATTGAAATTCCAAGACCAAGTTGGAATCCTAACTCAAAATCTTGAATTCCCTTCTCCTTCTCCTTCTCTTCCTCTTCTTCTTCTCCTTCTTCTTCTTCTTCTTCTTCTTCTTCCTTCTCCTCCTCCTTTTGTGTGTGTAGAATTTCGGCCATGATAACATGGGGGCCGGCCATGATGAGAGAGAGAGAGGGAATGAGAAAGGGAAAGAAGGAAAGAGAGAAAGAGAGAGAATTCTAGGTTTTTCTCTCCTTTTCCTATCTTTTCTTATTCTTTTCTTATCCTCCAAGAAAGGAATATTCCAAGGGAATATTCCATGTGGAAATGACCAAAATACCCCTCCATATTCTAGGTATTTACAAGTTTGCCATTACTTTATGCACACACCACGTTCGGATGTACGGACAACAGTCTTAGTCAAAAAGACCGTTTTGCCCCTGACCTTTCTAAAAATTTACGGGGGTTGCAATTGACCCCTAACCTTTTTCACACTTGCATGGCTCTTCCTACACACATCCATGCGAGCATACATGCTTCACACACACACGTCTAACACACTCCTGTTGTTTTGCTCTCACGACGTCTTTCACACTTCTCTCGCACTCAATCTCGCTTTCTCGTTTCTTGGCCATGCATCATAGCCCAATCCCTCTAATACTACGTTACATTCATCGATATCCATGTTTATTTAATACCTACGTATGTATCGTAAGTATAAATACTACGTGTATTCAGTAGAATACACGTATAGTGCAAAATAGGGCATGACAGTATAGGCGACTAAAGTACAAACGACAGGCGCCGATCAACCATCAGGCACCTGATGATTGTTTAGAAGTTGCCTGAATGTCAAAGTGTGTAACTTGTCAATTTTGAGCTCAATTCCATCTTGTGGGTCAGTCGACTGAAGTTCAATTGTCAGTCGCATGTCATCCTTCAGGCGCCTAGATAATGTTCTCCGGTCGTCTGAATGCACAAGCGCGAAAGTTGACATTTCTAAGCTCCTTTCCATCCCTCCTGGCATTTTCCTGCTGAAGTCTGTTCAGACGCCTGCACAGTGTACATGCACCTGTGTAGTCTTCTACTGTCGCTTGTCCTAGCTCAGATTATAGCCATTTGGAATAATCGGACCGTTGATCAGTCAACTGTCAGTTGTTCATCAGGCGCTTGTCCAAGCCGTAAACTGCCAAAATCTAGCTGTTGCAGATTTTATCTTTTGGCCTTTTGCTTGGGTTTTATGGGGTTTTAGTGGCTTCCTATATATAGGAGATACCTTAGTTCTATTAGAACTCTTGACACATATTGCTTATCATTGAGAATCATTTAGCCACTCTTATTCTCTCATTTCCATCTCATGAGCACTATTCTCTTCATGCATTGAAGCTAGCGCAGGGAAAATCCTCCAAGTGCAATCAAGCTCATCTCAACACTTGGAGATCCTCTTTCATGCCTTGCATTCATTATTGAGTAAGTTCATCCCATCAAGGCATATGTAAGCGTCTATTTATTTCTACTTTGTGTTTGAAACCCCAACTCTCTTTGTGGGAGTTAGTTACTCTCTCTGTGGGAGTTTAACCCTTGTGTAGGGTTGATTTTGTCCTCATGTAGGATAACCCTAATTCTCTATGTGGGAGTTAGTAATTCTCTGTGTAGGAGTTTGACCCTTGTGTAGGGTTGGTTGAGTCCTCGTGGAGGGCAAAATCCCTTTTTTAGGGTATCCCTTGTGTAGGGATTACCGACCCTACCCTCTTTAATACCCACAACCATGATTGACCCATCTCCTTGTTAACATTGAAGACTTCAAGCTTTAAAGCTGTTCTCTTCAAGCATCCAAGTCTCAAAACCCTTTCTTGGTGTGAGCTCCATCTCTAAGCAACAAGAAAATAAGCCAAGGAAACCATAAGTTGCACAAAAATCACAAGAAGTTTGCTTGTGGGTTGATTTTTCCTTGGGGGCTGCCGAGGTGCATTGTTGGCTCGAGCAGAATCAAAGTTTTCATGAGCCAGACTCAATGGATGCATGGGCCAAACTCGTCGTTGACTCATTGCTGAAGACTGCTACAGCCATAAGCCACGACCAAGCCCAAATCAGCAAATTCTGCGAGCCAGACCCATGGATTCCATGAGCCAAAAACTCTAATGACTTACTGCTGAAGACTCCTGTAGCCACAAGCCATGACACAGCCCGAAACAGTGAACTCTGTGAGCCAGACCCATGGATTCCATTAGCCAAAAACTCTGCTGACTCACTACTGAAGACTGCTACATCCACAAGACTCAGTCAGAATAGCAAAATTCCATGAGCCAGGCACATTGGAATCACGAGCCAAAGACTTTGTTGACCCATTATTGACCCGCTTACTTAGCGCACCGACTACAGCTCACACAGCAGTGACAGACACGTCTTCCGACTGAGCAGAATCAAAGATTTCCGTGAGCCTGACCTAGAATTCCCTAGAGCCAAATTCGTCTGCTTTGCATACAGACTAAGTTCAAACAGTTTTACGCAGCAAACTTTGGAGGGCCATATCTTTTTATCAATGCATCGAATTAAGACACTGTTTGCGCGTTGTCGATAAGCTCAACGACAGGGACTATTCAATCATCACAAAATGAGTACTGTAAACTCTTTTTACTATTATTATTTGTGATCGAATTGTATTAGATCCTATGCATTTTACATTTTCGTTTTGGGGGTTCTTTTTGGGCTCTTGACTTGTTGGGGCAAGTCAAGTGAAAGTTTTTGCTAGAATTGTAGTGTTCGACACTTTGGAGAGTGAGGTATAAACAGTTGGACGCAACAATCTAGGATCTCTAGTTTGATGATAACAAATCAACGAGAAACTATTAACGTGTGTGCTAAGTGTGTTTTAGGAATGACAAAGTCGTAATTCTTTAATGAGATGAATAAGTCAATTTGATGGAGCAAAATTGGTTCTCATGTGCCAAGGTAGACTTGGTCAACATTGAAAGAGATGGAATCAATTGGAGTCCTATTTCTATTTGTGTTCCTATGAGACCTAGTCAAATCTCCACAACTCCAAAACATCGTAGCCATTCATCTCCTAGCCAACATCATCCATTGAATGGGGACTCCTCCTATAGCCGCACCCAAAGAAACCCTAGCCCTATAATAGCCCTATCATCATAAGGAGTCAAGGGTGCGACTCACAAAAAAAGTGGTCGGTTATATCTAAATCCCCAAGGAGAAATTCCACGCAAAAGAGCCCATCATCTTCAAGCCATGAGTTCCCCAAGCCAAAGCTTCAAGCCCTAGACTTCACCATCTTCCCATAGCCTCATGCAACCATCATCCTCTCCAATAATCCTAGGCACAAGCATCCCCTTCCTATCATCTTCCTGGTGCACTCATCAAGGACAGCCTGTGACTTTGAGCACTACCCATCTTCCACCACAAAGCTGTCGTGGACGAGAGGAGATCATCATCAAGAGAGCCACACAAAGAAGGAGCCAAGCAACTCAAGTCACCGACCCTCTTTGAAGTTGTCGCTGTCGACTCCTTGCCGTCGGAGTGAAGTACAACCGTTTCCACACACAAGGAGCCTCGCCGTGCCTTCCAATCATCTCGCCGTCGAAGTTGTCGCTTCCCGGTGTCATCCACGCTGCAGATGCATCGTGCCATTAAGCTCGACGACCGCTGCTTGCTCTTATCCATCGCTGCTACCAACCACTTCAAGATGCACACCACCATTGGAGTCACCGTTGCCGAAGAGAAGCTCCCTGAGTTGTTGTCGCTGTGGTACCCTACTTGCTGCCATGGAGTAATCAAACTGTCGACTTCCTTTGCGCCAAGACAAAGCCACCGTAAAACCTTCCTACCACCATGAAGATTGACGACGTCGACCACCTTCGTGCTGCCGTCCAACAACGCCCGGAGTTGGAGTCGAGGGGGCCGCCACCAAAGCTTCACCTTGCCGCCTTTCAAAACCCCGCCGTCGGAGTCGATCTTCCACCTTCCTTGAGTCGCCATTGAAGAGAAGCTATCGGAGCACCCCCAAGCAAACTCGACGAACTCGAGTCTGAGAAGCGTTGCATGAAAGCTGACGTGGGATTATTTATTGCATGCAAGTCTCTAAAGGAGGCTGCGTAAACTTGCTGATGTGGAGTTAAGTTTAAGCAGCTGATGTGCGCACAAACCGACCTATATTCAGTTTGTATTGGATTTTCTATACGCACAGACCAGTTTGTCTTTGCGGGGCTACAGATTGAGATCCAGAAGTCAGATCGAGACACCGTTTACATCAGACTGAAGCTGACGACGTTCTGATTGACAGAGACGACTACACGGACACGAACTGAGCATTTCTAAACTCTTTACTCTTTATATTGGTGCATTAGTGTGTCGATCTCTGTAGGAAAAACTTTACTGTTATTTGTAATGATTTGGTGACTTGTCTGGTTGGGGCTAGACAAGAGGGTCTTGACGTGTTGTAGCAGTCAAGACACGTATTTACTAGGTTGATAGTGTTATGTACTTCGTTGAGTGCTCTAGGTGGGGAGTTGGAGCTAGGACCCCATTGTAGTTGTACAAAAGGAACATATTAATGCTAGTATTTGTTTGGGGACTGGAGTAGGTCGTTGCTGCGACCGAACCAGGGTAAATCTGCTGTGTATTCTGTGCTTGCATTTTATTTACCATGCTTGTATTTATAACTGTGTGTGATTTCTCATGGGTTGCATGAGAATTTTTTATTAGCCTATTCACCCCCCTCTAGGCTTAGATCCAGATCCAACAAGTGGTATCAGAGCAGGTTTTAGGATCTAGCCTAGGATTGACCATGAATCCCATTGATAGTGCTTTTGCTGAGGGTCAGTCCATATCACGTCCCCTAGATTTAATGGAGTAGATTAGGCTTATTGGAAAAATCGAATGAGAATCTACTTAATTTCTATTGATTATAAAGCTTGGTAAATTGTTGAAAAAGGTTATAAGCCACCTGTCATTAAAGTTGAAGATGTTGAGATGATTAAACCTGATGATAAATGGGATGACAATGATTGAAGACTTTATTCTCTTAATGCTAAAGCTATGAATGCTCTCATTTGTTTATTTGATAAATCTGAATTCAATCGTATCTCACATATTTGCTCTGTGATTGTCTGACTGAGTAGGCCATAATTTTTTATATTCACGAAAGTTTCCTATAAGCCTATTCACCTACTTATAGGCTTAGATCACGATCCAACTAGTGGCTAAGCCACATATGCACATCAAAAAAAAAATAAACTAACCTTTCATTTTTATCTTCATTTTTTAAAATACTAAACCACCAAACATCTGTTGAACCCAATGGGGTTTGCTTGTTCATCTACCAACCTAAATTTAATGGTTTCGCATGAATAGAACTTTTGTGACGGGTGGATGAACAGATAAAACACATTGGGTTCACTCAATATACGGTGTTTTGGGGTTTAAAAATATGAAGATAAAAAAGAACAGTTTTAGTCATCCAATAAATAGCGGATGATGAACTTTTTGGGACGCATATGCAACCTCTATCATATATTTCCCATTATTCTCAGTTAGTGTTTGTAGATGCATGATACGTCCTTTTCACCATTTTTATAGAAGAAATAAATTTCGGATCATGATAATAACGTGTCATGTCTAAGATTGTAACTTCATCCAGTATAGCTTTGGCAACTGGATCATGTCGATGCGAGTAGTATTTGGGTTGAGTTGGCTTTTTAGCAGCTTAACCCATTTGCCCTGGACTTGTTTATTCACGGATCAAGTATATCCTACTGCATATTAACATGTTAACATATCACCACCAAACATCAGGTGAACCCAAGGGATTTTGCTTCTTCATCCACCGAACCCAAATTTAACGTTTCGCATGAATATAATTTTTGCGACGGGTGGATGAAAGGGTAAAACCACATGAGTTCATGCAATATTTAGTGTTTTGGGGTTTCAAAATATGAATATCAAAATGAATAGTTTCGGTCATCCAATAAATAGTGAAGGATGGACTTTTTGATGCCACATATGTCATGTCATTTATTTTTTGTGGATGTATGATAAGTCATTTTGACAATTTTTGATAGAAAAAATAAATTTCGGCTCATGATACTAACATGTCATGTCTAAGATTGTAACTTCATCCCGTGTAGCTTTGACAATTGGGTTATGTCGGTGCAAGTAGGATTTGGGTTGAGTTGGGGTTTTAGCAGCTCAACCCATTTACACTCGACTCGTACCTATCTTGTTTATTTACGGATCAAGGATAGCATACCGCACGTTAACATGTTAACCAATAAGGGAACTAACATATTGACATCTTTTCGGCACGTAAAACAGCAATTGCATGGCACTTGGTGGTATCCCCAAAACCATGGCACCATATAGCATTACAACATATAGTGGTTGGGCTTGTATTGTATCGATAATCGCCACACGATAAAAGACAGGTAGAAATCGATTTTAGGATGTTTTGGCTTATGTGTATTTTTGATATTTCCGGTTGTATGCTGAATAAATACTTAAATAATAATATTTAATTGGTTTGCGCACTGACTGACTAAAATTTAAGCGGTCGCACGCAGAGTAAAACGGTAGGTGCACAAAGCATATATCCCAGTTACTTAAGCCGATCACAAGAGTATATGCAAATAACAAGAAACATGATGCCGGGTGAATGTGGAGAACTTAGACTTCATGCCAATTCTCGTACACGGGCAGTTCAAAATTCAAATTGTTATGAATCAACTACTGGGAGAGGAGCCCCCAGCTCTTTATTTATAGGCAATAGGAGAGATTACAAATATGAGCTACATTGATATGGGCTTATCTCTAAGATAGCCCAGAATCTAAACCAACTCCGGTTAATAACCGTTCACAACACTCCCCCTTATTCAGCTATAGGTGTGGACTCTGCTCGTGAATACTTCAGGATTCTGAGCATAGAAGAGTCTCACATGGGATGGATACTTCAGGATCCCGATTTGGTGAGATTTGCCTCGTTAAAACCTTTAGCTATGGAAAACCCAGTGGGAAAAACTGATCACTCCATATTTTACATCTTTTTTCTGCATGTTTGCATGCCATTTTGATCGCTCAAATCGTGTTTTTCGCGTTTATTCGACAATATTGCGATGCCTTTCATGATTTGTTGTTTTTGTCGTATTTCAGGAAATTTGGAGCGATTTGGAGTGATTCTGAGATGCACCTACTCCGGAGTGTCACCGACGACTCTCTTGGGGGGTATTTTGCTGTTGGAGAGGAGTGGAAGGAGAAAGAACGTCGTAGGAGCGACGAGGAGGCGAAGATATGAAGTTTGGGCATTTTTAGCACTTCACTCGGCTGAGTGAAGGAGTCACTCGGCTGACCATAGGAAGCCCGCTCGGCCGGCCAGATCGGACACGCAACAGGCGTGCACTCGGCCGAGCATCGCCATGCCACTCGGCCGAGCACCGAGTCACCCATCGCCCGAGTGGAGCCAAGACGACGGCATCAAAAATCACCAACTCTCTGTTTTTCGTCAGTATGCTCCGATGACTGACTCGGCCGAGTGGAGAAAGACGTCCGTCCGAGTGACGAAAGGCCGTCCGCCCGAGTGACCTCCGAGGAGACGACCCCCGAGACCCCAACTCTCTGTTTTTGTACAGGGTTCGTCACTCGGCCGAGTGACATTTGTTGACGGCTGAGTGACATTTGTCACTCGACCGAGTGATCCGCGTTGCCTGTAGCGAAAACTGCGGATTTGAGGCTGCGCAGGGGCATTTTCGTCAGGGTTTTTTGGGCGATTTTGGGGGGTATTTAACCCCAGTTTTAACCTAGTTTTAAGGGAGCTTTTTCAGAAATTTTTGCAGCTTTTTAGATTAAATTTTTAGGGATTAGATTAAGCTTTAAGGGAGGAGAGAAAAGTGAGATTTTGTTGGATGCTAGCTTGTTCTTCATTGGTTTGTATCTCTCTCCCTCAAAAACTCAATTTTTATTGATATTTTGAATATTGCTATGAATTCCATTGATTTTATTTGCGAATTTCTATTGCATTTTATTATGAATTGTGAGTATTTCATCGTCTTAGGGCGTAGGGATGAACCCTACGAGCCCAATTTCGAAATTGTGATGAATTGGTAAAACTATTGCTAGGATTGATTAGGGGTAGTTTGGGATTGCTATAATACGAATAGCTAGGGATTCATATCGATTGGGATTTGCAAGAGATTGGATCCCAATTCGATAGGAAGCCCTAGATATTCGAATTGGGTTGCAATTGAATTCCTCCAGAATCGGTTTGCAATAGATTGGACCGAAACTAGGGTTTTTCGATTGTAATTCTATACCAATACTCATTTGCAAGAGATTAGATGGGTAGGAACTATCCCAACCTTGGTCGTAGCTCGAGTTTGCACGAGAGTGGGCTCAAGATGCGATTGAACGATGATGTTGTTCTTCACGCTAGTTTGCCTAGGTTAGGGTTTGTAAGAGATTGGACCCTACCCTAGGTTAGCTATAGACCGGCAATAGCGCGAGAGCGTGAGCTTGGTTCCACATTTAGTTGCAACTAGTTCACCCGATTTTCAAGTCTAGCAATTGTGAAACCTACGATTCACAATGACGAGATACGGAAAGTAGCGGGGATTCCCTATCCCCTAAGCGTTTTTATTAATTTGTTAATCCCTTTATACATTTAAACGACTGTGACCGCACATTTGCGAACATCTTCCGACCTTTCCTATAGCCATGCGATTCGAAGAAGACACTGTTATTAGGCCTCCCTGTGTTCGATACCCGCTCGCCGCTACACCGTGCGCTTGCGGTAAGACTACGATCGTCGTCGCTCCGGGACGTGTATCCGGGGCGCGATCAAAAACCATAGTTAAGGGAAAAGAGTACAAACTCTCCCTAACTCCCCCTGATCTGTACAAGCTCTCAAGCTTTCAGATCTCTTAGGCGCCTCATTCCAATCTTCTGTACAAGCTTCCTAAAAGTGGCAGTGGTGGGACCGAAAAGGTGCTCTCTCTCAAGTGCAAGAGTCCGTACAAGTAGTAAAATCTAGGAGTCCAGATGTCGAATCCACGGGAAGAAATCTGTTGCAACCACAATTCAAATCAAATAGAAATCCTACGAAAAGAAACTAACCACTTCAACAAATGATGACGGTGATGGTGATGTGAACACGTGAACAATATAAACATAGAAATACGTGTATGAAAATATCTATAAAGAGTATGCGCAAGGTATGGGTTCGTTAGGGTCAATGATTCGTATTAATTTGGTCGATGAATATATCACAATGAATTCTCTTTTTGAGAGCAATTCACCGGGAAAAATATCCAATATAACTCAATGAATTCTCCTTTTGGGAGCAATTCATCGGAAGATGCCCTTTGGGGGTTCAAACAAAATATTCAAAAAGATCGTCGCTAAAGTTATAATACGATATGAAACTCTCTTTTGGAGAGATCAAAACTACGGTATGAAACTCCCTTTTGGGGAGATCAAAACTCACCCTTTTGGGGCGATCATCAACTTAATCAATTCTTTTGGAATCTAAAAAAGTCGATTTACGAACAAAGATTACAATTTTAGCGACGTTGAACGATTTAGCACATGGAATTTCAACCAAACTAACACAAATTACAGCCCATAACTACTCCATACCAAGCACAATTAAGTTTTAGCTACTCATAATTTCAGAATAAACAAGTTCCATAGCCAAATACATCAAGAATATAGCAAAATACGGTAGAAAAAGCACTAATTAAGGAGTTTAAGTTAGGAATTCATCACCAAATATCCTTGAAAAGACATCAAAACTCTCTGGAAATAAGAAAATAGCCTCTGGAATTTTTACAGAATTTTTCAGGGGGAGAATACGGCTCCTAGAGCCTCCAATACGCCCAAAATACGCCCCAATCTGCTTGAATACGCCCAAAAAACCCTAAATACGCTTATATAATAAGATTGCGGGTTTGGGTTGCTTAACGGGTTCCAAACCCGCTCCATTTACGCGCCCGAATCAATCCAGACCGCTCATCTCTAGCGGAGTAAATGTCGGCCGTTCGATATTGCGGGATTTAACCAGGCTTCGACACGTGGCACTTCTTAGCGGATCTTCTCGCATCCGCGCCCGCTAATATTTTGAATCCGCATCGGAGTTGTCTTCCACCGTTGGATCTCCATCCGACCGCTGTAAAACGGCCACGTAGCCATTGGAACGCTACTTCGATTTCAAAACGCGGGAGACGCGATCGCCGTTGGATTGGAATCGAATGGATTGGAACGCGCCACGTGTCCCGCGAAGGCTGCCCGCTTCTCGTCTTCGCGTTTGAATTGGTTTCGCTAGCAGCCGTCGGATGACGCGGAGAATGCAGACGATGCTGCCACGTGGCCTCAAATTCCCGCTCAACTCGTCGCAAGTTGAGGCTGATGCGGGGAAGATGTGAACCGTAGGATCCAAGATCGACGGCCTACAGCTCTCCACGTCGCCCTGCATCTTGAAGTCACTTCAGTCCGTTCGATGAGCAATCAACGGCCAACAAGTGGCCACGTAGCCCGCCTATCGGCGCTGCGGCGATTGCCGTTCGATCACGATCGTGCGGCAACGAGAAGGCCACGTGTGCGCCAATATTCGTGCGGCTAACGTATAAACGTATTTCCTTGCGTATTTTTCCATTTAAATAGTATTCTGCATTCAAAAATACACAGTAATTAGTACAGATCTCAGAAAAATACAAATAAATAGTCGTTGGAATCGTGAGATCGAGACCAAGCTAGGAAAAATATAAAATGTGCAGAATTGCATCGTTAAATGCTGTTTTGTGCTCAAATAAGGTGTTTTCTCTAATAAATAAATGTGTAGAAAATACGTATGTACTAGAGAACATTATAGCATTACATGAGCACAAAATAGGGCTAAATGGGGGGTTAAATATGTAATATTGAACCCGAATCAGGCAGCATGAAGGGCTTTAGCGAACAAGTCTGCTAAATTGTCATATGATTGCACTTGTCTGATGTCGATCTTGCCATCTCTCTGTAGCTCGTGCGTCCAGAAGAACTTTGGTGAAATGTCCTTGGTTCTGTCGCCTTTGATGAAGCCACCTCGTAGCTGAGCTATACAAGCAGCATTGTCTTCGAACTTTGTGGTAGGTTCGAGATCTCCAGTCTTCAATCCGGTAGTTGACATAATGTGGTGGACAACTGAGCGTAACCATATGCATTCTCTGCTTGCTTCATGGATGGAAATGATCTCTGAGTGATTGGATGAGGTTGCCGTCAAGGTTTGCTTGATGGATCTCCAGGAAATGGCTGTCCCTCCATAGGTAAACACGTACCCATTCTGTAACTTCGCTTTGTGGAGATCAGACAAGTAACCTGCATCGGCATAACCAGCAAGTGTTGATGATATTCTATTTTTGTAGAAGAGTCCCAAATCTGTAGACCCTTGGAGGTAGCGCAGAAGGTGCTTAACCTCGGTCCAGTGGCGCTGTGTGGGCGCTGCGTTGTATCTGGCTAGCAAATTTACTGCGAACGCTATATCGGGACGCGTGTAGTTTGCCAGATATAAGAGTGCTCCGATGGCACTTAGATAAGGGACTTCTGGACCAAGTATATCCTCCCCCTCTTCCAGCGGCCGGAAGGGGTCTTTATGTGCATCCAGAGATCGTACTACCATAGGTGTACTTAGTGGATGGCATTGGTCCATATGGAATCTTTACAACATTTTCTTTGTGTATGTGGTTTGATGTAATAGGATTCCATCTTTTAGATGTTCAATCTGTAAGCCAAGGCAGAATTTCGTTTTGCCTAGTGTCACGCCCCGATGCCCAAAAGAGGCAGGGGTGACGGCCGCGGTACGGAAGTACTAAGCGTAATGGCGCTACAAGGAAAAATTTAGCAGGCCACTGCAACTGCTAGAACAACACAGGTAATTAAAGCAGGTGCAAAAGTAAAGCAAGAACTGTAAAGCTCCAGCACAACAGAAAGTAGTACAGCGAGGCGGCGGCAAACAACAAGCGGGAGCGTACGAGTGTGCAACACAGACCAACTACTATCAACACACGACAACATTATGTACTGTACAAATACTATCATCAGGGGCACGGGGCACAAAAGCTGCAGGGAAACAAAAGTAACTGCTCACAAAAGAAAACTACCCCGACCCACTACACCCGAGCCCTAACTAACTGCTCTGGGCCCCTGGCCTGGAAGAGTCACCCTCAGGGCGTCGGTAGCCCGACTGGTGAGCTGTAGTCCCTGAACCTGTACCTGGAGAGTGGGGGAAAGGGACACGTCACAGCGTGTCAAGTAGGAAACTCAACCACACAAGCCACATTCACAACACTGCACCAAGATTTGTAACGACTGGTTTTCATGTATCCGGATTATCTATAATATATATATGTTTTGGTGGATTTTCTCCTTATGTGTGGTTTCCGTCTCCGTAGCTTTCGTTTTCGTTCGTTTCGTTGTGATTTTCCAGCTTCTTCCTTAGATCGTTGAGTTTGGAGTAAGTCATTCGTGACGAGCTTCATATCGCTCATATCTTAGAGATAGGTTGATCTTAGAAGCCGTAGGAATCTTCCCGGAAACTTCGCGCTTCGATTCGAGACTTTTTGTGCACTTTAGTTGGTTCAAGAAGGGGAACCAACCGACTAGATTCCAATCTAGTCGGCCAGGAACTCTTCTCAAACCGACTAGTTCATTAAATCAAAAATTCAGAAGTTACTGTTTACTCTTAGTCGGTCTAAGAACAACCACCAACCGACTAGATTTGAAACTCGTCGGTCAAAACTTGCTCTCAGACCGACTAGTTCCTTCGATTAATTTTACCTAAGTTACTGTTTATCGTTAGTCGGTATAAGAACGTCTTTCGACCGACTAGGTTGCAAACTAGTCGGCCAGCCATTGTTCTTTAACCGACTAGTTCTTTGACCATTTTGACGACCTGAGTTACTGTTTGCTTTTAGTCGGTCACAGTTGGTCTACCGACCGACTAGTTCTCGAAAAGTCGGTCAACCACTCTTCTTTGATCGACTAATCGACCCCGTAAACCTAGGGTTTGCCCAGCCACCACAAGATTTTCTATTTAAACCCCCAATCGTTTTCTTTTCTTTCTTTCACTTCTCTTGGCCATTTTCCTTCCCCTAGACCTCTGATCTTCCCCAACCTTCCTCTAGCCCTTCCTCCTTCCTCAAGAGCCCCTCTCACCCTCCATTTAGGCCGGCCTTCATGCTTTAGGCCGCCTCCAACCCCCAAAACCCCCAAAATCCCATTTCTCCAGATTTTCTCCCCGTTTCCAGATCTGAGCCGTAGTTCTCCGGATCATTCTTCCGTTGTTGTGCTTGCTCGGCATCGTTCTTCCGCTACGATACGGTTAGTGAATCGATCCCTTAATATTCTCATAACCCACATGGTGATTTTTGTTAAACCCTAATAAAATGGATATTTGAGATATTGTTCTGATGTTGTTTTGCCATGGCAGCGATCTCAACCACGTAGTCTAACATTTTGTAACGTGCCTCGTTGATCGTCATCCTCGGTGCTAGGCAAGTGAAACTTACCACTTAGGGTTTTAGGCCATGTTTTAGGCCATTTGCTTGTTGTAGGCGTAAAATAGACTAGGCGACGAAATGATACTCGCCTAGGCGCAAATTTCAGGATCTAGCTTGACAACGAAGCTTGATCCGACTACTTTTAATTATTGGCACTTGTCATCCATGCATCTTATCTGCCATGTTTAAATTCAATTAACGGTACGCGAATTATCTGTACATGACATGCTATCCATATTGAATGTTGCGTTCGTAGCACACGCTACATTACTTGTACTACTTGATCCGGCTAGGCACCCGTTATGCGGGCATAACCCTACGCCATACGTGTCAAAAACATTACCTGGCTCGTGATCCAGAAGCGAGCATACGTGTTCGGGGGTAATGCCCTGGCTCGATACACGTGGAGGGGTAGAGATAAGCGATCACCTGAGTTTACGAGTTGGCCTGATCCGCCACTCTAGCCAGAAGACGTAATCTCTGTGCACAACGTGTTTACTTGACGTGATTTACTTGACTTGTACTTGTCCGTGTTTATACTTGTAAAACTTGTCATCCATGCCATACTTGTTACTTGTTACTTGTTACTTGCACCTTACCTTATTTGTACTCACATACTAAACTTGTCATGATATGCATCATACTATAACTGCTAGGTTGTTAGTTTACCTTCCTTTCAGTTTCCTTGCCCAAGTCTTTTAGACTTGCTGACATGTGCCCCATTACTCTTTTGGGAGACACATGTTAGATCCTGTATAACGACTGGTTTTCATGTATTGATTATCTATATTATATTATATGTTTTGGTGGATTTTCTCCTTACGTGTGGTTTTCGTCTCCGTAGCTTTCGTTTTCGATCGTTTCGTCGTGATTTTCTAGCTTCTTCCTTAGATCGTTGAGTTTTGGAGTAAGTCACTCGTGACGAGCTTCAAATCGCTCATATTTTAGAGTTAGAGTGATCCTAGAAGCCGTAGGAATCTTCCTAGAACTTCGTGCTTCAATTCGGCACTTTTGGTGCACTTTAGTTGGTTCAAGAAGGGGGACCAACCGACTAGATTGAGATCTAGTCGGTCAGGACCTCTACTGGAACCGACTAGTTTATTGAATCAAATGTACATGAGTTACTGTTTACTCTTAGTCGGTCTAAGAACAACCACCGACCGACTAGATGTGAAACTAGTCGGTCAGAACTTGCTCTCAGACCGACTAGTTCCTTCAATCAATTTTACCTAAGTTACTGTTTATCGTTAGTCGGTCTAAGAACAACCACCGACCGACTAGGTTGTAAACTAGTCGGTCAGCCATTGTTCTTTAACCGACTAATTCATTGACCATTTTTCGACCTGAGTTACTGTTTGGTTTTAGTCGGTCACAGTTGGTCGACCAACCGACTAGTTGTTGAACTAGTCGGTCAAAAACCCTTCTTTGACCGACTAACTGTTGTCGTAAACCTAGGCTTTGCCCAGCCGTCGACTTGTAATGCCCTACAAGCTACTGCACAAGTACTAGAGGGGGGGGGTGAATAGTACTTTAAAAATAATAAGGAGTATAATTCCTAATTATAGTGCAAACAACTACCAAATCAATTTGCGGAAGCTTAAATTGAAGACAACAACAAAATTAACAATGCTAACACAAGATATTACTGGGTTCGGATCCACCCAAGTCTCCCCGACTTGTTCCCGGTGATCCTACGTCCCAACCACCCAGATCCCCTCCGGATACTTGAGTTAGAAACCCTAACTCAAGATTTCCACTATGAAATACTTGTGAAAATCCTCCACAATTCAAATCATACAAAATGTAATTTGTGACTCCCACAACCCGGGATCACAACCACACTCTCACAACCGAGAGTGAAACTTACAATATGAAATTGAAATGAAATAAGAAAACTTCTTACCAACAAAATACCTATGCCTTGAGTATTGCTTACGAATTAGGGCAAGGATGATTTTGGGGAAGAAGAAGTGGCACCAAACCCTATCTCCAAGATGTAGATCAGCGATGGAGAGCTATGGGGAAGTTGGTGACCTAGAATCAAGCACTTGGCTTGGAAGGCTTCACACTCAATGAATCTCTCTTCGGAAGTAAGAGTGAGGAGATATTATTGAATGGAAAGAAAGAGCTTTGAAAGAGCTTGGAATGATTTCTCTTTATCTCTAAACTTGCAATAATATCATCATTGGCAGCAATGAATGCAGCCCATCAAGTATATATAGGTTAGAGGAGAGAGAGAAAGAAATTCGAGTCATTAAATGCTCCAACGGCTCTTTTCTGAACCCAACTAGTCGGTCAAAGAACAACCACCGACCGACTAGTTCATCAACTAGTCGGTCGGTCAATTAACGTAAACCGACTAATGAGTGAACAGAGAAAAGATCAAAGCACAGACATAAGGAACTAGTCGGTCCAAGAAGAGTAGCTGACCGACTAGTTTCACAACTAGTCGGTCGGTTACTCAACTGAGACCGACTAACAGATAAAACTGAAGTCTGAGCTAAAATAGACTTAGTCGGTCCAAGACCAAATGTTGACCGACTAATTCACCAACTAGTCGGTCGCCAAATGAGCATAGACCGACTAACGATAAACAGTAAGTTAGGTGAAAAATTGGCATGTACAGTAAAACTAAACTAGTCGGTCCAAGAAGGAAAGTTGACCGACTAGTTCATCAACTAGTCGGTCGATCGATGAACACAGACCGACTAATGATAAACAGTAGCTTAGGCTCAAAAGTGCATGTACATGGAAAGCTCAACTAGTCGGTCACAGAAGCATCACTGACCGACTAGTTCACAAACTAGTCGGTCGGTGAGTCAACTTAGACCGACTAACTGTAAACAGTAAAGAGCTTGGAAATGACTGAGAAGAACTAGTCGGTCCAAGAAGCTTTGCCGACGGAATAGATCACCATCTAGTCGGTCAGTTCTTCTTCTTGAACCAACTAACATGCACAAGAAGTCGCGAATCGAAGCGCGAAGCTTCGGGAAGGATTGTATGGACTTCTACTAAGATCCTAGAGCTAAGATATGAGCGTTATGAAGATTTAAATCGTAAGACCTACTCAAGGCTTAACATTCTACGAGAGAAGCTTAAAGACTATAAATTAAACTTGACGATACCGTCTTCAATAGCTTCAATCGAATCTTCGTGACTTCTAAATTGGTCCATAAGCTTCAACGAAGCTTTAGGCATACGATCAAGTGCTTTGAGAAGTCTTGAGACGTCGTAATTGATATTCATATGAATTTGGCGATGAACTCCATAACTGCGCTCACAAAGTGTTAGTTCACGTTATATTTATGTTTGTTCATCATCCAAAACCAAATCCGGGGAGTCCAATATCCAACATTCTCCCCCTTTTTGGTGATGACAAACCAACATAAATAATAATCAAAAATAATAATTCAAATGAAATTTACTTACTCCCCCTCCATTGATGACACGTTAATTCCAATTTAAACAAAAATAATACGCATCAAGCAGACGAGTGAAGTATATAAAATGAGAATCGATTATTGAATTATCGAATACCAAACGTAGGTTATTGAAATATCGGATTTGAAAATCCATTTATATATCTTAACTCCCCCTGAATCTAACATATCAAGTTAGATTCTTGGAATAATGCTTTAAATTTTCATTTAGCACATCGTTATTATTATATCTCTCCCCCTTTGGCATAAGCAAAAAGAGCGGGAGGATAACAACGACAACAACAATGGCCTCAAATAATAAAGCACGGGAGTCGTAGAATACGACGACGGTTCAAGTGACACCAAAAGACATACGAATAAAATCAAGGCGTGTCAATGAAACCATAGTCGAAAATCGTAAAACGAAATCATCAAAACTCAAATCATTTTTACGGATTGAGTTATGGAATATACTCTCCAATATCAACATTCTTGGTTAATTTAGTGCATGGAAAACAATTCTATGTTTCCATAGAAGAAATTTCTATTAAACCAAGTTAATATCGTCGTGCGACGAAATCAAACATCAGAGACATAAAAAAAATTATAAATTTTGCACAAAAGTATGAAATGTCAATAGCGATGTATATATATAAAAGATATGAACCAGAGTACATCAAATATAAACATCACTGACATACAAAACATCGATCCACCGATCGGGGCACAAAAATACATCAACATATCACAGATATCAGAGTGTCAAAATACATCAAGATACATCATCAAAAGTATCAAAATACATCAACATACATCAAAATGACCCAAAACCCCACTCTGTCCTAACCAAACTCTCTCACATTAGATGTATCATCTAAAGAGCATCTGAGAGTCCTCGAGGAAGCTCAAGAGGAAGCGGCAGGATCTGCAGCAGCAGCAGGCTCTGCAGGAGAAGTGGTGGAAACTGGATCAGCAGTAGGGGTGGAAATTCGAGCCGGCCCGGTCTTATCAGGCCGTGCCGACCCGGTCCGTTTTTCTTGAAGGACTGGGCCGGCCCGGCCCGATAAGACTTCGGGCCATTTCGGGGAGGCCCGGGCACGGTCCGATAAAAATTCGGGCCGCCCGGCCCGGTCCGATAGGGTTGAATGAATTATGTATCGTGACAATGTTTTATCATATTTTTAAACACAAACTTGTTTCATATGATTAAAGATGCATCGAAATGGAGCACGAAAGAAGAGGATTAAGTGGGTTGCATTAGGTGATGTGTCCTACAATGTTTTCATTTATTTGGCAAGATGAAGTAACATGTTTGGTGGTTCTTTGTCTCTTCTCGAAAACTGAGATCGACCCCCCAAGATCCGAAGACATCAAAGTTGGCGCTGGCGGGAAGTTGTTAAAATTTATGATATTTGGTCCTTGATCTGATAAGATTCAAAACATTGGACTCAACACCATAAATGAATGCACATTACTGAAATCCGCTTTAGATCGGTGTGTGGTCAAATTGAAGTGGGGCGATCAAATGCTTCTCGTGTCGTGCTGTGCCGCCCATGGGCTGAAAAGCTTGGCCCGGGTCCGGCCCGAAAATGAACCGGGCCGGACCGGCCCGGTCCACTAAGGATTTCGGGCCAAAATTGTTGGCCCAAGCACGGTCTTATCGTGCCGGGCCCGTGCCGGGCTATCGTGCCGGGCTGAAAATTGCCACCTCTAATCAGCAGGGACATCCGGAATGTCAGCAGGAGCGACGGAAGAAGTGGCAATCTCTGGAGCAGCAACAGTAGTGGCCTCGGGAGCACCAGTCGGAGTATCCACCGCAGGAGCGGTGGCAACAGGTGTGCTCTCGGGGGCACCAGCAGACGAACCAGCAACAGCAGCACCAGAAGAGGTAGCACCAGCAGCAGGACCAGAAGTGCCCTCGGGGGCACGAGTGGAAGCACGACAAAGCTCCTCAATGTCCTCCTCAGCCAACTCATCCATCTCCTCATCCTCAGAAACAGAAGGAGGAAGCTGAACACCCATCAGACTAGCCATACGGCAAACTACCTCCTCGGTACGAGCCAAGCGAGACTCGTGACGACGAAGTAACCGTACAACATCATCAAGGGTGGCAGAGGGAGCAGCAGAGGCAGACGCAGAGGCAGACGCTAAAGGTGTCGTCCTCTGAACGTGACGGAGCGCCGCAAGAGATTTCTTGACGGCCGTCGCGTTCAGGGGAGGACCAAGTGGACGCTCATCGTCACGAGGCAAGGGGACTCAGAAGTGACGGAAAACAAGGGTCAAAAAGCATGGAAATGGGATATGAGCCGATTTAGAGGACTTGCGAATACACTCGAAAGAATCAATCTTATCGAGTATAATGCAAGCCCAATTAATCGAGCTCCCCATGAAGATAGCATAGATCAGCTTCAGAAAAGGCTGGGATGGTAGAGATGAGGAGCCGTACTTGGGAAGCAAGCATGACTTCAGAATCAGATTGAGGACCCATGCATTTGGCTTGAAGGATTTTAAAGGCACGCCAATCATGGCGAGAGGAATCTGATGGAAAATCTCAGAGAGGACAGTCTGATCAAGGGAAGATATATCATCTACAGAAATATCTGAGGGGAGGAGGCCAGACAAGGAGATACCCAAGATATCTCCTAAGATTTCTGCTGTGAGGACTATAGGAGTCCCCAAAACAGTCGTCTCAACAGAGTGGGTCTCATCGTACTGACCCCGGATCCTATTGGCGTAGAATAGCTTCACTAATCGAGGGTACGGGTGAGGGTTCGCCTTCGGGTCATATCGAAGGTAATCGAGAAGACCCGAGGACGAAAGAAGATCATCTAACCCTATGAAGTCACTGAACTGGACGAAATGCTCCAGAAGCAGCGGGCAATGTTCGATACGGTTGTAAGCCACGAGACACATAGGGTCGTCGCGACACAACGAGATATCGACACCGCCAACCGGCATCGGAGCCTTTCCCTTAGGCTTGCGGGTAGACGTACGAGGGTGGGAGCTAGACTCGGGATGGGTAGGAGGAGTGGGTTCCCTATGAGTCTCAGGCTCGGGGATATACTCGGTGTCGGAATCCGAAGCACCGGGAGGAGTGGGAGCACGGAAAATCTCAGGCTTGGGCTTGGGCTGAGATTTGGTTCGGGGTTTCGCAGTCGCCGTCCTCTTACGCTTAAGAGGAGGCGAAGACGAAGAGGGTTGGGTGGTCTTAGCACGGCGTTTCGGAGGGGTTCGCCTAGGTTGATCGGGGTCCGTAGGGGTATGGTCTACGGTCATCGGCGAGGGGCTAGAGGGAGCGATCGGGATACGTGTACGAGCCATAATCGAGGCACGACACGACGCAAGAAAGATCAAATCTAAGAACCCTAGCCGAAATGAGGAAGCCCTAACCGAAACCCTAGAAGCTGAAACCCTAGAGAAAAACCTATCCCTAAGCTGAAAAAGAGCCCTAGACAGTAGAGGGAGGGAGAGGGGTTACCATAGGTGGAAGATCGACGGTCAGCGACGGCGGAGATGGTCGGGAAATGGCCGGAAGTCGAAGGGTCACGAGGGATGTTCGGGGTTTTCGAGCTGGAGAATTAAAAAACAATCGACTAGAATGAAAACGAACAGACTAAAATGAACTTAAGTCGGTCGAGAGCTCAAAAGACCAAACAGTCACTGTCACAACTAGTCGGTCACAGTTCAAGCACTGACCGACTAGATCACGATCTAGTCGGTCGGTCAATGAGCTTGAACCGACTAGTTGCAAACAGTAACTGAACCCAAGTTAACTGAAAAGAATTAGTCGGTCTGTGTTCATTTACTGACCGACTAGATCTCAATCTAGTCGGTCGGTCACTGAACATGAACCGACTAAAGAGTTAAGCTGGAGAGGAAACTCAAAAAGCTTGAGTTAGTCGGTCTAAGTTCTTCTACTAACCGACTAGATACGAATCTAGTCGGTTGGTGGTTGAACTGAAGCCGACTAAATGAGTCCAAAAGTTGATAATCAAGTTCTCTCCTAAAAACACTTGGACGATACATCGCAATCCTCTCAAAAATCATCTAAACTACCCCATTAAACGTCGAAATCTCAAATACGACATTCAAAACATGAATTCGAGCAAAAATTCAAAATATCACATAAAATCCCGAAAAATCCAATAAGTCTAGCATGAACGAAATATTTCGAAATATAATAGCCTGCAAGATTATTGAATGAAACATGAATCCTATATCTCGGATTCACCCATAATCCCCAATTCTCGACGCAACCGCACAAAGGAGTCCTCCTTTAAGGGTTTCGTGAAAATATCGGCGATTTGCTTTTGGGTTTCAACGTACACTAAAATGATGTCCTTTTTAGCAACATGATCATCTAAAAAGTGGTGTCGGACATCTATGTGTTTCGAACGGGAATGGTGTACCGGGTTCTTGGAGAGACATATTGCACATTGGTTGTCCACCATGATAGGGCAAGTATCACAGTTTATCCCAAAGTCTTTAAGTGTGTGTCTCATCCAAAGAACTTGAGCACACGCGGCACCGGCGGCAATATATTCCTCCTCGGTGGTTGAAAGTGATACGGAATTTTGCTTCTTGGAAAACCAAGAGACAATGGAATTTCCTATAAAATGGCAAGTGCCACTAGTACTTTTCCTGTCGGATTTGCATCCCGCATAATCGGCATCACTATATGAGATTAACTCATACGTGCTAGATTTTGGATAAAGTAATCCAAAATCAAGTGTATAACTTTGATAACGGAAAATACGTTTTACCGCTACTAAGTGAGACTCCTTAGGTTGAGACTAATAACGAGCACATACGCATACGACAAACATAATATCGGGCCTACTTGCGGTAAGATAAAGTAAACTACCTATCATACCTCGATATAGACGAATGTCTACATCCTTACCGCCCGTATCCTTATCAAGATGCGTAGTCGTGCTCATTGGAGTCTTTTTCCCGGAGGCACTCTCCATTCCAAATCGCTTTAGCAACTCCACCGTATACTTCGTTTGGTGGATGAAGATTGCATCGTCCATTTGGCGAATTTGGAGACCTAAGAAATATTTGAGCTCACCCATGTGGCTCATCTCAAATTGTTCCTTCATAACATTAGAAAACTCTTCGCAAAGAGCAAAGTTAGTAGCACCGAAAATGATATCATCAACATATATTTGAACTAAAATTATATCATTATTCGAATGCTTAACAAAAAGTGTAGAATCGGCTTCTCCCATTTTAAAATTCAAATCCAAAAGAAAATTCTTTAGGCGATCATACCAAGCTCGAGGAGCTTGTCTCAAACCGTAAAGTGCTTTCTTAAGTTTAAAAACATGATTTGGAAATTTTTCATTTATGAAGCCCGGAGGTTGAGAAACGTAAATTTCCTCAACAACATCTCCGTTTAAAAATGCACTTTTAACATCCATTTGAAATAATTTAAAATCCTTATGGCATGCAAAAGACAATAATAATCTAATTGATTCTAATCTAGCTACCGGAGCGAAGGATTCTTCGAAATCAATACCTTCCTCTTGACGGTAGCCTTGAGCAACTAACCGAGCTTTGTTCCGGACGACGACTTGGTTTTCGTCGGTTTTGTTCTTGAAGATCCACTTTGTCCCTATGACGGTGTGGTTCTTCGATGGCAATGGAACAAGATCCCAAACTTCATTCCTCTCGAATTGAATGAGTTCCTCCTCCATGGCTAAGATCCAAGCGCTATCTTCGCATGCTTCATTAACATTCTTTGGCTCTATCGAGGAGGCAAAGGCACAATGAGCGAAGTAGTTCACTTGCGATCTCGTCTTGACACTATCATAGATATTGCCAATGACTTGCTCATGAGGATGGTCACGAACGGTATGAAGCCGTTTGGGAATACCTTGGTCACTAGAAACATTCTCAACAACTTCATTAGATGGGTTAGTCTCAATAGAATCAATAGAATCATTAGACTTAGAATTATCAAACGAATCACATAAAACATCCATAGAATCATCATCATTTGAAATTCTAGTTGGAACAAATCCTTTATTAAATGACACATGAAGCGACTCCTCGATCGTTGAGGTTCGTTTGTTGAATATCCGGTAGGCTTTGCTACGCGAAGAATATCCAATAAAAATCCCCTCATCGGATCTTGGATCGAATTTGTCCAAACTACCATATGTGTTCTTAATAAAACATTTCGAACCAAAAACACGAAAATGTTTAACTTGAGACAACCTACCAAACAACAATTCATAACAAGTTTGTTTAGTGCCGGGCCTCAAAAGTATTCTATTAAACATATAGCAAGCGGTGTGTACCGCTTCCGACCAAAATTGATGGCCAAGTTGGCTATCATCAAGCATAGTGCGAGCACACTCCACTAGCGTCCTATTCTTTCTCTCAACAACACCATTTTGAGGAGGTGCGCGAGGGAAAGAGAAGGTGTGTGTAATACCAACTTCATCACAAAATGTCTCAAAAGACTCATTCTCAAATTCACCTCCATGATCACTACGAATAGTGACAATGGTGGTTCCTAAGAGATTTTGTACTTTCTTAACAAAAATTGTGAAGTTTTCAAAAGCTTCATTTTTATTACATAATGAAAACACACATGTAAATCTCGAATAATCATCTACGATGACAAGTCCATATCTTGCATTTCCTAAGGAAGCAACTCTAGTTGGCCCAAATAAGTCTAGATGTAATAGCTCTAGTGGCCGTTTAGTAGAAATGCTTTTCTTAGGTTTAAATGAAGATTTAGGAAGCTTGCCACGTTGACAACAATCACAAAAACTTTTCTTTTCAAAAACGAGCTTCGGAAAACCTTTAACGAGATTTAGGAAGATTTCCACTATGAAATACTTGTGAAAATCCTCCACAAGTCAAATCATACAAAATGTAATTTGTGACTCCCACAACCCGGGATCACAACCACACTCTCACAACCGAGAGTGAAACTTACAATATGAAATTGAAATGAAATAAGAAAACTTCTTACCAACAAAATACATATGCCTTGAGTATTGCTTACGAATTAGGGCAAGGATGATTTTGGGGAAGAAGAAGTGGCACCAAACCCTATCTCCAAGATGTAGATCAGCGATGGAGAGCTATGGGGAAGTTGGTGACCTAGAATCAAGCACTTGGCTTGGAAGGCTTCACACTCAATGAATCTCTCTTTGGAAGTAAGAGTGAGGAGAGATTATTGAATGGAAAGAAAGAGCTTTGAATGAGCTTGGAATGATTTCTCTTGATCTCTAAACTTGCAATAATATCAGCCTTGGCAGCAATGAATGCAGCACATCAAGTATATATAGATTAGAGGAGAGAGAGAAAGAAATTCGAGTCATTAAATGCTCCAACGGCTCTTTTCTGAACCCAACTAGTCGGTCAAAGAACAACCACCGACCGACTAGTTCATCAACTAGTCGGTCGGTCAATTAACGTAAACCGACTAATGAGTGAACAGAGAAAAGATCAAAGCATAGACATAAGGAACTAGTCGGTCCAAGAAGAGTAGCTAACCGACTAGTTTCACAACTAGTCGGTCGGTTACTCAACTGAGACCGACTAACAAATAAAACTGAAGTCTGAGCTAAAATAGACTTAGTCGGTCTAAGAACAAATGTTGACCGACTAATTCACCAACTAGTCGGTCGCCAAATGAGCATAGACCGACTAACGATAAACAGTAAGTTAGGTGAAAAATTGGCATGTACAGTAAAACTAAACTAGTCGGTCCAAGAAGGAAAGTTGACCGACTAGTTCATCAACTAGTCGGTCGATCGATGAACACAGACCGACTAATGATAAACAGTAGTTTAGGCTCAAAAGTGCATGTACATGGAAAGCTCAACTAGTCGGTCACAGAAGCATCACTGACCGACTAGTTCACAAACTAGTCGGTCGGTGAGTCAACTTAGACCGACTAACTGTAAACAGTAAAGAGCTTGGAAATGACTGAGAAGAACTAGTCGGTCCAAGAAGCTTTGCCGACCAACTAGATCACCATCTAGTCGGTCAGTTCTTCTTCTTGAACCAACTAACATGCACAAGAAGTCGCGAATCGAAGCGCGAAGCTTCGGGAAGGATTGTATGGACTTCTACTAAGATCCTAGAGCTAAGATATGAGCGTTATGAAGATTTAAATCGTAAGACCCACTCAAGGCTTAACATTCTACGAGAGAAGCTTAAAGACTATAAATTAAACTTGACGATACCGTCTTCAATAGCTTCAATCGAATCTTCGTGACTTCTAAATTGGTCCATAAGCTTCAACGAAGCTTTAGGCATACGATCAAGTGCTTTGAGAAGTCTTGAGACGTCGTAATTGATATTCATATGAATTTGGCGACGAACTCCATAACTGCGCTCACAAAGTGTTAGTTCACGTTATATTTATGTTTGTTAATCATCCAAAACCAAATCCAGGGAGTCCAATATCCAACAGTTATAGTATGCATGGCATGGCAGTTATGGTATAAGTGCACAAGCAAGACATGGTGAAACAATAAGTACAAGAGAACAATTTATCAGTGTATGTCAAGAGTAGCCAAGCTACTAACAATCTCAATCTTTTCACTAGTCACGTTTCAAGTTGTTTGTAGATGTTTACGCCTTACAGCTGAACGGTTTGACATTCACACTGATTGGCCGCTTAACACTACCCCAGAACCCAGAGTTTACGCCTTACAACTGCAGTTACTGATTGGGCAGACTCCCAGTTGAATGGCCGCTTAACTCTTACCCCAAAAACCCACATGTAAACGAGCCAGGGTCCCTGTACACGAGCTCAGTAAATGAGCCAGGGTTGCCCCGCATAAGAGCTCGTTTCCTGGATCACAACCAGGAGCGTATTTCATTTGGCATAGGGGTGCACCTAGCCTCAATCATTTCACAAGGTGTAGCGGAGCTACGCAATCACGTGAACACTTAAAGAATGCAATGACATGACAATTAATTTGCGTACCGTTAATGGAAATTAAACATGGTAGTTGTGCAACATGATGAATGTCGGATCTAGCTTCGTTGTCAAGCTAGTTACTAAAATTGCGCATAGGCGAGTATCATTTTGTCGCCTAGTCTCTTTTACGCCTACAACAAGCAAATGGCCTAAGACATGGCCCAAAACCCTAAGTGGCAAGTTTCACTTACCTAGCACCGAGGATGACGATCACGAAGGTTCGTCTCACGGACGCTAATCTACGGGGAAGTCGCTGTTATGGAGAAACAATCATCAAAACAACATTCATTTCATTAGGGTTTCACAAAAACACAAATGGGTTATGAGGATATTAAGAGATCGAGTTATTACCGTATAGGAGAGGAAGAATGATGCCGAGCAAGCATGGCAACGAAAGAAACGCTCCGGGGAACCTAGGGTTCAGATCTGGAATGGATGGGGAAAATCTGAAGAAATGGGGTTTTGGGTATTTTGGGGGGTTTCCGGTGACCTAGAGGTGGTGGCCGGCCAAAATGGAGAGGGGGAGAGACTCTTGATGAAGGAGGAGGGCTAGGATTAGATGGAGGATGATTTGGGAAAGAAGGAGGCTCAGGAGAAATGAAATAAGAAAAGAAAACATTTGAGGGGGTTTAAATAGGCACAGCCGACGGCTGCCCAAAAATTAGGGTTTCTGGGGTCATTAGTCAGTCAAAGAAGAGTGGCTGACCGACTAGTTTAGCAACTAGTCGGTCGGTCGATTAACTGTGACCGACTAACACCAAACAGCAAAAGTAGGGAAAAATCTGGGTAATGAATTAGTCGGTCTGTGAAGGCCCGTCGACCAACTAGTTTGCAACCTAGTCGGTCGGTGAGTGTTCATGGACCGACTAACGATAAACAGTAACTTAGGTGAAATCTACTGACAGAAACTAGTCGATCTGAGAGCAAGTTCTGACCGACTAGTTGCGCATCTAGTCGGTTGGTGGTTGTTCTTAGACCGACTAAAGTAAACAGTAACTCCTGAATAAATTAACAAAGCCAACTAGTCGGTCCATGAAGGTTTGCCGACCGACTAAATCGTCATCTAGTCGGTCGGTTCCCCTTCTTACACCGGCTAACGTGCACAGAAAGTTCCGAAATGGAGCGCGAAGCTCTGGGATCGATTCCTAAGACTCCTAGGCTTGATCTAACAATAAGATATGACCGATATGAAGCCCGTCACAAATGACTTACTCCAAAATCGACGATTCTAAAGAAGAAGCTAGAAAATCACGACGAAACGATCGAAAGTGAAAGCTACGGAGACGAAAACCACTCATGAGGAGAAAATCCACCAAAACATATAATATAATATAATAAATCTAGATACATGAAAACCAGTCGTTACAAATACTCTGTTTATGTTTGTCTTTGTTGGCCTTGTTCTGGGCCTTTAAACTCTTTCTTTTAGCCTGGATGTTGAACTTAATTTTATTGTTGGACAATGCTGAGATTTGAGATTTTATTTCTGTCTCTCTTGTGTTATTATCTTTGTTCTGTTCATGGTTACATGGACCTGCACTTGTTTTACTGACGCTTATCAGGCGTGTGGCTTCACAGCTCCACGTCTGTGCGGACCTTCTCACGTCTCGCCTCCATTTTAGGGAAGCGGGGCGTGACAGGTTTTGTTGGTGGCCCATGTAGGTCCTTTTCTATAACTGCGAATATCGAAATAACGATAATAATATTAGAATGTCCAATAAACTAAGTTCGACGTCCGAGTCATAAGCTATGAGTCTAATCTGTTTCGTTTTCTGTGTCATTAGATGGCAGGAAGGCGATTTACCCGTGGTGGTGGTGGTGCACCCCCTCATGACGAGGAGCCTGAGCGGGAGCCCACCAGTGGGGAGATGATGCAGATGATGCTTATGATGATGCAGGTGCAGCAGGGCGTGCTCCTGCAAGTCCAGAATGCTCCACTTGCTCGAGCTGCTCGGGTAATCCAGGATGCCCCTTGCTCCGAGCCGGGAGCGAAGCAATTTCGGGAGCTGGGTCCTGCTTATTTTGATGGGTCTGAGGGTTCTCTAGCTGCCGATGAGTGGATTCGGAACATTGAGGATAATTTGAAGATGGCGAAGATCAGCCCGGTTGGATGGGTTGATTTGGTGAAGAGGCAGCTCAAGGATAATGCTCGGAACTGGTGGGATGCGGAAGAGAAGATGTTGGTGGAGCCGATAGCTTGGGCTACCTTTAAGTCCAGGTTTGATGAGAAGTTCTTTCCGAAGGCTGCTAGGAAGGAGATGCTGCAGCGCTTTATTGAGCTGAAGCAAGGGAGCTTGACGGTGGACCAGTACCACCAAGAGTTCACTAGGCTGAGTCGGTTCGCACCGAAGATGGTGCAGGATGCTGATGAGAGGGCTCAGAGGTTCCTGCAGGGACTTGCTTTGGAGCTTCAGAGTTTTGTGTCTTCCTCTGATCTGGACTCTTATCAGAAGGTTCTGGTCGCTGCAAGGAGGCAGGAGCTGAACCTAAGCCAGAGGAGAGGACATGTTTCTGGAGCTGGGAAGAGGCCTATGGAGCAGGCCAGGGCGATGGTTAGGCCTGGTTTCAAGCCTAATCATCCGGTGCAGTTCAAGAGGCCAGGAGGGCCTAATCAGAAGACTTGCCATTTCTGCGGCAAGCCTGGCCACATCAAGGATCAGTGTAGAAAATTTCTGGGCCAGTATTTGGTTTGTGGTGATGCTTCTCATGTCGCGAAGGATTGTCGGCATGCGAATCAGTTGCGGAGAGCACCTGTTGCAGCACAGCCGTTGCAGTAGAGAGCGCCTGTTCCTGCTGGACGTGGAGCAGCTCTTGTCCCACAGAGGCAGGCTTTTCAGCAGGCTTTTCAGCAGGCTTTTCCGCCGAGGAGGCATGCATTTCTGATGACCGCTGTGGAGAGCGAGGCTGTGGATGAGGTTATTGCATGTAATCCTCAATCTAGCTGTTCCTTCTTAGCTAGTTTTGATTGTTAGATTATGTTGTTTGCTTGAACATGATTGTTTGCTAGACTAGGTCTTGACTGTTAAATTGCTTGTTAGGTGTGGTTTTGGTTTGCACATTTCCTGCACGAGTCCTCTTTGACTCTGGTGTATCGACGTGCATTATTTCTCGGAGCTTTGTGGAGAAGCATTCCTTGGCGACGTCCCCTCTTTCCAAGAGTTGGAATATCGTCACAGGAAATGGCGTGGTCTCGGTGCATCGTGGTTGCAATTCTTGCTCGTTGGTGGTTTGTGGACATGAGCTTTACGCTGATTTCATTGTCCACGACATCATCAACTATGATGTGGTCCTTGGGATGGATTGGCTTGCGAGCTTCTATGCTACGATCGACTGTCGAAGGAAGAAGGATGGTTCGTGTCGCATGTGCATGGACTATCGGGAGTTGAATGCGGTGACCATCAAGAATAAATACCTGTTGCCTCGCATCGATGATATTTTTGATCAGCTTAGAGGTTCGAGGGTGTTTTCGAAGTTGGATCTGAGGAGTGGTTATCATCAGCTGAAGGTGAAGAAGGAAGATGTTCCGAAGACAGCGTTCAGGATGAAGTATGGACACTACGAGTTTGTGGTTATGCCTTTCGGTGTAACCAACGCACCCGCAGTTTTCATGAATCTGATGAATCTGATCTTCTACGACTTTTTAGATAAGTTTGTCGTTATCTTTATTGACAACATTCTGATCTATTCGAAGTCAGAGGAAGAGCATGCCTCGCACTTGATGACGGTGTTGGAGATTTTGAGGAAGCATCGGTTGTATGCTAAGTTTTCGAAGTGCGAGTTTTGGCTGGACAGAGTTGCTTTTCTCGGGCATGTGGTGACTGGAGATGGTATTTCAGTGGATTCCGAGAAGATCAGGGCCATCAGAGAGTGGCCTGTTCCGCAGTCAGCGTCTGAGATTCGGAGTTTCCTTGGACTTGCTGGTTACTATCGGCGCTTCATTAAGGACTTTTCCCGTATTGCTGAGCCGATGACCAGATTGACGTGGAAGGATGTATCTTTTGTTTGGTCGGGTGATTGTGAGAATGCCTTTGGTGTTCTGAGGGAGAGATTGACGACTGCCCCTATTCTTGTTGTGCCTGATCGCAGCGGTGGATTTGAGATCTTTTGCGATGCTTCTGGCAAGTGTCTCGGTTGTGTGTTGCATCAGCACGGGCATGTTGTGGCGTATGCTTTGCGTCAGCTCAAGACTTATGAGAAGAATTACCCGATGCATGATTTGGAGTTGGCTGTTGTCGTGTTTGCGCTCAAGATTTGGAGGCACTTCCTGCTGAGTGAGAAAGTGAAGATATTCACCGATCACAAAAGCTTGAAGTATATTTTTACTCAGAAGGAGCTCAACATGCAACAGCGTCGATGGTTGGAGCTCATGGCGGATTATGAGATTGATTTGCAGTATCACCCTGGCAAGGTGAATGTGGTTCCTGATGCGCTGAGTAGGCTTCCAGCGGTGATGATGTTGACTTCGCAGTGGAGATTGCAGCAGGATTTTTGCGAGTCTGGTGTGGAGATTGTTCTTCCTGGAGAGGCCTCTTCGTTGATGACTATGCAGATTCAGTCGTCGATTGTGGATCGGATCAAGGCTGGCCAGGCTGGAGATCCGAAGCTGGTGAAGATTCGGGAGCAGGTAGAAGCCAGTCTGCGGACTGACTTTTTGATTCATGAGGATGGCTCGCTGAGGTTTGGGGCCAGGTTGTGTGTGCCGGCCGGGGATATTAGAGAGGAGTTGATGGTGGAGGCACACAGTTCGCCGTATTTTGTGCATCCTGATGGGACCAAGATGTACAAGGATCTTCGTCTGAACTATTGGTGGTATGGTATGAAGAGGAGTGTGGCTCGGAGTGTAGCCAAGTGTTTGGTTTGCCAGCAAGTGAAGGCGGAGCATCAGCGTACGGCAGGGTTGCTACAACCGCTTCCGATTCTGGAGTGGAAATGGCAACACATCACTATGGATTTCGTGACTGAACTACCTCGGAGTCCGAAGCAGAATGACGTGATTTGGGTGATCGTAGAGCGATTGACCAAATCCGCACACTTTATTCCGTTCAGAGTAGGACAGTCCACTGAGGCGCTGGCGAGGAGATACATGGAGGTAAATTCTTTTACTCTCCGTTTTTATTTCCTTTTTCCTAGTTTAGATAGTGATGTGACGTGAATCGTGCAGGAGATCGTACGACTTCACGGAGTCCCCGTGAGTATCGTGTCGGACAGAGACACGAGGTTCACATCTCAGTTCTGGCAGAGTTTGTAGAAGAGTTTGGGTACGCATCTGAGTTTCAGCACGGCGTACCATCCGCAGACAGATGGCCAGTCCGAGAGGATGATTCAGATCTTGGAGGACATGCTGAGGGCGTGCATGTTAGATTTCAAGGGTTCGTGGGAGGACCATCTGCATCTGGTAGAGTTTTCCTACAACAACAACTTCCAGGCGAGCATCGGCATGGCGCCTTATGCCGCGCTGTATGGGATGAAATGTTGATCGCCATTGAGTTGGGATGACATTGGTGATTGGGAGCTGTTGGGACCTGAGATGATTGTGGAGGCTGTGGATGTTGTCAGGAACATTCGGGAGAGGTTGAGAATTGCTCAGGACCGTTTTAAGCATTGGGCGGATGCTAAACGCCGTCCTTTGGAGTTTCAGCCAGGCGATCATGTGTTCTTGAAGATTTCCCCGAATCGTGGTGTGATTCGCTTTGGGAAGCGAGGGAAGTTGAGCCCGCGATACATTGGACCGTTTGACATTCTGGAGAAAGTTGACGAGGTAGCCTACCGCTTGGCCTTGCCGCCGTCCTTGGAAGGAGTTCACAATGTTTTACATGTGTCGCAGCTTCGTCGATACATTAGCGATCCATCTCATGTTGTGGATTTCTCAGAGATTACCGTTCGCCCTGATATGATGTATGACCAGCAGCTAGTGCATATTCTGGACAGGCATCAGAAATCACTCCGGAACAAGGTTGTCAATCTTGTGAGGGTGATGTGGCGACACGGCTCGCCAGGAGAGTCTACTTGGGAGAATGAGGATGAGATGCGAGAGCGTTACCCACTTTTGTTCCCGGACACGTGAGTGTTTGGAAATTCAGAGGACGGAATTTTTCTTAAGTTGGGGAGGATGTAACGACTGGTTTTCATATATTTGGATTATCTATATTATATTATATGTTTTGGTGGATTTTCTCCTTACGTGTGGTTTTCGTCTCCGTAGCTTTCGTTTTCGATCGTTTCATCGCGATTTTCTAGCTTCTTCCTTAGATCGTTGAGTTTTGGAGTAAGTCACTCCTGACGAGCTTCAAATCGCTCATATTTTAGAGTTAGAGTGATCCTAGAAGCCGTATGAATCTTCCTAGAACTTCGCGCTTCAATTCGGCACTTTTGGTGCACTTTAGTTGGTTCAAGAAGGGGGACCAACCGACTAGATTGAGATCTAGTCGGTCAGGAACTCTACTGGAACCGACTAGTTCATTGAATCAAATGTACATGAGTTACTGTTTACTCTTAGTCGGTCTAAGAACAATCACCGACCGACTAGATGTGAAACTAGTCGGTCAGAACTTGCTCTCAGACCGACTAGTTCCTTCAATCAATTTTACCTAAGTTACTGTTTATCGTTAGTCGGTCTAAGAACAACCACCGACCGACTAGGTAGCAAACTAGTCGGTCAGCCATTGTTCTTTAACCGACTAATTCATTGACCATTTTGTCGACCTGAGTTACTGTTTGGTTTTAGTCGGTCACAGTTGGTCGACCGACTGACTAGTTGTTGAACTAGTCGGTCAACAACCCTTCTTTGACCGACTAACTGCTGTCGTAAACCTAGGGTTTGCCCAGCCGCCGAATTTTCCTATTTAAACCCCCAAAAACCCCCAAAATCTCATTTTCACCAGATTTCTCCATCCATTCCAGATCTGAACCGTAGGTTCCCCGGATCGTTTCTTCCGTCGCCGTGCTTGCTCGGCATCGTTCTTCCGCTAACGATTCGGTAATAACTCGATCCTATAATATTCTCCCAACCCATTTGTGATTTTGTAAAACCCTAATAAAACTAGGTTGGATGTTGTTTTAATATTGTTTTGCCATGGCAGCGACCTCATCTCCGTAGTTAACATTTTCTGACGGCCTCGTTGATCGTCATCATTGGTGCTAGGCAAGTGAAACTTGCCACTTAGGGTTTTGGGCCATGTCTTAGGCCATTTGCTTGTTGTAGGCGTAAAAGAGACTAGAAGACGAAATGATACTCGCCTTGGCGCAATTTCAGGATCTAGCTTGACAACGAAGCTAGATCCGTCATTTATCATGTTGCATAACTACCATGTCATGTTTCATTTCAATTAACGGTATGCGAATTAATTGTCATGTCATTGCATTCTTTAAATGTTCCCGTGATTGCGTAGCTCCGCTACACCTAGTGAATTGATTGAGGCTAGGCACCTGCTTTTAGCAGGCACAACCCTACGCCAAGTTGTGAACCTGAAAACAAGCTCTTGTGCGGGGCAACCCTGGCTCATTTACTGAGCATCGTGTGCAGGGACCCTGGCTTGTTTACGTGTGGGAGGGGTAAGGGTTAAGTAGCCAATCACTGGGAGTCTGCCCGATCAACAACTTCAGTTGTAAGGCGTAAACTCTGGGTTTTGGGGTAGTGTTAAGCGGCCAATCAGTGTGAATGTTCAACAGTTCAGCTGTAAGGCGTAAACATCTACAAATAACTTGAAACGTGACTAGTGAAAATATTAAGATCGTTAGTAGCTTGGCTACTCCGGTCATGCCATGATAATTGTTCTCATGCACCTATTGTTACAACATGCCTTACTTGTACTCTCATACCATAATTGCCATGTCATGCATACTATAACTGCTAGGTTGTTAGTTTACCTTATTTTCAGTTTCCTTGCCCAAGTCTTTTAGACTTGCTGACATGTGCCCCTTTACTCTTTTGGGTGACACAAGTTAGATCCTGAGCCTGAGAGTGCTGCGGAGGACGTGGTGTTTGCTGACGCTGAGTCAGAACCCGCGTTCATCGAGGAGTTTGAGGACACCGGAGACTAGTCTTAGTGTCTTCGCTGAGCTTACCTTTTGTTAGACTGTTTTTGTTGTCGGTGCGTAGCACCAATACTCTGTTTATGTTTGTCTTTGTTGGCATTGTTCTGGGCCTTTAGACTCTTTCTTTTAGCCTGGTGGCTTTTCTGGATGTTGAACTTAATTTTAATGTTGGACAATGCTGAGATTTGAGATTTTATTTCTGCCTCTCTTGTGTTATTATCTTTGTTCTGTTCGTGGTTACAGTGACCTGCACTTGTTTTACTGACGCTTATCGGGCGTGTGGCTTCACTGCTCCACGTCTGTGCGGACCTTCTCACGTCTCGCCTCCATTTTAGGGAAGCGTGGCGTGACATCCTGAGCCCGAGGTTGCTGCTGAGGACGTGGTGTTCGTTGACGCTGAGTCAGAGCCCGCGTTCATCGAGGAGTTTGAGGACACAGGCGATCAGTCGTAGAGACTGTTTGTGTTGTTGTTTAGACTGCTTTAGTTGTCGGTGCGTAGCACCAGTACTTTGTGCCGTGTTGGCTTTTATTGGCCATGTCATGGGCCTAGACTCTTTCTTTTAGCCTGGTGGCTTTTCTGGGTGTTGAACTTAATTTTAATGTTTGGACCTTGCTGAGATTTGGGATTTTATTTCTGTATCTCATTGTGTTATTATCTTGTTCTGTTCGTGGTTACAGGGACCTGCAAATGATTTATTGACGCTTATCAGGCGTGTAGCTTCACAGCTCCACGTTTGAGCGGACCTTCTCACGTCTCGCCTCCATTTTAGGGAAGCGGGGCGTGACAAGATCCCTAATACTAAGTTTGTTAAATTATTGTTTGTTGTTTGGAACCTAGACATCAGGTGGAACACCAGGGAGCTGGACCTCACCCATAAGGCAGGTGGAAAGAATCTCCGGCTCTCTGCTATTAGGTTTTTCGTGAATAAACATATTATTGAAATAATCTCTAAAACGGGTTCGTCTAATTTTATCGGGTTCCCTGGCTAGGGTGATGCCTATATTATGTTACCCTAACATGATACGCCTTATTTATACTAATATTATTACCCTAACCTCATTTTACAATTAATAACATACTGAATTAACCAATACTTAACGATTAACATTTGGATTTATACTAACAATTAACCCACTAATTAACTTCTAATTAACATTATTAAACTAATTACAATGGCATCATAAGGGTACGGTTACATAGGAACTTTACCTACTATAACTTATATTATGAAACCTATCTAATATTTATCTTATGAATACATCCCATTCTTTATTACTCAAGCAAGGCTGTCATCTTAACTTATCTAATACTCTCCTACTCTATGTCCCTCTGTCTCCCTCATCTCTATTCATTTATTTACTAAGGCTAACACTTTGCCTACAACATCCCAATTAATCCCACTGTCTCTTCTTCCTACTGCCTCTTCACTTCTGTTCTTTATCTTTTTTTTTTGATTTCAAATTGCAGGCAACAAGACTATAAACGGGCTTGCACAAAAACAAAAGGGAAGAGAAGCTCACCTCGCGCGACGAAGGGGAAGGAGGGTGGACGGCGGCTGGGCGGCTCCGGCGACCGGCAGTGCTGGGCGGCGCGCGCGGGCTGACGGCGGCGCTGGCGGCTCCTCACGGCAGTCGGCGGCTACAGGTGGTCGGAGCTCCAGCACGCGCGTGGGTCGAGGGTGGAGGCCGGCCAAGGGAGAGGGAGGAGGAGGAAGGAAGAGGAAGTAGGAGAAGTTTGTATGGTTTTATTGAATCTGAAATTTCAATCTCAGATTTGGTTTGTGTGTTTTTGGTTTTTGATTTTGATTATGTAATCTTAGTTTGGATCTAAAATCCCTCTGTTTAAATTTCAGTTTGGTTTATTTGGGTGAATGGGTTTGGGGATGAAGAATTTGATTTGTGTTTATTGATTTGGGCTGATGGAGGTGGAGGATTCTGCAGATTGGTTTAGGAGTGGAGGATACGAACTTAAGAAGTTTAGCAGGGGGAACACCTTTTCCCATTGTCAAACCTCACATTAATGATTGAGATAGGTTGTAAATGCTGTCTTTAGACTAATTGGTTGTAGAGACGTGCTGCTTGCTTAAACATTTCAGAATGCCAACTTTGACAAACTGAGAGGGATTGATTTCAGAACGTGTATGTTTTCGTTTAGGTAGGGTTAAGGTAATCACGTAATTAAGTAAGTTTTAGATGTAATTAATAAAGTAATTAGTGAAAGTAATTAAAGTGATGTAAGAATTTGTAATTAGTAAATTGTAATTTGCAGGATAATTAAGTTAAATTATTTTAGTTAACTTGATGGTAATAATGACGACACGGTAAAACGAAAACAGTGGCGCGCTCGTGTCGACACGTCCGGACGAAAAATTAACTGGATGACTGAAGAAAAATACAGGTACGCACAATCGAAAACATGCCTAAAAATACTGGCCGTTACACATATTGTGAGTGGCGAGAAGAAGCTCTCTGTTTTGTTCGGACATGAGTAAACATGACAGCAACTCTGAATACTTGGTGAACTTGCGTTCACGGTATTGCTACATGAGTATCGCATCTTTTTCATGAAAAAACGTATACGTCTTTTCCAGCATGCGATCTTCTGAGACTTTCTCACCACACAACTTCAGGTGTGAGGTGATGCTAAAAAGTGCTGAGTTGTACTCAGCAATGGACTTGAAGTCCTGCAGTCTCAAGTTCTCCCACTCATATCTTGCCCTTGGGAGTATAACATCTCTCTGATGTTTATACCTATACTCAAGGGCGGTCTATAGCTCAAGTGGATCTTCGACCGTAAGGTACTCATCCTTTAAGGTCTTGTCCACATGACGACGAATATAGATAATGGCTTGCGCCTTTTCTATATCGCTAACATTTTCTTTTTCTGTTACAGCAGCAATGATGGACTTTGACCGCAGGTGAAACTTTACATCTAGCTCCCAGCTTAGATAGTTTCTACCCGATGCATCCAGCACTTCGAAATCAACGCTTGCAATTTTAGCCATTTATCTAGCAGAGCACAAACATGCATGAATTAATATTTTAATCAAAGAAAACATTTTCATGCAGAGGCAATATTTAATGAGAAGCTAAATGCGTGGATCGGCCAGTCCCACATAAAAAGAGTCCAAAGTCCATACAGTCCATATTACACAATTTGCAGCTTAAAAGGAAAATACAACTTTGGAAACCCCGTGGGTCCCATATGATATCTCCAGCTTCAATTGTGGCCTCCGTCTCCAGGGAAATTGGTCTTCGGTCTTTGACGTTTACATAAATTCCTCACTAAAATTTCTCTCAAAAATAAAAGAAAAGTGCGGGAAATAAAATGTGGGACTTAAACGGCCGATCAAAAAACCACATTTAGTCATTCATGCAGAAATATTGTGCTCATCAACGTTTTCATTCACAGACATCGCAGGCAGTAATATTCGCATGAGGATAAATAATTTAATTACTTAATAATTATTGGACCACTGAGCAACGTCATGTAATGCCCTACAAGCTACTGCAAAAGTACTAGAGGGGGGGTGAATAGTACTTTAAAAATAACAAGGAGTATAATTCCTAATTATAGTGCAAACAACTACCAAATCAATTTGCGGAAGCTTAAATTGAATGACAACAACAAAATTAACAATGCAAACAAAAGATGTTACTGGGTTCGGATCCACCCAAGTCTCCCCGACTTGTTCCCGGTGATCCTACGTCCCAACCACCCGGATCCCCTCCGGATACTTAGGTTAGAAACCCTAACCCAAGATTTCCACTATGAATATCTTGTGAAAAACCTTCACAAGATCAAATCATACAAGCAATGGCAATAGTGAATCCCACAACCCGGGATCACAACCTTCTCTCACAACCGAGAGAATCAACAAGCAATATAAACAAGTTTATAATGAAATAAACAATCTTACCACAAAATCCTATACCTTGAGTTTTCTTACCAAATAGGTGCAAGGAGGGATTTGAGGAAGATGAAGTCACCAAGACCTAGCACCAAAGAAATGACCAGCAATGGGTGCCTAGAAGTGATTTGGAGACTTGAATCAAGCTAGAGCTTGAAAGGCTCACCAAGAACAAACTTCTCTCAAGATGGATTCTAGATCTAGAAAGTGAGAGAATGGATTTCTTGTGAGGAAGAGAGCTTTGGAAATGAGTGAGAAAGGCTATCTCTTTCAATCTCAATGAATCTCTTAATGGCAGCTCTAACCTAGAGAGAAATGACCTAGGTTCGTATTTATAGGGTCACATAAAAACAAGTTAGGTCAAGTCCCAACGGATAGAAATCTGAGGCAACTGGTCGGTCAAAGAACAACCACTGACTGACTAGTTCATCAACTAGTCGGTCAGTCAAACAACATGGACCGACTAAGTGAAGAACTGAGAAGAGATAGAAATTCAGACCTAGAAATCTAGTCGGTCCAAGAAGACATTCTGACCGACTAGTTTCACAACTAGTCGGTCAGTCAGTGAACGTAGACCGACTAAGAGGCAAAAACAAATAGGCTGAATACAAATTGATTTAGTCGGTCCAAGAACATATGTTGACCGACTAGATGATCAACTAGTCGGTCACCAAACGTTCTTAGACGTACTAACCATAAACAATAGCTTAGGAGAAATTTGGCATGTACAGTAAATCACAACTAGTCGGTCAAAGAAGCATCACTGACCGACTAGTTCACAAACTAGTCGGTCGGTAAGTCAACTTGGACCGACTAACTGTAAACAGTACTGAACAAGAAAAGATTAACACAAACTAGTCGGTCCAAGAAGCTTTGCTGACCGACTAGATCACCATCTAATCGGTCAGTACTTCTTCTTGTACCAACTAACATGCACGAAAAATTCCGAATCGAAGCGCGATGCTTCGACGAAGTTAGAATGGACTTTAACTAAGATCCTAGAGCTACGATATGAGCGTTATGAAGATAGAATCGTAAGATATACTCAAGGCTTAACATTCTATAGATCGAAGCTAAAAGAATATAAATAAAACCTTAAGGAACGGTTTTCGAGAGCTTCGATCAATTCTTCATGACTTCCAAAAACGGTCCAAAAGCTTCAACGAAGCTTTAGGCAAGAATACGAGCTTTGAGAAGTCTTGAGATGTCGCTTTGATTTTTCTCATGAATTTGGCGACGATCTCCAATACCGCGCTCACAAATTGTTAGTTCATGAATTATTTATGTTTGCTCATCATCAAAATCAAATCCGGGGAGTCCAATATTCAACATTCTCCCCCTTTTGGTGATGACAAACCAACATAAATAATAATCAAAAATAATGATTCAAATGTAAAATACTTACTCCCCCTGCATTGATGACACGTTAATTCCAAAATGAATATATATAAATTGCATCAATCAGACGAGTAAGATATATAACGAGAATCGATTTTTGAAATATCGGATTTTGAAAATCCTTATATATATCTTAACTCCCCCTGAATCTAACACATCAAATTAGATTCGTGGAAATTGAGTTAAATTTTCATTTGTCCTATTTATTATCATTATCTCTCCCCCTTTGGCATTATCCCAAAAATGGGGGGCATACAACGACAACAACTAGGAAATGGAAAATCCAACATCGGGAGTCTTAGATATTGACGATGGAATTAATTGACACCAAGGGAAAAGTGATGAAATCAAATCAAGGTGTGCCAAATTGTCCATTATCAAAAAGCAATAATTAAAATCATCAAAATACCAAATATTTATTCATTTATTGAATAAAGAAACATACTTGGGAAGAAGGCAGGATTTCAAGATCAGGTTAATCACCCAAGCATTCGGCTTGAATGATTTCGAAGGGACTCCTATGAATGCAGGGGGGATAACCTGAAAGATTTTGCCTAGGGTCCGCTGATCGAGGGAGGAGATATCGTCAACGGAGATGTCAGACGGGAGGAGGCCACACGACGAGCAACCTATCAACTCCCCCAAGATTTCTGCCGTGAGGACTATAGGAGTCCCCAAAACAGAAGTCTCGATGGAGTGAGACTCACCGTACTGGCCCCGGACACGATTGGCATAGAATAGCTTGACCAGGCGAGGATAGGGTCGGGGGTTCGCCTTAGGGTCAAATCTAAGGTAGTCCAATAGGCCACTATAGGAGAGAAGATCCGCAAGGCCAAGAAAATCAGAAAACTGAACGTAATGCTCCAACAGCAGTGGGCAGTGCTCTATACGGTTGTAAGCCGCTAGACACTGAGGGTCGTCGCGACACAACGATATATCTACACCGCCGACTGGCATCGGACCTTTACCCTTAGCCTTACGGGTCTTAGGAGGAGGGGGTGGAGTAGGTGCCTTCTCGGGATGCTCAGGAGTGTATTCTTCATCGGAATCATCCTCGGAATCACTATTTGAACGCTCACCGGGAGGAGTAGGAGCACGGAACGATTTGGGTTTAGCTTTGGGCTTGGAAGATTGGCCGGTAGGTTTAGGCTTGGACATCCTCTTCATCTTCAACGGTGTTGAAGACGAAGAGGGGGGACGTGTGGTCTTGGCCCTACGCTTAGGAGGGGTCGAAGCGGTCGCGGGCTCTATGGTCATGGGGGATGCCCCAGAAGAGGTAATCGGGATTCTCGTTCTTGCCATGATCGCGGCACAACGAGTTCAATCAAGCGACGGAAAAGATCAAACAATCCTAACCACACAAACCCTAGAACCTAACACAGCAAGCCCTAAGAAAGAACTTCGAAACCCTAGAGGTTGAAAGCAACCTAGGACAAACCCTAGGGATGAAAATGAGATCTAGGAAGGAGGGAGATACCTAGGGGAGTGATCGACGGCGACGGGCGACGGAGTTGGCCGGAAAAGTGGCCGGAGATCGACGGGAAGACGAAAGGTCTCGATCGGGTTTTGAGGGGTTTTCGAGCTGGAGAACGAAATAGACCGACTAGAAGGCAAAACAATCGGATTGAAATGAGTATAAGTCGGTCGAGAATGTGAAAAGACGTGATTGCCCTAGAGCACTTAGTCGGTCACAGTTCAAGCACTGACCGACTAGATTACGATCTAGTCGGTCGGTCAATGAGCTTAAACCGACTAAGTCGAAACAGAGGCAAAACGAAAAATCTAGGGCTAGAGTTAGTCGGTCGCAGTTCAAAAACTGACCGACTAGTTTTCAATCTAGTCGGTCGGTAAGAGAACTGTGACCGACTAAAAGAAGTAAATGACAAAAGAAAGTTAAAGCTTGAACTAGTCGGTCTGAGTTCACTAGCTGACCGACTAGATGAGCATCTAGTCGGTTGGCTGATGAACTGAAACCGACTAGAAGAGTCCAAAAGTTGATAAATGAGTTCTCTTCATAAAACACTTGGATGAAACATCTTAACCCTCTCATACGTCATCTAAACTACCCCATAAAACATAGAAATCTCATATACGATATTCAAATAAGAATTCGAGCAAAAATTCAAACATATCACATAAAATCCCCAAAAATTCAATAAATCTAGCATGAACGAAATATCGCGAAATATAATAGCATGCAAGATAATTGAATGAAACATGAATCCTATATCTCGGATTCACCCATAATCCCCAATTCTCGACGCAACCGCACAAAGGAGTCCTCCTTTAGGGGTTTCGTGAAAATATCGGCGATTTGCTTTTGGGTTTCAACGTACACTAAAATGATGTCCTTTTTAGCAACATGATCATCTAAAAAATGGTGTCGGACATCTATGTGTTTAGATCGGGAATGGTGCACCGGATTCTTTGAAAGACAAATAGCACTTTGGTTATCCACCATGATAGGGCTAGTATCACAATGAATACCAAAATCCTTCAGTGTGTGTCTCATCCAAAGAACCTGGGCACAAGCGGCACCGGCGGCAATGTATTCCGCCTCGGTGGATGAAAGTGATACCGAATTTTGCTTCTTGGAAAACCAAGAGACAAGGGAATTTCCTAGAAAATGGCAAGTGCCACTAGTACTCTTCCTGTCAGATTTGCATCCCGCATAATCAGCGTCACTATTGAGACTAACTCATATGTGCTAGATTTCGAATAAAGTAATCCAAAATCTAAAGTGTAACTTAGATAGCGAAAAATACGTTTAACCGCTACTAAGTGAGAATCCTTAGGTTGAGACTGATAACGAGCACAAATATAAACGGCAAACATAATATCGGGCCTACTTGCGGTAAGATAAAGTAAACTACCTATCATACCTCGATATAGACGAATGTCTACATCTTTTCCGCCCGTATCTTTATCAAGATGCGTTGTAGTGCTCATAGGAGTCTTTTTCCCGGAGGCATTCTCCATTCCAAATCGCTTTAGCAACTCCACCGTGTATTTCGTTTGGTGGATGAAGATTGCATCGTTCAATTGGCGAATTTGGAGACCTAAGAAATATTTGAGTTCGCCCATGTGGCTCATCTCAAATTGTTCCTTCATAACATTAGAAAACTCTTCGCAAAGAGTGAAGTTAGTAGCACCGAAAATGATATCATCAACATAAATTTGAACTAATAAAATATCATTATTCGCATGCTTGACAAAAAGTGTAGAATCGGCTTCGCCCATTTTAAAATTCAAATCCAAACGAAAATTCTTTAGGCGATCATACCAAGCTCGAGGAGCTTGTCTCAAACCATAAAGAGCTTTCTTTAGTTTAAAAACATGATTTGGAAATTTTTCATTTATGAAGCCCGGAGGTTGAGAAACGTAAACTTCCTCAACGACATCTCCGTTTAAAAATGCACTTTTAACATCCATTTGAAATAATTTAAAATATTTATGGCATGCAAAAGACAATAATAGTCTAATTGATTCTAATCTAGCTACCGGAGCGAAGGATTCTTCGAAATCAATACCTTCCTCTTGGCGATAGCCTTGAGCTACTAACCGAGCTTTGTTCCGAACGACGACTTGGTTTTCGTCGGTTTTGTTCTTGAAGATCCACTTTGTCCCTATGACGGTGTGGTTCTTCGATGGCAAAGGAACAAGCTCACATACCTCATTCCTCTCGAATTGAATGAGTTCCTCCTCCATGGCAAGGATCCAAGCACTATCTTCGCACGCTTCAACTATATTCTTTGGCTCTATCGATGAGGCAAAGGCACAATTGGCGAAGTGGTGGACTTGCGATCTCGTCTTGACACTATCATGAATATTGCCAATGACTTGCTCATGGGGATGGTCGCGAACGGTATGAAGCCGCTTGGGAATACCTTGATCACTAGGCACATCCTCAACAACTTCATTAGTCGGGTTAGTATCAATCGAATCAATAGACTTAGAATTATCAAACGAATCACATAAAACATCCATAGAATCATCATTTGAAATTCTAGAATTAGTAAAATTCTCATTAAAAGAGACATGAAGTGATTCCTCGATCGTAGAGGATCTTTTGTTGTATGTCTGGTAGGCTTTTCTACGTGAGGAATACCCAACAAATATCCCCTCATCCGATCTCGGATCAAACTTGTCCAAATTATCATATGTGTTTTAAATAAAACATTTTGTGCCGAAAACACGAAAATGTTTAACTTGAGGCAATCTGCCAAACAACAATTCATAGCAAGTTTGTTTGGTGCCGGGCCTCAAAATTATTCTATTAAACACATAACAAGCGGTGTGTACCGCTTCCGCCCAAAATTGATAACCAAGTTGACTATCTTCGAGCATAGTGCGAGCACACTCCACAAGCGTTCTATTCTTCCTCTCAACAACACCATTTTGAGGAGGTGCGCGAGGGAAAGAAAACGTGTGAGTAATTCCAAGATCATCACAAAAATTTGAGAAAGACTCATTCTCAAATTCACCCCCATGATCACTACGAATAGTGACAATGGTGGTTCCGATGAGATTTTGTACTTTCTTCACAAATATTGTGAAGTTTTCACAAGCTTCATTTTTATTACATAAGAAAAATACCCATGTAAATCTAGAATAATCATCGACGATGACAAGTCCATATCTTACATTTCCTAAGGAAGCAACTCTAGTTGGCCCAAATAAATCTAGATGTAATAGCTCTAGTGGCCGTTTAGTAGAAATGCTTTTATTAGGTTTAAATGAAGATTTAGGAAGCTTGCCACGTTGACAAGAATCACAAAAACTTTTCTTTTCAAAAACGAGCTTCGGAAAACCTTTAATGGAATTTAATTTTGAAAGCTTATAAAGTGTTCCAAAGTTCACATGTCCAAAGCGTCGATGCCATAATTGTTGTTCACTTGTGTTGGCAACGAGACATTGTTCATATGACTTAGGAAGATCCAAAATATAAATATCTTTATGGCGTGTGTCGGAAAATAATAACTTATTATTATCATTTGAAATATGACATAATCCTTTCGCAAATCTAACTTTGTAACCTTTGTCACAAAGTTGTCTTATTGAAATAAGATTATGATTTAAACCATTAACTAGATAAACATCACTAATTAAGGGTTTAGATGGGTTACCCACTTTACCAACACCGACGATGGTTCCGCTCTCGTTGCCTCCAAATACGACGCGGTTTCCATTTACAATGGGAACTACTCCGGAGAGCAATTAAGCATCACCCGTCATGTGTTTTGAACACCCGCTATCGAGTATCCAATTCCCTTTGGAGCTAAATTTAAATTTGTTGCTCCTTTTCTTTTTATTTTCCTTGAGTACCTAAAGATAGAAAATTTCATATCATGGTACCCAAGGTCATTGGGTCCTCAAAGGTTAGACCTTTGGAAGCCAAGTCCAATTAGACTTAGACTTCCCCACATAATTTCTACTATGCACAACATTCGAAAAATAAGCATTCATATACACTTGTTTTTCATCCATGCTTGTGTCCTTTGGGCTCCAAATAGTGAAAATCTTGGGAGCCCTCATCCTATTGGGTGCATGCATGCGACGTTGATTTCTACGTGATGCATGTTGTGGATAGGCATACGGAACATGATGGAATGGTGCACGACGAGAATTATTCATATGATGAGGTGGGTGAACATATGCATGTGTGGGAACACGTGCGTGAGGGTGTCTCACATGGTGTGCACGTGCCCGAGAATGTGTTGCATAAAAATCATCATATGTGTGAGACGGTGGAGTAGGACGTGTGTTCCTACGTGGCATGGTATTTATGTATATATAAGCATGCCCCTTCTTTGGAGGTCCACCCAAAGTGGGTTTCTTTCCAAAAGAGGGTGTGGACGAGGTGGAAGCACCATTGGTAGATGAACTACCAATAGAGTGTTTGCTACCACTCGTAGAGTCACCGGAAGTTGGCCTAACAAAAGTAGTGGCCGCTTTGGATGGAAATCCCATCGTATACCCCAAACCAATGTGGTGATTGGCCGGAAGTAAGCCACTTAGGATTTTATCCAAATGGTCCTTACCCTTATTGAATTTATTAATTCGGCCTAATGTGTTCTCATATTTCTCTTTGAGAGAACGCATAGAAGTATCCAAGTTGGATACTTGCGATGTGAGCACATAAACACTAGATTTAAGATTCTCGTTCTCAATACTCAAAGTCGAGTTTTGAGAAGTTAAATCCGCTATCTTATGTTCTTCCGGATCTTCAATGCAAACATGTTCAAGTTTAGATTTGAGATTAACAATCTCATTTCTTAACTCTTCAACAACGGTGTCGTTGTTGGTGATGATAGTCTTAGGCGAGGTTTGAATGCTAGCTAGGTCATCTTTTACTTTAGTATATCTATTTACTAATTTAGTGTATTTAGACCATAAATGAGAGTTAGCATCCCTAAGATCATCCATAGTTACCGCATCGCCTTCGTCGTCGCTATCATCGGAGGAGGAAGATCCTTGATCATGCTCCTCTCTTGCCATGAAGCACATGTGCGCTTGCTCCACTTTCTCATCGTCCTACTCTCCGCTTGAGGAATCCTCGGAGTCGGTGAATCCTCGGAGTCGGTGAATGTTGCTCCGACAAGTCCCTTTTTGTACCCCTTTTTGTACTTCTTGGACTTGTCGAACTTCGGCGCCTTCCACTTCTCCTTTTGCTTGTTTTGAGGACAATCCGCTTTGATGTGTCCTGGCTTATTGCATTTAAATCACAAAGGTGGAGAGGCGTTAGTAGAAGTAAATTTAGATTTTTGTTTGAAGTTACCCTTTCGGAAGAAGCGATTGAACTTCTTTGCCATGAGTGCAATGGATTCCATGTCCATTTCTTCTTCCGAGTCCTCATCGTCGGTAGAGGTGGATGAAGCCGCCTTGCAATCACCTTTTTCTTAGGCACGTCTTGGTTCAAATAGGACTTCATCTTTTCTTGTAACTTCACCTTGCTATCTTTGCGTACCTCGTATGACATCAAAGTACCCATCAATTGAACTACGGTATACTTATTCATGTCATTACCTTCCTCGATGGCGAAGGTACGTTTCTCCCAAGAAGAAGGAAGTCCTTCGATAAGCTTCGAGCACTTCTCCTTTTGAGTGTAGGATTTGCCGAGGGCCTCTAACTCGTTTATTATGTCAACGAAACGAGCGTAATATTCCTTCATCTTCTCGCCCTGTTGCATATGACACATTTCGTAATCTTTGTTTACAACTACGAGTTTAGAGTCTCTTACCCTACTCGTCCCTTCATGTAGAATGAGGAGGGAGTTCCAAATTTGATATGCACTCTTACATGTGCATATCTTATTGAAGTCATCGGGCTCCAATGCGCATTGCAAGGCGTTCATTGCCTTGGCATTGCTTACCTCCGCGGCAACCTCCGCGGTTGTCCATTTCTCATAGTCTTCTTCTTCGGGCTCGATGTATTCCTTCATTGTGGTCCTCCATAGAGATGCACTCCGGAGGAAGGTTTCCATCCGGCATTTCCAGTACCCGTAGTTGGTACCGTTGAAGAATGGAGGCCTCGTAGAGGAATGTCCTTCCATCACCGAAGACGCTCCTTCACGGTTCTTGAAGGTGCCATAGTCGGAAGGTGGACGCACGGTCTTGTTGTCGTTGGCAGACATAGCTAAGTATCTGGCTCCGATACCAAATGTAATGCCCTACAAGCTACTGCACAAGTACTAGAGGGGGGTGAATAGTACTTTAAAAATAACAAGGAGTATAATTCCTAATTATAGTGCAAACAACTACCAAATCAATTTGCGGAAGCTTAAATTGAATGACAACAACAAAATTAACAATGCAAACAAAAGATGTTACTGGGTTCGGATCCACCCAAGTCTCCCCGACTTGTTCCTGGTGATCCTACGTCCCAACCACCCGGATCCCCTCCGGATACTTAGGTTAGAAACCCTAACCCAAGATTTCCACTATGAATATCTTGTGAAAAACCTTCACAAGATCAAATCATACAAGCAATGGCAATAGTGAATCCCACAACCCGGGATCACAACCTTCTCTCACAACCGAGAGAATCAACAAGCAATATAAACAAGTTTATAATGAAATAAACAATCTTACCACAAAATCCTATACCTTGAGTTTTCTTACCAAATAGGTGCAAGGAGGGATTTGAGGAAGATGAAGTCACCAAGACCTAGCACCAAAGAAATGACCAGCAATGGGTGCCTAGGAGTGATTTGGAGACTTGAATCAAGCTAGAGCTTGAAAGGCTCACCAAGAACAAACTTCTCTCAAGATGGATTCTAGATCTAGAAAGTGAGAGAATGGATTTCTTGTGAGGAAGAGAGCTTTGGAAATGAGTGAGAAAGGCTATCTCTTTCAATCTCAATGAATCTCTTAATGGCAGCTCTAACCTAGAGAGAAATGACCTAGGTTCGTATTTATAGGGTCCCATAAAAACAAGTTAGGTCAAGTCCCAACGGATAGAAATCTGAGGCAACTGGTCGGTCAAAGAACAACCACTGACTGACTAGTTCATCAACTAGTCGGTCAGTCAAACAACATGGACCGACTAAGTGAAGAACTGAGAAGAGATAGAAATTCAGACCTAGAAATCTAGTCGGTCCAAGAAGACATTCTGACCGACTAGTTTCACAACTAGTCGGTCAGTCAGTGAACGTAGACCGACTAAGAGGCAAAAACAAATAGGCTGAATACAAATTGATTTAGTCGGTCCAAGAACATATGTTGACCGACTAGATGATCAACTAGTCGGTCACCAAACGTTCTTAGACGTACTAACCATAAACAGTAGCTTAGGAGAAATTTGGCATGTACAGTAAATCACAACTAGTCGGTCAAAGAAGCATCACTGACCGACTAGTTCACAAACTAGTCGGTCGGTAAGTCAACTTGGACCGACTAACTGTAAACAGTACTGAACAAGAAAAGATTAACACAAACTAGTCGGTCCAAGAAGCTTTGCTGACCGACTAGATCACCATCTAATCGGTCAGTACTTCTTCTTGTACCAACTAACATGCACGAAAAAGTCCGAATTGAAGCGCGATGCTTCGACGAAGTTAGAATGGACTTTAACTAAGATCTTAGAGCTACGATATGAGCGTTATGAAGATAGAATCGTAAGATATACTCAAGGCTTAACATTCTATAGATCGAAGCTAAAAGAATATAAATAAAACCTTAAGGAACGGTTTTCGAGAGCTTCGATCAATTCTTCATGACTTCCAAAAACGGTCCAAAAGCTTCAACGAAGCTTTAGGCAAGAATACGAGCTTTGAGAAGTCTTGAGATGTCGCTTTGATTGTTCTCATGAATTTGGCGACGATCTCCAATACCGCGCTCACAAATTGTTAGTTCATGAATTATTTATGTTTGCTCATCATCAAAATCAAATCCGGGGAGTCCAATATTCAACACGTCATACACCGTTAGGTTAGTTACCTAACGGCAGAGCGGTTCGCAGGATCTTCCTAATTATCAAGTTTTAAATATAATGCACAACCACGCATATAATATCCACAGAATAAGCCAGTGATGTAAAGCATGTATAGATGATTTTATAGAAAGAAAATCATTCGATGCAGAGGTTGTAAAATATGTGGGTTTAATCACTCAAATTGAATAAGAGCCCAAAAATTGAAATGCCCTACAAGCTACTGCACAAGTACTAGAGGGGGGTGAATAGTACTTTAAAAATAACAAGGAGTATAATTCCTAATTATAATGCAAACAACTACCAAATCAATTTGCGGAAGCTTAAATTGAAGACAACAGCAAAATTAACAATGCTAACAAGAGATGTTACTGGGTTCGGATCCACCCAAGTCTCCCCGACTTGTTCCCGGTGATCCTACGTCCCAACCACCCGGATCCCCTCCGGATACTTGAGTTAGAAACCCTAACTCAAGATTTCCACTATGAAATACTTGTGAAAATCCTCCACAAGTCAAATCATACAAAATGTAATTTGTGACTCCCACAACCCGGGATCACAACCACACTCTCACAACCGAGAGTGAAACTTACAAATCAAATATGAAATGAAATAAGAAAACTTCTTACCGAACAAAATACCTATGCCTTAAGTATTGCTTACGAATTAGGGCAAGGATGATTTTGAGGAAGAAGTGGCACCAAACCCTAGCTCCAAGATGTAGATCAGCGATGGAGAGCTTTGGGGATGTTGGTGACCTAGAATCAAGCACTTGGCTTGGAAGGCTTCACACTCAACGAATCTCTCTTTGGAAGTAAGAGTGAGGAGAGATTATTGAATGGAAAGAGTGAGCTTTGAATGAGCTTGGAATGAATTCTCTTGATCTCTAAACTTGCAATAATATCAGCCTTGGCAGCAATGAATGCAGCCCATCAAGTATATATAGGATAGAGGAGAGAGAGAAAGAAATTCGAGTCATTATGTAATGACTGGTTTTCATGTATCTGGATTTATTATAATATAATATAAGTTTTGGTGGATTTTCTCCTCATGTGTGGTTATCGTCTCCGTAACTTTCATTTTCGATCGTTTCGTCGTGTTTCCTCGTTTCTTCCTTAGGATCGTCGATTTCGGAGTACGTCATTCGTGACGGGCTTCATAACGGTCGTATCTTACTAATAGATCAAGCCTAGGAGTCTTAGGAATCGATCCCGGGGCCCCGCGCTCCGTATCGGAACTTTTGGTGCTTATTAGCCGGTGTAAGAAGGGGCACCGACCGACTAGATGACGATCCAGTCGGTCGGCAATCCTTCTTGGACCGACTAGTTGGCTTTCTAAATTATTCAGGAGTTACTGTTTATCGTTAGTCGGTCTAAGAACGTTGGTTGACCGACTTGGTTGCAAACTAGTCGGTCAGCAATGCTTCTTTAACCGACTAGGATCCGAAGCTGGTGAAGATTCGGGAGCAGGTGGAAGCCGGTCTGCGGACTGACTTTTTGATTCATGAGGATGGCTCGCTGAGGTTTGGAGCCAGGTTGTGTGTGCCGGCCGGGGATATTAGAGAGGAGTTGATGGTGGAGGCACACAGTTCGCCGTATTCTGTGCATCCTGGTGGCACCAAGATGTACCAGGATCTTCGTCTGAATTATTGGTGGCATGGTATGAAGAGGAGTGTGGCTCGAAGTGTAGCCAAGTGCTTGGTTTGCCAGCAAGTGAAGGCGGAGCATCAGCGTGCGGCCGGGTTGCTACAACCGCTTCCGATTCCGGAGTGGAAATGGCAACACATCACTATGGATTTCGTGACTGGACTACCTCGGAGTCCGAAGCAGAATGACGCGATTTGGGTGATCGTAGATCGATTGACCAAATCCGCGCACTTTATTCCGTTCCGAGTGGGACAGTCCACTGAGGCGCTAGCAAGGAGATATATGGAGGTAAAATTCTTTTACTCTCCGTTTTATTTCCTTTTCCTAGTTTGGATAGTGATGTAACGTGAATCGTGCAGGAGGTCGTGCGACTTCATGGGGTCCCCGTGAGTATCGTGTCAGACAGAGACACGAGATTCACATCTCAGTTCTGGCAGAGTTTGCAGAAGAGTTTGGGTACGCGTCTGAGTTTCAGCACGGCGTACCATCCGCAGACGGATGGCCAGTCCGAGAGGACGATTCAGATTTTGGAGGACATGCTGAGGGCGTGCATGTTGGATTTCAAGGGTTCGTGGGAGGACCACCTACATTTGGTGGAATTTTCTTACAACAACAGCTTCCAGGCGAGTATTGGCATGGCGCCTTTCGCCGCTCTTTATGGGAGGAAATGTCGATCGCCATTGAGTTGGGATGACGTTGGTGATCGGGAGTTGTTGGGACCTGAGATGATCGTGGAGGCCGTGGATATCGTCAGGAATATTCGGGAGAGGTTGAGGATTGCTCAGGACCGTTTTAAGCATTGGGCGGATGCTAAACGTCGTCCTTTGGAGTTTCAGCCGGGCGATCATGTGTTTCTGAGGATTTCCCCGAATCGTGGAGTGATTCGTTTTGGGAAGCGAGGGAAGTTGAGCCCGCGATACATTGGACCATTTGATGTTTTGGAGAGGGTTGGCGAGGTAGCTTATCGCTTGGCCTTGCTGCCATCTTTGGAAGGAGTTCACAATGTTTTCCATGTGTCGCAGCTTCGTCGATACATTAGCGATCCATCTCATGCCGTGGATTTCTCGGAGATCGCCGTTCGCCCAGATTTCACGTATGACCAGCATCCAGTGCAGATCCTGGACAGGCATCAGAAGTCGCTTCGAAACAAGGTCGTCGATCTTGTTAGAGTGATGTGGCGGCACGGTTCGCCGGGAGAGTCTACTTGGGAGAGAGAAGATGAGATGCGAGAGCGTTTCCCACTTTTGTTTCCGGACTCGTGAGTGTTTGGAAATTTCGAGGACGGAATTTTTCTTAAGTTGGGGAGGATGTAACGACTGGTTTTCATGTATATGGATTTATTATGATATAATATAAGTTTTGGTGGATTTTCTCCTCATGTGTGGTTATCGTCTCCGTAACTTTCATTTTCGATCGTTTCGTCGTGTTTCCTCGTTTCTTCCTTAGGATCGTCGATTTCGGAGTACGTCATTCGTGACAGGCTTCATAACGGTCGTATCTTACTAATAGATCAAGCCTAAGAGTCTTAGGAATCGATCCCGGGGCCCCGCGCTCCGTATCGGAACTTTTGGTGCTTATTAGCCGGTGTAAGAAGGGGCACCGACCGACTAGATGACGATCCAGTCGGTCGGCAATCCTTCTTGGACCGACTAGTTGGCTTTCTAAATTATTCAGGAATTACTGTTTATCGTTAGTCGGTCTAAGAACGTTGGTTGACCGACTAGGTTGCAAACTAGTCGGTCACCAATGCTTCTTTAACCGACTAACTCTTCAACTTATTTTTGGTATCAATACTGTTCACTCTTAGTCGGTCTAAGAACGTTCGTCGACCGACTAGATGATAAACTTGTCGGTCAGTATTAGTTCTTCGACCGACTAATTCTAAATCCTATTTTCGTTCAGAAGTTACTGTTTACACTTAGTCGGTCTGCGTTGGTCGACCGACCGACTAGTTGCCAAACTAGTCGGTCAGTGGTTGCTCTTTGACCGACTAATCTGTGTTAAAACCCTAATTTCTGGGCAGCCGCCAGCCTAACCTATTTATACCCCACCCAAACGATTTCATCTTCCTCCACTCGACTCTATACCCTAAAATCTTCCCCATTGAGCCCCCATCTTCCTCCAAGCTTCATTCCTTCATTCCAAGCCCTAAATCCATCATCCAAACTCTCCCTCAACTCATTCAACCTCTCATCTTCCCCAAAATCTCATCAAACCCCCAAAATCTCATCAAACCCCCAAAATCCCCCCCAAAACCCTAATTCTCCAAACTTCTCCATTCGTTTCCAGATCTGGTCCTAGGGTTCTCCGGAGTGTTCATTCCGCCTCCTCTCGGTAAGAAATCGATCTCTTGATGTTTTCCTAACCTATTGTAATTTTTATGAAACCCTAATAAAATACTTGTTGTTTTGATGATTGTTCCCCATAACATCGATTCCCCGTAGGCTAGCATCCGTGAAACGAACCTTCGTGACCGTCATCCCCGGTGCTAGGCAAGTGAAACTTGCATCTCTTGATTTGGGCCATGTCTTAGGCCATTTCCCTTGTTTTAGCGTAAAAGAGACTAGACGATGAAAGGATAGCCGTCTAGACGCCCTTGACCTAGCTTGACAACGAAGCTTGGTCCGTCACCTTCATCATACTCACATGTCACATTTACTTTAAATTAACGGTACGCGAATATGTTCATGTCATTACATTTTGCCTGTCACGTTTAAATTCAATTAACGGTACGCAATTATCTGTTCCTGGCATTGCATATTGGTTTGTCATCGTGATTGCGTAGCACACGCTACTATACACTTATTTTTCTTGGCTCGTGACCAGAAGCGAGCATAATGAGTTGCTAACCCCAACGCTCGACACATGTGGGTGGGGTAAGAGATAAGCGGCCACCTGAGCACGAGTTGGCTTGATCCGCCACTCCGGCCAGCAGGCGAAATCTCTAGTGTTCAAGTGATTAATGGTGATAGAGATAAGCGGACTGAGCCACGAGCTGGCCAGCAGGTGGACTCTCTATGCACTAAGTGATAAGTGATAAGTGATAAGTGATAAGTGATAAATGATAAGTGATTAGTGATTTGGTAGCTTTCGCTACATCGTGCGTGCGTGCCTCTCTTTTAAACTGTTGCATCATACTCAACTGCCATGTCATTGTTTAACATTATAAGTGCTAGGTTATTAGTCACTTTCAGTTTCCTTGCTCAAGTCTTTTAGACTTGCTGACATGTGCCCCTTTCTCTTTGGGTGACGCATGTTAGACCTTGAGCCTGAGTCGCTTGCTGAGGGTGAGGTGTTTGCGGACGCCGAGCTTGTGCCCGAGTTGGACGAGGACTTCGTAGACACTGGGGACCAGTCCTAGTGTCTTCGTCGTGTTTTACTTTTGTTTAGACAGTCATTTTGTTGTCGGTGCGTGGCACCTATACCTTGTTATGTCGTTGCTTTTGTTGGCCTTGTTCTGGGCCCTTAGACTCTTTCTTCTAGCCTGGTGGCTTTTCTGTGATGTCGAATATTTTGTGGACAAACTGTGGGATTGATATTTCATACCCGTCTCATATTATTATTATTGTTGTTGTTTCGTTTGCAATTACAGGGACCTGCTTATACTAAGTTTACGCTTATCAGGCGTGCAGCTTCACAGCTCCACGCTTGAGCGGACCTTCTCACGTCTCGCCTCCATTTTAGGGAAGCAGGTCGTGACAGGTTTTAGTGGTGGCCCATGCAGGTCCTTCTGTAACTGCAATTATCGGAATAACGATAATAATACGAATTGTCCAACAAATAAGCTCGACGTCGGAGCCCTAAGCTATGAGTCTAATTGTTTCGTTTTCTGTGTCATTAGATGGCAGGAAGACGAATCACCCGTGGTGGTGGTAGTGGTGCGCCCCCTCATGACGAGGAGTCTGAGCGGGAGCCCACTAATGGAGAGATGATGCGGATGATGTTGCAGATGATGCAAGTTCAGCAGGGTGTGCTCCTGCAGGTACAGAATGCTCCAGTGACTCGAGCTGCTCGGGTGGTGGAAGCCCCTCGCCCTGAGCCTGGGGCGAAGCAGTTCAGAGAACTGGGTCTTGCATATTTTGATGGAACCGAAGGTCCACTAGCTGCTGATGAATGGATGAGGAATATCGAGGACAATCTAAAGATGTCCAAGGTCAACGAAGTTGGTTGGGTTGACTTGGCGAAGAGCCAGCTGAGGGATAACGCCAGGAATTGGTGGGATGCTGAAGAGAGGATGTTGGAGGAGCCGATCGTCTGGGCTACCTTCAAGGCCAGATTTGATGGTGAGTTCTTCCCGAAAGCTGCCAAGGAAGAGATGCTGCAGCATTTTATCGATCTGAAGCAAGGAAGCTCGTCGGTGGACCAGTGCCACCAGGAATTTATGAGGCTGAGACGGTTTGCACCGAAGATGGTGCAGGACGCTGAGGAGAGAGCTCAGAGGTTCCTGCAGGGACTTGCTTCGGAGCTCCAGAGTTTTGTGACCTCTTCTAACCGGGAATCTTATCAGAAGGTTTTGGTAGCGGCCAAGAGGCAGGAGCTGCTCGTGAACCAGAGGAAGGGGCCTATTGTTGGTGCTGGGAAGAGGCCTGTGGAACAGGCGAGAGCTGTGGTTAGACCTGGATTCAGGCCGAACCCGCCAGTTCAGTTTAAGAGGCCAGGAGGGCCTGTTCGGAGGGCTTGCCATTTCTGTGGCAAGGAGGGCCATATCAAGGAATCGTGTATGAAGTTCTTGGGGGCAATGTATTGCCTGTGGAGATCCCGCCCATGCTCTCAGGGAGTGCCCGAGGTTGAAGCAACCTTGGAGGACACCTATTGCTGCCCCGCCGTTGCAACAGAGAGCCCCGGTGCCCGTTGGTCGTGGGGTGCCCCTCGTTCCGCAGAGGCAGGCTTTTCAGCAGGCTGTTCCATCGAGGAGGCAGGCATTTCTGATGACCGAGGAGGAGGTTATGGCCATGGATGAGGTCATTGCAGGTAACTTCCCATCTAGTTGTTACTTCCCTAATTAGTTGATTGTTAAATTATGTTGGTTGCTTGTGTATGAATGTTGCTAGAGTACGATTTGATTGATTAGACTGTTTGTTAGGTGTGGTTTTGGTTTGCACGTTCCCTGCCCGAGTCCTCTTTGACTCAGGTGTGTCGATGTGTATTTTGGCCCAGAGCTTCGTGGAGAAGCATTCCTTGCCGACGTCCCCTCTCTCCAAGAGTTGGAACATCGTTACAGGGAATGGAGTAGTCACGGTGCATCGTGGGTGCAGTCCTTGCTCTGTGGTGGTTTGTGGACATGAGCTTTATGCTGATTTTATTGTCCACAACATCACCCACTACGATGCGGTCTTTGGGATGGATTGGCTTGCGAGCTTCTATGCTACAATTGACTGTCGAAGGAAGAAGGTGGTGTTCGAGATTCCCGGACATCCGGTATTTGAGTTCAGTCGTGGTAGCAGTTCGCTTGGTCCTGTCAGATTTCGGGCCAGGCCGGTGAAGGTTGTGGTTATGCAGATGGAGGTGGAGTGGCCAGCTGTGGTGCGTGATTTTGGCGACGTCTTCCCCGAGGAGATGTCTGGTCTGCCACCTGATCGAGCTCTAGAATTTTCTATTGATCTTGTTCCGGGAGCGCAGCCGATTTCGAAGGCGACGTATCGTATGGCGCCTGCAGAATTGGAAGAGTTGCGGAAGCAGTTAGATGAGCTCTTGCAGAAGGGTTATATTAATCCTAGTGTGTCTCCGTGGGGAGCACCGGTGTTGTTGGTAAAGAAGAAGGATGGTTCGCGTCGCATGTGCGTGGACTATCAGGAGTTGAATGCGGTGACCATCAAGAATAAATACATGTTGCCTCGCATTGATGATATTTTTGATCAGCTTGGAGGTTCGAGGGTGTTTTCTAAATTGGATTTGAGGAGTGGTTAACATCAGTTGAAGGTGAAGAAGGATGATGTTCCGAAGATAGCGTTCAGGATGAAGTATGGACACTATGAGTTCGTGGTTATGCCTTTCGGTGTAACCAACGCACCCGCAGTTTTCATGAATCTGATGAACCTGATTTTCTACGAATTTTTGGATAAGTTTGTCGTTATCTTTATTGACGACATTCTGATCTATTCAAAGTCGGAGGAAGATCATGTCTCGCACTTGAGGACGGTGTTGGAGATTTTGAGGAAGCATCGTTTGTATGCTAAGTTTTCGAAGTGCGAGTTTTGGCTGGATCGAGTTGCTTTTCTGGGGCATGTGGTGACTGGAGATGGAATTTCAGTGGATCCCGAGAAGATTAGGGCCATCAGAGAGTGGCCTGTTCCGTCGTCTGCGTCTGAGATTCGGAGTTTCCTTGGACTTGCTGGTTACTATCGGTGATTCATTAAGGACTTTTCCCGTATTACTGAGCCGATGACCAGGTTGACGCGGAAGGATGTTGCTTTTGTTTGGTCGGGTGATTGTGAGAGTGCTTTTGGCGTTCTGAAGGAGAGGTTGACGACTGCCCCTATTCTTGTTGTGTCTGATCGCAACGGTGGATTTTAGATCTTTTGTGATGCTTCTGGCAAGGGTCTCGGTTGTGTGTTGCATCAGCACGGACATGTTGTGGCGTATGCGTCTCGTCAGCTTAAGGTTCATGAGAAGAATTACCCGACGCATGATTTGGAGTTGGCTGCCGTTGTGTTTGCTCTTAAGATTTGGAGGCACTTCTTGCTGAGTGAGAAAGTGAAAATCTTCACCGATCACAAAAGCTTGAAGTATATTTTCACTCAGAAGGAGCTAAACATGCGACAGCGTCGATGGTTGGAGCTTATGGCGGATTATGAGATTGATTTGCAGTTTCACCCTGGCAAGGTGAATGTGGTTCCAGATGCTTTGAGTAGGCTTCCCGCGGTGATGATGTTGACCTCACAGTGGAGATTGCAGCAGGATTTTTGCGAGTCTGGTGTTGAGATTGTCCTTCCTGGGGAGGATTCATCGTTGATGTACATGCAGGTACAGTCGACGATCGTGGATCGGATTAAGGCTGGCCAGGCTGAGGATCCGAAGCTGGTGAAGATTCGGGAGCAGGTGGAAGCCGGTCTGCGGACTGACTTTTTGATTCATGAGGATGGCTCGCTGAGGTTTGGAGCCAGGTTGTGTGTGCCGGCCAGGGATATTAGAGAGGAGTTGATGGTGGAGGCACACAGTTCGCCGTATTCTGTGCATCCTGGTGGCACCAAGATGTACCAGGATCTTCGTCTGAATTATTGGTGGCATGGTATGAAGAGGAGTGTGGCTCGAAGTGTAGCCAAGTGCTTGGTTTGCCAGCAAGTGAAGGCGGAGCATCAGCGTGCGGCCGGGTTGCTACAACCGCTTCCGATTCCGGAGTGGAAATGGCAACACATCACTATGGATTTCGTGACTGGACTACCTCGGAGTCTGAAGCAGAATGACGCGATTTGAGTGATCGTAGATCGATTGACCAAATCCGCGCACTTTATTCCGTTCCGAGTGGGACAGTCCACTGAGGCGCTAGCAAGGAGATATATGGAGGTAAAATTCTTTTACTCTCCGTTTTATTTCCTTTTCCTAGTTTGGATAGTGATGTAACGTGAATCGTGCAGGAGGTCGTGCGACTTCATGGGGTCCCCGTGAGTATCGTGTCAGACAGAGACACGAGATTCACATCTCAGTTCTGGCAGAGTTTGCAGAAGAGTTTGGGTACGCGTCTGAGTTTCAGCACGGCGTACCATCCGCAGACGGATGGCCAGTCCGAGAGGACGATTCAGATTTTGGAGGACATGCTGAGGGCGTGCATGTTGGATTTCAAGGGTTCGTGGGAGGACCACCTACATTTGGTGGAGTTTTCTTACAACAACAGCTTCCAGGCGAGTATTGGCATGGCGCCTTTCGCCGCTCTTTATGGGAGGAAATGTCGATCGCCATTGAGTTGGGATGACGTTGGTGATCGGGAGTTGTTGGGACCTGAGATGATCGTGGAGGCCGTGGATATCGTCAGGAATATTCGGGAGAGGTTGAGGATTGCTCAGGACCGTTTTAAGCATTGGGCGGATGCTAAACGTCGTCCTTTGGAGTTTCAGCCGGGCGATCATGTGTTTCTGAGGATTTCCCCGAATCGTGGAGTGATTCATTTTGGGAAGCGAGGGAAGTTGAGCCCGCGATACATTGGACCATTTGATGTTTTGGAGAGGGTTGGCGAGGTAGCTTATCGCTTGGCCTTGCCGCCATCTTTGGAAGGAGTTCACAATGTTTTCCATGTGTCGCAGCTTCGTCGATACATTAGCGATCCATCTCATGCCGTGGATTTCTCAGAGATCGCCGTTCGCCCAGATTTGACGTATGACCAGCATCCAGTGCAGATCCTGGACAGGCGTCAGAAGTCGCTTCGAAACAAGGTCGTCGATCTTGTTAGAGTGATGTGGCGGCACGGTTCGCCGGGAGAGTCTACTTGGGAGAGAGAAGATGAGATGCGAGAGCGTTTCCCACTTTTGTTTCCGGACTCGTGAGTGTTTGGAAATTTCGAGGACGGAATTTTTCTTAAGTTGGGGAGGATGTAACGACTGGTTTTCATGTATCTGGATTTATTATGATATAATATAAGTTTTGGTGGATTTTCTCCTCATGTGTGGTTATCGTCTCCGTAACTTTCATTTTCGATCGTTTCGTCGTGTTTCCTCGTTTCTTCCTTAGGATCGTCGATTTCGGAGTACGTCATTCGTGACAGGCTTCATAACGGTCGTATCTTACTAATAGATCAAGCCTAAGAGTCTTAGGAATTGATCCCGGGGCCCCGCGCTCCGTATCGGAACTTTTGGTGCTTATTAGCCGGTGTAAGAAGGGGCACCGACCGACTAGATGACGATCCAGTCGGTCGGCAATCCTTCTTGGACCGACTAGTTGGCTTTCTAAATTATTCAGGAATTACTGTTTATCGTTAGTCGGTCTAAGAACGTTGGTTGACCGACTAGGTTGCAAACTAGTCGGTCAGCAATGCTTCTTTAACCGACTAACTCTTCAACTTATTTTTGGTATCAATACTGTTCACTCTTAGTCGGTCTAAGAACGTTCGTCGACCGACTAGATGATAAACTAGTCGGTCAGTATTAGTTCTTCGACCGACTAATTCTAAATCCTATTTTCGTTCAGAAGTTACTGTTTACACTTAGTCGGTCTGCGTTGGTCGACCGACCGACTAGTTGCCAAACTAGTCGGTCAGTGGTTGCTCTTTGACCGATTAATCTGTGTTAAAACCCTAATTTCTGGGCAGCCGCCAGCCTAAACTATTTATACCCCACCCAAACGATTTCATCTTCCTCCACTCGACCCTAAACCCTAAAATCTTCCCCATTGAGCCCCCATCTTCCTCCAAGCTTCATTCCTTCATTCCAAGCCCTAAATCCATCATCCAAACTCTCCCTCAACTCATTCAACCTCTCATCTTCCCCAAAATCTCATCAAACCCCCAAAATCCCCCCCAAAACCCTAATTCTCCAAACTTCTCCATTCGTTTCCAGATCTGGTCCTAGGGTTCTCCGGAGTGTTCCTTCCGCCTCCTCTCGGTAAGAAATCGATCTCTTGATGTTTTCCTAACCTATTGTAATTTTTATGAAACCCTAATAAAATACTTGTTGTTTTGATGATTGTTCCCCATAACAGCGATTCCCCGTAGGATAGCATCCGCGAAACGAACCTTCGTGACCGTCATCCCCGGTGCTAGGCAAGTGAAACTTGCATCTCTTGATTTGGGCCATGTCTTAGGCCATTTCCCTTGTTTTAGCGTAAAAGAGACTAGACGGTGAAAGGATAGCCGTCTAGACGCCCTTGACCTAGCTTGACAACGAAGCTTGGTCCGTCACCTTCATCATACTCACATGTCACATTTACTTTAAATTAACGGTACGCGAATATGTTCATGTCATTGCATTTTGCCTGTCACGTTTAAATTCAATTAACGGTACGCAATTATCTGTTCCTGGCATTGCATATTGGTTTGTCATCGTGATTGCGTAGCACACGCTACTATACACTTATTTTTCCTGGCTCGTGACCAGAAGCGAGCATAATGAGTTGCTAACCCCAACGCTCGACACATGTGGGTGGGGTAAGAGATAAGCGGCCACCTGAGCACGAGTTGGCTTGATCCGCCACTCCGGCCAGCAGGCGAAATCTCTAGTGTTCAAGTGATTAATGGTGATAGAGATAAGCGGACTGAGCCACGAGCTGGCCAGCAGGTGGACTCTCTATGCACTAAGTGATAAGTGATAAGTGATAAGTGATAAGTGATAAATGATAAGTGATTAGTGATTTGGTAGCTTTCGCTACATCGTGCGTGCGTGCCTCTCTTTTAAACTGTTGCATCATACTCAACTGCCATGTCATTGTTTAACATTATAAGTGTTAGGTTGTTAGTCACTTTCAGTTTCCTTGCTCAAGTCTTTTAGACTTGCTGACATGTGCCCCTTTCTCTTTGGGTGACGCATGTTAGACCTTGAGCCTGAGTCGCTTGCTGAGGGTGAGGTGTTTGCGGACGCCGAGCTTGCGCCCGAGTTGGACGAGGACTTCGTAGACACTGGGGACCAGTCCTAGTGTCTTCGTCGTGTTTTACTTTTGTTTAGACAGTCGTTTTGTTGTCGGTGCGTGGCACTTATACCTTGTTATGTCGTTGCTTTTGTTGGCCTTGTTCTGGGCCCTTAGACTCTTTCTTCTAGCCTGGTGGCTTTTCTGTGATGTCGAATATTTTGTGGACAAAATGTGGGATTGATATTTCATACCCGTCTCATATTATTATTATTGTTGTTGTTTCGTTTGCAATTACAGGGACCTGCTTATACTAAGTTTACGCTTATCAGGCGTGCAGCTTCACAGCTCCACGCTTGAGCGGACCTTCTCACGTCTCGCCTCCATTTTAGGGAAGCGGGTCGTGACACATTAAATGCTCCAACGACTCTTTTCTGAACCCAACTAGTCGGTCAAAGAACAACCACCGACCGACTAGTTCATCAACTAGTCGGTCGGTCAATTAACTTATACCGACTAATGAGTGAACCAAGAAAAGATCAAAGTACAGACATAAGGAACTAGTCGGTCCAAGAAGAGTAGCTGACCGACTAGTTTCACAACTAGTCGGTCGGTTACTCAACTGAGACCGACTAACAGATAAAACTGAAGTCTGAGCAGAAATAGACTTAGTCGGTCCAAGAACAAATGTTGACCGACTAATTCACCAACTAGTCGGTCGCCAAATGAGCTTAGACCGACTAACGATAAACAGTAAGTTAGGTGAAAAATTGGCATGTACAGTAAAACTAAACTAGTCGGTCTAAGAAGAAAAGTTGACCGACTAGTTCATCAACTAGTCGGTCGATCAATGAGCACAGACCGACTAATGATAAACAGTAGCTTAGGCTCAAATGTGCATGTACAGGGAAAGCTCAACTAGTCGGTCACAGAAGCATCACTGATCGACTAGTTCACAAACTAGCCGGTCGGTGAGTCAACTTAGACCGACTAACTGTAAACAGTAAAGAGCTTGGAAATGACTAAGAAGAACTAGTCAGTCCAAGAAGCTTTGCCGACCGACTAGATCACCATCTAGTCGGTCAGTTCTTCTTCTTGAACCAACTAACATGCACAAGAAGTCGCGAATCGAAGCGCGATGCTTCGAGAAGGATTGTATGGACTTCTACTAAGATCGTAGAGCTAAGATATGAGCGTTATGAAGATTTAAAACGCAAGACCTACTCAAGGCTTAACATTCTACGAAAGAAGCTTAAAGACTATAAATAAAACTTGACGATACCGTCTTCAATAGCTTCAATCGAATCTTCATGACTTCTTAACTGGTCCATAAGCTTCAACGAAGCTTTAGGCATACGATCACGTGCTTTGAGGAGTCTTGAGACGTCGTAATTGATATTCATATGAATTTGGCGACGATCTCCATAACTGCGCTCACAAAGTGTTAGTTCACGATATATTTATGTTTGTTCATCATCCAAAACCAAATCCGGGGAGTCCAATATCCAACAAAAATGACATTTTCTATGTAAAAGGAAAAAGTTTTTTCCTTTTTAAATCATTCCCAAAATTATCCCCGAACATTTTTTAGTTCTCCGAAATTTCATTTTTCATCGCAATAAGTCTTTTAGGACTTATTATATCCCCTTTTCTTGTAATTTGCACCTTTTCAATTTTTTTTGAAAGGTTATCTACGGGCCTGAGGCCCGCAGTGTCGCTGCGGGCTTCAGGTCTGCAGTCTTAGGATTTTTTTGACTGCGGGCTAGGGTTAGCCGCCGTAACAGCGGCAAGGGGAAGCCGCCCCCCGACTGGGGGGGCTACGGGCGCGGCGGCACCGCCCCCTCCCTCCGGTGCGGGGGGGGGGGGGGGGGATCGGAGACAACCGCCCCCCTTCGGGGGGGCGGCGGTGCGCGAGAGCATGCCGCTCCCCTCCGGGGGGCGCAATGAAAAACCGCCCCCCTTCGGGGGGGTGCGGCGGCGCACGGGAAAAACCGCCCCCCCCCTTCGGGGGGGAACGGCGGCACACGGGAAAGACCGCCCCCACTTCGGGGGGAGGCGGCGCACTGCGAAAGACCGCCCCCCCCTTCGGGGGGAGCGGCGGCGTGCGGGAAAAACCGCCCCCCGACGTGCGGAAAAAACCGCCCCCCCCCCCCCCCCGTCGGGGGGTGCGGCTGCGCACAGCGAAGAACCGCCCCCCCTTCGGGGGGGACGGCGGCGTGCAGGCGAAAGACCGCCCCCCCCCCCTTCGGAGGGGGGGGGGGGTGTGCAGTGGTGTGCGGTTGGAACCGCCCCCCCTTTCGGGGGGTGCGGCAGCGTGCGAAACGCCCCCCTTTTCGGGATCTAAGCCGTCGAAAATCGGGGGAATGGACGAGAAAATTCGTCGTTTTGGGCGATCAAGTGAATCCCCATATCGATCTTGCGAGATCTAGGGGTAGAACAATCATACGTATGATTAAAAACATCGTTTTTAGCGATTTTTACCTCTATATCCGTCCTCCGGATATAGCGACGGTTGAACGAAGCCCTACGTGGATGACGACGCTCCATTGAGGAAGCCTTGCACCCCGCGCGTGGATCTTCCGTCTCCCTTCGCCTTCGCAACGAACGAAAAGAATTTTTGTGGAAAATTTTCTAGAGGTTCGTGCTGATAACGTGTTATGAATCAACTACTGGGGGAGGAGCCCCTAGCTCTTTATTTATAGACAATAGGGGAGATTACAAATATGTGCTACATTGATATGGACCTATTTCTAAGATAGCCCAGAATCTAAACCAACTCCGGTTAATAACAGTTCACAACACAAATGCATTTGATGAATATGTCTCTTTTTAATATCTTGCATGACGTATGCACCTCGCAAAGCGCGGGCCGTAGTTGGGCCAACTCAACTCGCCAGAGACATTAGGCCCCATTTACAGCCATTTCCAAAACCCAATCACGCGGTAACCTCACCTCGGCTGAAACGGGAAGTAACACTGCGATCTCTGAAAAAGAGCCATTATCCTCTTCCTTCGGTCGAAGGGAAAGAAAATGATGCTGTTATCAGTCCGAGAGCCACTCGGCCTCTCCTCCGCCGGCTACCGGAGTCCCTTCACCGCCAGGAGATACGGTCGCCGCCTCTGCCGAGCTGCGCTGTCGGTCGAGGGAAAGCCCAAGGGAGGAAGGTCCGCTCTTCGGTCTCGAATCGAGTCTTCAAATTTTTGATATCTTTTTGTTGATTTTTGAATCATTGGTGACCGTTATAGTATTGGGTCTTGCTCGAATTTTTGGAGAAGCTTGAGTTTTTGTTCATTTTATTTAGTATATAGTTGCAATTTCGGTGAAAAATGACCCAATCTACCATTTTAATGTTAATCCGCTTAAAAAAGGCTAAGGTTTCGAGAATGATGTTAGTCATCCAAAAATACAATTGATCTATGTCTATATTTATAATGCTGCCAAACTGAATGATATAATACTCAGTTGGAAAGCCAATTTGAGTGGGCATAAATTGATTTATCAAAGTTTGAATCTTGAAATCTCATACCATTGAGAATCCACTTTAGTTTGAAACCTCAAAGCTTTTACCTTTTTTTGTTGGTTGCATGTTACACTTTGTTCCAAAGCCACCTTAATATAGCATCCGAGCTGACCTTTAAGCTGTTTGGCAGATAAAGTAGATTGGCATTATATCTGCTTATTATGTTGGCCCAGCCAAAGAGCAGAACTCAAAGTAAACTCAGATTAAAGGTTTTAGCATTGGAATCATGTTCATATTTGTTACAATTCATGGAGAAGTATTTGGGTGCTGTTGTGTGTGTCTGCAAGGAAGACTAAGATGGATCTGTTGAGTGGTTGGTTTTTGAGTTTGCATTAAAGATTTTGAAAAATGAAGGAACACTGACGAAAATTATGATTTAGCATTTGAATAAACTTAGTAAGATACGGAGCAAATCGATATGCATTTTGCATTAAACGTTAATACCTTCGAGAGCAAATCTTGTTGTGTGAATGTCAAAATGGTAGAAATCACTGAATATTCATTCTAATTTACAAATAAGATTCAATGCCTGACTTAATAATTTGCCACAGGATATACACCCTTTGCGCTCCAGATGATTGAAGATGTAATTTTTTAAATATTGTTTTGGGAACTTGTTAGGTTTGTGTGTTCCATAGCAAAAGAGAACTTATTATGCACTTAGATGAGTGAAGATTTTTTTTAATTTTTTTACTTCATTGGAAAAGAAAATTTTATTTAAACAATTTTCCTTCCATTTTACGTATAGAATGGTTAATGTTTGTTTAGCTAATCAGAACATACTGCAGGTCTTCTCAACAGGTTGATGGCTCTGTTTTTGATCCCTTGGGTTTTAACATGGAGAAATCTTCAGGCCTTACCGCTGCTTGGGAAAGTGTTCTAGGCTTCTTTTCCAAAACATTTGAAAGTACATCTGGGACTAGAAAGGAGAAATCCTTAAATCGAGGGCTTGCAGGTTTGTTCAATTGATATCTCTTGAACGTGTTAAGTAATAAATAGTAATTAAGGCATTGTTTAACAATATAAGTGAGAAGGATTGCCAATCCTTTATTGGCTACATTGATGTTTTCTGGTCATTGATCAATAGTGTGCACATTTGGGTAAATTGTAGAAATAAGTCTGCCTTTGAGAAATTTATGTAGTAATGACACTACTATCATAACAGCATGTCGCATTGGACGTGTGAGATATGCATGTCCTATGTATTATTTTTTAGAATTTGCTGCTTTTTGGCATGTCGTGTTTATATTGGCATGGCCGTGTCCGTGAAACATAGTGGGAAACTGAAATTTTATTTGGGCTTATTTTCTCTTATATCAATATAGTCTGAATGCTTAGTCAGTGCCGCACATACTTAAGTGAAATTTACGGTTGGATAATATTTACTCATGATGGCTTCAATTTGGCTGCCATTAGAACACTTAAATTTTACTATAATAAAACTGGATACTTCCCAGAGAAGAGAGATGCAAGAAAAATGAGATGAGAGTCAGAGACTAAGAACTAAATAGATGGGTTATATCATCATGTGTAAATTAGAGGATGTGGGTTTTTGATGGTTAGACTATATGAGCATGCCTCTGAAGTTTAATGTAATGGGAGAAGCCAGTATTGTAATTAATAATAAAGCATAATAAAGTATTCATCATGATGAATATATGAGATATTAGTTTTGAAAAGATGCTGGCTATGATCTTATTTTCTATTTGGTTGCATTATGTCTTCCTGTTTGAACTGGAAGGACCCAGTAGTTTTGTAGCCGAAACATGATTTATCTGATTAAACTTGGGCATTTTGCTCATCATTTTTTAAATCTTTGCAGCTTCAATTGAGGATAGTTCCATTGATATTGGTGATTTTTTCAAAGGTCCGCTACCAGGAAAGTTCTTGAAACTCTTGGGTTATTTAGCTTTGTCCCGACTTGGAATATATGTTCCTTTAGGTGGAGTCAACCGAGAAGCTTTTGTTGGTAATTTAGACCAGAACAGCCTATTGAGCACCTTAGATTCATTTTCTGGCGGTGGAATTGGTAGGCTGGGAATCTGTTCCCTAGGGATTGTCCCCTTTATAAATGCGCAAATCGTGTTTCAGCTGCTTACTCAGATTTATCCCAAGTTACAAGATCTTCAGAAAAGAGAGGGGGAAGCAGGCAGAAAGAAGATTCTTCAGTACACACGCTATGCTTCAGTAGGATTCGCAGTGGTACAGGTAAGATCGCTTGAATGTTGCGGCTGATCAGATAATTGTAATTTCAGTCTTGAATGAGTTGTGTGTTCTTTCATATGGATGGTATCTATTTCTTATTAGCTTGAGACACTTTGTAAGAATTGTGTAGAGTGAAGTAATGTGGCAAAGCTCCATTTTTGTTATTGGCTAGTACTAGAACATATCATATAATTGTCAGATGCATGATGCATACATATAGACAAACTTTCATGTGTAAAAAGTCCTCTGTGCAAAAGGCATGAGAAAAGAGTTTTGTGGGATTCTTTCAACGATCCAAACCGTTGAATATGTTCTACACATGCTAATACACCAACATACCAAAAATCAAAAAAATCCTCTGCCCCCCATTTGCCCCTTGATTGGATCGGTACAAAATGTTGTATTGTTCTGAAACATGTATTTGTAACAGCTTGATCGAAGGTCAAATACCCCTAGGATTCACCCATTATTTAACCTTTGGATATATATGTATGGATTACACGCTTGGAAAAAAAAATTCGCACCATGTTCACACACACATGTTTTCAAGCAGAAAATTTTAGTATCTTTTTTCACCTGGGTGTTGCATGCACTGGACTTTTCCCAGGCTCGTCTATTGGCATTACTGTTTGTGAAGTAGCACACTTCTTGCAATTAGGTGGATGACATCCGACTCAGCTTTATCAAATGAAATGAATTTGTGCCCAGGGCATTCATGCGGTGATCAATTTTACTGAAATATAACCCAATTTCCTATCTTAGCATCTTGGCTTATGAGAAGAGCATTTACAGATGGTTGGGAGAAGCTAACTGACAAGAACCTCTTGCTTCCAAAATTGTTCCCTGTGTCCCTGCGTAATTGTATTTTTGCACCACTGATTCACGTGCCCTCGCATTGTATTTTTGCACCACTTATTAAAATGCTTTCATGGAAATTTTTGCAGTACCTCCTATGAAGACTTGCACTGTGCCCCAATTTTTCAATTATAATACTTTATAAAGAGATATTTTTGCAACAAAATGCATAAATATCTATTTTTTACAGTGTTTGTTGCTAAAGAAAAGTACTATGGCAATCTTGTTATTCATGCTTAAGTATGTCCTGTACCATTAAATGAGATTCTGAGTATTCTTCTAATTATTGAAATTCTTTAATGGGTTCTGCAGTTTCTTATTTGTTGATACATTCTTATATATGCAAGGCTATTGGGCAAGTGTTCTACCTTCGACCATATGTCAATGATTTCAGCACAGAATGGGTACTAACATCGGTGACATTATTGACACTTGGATCTGTGTTCACTACTTATATTGGGGAAAGGATATCTGATCTAAAACTGGGAAATGGAACATCTCTATTAATATTCACGAGTATTATATCATACTTGCCTGCCTCATTTGGAAGAACAGTTGCAGAAGCATTTCATGAAGGGAATTACATTGGACTTGCTACCATCATCTTGTCATTTTTCCTACTAGTTCTTGGTATTGTATATGTCCAGGTAAGCAGGCATAAAACTCAATTGGTTGTTACACACTGACAAGCATACTGATACAGGCTTACTGTTTCAGGAAGCGGAGAGGAAGATACCTCTTAACTATGCATCAAGATACAGTAGTAGGGGTGGGGGGATTCAAAAGTCTGCATACCTTCCTTTCAAGGTCTGTAACTCTATTGTATTTAACATGTATCTTCCTTAATCTTATAATTGGTTGGTGCATTGCAGCATAGGGCTGCTAGTGGTTTCTGTTATGATTCTTGGAACTAGCTCTACATTGTTCTTACTTATGTAGCATTGCTCGTCTACTTTTCCACTCAAATGGTTGATGAAATTAAGATAATTGTGATATATCACAATGATCACCTGAAAGACTGTTAAGTGTCGGACATGCACCAAGTTTTGGTTAGGGCAAGGGTCTGACATATATGATAGCTAAAACCTGTATAGTCCACTGTCCAAAGTTGCATGTTGTTACATGCAGATAAATTGAGGAGTTTCCTACTGCTGCAGCCAGATGCCCAGCCAATTTATAGGAATGCACTTGATCTCTCCTTCATTGACATCATTTAGTTGGTGTACAAAGTTGTCCAGAATAATGTGTTTGAATGTATTTAAAACAATTTGTTATTAGAAAGTGATATGATGTTAGACCAGATTGACATGTGTTGCCGTCTGTAGTCTCTGATCTTAAGCATCATTTTTAAAGATGTTTTTATTTTTCTTTCAAATTTAATTCTGGCGAAACATCTCATAACTTGGATTTCTCTTTTAAAAAATTAATTGCACTAAATATGAGGATTCAGATACCATGCATGCAGTAGATGAGTTAATGTTTACTTTGAGTACACATTTCCATTTGCAACCAAAAATAACATTGTATGCTATGTGAAAGAATTCTTTGTGCATATTGTATCTAACTGCAGTTGTACTTTATGGTCTTTCTGATCGGCTCATCTGTCTGCCGGAGCAGGTGAACAGTTCTGGTGTGATGCCCATTATATTTTCATCATCTTCACTAGCTTTGCCTGGAACACTAGCACGCTTCACCGGCTTAGCTGCTCTCAAAAACGCTGCAGTTGCCTTGAATCCTGGAGGTACAGGTTCTTCATTATCTAACCAAAGTTCTGAAGGGGGTCATAAGTGAAAAGAAGATGAACCTTTGAGTACACATGTATATCAGAAAAAACCCAATCATTAAGGTTTTTTGGTAGCTGCTCCAAGCATTGAACCTAACTTGAGTTAATCCTCCACAAATATGACATTTAATATCTAACATTAAGATAAATGCGGGACTATTATTTAGATATTTCCCAGGGACTTATATTAGAAAAGACAGTCATTGATTTAGAAAACAAAGATATAGTTTTCTGATTGCAGAGTACATCAAATTTTGAATTTAATGAATCTTTGTCGTATTATGGGCTGTTCAACTAAACTCATTTCCAATTTTTTTTTGGGAAAGATCATATATGCCATTTTGGGCAATTCTTTAAAAAAACCCTTCCCGCCATTTGTTTCTGAAAAATTTGAGAAATGTGTTTTCCTTCACACGTTTCTGAAAATTCATGTTTCCTGTTTGTTTTGCAAGGTTTCCACAAAAATTTTAGAAAATGTGCAAAAGATTCATTTCCCATTGAGAGAAAGAGAGAGAGAGAGAGAAGATTCTCATTTAACTGATTACATAATACCCTGCATCAGGTTTCCAAGCGTTCCCAGACCAAAACGCTCCAAATTCAAGTTTCAAAAAAAGCTAATGTGACACCACCATTTAGGAAACCAAAATTGCTGTTTCCAAGTCAAACAAACATAGGAACTGGAAAACTGTTTAGGAAACCAGCCAAAAATCTTTTTCTAATTGCTCATAAACCCATTTCTGTGTGGTTTCCGAGCAAACAAACATCCCCTTAGAAACCCTTTTTTTAATTTCTAACTTGTCAAAGATTCATGATACTGATAATGCATTCACCCAAAATATTTGTTTTGGGGTGGTTTTTTTGGTTAGTATGCGGATTTGTCTAGTACAGTGCTAGTTATTTACTGGGCGGATAGATGCATGAGGTCTCTCAAAACAATATTGGAAAGTGTATCAAATATTATATACATTAGGAGAGGAAGTTTCCTCCAGAAGATAGAATGAAATATACATCTGCATCTAATCAATAGTATACATAATTAGCAGAAACAAAGAGAGGGAGAAATCTTCTCAAAAGCTTAAAAATAATTCTTTTCTAGATGAGCGTGTGCCTCTTTGCCCTAGTTTTAAGGGTATTCGAGCATCATCATTATCTAACTATTTAAATGGCATCAGCCACGGAGCATGAAGCTCTACAAAGGATGCTAAAAGAATTATAATCGGTTTACCTGATGTCAATTCTCTAAACATGTTCTAATTTTCTGGCTAAAGAGACCATGAAAATGACAGAGACTTGTAATAAAAAGCAGCGTCCAAAATTGCATTGGACAAAAAAAGATTATAGAAAGTGAAAGAATGAAGATTGCAATTAGGAATCACATTCAGCTCTAAGACACGGATGTATCTAAAAAGCAAAACAGAACACACAATGAAGTAAATTTAAGCAGCATAGAACAAAAGCAGGATATGCCTGAATAATTTAGTGTTAGGTCTTCTAGTATCCTATTATCATTGGTAAGTGTCGACTGCCTTATAATTGTAGCTGTGGTTATGAACCATAGCGTCGGTGTAAAATTGGTTTGGCCCAGTTGGAGACGCCATTACTGAGGAGTTTGAAAAAAATCATGCACAAGCGTCATGGAAATATTCATTGGGAGGTCAGTTAGTATCTCACTAATTTGATTGCCACAGGTGTCATTGGGTTGTATCTGTCCGATGAATCAGGTTTTTTCGGTTCAGTTTTCATTAGTAATGGGACACTTCCCGAAAATTTTCAACTCGCGAAACAAAAAGGAAGGGGAGTCTTCTCAGTATTTTATTACCACTTGCAAGTTGTATTGTATCTGTGCATCCATTATCACTTACGAGTTGTATTATATCTGTTCATCCATGCTCCCAATACAGAATTTTTCTCCAGGATCTAGATCTCTTAAAAGTTACTTTCTAAACTTGTTACTGTTGGATTTTTCTCTTAATGGTAAGGCTTGCTTCGCTGAAGTGGAAGAAAACCTTCGCCAAATTGATGTTGGGACATTCTGATTGTTTCCTAAACGCAATTTATACTTCTTAATAATATGTTTTTCCCCTACTGGCAGTAACATTTCTCATGGATGTCCCTGTGTATGATGTGTCTGACTTGATATTTTCCATTAGGTGCTTTATATCTTCCAACCAATATATTGTTTATAGCTTTCTTCAATTACTATTATACCTTCCTACAATTGGATCCGGATGATGTGAGTGAGCAGTTGAAGCGCCAAGGTGCTTCGATCCCACTTGTTCGCCCTGGGAAAAGCACTGCAGCGTATATTAAAACAGTAAGGAAAAGATCAAATTGGCATTATATATTTTTTAATTCCAAAATTTCTATGTTCAAGTGTTTTATATGCTTGCTTCTTTTCTATGATAGTTCCTATTCTCACAATTCTCTATTGATAAATACTTCACCTACTCACCATAAATATACTTGCATGCCAACTCAAGAGACTAACAGGTGGGGCCTTACAAACTCAAATGATGGCATGCATCGGGTTAAATTGTGTCTATTTGGTAGGAAGACGAGAAGGTTTAAAGTGAGTTGATAAAGTATTTGTCTTGTAAATTTTTGACAAGCCAGTCACATTTAGCTAGGTATTGCATTTACCTCGGCCAGACATGTTCATATCTGCAAGTCAAGCAGATTGAGCACGACTTTAAGCCTGTTCTTTTGCAAACACAACAAAACTTGCAAGCATACGTGTGAAACCTAAATAGAAGAATATTTCAGCTGTGAGAGAGTCCGTGATAGGATTTGCATGGGATTTCGGGGAGAAATTTCGGGTTTTTATTGATAAAGTGGAATTACAAGATAGTCGGCATCAATTTGAGAGGATGACCACTCTCCCAAAGCGTCAATTTGAGAGGAATACTACTCTCCCAACTAAGCTAAGGTTCTACTTTCTAATCTCTATTAATTTCTCTCCAAATTCAACCTCCCCTAATTATCCTAGCCCACACATATATAATAAATTGATTTTCCAATAATTCCGAACATGCCACTGGACCCCAAAATTACAAAACTGCTATTGTATCAGCCACTTTGTCTTTGTTGTTGTTTGTCGTCTCTTCGATGCTTCCTTTTGCCACCGCACCCCTAGCTACGAGCCCATCAGTACTCCCCCAAAGAAACACTTTGCCCTCAGGGTGGGATTATGAAATTCATAGGACACGCTATTTCAAGTGAGGGCACTCGTCCATGATTGGCAAAAACGCCCAGGCCCGCAGGTGCCTGGCATGGTCTGTCCGACGGCTAGTACTTTTTTTGTTATGATCGGGCATCCGACCGGGCTCAAGCCCGTACCTTTTTTTGTCAGGCTCGTCCTGGCCTGGGCACAACATTTGCCTGCCCAGCCCGGCCTGGTATATATATGTAATATAAAAAATATTATGAGAATAATGGGTATCATATGACATGGAGGCATCTCCTTATATACCAAGACACAAAAAGTGGGGTGGGCTTGTACTTGTACGTGTACTACCCACACCTTTTGTGTCTTGGTATATGAGGAGATGCATCACATGTCATATGATATTCATTATTCTCAAATATTATATATATTTATAATAAAGCCATAATCCTAATTCTACCGCCATCTCTCAAACCCTAAAGTTCAATCTCTCCCTAGATCTCTGGTTTTTTTCCTCTTTTCTTCCTTGTTTCATGTTTGTATTGGAATTTACCCACTTTCGATCTATCGTCTGATCTATCTGCATTTCCCTAGGCATGCGGGTAGGAAAACTTATTCTGGTCAATGAACAGTGATCACACAAAAGGTATTCGCATGATTGTTTTGATTCGGCAGATTGTTTGCTTCCTTTATGGGATGGCGTCATATTTAGGGTTTTGATTTGGGTTTGAATTTGAAAATTTGTGCTTGATTATTCGAATTTGTAATACCACGAAGGGATTGCTGAGATTTTGCTTATGGAAATTATCATGGTTGACTTTTTTTATCACACGAATCAGATTTACTAATTGTTTTGGGTTTTCAGGAAGATTCTGAATACTAGAATTTTTTTTCCATTTTCATATTTAAAGTGGGTCGAATTACAGGCTTTTGGGAACTTTTTATGGAGAACATTTCATTGTTGGATTTGCATCATGAATTTTGGGCATTTTCATTGTTGGATTTGCATCATGAATTTTGGGCATTTTCATTGTTGGATTTGCATCATGAATGTTGGGTAATCCTGGACATGTATTATACTTTTTTAAGGACAGCTTTCATTGTTGGGTATTTTCAGTAATCATTTTAGGATTTTATTTAATTATGTGGTTATTGGTTGTGCCATCCTAATGTTACATTTGAAGTTTAATACCATAATGAATTGGAATCGGATGACATATTCTTATTGGTTTGATCTGGTTTTGATGTTACTACTGTCTTCTTCATCCAAAGTTAAAATCATACTTTTGTTTGGACTTTTAAGGGTAATTATGCTTTTTAAGATTGGTGTTGATTGTTAATCTACTGGTGAAATTTCTTCTTATCAAATCCTCTTGATTTTCAGCTCTAATTCTTAATTTCTTGTGTGTGTGTGTGTGTCTAATATATTTTATTATATATTTCTTTTTAATATATCTAATATTTTATTAGGTAATATTTTTTAAATATTGATGCTTCTTCAGTCACGGCTTCTCACGGCTTCTTCAAGGCTGTTCCGACTTTTCATTTTCCTAGTTCACCGTTCACGGCTTAAGGCTTCTTCACGCAGGCACGAGCCTTTTCGAATTCACGTTCCAGACTCCTCTCTCTCTCTCTCTCTCTCTCTCTCTCTCTCTCTCTCTCTCTCTCTCTCCAGTTCACGTCTTCACAAGACACGACTTCACATTCATGGTTTCTTCAACAACTGCATCACTTCACTCTTTAGTCTTTAGCCTTCAAGACTTCAAGATCATAAGTTTTATTTGTGTTCGGCTTGTGTACTGATTACATTAGTTAGTTTAGTTTTTTTAGTAAATTAATTTCTTATAACTTAAACTCTACCCAAGTGTTCTTTTTTTGCTTTTCATGTATAGATTTAATATGGTTAATGAAACAAATCCTTAAGAGTATGTTCCGGGTGAAGCCTCTGTTTCAATTAATCAAAATGGTGCACCACCAAATGAGACTGTGGCACCAGAGGTGGAAGGTGAGAATATAAATGCTTCAATCAAAAAACTCAAAAGTGAAGTTTGGAAATATTTTGATAGGGTTATAATGAATGGAGAAGTTAGGGAACAAGTAGGTATTAAAAATCAAGCATAAAATGATTTCTAACAATGGGACTTTTTATTTGCATAAAGCCATAAACATCTAAAGAGATGTGTTAAGGTCAAAATTGACCAGGACAGTTGTCAAGCTGACGGTGACTCGAAGCGCTGAGCTGGAGTCTTGTCAGCATTTAGAGTGGGACCCTTGGTTGGAGGAACCAGGGTCGGATGATGGTAGTTGTGGGTGATACGACCTTCGATCGATCCACGAGCGACCGTTGTGTCGATCGTTCGAGGTTGAGAAGCTAAGCGTCAACTTTCGATGTTGGATAGCGATCGCCGATCTGCAACACATGGAGTCGTTAGGAGGGTCGGATCTGGGTTTCGACCCAAATCACATCTGATGCTTAAGTTAGTAGAAAACTTAAGGAAGAGATGGAGCTTGGTGTAGCTGAGATCGACCCACGAAGGTTCGTCTCTAGACTAACGACGCAAGCTCGAATATATGAATGGTAAAAGTAAGAAGATAGAGTTCTATGTATTAGACCTCGTACCTTGAAGTTAGAACCCTCTTCCCTATTTATAGAGGTTCGGCGTCTCTTTAAAGACGTTGGGGAGATAACGGCCACCCATAATGGGGCCACGATCTTCCGCCATGAATGAGAGTAAATGTTACACACGCCTCCGAGATTTCCGAACATGCCTTTAATCCCACGTTTGTGTGAAGCGAACCTAACGGTCGACCAGCCATTCAGGCTTTGACTGAGTCGGCATCAGGTTTCTTTGGTGGGCGTGGTGGGCGTGGTAGGCCTTAGTCGTCGTTTGACCGAGTTTACTTGAATGCCGGCCCAATGACTCAATAATGGCCCCCGTCGTGCGACCTTGAAGGATCCATTCGCTAAGGTCAATCGACGTTACATCGCATTTAATGGGGCGCGACAGTCGAGAAAATAGCACTTGAGTTTAATGTGCCAAAACGCCCGACTCATCGATTCAGATGTTTTGACGGTTCGAAATCCAAGACACTGGGCTGTTGGATCATTGACACATGTTTCATTTTACGGTTGCCTCGCCCATATATGACGGTTCCAGCGATGTGGTGCCAGAGTATCGTCTTCTCTCGATTCGAATTCTCTTGCTCTCGAAATCAATGGCCCCGTCCTCTGCTTTCGGAAGAAATGTGGTCACCACCGTTCAGAAGAACCAAGAAGGGGTCATGGAGCTGGGCTTGCTGGCGAATGTGAGGTCCAAGGTCAAGGCCAGCCAAATCGACACGCTCCAGAGGAAGTTTGTTCGTCTCGATTATCAAATCAGACTGTCTGGGAGGGACGAGCGGGCTTATCGTCCCGACGATCGGAAATTAGGGGTCTACGTCAACGCCTTCGAACGGGGCCTTCGATTTTCCATGCATCCCTTCTTACGGTATTTCCTGTGTACCCTGAACATTTCCCTCTGTCAGCTGATGCCGAACGTTATTGACATGTTGATGGGCTTCATAGTCTTGTGCGTGACGAAAGGAATCGAGCCATCCTGCGTCTGTTCAATCACTTTTTCTGGATCCCTCCCCTCAAGACCCCAGGGTGGTATACGATCATGGCCCGTCGGGGGAGGAAGCTGCTGGAAGATCTCCTCACCTCTAACTCCAAGTGGAAGGACGAGATTGTGTTCGTGGTCTTCCAGGGGGAGGCAAGCTTCTGCACCGGTTGGGGCGCCCCCGATTTTGGGCCGGCCGAGGATAAGCCACTAACCGTCGAGGAGAAGAAAGCCGCCGACACTTTGAAGTGCCTGCCAAAGGACATGAGGTGTGGTCTTCCAAGGGGGAGGCAAGCTTCTGCACCGGTTGGGGCGCCCCCGATTTTGGGCCGGCCGAGGATAAGCCACTAACCGTCGAGGAGAAGAAAGCCGACACTTTGAAGTGCCTGCCAAAGGACATGAGGTCGGTCGAATGGCTATGGTCGGACGATGTGTTGTGTCGGACCGTGTGGACGGAAGGTTGGTTCGACTGTGCTCGTCGATTGTTCGACCTTCGTCACTCGAATTAACTCGTTTGTTGCTCTGGCAGGGATGACCAGTGCGGACTACCAGATAGATCCCGCATTGAAGGATGCGGTCGAGGCTTCCATCAAGGAGGCGGATGCGAGAATATTGTCGCCCCGGGCGCCGACCATACAACGATCGATGGTCCAGCCGTCCGGAGATCGGCCCATGCTCGTTGAGGGGATTGCACAGGAGGCTTGTCCTCAGCAGAGTAAGAAGAAAGAATCATCCTCCGAGTTTGAGGTAGTTGCTCTGGGGGAGGCACGAACCGACAGAGGATTCTTCTCAGCGAATCGGAGCCGTCTGGGTCGAACGCAACCGCGGAGCAGGCCTTCCAACCAGGGAGTGATGCACTCCATGTGGAAAGTTCAAGGAAGACTCAGGTTCCACCGGATCTCTGCATGTATCAGGACTCCTGACCTTGGGGGGTCTTTCTCCTTCCGTAGGGTTGCCCGAGGACATCCCCGGGGAGTACCGACCGATGTTGTTGGGGGTTGATCTTCTCAGGCCCCCTTCGACTGTACCGAGGAGGAGCTTGTCCGGGCAAGATTCCCATTGAGGCTTGGGGATTCCGTCCTTCTCGATTGTGGGGCCGCTTCCCGCATCGCCGAGAATGCGACCCTTCCACGGGACATGGCGGTCATAGAAAGGGTCGATTACGAGCGACTTGCGTCAGTAGCCGTTCATGCCATCGTCCAGGTAATTATCAGTAATTATCAACTGGGCCCCTGCCGATGTTGATATCGGTGCATAAGCTGACCATCAAGTGTTGTATGCAGGCTCTTGTGACGATCGCGGCGTTGCGTCGTCGAGCCTCGGTGGTGGCCGACCATGGCGTCACTCTGGAGGCCGTCAGGACGAGTGTGGAGAAGTGCCATGCTGAGATAGAGAAAATCAGCCGCCTCTTCGAGACGAGGTCGCTAATCATTCAGAAACTCGAGCAAGAGCTGGGCGAGTCTCGTAAGAGGGAGGTTGAGCAAATCGCCTTAAGAGAGCGAGCGGAAGACGCTCTGCTGGATGAGAGAGTCGAAGCCGACGTCATTGCGAAGGTGATCCGTGATTTCACGGATACGTTTCCTGACTTTGACGAGCTATATAAGCAGGGTTTCGAGCAATGTCGGTTTGAGATGAAGAACCGATTTTCTGACCTCTCCACGGAGATCGACGAGATCCCGATGGTTTTTCCGGACCATGGCGAGGATGAGTCGAGCCATGGTGATGATGAGTCAAGCCTAGGCGTGGATGAGGCAGCTCCTGTGGACGAGACCACCACCACGACCGGCAACGAAGCAGAAGCGGTTGCCACGAAGGAGCCGAAGCCCACGGTCGTGTTGGAGGGAGATCAAGGGCCTGAACGGTCGTTGTAAGAACTGGCCTGCCTGATGGAAATTTTTTGAATGTATAGGGGGTCATGTAAATGAGAACAACATTTTGTAATGAAGAGTGACAAGAGAATTGGCTTGTGTATTCTCGTATGCCGTTGCCTCTCCTTATCTGTTGCGATACCCACTTAATTTACTACCCATACCCGTACATACCCGTGTACCCGCTGTACACAATGGGTATGGGTTATCTGTATCGGTATTGGAAAGCATTCTGCCACTCAGCCAACACAATTGCGCAGAATAGCACTTGACGGTGTGACCTAAAATTTGTGTGGCGTTAAGATAACCATTGTATTTACATGCATACTGGTACCCGTGGATATGTATATATATAATATCCATACCCGTCCAATTTTACCCGTGGGTAAAACATGGGTACCCATACCCGTACCCAAACGGGTGGGTATCCACGGGTATCCGTACCCACGGGTAGAATTGCCATCCCTAGTTGCGCTCATACCCCGTGGTGGTCTTAATGCCTGATGGCCCCTTTCGATGGGTTAGGCGCTGCTTCGAAGATAAACCATCGAACCACATTTAGAATTTGACCACCATGTTCCGTGGAGAGGGTGAGATCCGCCTGACTCATGGTCTGACGATATGGGAGGAACCCTTTCGGATTTTGTATGGGTGTCCACTCCCTTTCAGATTCTGTATGGGCGGGACCCTCCCCATTTGTTGCACTATAGCCAGGAGACGACACCAGTTTCAAATGTGGAGCAGTACTTGGCAGAGAGTGACAGAGCTTTAGAGGAGCTGAAGCTCCATCTGGCTAGAGCTCGGCAGGTGATGAAGGTGAGGGCTGATTTACATCGCCGCGATGTCCAGTTTGACGTAGAGGACATGGTCTACTTGAAGATGCGGCCCTACAGGCAGAAATCCCTAGCCCATCGGCGGAATGAGAAGCTTTCTCCCAGGTATTTTGGCCCCTTTGAGGTGGAGGCCAAGGTGGGGCCAGTGGCCTACCGGTTGAAGTTGCCCTCAGGATCGCGCATCCACCCCGTGTTTCACGTATCACAGTTGCGACAGGTGATCGGTGAGCACAGTCCTTCTCCTACTCTATCGGAGAGGCTGACCGAGGACATGTGGGTCTTGTTGGAGCCAGAGGAGTTGAAAGGGTACGGAAGGGAGGGACGGTCGAGCAGGAGGTATCGGTACGTTGGAAGGGCTTGCCGGAGTATGAGAGCACCTGGGAGCTAGTGAGCGTCATGAAGCTTCAATTTCCAGATTTCCACCTTGAGGACAAGGTGGCTCTTTTGGGGGGGAGTAGTGATGAGCTCATCACGTACTCAAGGCGGCACAAGGGGACATCCGGCTCGACCAAATGACTCAGGTGCGTGTTCACAACTTTTTTAGTTGTTTCCTTTATTTTATTCATTTTGAGGGTATTATTGTAATTGAGCTTTAAGTGAAAAGGGTGATAAAAGGGAATGCGGCCAGCCGGCCCTAGGTATGCTATTATTGAATTATTGAGTGATTTCTTAGATAGACGAGTGCAGACGGCCTCTTAACAGCGTCTTGAGAGGGAGGTTACACCTATCAATTGTAGCCAATTATCTTATTTTTGCTATTATTTTCTATAAAGATTAGATCTTTCTTTCTGAACTATCACTATCTTTGTATGTTACATATATATTTGGTGTGCTAGCATATGCCTTGATTTAAAAAACCCACTAAACACGTCCATCCTCGAAACTATCCACCTGTTTCATCCCAAATTTCCAGGTTGAAGAAGCTTACGAAATTGTGTCATAGCAAACTATCCACCTGTGTTTACCTTTACCATTAATCCGTACATCTTTGTTGAAACTGTTTGTCTTTATGATTGACCTAGCCATCTTTATCTACTTTTACAGTTAATTACTATATCCTCATTGAAACTCTTTGTTTTTACCGTTAAATATGCTTTCTTCAAACTCTCTACGTTTACAATTAGTCTAGCCATCTACTGGCCATCTACGTTGAAATATGCTTTGTTGATACTACGTTTACAATTAGTCTGGCCATTTACGTTGAAACTGTCTGCCTTTACAGTAAATTTGCTCGCTTTTAGTTGTTGAAACTATCTACATTTGTAGTCAACCCATCCACCATTATGTTGAAATTTTCTATCTTTACAATTAATGTCTACCTCTCTCAAAATTGTATACCTTTATAATTAACAGTTATGATTAGGTGATATGGATACTAGTGTTGCTCTCCGACACATACACATGGTGTTGGACCTGACAATTATCCAAACTACAGTTTGCGGACATTGCTATATTTGTATATTTCTTCTGCATACATGAATATTTAATTGATATAAACACATATATGTGGTTTATATTAACATAAAAATGCACTCTTTACCATAATGATCTTTAGGACAATAGTTTGTGTCAAAAGTGGGTACAACATAGTTCATGTGGCATTTATTTTTGAGGTGAATAACAATACACGTGTAAGCGTCAGACACAGATGGACATCTGTGTCATGTTCGGGTATTTCAGGCATTGAGAGAAAGTGTCTTACATATCATAGGTTAACATGTTCACCTTTATAGTAAACTATCCATCTTTTCTATTTAAAAAAAGTATAGTTTTCCCATTAAAATAATTAGTTTATGGATTTAAATAGAAGCAAAGTTGAAAGTAGTTAAATAATAGTTAGGCTAAACATCACTATCTACGAGTGATTCTAGCTTAAAGACCACATGTGCTGCCCTTTTCTAGTTTCTAATGAATTATGGTTGATGGAGAACGAGATGATGAAGAAGCAAGAGAAAATTAGGTGTTAATGGGGATTAAGTCAGATAGCCCACTTGCTCATATTAGCTCACATGGGACCTATTTTAACAGAAAACTTAACTAAACTATCAGCCAGGAGATATAAAGCTGGAAAATGGTGATAAGTAGGGTTTTAAGCTAGAATCACCCATGGTTCATGGATGTTTGGTTTAATTTATCCTAAAATTAAAAATAATAAAAATTTATAAATATGCATTTCTCCTACACCATTACCTTCTAAAATTGTCTCTACCCCTCCTACACAACCACCACCCAGAGTCATCTCCCGCCCTGTGGTCCTCGTCTCCCCACCATCTTCCAAACAAGAGTTAATTTGATTTTAGGTTTTTCCAATTGAGAGGATAAAAGAAACGAAGAGAAAAATAAGAACATTGAGTCTTCATGTCACAAAGAGGGAGAAAAAAGAAAGTTGGGTTCTCTACATCATAAGAGGAATGCCCTTTCTTTGGAATTCACGAGGATCAGGTTCTTTAGATATGAGGATGGAGAAGAGAGAAATGAGTGGGATGCTGGATGGGTAACGCGGAGCCAAGAATTGTTTCCATCCTGGGCCATTGATCACATATAAAAGGGGTGTGGATTAGGTTGGGGGTATGTGATTTTGACAGTTGTTGGGTTACAATGCCTAATGGTAAGCGTTCTGAAGAGATTTTGCGTGGAAATGATCTATTTTTGTGATAATTGGGATTTTGCCTTTTCTTTTCTTTTTGTTAATATTCTTTTGTTATGAATCTTTTTGGCACAAGTTATTTTTGGCTTTTTGGGCATAGGTACGGATGTAAACAAAAATTTAACGTTCGGTTATTTATGAATAATGTCTTATTATGTGTTGAAGGAGAAGTAGAAATAAGGTTATGTTTGATTGCAAGCAAATATGTCGAAATCTTGAACTCAATTCTATAAAAGTGACATCTTTAAGTATGAATTATATCAAAGAAAAATACATTAATCATCGTTAATTATGAATTATGACAAAGAAAAATACAAACTTCTCCCATTTGGGAATCGAACCTAGGACCTTCAGCTTAGAAAACAAATGCTCTACCAACCGAACTACTGGATGATGTTCTATTGGAATGGAAAAACGTTTTATTAATTGAAATTTTTATCAAGTTAGGGATTAATGAATAGAAGAAAACGGACAGACAATAGCTAATAGCCGCGCTGGGCAGGAGTCGAACCCATGACTTTTGACTTTAGAAACAAACGCCCTGACAAGCGGACTACTTGCTTGATGTTATAGAAATTTTCAATAGCCTTCTATAAACTTACCCGGGCTATAGCCCACCTTAGCCCAAACATAGCTCCGCCCCTGGATGGGTTAGAGGGGTTAAGTGCATACGTTGCTTTAGGTTAAAATTGGTGACGAGGAGAAAGAAGAGGGGATGGAGGTGATGGCAGCGACAAGTGGTTAGAGTTTGAAGTTTGGTTAGGAATAAGTATTGGTTGAGTGAACATGAGAGGATGACGATGATAATGGAGAAAATTAGGTGTTAATGCGGATTAAGTTAGATGCCCCTACGTCACTAGACTCATATTAGCTCACATAGTGCCTATTTTAACAGAAAAGCTTAACTAAATCGTCAGTCATGAGAATGTTGGATCGTCAGATAACAAGGAGAGAGAAAGATGGAATTTGGGTTCTCTGGATGGAATTTTGGGTTATTTGATATCAAGATGGTGCCAAAATTTTGTAAAGCTATCTTGAAGTTTGGCATATTTTCATAACTTTGAGAAAAGAACAGGACAGTCTTGAACTTTTGAAGTTCCAAAAAATTATCTTATATTAAATTTCATAAACTATCTTTTAACTTTGGCCAAACTATCCAATAATTTATTGATATGAAAATGTTTATGTATTTGTTTTCAACATATTCAGTCATAGAGAGCAAGTCAATTTGCAGTTTGCGACAGAAGTTTGAGCAAAGTGAACAAGTATCATAGCTGTTTGCTTTCTTTTTCATCCAAATTGAGTTTCAGAATGCTGACTGACAATAAGGGATTATGAATATGGTTTGGTTACCAGGTTCTTAGCCGGATATCGGTCCTTGGGTCTGCCTTCTTGGCCGTCCTGGCTGCAGGTCCGGCGGTGGTCGAGCAGATAACTCACCTGACTGCATTCCGTGGTTTTGCTGGCACTTCTGTTCTCATCCTTGTTGGCTGTGCAACCGATACAGCAAGAAAAGTGCAAGCCGAGATAATATCGCAAAAATACAAGAACATCGAGTTCTATGACATTAACTAAACCGTTGATTCTTGAAGTTAAAACCCATTATCTTCATTGCCTTGATTGATGGTACTTTGGGGTCAATTATTTTTTTGCGTTTATATACCAGAACAATGTACATAACATTCGTAGGCAAATACTCCAAGTTTTGTTTAAACTTATTTTAGGAGTTTATCTTTGGTGTGTAAGCAAATATGGAAGCCCTCAATATTGAGTCTTGATATATGCTTTGGCCAAAAATACGCAAAGACAATCATAGCCTGAAGCAGGCTAAAACAAGCACAGATCGCCAACATTTGTATTGATGCTGAGAGCTCCAGCATTTCCGGCCTACTTGTTCTACAGAAGTCAGCAGCAACCATCTCCGCATCCAACAATTCAAAATCAGCTGTGGATTGAACTTTCTTCCTAACTCGTGGCAGAATACACAAGGTTTTAACAACTGAAGGGTGGAGATATTAACAGAGTATGGTATCCGCAATATTTTGTTGTAATAGCAATCGGGCCATCAACAAAGCATTATAACTTTGGTGCAGGCTGAGCAAATACCACGAGCAAAACAAACAGATCTAGATTGGTATGATACAAACATATTTAGAAACCATACAAATGGCTATATCTATACATGCATATAACGCAATGAAAGCTCCTTGCTTCGCAGATTGACAGTTCATTCCATGGCACGTTGCTGTTGAACAATGCTTGCCCTAACATGAGAAGGAACTAATCAACCAAACTGCAGGCATACTGATCAGATAACAGGATCATTCACATCCACAACTAGTCGAAACCTGGAACATAATGATGCACAAACTGAAGTAAATGGGCTACAATTCACGACCATGGAGGTCGCATAGAGGCAAGGTCATATGAATGGTTCCGATATTAATTGATTGTGCAAAAACGAAGAATGCCAAAACTAACAGCATAGCAAAGCAACATCTGCACTCTCAAACGGGGAATCCCCCCACCCCCCACCCCCATAAGAAAACCCACAAATAATCCCCCAATCTGGCCACACAATGCAATGTTGCGCTCACAGTGCAGCAAGATGTGCTACTGATTATTGCGCTCACAGTGACAGCAAGATGCACATGTTGCAGACTTTCCACACATGCATAAAGTTTTATCATCACATAAGCTCATAGCTTTGTATGCTAAGATTATGGGAGTGCTGAAGTGAGAATGCTGACGGTCACCGATGAATGATTTTCAACCACAAGAAACTGCGTCGATTTTGGTGCAAGAAACACCTCCCCCTGTCATCGGGCACAAATCAAGGGGTTCAGGCGTAGGGGCAGAAGAAGCCTATCATGGATCATTAGGCCCTGTAACTATTAAAAAAGTAAGAATGAATGGCCTAATTGTTTCAAAAAATGGCTTGGGATTTACCTGAAAATTCTGAAGCAAACACGACGCATAACCACAGGACGTAGGGAGGAACACAAACCAACATAAGCCAAAACATAAGTGTTGGGTGAAGTACAGCGTCTCATGCAAGAGGCAAGGAGATGGCAGAGACGAAGAGTGGGTGCAATGCAGAGAGACGAACAAAACCGACAAATGCCAATAGAGCAACGTTGTGAGGCAAGTTCGCGCCCTGTAACTCATGAATGGTAAGACTGAGTTAGCTTTGTTGCTCTAGGAAAACTTGGATTTACCTTCTAACTTTGACGCAGAGATCCTCATGCTTTCCTGCTACAAACAGTGAGCGAGGGGGGGCCACAGAGATGGGGAAGTGTAGAGGGGGTGCGGAGAACTGAAGCAATGGATGCCGAACATCGAAGTTGGCAAAGCCGGTGGAAGCCTCCAGCAACACAAAAGAAATTCCAACTTAGTGCACATATTACCTTTTAAGCCAAGATATACTAAGGCTATTTTGTAAAGTTGAGATAAATGTCAGAAGCGAATAAAGTTGAAGGAACCTTAGGTTCAAAATCCAAGCAGAAGCATTGTAGTGAGCATTGCTCTTTTAAAACATAGTCAAGTAGAGCCAAACAAAGTCTGAGATAGCACAAGTGCAACAGAGGATTATCTCCCATGCCATCAGCTCCTGCTCCTGCTGCGCTCCCTATCTTTGGCTGCAGAATTCCTGAACAACAATCATCAAATATTTCATCTTTTGTTGTAATATAGAGGCGGGGTCATACCAAAAAGGTTAAAACATATGGCTTTACCCATTAGCATAAGGTGATTCTTCACGAACACGCTTAGCATAAGGTGATTCACGCTTAGCATAAGGTGATTCGTCACGATCACGCTTAGAAGGTGGCGATGAATCCCGTTCACGCTTATAAGGCGGTGATTCACGCTTAGCATACGGTGATTCTTCACGATCACGCTTAGAAGGTGGTGATGAATCTCGTTCACGCTTATAAGGTGGTGATTCATCCCGCCCACGCTTATAGGTTGGCGACTTGCTGTAGCTGCGACCGCGAGGAGGTGAGACACTGCGCCGCCTAGGAGACCGATCACGAGGGCTCAAGCTCCTGCTCAAAAATAAATAAAAACATGCTTAAGCGAAACAGAAAACTTATGTCACTATGTGATGAATCCCAAAGAAAGCTGAGTTATATCTTAAATAGCTAAGCCAGAAGAAGAACTATTTATAAAGATCATCGGACCATGGAATTAACAAGAAAACCCAACGATTGAGTTGAATCTCATAGAGAAGTTCTCCACAGAGGGTATGGGTGCAGAGCAGATTAAGTCAACAGTTGACTGGCACATGATAACACAATTCAGAGTAGACTCATCACTTCAACCTGGGAGAATATTTCTTATAAGCAAATATGAAAAACTTTAAAATCGTCAATAGATTAAATAGAAACAACATGCAACAGAACATGATCAAAATAGTAAAGCAAATCCAAAGGTGTAACATGAGAATAAACAATGACTAAGATTTTGACAGAACATTATCCAGGCCAAAGAGTTACCTCCCAGTAATGAAGGACAGTGTGGACAAGCTATTTATAGAAATCAATCATGCAAATTTAATGTTGCTTAGTCATATAGAATACACAATTTAGTTTAAGATTGGTTACGAATTAAAGAAAAAGGTATTCACTTCATTTGGTCAAACGTAGCAACTGAAGGAAAGTGTTGCTGAAGGAAAGTCTTTTAACCAAAAATATTGACCTAGTGCCCTGAAATCTGTGTCCAAAAGTTACCATTAAGGGCCACCTTGGCTTTTAAGATAGCAACAACCATATTCTGCTTATGCCGAATACTACGTCATTGTTTCTTTCTGTCAAAATTATGGTTGCAAGTCCACCTATTATTTGATTTGTGTTGCTTTGAGAGACAAATGGTTAAACTTCCAACTAGAAGCAGAAAATAAAAAAATAATGCAACTGGCACAAGTTTTGTTAACCCAAACTTGCAAACCCGCTAAAATGAAAATCCTTTACTCAATGTAATCAAATTATCAATTAATACTAACCCCCAAGACAGATAGCATCTTTTTGTCTCTCCACAATGCAGCCCATGCAAAGCACAAAATTTATTAAATTTATACTATGTTAAGAGAACAAAAGAGCGAGCGATAATACACAGCAATTACCTTCTCCCATAGCTTGGACTCCTGCGATATCTGGGAGGAGTTCGACTGCGACGGCGGCCACTGCCAAGCCCTCCAGAACCAACGCGCAAACGGCATTCACGAGCAAAATGACCAGGCTCACCACATTCGTAGCATTTCAAATCAGACCCCCCTCCACCACCACGATCACGACCACGACCACCGCCACCGCCACCGCCACCGCCCCGACCACCACCGCCCCCACTACCTCTAGAATTATGGGAAAGCTCGACCCTCCAGCCATGTTTACCTTCAAAAGGAAAAAAAGACATTTGCACCTTAGACGTGTGTGTACTAAATGAACTATTGATTTAACAAACAACACGTCCAGTAAGCGTCCAGTAAGCGTATGCTCAGGGCATCCAGCAACATCCAGAAACATGCCTTCCTTTACAGTTCGCCCATCATATCATTAAAAGGTTGTCCCGTGAAATTTGTCAGAAATAATTAATAATATTTTTTATGGCCAAGCATAAAAAGCACAAAGTAGACAAAATGCTCATAAAATGCGCTAAGCTATTTGTGAACCAGTTAGAAATATCAAAAAGGAAGTGGTATGCCCGTCAGTCTTTAGTTTCCACCCATTTAGAATGTCATTGGTTGTTCATTTGGCATGTGAAACTGCTTGAAAAAGCAAAAGAACTGTATGACAGTTTGGCAACATAAAAATTATTCATGTATTGTTGAGACACGCTATGCACATAGTAGGAAACATGTTCATCTCCAAATAGAGGGCATAGACAAATAAATTGCAATTTCATGTGCCCAGGCCAAATTTGAGCATAGCCAAATAAGATTCCATTTTATGCAGGACAGTCTATGGAAACATACACAACTGGATGTGTATGTTGTACAACATTAATGCCATGTACAAACTTCTAACGGGAATTTTTGTGGTGGTATAGCAATGTAATATAAGGACGGCAGACATTGCCACTTATGGAAGACGCCCGTGTTAATTCTTTTGTAAAGCTTCTCATCTACCACCCGCACCATGATTGACTCCATTTTTATCCAAAAAGAGAAAGGCTCTGACTACTAGGAATTGTTGTGCAAAAAGTACTATCAGATGAGAACATAGTTAAGTGTCTGTTCCCCAAAGCCAAACTCCACACAACAGCTAAAAAGGCACACCAAGAGAGATGCACAAGCATTTCACAGAATGAAATAGGAGCATACCTGTAAAACCATGTATAAAGCTTTCATTCTGTCCCTTTGGTTGATAATCCCCAACCCCATCCCATCCACCCAATGACCTCCCCTTCATTCCCTTGCTACAAAGCCTTTCTTTCTTCCATCTCCTGCTATTAACATAGTGTATGCAAAACACCCCCAAGGCATACCGAAAACGCCTCGAGGGCAGCCGAATTAAGCATAACTTTTGTTGGGCATTTGCCCAAAAGATTGGATCGCGTTTTTTGGTCTAGGCGTTAAAAGCACCCACCCAACAAATAATACACTTGGAACCTGCATTTAATTGGGCTCGGTTCATTTTTAAACCCCCAAGGCCCATTCACGCTTTAAGAAAAAAATCTAACCCTAAAGTTCCGTGTCCTAATGGATGGCTGCTAGAGAGCAGTGTTTTAAAATGCGAAGGCGTTGGCAGGGCGTTTTATCCGCCCAGGTGGGGGCGAAAGCCACGAGGCGTGGGGGCGAAAGCCCAACAAATTTTTATTTTAAATACTATATCTGTGTGTGTGTATTATGAGGAATATGGGCCTGAGTTGTTAGCGCGGGAAATTTTTCCTGTCAGTGATTTGGGGGCTTAAAATTTTTTTTTAAACTTTTTCCTGTGTTCTACAACTTGTTAACTACATTCCCACCAATTTTCAAGCCAATCCAACACCATTTGAGCCCCCGTTCATGCGTTTCGAAAATATTGCGCTAACAGTTCGATTTTCGGGAGCAGTTTTTTCGAATCGCATGAACGGAGGCTCAAAAGGTGTTGGATTGGCTTGAAAATTGGTGGAGATGTAGTTAACAATTTATAGAATACACAACAAAAAATTTAAAAATATATATTTTTAACCTCCAAATTGCCGACAGCGCAGGAAAAATTTCATGCGCTGTCAGCTCAGGCCCATATTCCTCATATATTATCATATATTACTAAAACTAAAAAAATAAAACAAATAAATATTATAACCAGGTATCATTGTCTAAGAAGACAAAGCATAAGTTCATAACATAACAAACACACTCAGCAACGCCTTAAACAAATTCATTTCACAAGTACAACAGTTACCAAACTAACATTAAATCCAAAGTAAAATATGAAAAAGAAATGTCATATAATCAACATACGTAAAAAATATCACTCATCAAATTAGATATCATACATATCTTCTTCTTCTCAAATACTAGTCATGTGGTTGGGTCTAAAATCTTTATCAGTCATTCATCTTCTTCAGTTACAAGTTACAGTATTGTCCAAACTTGAAACAAAAATATTTAGTCATTTGCCTTTGCTCTTATCTAAACAAAAAAATTGTACAAATTCACTCATATCTTATATACAATTATCATATATACAATTTAATGCAATAGATTTCAAAACAATTTGATGCAATAAATTTCAAAAATGCACAAAAAGAAACATAAACATTGAAATTAAACATGATGATGTTGAATTTCCATCCATACTGGTTTCTTTTCCTATTTTGTGACGTTGAGATGCCGCATTTGAATTAATGTCAATGGCAAATGTTTTTGCATAAATATCCTTAATTGGCACAGTTTTGACAACATCAACTTAAATATATCATCAGCATCAAACCAATCAACTTTTGAAAATACATGATCGTCTTTTTCATTGATTCACTCATCATTAGAATCAATTTCATTAACCAAAATTGGATCAATTTGTTGTTTTCTTTTTAATACTCCTCTTCTTTCAATGAGTATTGTACATAACATACACCAAAGCATTTAATTTCTTATGCTCAAGCCAGTTTCTCTTTTTGTATGAATTTAGACAACGAAAAAATAAAATTGAGATTTAATGTTAAATAAAATAAGAGACAACTATAAAAAGATAAAAAATATAGGAAAGAAGAAACATGTTTCTCTTTTGTGTGAATCTAGACAAGGAAAAAATAAACTTGAGATTTAATATTTAACAAAACAAGAGACAACGGTAAAAAGAAAATAAATATAAGAAAGAAGAAAATTACCACTTGAAAAGTACTCGAGGAGCTACAAGTCAAACTAAGCACACGAATGGCAACTTTCGTTAACTCTGGAGTCTTTCTATCAAAACGCAACCACCAATCAGCTGAAAAAAGTAATCATTAAACATTTTATTCTATATAATGTTAAAGAGTATATTCTCCCATGGAAGTAATGATTCCAACCTTGTGCTCTTAATCTTCTTGAGTCAATTGCAATTCGACTACCAAAATCTCATTTAAAAAAACATAACTATCAAGTTAGATATCAGCTTTGAGACGATCATAATCAAGCATCTGATCCATGCATACATCCAAACCTTGTTTTACTTGATCAGAAAGTGGGAAATTATCTTGATAACATATTTGAGAATTCAAATAATATCCTGCCGCATGCAATGGTTGATGAAGTTGTGATGTCCATCTTGCATCAATTTTGTTCAAAATATGACCATACTTTTGTTTGTTCATCCCACAATTCTTGAAAATTTCTTCCTTGGCAGATTTCTTTAAATGATACATAAAACACATAGCTGGTTTTACTTCTGAATCAACTTCGTTTAAAACACTCAAAGTGGAAGTACACTTCTTACACAATAAGAAAGTTGACCCCAGGATCATATAAACCCGTGGCTTTAGCCTTCATACCTTCGACATGTTTATCCCAACCAGTATTCCAAACCTCTAAATAAACATACACTGAAATGCTTGTTTTTTTACCATAAACACTTTGAAGAGTAAGATATGCAATAGAAAACCGTGTCACTGTAGGCACTAGAAGTTCATGATCTTTGGTAAAAATTCTCTTCAAACTTAACATCCAAGTATGCCCATAAATGAATTTAACCACTTGTTTAGCTCTAGCAAGTGTAGTTTTATGAACTTTCAAATTTCATATATCCACCAACAAAATATCAATACAATGTGCAGCACAAGGAGTCCAGTACAACTGCTTTCTCTTTTATATTAATCTTTTTCCAGCATTCACAAAATTTGACCCATTATCCGTGAGAACTTGAACAACATTTTCCTCTCTGATTTCTTCTACTACTTTGTCAAGATAATTGAATATAAGTTCTCCATTTATTTATAGAATTAAAAACATCAACAGATTTTAGAAACTATGTCCAAGCTGGACTATTTAATCAAAAAATTTATCAACATTTACTTTTCACATCAGTCCAACTATCAGACATAAAAAATAACCATATTCTTTCCATGCCTCTTTATGTTCTTCCATCATATTGTTGATATTTTGTACCTCATCTTTTAAATACAAGTCCTTCGATCATGCAAACTTGATTGAACAAAAACATGGCCCATAATTTGCAATTCATTCACATTAGTTGGAATTTGGAAATAAGGGCCATTTATAACATTAAAAGCAAGGCCACTAGAAAAAAGAAACGACCTATCAATTTACAAACATCTTTCCTTTCTTCCTTTTTCACTTAAAATTTAAAGTAGTTTACCTCGCTTGATTTGTTGCAAAATTATCCATAGAACCTCACTCTAGGTTGTAGTGCACTTCTAATATTTTCATTTTCACTACACCCACTACATATTCCTTCTCCTTGTGATTGCCCCCAGTAGTCATTCGAATCTAAGTTAAGACGGTATTTCTTTGACTCTTTAAATCTTTTAACTCATTCAAGTCTTTCTTACATTACTCAAAAGCTTCTTTAGTAACATAAGGGCATGGTTTCATACCTTGATGAGTTTTGGCCAAATAATGTTTAAGCTAGTTAATCGTCCCAGTACAAATCTGCTTACAGAATAAACACTTGAAATGCTTCTCATTAGCCTCAGCTATGCCGTACTTCCAAACAAAATCTTTCTACTATTAGACTCATTTGATTCGATCAGAATATGATTTTCCTACTAACCATAACAATTTTTTGATAAATAAATGACTACAAAAATGTAATTGGTGCTTTAAAGACATGATAAGTATAAGATATATCTCTAACCATCAAGATATGAAATCGAGCAGTATCTTATACTTCTCAATTACACAAATATGTTATCAGAATTATATTAAATTGAAGTTATGGAGAAAAACAGAATGCCAATATATATCAAGACATGACATGCAAGAAGGCGAACTTTTTTGGGAAAAACATATTGCCATTGTGGTAAATATTTGTTAACATTAAAAATGTTTTACCAAAAATTTGCAACGCTAGCAACTAAGAAACCAAAGCAAAGCAAAAAAATTTCGTAAGCAAGATGACTAAAACTCTAGAACTAGCTACTACATTTCCTATTCAGTATTTGAATCTAACTAAGAAAAACAACTTTGGTATTTCACTCACAAACCTAACCAAAAATTTATCATAGATTCACAAATAAGAGTTGGGAAAAGCTACCGGATTGGCTTCAATAAAGAGTAGTCGTTGACTCGTAAATCACAATTCACAACAAATACAAGGCCATTCACAGAATCACATTGTGAATCACAGTAACAATTCTCATAATTTGACATAGTGTGACAGTAACAATTCTCACAATTTTTAAAATTGAACTTCAAAATTAAACTATTATGGCAGTAATAAGATTAAAGTAACAAGATATTAATTAAACTTCAAAATAAAATATTTAAAATGGAAATTTTAAACTCAATTAAATATAATCACCTCAAATTTGACTCAAACTCGTCGATGAATGGGGATCAAAGTCAGAGATTGAAGGGAATCACCGGTTGTTCGATCAGTCAACGGCGGCCAAAAACGGGAAAGAAGAGTTGGGTAGAAAGGTCCTTTCGGTTGATCGGTTTGGGGAAGTCGTCGGTCGCCGATTACGACACCAAAGAAAACGAAGGGAGTAGCGGAATTCTGGGAGGTTCGATGCCAGATGCAAGGGAACGTCTCGAATCGATCGACGTATTGGTGCAGCCACATCTTCTTAGGGTAAGGTTTTTTTCTCTGCGTTTTCCCCCTATCTACTCTCTAGCAGCCATCTGTTAGGAAACAGAACTTTAGGGTCAGATTTTTTTCTGTTTTTCTTAAAGCAGCCTGTAAGTCACGTGAATGGACCATTGGGATTTAAAAATGAACCGAGCCCAATCAAATGCAGGCTCCAAGTATATTATTTGTTGGGTAGGCGCTTTTAACGCACAGACCAACAAACGCAATCCAACGTCCGGGCGTTCACCCCACATCTCTGGACGAACAACCAACAAAAGTTACGCTTAATTCGGCTGCCACAGGACGTTTTGGGTGCGCCATGCCCCGGGGCTCGCCCCAATAACGCCTTTGAAAACACTGCTAGCAAGTATAGAAGACAAGAGAAAACCCTAACCCTAAGAAGCTGTGGATGCACCGCTGCATCGATCGATTTCAACTTGACGTGTTTCCACTTCCCATGCATCTGGCATCGAACCTCCCAGAATTCCAGTACTACATTCGTCTTATTCTTTGTTGTCGCAATCGACGAGTGATTAAGGTTAATTGGGTTTAAATTTTCAATTTTAAATATTTTATTTTTGAAATTTAATTAATATCTTGTTACTGCCATAATAGTTAAATTTTGAAGTTTAATTTTAAAAATTGTGAGAATTGTTACTGTGATTCTGTGAATGACCTTACATTTGTTGTGATTCGTGATTTACGAGTCAACTACTCTTTTTTGAAGCTATTCTGATAGCTTTTCCCAACTCTTATTTGTGAATCTGTGATAAATTATTGGTTGGGTTTGTGAGTGAAATACTAAATTTGTTTTTCTCGGTTAGATTCAAACACTTTACATGAAAGGAAATAGTAGTTAGTTCTAGAGCTCCTAATCATCGTGCTTAAGGAAAATTTTGCTTCAATTTGATTTCTTAGTTGATACTGCAATAATGTTTTGGTCAAACATTTTTTAATGCTAACAAATATTTACCACACTGGCAATATGTTTTTCCCCAATAAAAAGCTCGCCTTGTTGCCTGTCATGTATTTGAGAAGTTAGCAACACCAATTGTAAGATTGCTTTTGATTGTATTGTCGATATATTGGCATTCTGTTTTTCTCAATAACTTCAATTTAATATAATATAATTCTGATAACCTGTTTGTGTAATTAAAAAGTATAAGATACTACTCGGTTTCATATTTTGATTGTTGGACATATATCGTATACTTGTCATGTCAATTACATTTATAATTATGGTTGGCAAAAATCAAATTCTGATTTGTTATGAATTCAAATGAAGGAATCGAATCAAATGAGTCTAATAGTAGAAAAGATTTCGCCTGAAAGTACGCTATAACTGGTGCTAATGAGAAGCATTTCAAGTATTTATTCTGTAAGCAGACTTGTACTTGGACAATTAACTGGGACAATTAATCTGCCTAAACATCATTTGGCCAAAACTCATCAATGTATGAAACCATGTCCTTGTATTACTAAAGAAGCTTTTACGGAATGTAAGGAAGCCTTGAATGAGTAAAAAGGTTTACAGAGTCAAAGAAATACTGTCTTAACTGAAATTCGAATGACTGCTGAGGGCAATCACAAGGCGAATGAATAGATAGTGGGCGTAGTGGAAGTGGAAGTATTAAAAGTGCACCACAACCTAGAGTAAGATGTCCTATGGAAAATTTTGCAACTACTCAAGCAAAGCAACCTACTTTAAATTCTAAGTGAAAAAGGAAAGAAAGAAAAGATTTTTTTTGCAAATTGATATGCTTTAATGTTATAAATGACCCTTATTTTCAACCAATGTGTGAAGGAATTGTAAAGTAATGGCTTGGTTTTGTTTCCCCAAGTATGCATGATTTGAGGACTTGGATTTTATAAGATGATGTACAAAATAACAAAAATACGATTGAATAACTTAAAAAGGTATGGAAAGAATATGGTTGTTTTTTATGTCTAATAGTTAGGCTGTTGGAAAAATAGATGCTTTATAAACTTTTTGATTAATAGTCCAGTTGGGACATAGTTTCTAAAATTTAGAGAACTTATATTCAATTATCTTAACAAAGTAGTAGAAGAAATCAGAGAGGAAAATGTTGTCCAAGTTCTTACGGATAATAGGTCAAATTTTGTGAATGCTGGAAAAAAAATTTATGGAAAATAGAAAGCACTTGTACTGGACTCATTGTGTTGTACATTGAATTGATCTTTTGTTTGAGGATATATGAAATTTAGAAGTTCATAAAACTACATTTGCTAGAGCTAAACATGTGGTTAAATTCATTTATGGACATACTTGGATGTTGAGTTTGATGAGAACTTTTACCAAAGATCATGAAATTCTAAGGCCTACAGTGACACAATTTGCTACTATATATCTTACTCTTCAAAGTGTATGATAAAAAAACAAGCGCTTCAGTCTATGTTTAGTTCAGAGGTTTGGAATACTTCTTCTTGGGATAAACATGTTGAAAGGTATGAAGGCTAAAGCTACGGCTCTATATGATCCACAGCTTTGGAGGCAGTTTTCTTATTGTATAAGTGTACTTCCACTAGTGAGTGTTTTAAGAGAAGTTGATACAAAAAGTAAAACCAGCTATGAGCTTTATGTGTCATTTAATGAAATCTGTCAAGATTGAAATTATCAAGAAGTATGGGACAAACAACCAAAAGTATGGCCCTATGTTGAACAAAATTGATGCAAGATGGACACCACAACTTCATCAACTATTGCATGCTACAAGATATTATTTGAATCTTCAACTACGTTTTCAAGACGATTTCTCACTTTCTGATCAAGGCAATGTTTGGATGTATACATGATCGGATGCTTGATTATGAAGATCGTCTCAAAACTGATATCCAACTTGATAATTATGTTTTTATAGAGGAGATTTTGGTAGTCGAATTGCAATTGACTCAAGAAGATTAAGATCATCGGGTTGGTATCATTACTTCCATAAGAGAATGTATTTTCAGGTTTGTATCATTTACTTCCATAAGAGAATGTATTTTTTAACATTATATAAAATAAAATATCTAATGATTACTTTTCTTTTCAGCTGATTGGTGGTTGCGTTTTGGTAGCAAAATTCAGGAGTTACTAAAGTTTGTCATTCATGTGCTTAGTTTGACTTTTAGCTCCATGTGCTGCAAAAGGAACTAGAGTACTTTTCAAATGGTAATTTTCTTCCTTCCTATATTTATCATCTTTTTATAGTTATGTCTTGTTTTATTAAACATTAAAACTCAATCTTATTTTTTCCCATGTCTAGATTCACACAAAAAAGAGAAACATGCTTGAGCATAAGAAATTAAATACTTTGTGTGTTACATACAATACTCGTTTAAAGGAGATGAGTATTAAAAGAAAACAACAAATTGATCCAATTTTGGTTGATGAAATTGATTCTGATGATGATAAGTGGATCATGGAAAAAGATCATGAATTCCAAAAGAAGTTGATTGGCTTGCTGATGATGATGATATATTTGATGTTGATGCTGTCAAAACTGTGCCAATTAAGGACATGTATGCAAAAACATTATCATTGACATGAATTCAAATGTGGCATCTCAGTTACTGTCACAAAGTAGGAAAAGGAATCAGGATGAAAGTTCAAAATCATCAAGTGTTTAATTTTCAATGTTTATGTTTGTTTTGTGCATTTTTGAAATCTATTGCATCAAATTGTATATATGATAATTGTATATATGATATGGGTGTATTTGTACAATTTTTTTGTTTAAGTAAGAGCAAAGGCAAATGACTAGATGTTTTTGTTTCAAGTTTGGACAATACTATAATGGAAGAAGATGAAGGGCTGATAGAGATTTTAGACCCAACCACAGGAACAACAATGCCTTGTATTAGAGAAGGAAAAGATGATATGGTTGATATTGAATTTGCTGAGTGATATTTCTTTTTTAGATATGTTGATTTTATGACATTTCTTTTTCATATTTTATTTGGATTTGATGTTAGTTTGGCAAATGTTGTATTTGTGAAACGAATTTGTTTAAGACGTTGATGAGTGTGTATGTTATGTTATGAACTTATGCTTTGTCTTCTTAGACAATGATACTTGGTTATAATATTTATTTGTTTTATTTTTTTTAGATTTAGTAATATATAATAATATATCTATTATACAATTCACGACTTTGTCCTACGTGGCGGCAAACGTATGACTAGGACAAAATCTGTCCTACGTGGCGGCAACATATGACTGGGACAAAAGTTTTTCAATTTTAAATTTTTTTAAATCGACATTCTACTTTCGTTTTCACGTTAAAAACTGCTTTCGTTAATCAGGTACAATTTGGATCCTCCCACGTTAAAAACCACTTTCTTTAAAAACTGCTTAAAAACAGTTGCCTTACTCCTTTTCACGGTATCAACCATTCACACTTTACAAAAATTTTGTCTTCATCATTCCCTCAACTGCTTTCTTCCCTCAACCTTCAACCTCCATCCCCTTTCTTCTTCTCTGCGACGTTCGCATCTGCGACGTGCTCAAATCGCGATGTCCTCCGGTAATCTCTCTCTCTCTCTCTCTCTCTCTCCCCCCCCTCTCTCTCTCTTAATTTTAACCGTCAGGTCTTACTCGCATTGGAATCCCTATGCTATCACAAATCCCTAATCTCTCGGGTTTCGTTGGAACCGATGTTTTTTGGAATCAACAACTTCTGATAGCGCCGGAGCAATTCCAGCGAATTCCAGCGAATCTCTGCCCTATCCTACGTGTTTGTTACATTGTAACGGTGGAGCAATTCCAGCGAATCTCTTGTCCTCTAGAATTCTTTCCAATTTCAGAAATGAAACTGCATCTCTCTTATTCTTCTCAAATCGCAAGGAAGCTCTCTTAATCCTATTGCAGGTAAATTTTCTACTATTACAGAATTATTCTCTTTTTACGCCGTCTATTCCGATACCAACGTGTGAGTTCTATCTTTTTTCCATGCACGGGTCAAACGTTTGCTGAAATGCTCCAATCAGTTAGAGTATTTTAGTTCATGCGTTAAGAAAGTTTGTTAAATGTCTGCAAGTAATTGACTTCAGTGCCCCTTATTCCCTCCCAAATTAGTAGCCTGCTGTTTTTCATCAATATATGCTTGAGTTTGTCAAGCTCTTCATCATTTCAAAAATGCATGTGCACATCAGTAAAAGTTGGTTCTTGAGCAAAGATTTTGGCTTTTAAATTGAAGATGCAATTTTAAGATAATATTTTCTGAAAAACTGGGTCTCATTCTTCTGATGACTTTCGTTGTGATCATGGAATATTGTTTTGATTGGTTAACGAGTGGTTTATGTTTGAAGGATATATGATAGTAGTTGTAGCCTATCAAGAAAGGGGCAACCTTGATAGCTCTTCCATCTAATTTCTTTATTAAGCTGCTATTAGATATATCCTAATTTGAATCATTGTGTGTGGTACTGTTTGTATTGTCACCTTCTATGTAACATGATACAAACATAGGGACACGATATGATATGTACTCAAGGACATGACACATTCTTAAAAAGGAGGACATGGGAATACAGAAGATATCAAATGTTGATGCACAGACGGCCCCTTTGTTGGACTCTGATAGGTAGGCAGATTCTTTTTGATCCTAGCTTATTATATGTAAAGCAGTCTGACAGTGGATGTGCCTGCCAGGATTAATCTTCGAGTGACAAATGGCTCTACGAAGCCCGAATCAAAGATTCCAAAGTACATTAACACCCGTGTCACTGAGGTCTATCCTGTCAAGAAATCAATTACAAGGTGTAGATCGCTTTATGGAAAAGACAGGGTCAAGGTCAGAAGTCTTTCTTTTAAAGGTGTAGAAGTGGCCAGATATATGCAATTTGTCACGAAGTTCACTAATTGAATGATCTCTGACGTAAGTGTTCATTCTTGATGTGTGAGGAATTTATGTGACCTTGCTTTCTCATAATTGCCTTAAAGGCGGTTCTGTGTAAGACTGTGTTAGTTATTATTCAAAAATGCATGTGCACATCAGTAAAAGGTTAGGACTTAGTTCATGTTAATGCACATGACACATGCTAATATAAGTGCTCTTGAGCTTTCCTTAGAGACGCCATATTTAACTGTGCCAATTGCTTTGAATGTTTTTCATTGCTTTTTGAATGTAAGACGTGTGAGGAATTTAAAAAGGGGGCTATTGGACAAATAACATATGGACAGTCCTTAAAGTAATTTCTTCTCAAACATCCCGGGAAATATTTGTAGTGAACCTTGATCCTTAATTAGCACGTATGCCTAACTAGACAATGAAATTAATACTTTCCTTGATTGGTGTCTTTCAGATACGCATTAACATCAAAAAAGTTAGCACCAAGCTATTTTTGCATTAGCAACACTTCGGGTTGCATAGAGGATGCTTAAGGGCAAGGTTTGTTTATAATTCATGGTCTTCTGTATTTTGCATCATGAAAGCATTTGCATCATAGAAGCCTTTGAACCTGAGTAACAAGAAATTTACTTCTTGGAATTCATGTATAAGAATTTTACTTCTTGGAACATCAATAACAAGAAATTAATATCTCAGGTCACATTTGTTGCAGTACATGGTATAACCTTTCACTTGATTAAAATATGGATGGTTGAAATCCTCAGGAAAAGAAATGCAAATAATGAGAGGAGCTGAAGCATCAACATCATTTGTTGTAAAGGAAACATCTAAGCAAATGTTCTTTACGCACATAAAGAATTGTGTCTGTGCTTTATAATTTGGATGTAATGATTAGTGTTTTAATGGAATAAATTGACTTGCACTTGGGTAATTTATTTACTTTCTTTCTTATGCTTATCAGAGCAAGAACACAGTGAATGGAAGGATAATTTGGGTGAGCAGACGAAGATGGTGAGTTTTTTGGGCTTTGTTTCGCTTACAATGTCGAAATACATTAATTGCTTTAAACTTGCGCCTGGAAGCCAACAATTTAGATCAAGGGAACAATCTTGAAATAATTCATGTAATGGAGTAATTCATGAAAAGAGCTCCGTAGGAATTCATGTATGGTGACTCCAAGTCTCCAACAATTAAGAGCAATTCAATTTGTATCTTTCTTGATGCTCGGACAACGGAATTGGAAACTGTTGCTTACCCTGCGCTAGAAGAGCGGACTTCCAATGTCGATAGGGTGTGGGTGTGGTGTGTGTGTGTGTGTTTCCCCCCAATGGAGGGGGGTGGATTGCTTTGACATTTGCCTCCTTTTGATTTCACATGCAAAATTTACATTAACTAAGACATACTCGTCATTTGCATATTCTTTACAGTCAACTAACTATTCTTTTGTGCTGATTATATATATAAAGTCTGCTTTGAACGAATTGTTGGCTACCTCAGCCAGATCGTGTGGGATTTTGATGACGGAATGATTGAGGAGGCTGGAGCTAACACCACCGGCCAAGGAGGTGGTGCTCCCTCTCTTCACATTTTTCATCCTCTCTCTATGTGAAATTTTGTTTGGGGGTAAAATTGGTGGCAATGACATGTGGTTTGATGCTTTACCGAGTTTTACTGCAAAATTTCATGTTTTTGTTTAGCTTTGATATGAATGAAGTGGAACTGTTGTTGAAGTTGGTATTTTGGCATCTGTGTTCTCTTCTATTTTTAGTAATTTCATATTTCTTCCGTTGTTTTTAGGCTAAAAATGATACATAGATAGAGAAATCAAAATAGCTTTTGGTTGTTTATGCATTTAATTCTGTTTGGATAACTTTAACTAGAGAATGGCGTTTCTTTGTTTTTTCCATGACCATCGAGCAGCTGGTCTTCAACTTCCACTCACATTCCAAAATGCAGTTGTAGGTACATATCGCCTTCGGCTGTTGCTAAGAGAGAGCATCGAGCTGGTTAGTTGTTTTTTAAGTCTTCCATTTTCATGCATTTGTTGTGTGAATGTTTAAATTTTTTGTTGTTGTGTGTGTTTTCTTTTTTAAATTGAAAGGTTAGATATCTGATCTTTATTATTTTGATTGATTGTGAATTCAGGAGTCATATATCTGAAGGATATCCTGGTTGTGATCATGTCATCTGAGAATGTGCCTTCCATAATCAATAGGTGAGGATCTTGGAAAAAATAAAAACAAAACCCCCCATCTGATTTCAATTAGATACAATATTTCTCTTTATCATTTTGTGTTGATATCTGAAGATTGGTATTTGATCTAAGGTATGTTATGTTGTTGCAATTCAGTGTCATTTCATGCTGGCATCCACACTGCATTATTTCCTGGAAACATTTTATGTTTTGTTGCAATTGGTCCTGTTACCAGTTGCATTAAATTTTTTGCTACTAATTTAATCATGTAAACCCATTGCTTCCCATTTTGCAAAACTCAACTATTTGTCTAACTTCAAAGTAATCAACATATTCTATTGTTTTAATTATAATAACCCATGCTAAGCAACTTCATTTGCAAATACCGAAGTCTATATTATTTATCTGATACAATAGTCTTACTGTTTTTCTTAAGAAAAGGGTGTATTCTTTTCTCAAGGGAGCAAGCAATATCTCAATCCTCAATAACAAATTATCTTGGTTTTAGAATGCATCTGTGGTCAAGAGCATTTCCATCGTATTTGATAGGATACTTGAAGAGCTTCAAAATCTATAATATTCTATGATCGTATTTACTAATTATTGTTGCAACTCTGGCTTGGTCAGTAGGTTAAGGTTTCTTAGCATATTCTGTGAGAAAGGATTCATTTGTTTTCGCAATAGGGGGAGGCTTTGTTTTCTCAATGACGTATTAATTTGATTTCGCAGGAGAGTGTTCAAAATCTTCGGAACTTACTAGCAATGGTTGTTGGCATTAAGCATAAGACATGTTGATATCATTGCCAGAAAGGTACTTTATAACTTCCATCGTACATGCATTTGCTACTTCCATCGTAATTTCCATCATACAACTGTGGATATCTTTTTTTGGGTTAGGGAAAGGCCCCGAAAGGTAACATGCATTTGCTACTTATTTTGAACAATTGATCTAATACGACAAAAGGGAAAGTTGCCTTTTAAAGTAACAATTGACTTACATTCACAAGTTTTGTTGCTTTTGTAATTACGTGAAATGTAGTGCAGCTTAATCTGTAAATTGTCCAAATATAAAAGCTTATGAAGTCTTTACTGAAGCAAATATTATGTCAGCTATTAATGAAATGAGTTAATTTCCATAAAACCAAATATAAGGTTTAAACTATCTACAGATCTTAATGTATGTAGGTTTCAACTTTAATTTGCACGTTCTCTCTTACTCAGATTTTACGGGCCACAAACTGATGTCTTCCTCATCCCCCTCAAATGATGCCTTCCCTCAAACTTTCATCTTCATCCCTCAAAATTTCCCCTTTCATCTTCCTCCCTCATAGTTAAGTCATCGCTTTGTCATCGCTCTTTTTCCGCTATGCACCGATGTTTTTTTTCGCTTTAGTCCCTACTATTATGCCCCTTCGATTACTGACCCAGATTTTCTTTTCGCCATCAATATTGCCCCCGGGAGACGACTTCCACGTCGTTCTTGCACCCGGGAGACGACTATCATGTCACCCTTCCACCCATGAACTGCATGTCCTCCTCGGTTTCGCACCCGGGAGACGACCATCGCCGTGCCCTATGGGCACGGGTTATGACTAGTACATATACATAATTTGTGGGGCTTACACCCCCACGCCTCAGGGCTTTCGCCCCGCCTGGGCGGGATATGAAACGCCCTGCCCAATGCCTTCACCTTTTAAAACACTAGTTTGTAAACATATAGTACAAACCATGTAACCAAATCAGTCAGCCTTCTTTGATACTGCCTTTTACTTGAACTGAACAATGGTAAGCAAATGAATAACCATAGCGTAAACATGCTAAAAACCGATACCTTATACCAAACCGCATAGTACACAGCAATACACACACACAATACATAATACACCAAAAATAATTAAAAAACCCAAGAGTATGATCTTAGCAGGATCTTTGGCACATAAAAGAAAGAATCCATAAGTTTTAGTCAAGAGAACTATACACAAGTTTATTGACATACCATCCAAATCACGGATTGCATCTTGGGCATCTCTACGATCATCGAAGTCGATAAAAGCATAACCCGGTGGCTTTCTAGCAACCCAAATACTGTACATGGAACAGGTTATATACTGTTAGGCAAAACGATATAGGTTATATATTGTTAGGCAAACGATACGTGGCCACATGGAATGCACTTATGCATCTATTTTCGGATCAAAATTACAAAACGTACTGGAGCGTGTAAATTGATCAAATGCATACAATACACATAGAACCAACTACATGTAAATTGATCATGTCTGAATTGACCATATCGGCATAGACACAGAAACAATATATATGAAAGTTTCAACAAATCAAAAGAGAACAGTCCTTCAGTTGTGATAAATACAAGAAACCTTATGGGTTGACTTCACTTGGTTTTATAAGCTGCCAATAGAATAAAGAGTCGAACAACTTTGCATCATATTTGATTATAAAAACTACAAGTTAGGATTTTGTAAACATTTCTCTACTTCCATTCATGTGACTGGTGCCACATCATGATTAGCATTTTCCAGCAGTTACCGCGATGAAGAAATACCATTATCTCACAAAGTTCAATTTACCTACTTGGCCTTCATCATAATATTATTCCCAGTCAAACTATAACAGGGCTCGTTGAGGGTGCTGGCTGAATGGTAACAGGATTGGGTTAAGCAATGGCAGGTTCCAACTTTCGAAGACTGAATTACGGCCTTCATGTTTTAAAAAAACACTAAAGGACTTGTCATGATAACCTATTACAGCCATAAGGCTTCAATACAGAACTACATCTGAAGTTGATGCAAGACATTACAAAACTTTTCTCACAAAGTCCATCCACATTTAATACTCACTTCATATTTAACTCTCAAGAGCATAAATGTCCGATGCTATTTGCTCAGGCCACTTCACATCATTTTGGCCTTGTAACTTTCATTATAGATTGCTATTGGTGAAACTTTGGTATACTGCAACACCCATGATTTTATGACACGTGACGGGAAAGAAAATTGTGTTGGGAATTTAAGGTAGAACAGAAAATAGGGATTAAGTAATTTTGGGGTAAATATTTAGAGATTTGATAAAATTTTGGGCCCCGCACCTTAGAGATCTGATGATCGCCGACTCACATGCCTATCGCGTGGAGATTTTTCAGACCTCTCGTTCAGGCAACCAATTCCACTCACACACCAAAGCAAAAGATTTAAATTTAGCAAACACAAATTTTCTCAAATTTTATTCAATCTCATCATAATTAAAAAGATGAATACAAAGCCATATTTTTAGGCAAATACCAATTCCACTCACACACCAAAGCAAAAGATTTAAATTTAGCAAACACAAATTTTCTCAAATTTTATTCAATCTCATCATAATTAAAAAGATGAATACAAAGCCATATTTTTAGGCAAATACAAAGACTAATTTGACTTGTATTTAAACTCCTAAATAGACTCAAATAAAGATTCCTAAATAAAATAAAGGGGTTTCTTATTAAAAAAATGAAAGACTCAAAACTCATTCTAAAAGGAAACTATAAAGACTCAAATTCATTTAAAAAAAATTTTAAATACTTAAATAACTAAATCTAAAAAGGACTATAATAAACTAAAATAATAAAATCTGAAAGACCCGAACACTAGAATTATAGAAGGACTCAAAGATTAAAATATAAAATTGACTCAAATACTACAATACTAATTTGAATCCAATTTGGATTCCCATCGTTCTCATTGCTTCTGAAAAATTCATTACCTGATGAATAGTAGCAACTGAACGCAATCTAGTAGAAAGCAACAATCTTTTGTAATTGAAGAATACTCATCATCCTCGAATTTTGAAATGCGACAAAATATAAGATGTCAGATGAGCATCTTCATAAACATGTATTGAAGTTGGGAACAATAGGAAAGTGTGCAAAATCTGATTGTTGGTCGATTATGGAGGGTTTGGGATGTCAAACTCGATGCGAACTTTCACAATCGGTATCTCCATGTTAAGTGCTCGCATACGATCAACATGTGACTCAAACTTTATCTCTAATTATATATTCATTTCAGGTTCAAAATACATGATCTAATTAGGCTTAATCACAAACTCAAACTTAGTATCATGCTCAGTATCAGGATGAGACTTGACCTTAGGTATAAATGTAGATTCAAGCTCCAACTTGATCATGTACACAACATCTAGCTTGGGCTCAATTACAGATGTCGCTCGACATCTGACTTGGGTTCTTGTTTGGGCATTAAAGGCTTCACTATGTGCAGACTATGTGCAGCTTATTGAAGTTTAATCCATTCTTTTGATCAACTCAAAGTTTGGATCAGGAAGGAATCAACATCATTTTCTTCCTATTAAACATAAAGGAAGGAATCAACATCATTTTCTTCCTATTAAACATAATTGCATGTATGCTTGATCTTTCAAAACTCATTATGTTTACATCATATAACCAAGACCTTCCTAGCAAAATATATGTGACATCCGCAAATATAACGTCACACCAAATATGATCATGATTGCTCACAAGTTGGATACGTACTACATATCACTGGTTAACTAAATAAGCGATTTTATCAATCCAAATGATGTTTATATAATTGTGGGTGAGGTTTAGTTGTTAGGTACTTCTCTTCAACGCTAATTTGACAACAATATTAACAAAGTTCTTTCATCAATCATCAATTTATAAGACTTATCGCATGCCTTAAAATATGTATGAAACATGCTAATCATATAACAATCTTTTCACCTTTAAGTGTTGTAGGCAAACACCTAACCACATTAAGATGAGCATTAAAATCACATGTCTTGTCTACATCACTAGTACTTTCAGGTACATATGAACATAGATTTTTTCGATCATTTCTTCAAAATATGTTGTGGCTCAAACTGTCTTGCAATTAAGTCGAATGAAGCTGAAATTTGACTTAAACGGCATGAAAAAATCCTTTGAAAATAACAAAAAATGATCAAAAATTCCAAAAAAAATCCTTTGAAACTTTTAAAAGTTCTTGTAACACATGAAAAATTCCAAAAAAATCCTGTAAAATCACCTGCAATCCCAAAATGTTTTTTTATTTTTCTCTTTTTTGCTCTTTTTTGCTCTTTTTCTCTTTTGATTTTATTTTTTCTCTCTTTTCTTTTTCTCTTTTTTATGATTGATTTTTCCTTTTTCACTTTTTTAAATTTTGATGTTTTTGATTTAAACCCTACCTAAAAGAAAAGGAAAAAATGGATGATGAAGAATAGAAATAAACATTTTAAAAAGTAAGATTTTAGCTCGGACACCAAATATGACGCAGGAAAAAATTAATGGTGAGTATTTGGAAAAGAAGAGAAAATAGAAATTTTGGACTTTTGGTGAAAATATTTAGGAATTTGATAAAATTTCAGAGGCCCTAGTCGATCAAAATGCACATCTACCAATTGCATAAACAACCAAATTCACTAGAATACTTGAGAGTGTTTAACTTCAATAGGCCAAGCATGCAAGCAAAAAGTAGGACACCAAGCATGCATACAGATCTTGACATGAGATTAACTCTAATGGCAACAGACTCTTAGCAGTCGTATGCCTTGAGTGAAGTTTAAGTTTGTAGTGGAATGATAGGGAACACAACTGTTTTGATGTCAGACTATTGCAAAAATTAAATATTTATATGCCTATGTTAGGCTATGACATGTCAATTATTTTATAAACAGTGTTGGTAAAATCAATTAAAGATATATTTTTGGCAACAACAGTTTCTATAACCGGTATTCTTTAGCCCCGCTTCAATATTTTCTGATTTCAACAGTCCAAGTGTTATCTTCATATACTGATGTGTCTTGTCTCTAAGATTTCCCATTGACTTGGAACTTATGATTGATGTATTAGTTTAAATTTCTTAGTTTCAATCATTATTCATGGTTTTTTTATGTTTATTAAATGTTTCTGGTCACTGAACCAGCTGAAGGCTTTTGCGGTGGTCCAACAGTCTGGTTACTGGTTCCACTTTCCGCAGCCTTGTCTATATATAGGCTGTGTACGATAATATTTGCTACCTAAATCCCAATTGAATTTTAAGTATTTGTACTTGTAAATCCTTGCATATGTAAAGGACCCCCAATCTCTTAGTTTTCATATAATATAATTAAAAAGAATACAAACTCTTACGTATTTCAGATTTTTGTCCTTTGCAAAATGAATAATGCTGGCAAGAAGTTGATAATAATTTTCTAGCAAAAAGTAAGAGGTCGACACTTATTTTCTTGCAATTACTAATAAGATGACAGACCATAATATTGGTGAGCGGAATGCAATATTGGTAATCGGTCAAACACGTCTGCATGCAAATATTTTCCATTCCACAGAAGTTTTGCACCATAAGCTGTCCAATGAAAGCTGTGCATTTGACAAACGAAGATAACAATTGCTTATACATGGGAGTATTTGACCATAGAACTGTATCACAAGATCCAGATCTTGACAAGAAAGAAAAGAAATATCATCTGCAGCATGCTCACAACCCTTCCAATTTTCTACCATACTAATGTGTATCAAGATGAGCAGCATGCAAATATTTTCCATTCCACAGAAGTTTTGCACCATAAGCTGTCCAATGAAAGCTGTGCATTTGACAAACGAAGATAACAATTGCTTATACATGGGAGTACTTGACCATAGAACTGTATCACAAGATCCAGATCTTGACAAGAAAGAAAAGAAATATCATCTGCAGCATGCTACAACCCTTCCAATTTTCTACCATACTAATGTGTATCAAGATGAACAGCATGAGCTCAGAACAAGGAGAGAACACGAATCGACATATTATTCGTTCCTTAGTTGTACAATCGACAGATATGCCAAGCTTATATTGCATTTGTAAGACAATGATAATACAAGAAACGACATGGGATTCCAGCATATAGTTAATTGTTATGGAAATGCCACCAAACTAAACATATACTACAGGCAACGGCAGAAAAGCGAAACTAATTCTCTTGCTATCACATTGAAAATTCTATTAAAAATAACTTCCTAGTCTGTGAAAGCGGTAATAATTTAGGGTAAACATGTACCTTCTTATGACTCCATATGTACGAAATTCATCCTCCAGTTCTCGTTCAGAGACACGTGGATCCAAGTTACCAACATAAACACGAGACATGGCGAACAATAAACCTATCAACCCACCATCGAAGAGAAAATGAATACTTAAATATTGCAGAAACATAACAGACCTAAACATAATTATGGACAATGAACTTCTTCGCACATCGATACTTTTTTTTAGCAAAACCATGAATTCTAATTTTGAACTAGTAAAATTCCGGCCAGAAATATTTAGGTTCTGATGGATTATTTAAAAACTTTTTCTTCAACGAGGTTCTCCCAAATTTTTTGGAATTTTTATTCCAAAATTTTGAATTTTTTTCTATGTTTCAGCAGGGAAAAAAACAATTTACCAAGCCTGTTGGTTTAAACGAATCAAAATGACCCGAGTAAATCTAAGACAACTCAGTCACGCGTTAACCTAAAATCTGCCGATAAAGATCATTAAGCATAATACTAGGGTTTATGATTGTAAAAAATAACTACTATAATGCCTTCAGGTTACATACCACGAGGGGCGACAACAAATTTCGGCTCTACGCCAAGAGATCGAACAAAGCCCTAAAATTCTATCGATCGAATAATTTCTACGGTTTAAGTCCAAATCAACCCCATTAGATCTAATAGTAGGACACTGAGCGTAGATTTCGACTGTTACCTTACCTGAGATATTGACCTCTTGTGGGTTCGATCTTCAAACCCTAGCAATACCGATGGAGGCTAGATTTAGAATTTATGATAAAAAAGGGATGCAGAGACCGTGTTTGATTTTATACGGGAGACCGATGGGGACTAGGTCTTCTGCGCGTGCGTAGCAGCGCACATTCTGATCCGTGGATAAATTACCAAATACGTACATGTACATGCATAAACACACATACACACACAGTGGCGTAACCAGGAAATTTTTTTGCCCTGGGCGAAAATAAAGAATATGTAAAGAATATTTTCTTATAAAAATTCCGAAACAAAAAAAAATTAACGCTAACTTGCTTTAAATATGTATTGATAATAGCTACAAATTAGTATTATACATGTATTCAAAAGATGATATATAACATATAAAATGTCTATTTAAGTTAATAAAATAGAATCATACGTATAGACATGCATGCATATGAAAATAATATTTGATAGACAAAATAATAATTGAAGATTAATTTTTTTTCATTAATAAATATACACACACAAGCATATGGAAATAATAATTGATATAGATTTTTTAAAAATTAATTTAGAGATAGAGAAGAGTGAGTGTTAGATAGAAAAATAGTTAAAAAAAAGTGAGAGGTAATGAGAGAGAGGAGAAAGTCAGAGAGAGGGGCTGATTATACATAATTTAAAAAAAATTCTTGCCTAGCTACCCTACGCAAGTTGTACACCGTTTCGTCCCCACATACTATATTAGTATATGAATCAAAATCAAATCTAATACACAAAAATTAAATTCATAGACATCGTATGTAAAATATATGTACAAAATAAAATTTTCCCTCAAGCCATAACATGTGACACCACGGGCCAATGCAGATTGGGCTATAAAGAAATAGTAAGAGAGAGATTTTTTAAATAAACAAATGTTTATTGTGTGTAAAAGAGAGAGATTTTTTTAAATAAACAAATGCTTATTGTGTGTAACAAATGCAAGAAATGGCCATGGCTAGGAATCGAACCAAGCACCTCTGGTCAAATGCACCAATGCCTCAGCCGCTGGGATACAAAGAGAGCGTGCTAATGCAAAATAATAACATTCATTTTAATTTTCTGCCCTGGGCAGTTGCCCAGGGCAGCTTCCACATAGTTCCGCCCCTGGGTCAAATGCACCAATGCCTCAGCCGCTGGGATACAAAGAGAGCGTGCTAATGCAAAATAATAACATTCATTTTAATTTTCTGCCCTGGGCAGTTGCCCAGGGCAGCTTCCACATAGTTCCGCCCCTGTACACACATTGTTTTTTATATGAGTTATATGTGGGTCTCATATATGTGGGTGTGAGCACATGAATTTCATGTGCTGACAGTGTCCTTTTTGTAACCCGCGCAACTTGTCACGTGCTTGGTCTACTCTTCACCAACGATTGTGCTTCACTAGCTCTTGCTCTCAGTGGTGTGACCAGAAATTTTTTTTGCCCTGGCCGAAAATATGTAAAGAATATATTTTATAAAAATACTTAAAAATATACGTTAATATTCTTTAATTATTTATTGATGATAGCAACAAAATAGTATTATACATATATATTCAAAATATGATATATAACATATAAAATGTTTATTTAAGTTGACAAAATAGTATCATACATATAGGCATGCAGGCATATGCAAATAATATTTGATAAACAAAGTAATAATTAAAGATTACTTTTTTTAATCAATACGTAAACATACACAAGCATATGAAAATTATAATTGATATAGAACGATTTACATTAATTTAGAGATAAATGAGAGTGCATGTTAGAGGGAAAAAAGAGTTAGAGAAGTAGGATATAATGTGTGTGTGATAGAGATAAAGTGGATAAAGTAAAAGTGAGAGAGAGAGAGAGAGAGAGAGAGAGAGAGATGCTGATTATACATAATTAAAAGCAATTTTCTTGCCCTGAGCTACCTAGGGCAAGGTGCACATAGTTTAGTTTCGCCTCTATGTGTTGTATTAGTATATGAATCAAAATCAAAATAAAATAAAGGGAAAAAAGAAACACCGTTAGTAGACGAAATACAAAGCGCGCTTTAAAATACAAATTATGTATCTAATATACAAAGGATTTTACTGATAAATACATAATTATTGTATGTAAAATATGTAAATTTGACTTTTATTTAATATGCAATATCATCTTATCATATTTGATACCAATTTGAGGGTATATCAAAATATTAAAGTTTTGGGTAGAAACATATAAAAATTTGGTAGATTTTCTTTCTTTCTTTCTTTCTTTAAAGTGCAAAATGATAACAAGAAAAAAGTAATAATAAACAAAAACTGAGTTCACAATGGATTGAACCCACAACACTTCTGGTTTAGGAGACCAACATCCCATCCATACAAAACAAAACTTTTTATTATAATTAAATCCAAATATTAACCAACGCTTTAGGAGTTTGTTGGGGATCGAACCCAGAAACAACTGGTGGAAGAGACCAGTGCCCTAACCATTGGGCCATAACAGAAGTCGAAGCAGGATAAGACTTTATATTAAAAGGTCATGCCCTCTGATGCAAGATAAAAACTTTATATTAAAAGTTTTTGCCCTGGGCAGCTGCCCAGGGCAACTTGAACATAGTTCTGCCCCTGCTTGCTTCTCTTTAAGAATTAGCTCAGCTTTACCTCTAACGCTCAATCACTAGAAATATCAGGAAGCTATATGGATTTGAATTTGAGAAGAACAACTGAAAAAGCACTCAAGATATGGAAGAACTCTCAAAGAAAATTCTCTATTACTCAATATTGTTTTCTAACTTTGGATGGTTTACAAATGAGCTAAGCACCCCTATTTATAGGCATTCTCCTACAAAAATGGATGGCCAATCTCAATTTGATCCAACGGTTATAAATGAGCTTCTTGAAAGATCTACTCAAATATCCACAACAATGGATAATTCTAAGAATTTCTAGATACTCTACTATGTACATGTCTTTCTAGCATTGTCTATGGACTTGGGCCTTCTTTAATGGTCTTCGTGATTCCATTAGGCCTCGGTGATCTAATAAGACTCTTTAGCCTTTTCAACCCATGTAAGCATGATGCAAAATCTTGAGCCGTGACATTCTCCCATTCTCCCCCGCTCAATTGGGAACATCCGCATCGTGACGGACGTGTACTCGTTGATCTTCTCCTGTTGGTTCTATATTGTGGGCACATGCTTGTGTCACGCCCCGCTTACCAAAAATGTGGGGACGAGACGTGAGAAGGTCCGCTCAGACGTGGAGCTGTGAAGATGCAGTCTGATAAGCGTATAAAATTTAATTGGCAGGTCCTTGCAACGCAATACGAAACAACGATAATAATAATGAAATGAGACAATAAGCAATTTATTAAATCTCAGAATATCCATAAAATAAATTACAATATCACAAAAAAGCCACCAGGCTCAAAAGGAAAAGCTAAGGCCCATACATGGCCAACCAAGTACAACATACAAGCAAAGGTGCCATGCACCGACAACTAACAGCAAGCATAAACAAAGGAAGAGGACTCAAGCGATTTCAAAGACTGGTCACCAAAGACCACAAACTCCTCCTCGGCAACCATTGGCTCAGCGCCAGCAAACACTATGCCCTCTCCAACGAACTCTGGCTCGGGATCTAACATGTGTCACCCAAAAGAGTAAAGGGGCACATGTCAGCAAGTCTAAAAAGACTTGAGCAAGGAAACTGAAAGGAACGGAAACTAACAACCTAGCAGTTATAGTATGATGCATAGCATGACAAGTTTAGTATGTGTGTAACAAATAAGGTAAGGTGCAAGTGACAAGTAACAAGTAGCAAGTATGGCATGGATGACAAGTTTTACAAGTATAAACACGGACAAGTACAAGTCAAGTAAATCACGTCAAGTAAACACGTCGTGCACAAGTGAGACATGGTGTAACAATAAGTGCAAGAGAACAATTATCATGGCATGTCAGGAGTAGCCAAGCTACTAACAATCTCAATCTTTTCACTAGTCACGTTTTCAAGTTATTTGTAGATGTTTACGCCTTACAGCTGAACTGTTGGACATTCACACTGATTGGCCGCTTAACACTACCCCAGAATCCAGAGTTTACGCCTTACCACTGAAGTTGCTGATCGGGCAGACTCCCAGTTGATTGGCCGCTTAACCCTTACCCCACCCACACGTAAACAAGCCAGGGTCCCTGCACACGATGCTCAGTAAATGAGCCAGGGTTACCCCGCACAAGAGCTTGTTTTTAGGTTCACAATTTGGCGTAGGGTTGTGCCCGCTAAAAGCAGGTGCCTAGCCGGAAACAAGTAGATCGGGCATTGGCTATCGACCAACACACGTGGCCCGCTTCTGGAACACGAGCCAGGAAACACAAGTATTGTAGCGTGTGCTACGAATGCGTCATTCAACATGAATAGCATGGCATGGCATGTAGTAAGGCGTACAGGTAAGGAATTAAACATGGCAGTTTAATATGCATGAGCAACAAGTTAAAAGGGTTGGACCTAGCTTCGTTGTCAAGCTAGATCAATTGAGGTGACGGATCTAGTTTCGTTGTCAAACTAGATCAAGTAGACGTCTAGGCAGCTATCATTTCACTGTCTAGTCTCTTTTACGCTACGGTACAAAAGTGGCCTAAAACATGGCCTAAAACCCTAAGAGGCAAGTTTCACTTGCCTAGCACCGAGGATGACGATCAACGGGGCACACCGCACAAAAAGCTAATCTACGAGAACGGAATCGATGCCATGGCAAAACAACATCAGAACAATATCTCTAATATCCATTTTATTAGGGTTTCAATAAAATCACAATGAGGGTTATGAGAATATAAAAGGATCGAACACTACCGTATAGAAGTAGGAGATCGATGCCGAGCAAGCACGGCGACGGAAGAACGATCTGAAGAACTACGGCTCAGATCTAGAAACGGGGAGAAAATATGGAGAAATGGGATTTGTGGGGTTTTGGGGGTTGGAGGCGACCTAAAGCATGAAGGCCGGCCTAAATGGAGGGTGAGAGGGGCTCTTGAGGAAGGAGGAAGGGCTAGAGGAAGGTTGGGGAAGATCAGAGGTCTAGGGGAAGGGAAATGGCCAAGAGAAATGAAAGAAAGAAAAGAAAACGATCGGGCGTATTTATAGGGATGAACCGGCGGCCGCCCAAAAATTAGGGTTTCTGGGTTGATTAGTCGGTCAACGAAGGGTGGCTGACCGACTAGTTTGGGAACTAGTCGGTCGGTCGTTCAACTGTGACCGACTAACATCAAACAGCGAAAGAAGGAAGAAACCTGGGAAGTGAATTAGTCGGTCTGTGAAGGCTCGTCGACCGACTAGTTCGAGACCTAGTCTGTCGGTGAGTGTTCATGGACCGACTAACGATAAACAGTAACTTAGGTAAAATTAATCAAAGGAACTAGTCGGTCTGAGAGCAAGTTCTGACCGACTAGTTTCACATCTAGTCGGTCGGTGGTTGTTCTTAGACCGACTAAGAGTAAACAGTAATTCCTGAATAATTGATTTAATGCACTAGTCGGTTTGAGAAGAGTTACCGACCGACTAGATCTCAATCTAGTCGGTTGGTTCCCCTTCTTGAACCAACTAACGTGCACGAAAAGTGCCGAATTGAAGCGCGAAGCTTCGGGAAGATTCCTACGGCTTCTAAGATCAACCTATCTCTAAGATATGAGCGATATGAAGCTCGTCATGATTGACTTACTCAAAGATCAACGATCCAAGGAAGAAGCTAGGAAATCACAACGAAACGAACGAAAGCGAAAGCTACGGGGACGGAAATCACATGCAAGGAGAAAATCCACCAAGACATATATATTATATCGATAACACCAATATAGAAAAACCAGTCGTTACATCCTAACCACCTTAGAATAAAGTCCGTCCTCGGACTTTCTAACATATCTAGTCGCTCTGGTAACTACCCTCAATCAGTATCACTTTACATTTCAACTAGGTATATTCAATACAAGTGCTTATATATATGCACTAGGTAGTCAAACATTAACACTACTGACATGTATACATATATATATTCACGCACATCATACACTTATTCCTATCATAGTCAGTCAAAAGCATACACGTATTTCCATCATATACACATATACACATACATCCCTCATATAGCTATTACTTACCTAGCACAAACAATAGTCCATATACTCACAACCAATTAAATAGTTCACACCAGTAAATACCATCGTAATACTCTACGTTAGGTAGCTACCTACGAACAAGGCAATAAGAATACACTACTCCCTATATCTCCTAGTATACATCCAATACCAAACACGTCAACACACGTAATCACACCACACCATTCTAAACTCAAGTTATTACATTTAATATACTTCCACCATCATTATAATTTCACAATTTATAGTCATTCAAACGTACACAGATACTTCACCATATTTTTACTTCAAATATAGTCCTATAACTATATTCACGACACGCCACACATGCCATGGTCATCAATACTTATAATTAAGCACATACTTATCCGTGCATGGTGCACACCCACACACGCTAACATTTCATTCATATTTACCAATCATACAATTATAAACTCAGTACATCGACACAGATAGTTTTAGCTAGCACACACACACACACACACACACACACACACACACACACATATATTCACGCACGCAAGCCCCCTAATAAATAACTATACCACAAGACCAACACCTATAACTATATACTGGTTTAGTGACCCACAATCATGTGCGTAACACAACCGGACACAAACAATCCAAACATTATACATACATCATCCATCACTATACACCAACCACATACAAATACACCAAAGTACATAGAGTATACCCACTCAAGCTTGAGTGAGACTCAAAATCATAGCAGAGTATTTTATATACACAACACAGTGTCCATACATATATCAGTACTATTCTAATGCATACACATCTACCAACATAACCATATACATATCATAACGTCAAACAACCTTAATATTTAATCAGGTAATATCACGTATTTCAATCACTTCATATACCATAATAATATTACAAACATCAGCACACTTATAATTTCAACACTCTCCCTAATAAATGCAGTCATCGTATAGTCACATACAAGTATCATATATTCATACCATATCCATCCATCTATAATTGGTACATCAATATATTTACTTCATCCATTAGTTAAGATGTGTAGTAGTCGGGTATACCTCATGGTATACACGCATACGACATCTCATAAAAACAAGTAATACAAATCAAACAATTATAATCCTACTATCATATGTATATCACACTTATACTCATGCAGCTAATACATAACTACCTACACACAATATACCAATACCAACACACATACAACTTCATATGCACCATGAAATTTAATACACTACGACGGCACATCAAATTACACTAATGGGGCCCACCAAACTATATTAAGGTTGACACGGGCGACGACAAGCTCTATTGGCTAGACAAAAGGAAAGCAACTGAAATCAAAAGCGTAACGAATAGAAGGATCTCAAAGCATGAGAACGGTCGTGTAATGATGTAATGATGCTCCATTAGGATACATGGAAAATAGTGTGTAAAAGATATAAGTTAAAACGAAGAGTACGAAACCGGTCGATAAAATGAGTCGGTCGAAATAAGTTTGAGTCGTATATACATAATAAGAAGAAATGGTTTATTTAGCTTATATAAAGCTATCACGAGTAAAAGTAAATCATTTACACGAACATATAGGGCATATGTTAGAAAATGTTATGCGGCAGTAGTTTAAAAATTTTGGAAAAAGTTTCGAGATTCAAGGAACGAAATCAGATCAAATATAGGATGGGGAATTTAAGCTCATGCCAAATGTTTTTTCAAGTCTTAAAACTGAAGAGAAATTTCAAATAAAACGTATTGAAAGTACTTTTAGAGAATCCGGATTCGCCAGCAGAAACTGATTTATACAAGGGTCTTAACGCACGAGCACAACGAACATATTACTGATATATAAAAATAATTGAAGTTCTATTCTAGAAATCATCTTTAGAAATATGTATGATGAATGGAAAGATAATAACATCTTAGTTGTATGGAAGTAAGTGGGAGGATATATATAGAAATTTTTTTTTAAATTGGTAATAAAGCTTTAAAACCGAATTATGGAGGTCTAAATCAGGAAATGGTTTCGAAAAGTAATTTTACGAAAATCTGAACTAGGCAAAACGTTGAGCATAAAATTGACTTGCTGAAAGCTGAAGTCCCATGTGACTTGAAAGGTATATAAGAAGTAAGCACGATGCGGCATCTGAATAAGTTTTAATGGCATAAGTAAGAAAAGAAAACTATAATTCGGGTTAGGAAAAACAGAAGTATGATTCAGAATAGAATTGGTATATGAAAAGGGACAAGACATTTATATCGGTATGAAAAGGTATATGCTGGAAAATATTATAAATTAAGAATAAAAAATCTCGACAAAAGTTTCAATATTTAGAAAAGAACAAATAAATTTAAGTCGGCGAAAGAGTATGAAATCTAATATATATATTAAAAGTTTTCGAACAAATTTAAACTTAGCGAAAGAGGAAAATCAAAAATACTTTTAGGGGAAACTAGGATTTGCCACAAGAACGGGTTGGTATAAAGACTTTGAAGTACGGGTACGACAACTTATAATTAGTATATATTCATAAATTAACTGGAGTTCTATTTATCTTGAAAGAAGTATTTTAAAGTACGTATGGTAAATAGCTAAAATGAATTTCGCAATTTAGAAAAGGTGGTATATCGAATTATCGAAATAGTACTAAATTTTAAAATCAAGTGCGGACGATATATGTTAGAAAAATAGTTACAAGATAGTAATTTAAAATTACGACCAAATAGTCTTCAAAATCTAAGAATGACTTTTAGCTCAAACGGAAGTAATGGAAATATACTGAAAGAAGGTTTAAAAACAAAATTCAAATCGAGTGGAAACTTTTAATAAGGAAAAATTTGAAAACGACTTTGGAAGAATCAAGATTTGCAACGGAAAAGATTTGAAAGGTCAACGATAATAGTAAGGAGGGGATCATGTGAATCGAGGGCGATGAATGTGGTTGTGTGATGAATGCACCTAAATTACGATTCAAGAAAACTACGATGAAAATCTACGGTCAGTAATACAGAAGTGTAGTGACCAGGACAAGATTGAATTAGAGGGTCCTAATCATCGGTTGACTAAAGGTCAAGGGAAATTTAACACTAAAGCTTCCTAATTGCTAGAGTATATTAGAGGCCTCATGGAATGTTCTAAGAGGATCGAGATCATGTTCTGTTGGGCCCGAAATCGATGAACCCAAGCGAACGGCTGAAGAAATCCTAGGAATCTATCGTGGTCAGAGCTAGACAGGAACCACTAAGGTAACTCTTAAGACTATCATATCAATCACTAGCATGTAGTCTAACAAACAATCAGGGGCCTCTAACTAGCAAGCACAAACTTCTAACTAAGTCTCACTATAGTCCTGACCTAATGGATTTTCCTACCAAGCTGGGACATGTGCTCTAACACGTCTACTAGCCACCTAAGACATAGGAACGCTAAAACCTAGACTCCTGGCTTATAATTTGGATGTTCTAATTTATTTAATGGACATCCTATAATTATTATCGTTGTTCCGATAGTTCGCATTTGCAAATGGACCTGCATGGGCCACCAATAAAACATGTCACGCCCCGCTTCCCAAAAATGTGGAGACGTGACGTGAGAAGGTCCGCTCAGACGTGGAGCTGTGAAGCTGCAGTCTGATAAGCGTATAAAATTCAATTGGCAGGTCCTTGCAACGCAATACGAAACAACGATAATAATAATGAAATGAGACAATAAGCAATTTATTAAATCTCAGAATATCCATAAAATAAATTACAATATCACAGAAAAGCCACCAGGCTCAAAAGGAAAAGCTAAGGCCCATACATGGCCACCCAAGTACAACATACAAGCAAAGGTGTCACGCACCGACAACTAACAGCAAGCCTAAACAAAGGAAGAGGATTCAAGCGATCTCTAAGACTGGTCACCAAAGACCACAAACTCCTCCTCGGCAACCATTGGCTCAGCGCCAGCAAACATTATGCCCTCTCCAACGAACTCTGGCTCAGGATCTAACATGTGTCACCCAAAAGAGTAAAGGGGCACATGTCAGCAAGTCTAAAAAGACTTGAGCAAGGAAACTGAAAGGAACGGAAACTAACAACCTAGCAGTTATAGTATGATGCATAGCATGACAAGTTTAGTATGTGTGTAACAAATAAGGTAAGGTGCAAGTGACAAGTAACAAGTAGCAAGTATGGCATGGATGACAAGTTTTACAAGTATAAACACGGACAAGTACAAGTCAAGTAAATCACGTCAAGTAAACACGTCGTGCACAAGTGAGACATGGTGTAACAATAAGTGCAAGAGAACAATTATCATGGTATGTCAGGAGTAGCCAAGCTACTAACAATCTCAATCTTTTCACTAGTCACGTTTTCAAGTTATTTGTAGATGTTTACGCCTTACAGCTGAACTGTTAGACATTCACACTGATTGGCCGCTTAACACTACCCCAGAATCCAGAGTTTACGCCTTACCACTGAATTTGCTGATCGAGCAGACTCCTAGTTGATTGGCTGCTTAACCCTTACCCCACCCACACGTAAACAAGCCAGGGTCCCTGCACACGATGCTCAGTAAATGAGCCAGGGTTGCCCCGCACAAGAGCTTGTTTTTATGTTCACAATTTGGCGTAGGGTTGTGCCCGCTAAAAGCAGGTGCCTAGCCGGAAACAAGTAGATCGGGCATTGGCTATCGACCAACACACGTGGCCCGCTTCTGGAACACGAGCCAGGAAACACAAGTATTGTAGCGTGTGCTACGAATGCGTCATTCAACATGAATAGCATGGCATGACATGTAGTAAGGCGTACAGGTAAGGAATTAAACATGGCAGTTTAATATGCATGAGCAACAAGTTAAAAGGGTTGGACCTAGCTTCGTTGTCAAGCTAGATCAATTGAGGTGACAGATCTAGTTTCGTTGTCAAACTAGATCAAGTAGGCGTCTAGGCAGCTATCATTTCACTGTCTAGTCTCTTTTACGCTACGGTACAAAAGTGGCCTAAAACATGGCCTAAAACCCTAGGAGGCAAGTTTCACTTGCCTAGCACCGAGGATGACGATCAACGAGGCACGCCGCACAAAAAGCTAATCTACGGGAACGGAATCGATGCCATGGCAAAACAACATCAGAACAATATCTCTAATATCCATTTTATTAGGGTTTCAATAAAATCACAATGAGGGTTATGAGAATATAAAAGGATCGAACACTACCGTATAGAAGTAGAAGATCGATGCCGAGCAAGCACGGCGACGGAAGAACGATCCGGAGAACTACGGCTCAGATCTGGAAACGGGGAGAAAATCTGGAGAAATGGGATTTGTGGGGTTTTGGGGGTTGGAGGCGTCCTAAAGCATGAAGGCCGGCCTAAATGGAGGGTGAGAGGGGCTCTTGAGGAAGGAGGAAGGGCTAGAGGAAGGTTGGGGAAGATCAGAGGTCTAGGGGAAGGGAAATGGCCAAGAGAAATGAAAGAAAGAAAAGAAAGCGATCGGGCGTATTTATAGGGATGAACCGGCGGCCGCCCAAAAATTAGGGTTTCTGGGTTGATTAGTCAGTCAACGAAGGGTGGCTGACCGACTAGTTTGGGAACTAGTCGGTCGGTCGTTCAACTGTGACCGACTAACATCAAACAGCGAAAGAAGGAAGAAATCTGGGAAGTGAATTAGTCGGTCTGTGAAGGCCCGTCGACCGACTAGTTCGAGACCTAGTCTGTCGGTGAGTGTTCATGGGCCGACTAACGATAAACAGTAACTTAGGTAAAATTAATCAAAGGAACTAGTCGGTCTGAGAGCAAGTTCTGACCGACTAGTTTCACATCTAGTCGGTCGGTGGTTGTTCTTAGACCGACTAAGAGTAAACAGTAACTCCTGAATAATTGATTTAATGCACTAGTCGGTTTGAGAAGAGTTACCGACCGACTAGATCTCAATCTAGTCGGTTGGTTCCCCTTCTTGAACCAACTAACGTGCACGAAAAGTGCCGAATTGAAGCGCGAAGCTTCGGGAAGATTCCTACGGCTTCTAAGATCAACATATCTCTAAGATATGAGCGATATGAAGCTCGTCATGAGTGACTTACTCCAAGATCAACGATCCAAGGAAGAAGCTAGGAAATCACAACGAAACGAACGAAAGCGAAAGCTACGGGGACGGAAATCACACGCAAGGAGAAAATCCACCAAGACATATATATTATATCGATAACACCAATATAGAAAAACCAGTCGTTACAGCTTGATATCCTCATATTTTACACTTTATTTCTGTATTTTTTTCTTGCCATAATGATCGCTTAAATCATGAATTTAACGCTTAAACGGCGATTTCACGATGAATTTCACTATTTATATGTTTCGTTGGATTTTTAGAAAATATGGAGCAATCGGGAGCAATTTGGAGCTATGAGCACATACACACGTGCCGGAGCGTCAACGATGACGATATCGAAGAGCTCACGGTGCTTGATGATGAGAAGAAGCGGAAGGAAGACGAGAGAAAGAGGAAAGAAGTGAGAAGAAGGAGAAAACGATGAAGAATCAGCCTACTCGGCCGAGTGACACGGCTCACTCGATCGAGTGAGGCTGATACAGCTCCAATTCAGTCAAAGAAGCGCAGCAAATGTACTCGGCCGATTGGAATTTCCACTCGACCGAGTGAGAAGTCCACTCGACCGAGTGAGAAGTCCACTCGACTGAGTGGAGAGAGGAAAAACAACTAGCAGAACATTGTTTCTGGAGGAGTCTACAAAAGACCCCACTCGATCGAGTGAGAAGCTCATTCGACCGACCGAGTGGCCCGAAGATAATAGAAGGCCGATTTTTACGATTTTTCTGCAAAATTGCCACTCGATCGAGTGATAGTTTCACTCGGCCGAGCGCACCGATAGCCCAGATTTCGAAACTAGGTGTTTCCTCCTCCTAGGGGTATTTTGTCAGCTTTTTCTGGACTTTTGATTTAGTATAAATAGCTAGTTTTGAGAGCCGTCAAAGGGGAGAGATGATAAAGCTAGAGTTCTTAAGAGAAGCGTTGTTTCATCTTTTTTTTGCTTAAGGATTGGAGTGTGAGGATCTTAATTCCCTTGTTATTTGAAGCCTTGAACATCATTGGTTTGTCAAAACTCTTACTATTTCTAATGTTTATGATAAATTTCTGTTTAGATCTATCTTTTGTGATGAATTCTATTGCATATCCCAATTCTATTATTTCGATTATGATGAATTGTGAGTAGTATCTTTGCTCTAGGGCAAAGAGATGAGCCCTATGGATTCAAAGCTTGATATGGGAAATCTATCGAAAACCCATGTTGCTAAACTTATTAAAGAGTTAGATTATGATTAATTTACTACAGATGGCTAGGAATTTCTATTGGATCTTGAGAGCTCAAGAGAGGATCTTGATTTATGGGAAGCCCTAGATATTCGATTTAGATGTATAACCGAGATTCCCTAGAGTTAGTGCGTGAAAGCGACCAAAGCTAGCATCTTTATTATATTTCTATAATTATATTCGTTTGTATGACGGTAAAACGAATACGAACCATCATGATCTGATTCGAACTCACGTTGCGCGAGAGCGAACTTGAGTTGGAGTTGAATTATATTGTCGATCTTGATGCTAGTGATTTGAACTAGGCTTGCGAGAGAGCGAGGCTCTAGTTTAGATTACTATAGACTTGCATAGCGAGAGAGCGTGCGTTAGTTCACAACATAGTTGCGAAAATTTCAACCAAAACCAAGAGTAGTGATATGGAAGAATATAATTTCACACTAATGCTTGAAATCTATAGTGGGGATTCCCTAACCCTAGGAAATTTTATTAATTGAATTTACAAACGATTTTTTATACGCTCGTAACACAAACATTCCTCAATCATTATTCCATCTCCGCTGAGTAATAAATATAATACCAACAGCTCCTTCCCATGATTCGATACCCGCTCATCACTTAACTGTGTGCATGCCATAAAACTACATTGTTTCCTGGAGTACATTCGGAAGTGGTCAAGTTTTTGGCACCGTTGCCGGGGGCGGCGACGGTATTTTATTTTTTACTTAGTTATTCTTTTTCTATTCCTCTATTGTACTGCCACTTTTTGTAGATTCTCTTTCTCTGTGCATGAACACACAATCAAGTGCTACTGACAGAACAATATTATTTGATCCCGAGATCGAGCACACCGCAATGAAGCTTAGAGCAAAGAAGAGACATATTCTAGAGGAAGATAAAATGGCGACAGAAAATAATCAACCGAGGAACATCAAAGTTATTTCTATCAGAGACAGACTTACTCCAAACAACTCTGCCACTTCATCCGTCCTTATGCCAGAGTTGCCGCCGGATAAAAACTTCGAGCTAAAGACAGGGTTAGTTGTGTCGATGCAACAAGATCCTTTCTATTGGAATGCGCATGAGAACTCGCATTACCACATTCATATGTTCTTGGCGAAGTGCTCCACTTTTCAGGTCCCTAGCGTATCAGAGGATGCCATCAGCATGCGGCTCTTTCCTTTCACACTTAAAGACACAGCATTGTATTGGATGAGGTCATAAGTGAATGATACTTTCACTACATGGGACGATCTTGCAAGTGCCTTCGTCAACAAATTCTATCCACCATCAAAGACCGGCAGGCTATGGAATTCTTTGATGTCATTCAGGCAAGGACCCCAGGAATCTTTATATGAGGCATGAGAGCGCTTTAAGGATCTTCAACATCAATGACCCACCACAACATCAAAGATTGGGAGTTGGTGCATATCTTCTACAATGGTTTGAAGCTGGACACTAAAATGATTATTGATGCCACCGCCAATAGGGCAATACTATCAAAGACTCCCGAAGAAGCCACGTCAGTATTTGAGGAGATAGCTTCTCATAAGTAGCAGTGGGCCGACGAGTGTTCGACGTCCCGTGCTCACGCCCGGGAGCGCTTGAATCACTGCAAGGCACGGTGCGTTATAGTATGTATAGATTGTCGAACTCAGGGGAGGCAGTCGTTTATTGTTTAGTCTTCCTGGGAGGGTGAGAATGCATGTTCGGGGGTTGTCACGTGAAAGTTGGTTGATTATTGTTTGAAATGAGGTGATTCAGGGTAAAAATTGTATATTTATCCCCCCATTTCGGTACTTTTTGTGCATGTATTAATCATATCTTAGCTTTGTTTCATACATATTTTTGATATCTCTTAAATTTGGAGCTTATCGTTTACATATGCATAAAACACAATTTTTACAATTATTATCATCTTCATCTTAGTCTCCTATTATTTTTCAGTCAAATTTCATGAAGTCCCGATTCCAACGCATATTTTTCCAGAAATTTTGGAGGTCGGAGCAATTTACTGCATTTTTTGGAAGACATGGTGATGGTGTTGAAAATTTCGGGTCTGGAAATTCAGCTTTTCCCCTCTTGTGCAGAATTCTGCTATCATTCTAGTATATATTCCGGCCTAATGATATTTTTTTGTGATTGTACACTTTGTTACGGTTCCATCTCCGCCTGGAACACGTCATTCCGAGGTCGGATGATTTTTCTAGAATTTTCGCAAGACAGGGTGACGGTGCTGAAATTTTCTGCAGATTTTGGCATTGCTTGCGGGTTTGGGCCAGAATCCGACCCGTTTGACTTCAAAACAGACCCGATAAGCTGTGCTTGGGTTATATTGCGAATTTGTGGTTTTTTTCAGCGCTAGTTCTTATTTTTGCTTCATTTTGGAGGGGGAAGAAGAGCTTGGAGGCCATGGGAGGAGCTTGAGGAAGCTTGAAGCTTGGAGGCGCACTTGGGAGAGGGGGATTTTCATCTTGGAGTGACACTTGGGTGAAATTTCTCCAACCTATTGTGTATTTGATTTAGATTTTGTATTGTAATTGGATGATAGAATTTGAGTAAAATCTTCTCCTTTTCATTATGAATTTCTGAAATCTATCTTGTGTGATTGTGTTGTGCTTGTTGTTGTTGGGTTGTGGTTTTCATCTCTAGCACAATTTCATTGTCTAATTTGTGTATGAAACCCTAGAACTTTGTTTATTGGAACCCTAAGGGGGAATCCAAGAAGAGGATAATCCTAGCGGACCCTCTCTAATGTGCTTAATTGATTATTACTCATGTGAGTTTCATTCATTACTTATTGCACCCCACACATTCGATGAAATGTCGTATTTTCCGATTGAGCTCTCTTAGCCGGGAGATCAATTGAGTTATATTTGGGATGAATTTCCACGCCCACGGCCTCATTCACACACACACCACATGAGTCCTCCTTGTTACTTGCCGATTCGGCTCTCCACCCTTAGCCACTTAGGTTAGATTTTTAATTTTCACCACACTTTTTCTCACACTCATCCACTGTTAATTGAGATTGTTGTAAAACACTTTATTTTTCGTTATCGATCAATTTTGTGAACGTAGAACGACTTGTCCCTGTGATCCGACCAGGTACTCACCGGTTATTTTTATATTGCATTGACACTCCTACGCTTGGGAGTGGAAGGCGTGCCATGTGCGCGTTTTCCGAGTCAACCAATTGGCGCCGTTGCCGGGAACAACGGTTTCTATCATTAGCAATTTTTGATTGATTTCGAAAGTTTTAGTGTGATACTTCTATCTCTTAGTGTGTGTCTTTCCGTTTATTTATTTTCCACTTATTGAGTCTTTTGCTTGTTTATTTTCATTTTTCTTGGAATTTTTTTAAAAGAATGGCATCATCTTCAGATTTTTCGGACGTTGATTTGGAGGATATCCCACTTCCGCCATACTTTCATGGCTCGGAGTGGGAGAACCCTCATTTACATATAAAAAAATTTGAAGAGTGGATGTTTTCATGTCTTGGTGGGAATATTGATGATGATTGCATATATTTTAGATTTTTTTCCTCTTCTTTACTTGATGATGCTAGATTGTGGTTTGATTCTTTGTCTCTCGAATCACATTTTACTTGGTTGTCGTTTCAGGCTGAATTTCTCCGAGTGTTTTTGCCTATCTTTTTGGAGCAGGTACAGGGGCGGCAGGCCATGGAGCAGTACATAGCGAGCTTTGCCCAAGCTGAATGGGAGGCCTACCATCAGGCTTGGCAGAGGTTCACTGATTTGGTTCTTGAGTGCCCACACCAGAGTTTCCACGAGGATCATCTCCTGCAGATATTTTATACTGGATTATCGCCATCTGGGCGAGATTTCGTGCAGATGAGCTGCGGTGGGGAGTTCTTCGATTATTCGACCGAGGATTCATGGTGTTACCTGAGGGACCTTGCAGAGTGGGAGCAGACTGCGCCATCTAGAGAGCTGTCACTTGGATATGAGGATGATAGCCAGTCCCAGTTTCCACTTCAGGATGCAGAGCAGCAGGTCCAGGACCAGCCTGAGGAGCCAGCTGAGGGCTCTTTCCAATGCGACCCTATGGAATACCAAGAAAAACCTGTGAAGAGGGTGCATTGGGGCCAAGTAGAGGAATTTAAGCATATATATTTTGAGGAGTCAGATGAGATAGATGATGGAGTGCGTGTCGACCACGATGGCGACACGATGCATTTTCACTTTGAGGTTGAGGATGAAGCGGATGTGCATGATGGCCTAGAGCAGATTGAGGACACCATGGAGCCTGAGCCACAGTCCACTTCAGAGTTAGCTTCACAGGTCGAGGCGGTTGAGTACTTTGGGAGGACGACTGAGATGAACTATTTCTGGGACGGCGAGGATGATGCGTGCTTGGATTTGCCCGAGACGAGTCCACCTCCAGTCCTGTCACAGATGTCACTTCCCTCGCCTCAGGATGCATACTTGCCAGTCATCGAGGAAGTTTGTCGGGAGCAGTTACCAGTTGTGGGGAGTGCCGCAGAGATTGTGGATATTGACGTCGATGAAGAGGATAGCGACGGGGATAGCGACATGGTATATATTGAGCCCGAGCTCCCTCCTACTCCAGTTTTCTCTCTGCTGCCACTTTCACCTCCTCCTGAGGCAGCGTATCATGCCGCACCTAGCACCACATTTCAGGAAAGTTTCCACCATCTCATGCCTTGCATTTCTGAAACCAAATTTTCACTTCCATATACATTTGTTTCAGATTGTCGTCCATTGCATTTAAATTCTTTTATTTGTTTTGACGACCCGTTTTGGAATGCTTTTGCAGGGCATGAGGACATGGCTTGGATTGATGCAGCTCGTCTCTCACATGATCCATATTATCCAAAGGAGATGCTTGGAGTTGCATTGCTTGAATCCAAGGAGGCCGGTGGCGGCCTAGCTCCAAAGCAGCTGGCGGAGGAGAAAAAGGATATGATCGAGCAGTTGCCACCGCCGTTATACATTCGGGATCCGCCTTTTGCTAAGGTGTATTCTTTCCTTTAAGTAGTGTAAATAAATAAAAAAATTAGTTAGTTTGCTTTTGCATGTTTGCTTTCGTATGTTTTTTTCTCTCTTCTAGGATCTTTTGGCAAGATCTGATACTCTTCCATCATTGAGGACAATGCTTATTTTAAGTTGGGGGGAGAATGTTAGAATCTTTAGGATTGTTAGGATTTTGGTGTTAAATTTTTTTTTGTGATTCCCTCCATGTTTCGCCTCATTCCATGATTTTCATTGCATATCATATTTGGCCTCCTTGTTCATACGCCGCTTGCTTTATGTAGTCCCTACATGCTTTAATGCCATGCAATTTTTTCGGATTATTATTTTGGTATCAATTCTTCGATGTTTGATTGGCACGTTTTCATTTCTTTTCCAATTTGGAGTCAAATGCTAATATGCCATGTATGAATCTATTCTATACGTCGTGATATCTCTTTGAAATAATTTGGGAAAAGTTTGGTGTAAGTGATTGCATGTGTTGGGATGAATGGCGTAGTTTTTAATTGGATTAGATTTGGCCAATTGTGCATGCTTTGTTTTCCTCTTAGGAGTGGGTGGATAAGTTGCTAATTCATGTTGGAGAATGAAAAAAAAGTTAGTATAAATGAATGTTTCTTTCTAATCGAATTGAGTAGTCGGTGCCCCACGAAACATTGGGGAGGACGCCAAAAATAAGATTTAGGAGATCATTCCATCCATTTGCATATATAGCGTCATCGCGTGTATGCAAATGTGCCGGTGTTTGCATTTATGGCGTTATCGCGTGAATGCAAAACATAAACATACAAAATCCAAAAACATAAAAAAAGGAGAAAAAGAAAAAAAATGAATGAATAAGCAACATGAGTGATGCAATCTTATCCCCCACCACTTAGAAGAAATTTTCTTTTGTCTTGGCCATTTCCATGAAAATTTGAAAATTTGACATCGTGATATTTTCCCGATACGTGTGATACGGTGCTTATTTCCTTACTTTTCTTTGAATTAGATTGATGGGAGTCATTTGTAATTTACTTTCATACAATGGTTATATTGGCTTTGGAATCAAGTGGAAATACTATTTTGTGTATGCCATGATGACATCGTGAAGTTGGTGCATGCTTTCAATTTTGTCCGAATATATCGCATATTTTGCTAGGGACTAGCAAAAAGCTAGTTGGGGGTGTGATTCAGGGTAAAAATTGTATATTTATCCCCCCATTTCGGTACTTTTTGTGCATGTATTAATCATATCTTAGCTTTGTTTCATACATATTTTTGATATCTCTTAAATTTGGAGCTTATCGTTTACATATGCATAAAACACAATTTTTACAATTATTATCATCTTCATCTTAGTCTCCTATTATTTTTCAGTCAAATTTCATGAAGTCCCGATTCCAACGCATATTTTTCCAGAAATTTTGGAGGTCGGAGCAATTTACTGCATTTTTTGGAAGACATGGTGATGGTGTTGAAAATTTCAGGTCTGGAAATTCAGCTTTTCCCATCTTGTGTAGAATTCTGCTATCATTCTAGTATATATTCCGGCCTAATGATATTTTTCTGTAATTGTACACTTTGTTACGGTTCCATCGCCGCCTGGAACACGTCATTCTGAGGTCGGATGATTTTTCTAGAATTTTCGCAAGACAGGGTGACGGTGCTGAAATTTTCTGCAGATTTTGGCATTGCTTGCGGGTTTGGGCCAGAATCCGACCCGTTTGACTTCAAAACAGACCCGATAAGCTGTGCTTGGGTTATATTACGAATTTGGGGGTTTTTTCAGCGCTAGTTCTTATTTTTGCTTAATTTTGGAGGGGGAAGAAGAGCTTGGAGGCCATGGGAGGAGCTTGAGGAAGCTTGAAGCTTGGAGGCGCACTTGGGAGAGGGGGATTTTCATCTTGGAGTGACACTTGGGTGAAATTTCTCCAACCTATTGTGTATTTGATTTAGATTTTGTATTGTAATTGGATGATAGAATTTGAGTAAAATCTTCTCCTTTTCATTATGAATTTCTGAAATCTATCTTGTGTGATTGTGTTGTGCTTGTTGTTGTTGGGTTGTGGTTTTCATCTCTAGCACAATTTCATTGTCTAATTTGTGTATGAAACCCTAGAACTTTGTTTATTGGAACCCTAAGGGGGAATCCAAGAAGAGGATAATCCTAGCGGACCCTCTCTAATGTGCTTAATTGATTATTACTCATGTGAGTTTCATTCATTACTTATTGCACCCCACACATTCGATGAAATGTCGTATTTTCCGATTGAGCTCTCTTAGCCGGGAGATCAATTGAGTTATATTTGGGATGAATTTCCACGCCCACGGCCTCATTCACACACACACCACATGAGTCCTCCTTGTTACTTGCCGATTCGGCTCTCCACCCTTAGCCACTTAGGTTAGATTTTTAATTTTCACCACACTTTTTCTCACACTCATCCACTGTTAATTGAGATTGTTGTGAAACACTTTATTTTTCGTTATCGATCAATTTTGTGAACGTAGAACGACTTGTCCCTGTGATCCGACCCGGTACTCACCGGTTATTTTTATATTGCATTGACACTCCTACGCTTGGGAGTGGAAGGCGTGCCACGTGCGCGTTTTCCGAGTCAACCATGAGGTATGTTACGACCTAACGATCGTGGGAGTCCGGGTCCCGCCCGGAACCACTAATATACCTCACTGACTCGCCCTATTGCGAACGGACTGCCGGCCCGGAGGTCCGAGGCTACATGGGAATGGGCGCACCTCGCAGCGCCCCTTTCCCGGCCGAGGCGTATAACCGCTCTTGCTCGGCCCGCCCGGGGAGTGCGCTCGGGGTATACCCAGACAGCACAGCCTTGGATGCTGACAGAGGCACATACATACCCCTCCCTGCCAGCGGTCTATGATCCGCACCCGAAAAGGTGCGCAGCCAGGCCGAACAACCCACGAACAGGTCGACCCGGCGGCCCCATGCAAACCCAGCCGGGGGGATAGCACCGTCGGACCCTTGATTCATCACACACGACAAACAATCTAGTATAAGGACACGACTGACACTAGCGCCGCCCGACCATCTGACAAAGCACCCCTTGGCCACTGCGCCCCCTGACACTCAATGCTTTCGTCCCTGACACCATGACAAAAGCGCCCCTGGTCGTTGCACCATCTGACAAAAGCGAGGCTGACACTCCTGTTCCTGACATCCTCATCTGAAGCTTCCGCTGACAACCGGGCTAACTCAGCACGTCGAGTAAGCATGCCAGGTCAGCCCCACCTAATCGTCTCCCATCAGGTATAAATACCCCCTCACTTCTTACGGTGAGGGGGTTGGCAAATTCACTCTCAATCTCATTATTCACACACAAGAGCAAAGGTCATCCATATCTTTGTTCTCCCACTCATAGCTTGTCACGTACGGTCGACACACCCTCAGTCCGACCTGCGTGCCCAGCCCCCGCTTTAAGTCTAGTCACTGACTTAGGCATCGGAGAGGCCAAGGGTTGGACCCCAACCCGGCCTTTCTGACGAGTTGCTCGTTGTGCAGGGTAGCTCGCCCCCTGGCCGAGACTCGCCTTCGGCTCTCGCCATCCGATCATCCTCCATCGCATCCGGTAGGATTCGACTCTGTGGCCTGCTTCGGTGGAAAGTTTAGCCTCATCACCTCACTAATCACTTGTCTAAAAGCCTATCCAAACCCTCTTATCAATATAACCACCGTGCCCTTGGTTCCCCCTAATACAAATTCATTGTACGCGAGTTCAACCCCGCAACAATTGGCGACGTCTGTGCCCTTGGTGCCCTTGGCTTCAGCACCGACTTCACGCCCGCAATCTCGAGGGGCATCGCCCCAGTTTCCGCGGCAGAGCTCCCTTCCCCCACCACCCTCGACCCCTGCCTACGAAACGAAGACATCGAGGAAGACATCGACAAAAACAGACCTCTTACCTAAAGGGCATCGACGACTTGGACTGCAACGCTACGTCGGCGGCCGATTCCACTTGGACAACTCCGACAAGGGCAACGAAATCTCCGACAACCCCAGCCGCTTGGAAAACCTTCACCCAGCAATCAGCCCTGCCTCGCTCCCCACCCAGAGATCTTTTTAAGCGACACCACGAAGTATCGTGACCGTCGACCCCGCACCACGTGTCATCAATCCGTTCTCTCTCCCGCATCGATCAGCGTGGTCTGACGCTTCGAGTAATGGCAGCCGTCACTTCTGCCACGCGTCAGCCTTGAAGTGGTCAGGTCGCTTCGATTCCCCCCGCCGTCGAATCGCAAGGATGACGTCTAGTCACGCGACCGCCAACAGGCCGCTCGATTCCCGCCCAAATCCCGGCGAAATGATCACCCCTTCTCGAAATCACGCCATCCTTCCCCTCTTCTTTCTATCCGTCGCTCGTACCCAGGATGGGTCCCGCCTCCATCGAGGCGGCCGAAGCAAGGATGCGCCGCTTAATCAATTTCAGACTTTGGTATCAACGTTTAGCAATCGATTGAACGGACTGCACCACCTCGCCCCGCTTCTGCATTCCACCTGGAATCACACTTCGCTTCGCAACAAACCCCTGGTAAACACGGTACATCTCAACTTCCCTCTCCGACGACCCGAATATCCTCGGTATAGCGAAGTTGGGGGCAATTATGTCCCTCACAAAACAAATGACCTACAGACACAACGAGGAAGAAGACAGTCCGACACAATACCAATTCAGTGCATTTATCTAAATAGCAAAGCTATCCATTAAGCCATCTGCACGCTACAACAAGACATCGGGTGTAACCCTCATACAAGAAGGTACAAGATTCCCCAAACCCACGTTCTCAGCGACGACGTCTCTCGGCCGACCGAGCCCTCATATCCCTCACCACTTGGCGAACTCCCGCATCCCCAGCCTCTTGCAACATCGGCACAACATGCTCGTCATGGTAGCAGCGGATAGCGGTCTCGATCACTCCGCCCTCAACTTCCCGTTTTTCCTCCATCCGCCGCATCATGATACCCTTCTCTATCTTCTCCACCTCAAGGGTCTCCTTTAGGCCGGCTATCTGCCGCTTCTGAAACTCGATCACCCTCTCCTTGCTAGCCATCTCTACGGCGTGCTTCGAGACAGGATGTCATCCCTCTCCCACGTCACCTCTAGGAGTTGGCGCTCGACCATAGCTTTCGACGCATCAAAGTACACGGCCCGCCCCTTTTCTACCTCACAGGCCATCCTAACCTTCTCCAGCTCCGCTTCCATGTCCTTCAGCTTCCCCTTGACCTCGCCGAGGTCTGCCCTGGCTGTCTCAAGAGCCGCTCCGGTGGCGGCCACATGAGTGCGACGCCGCAGGGCCACCATATCCGTAACCATCTACAAAAGACCCGAGTCAGCGGGACACAAGTAAAGAAAGCCTGAGGGCGAGACGATGGAACCAGCTTACCTGCACGATGTGCCATACAACAGAGCCGCACAACTGTTCCGCCCCCACGCGGGCCAAAGATTTGCGGTCCCGCGGCAGCATGCAATACTCTGCGAGGTGCGCTGCCACCCTGGCGTCCTCGAATATCGACTCGTCACGGCCCACTCGAAAGGGCAGCTTATGGAGGCGGTCGTCCGAAAACGCCTCGACTTCCTCTCGAGTCCTCTTGAAATGAATGAGGGCACCATCGCAACTCGGGCTCATCGACCTCCCCATATCCCGCAAAGGGATCTCGTACGGCCATTTCTGAACCGAGGGCGCCTTGCGAGGCTCGACCACCTCCGATACCCCCGACGGAACGGAGGGACCTACCTCCCGCGCGGACGAGTCCGTAGGGAGGTCATCGCCGAACCAACCGGTAGAGATACCTGATTCGGGTGCCCCTCGTCCCCGGTTCGTTCTCTCCCCACTAGAGACCTCACCTCCCCGTTCCCGGGATCCTTCTTCGCGCACCACTCCCTTGCCTTTCTTGCAAGGACCAGTGTCCTCTGCGACGGGGACTCAGGCTGATCCCGACACCTCCTCCGGCCCTCGCATCACGTCTCCACCTACGAAGGAAAAATAGATCAGGGTAAGCCTAGCTAAAGGTTTACCAAATGTCAAAGGTACCTAGGGACCAAAAGTCCTGGGCGAGCCGACTGCTCCGCGTCAAACTTGCTAACTGACGGTATGCCTCTGGCAGCTCCGTCAGAATCTAGGCTTTTGCTAGATCATCCCCAGTCAGCTCCACCCTTTCATTCACTAGAGGGTTCTGCGCCCCCCAGTTCAACACCAACACCACGTCGCTCGGCATCATCACGAAGGTGAACTCCTCCATACATTCGCCGACATCATCGGGCACCCCTAGGACAAGTTCTCGTCCCCTCCTAGCACAAACACAATGATACATTCCCCTCTTCTGAACTTCAAAAAAATGCTGGAACAGCGCCAGGGAGGGACTCAAGGAGCTAGCAAGACACAAGACGACGAACCCCACCAGCAAGCCCTAGGACCGAGGTGCCATGGCAAAGATCGGCAACTCCAGGAAATTCAATAGATAAAGGAGATACGGGTGGATCGGGAAACGGAGCCCCAACTCGAATGACCGGACATAAACCCCGACCTCATTATCTCCGGGCGAGCACACCGTTTCCTCCGGCCCGGGGACCTGTACCTCATAGGGCAGTCGCACGAACCGCACGCGAATCTCCCTGATGTTAATCCTATCCGACCTACATTGGAGGGACCCGATCACCCTCAGAACAACGGTGCGCCATGACCCCCTTTCCCTAGACCATCACACCCCCGCGGCAATGCCCCCTCTTCCACAGGCTCCTCCTCCCCCACTCTGCTACCGCCTCCGAACTTGAAACGAGAAGCCATCGGTCGGAAAGTAAAAAAAAGTACCTAGCTGATCCTTCAGATCGGGAAGACGTTTGGAAGAAGATCACCGGCGGCAGAAGTCGCAACCACGCCAGCAAGCGATAGACGGAAGCAATAGACACCGGAGAAGAATCGAAGACAAAAGAAAACTCCCGCCGCCCGCCTCCTAACCTCTTTTTGTTTATAAAATAGGCCACCGGGTCATCACGACCATCGATGCGCCGCCACGCGGCGCCCATTGGGATCTCCCTGACGCCTCGGCTGGCGTGAGAGTCACCTCATCCACGCGTCGCGAACCCTATCGTGGAGACGCTTCATTTTTCTACAGCCCTTTCGAATCGTAATAATGACCAATATGGCGGGAGTTCCGAAGCTTGCACCGCCACCCCCGAGCGCGGACCGGAATCCGTACTGACGGCTCAAAACATCGGAAGCGGTTTGCCCTCCGAGCCGGGCCGGGCTCCTGCCTCGGGCTCGAAGGCCGGGGGCAATTGTTACGACTTAAAGATCGTGGGAGTCCAGGTCCCGCCCAGAACCACTAATATACCTCACTGACTCGTCCCATTGCGAACGGACTGCCGGCCCGGAGGTCCGAGGCTACATGTGTAACGACTGGTTTTTCATGTATGGATTATTATATATATATATATTATTTGTAGTTTTCCCTTCCTTGTGATTTCCTTTTTCCGTCACCGAAGTTTTCTTTTCGCTCGTTTCGTTGTGATTCTCTAGATTCTTCCGTCGGTCGTCGTGTTTGAAGTAAGTCATTCGTGACGGACTTCATAACGTCGATATCTTAGAGTTAGAACGAGCCTAGGAGACTTAGGAAACCATCCCGGAGCTTCGCGCTCCATTTCGGAACTTTCAGTGCACATTAGTCGGTATAAGAAGGGGCACCGACCGACTAGATGACGATCCAGTCGGTCGGAAAACCCTCTTGAACCGACTAGTGGGCTTTGTTAAATGTTCAGGAGTTACTGTTTGTCGTTAGTCGGTCTAAGAACGTTGGTTGACCGACTAGGTTGCAAACTAGTCGGTCAGCAATGCTTCTTTAACCGACTAACTCATTTACTATTTTTTGGTATCAGTACTGTTCATTCTTAGTCGGTCTAAGTTCATCTTTCGACCGACTAGTTGTTAAACTAGTCGGTTAAGTTTTGTACTCAGACGGACTAATTCTTAGTTCTTCTGTACAGTCGAGTACTGTTTACTCTTAGTCGGTCTAAGAACGTTCATCGACCGACTAGATGTCAAACTAGTCGGTCAGTAATTGTTCTTTGACCGACTAAATCTAAATCCTAATTTTCGTCTGGGTTACTGTTTACACTTAGTCGGTCTGCATTGGTCAACCGACCGACTAGTTCCCAAACTAGTCGGTCAGTGGTTGTTCTTTGACCGACTAAACAGTACATGAAACCCTAGTTTTGCCCTAGCCGCCACCAAACTCTATAAATACCCCTCCAAACGTTTTCTTCTTCTTCCTCATGACCTAAAACCCTAATTTCTCCCCCATTGAGCCCCCATCTTCCTCAAACCATTAATCCTTCATCCCAAGCTCGTCCTCCATCATCCAAACCCTCCCTTGTCACAACCCACCTTCCATCTTCCCCAAACCTTCATCAAACCCCCAAAATCCACATCAAAACCCATTTCCCCAGATTTTTCCCTCATTTCCAGATCTGAGCCGGATCGTTCTTCCGTTGCCGTGGTTGCTCGGCATCGTTCCTTCGCTTCTTCACGGTAATACTCGATTCCTTTAGTTTTAGCATAACCCACATTGACATTGTAAAACCCTAATAAAATGGATTATTAGACGATTAGGATTCTAATAAGAAATCAATTTAGAATCATTGTGCTAATAATTGTTTTGCCCTAACAGTGATCCATCCGTAGTTTAGCCTGTGACGATCTTCATTGCTCGTCAACCCCGGTATCAGGCAAGTGAAACTTGCATCTCTTGATTTGGGCCATGTCTTAGGCCATTTCCCTTGCTTTAGCGTAAAAGAGACTAGACGGTGAAAGGATAGCCGTCTAGACGCCTTTAACCTAGCTTGACAACGAAGCTTGGTCCGTCACCCTCATCATGCTTGTATGTCACGTTTAAATTCAATTAACGGTACGCAAATATCTGTTCATGGCATTGCATATTGATTATCCATCGTGATTGCGTAGCACACGCTACAATACTTATATTCCTGGCTCGTGTTCCAGAAGCGAGCCCTGTAGTTGGAAACCCCAACGCTCGATAAATAAGGCTAGGTGCACCCATATGCCAAGTGAAATACACTTCCTGGCTCGTGTTCCAGAAGCGAGCGCAGTTAGTTGGAAACCCCAACGCTCGACACATATGGGTGGGGTAAGAGATATGCAGCCACCTGAGCCCCGAGTTGGCCTGATCCGCCACTCCGGCCAGCAGGCGAAATCTCTAGTGCACAAGTGATTAATAGTGATAAGTGAATCGTGATTAGTGCTTAGTGATTGCTACATCGTGAGTGCGTGACACTCTCTCTTTAAACTGCTGCATCAAACTAAACTGTTATGTCATTGCTTAATATTATAAGTGCTAGGTTGTTAGTTACTTTCAGTTTCCATGCTCAAGTCTTTAGACTTGCTGACATGTGCCCCTTTTCTCTTTTGGGTGACACATGTTAGACCCCGAGCCAGAGTTACTTGCTGAGGGTGAGGTGTTTGCGGACGCCGAGCTTGCGCCCGTGTTAGACGAGGACTTCGTAGACTCTGGTGATCAGTCTTAGTGTTTACGTCTGGTTTTTGTTAGACTGCTTAGGTTGTCGGTGCGTGGCACCTAGTTTGATACTCTGTTATGTTTGTGTTTTGTTTGGCCTTGTTCTGGGCCTTTAGACTCTTTCATGTTAGCCTGGTGGCTTTTTCTGTGATGTTGAATATTTTGTGGACAAACTTTGGGATTGGTATTTCATATCCGTCTCCTTTTTCTATTGTTATTATTGTTGTTCCGTTTGCGCTTACATGGACCTGCTTATACTAAATTGACGCTTATCAGGCGTGCAGCTTCACAGCTCCACGCCTGAGCGGACCTTCTCACGTCTCGTCTCCATTTTAGGGAAGCGGGTCGTGACAACATGGGAATTGGCGCACCTCGCAGCGCCCCTTTCCCGACCGAGGCGTATAACCGCTCTCGCTCGGCCCGCCCGGGGGAGTACGCTCGGGGTATACCCAGACAGCGCAGCCTTGGATGCTGACAGAGGCACATACATACCCCTCCCTGCCAGCGGTCCATGATCCACACCCGAAAAGGTGCGCGGCCAGGCCGAACAATCCACGAACAGGTCGACCCGGTGACCCCATGTAAACCCAGCCGGGGGATAGCACCACCGGACCCTTGATTCATCACACACGACAAACAACCTAGTATAAGGACACGACTGACACTAGCGCCGCCCGACCATCTGACAAAGCACCCCCTGGCCGCTGCACCCCCTGACACTCAATGCTTTCGGCCCTGACACCCTGACAAAAGCGTCCCTGGCCGTTGCACCATCTGACAAAAGCGAGGCTGACACTCCTGTTCCTGACATCCTCGTCCGAAGCTTCCGCTGACAGCCGGGCCAACTCAGCACGTCGAGTCAGCATGCCAGGTCAGCCCCACCTAATCGTCTCCCATCAGGTATAAATACCCCCTCACTTCTTACGGTGAGGGGGTTGGCAAATTCACTCTCAATCTCATTATTCACACACGAGAGCAAAGGTCGTCCATATCTTTGTTCTCCCACTCATAGCTCGGCACGTACGGTCGACACACCCTCAGTCCGACCTGTGTGCCCAGTCCCCGCTTTAAGTCCAGTCACTGACTTAGGCATCGGAGAGGCCAAGGGTTGGACCCCAACCCGGCCTTTCTGACGAGTTGCTTGTTGTGCAGGGTAGCTCGCCCCTTGGCCGAGACTCGCCTTCGGCTCCCGCCATCCGATCCTCCTCCACCGCATCCGGTAGGATTCGACTCTGTGGCCTGCTCCGGCGGCAAGTTTAGCCTCATCACCCCACTAATCACTTGTCTAAAAGCCTATCCAAACCCTCTTATCAATATAACCACCGTGCCCTTGGTTCCCCCTAATACAAATTCATTGTACGCGAGTTCCACCTCGCAACAAGGTCTACTAAATATTAAAGGTCCAAGGCATTCGGGATTTCCTGCTAGGCCCTTCGGTCATGGATGTCAGGTCAAGTGGTCTTTCGTTGGACGATGGGTGAGGGTAGGAGTGTCACATCCAAGGATGAGAACGAGCGTTTGACTTTCGTCGTCACACTCGTCTAACTCATCCCTATGCGGAGCCGTGATTTTGTAGTTGGATTCGTACGTGAATGCGTGCATTACGCTTGACACTTGGTCCGGCCTCGCAATCCGTATTCACTCGCGTGATCTACGGACTGAGACGCCATGCTATGGTTGGTTCTAGCGGTCGAGCTACTTTCGTAGTCATCGACTAGTGGATCCGGGATTAGTGATTGTCAGGCTCTCAAGTCACTCTCGCGATCACGAGCCCCAGAAAACGACCACTACGTCCAAATCGGATTCATGGGGATTCTCCATATGACATGGAGCTACTTTCGCAACCCTCCGATCCCAAGGCTAATCCCCAAAACCCTTGTTTAAACTACCATAGGGAGTCCCTGGATTCATCCAACTTAGATTTAACCTAATATCCAATCTATAGGATCCTAGGGATCATCCATACGCCCTAGAAGCACACTACTCTACCATGGTTATAGCTACGAATATGAGTGCAATGGAGATAATCATCATTAGTTGGGCAAACATAACAAAACTAATTTCCATGCGAAGATAACAAAGCAATTTATATAAAATTTAATGAGCAAAAGATAATCACCAAGATTTAGATTCAAGAACAATAGCTCAAGAGAGCTTTCCCACCAATAGCTCTGAAGTTTTCTACGGTAAAATAAAGCTTCAGACCTAATCTAAACTGAGTTTACCTATATACAAACCCATTAATTTTCGGGTTTTACAAAGAAACCAACCTGAAACCCAATATAAATGCCAAAAAAATAATCTGTTGACCTAGCGCTCGGTTGAGCGAATTGGTCTCTCGACCGAGCACTATCCTTTAGCGCTTCGTTTTGGGGCGCTTGGAGAAGGGGCCGCTCGGTCGAGCGGGGAAGCCGCTCGACCGAGCAGTATCTTGTAGAATTGATGTCGCTCGGAGTGGTTTGATGTCGCTCGGTCGAGCGGGTGGCCGCTCGACCGAGTGAATTAAATGCAAGAATTCCAGAGAGTTCGAAGGCCAATTGAAGCTCACTGTAGACGATAGCTCGGTCGAGCGTTGGGGATCGCTCGGTCGAGCGAGTTGGGTCACTCGGCCGAGCGACCCCATGGAGTTTAGTGCTCGTCCTTGGAGTCACTGCTCGGGGATGGAGAGTCCCATATCCCTCATTCTCTTTTCTTTTACATTCTTTCCTTCTTCTCCTTTCTTTCTTTCTTCTCATTCTCTTCCTCTTCTCCTTTCTCTCTTCCTTTCTTTCTGCCTCTCCATCTCATTCTCTTCTCCCCTTATCTTCCTTCTCTCTTCCCTTCTTTTCTTAATTAGCTCCTTTGAGTCATCGTGGTATGGCGACGCGAGCTCCGACATCCAACATTGTGTCCATAGTTCAGTATCGCTTCGAATCGCGACGAATTCTCTGAAAGTATACAAAACATCGCAAGAATCAAATATATCGAGAAAAGTGCAATATAATATGAAAATATGAACTCGGGCGATCGAAATGATATGTAAATGCTCGATAACAATATGGAAAATATGGACACAATAAAATCCCCCAAGCTTACCTCTTACCCGTCCTCAAGGAAGACGAATACGAAGTTCACCAGAGAGTGAAAATAATAAAGCACAAACGAAGTCAAAGATACGAGAAAGCGACTAAAGTATCTCCTCATCTCATAAGCACACGACAACACTTCAACTTAATAATTAATGACGCACAACTCACGAGAATTTATTAAGTGTAGCATGGATTGTATAGAATGGATTTTCAACGAAGCAAGCGAACTCAAATCAGATATACGATATGAAATTAGAGGGGAAATTACTATATTAGCATATAATTAATATACCAAATTCATGATTCGAATTCAAATCTCCACAACTCATTCTCTAACCAGCGTATAGTGTCATGATCAATCATTTCTAGCATGCAAGATAAATTTAATTAACTTTTCATAAATGAAGATAATGAATTCAATTGAATTTGGAAATCACCACACTAAACTCTTTCGTGAATCCTAGAGATCATCGACCTTGACATGTCCTGATTCTATATAGAACGTGGGTGTAAGGATGCAGGATTTTTCTTTTTACAATTGTTTTTTACTATTATTCTTTATATACACGAGATAAACTCAATATATACAAAAGACGGCATATGCATCCCAGACCAGACGGTCTTAGGGCATCGGGTTACGAAGAACCTCTCGGGCCTTTTATTTATGTAATATTTTTTTATTTTTTTATTTTCTCATTTTTTGGGATTTTTGCAAACTCACGTAAACACGATGGAATGCAAAGCACGATCGAAGATCGTTATTGGCTATATACAAAAATAAAAAAAAGATAGAATTTGGGACATGGCTTAGTGTCAGAATCTTTAGTCAACGCTACTCAAGCGTCGTGGGTTATCCAAACTCTATTGAATTACCATTCACTATGAAAATATATCGTTATCACACAATCATACAACTTTTCATTTAATTTTTAACTAATCATGCAACTTTCAGCTTAACTGTTACAAGCATACTCATTATAGAGAAATGAATTCTATTCATGGGAAAGCATATTAGATTACATTCTAATCAAGGAAGTATCTCTAAATCATTCAAGCATGGAGTTCAAAAAAAATCCATAAGCGCAATAGACTTAGAAAAATTATATGTGAGTGTGTAGAGCAATTAATTGAGTGTGCGTAGTGATCACTCCATATTTTACACCTTTTTCCACATGTTTTCATGGCGTTTTGACCGTCCATATTGCGTTTTTCACGATTATTCGACAATATCGCGATGCTTTTCACTGTTTCTTGTTTTTGTCGAATTTCAGGAGATATGGAGCGATTTGGAGCGAAAACGAGATCAAAGGAGTTGCACGCACTTTGGAGTGTAGCCCACGACTCATTTGAGGAGTTATCAGCGATGGAGGATGAGCGGAAGAAGAAGGAAATCGATAGGAGCGACGAGGAGGCGAAAAGGAGGAGAAAGGAGTTCAGGAGCACCTCACTCGGCCGACTAAGACTGCTCACTCGGCCGAGTGAAGGATCACACTCGCCCGAGTGAAACGAATACACACAGCAAATTTTCAGTGTTTCCTCGGCCGAGTAAGGAAGTCCACTCGACCGAGTGAGAAAGCTCACTCGTCCGAGTGGTATAGAGAATTCGTCCAGAGAAGATGCCAAGTTACTGGAATTTCTGAGGAAGCCCACTCGGCCGAGCATGATTGCTCACTCGGCCGAACCACTCGGCCGAGCATGATTGCTCACTCGGCCGAACGAAGAAGACCACTCGGCCGAGTCACCCTGAGGGACAGACCCCTGAGAACCCCGAAGTTACTGTTATTTTACTCGTATGCAGATGATGATGATGCTGATGTACATGATAATGGACATCACAAAAGTGTGTCTCCCCCAAGCTGGACTAAGCTGGGCCACATGATGACAGATGGGCACAATAATAAAAGGGGAAGACAAGGAAACATTGAGAAGCGAGAATCAGGTAGCACCACCACCCGGTGGGGGGGGGGGTGGCTGAAGAAGCTGAAGAATGCGATCCAGCTTCTCGCTGTTCTGCTGCTCAAGACGCATAAGTACGTCAATGGCTCTACGCAGCTCTATTATAGCATGCTCCGCTCCATGTAATCGAGCAGAAATATCAGGAGGGCGGGAGCTGCTGGACTCACCTCTAGAAGTGGGCCCCAGTGTGGGAAAATTATGATGCAGGGGGAGTATAGGATGTGCAGAGATAGGGACAGTGGTGACAGGAGCAGTGGAGACAGCTAATGTGTGGACATGAGTAGTGGAGGTAGGGACAGAAACAGCTGGTGCAGACACGACAGAGATAGTGGCAGCAGATGTGGAGACAGAAACCACCACACTCTCTGTGAATATGGCAGAGATAGTGCCGGCGATAGGTGCAGATAGTGGGGCTGGCACTGATGTGGTCTCGGGGGGTGGTGATGTGGGGACAAAAGGATCGACAGTCACGTAGGAATGAAGTACAACCGCAGATGATGCAGGGCCCTCAACTGAAATGGGGACTGAAGGGACCGCTGCTTGATCAGTCATGGGCTCATTAGGGTGTGGCTCCTCAGAGTGTAGTGGGGCGGCGTCCGACTGTTGAGCAGGCTACTAGGCAACCTGCTCATCATCGGGCTCCAACTCATAAATGGGAGGGATGCGTTCCTGGATCGGGAGGATCCACTCTACCTACTGGGGGGCCACATTGGTCTGCTCAGGGTTAGGGAGGACCATGAAGTCGACATTAAAATGCCCATGAAGATAAACCCATGCTGCTCAACATGTGCCCTAATGATGCACATGCGAGAGAGCACGCTCAACGATAGGTTGGTAAGCCCCGGTGCCTCTAAAGTGTCCTCAGGTATGTCTAGATTGGCCCTAAGGGTGATGATGGTGAAGAAGCCACCAGAAGGAATGTGGCCCTTCTGGAGGGAAGCAGCCCAAAGCAGCCGGTTGCAGAATACATGGGCGTGGTCTATAGGATATGCAGGATGAGAGGTGCCATCTAGACGCGCCTCAAGTAGGAGAGTAAGGGCCCACAAGAGGACGAGTTGGATGGAAGACACAGTCCCAGACTTGTTCAGGCAAAGCATGGTGGTGGCTAAATGGTGTTGGGCGAGTCGCAGGCAGGGGTGAATGCTGTAGGAAGACTTGGAGCGGCTAGTGCTGAAAACATGTATGCTGGAGATCCTCTCCCAGAAGTGTGTGGAGTAAATGGCGGAGGGAGTCTCCATGCCAGGGTGGTAAGCAGTGTCAACAAAGGGGACAACGGTCCACTGGAATAAGAGACGGAGTCCACTATAAGTGAACTCCATATCTACGTCTAGTAAGCTGAACGTCATCCCCATATTGATACGACGTAGGGAACTAAGGGCTTCTAGGGTGAGGCGAGTGTATGTCTTCGCCTGCAACCCTAAGAAGTGGTCCCAGCCCAGATTCATATAACGATCTTGGTAGATCTCCCATGAGATGGATCATCCTTTGCCTAATAATTGATGTGTTTTTGCTTCATCTTTGTGGTAGACAAAATGCTTCAAATGTCCTTTTGTGGGAGATCTGCAATGGTCATTTTTATGCCATGCAATCATTACTGAGGTGATCATGGTCCTAATTTTAGTCGCAATAAAATTTCTGATTTTTATTCTCCAAGCCGAGTGAATCTTTTGAGGGGTCCTGAATAAATGCACTATGATCTTTATCTTTTGCTAGGATATGCAATGGGAGAGCATTAAGAGAAGTGAAATAAGCTAGCCACTCTTTGTAGCAGCTGTTGCTAGTTTCATAAATTGGCCGAGGCTTCCTTTTAAGTTATGGGTCATTTTGTCAGACTTTCTGCTTTCTGCCGAGTTAGGGTTATTTGTTAGTGCAAAAATATCTTCAACTTACATAGTTTTTTGGGTTCTTCCATCATTCTGGTTAAGGTATAGAAGCATTTCTTATAGAGTTTGATGCCTAAAGACCTATTTTGCAAAGCTTAGGGGATGGTGGTAACGAAAGAGCTGACAGTAACATGCTTAGTTGACATCATTGCCTTATTTAATAAAATTTTCTGGGAGATTTAATGAAGCGTTCACTACAGGCTAGAGAAATCAGACAGCTAGAATTGTGTCATCGGCCGTCTGGAAAAATGGATACTCTGATATATAATTTCAGAGGTCTACCAGACGTCTGATGCACGTTGCCCAGCCGTCTGGCTTGACAACATCAGCCATCTGGGAAGACCGCTTCAGACGGCCTGCTACAGTCGGCACAAATTGGCACAGAAAACAAAGAGTTGGAGAATAATTACATGGTGTGCTACCAGATGCTCAATGAAGGATGTCTAGTCCCCTGAATGCTTTGCCAGATGTCTGAGTCCATTAAACCAGACGCCTCGCTGCTTCGGCCAAATATGGAGCCGAAATGCAACCAGACGACTGGAAGCGCTTAGTGTCAGACGTCTGGAGCTTCTTCTCCAGACATCTGACAGCCGATTGATGGAATTTTTTGGAGCTTGATTCAAGCCGACCCAATTTCGAATTATCACTTAAGCTGAATGATGAAGAACCTGTGATCAAAGATCGAGTGGTTAGGATTGTTTGAGGGTTTGGAGGGTATTTATAACTGATTGTAATTATGGTTAGAAATCGAATCTTTGTTATTTTTTGTTTTAGGTTTTGCTTTTCTTCTTTGGGGAAAGTGTGCGGATGAGCAAGGGATTAGGGCTGAGCTTCAAGCTACTTTGGTGAAAGAAACCCAACTTTCTTTCTTGATTTTGTTTATTTGTTTCTACTTTTTATTGAACTTATAACATTATCAATGAAAGTTAATGTTTTTATTTCCATGAGTGGCTAAATTGTTGAGTATTGGACTTCTCCATACTTGGTGTTAATGATGAGCAAACATAAATACTTGTGACTAATCCCCTATTTTGCAGTTAATCCATTGCCTAAGCTTATTATGAAGATCAACTAGCAATGGATGACTCTCAAACGTCATTGAAGGCAAATGATTTAAATTGGATGATCGTAGATTGATGTTTGAAGCTCCGTAAAGACTTCAAGCTCATACGATGGAAAGAAGAGATTATTCGTCAATGTAATTTTTCTTTTATCTCTTCTAGTATGTAGCTTAGAAGTAGAACTTTGATGGAGTACTCACACACTTCTACATTCTGTCTTAGGACATCTTTAGACTTTTGTCCTTTGATCCCAATTCAATCCTCTTGTGTTTGTGCTAGGATTGTTTATAACAGCCGACTGCTTAACAGTTTACAGTCGCCTGTCTCATCAACAGTCGACTGTGTTTTGTTCTACATTCGCCTGTTATGCACAGACTATTACAATGTAGTTTTTGGGCCCTCTCTGATTATCTCGCACAAGCTACTGTTGAACGTTTATCAGGCGCCTGTCTTAGTGACAGTCGACTGTGAATGGTTCATCGGTCGCCTGTCTCTCCTTGCCCAAACTCTGTTTGATCCGATTTCTACGGCCAGTCGACTTATGCTGTATATACAGTTGACTGTTTATTAGATCAGTCGACTGTCTATGCTGCAACAATCGCATGTCTGTAAGTCTATTCTTTGACTCAGCTCTCTGGAAATTTCTCCTGTCTGTGACAGTCGTCTGTTTAAGGATATACAGTCGCCTGTTCTGATTGACAGTCGACTGTGTTCCTTGCATCAGTCGTCTGTCCTGTATCTTGTGAGATTTCCAGTATTTTATCTAACTTACTCTTCTCTCGGCCAGTCGCCTGTCGAAGAATGTACAGTCGCCTGTTGGTTTAACAGACGACTGTCTTGGCTTCATCAGTCGACTGTCCACATGGTAAGTTACCGTTATGAATTCTCACCTACCCTTGCTGACTGTGCAACAGTCGACTGTGGATTGTTCAACAGTCGACTGTCGCGAGTTCAGATTATATCCGTTGAGATTTTCCTCACGGATTTCGATTGGGTTTTTGCCTAAACTGTTTTGTGGATTTGAGAAAGCTATAAATAGAGCTTCCACTGTTTCATTGGAAGGTTACTCATTCATTGCAAAATCCTTCAAGCTTTCATTTCCAAAGATTAAAGCTTTCAAATCCAAAGCCCTAAGTATTTCCAAATCTTGTTCTCTTGCTCTCAAACCTAGAACCAAAGATTGATCTTCTAGGCAATTGGTGCAGTCAAGAGAAAGGGCTTTTCTCCTCTCTTACAAGAGAGTTCTTCAACACTCATCACACTTCTCCTTCAAGTTCTACTTCAAGGCATAGGTGATTGTAAGTGTTGCTTTCAGATTTCATAACTTCTTGTTGTGAGAGTGGTTTTTGCTTGCTCCCTGGTTGTGGGAGTCAAGGACATCGATTGTATTCGATTGCACTTGTAGGATTGCTACAAGTGGGTTTTAAGGAAACCTCAAGTTAGGGTTCTAACTTGAGTATCCGGTGGTATCCGGGTGGTAGGGACGTAGGATTACCGGAAACAAGTCGGGAGTTGACTTGGGTAATCCGAACCCTTGAAACATATCTGTGTTTGCGTGTGTTTCTCTTTGGGTTGTTTTTCTATTCCGCACTATTTGTTGGATTGCATTTTATTTGGCGTAAATTCCTTTTAAATTTGCATAAACACTATTCAACCCCCCTTCTAGTGTTTTTTCCATAGACAAGGTCCTTACAATTGGTATCAGAGCGCAAGGTTTTATCTATGGCATCCAACAATAACAACGTTCCTCCGCCATCTACGTACAACAATCACGACCGTGATGGAGCGTCCACACTTTCGAAGGTCAATCTACGGTACGTCCTCCAAGTTTCAATGGTACTAACTTTGGTTATTGGAAGTGTAGGATGGAGACATTCCTTAGGAGTGCTTCTCTTTGGAGAACTCTCCACAAGGAGTATGTCGAGCCCTTCGAAGATGATTTCGAGAAATGGACGACTTCCGAGAAGTCCGCCGAAGTCAACAACGCTAAAGCAATGAACGCTCTTCATTGTGCGTTGGACCCGAATGAGTTCAACAAGATATGCACATGTAAGAGTGCATATCAAATTTGGAACCATCTCATCGTTACCCACGAGGGAACAAATAAGGTAAAGCTTTCAAAGTTATATGTTGCCGTGCAAAACTTCGACTTGTTTCACATGTAGGAAAATGAGAGCATTGCGTCGATGTACGGATGCTTTACCGACATCACAAACGAATTGGAAGCCCTTGGCCAAATCTACACCGAACCTGAAAAGGTAAGGAAGATTATCATGGGGATGACCTCCAAATGGGAAAGACGAGCAATCGCTATTGAGGAGGTCAATGACTTGAAGAACTACACCATGGTGAATCTCATCGGGACTCTTATGTCTTACGAAGTAAGACAGGATAACTGATTGAAGATTCGGGCCATGATGAATCCCTCGGAGGCCAAGAAGAAAGCTTTGACATTCAACGCCAATTCATCATCCTCCGAAAGTGATGAATCCAAGAACGAGATGGATTTGGGTGAAATGGCCCAAATGGCGAAGAAGTTCCAACGCTTCTTCCGCAAAGGTATATTTCCCTCCAACAAACGTTTTGAGTCTACTAATGCTACTTCATCTCTTTGCTATAAATGTAATAAGCCAGGGCACATCAAGAGGGATTGCCCAATGCTAAAGAACAAAGAGAAATGGAAGGTACCGAAGTACCACAAGTCCGACAAGAACAAGAAAAACAAGAAGAAAGGACTCGTAGGTACCTTTGATGACTCAAGTGATGACTCATCAAGCGATTCCAATGATGAGAAGGGTGAGAGCGCCCATATGTGTTTCATGGCTCTAGAAGACCCAATCTCCGATGAGAGTGATTCCGACATGGACGACACCGAGGTAACAATGGATGAACTTCGCATAGCTAATGAAGAACTATTTGCTAAATACCAATATTTAATGCTTAGATACACTAGCTTAAAGAAATCAAAAGTTAGCAAGTCATCCATTCCATGCATTATCAACAATGACACCATTGTTGATACTTTAACCCTTGAGAAAGCAAACTTAGCTTCTCAAAATGTCACATTGAGAGATGAGGTGAATTCCCTCAAATCTCAACTAGATCAAACACATCCCATGGATAATAGTGATCTAGTTACACGACACTCACAATTGGGATTAGAGAATGATTCTCTTAAAACCCAAGTGCACGAGCTCAAAGCACGGGTGTCCACTTTGGATACCAACATTTCTTCTTTAAAGGAGAAATATGAGCTCATGTCCTCCCGTATTGTGAGATTCAGTAAGGGACAAGGACAATTGGATGGTTTGCTTGCAAATCAATTTCCGGCCACACATCGTGTTTGGCCTTGGATTTGTAAAAGCGAATGCATCGAATGATCGCACCTCCTATAGTGGTGTCACTATAGATTTTGTGAGGCCTTCCTCCGGTGCATCCACAAGTGGTGTCAAAGACACTATAAGTAGCAATCCTACCAAGAATGTCACCACATCACCTCCTCTTTCTTTTGGCAAGAAACCCACTAAGGGTGGAAACCAAAAGCAAGGCCATGCTTATATGTACACTAATACTCATCAACGTAGGAAACATTCTACTTCACAAGTAGATAATCATGACACATTTTATGCTCCGCACCCACGGACACGTACACAACCACACATGAGAAGTACTCATGTACGTGCTCCCACACACCCATATGCTCATACACATCATTCTTTCATGTATGCTAATTCTCCACATGCCATGCATGATCAATATACTTCATATAATATGCATGTTCCCAAGAATACATATCATCCTAGAATGTACAATGCATATCCTCCACCACATATCTATGCTAGAAAACATGTTCCTAAGAAGCATGCACCACATAGAAATCCAACACATATGCATGCAACTAGGAATAGGACTCCAAAGATGTACACTATTTGGGGTCCTAAGAACACTAGTCTAAATGTTAGGAATGCTTATGTTGATTCCTACTTTCATGATGTAATTAGAAATAGTAACTATGTTGGGAAGCGGAAGTCCACTTGGACTTGGCTTCCAAAGGGCTAATCCCCTTGGACCCAACAAACATTGGGTACCATAAGCTTATGGTATATTATATAGGTACCCAAGAGAAAGAAGAAGAGTAATAAAAGTTTTATTAGCTCTAAAGGGAAAGGATGGATTCTTGATAGCGGTTGCTCCAAACACATGACGAGAGATCCCTCATTGCTCTCCGAAGTGATTAGCATCAAAGATGGTGCAACTGTCACTTTTGGAGGTAATCAAAAGGGAACCATCATTGGAGTAGGTATCGTTGGTAATCCTTCCAAACCCCTAATTACTAATATTTATCTTGTTAGTGGTTTATGTCACAATCTCATTTCCATAAGTCAACTTTGTGACAAAGGTTACAAGGTTAACTTCGGAGAAGGATTGTGTACTATTGTTGATTGTGATTCAAATGTTTTATTTTCCGGTATTAGGCGTAAAAATATTTATTATTTAAGCTTGCCTAAAACCGTAGAACATTGCTTAGTTGCTAACACAAGTGAACAACTATTATGGCATCGCCGTCTTGGTCATGTTCACTTCAAGCACTTGTATAAGTTAGCTAAACATGATCTAGTCAAAGGTTTTCCTAAGATTGTTTTTAATAAGAAAAACTTTTGTGATTCATGTCAAAGAGGTAAACTAAGTAAATCTTCATTTAAGCTTAAAGAAGGGATTACTTCTAAGAGGCCCCTAGAACTTCTTCATCTAGATTTATTTGGGCCAACTAGAACCGCTTCTTTAGATAATGCTCATTATGGACTAGTTGTCGTTGACGACTTTTCTAGATTTACTTGGGTTTCATTCTTAACTAATAAGATTGAAGCTCATGAAGAGTTTACCAAATTTGCAAAGAAGATTCAGAATATTTTAGGATCCACCATTATCACTATTTGTAGTGATCATGGAGGAGAATTTGAGAATGAGTCTTTTACTAAGTTTTGTGATGACTCCGGGATAACTCATAACTTTTCCTTTCCTCGTGCACCACCACAAAATGGTGTTGTAGAAAGAAAGAATATGACTCTTATTGAGTGTGCTCGCACTATGCTCCATGACAGTCATTTAGGACTACAATTTTGGGCAGAAGCCGTGCACACGGAATGTTATGTGCTCAATAGGATCCTAGTGAGGCCCCGAACAAACAAAACTTGTTTTGAGTTGTTTTATGATAAAAAGCCTCAAGTGAAATATTTTCGTGTCTTTGGTTCAAAATGTTTTATAAAGAACACATTTGGTAATTTAGACAAATTTGAGCCAAGATCCGATGAAGGAATTTTTGTTGGATATTCCACACGTAGCAAAGCCTACCGGATATACAACAAAACTTCTTCAACGATTGAGGAATCACTTCACGTATCTTTTTATGAAGATTTTGACTTTCCTCATGTTGATGATGATAATGTTGAAATTCTTTGTGACTCTCTTAATAATGTTAAGATTAATGATAATATTGTTGAGACTAACACTTCTAACGAAGTTGTTGAAGTTGTTCCTAGTGATACAGGTTTACCCAAAGCTTATCCAACCGTTCGCAACCATCCCCATAACCAAATTATTGGAGATATTGGTATGGGTGTTCGAACGAGATCAAGAATTGAAGAATTCTCCCATTGCGCATTCGTCTCTACCATTGAGCCAAAGAACATTCAAGAAGCTTGTGAGGATAGCTCTTGGATAGTGGCAATGGAAGAAGAACTAATGCAATTTGAGAGAAACGAAGTTTGTGAACTTGTACCTCCTCCAAGTGGTCATCAAGTTATTGGGACCAAATGGATCTTCAAGAACAAGACGGATGAAAACGAGGTAATCACACGGAACAAAGCAAGGTTAGTAGCTCAAGGCTACCGGCAAGAGGAAGGTATTGATTTCGAAGAATCTTTTGCCCCCGTAGCTAGATTAGAAGCTATTAGGTTGCTTTTATCTTTTGCATCCCATAAGTATTTTAAATTATTTCAAATGGATGTTAAAAGTGCATTTTTAAATGGATTTGTAAATGAAGAACTCTATGTTTCTCAACCTCCCGGTTTTATTCATGAGAAATTTCCAAACCATGTTTTCAAACTTAAGAAAGCGTTGTATGGATTGAGACAAGCTCCTAGAGCTTGGTATGGTCGCCTTAAGACCTTTCTTTTGAATTTAGGTTTTAAAATGAGAGAAGTTGATTCTACACTCTTCATTAAAGATTATGAAAATGACATTCTTTTGATTCAAGTTTATGTAGATGATATTATTTTCGGTTCTACTAACTTTAATCTGTGTCAAGAATTTTCCAAGTCTATGAAGGATGAGTTTGAGATGAGCCACATGGGAGAGCTCACCTACTTCCTTGGATTGCAAATTCGACAAATGGAGAATGTCACTTTCATACATCAGACAAAGTACACATGGGAGCTTATTAAACGATTCGGGATGGAATCGTCTTCAAACAAAAGGACTCCCATGAGTACTACTACTCATCTACACAAGGATGAAAGCGAAAAAGATGTAGACGTTCGTCTATATCGAGGTATGATAGGTAGCTTACTTTACTTAACCGCTAGTAGGCCCGATATCATGTTTTCAGTATGTATATGTGCTAGATATCAAGCAAGACCTAAGGAGTCACACTTGATTGTGGTTAAACGAATATTTCGTTATCTCAATCAATCCCTAGATTATGAGTTACTTTACCCTAAGTCTAGCACGTATGAGTTAATCTCATATAGTGATGCCGACTTTGCCGGATGCAAGTCCGACAGGAAAAGTACTAGTGGCACATGCCATTTCTTAGGAAATTCCTTAGTTTCTTGGTTCTCTAAGAAACAGAATTCGGTGTCATTGTCCACGACTGAAGCAGAATATATTTCCGCGGGTCTTGCATGTGCACAAGTTCTTTGGATGAGACACACTCTTAGTGACTATGGTGTCAATTGTGATACTTGCCCTATCATGGTTGATAACCAAAGTGCTATTTGTCTTTCCAAAAATCCGGTACACCACTCCCGTACCAAACACATAGACGTGAGACACCATTTTATAAATGATCATGTAGCTAAGAAGGACATCATCTTAGAGTACATTGAAACCCAAAAACAAATTGCCGATATCTTCACTAAACCTCTTAAAGAAGATTCATTTGTGAGGTTGCGTGGAGAATTGGAAATTACGGGTGAATCTGAAATCTAGAAGCTCAATTTTCATGCTATAACTCCTTATTGAGCTCATATTTTTGATTGTCTTTCTTCATGTGCTTTATTGTTCTATGAGATTAAGAAAGGCAATTGTGACTTATTTGATTTCATGAGTTTTCGAAGTTGATTGGAGTAATTTGTGTTTCAATGGATTTATTGTTTTTATAATGATTTTAAGATGTATTTGTGATTAGAGTATAGGTCCTAGGGTGAGTGTTCTTATTCTCTGGAATTCTATCTCACTGTGCTCTTTTGGACCAGGACAGACGACTGTTTTCTTTTGACAGTCGCCTGCCCTACTCTATTTCCTCAGTCTGAGATATTGATATCTTTCGCACAGCCGACTGATGACTGTTTTACAGTCGACTGTTAGTTTAACAGGCGACTGCAATTTAGTTATCAGGCGACTGTACTATCTGTCGAATTTTTACAGTGTTCTCTGTTTTTCTTGTGATCGGTATTAATTCTCGGCCAGCCGACTGCTGAGTATATGTCAGTCGACTGTCCAGTGGACAGACGACTGTATATTACTTGTCAGTCGACTGCCCATCTTTCTAAGCTTTAATTTTATCACTTCATACAGTCGACTGACTTTTGTCCTTCAGTCGACTGTCTCTTGCTGTGTCGGTTCATGTGATTTGATCCGAGTCGTCGATTCCTTGATCCAACGGCTCAGATTGATTTCCCTAACTTTATATTCTGTTTTCGCGATCACTCCCCATGTAGATTTTCTCTCTCCTCCGCTTCGACTGTTCATCTTCCCGCTCGTTTTTCTCTACAAAAACGATCGATTTCACTTCTTCAACCGTCGATCTTCTCCTAATCGTCGTCGTCAATCGTTTCTACCGTCGTCTTTGATCTTCTTATCCGCGATCGTCTGTATTTCCTCAGTTGGTTTGCTTTCTCTTTCTTGCTCTTCATTGTTTCCTTTCGTTGCTTTAGTTTCTCCTTCTCTCGTTTCCATGGCTCCTAAACCTAAGGGAAAAGAGAAGATCACTGCTTCTAAACAACCTAGGGCTCCTAAGAAACTCATTGCCAAGAGAAAGAAACCCTATAAATCTCGAACCAAGCATGCTCGGTCTCCCGTGCGTTCGTCCTCGCCGGGTTACTCACCTTCTTCTTCGTCTAGCGATGCTCATCCCTTGATTCATCGTCAGCGCAAGCCTACTGGTGTTCACATCAGTGAGCCTGCTGCTGAGATCCCTCATGTGTCTCCTTCTGTATCTAGTTCGTCTGAAGAGACTCCTGCTGTACCCCCCTCTGATCCCCTGGTTCCCATTTGCCGAGACGACCTTTGTCTGGCAAAGTTTCACTCTCTCCTAGGGATCAACCTACTTAGGGAGCGGTTCATTGCTTTCCCCGCATTCACTGCTGAGAGACTCTCTGACATTCTTTCCGCTACTCACCTGGCCGATCTTTTTCGCTTCTCTCAGAGCGAGTTCCCCAGAGCCTATCCATTTCTGGTGAAGCTCTTCTATGCGAACCACATTCGCGTTGAGTATTCGACTACCGGCACCCTTGATACTGTCGTCCAGGGAACCCACATTCAGATCACTCCCTCTCTCTTAGGGACTATTCTTAGGATTCCTTCTGTTGGTTCACTCCCCACTGATATCAGCTTTTCCGAGATTGATGATTTTGACCAGTCTGTTCTCCGGGATATGTTTCGAGAGGTTCCTTTAGCTCTTGATTCGGGTGTCAGATCATCCATGTTCTCTGCACGGGGTTGGGCTGTTCACCTAGTGGTGAAGTCCAACATTCTGCCGCGATATGGATCGTCTGACAAGCCGTCTCAGGATATCCTGAAGTGTATGTATGCTATTTTTTCTGGCATGCCCGTGAACTGGGCCGGTGTCATCCTTGACAGGATGGACAAGGTTGAGTTCACGTCCTCCTCGTCTCACATTCCTTATGGTGGTCTTTTGACTCGTGTCTTCCGTCACTTTGGTGTTGATTTGACTCATTACGAGCCCATGCCCTTTGGCCCTCTCCTCAATGCTTCTGCGAAGTCGAAGTCCTCTTCGGCTCTACAGACTGCCTCGAAGAAGAGGAAGACTACTTCATCTCCATCCTCATCCACTGTGCCTCCAACTGATTTGCCTTCATCATCATCTGCTCCACCGTCTCAGGATACTCTTTTGTCGATGATCTCTGGTATTTACAGATTGCTGTCTCTCTCACTCCTCCATCAGGGAATTCCCTTCCCTGATGATTTGAGACAGTATCTTCCTCTGCCTCATGTGCCTCCTCAGCCTTCTGGAGTCGTTGAGCCTCTTGGTGTTGCTTCTACACAGGATGCTGCTTCTTCTTCTTCTGTTGCTCCTTCTGCCCTCCTCCAGAGGACACTCCTGCTGCTTCAGAGCCTGCTTCCTCGTCCGCAGCCCCTGGAGATGCTCACCCTTAGATGGATGTTTTTGAGTGATGTTATTTTGAGTGATGATATATGTTTTGTCTGTGTATGATGGATGTTGATGTCTGCGACACTTTTATATATGTATGATGATATACTTTGATGTCGTCATGATGATGTATTTTTTGTTGATCATGATGTATCTTTTTGGGATGGCCATGTTGATGACCATCCGTTGATGTACTCAGCTGCTTTATATCTATATATATGATGTTGCATCCCTCTCTTGTATCACACTATGCTATATTGATTAACTTCTGTATGATGTATGATATGTTGTCTCTATATATGCTTCACTCTCCTTGATGTGCTTTTGAGACAATATACGGATTTGATATTGGTTAATTCATGCTCTTTCGTTGATGTGATGAATTTGTGAAAATTATTTTCATTTCGAATATCTAAAATGTTGATATTGGATTTCAATTTCATTACTCACATGTGTATATGATGAGATTTTATGAGTTTTTGATTCGATATATCTTTATACTCCTTGATTGTTGTTAGTTCGTATTTTAGCACTATTATTGTTGTTGTTATTTGCTCCCACCTTTTTGGATAATACCATAGGGGGAGAGAAATAAACATACAAGATTCATAATGGATGTGCTAAGTATGTTCTAACGCTTGAATCTAAGATTTTTGTTGCCTTAGATTCAGGGGGAGTAAGATTACAATGAATATGGATTTTATTTCCTAGATTTCTTGAATTAAATTCATTCATATCTCACTCATTTGCTTCAATTGTTATGTAGATTCTCTAATATTTGTTGACTAACTTGATTGGCATCTATGTAGGGGGAGTAAGTTTTCATTGCGCACAATTATTTATCTTTTTGTTTATGTTTGTTTGTCATCATCAAAAAGGGGGAGAATGTTGAGTATTGGACTTATCCCTATTTGGTGTTAATGATGAGCAAACATAAATATTTGTGACTAATCTCCTATTTTGTAGTTAATCCATTGCCTAAGCTTATTATGAAGATCAACTGGCAATGGATGACTCTCAAACGTCATTGAAGGCAAATGATTTGAATTGGATGATCGTAGATTGATGTTTGAAGCTCCGTAAAGACTTCAAGCTCATACGATGGAAAGAAGAGATTATTCGTCAATGTAATTTTTCTTTTATCTCTTCTAGTATGTAGCTTAGAAGTAGAACTTTGATGGAGCACTCACACACTTCTACATTCTGTCTTAGGACATCTTTAGACTTTTGTCCTTTGATCCCAATTCAATCCTCTTGTGTTTGTGCTAGGATTGTTTATAACAGCCGACTGCTTAACAGTTTACAGTCACCTGTCTCATCAACAGTTGACTGTGTTTTGTTCTACAGTCGCCTGTTATGCACAGACTATTACAATGTAGTTTTTGGGCCCTCTCTGATTATCTCGCACAGGCTACTGTTGAACGTTTATCAGGCACCTGTCTTAGTGACAGTCGACTGTGAATGGTTCATCAGTCGCCTGTCTCTCCTTGCCCAAACTCTGTTTGATCCGATTTCTACGGCCAGTCGACTTATGCTGTATATACAGTTGACTGTCTATTAGATCGGTCGACTGTCTATGCTGCAACAGTCGCCTGTCTGTAAGTATTCTTTGACTCAGCTCTCTGGAAATTTCTCCTGTCTGTGACAGTCGTCTGTTTAAGGATATACAGTCGCCTGTTCTGATTGACAGTCGACTGTGTTCCTTGCATCAATCGTCTGTCCTGTATCTTGTGAGATTTCCAGTATTTTATCTAACATACTCTTCTCTCGGCCAGTCGTCTGTCGAAGAATGTACAGTCACCTGTTGGTTTAACAGACGACTGTCTTGGCTTCATCAGTCAGCTGTCCGCGTGGTAAGTTACCTTTATGAATTCTCACCTACCCTTGCTGACTGTGCAACAGTCGACTGTGGATTGTTCAACAGTCGACTGTCGCGAGTTCAGATTATATCCGTTGAGATTTTCCTCACGGATTTCGATTGGGTTTTTGCCTAAACTGTTTTGTGGATTTGAGAAAGCTATAAATAGAGCTTCTACTGTTTCATTGGAAGGTTACTCATTCATTGCAAAATCCTTCAAGCTTTCATTTCCAAAGATTAAAGCTTTCAAATCCAAAGCCCTAAGTATTTCCAAATCTTGTTCTCTTGCTCTCAAACCTAGAACCAAAGATTGATCTTCTAGGCAATTGGTGCAGTCAAGAGAAAGGGCGTTTCTCCTCTCTTCCAAGAGAGTTCTTCAACACTCATCACACTTCTCCTTCAAGTTCTACTTCAAGGCATAGGTGATTGTAAGTGTTGCTTTCAGATTTCATAACTTCTTTATTTGAATTGTGCTATCGGTTGTGAGAGTGGTTTTTGCTTGCTCCCTGGTTGCGGGAGTCAAGGACATCGATTGTATTCGATTGCACTTGTAGGGTTGCTACAAGTGGGTTTTAAGGAAACCTCAAGTTAGGATTCTAACTTGAGTATCCGGTGGTATCCGGGTGGTAGGGTCGTAGGATTACCGGGAACAAGTCGGGAGTTGACTTGGGTAATCCGAACCCTTGAAACATATCTGCGTTTGCGTGTGTTTCTCTTTGGGTTGTTTTTCTATTCCGCACTATTTGTTGGATTGCATTTTATTTGGAGTAAATTCCTTTTAAATTTTCATAAACACTATTCAACCCCCCTTCTAGTGTTTTTCCCATAGACATGGTCCTTACATAAATCTCCATTTTGTGTGTTGTGATGTAATTAGGGTTTATGTTCTCTATACTTTCATTCGTCTCTAATGCTATTGAATGTTTAAATCATTGAATTGATGTGTTATCTATATTTGTATTGCATATGCATTACCTGTAAGGGGTTCGACGAGGATGGTGTACCCGTGAGGCACTACCTATGTGTACATGCATTACCCAAAGTGTCGCAAGGCACTATCTATATGTATCTACACTACTTGTAGAGGGATCCGAGAATGATATGTTGTGAGGCATCATATATATGTATAAAACCCGTCGAGGGGCCCTAGAAGAGAATGGTTTGCCGTGATGCATTACCTATAGCAATTAGGATATAAAACCCATGAATCCGATGAATACCCCCATGTTGCTAACCCCCATAAGGGAATCATATGATAATGCTAGCCAATAAGGTTCATAATTGAGTTATCTAAGAGAGATTAAAGAGCATAGTAGGACATAACCCTAATGAAAACACAACACACACACACCCTTCTCTTATTGAACTACCACACTACCTCGTAGCATAATTTAGTATAATTTCGACACTCAAACCAATCGAATACATTCGCCATCGAAAGATGAGTTGTTTCTCATTGAATCGTATCCTAGCTCAACTTTGACTAGTGAATTTGCAGATGACTTGTCCTTGAGGAATACGACTCTAGACTCACCTCACTTTGTTACTTCTTGACCTTATACACTTGGGAGTAGCACATTTCTGAGGCAAGCATCGTGTTCTCTTTCTAGGTTGTTATTGGCCATATGTTATATTTTCTTTTTAGATTTGCAGAGAATGATATATGACATATGTCGTTTCAGCTACGATAAAGTGTCTATATCAATATATCTATACAAGTGAAATTTGATATAAGAGGTTTTATTTGTAAGATATGCTACTACGTGGGCACATAAATTGTTGTAAAACCCTCCTTGTGCTCGTGTTCTTAGTGCTCAAGTCCTTTGATGTATCTTTAACACTTTGAGCTCCTTGTCTAGATTTCTTTGATTCATGGCCTTGTTGAACTCAATTTAGCTTTAAGTGCTTCTTGATTTCGTCATATACCTGCACTCGTTGCTTATTAGATGACATGTTTGCTCATCATCGAAACTACATGGGGTGACTTAATATCCTAATATTCTCCCCCTTTTGATGATGACAAACATGAATGCAAAATAATATGAATAGCATGATGCATATTTACTCTTCCTGCAACATAACATGTTAGTAACATATATCATGTTATTATGCATGTCATCTAATCTTTCTCCATCTTTTGTCAACATTAAAAGGACATGAAATTAAATTCTATCCCTCGTAAAAACATAAAGTTTCTATCTATCATTGCATGTCTCTGTCCCCTTTAATATAAGCAAAATGACACGAGTCAAGAAGAGGTATTCTTGGTGTATATCTGATTCAATATCACGTATATAAAAAACCAAGAGATTTATCTAGATGTAAACATACGAGAGAGACACATGATACTACACATTAAAGTATAACAAATGTTAAAAGAACCATATACTTACAGGCATACTTCCCAAAATATATTAGGATCCACCTACAAACTTGCTTATCAATTTTGCAAGTTCATGAAATTATGCATTTTCTCTTTGGGGTTGTATGGAGTAGCATCAAGGGATACCTGAGAATAAATATAGAATTTTGGTACCCTATATCTCTCGGATCCATTGGGTTTGACAAATAGGTTAAGCAATATAATTCAAACTAAACCTAATTCTATTGAACCTAGGTATCAACACGATATACATTAAGCACAATGATACTCTAACATCATGGTTTCAAAGATAATCATCCAATAGGAACCCAAATCCGATAAGTATTTGTTTTCCTAGCATACAAATAATTTTTAGAATCATGCATATTTTTCACAGCATCATTTATATATATGCATTTCTATCAATTAAGTCTAAATTCTTTGGAACCCAAATTCTATTATCGTGCAAATTTTGTTTCAGCATGAATTTCTTCTTAATAAAAGGATGCATAATCCCATGATTAGTAGAATCTGTTGTGAGTTGAGGGAGGCCTTTGGCCTCCATCCCCTCATCACTCTCCATTACTCCCCACTAAGTTAGTGGGGAGGCCCTTGGACTCCCAACTTAACATGAGAGTTTTATAAATATAGTACCATGGCTATTTGCCATGGTTAATTCTCTTCTAACACGTTATCAGCACGAGAGCTCTTATTCTTGAGCTTCTTCTTTTATCCCCTCAAATCACCCTCACCCCGCTTTGGAATCTTGGTTGCTGCGATCCGTTGCGGCGATTTCTGCGCGTTGAAGCTCAATCCCTTGGAATCTTTGGTTGCAGCGATCCGTTGCGGTGATTTCCATGGTTCATCGGGAGCGGTGATTCATTCTATGGATCTAATCTTTATCGACGATCGTCCCTAGATCTAACGGATCTAGAGGTAAACAATAGAAACCTCTAGATCATTACTTTTTACATGCGCATGAATCTGTGATAGATAATATCAATTTTCAACAAAACAGATTTACGGTTTTATATCACATTTTACTATCTGTTTTGATAAAAAATGAAAAACAAACAAACAAAACCCAGTAACGTGAATTTATGGACTTTCTGGATGAAAAAAAACAACTCAAAATTTTGGTATGAGAGAGCAACCCCTACTGCTACTTATGCTTTGATTGAGCCTTCGTTTATTGCTTTTATCTTGATTTTGTAGAAGAATTCTTGAATGTTTGAAAGGATGAGAAAATGCCCAAACTTTGTTTTAATTATTTTTTAAACAATGTTTAATTTCATAGAAACTCTGTAATGATGATTTCTCACATGCATTTGCGTCTGAGCGCCGCTTCGCGTCGGAGCGCAGTACGCCGCCTTCGAATCCCGCCTTCGAATCCCGGAGCGATCTCCGGAGCGATTTGGGGGGGCCTCAAATCGACAGCCACTCTCGTCTGCTCGATGGGATCCCCCTTGGAGGGGGGGGCTTGTGGTTCTTCCGTTTTCTTAATTAAAAGGCCAAATTAGAGGCATATAAAGCTTGCCACATGTCCAAGGTGAAGGTGGTGTCTGCCATCTATCATATATCTTGGACAATTAGTGACATTTATATCTGATTCTTCCAAGCAGTATGAAGATAAGTTGGTTCTATTTTGATATGGCTTTGTGCTGTAGCTCCTTCATTGCAGTGAATGTGATTGCATTAGAAACAAAATATTTTCTGGCAAATGGTTCACATGTAAATCCATCCAAAGGGTCTCTCTGGTGATTACCGCAACTCGTTTTCTCCACTGTTGTTAAGGCCAACAGAATGATTCCGTCTGCGCACCGCCCCGCCCCCCTAGACGAGGGGGCTCTCTGTGTGCCGTCGCGTGGGAAGGGGAGAAATAGATCTGTAAAATTCTGGGTTTGGGGACTTTTCACATTCCCTTACAAATATCCTTAAAAAAAATTAAAAATTAAAAATTTTTGTTTACGGATTATATTCACTTAAATTTTTGAACATTACAGCCCATGGGCCTGCAGCACAAACTTAATACTAAATTAGATGGGTTGTTTATTGGGCCTGAAGCCCAGTCTATAACAATGAAAATGAGTTTTATATTTCTCATGGGCTCGCAGCCCCAATCAGATTAATAATTAATTTTGACTTCTAATTTGGGCCAGAAGCCTAGTTAATCAAATTGCAAATTAATATGATTATTATTTTTGCAATCGGGCCTGCTGCCTGCCTCTAGCCCACTAGAATTGCGAATTATGATATTTTATCTGCTACTTTTAAATAAATGTCTTAAGCATTGGATAAAATATTTATTTAAGTAAAATTGATTAAACGGATCCTGAGACCGCTCTGTCTTTAGTAAACTAACCTAAAGATGAATTACGTTTCCCCGTAGTCCAACTAATCCTTTTAACTTAAATTAAATTATTTTATCCAATATTTGCGCTTAATTATTTTTTTTGTAATGTCTGTTTGCTGCGCTATTATTTGCATGTTGCATATATAACTGCGTAGATGTTTAAATAAGTCAAAATGCGGTTTTTGGGATCGGCCAGTTTTTGATACCATATTATTATATTCCTTCTCTTTGTAATTTCTTTTTCTTTTCTGAGAGAAATTTGTAGTGAGGAATTAATGTATTATGCCAAAGACCGATGTTACTACCTATGACGATGGAGGAGATTGCATTTATATGGGACCCAAATAGGGTTTCCAAATTGTATTTTTCTTTTTCTTCTTAAAGGACTGTAATTTGGACTTTGGACATTTTATGTTTTGGGTATCTGGCCGATCCCCACATTTTTTCTTATTTATTTCTTTTAAAGCATGATGTTTAATTATTAATACATGCTTATTTAAATTGCATAGATTAAGATGGCAAAATTGGTAAGCGTCGATTTCGAGGTCCTTGATTCTGCAGGAAAAAATTATTTGAGTTGGCGAGCGGACCTGAAGTTCCACTTGCGTTCAATGGCCCTCCTTGGCTCAATTTTGGCTCCTTCATCGGCCCCAGCAGCGGCCGATGCTTCTGCTACATCTAGCAGCAACACTCCTACCACTGTCTCCGATGTGGATAAGGCGAAAGCCATTATTAACATTAGGAAACATATAGATTGGACCTTAAAGGCCGAATATCTAACGGTAGAGGACCCAATGGAGCGGTGGACAGCGCTGGAAGCACGGTATAAACATCAAATTGATGTAATATTACTGCGTGCCAGTTATGAGTGGGAAAACCTCAGACTTTAGGACTATAAGTCCGTCGCTGAGTATAATTCTGCACTTCATAACATCACCTCACGCCTGAAGTTGTGCAGTGAAGAAGTGACAGAACAACACATGTTGGAAAAGACATTTACCTCGTTTCACGAGAAAGATGCAATCCTCATGTAGCAGTATCGTGAACGGAACTTCACGAAATCCTCTGATCTGATCTCATGCCTACTTAAGGCAGAGCAGAATCGAGACTTACTGCTCGCCACCATAATTTACGTCCAGCCGGCACTGCCACTATCCCTGAAGCCCACCACGTTTCTCCCCAGAAGTGGAAAAAAAAACAAGTGGAAGGCTAAAAACAACAAAGGGAAAGCTGTAATGAAGCAACCAAGAGGCGCAGCTCCCCAGGCAAACAAAAACAATAAGGGAAAAAGATACTTCACATGGAAGCAAAAGAACACTGACCAAGTGTCACTTCTTAAGAAGAACTGGGAGGATAAATGACATAGATGCGGCATGACTGGCCATTGGTCCAGAATCTGCCTCACTCCTCGCCACCTCCAGGAACTATATCAGGCGAGCCAGAAGTCTCTGCCTGAAACAAACTTGGCGGCTGTTCAGCCACTAACGATATTCACTACAAAAGACTTCGAAAACGACGACCTGCTCGATTAAGCTTCATCTTTTATCTATGCATTTAAAATTCCATTTTGCTTCATCTTTAATTTGTTTAATTACGAACTTTTATTTTGAATGTCTTTTTCATTGACTTAAATAAAATTTCGATGAAGTATGGAATATTGTGGACAGTGCCTCGTTGCACTGGTATAGCATTGATATTGCTCCCACATACAACGAGACTATAAGATGCAAATTCTCCTCTTAAACATATAGGAAATCTCCAATTTTCAAGGATATTTCTTTTAAAGAAAATAACTTGAAAATTGTGGATAATATATATTGAATATCAATATGTAACTCGTCAAGAGAATGGCCAGAAGACCATCTATTTACGATTTCACTGGATCCCCGTCGGGCCCCTAAAATTACAGATATTCATCCTATAGAAAGCCAACTCGACTGAGCACCAGACGTGCCTTTCTTTACCATAGTTTTTAAACTCTGGCAAAATGGACTTGGTCATCCTGGATCAGCGATGATGGACGCATCATCAAATGAATCCATTGAAGAACCTGAAGATTCTTCAAAAGGTTGAGTTTCCTTGTCCCCCTTTGTCATAAGGGAAAAATAATAGAGAGACCTTCCCTCCTGAAAGAGGGTTTGGAGTCTCATGGCTTCATTGAGAGAATACATGGTGACCTTTACGGGCCTATTCACCCCGCAAATGGCCCATTTTCGGTACTTCATTACTGTACTGATATATGCATCTACTAGATGGTCTTATGTGTGCCTTTATATTCACTCGCAACCTAGATTTCTCAAAAGCTTATAATGTTGGTGAATTTACTACACATATCATTCAAGACTTCTACCTAGCAACTGGCATTGAAATTGAACATCCTGCAGCATGTTCAAACTCATAATGGGTTTGCAGAGTCTCTGGTAAAGAGACTCCAATGGATTTCACATCCATTGATAAATCCCAGTTGCCTTTTGTATTTAGGGACCAACACAATGCATTCCGCATCACTTATCACGATACGGCTCGCTTGTTGCCATATCTTATTGCTGATGCTGCTTGCTTTTGGTTTACCACCAAGTCTTGATAAATGTGAATTTGACGAGCAAGATCTCATTGAAATATGCACGCAGTCTAAAGAAGCCTGAAGCTTCTGAGACCATATCATAGGAAACAAAAGTCATCATCTCGTTATGATCCGCATACTTTTTCTGTGTGAAGTTGAGATCCAGAAGATCCTTCACATTCAGACTAAAGTACATTAATTGACGGATAAATTTGCGGACAACCAGAAGATTGTTCGTTCACACGTCCCTGTTGCCAATACGCCAGCTAGGATTGACATTCCCAAAGATGGATGCAATCCACCGGCAGCAGAATTGGCTGTACCTCAATTGAAAAGAGGACGCCTACCAGGTTCAAAATATAAAAATTCCTCAAAAGAGGAAAATTCCTGGATATGTTAAAATGATCCAACCACACAGGATGCTGAGCTCAGACCAGCAACCTCTCCCCTCCTAATTTCCCCTGCAGAGGAAACAACAGGAGAAACATCATTATATTACGTACGTACAGGAGAGGTACTGGACAAATATAGCATAGTCGTCGTCGACGGTTTTGCTTTCGCTATTGCCATTCACGTCGCTGAATACGACGATGACGTCTACCCACTTTTCTATAGCGTAAACGCATAGAATGGCCAAAGTGGGACGAGGCAATAAGAGTAGAGCTGGACTCACTCTTGAAAAGCAAAGTCTTTGGACCAGTAGTCCATACACCTGAATGTGTAAAAACCTGTGGAATATAATTCGAATTTCATAAAGAAATTTAAATGAAGGAAATGTGATCATTTTCCTACTAAGCCTACACTTCTCTGCAAAAGCCAATACATGGAGCTCATGGACGTTGTGACTGCATATATATACGGCAATATAGATATAGAGATCTATATAAAACTTCCAGAAGGGTATACTCTACCCCCAGAGATGAAAGAGAAACGTAGAAACGTCTTCTCCATAAAGGCTACAAAGATCATTAGTTGATCTTAAGCAATATTCTGCCCTTGTATCTTTTTCAAAAGATCGTTGACAGGATTTGTTATATTTGCCTTACATATGGTCGACTTAAAGCTAATAGGATCTCCAGCAGAGACCATTGAGATTTCAAATAGCTTTAAAGCGTACCTTGGAAATGAAAAACCTAGGTATAACGATCATCCTGACGATGACATTGATCATCCTGACGATGACATTGATCATCCTGAAGATGGTAATAATCATCCTGAAGATGAACTATCATCCTGAAGATGACATTAATCATCCTGAAGATGAACTATCATCCTGGAGATGAACCATCATCCTGAAGATGACATTAATCATCCTGAAGATGAACTATCATCCTATAGATGAACCATCATCCTTAAGATGACGTTAATCATCCTGAAGATGAACTATTATTAATCATGCCGAAGATGTCTCGGCTTACATATTAAACACCTTCGTGGTGGAACCCTTTCATATTCTTCATACACCTGGAGTTTATGAAGAATGATGTCCTTTTGCAACCTATTAAAAATGGATACTTATTTATGACACCTTTCAGTAGCTGAAAGAGGGGGAGGACATCCTAGGTCCCGAAGAGCCTAGCTCTAGTGTATTATCTGGCCAACTGCACGTATCTTTGATAGAACGTCTCCAGTAAATTTGTTAACCAGATACAGTGTTGTCCTGGAGAGCAACACTAGACCAAGGATAAGCTGCTTTTGCGTAACTTCCAAGGGTCAAGGAATATATATTGCATATGCAGGTTTAAAGATCATCGCGATGACTGAAACACAATAGGCCGGCCACCTCCTAAATATAAACACATCATCATCCAATGTCTACATCTTCTGAGAAGCTCATCATCCAAGAAGCAAGTATTGAAAACGCTCAGCCAGGTCTAGCAGTACCTTGCAGACACACTGAAGACTGATTCAAAGAATACTTTAGGGCCTGTTCTTTTGCTGGAACAGGAAAAATGGAATAGGGGAAAGTTTGTATTCCAAGGAGAGAGAAAATGGAGTTTTGTGTTCTTTTGGGTGGAATAGGATATGGAAAGTGGGGTTTGGAATAGAAAGTGGGGTCCACATTCTATTCTTGTGTTCTTTTGGAATTGTGGAGTTGGAATGAAAAAGTGGAAAGGGGATGAGTTGGAGGGGAGAGATAGAGAGAGATGAGAGAGTGGGGCCCACCATTCCTAAGGATTCCATTGTATTCCAAGCAAAAAGCTTGGAATAGAAAAGTGCTCATCATTACCAAATTGGAATAGCCACGTAGGATTCTATTCCACGTCCAAAAGAACAACCGCTTGGAATACAACCTTGGAATAGGATGAATAGTGCATGAACAGTATCTCTATTCCCATTCCCACCCCTATTCCGCGCAAAAGAACAGGCCCTTAGTGGAGTCATCTACCAACTTCGAAGAGCATTACACTCCAGAGCGACGCTGCCTTCCAGTAGCCGCTAGATAAGTGAAACTTGTGTAGATGAGTGATAATTGTATTTTCTTTCAGAACATGGTGGATGTATAGACGAATAGGAGATGATTGTATAGATACATAGGAGATCTACAAGCCTGAAGCTTGTACATATCGGGGGGAGTCCCTCGATAGTTGTACTCTTTTCCCTTAAGCTGCTGGTTTTTCCCACTGGGTTTTCCACAGCTAAGGTTTTAACGAGGCAACCACAGTGGCTCTGGATCCAGAAGTATCCACCCCATTGGCATACTGAATCCTGAAGTATTCATATGCTTAACCCAAGGTAATGGAGAGATGAGGGGGAGTGTTGTGAGTTGAGGGAGGCCTTTGGCCTCCCTCCCCTCATCACTCTCCATTACTCCCCACTAAGTTAGTGGGGAGGCCCTTGAACTCCCAACTTAACATGAGAGTTTTATAAATATAGTACCATGGCTATTTGCCATGGTTATTTCTCTTCTAACAGAATCCAATTTATGATGAGTACTATTTAAAGCATTGGCTTTCAAAATCTTCTTTTTGCCTGCAAATTTGCTATACATGAAAGCATACTTCTTCTTCATATCAAATTTAGCATACACACAACTTACATAATTCTTTTTAACTTTAACAATATTGCTAGAAATAGAATCATGCCTAGATGAAGAAGTTGTTCTTAAGCTACTATTACTCTTAATGAAATTATCAAAATTTAAGAACAATCTCTTCATGTTTCAATTTGATATACCATTAACAATCATATATATTCTAGTATTCATATCATTACAATCTTTCATGAGCAAAGTACTTTCTATAACTAAGTTGATATTTTCAATTCTTAATTTTTCAATGCTTAATTTTCAATAATCAACTTAGCATCATTTAATTTAGCAAGAAACATATATGCTCAATCTTCAAATATTCATGGTCATGCATCAAAGTACTATGTTCATTTTTTTAATTTATCATGGTCGTGCTTAATTGATTTATGGTTCTTAACTAAATTTTTGTATTCAACAATTAAATCATCATTATCATACTCATCAGAGGTAGAGTTTACCTCATCAACCGTATGCGTCATGTAGCACATGTACGATCCTCTCTTTCTTCTTTGGAAGATGAACCCTCGAAAGTAGATTCATCTTGTTCCTCTATCATATGCTATTACTGGTTCATCTTTGTAGCTCATGACACACGATTAACAATTTTATTATTCAAGACACAAAATATAATTTCCATTACCTTGGCATTTTTGATCTCTAGTTCTTCTTCTTCTTCTAACCATAGAGAGATAGGTGTGGTAGGGGTCAGGGTGTCAATTAGGCCCAACCGGGTCGGCCAGGCCCGGGCCCGGTCTTTTGCGCCCGGGCCATGGGCCGGGCCGGCCCGGGCGCAAAAGAGACCCGGGCCCGGCCAGGCCAGGCCGGGCCGGGGCGGGCAGGGCAGGGCCGGTCCGGCTAATTAAATAAAAAAATTAAAATTTTTTAAAAACTTATTAATCTAAAATCAAAAAATCAAAAAAATATATAATCTAATATATAAAAATCTAAAATATAGATTTAAACATGTAAAAATTCTAAAAAAAACATAGAACACTTCTAAAAAATCAAAAATTTAAAAAATACAAAAATTTTAAAAAATAAAAAAAGTTAATTAAATTTTTAATTACCTACTGTTTTTTGGATAAGTTAACAATATATATTTAATTGTATATGTTAATGTTACTAACAATAAAAGAAAAAAAATTAATATATAAAAAAGTTTAATCTCGAAATTCTCGAAGGTCCCGGGTTGAACCTTTAAATTTTATTAATTGAAATTTTTTTGGGGGGGACATACGTTGGCCAGCCTTACCTCTCATACATTGGCAGACAAAAAGAAACTAATACATGTTATAAACTGCTAATACAAGTAAATATATCAAGTCTCTGCTTCTTCTTCTTCTTCCTTTTCTTCTTCAGAGTCTTCAGAAATGTCGGTCTGATATTGGGTTCTCCATTCAGCCCTGAACCAATCCCTCACACAAACCGACGCTTCTACTATATCTGGCTTCAGCCGTGACCTCTTGTTACTAAGAACACGACTACCTGCATTAAAAGCAGACTCCGAAGCAATATTGGATATGAGTGCGGCTAACAAATCACGAGCCATCATGGAAAGAATTAGATAACTATTCTTATATTGTTTCCACAATGACAGAACATCAAAACTCTTATTATTCAAGTCTTCTTCAGAAAATGGATAAGAACTTGACAAATACCTAGACAGTTCATTAGTTGTGTCAGATGTTCTTTGATTCTTCTTGCCCATAAGCAGGCGGACTCTGCTTGGAGCACTTGAAGATGCTTGAACATTAGATGTGTGTGCAGAACTACCATATCGTGTCTCATATACAGCAAAAAGTGATCTTAAGCTATTTTTAAAACTAGCTTTGTGTTGTTCTGCTTCAGCTTAAAGGTTCAAGTTTTCGTAATAGTATATACGAAGTCAAGTACTACATCCTCCTTAAACCGGGGGTCTAAAACTTTCGCTATAGAGTATAGCAAAGGAACAGGATTCCAATACTTACGGAGTTTAATCTCCATCTATTCTATCATTGCTTTAAGGTCTGGAGTCCTAATGGTGTCATTATCTCTATGTTTTTGTATAACTTCAGAGATCATCGCTAATTGGTCTAAGCCTAGAACTGAAGTGGAATAGGAAACACCAGAAAACTTGTTTGTTGTCAAGTAGAAAATTTCAAAAAAATCATAAAGTTCATCTATAATTAGCCACTCATAATCACTAATTTCATAATCACTATCATTGGCAAGGTATGCACTTGCAAACTCACTAAGTTGGGTTCTATTCTGTCTCATACAACATAGCATTAGATACGTTGAATTCCACATATGGGGGACACTAAATTTAAATGCTCTATAAGGCAGTTGGTTACTACGACAAAACTGCATATATTCCCTCTTTTTTGTGAATTAGTTGTAATTAAAAGCATAATGTTTCTAGCCTTTTCCAGATAAACAGAAGCAAGTTTAAGACCATCCTGGACTACTAAGTTTAAAACATGGCATGCACAACGTTAATGAAAAATTAACCCATCTTGATCTGGGTTACATTGACGTTGCAAAAAATTAATGGCTAAAGTATTATTCGAAGCATTATCAAAAGTAATTGTAAATTTTTTTTGCTCAATATCATAATCACAACAAATATTTTGCAAAGTACTACGAATAACTACACCTTTGTGTGCATGCTCTAACACCTTAAAACGAATAATTCTTTTCTGAATGATATAATCATGATCTGCAAAATGGGCCGTAAGACACATGTATGATGCACCCCATTTTGCAGTCCATATGTCAGAAGTTAATGAAATCCTAGATTCTAAATTAAGAAAAAGATGATGCAAATTTGCTTGTCCTTCATTAAAAATAGACATATAATCTTTTCTAAGAGTGTTCCTAGATAATTTTCTAAATGCAGGGTTAAATGTATTTTGCTGTAATCGCTCTAATTCTGGGCTTTTAGCATAATTTAGATGTAGTTCTTTGCTTATCACAAATCTAGCCATCTCTTTTCTCATATTTTCAACAGAATATGAGAAAGGAGTAAGAGAGGAAGATGATGAAGATAAATTTAATGTTGCATGTCTAGCATCTTTTTTAACATGAGATTTCATGTGTCTTAGCAGATGTGAAGTGCCGGCAGTATGTGCGGCAGCAAAACTAGTTCTACATATCTTACAAAAGGCACGAATTTGTTCGATGTCATTACTATCTTTTACAATTTCACGTGAAAAGTGATCCCAAATACCGGACTTTGGTCCTTTCTTTTGGGTTTGTGTAGTATGTGCATGCATATGTGAAGCAGGTGTTGATGTTTGTGCCGGTGAACTTGTGCACGTGTGAGCAGCATGCGAGAAAGGTGAATGTGCAGGTGGTGACATGACGGGGCTAGGATTATTACTAGCCACATAGTTATCAGGTTCTTGTGTTTCAATATCTGCTATATCAGGATTATTACCAGCCACATAGTTACCACGTAGTAAATCCGCATAATATTCATAATCGACAGTATTAGTATCATCATCTATATTAAAATTCATATTGATGTTCCTAGATCGAGATGGTCCTTCCATTATGCTAATCTAAAATTTATACTACAGAAACCTGTTTGAGGATGACCGGAGTTGTAGAGCCCGGTAGTAGCTAGAGACCGTCGATGGAAGCTTGCACGGTATTAGCGAGAGATCGGACGTAGCGAATTGGAGTAGCGAGACGGTAGACGGTAGTAGCGAGAATGACGATTGTAGAGACGGTAAACGGTAATAGCGAGAGTTGTAGAACACCTGGTAGAGAAATGGAGTTTAGAGAATTAGAGTTTAGAGAATTGGAGTGTAGAGATTTTGCGAGTGTAGAAATAAGTAGGGTTTTATAGATTGTGGGATGTAATAAAAAACTAAAAAAAATTAATAAGTTGCCAAACGGCAAATTTCTGCCAGTTTGGCAACGGGTAGAAATTTGCCCGTTGGCAAATTTCTGCCGGGCCGGCCCGGCCCGGCCCGCCGGGTCGGGGGGGGGGGGGGTCGCCCCAGCCCGGCCCGGGAATGGGGTCCCGGGCCCAGGCCGGCCCGGAACCCGGGCGGGGCCGGCGGGCCCCCGGTCCATTTTGCCACCCTGAGGTAGGGGTGCAATAGGGCATCTCCATAAGTTTCTAATAGTTGATGTCGATGGATCAAATGTAAGCCATTATCCTCCATTTCCAATATAGGTAGTTGGATCCATCCAATGGCGGTCCGTGGTTTGAATTGGATGTCAAACTCCCTGAGCTCGACCGCCCACTTGGTGATCCGTCCTGATGTGTCTGGCTTTTGGAGTATTTGATGCAGTGGGTAGGTCGTCAGGATGACGATTGAGTGCGCCTGGAAGTAAGGCCTGAGCTTTCGGGCCGCCACGATCAGTGCAAGAGCTTGGTGGAGTTTGCCTTTGAGTGGATGCGATGCTTGTTGATGCCATCTTTCAATCTCGCCCTAATACCAAATGTTGGGATCACCTGATATGCTAAGTAGACAGTAGATGAGGGGGGTTGAATAGTGTATATCAAACACTAAATCCATCTAGAAAATTTAACATAAGATTGTAATATGTGTTACCCAATTTAGTCTTAATCAATAACAATTATATCTTGCAATAGAATACGCATCCGAAATAGAACATGCAAGAGGTAATTCACAACACAAAATAGAACAATCGCAAACACAATGATTACTCTGGGTCAATCACCTCGTGATCTACATCCAGCACACTAGTCCTACTTGGCTAGTTCCACTATTTCAACAAAAAGTAAAACTACCTCTTCCCAATAGGATTTCTACAAACCATCTCTTCCCACAAGGATTTCCAACTTATCACTTCACACTTGAGGATTTTCCACTTACAAGCTTTTGATACAATTACCTATAGCATTGCCTTGAAGCCCTTGTGTAGTTGTGAAGCTTAGGAAGAACTTGATCTTCAAAGGATGTAATTGAAGCTCTTGGAAAATCAAGTGTTGGCCAAACAAAAGATTGAAAGCTTTGAAAATTTTGCCAAAGAAGAGATGGGTTTTATTTAAAACTTTTTAGCATAAAAAGCTCGTTTTTGTTATGAATATCATGATTTGTGATGAGATCCTGAAGATTCACACTTATGAAACTGTTAAACAGTTCTCATACATATTTTTGACAACCTGAATATTGTAAAAATCACACATCACTGCTGCTAAAAATCCAGCCAGAATTGACATACCAAAAATAATAGATGCAATCCACTAGCAGCAGTAGTGGATGTTTCTAAATTAAAATGAATGGACATACCACGAGGCTCCAAAGAGAGAAATAACTTCGGGAGACCCTAAAGCAATACCACCACAGGAAAGTGAGCTCAACCAGAACCTACACAACGACTGTCGATAAAGACACTATTCTGGCTCTGTCCATATCCTCTACTCGTTCAAGAACCTTCACAAGTGTTGAGAAGGAAACAATTCTGGAAGAACTCGAGATATTAAATGTACGTGTAGGGTGAGGTGTTTGGATAAAATAACACATTTGTCGATAATTACTCACATTTCATTTTACGATTTAAATGATAATTATAAAAATAACGTTTCCACACTACGTTTCCTGAAGCAAACGTAGAATTTGGCCAAATAATGTGGAACGAGGCAAAAATAAGTTGATCTGGACTCACTTATGAAATGTGAAGTGTTTGGACCTGAACTGCTGATATAAAAAAGATATCAATCCTGTAGGCTAACTGAGTATCGTATAAACATAAATATAAATAAATAAAATCGTATGCTATAAGTAATATGCTATAGCTTAGAGGTTTATTTCGTTGAGACCGGGAAGTAATCAAGATGAGCTTGACTCAATTACAAAATTATATAAACTGATGCATCAGGCTCCCTAGTCATAGTTGCGAAAACCATGCGATTGGCAAAGGAAATTTTGGGCTATGTTGCTATGGATGATGTGACATCATACCCTTGTAGATTTCCTCCTTATTTCCTTTATTGCGTGGATAGATTTTTGGGACATCTATCTTATGAAAGATATAATAAAATAAAAACCAAGAGTGTTCCTTAAATTAAACAAGGACTCCTACTAAAAGTTACTTTTGCATCTTTAAAAAGAGCAAAGAAAATGATTTGAGGTTATATTTGCAAATGGCTGAAATCTCATCAGATCTCATGAAGAGAAACCCGAAATATTTGTTTAAGCTTAACTATCAAATACGGTATGCAAGACCTAGGCAAAAATCTTGGCTTACAGAATTATCATCCAGAAGATGAATAATCATCCAGAAGATGAAAACATCATAAAGAAGATGAAACCATCATCCAGAAGATGAAAACATCATCCAGAAGATGAATTATCATCCAGAAGATAAAAATATCATCCAGAAGATGAAACCATCATCCAGAAGATGAATGATCATCCAGAAGATGAATACATCATCAAGAAGATGAATTATCATCCAGAAGATGAAAACATCATCCAGAAGATGAAACCATCATCTAGAAGATGAATGGTAATCCAGAAGATGAATAATCATCCAGAAGATGACTTATCATCCAGAAGATGAAATTATCATCCCGAAGATGAAAACATGTGACATTAAACTTCATACACCTGAAATTGATGAAGAAACATGGACAATTGCAATCCACTAAATACATATACTGGTTGTATGGCTGCACATTAAGACCCTTTTCGTTCGCTGGAAAAGGGGAAGGATATCCTAGGTCTTGAAGTGCCTTACTTGAGTGTTTTTGGTGCACTCCTTTATCTGGCCAACTGCACACGTCTCTAGAGAGCGTTGACAGTAAATCTATTAGCTAGATACAATGCAGCGCCTGCAGCGCCTGCAGCGCACTACTGGACCGAAGATATGTAGCTTCTGCGCTACCTCTAAGGGTCAAGGATCATCCTCCATGTTAAATGTATTTGCAGATGCATGTTACAGATCATCGCGATGACTACCACAAAGGAACGATCAACTCCTGAAGATCTGCAAACATGCTACTAAGGCAACATTGACCCTACCATTTCGAAAAGATCATCATTCAAGAAGCAAATCAAGGATATCATAGCTACGCACTGAAGTACCTCACAGACACAATGACGACCGGATCAGAGACTAGAGACTTGGAGCTATCTACCAAGTCTGCAGACCACCCATCTTCAGAAGAGCTCCCTTAGATTTAGTAGCTGCCATATATGAGCGATACTTGTATTGATGAGCGATGCTTTGTATTTTGTATTTATTCTCGGAATGTTGTATGATGAGATTGATGTATATATGCCTAGGAGATTTGCAAGCCTGAAGCTTGTCAGATCAGGGAGTCAAATGTAGTATTGTACTCTTTTTCATTGACTATTGGTTTTTTCCACTGGGGTTTTCATAGCTAAAGGTTTTAATGAGGCAACCTCATTGACTCTGGATCCAGAAGTATCCACCTCTAAATACTTCCACAAATCAGGGAAAATTATGTAGAACTGTACTTTTTTTCCTTGGCTATTGGGTTTTCTCACTGGTTTTTCCATACGTAAAGGTTTTAACAAGGCAGTTATCCCTAACTTAGGATCTGGAAATGTCCACCCCTTATGACACTCATAAGCACTATTGATCCTGCAATATTCATATGTTGAGTATACAACGATGGTTGGATAAGGGGAAGCGTTATGAATAGGGCCCAATGGGCCTATTGGGTATCCACACACATTGAATAATATATATATGAGGCTAGGGATTTCATAGCCCTCAACCATTCACAACAATTTTTATCTTTTAAAAATGATCTTAAATTCTTGCATTAAAAATCTGAGCAACTATCGTTATATATGAAAAAAGGGGAAAATTCGGATCAAAATAGTTGACCAAAATACCCCTAAAATGGTCAAGAAACGGATAGTAAAAATTCGACCATTATAAGACAACGACTATTTACTAGTCGACCATAATGTATTCATCGGTCGACTAGTCCATGACTACTGGACTAGTATATGTATACTGGTCGACTAGTCAAATATGTCACAGAACATATTTTGCTCTTTGTAATTAACAATCGACCATAGTTGATGAACTAGTCGACTACAACACATTGAATAATCGACTAGTCAATCTACATTGGTCGACTAGTTTGATATGTTTGCCAGCCTAAGTTTCCAGTGACAGATCTAGTCGTCTGGGTGTCAGACTGGTCAACTAATTGGCCTATAGAAGTAGGTTTTGACCTATAACATTTAGAAAATATTTGAAAATAATTTTAAACATTTTACATCTATTCCTAAGTGAGAGAGAGCTTCAACTAAAGCTTTAACTATGACAACGAAAATGAAAATTACTCCAAATAAATAGTACAATTGAAGTCCTTTGATGTATCTTTGACACTTTGAGCTTTTTGTCTAGCTTCATTTGATTCATGTCTTGTTGAACTCAATTTAGCTTCTCGTGGTTCTTGATTTTCTCATATACCTGCACTCATAGCTTATTAGATGACATGTTTGCTTATCATCAAAACTACATGCGTTGACTCAATATACTAATATGTACGAGGGGAGGGTATGCGTGGATGCAGCGGAGACATTGGAAAAGTGGACGAGGATGATGAAGAGTATAGCTGTAATGTGGAAATATTGTGTTGTATATAAAGTAAAGAAAATGATTTTAAATTTGTTTGGGGTGTGTAAAGCGGTCCGTGTTCACATCGATTAGGTCTGTGCGCATATTAACTCCTGTATTTAAACTGGCCCTCGTGTACGGCAATTACGTCTGTGAACAGATTCACCTAACTTTTTCTCTCGTCTCCTTTCACGCCATCCCAGACTAGGGTTCCATCACTCCGAAATCTCCGATATTCTCTCTCGCGGTTGCTGATGGACGCCATTGATTCCGTCGTCGATCCGCTGCGCGAATTCGCGAAGGACAGCGTCCGCCTCGTCAAGAGATGCCACAAGCCCGATCGCAAGGGTTAGAAAAACGCCATCAGATCCCCAAATTGCTCTCTTGCGTCATCAGATCTATCGACATTTATCTAATGTTGGTTCGATTTTTCTCGTGCAGAGTTCACGAAGGTGGCGTTTCGCACGGCGATCGGATTCGTGGTGATGGGATTCGTAGGATTCTTCGTCAAGCTCATCTTCATCCCAATCAACAACATTATTGTTGGATCTGGTTAAGGTAAATCCAGGGACACGTGGCTTGATCTGTCTAGATCCATGTTATTGTCTTTGTTTCTGTAATGACTCTGTTATAGAGCTTTCTTAGGTGTCATTTGACTAGATCTTGTGGTTATTTGTTGTTAGACATACTGATTTTCAGTGTTCTTTAATTGAGATCGGTTGTTGTGCGTTAGTGTTCCTTTATTTGTACTTCATTATGGCAGTAGGAAGCCACACTTGCACTATTGTTAGTCTATTTACTTAGTTTTGTCATTGGATAACTCTGAATAATGATTCATTTGCTGGTCAGAAAGTTGGTTGCATTGCTTCAATTTAAAATGTTCATTTTGTACTCCGATTACAAATATGGGATTATTGAGTTCTACTCTATATTACAATTGAATTATACTCTCTAATATGTTATACAGTTGAAAATGGTGAATGCATAGGTTGTTGTCTTCTGAGTTTCCTTTCTATCGAGATTATGCTTACAATACGTCTTACACCAATTTGCCTCTTTTAACTATAACCCTACTGTTAGGAAAGATGGAAGGGAACGAACATGTTTTGTGTCAACATATGTATAGCAAGCATTACAGAAGTCAAGGAAGTGGTATTTGCAGTACATTGATAACTGTATGGTTGTCTTCTCTCAGTCTACAACATGTAGCTTACCATGTAAAAAAAATCTCATCAATTGGTATCCTGTACAAAGTTAAATTTGTTGTCTACAATTTTACTTTAACTATAATTGATGGGAAATAACCTTCAGAATGCAGTCATATTGCAAGTCTGAGCATGTAGTCACACAAAATCTACTAATACTTTCGTAATTAAAGACTAATATGCTTTCGTTTCAAAGGGGTTTTAACTCCATATTTTAACTGCTATTGGAATACTTTTTTTGCTTCAATCTACATGCATCTAACAAGTATTTACAATATCCAAAAAGTATATATGCCATAGAGATGATTTACCGGTCGATAGTCATTAATCATCGGTATATGGCCCAAGCCCAATAAACAATAACAAATGTTTAGCACCTAAAAAGTTATCATTTTATATTCTTTTTGAGTATCATATTGTGTATGTGGCATCATCCTTATTGTCATCTTTATAATTTTTCAATTTGGTATTAGGCCAAAAACATGGATATATTATCTTTGTTATTTGTAGATTCACATTGGGGTTTTGCGGTGCACTGGATGACTTGGTAGCATGATCTTCTTACGAGAATCTAACTAAGAAGTTGAAATGTCAAAAGGGAAGAGTCCTCAGTTGCATTAGCATATCTCGTTATCCCTACACAATATATGCCCATGGACTTGAATATGTTTTGCCTATCTGACCTTTGAGATCTTACCCTCATTCATATACATGCATGTTGGGTCTGATACTGATTCCTACATCATTGCACTTTTTATTTGAGCATCATGGAGAGATCTCGTTGAGTTTGGACAAGAAGCCTTAGAGTTGATTTGGGTTAGGGTTGTGGAGTTGGGCAATGTGATGGAATCAAAAGGAAGATAAAAAGTCATGCTGAAGATGGTGCCAAGTCTCTATCAACTAGAATTACTGGTATTTGATGGACATGTGTACTAACTATAACTGATCCTCTTTCACATCTGATATCTCCATGATGCGACAAGATTTTAAGTGTTTTGATTTTTCTTTTTTTTCTTTTGTTTTAGTTTTTTTCACTTCCTCGTAAACAGACTGGATTAAATCTTTTTCCACATCTGAAACAATTAATCAAATCAGATCACTGTCTTTGAAATGTAACTTTTATCATCTGAACACCATTTAATACCAACTTAAATAAGGAGAAAGGGAATTATTTTTCATTAAAAAGAAAATATTTTGGTTATGTGTTTTATTCCTGTTCTCTCCTCCAAAATTCAGTTGATGTAGCCATATTTACAAGTTTTTCAAAAATTGTGAGTGTTTAGTAAGTATTAATTCAGTGTTGGCAAATGATAAATTTTCTTGGAAGCTCAACAAACAAACATCTAGACTGAAACAAGGATAATCTTAACAGGTTACTTTTTGATGAGAAAACTTGGAAATTGGAGGAAAAGTTTAATGGATTGGGGATGGCTGGAAGGTTGGCTAGTAACAAAAGACATCTTACCCATGATGAAGACTTGTTGATCAAGAGGCTTTTATAAGTTTGTGCAGGTGCAGTAATATGACAATCTATAATTAAGTGACCTAGTCGCAATGTAACAAAAACATTCTGTAATTAGATCCAAAATGGCACTTGCTATTCAAGTGTGTTGGGATTAGGAAGCGCTTAGGAAATTGAAGTTGTCATATTTCAAAACTGATTTGATATGATTATATGGTTCAAACCTAGAAAAAAATCTAATCTAGTTTGTTTTAAATCGGAAGACCTGGACAACTATTTCAAGTCAGTTGGTTTTAAAATAGATCAGATTAGAATTAGATTTGAGCTGATTGTTTTAGGTCGTTTTAGATTTGATGCGATCTATTGTAGATTTGAGTCATCTTGATTTGTAAAAGATTCGTGGATAAGATGGATCGGTTAAGGACATTAGCATATTCTAAGTCTAAATCATCCAGAAAAGCCTGATACACTCTAATATTATCAAATATGAAAACAATAAAATTTTTAAAAGAAACTAAAATGAACAAAAAGGGGGCTTTTTCTCGACCTACTCTTCAAATCTATTATACAATTCATGAAGTTTGTCCGACGTGGCAGTTTTGTCCCACGTGGCAGTTTTATCCTAGTCATATTTTTGGTTGCTGACTGGGCCGCCACGTGGGGGTTGGGTTGGGTCCTGGACTTGGCTTTGGGATACGTTTTTGGTGATTTTTTTTTGCGTTTTAGTCCATGCTTTTCCTCTTTTTTCCCCCGGCCCTCCCTTACACATACACTCACACTTTTTTCACTTTGGCGACCGCTTATCTCCCCATTTGCGCCCGGACGATGACTGCCTAGTCTCTTATATTTAGAAATGTACCTTTCCAGATATTTATATTTAGAAATTTACCCTCAAATTAGTAAAATACCCATTTCCATTAGTTTAGAAGGACCACTCCCTTGTCTCCTACATTTCCCTCAAATTATTTTCTTTTTAGTTTTTAATAAGTAAAAAAATTAAGTTAAAATTTTTAATAAGTGAATTGTCCTCATCTCCTACATTTCCCTCAAATTATTTTCTCAACAAAAAACCTAAAAACTTATACGAAAGATTTCAAAAATTTCTTTTTATCTTCTTCTAATTCTCCTTCATTTCTCTTCATACACCTCCCAAGCAAGAAAGCCTACATCCCTTCTTCCTCCAAGCAAGAAAGAGAGAGATTAGAGGGAGATTAGGGACTTGGAACTAGGGGCAAATGGGAAGCACTCCGTCAAAACTAATGCGGAGGGTAAAATCACATGATTTAAGCTATTTGGAGGGTAAATTTCTAAATTTGAAGATGTGACACGCAAATTTATGGATACGAAAGATTTGGGGTATATATCTGAAAGAACCCCAAAAAATAATTAATATTTGGATGCATCGCTTTGATCTTGTTCCTTAAGCCTACTTCTTTTTGTATATGAAGTTCTTAAATGATGCTCAAATTAAAAGAGCAAGTGATGCGTAGCTTGCATATTTGGTTCCAACATTTGGATCTAGTCGTTTGTGCTGCTTCTACTAGCAAACACCTGTAGAAGCATTTGAGCATTTGCTGAATGGCAAGAACCTTGGCTGTTAGGCTGCACAAAGCCTGACTCAAAAACACATTGTGTTAGAAGTTAGAATTAAAAGGGAGATTGATCTACACCTGTGCTGCTTCTAATGCATGTATCGGTTTTTTGGTTGTAGGGACAATGATGTGCACATTCAGCTAGCACAATGGATCGATTCTGGTCTCTATTATAGACGTTCTTAGTTGTAACCTTGTCATATTCTGTTTTTGTTGGTACTTTTAGTCCAGAGGTTGTGAAATGTATTGAACTTTATCAGATGGCTAAGTTACCCGAGGGTTTTTTGGCAGTTTTGTTGGTACTTTTAGTGTTTTAACCTTGTCATTTTTTTTTGATGAATTGTGTAGCCTTTCAGATGTTTTCTCATCTCTATGAGTCATTCACCCCAATCGACCACTACTTAACACCAACTCTTGAGTAGCAACCATGTGAAGAGACTGTTTGGACAAACGACATTAGTGGAAGGGCATATAAATGATTCATAAGCCTATCATAATGCAATAACTCCAACAGTTAAAGAAATACAAGGAGTAAATGTTCCAGTCGTGACAATCTTACTAGCCAGTATCCTAGCAGCTCTCGCACTAGCAATAACAGCATCAAGCTTAATGTTACCGTATCATCCAATTGCAGGCCAAGGTATGCTTAAACACTGCTTGTTTAGAGTGAGTGCATAACTACACATACCCAGTAACCCCGACTCTACGAAAAGTGGTATGAGCAAGAAGAGGCAATTGATCAGACTAAGGCTTGGACATAATGGGATGAAAAATGTAGCTACGGCAATGAGCTGAGGAAGCCATCATTTGCTCATGATAGTCTAGAATCTCCATTGCCAATAAACTATCGTTTTATCTAACAAAAAAGATTGTCCTAGACCCTAATGATCCCATGATCATAAGAAGCATGTTATAAGGAATGGAACAGAGTATAACACATTAGATTCCAGGTGAACCGCATATTTAAGTGTTCTTGGACAAGAATAGTACTACGATGGGTGATCTCCTGGGAAGTCCTCGTGTTGCGTCCGCTTTTTTTAACGAGCAACCTGGTAGAAGCTCATCACACAGCTATGCTTACCCGATAGTTATTGGTCAGAAGCTCGTCAGATATCAACTGAGTAGCCAGGCAGAAGCTTGCTGGATAATTGCATGCTTCCAAATTGTGCTACTCTCAAGCGTAAGAGTTCGTACAAGTAGTAAAGATATGTGAGTCCAGATATCGTATCCTCGGGAGAAGTCCTGTTGTAACCACAAGTTCAAATCAAGTGAGAATAATCGTAGAGAAGCTAACTACTTTGAATGATGATGATGTAATGGTTTTGGATGTGGTTTTTTAAGGTAATGGAAAAGTGGGCAAAAGACGTTTTTTGTTTTTGAAAATATTTATGAGAAGTTGTGTGCACGATAATGATAAAAGTTGCCGTTAATAATATTTTACGTTAGTTTGGTTGAATGGAGATAGCTCAATGACACCTCTTTTTGGGAGAAAGTCATCGGAAGATGCCTTCGTAGGGTTTAAGCACGATAATGGTAAAAGTTGTCGTTAAAGCAATGATCTTTATAAAATTAAACATGACACTTCCTTTTGGGAAGAGCAAATCTCACCTTTGTAGGGTGATCATCAACCCATCCATAATATTTTGGAAGATGAAAGAGAAGATTAAAAGCAAAGATAATAGCTTTAACATTGTGTACTTTGAAAACATAAAGATGCAACCAAACTAGCATAAATCACATCTTCTAACTATGTCATACCATGTACAATCAAAATCTAGCTACTCATATTGAAAATAATAGAGATTATAAATATAATAAACATGATTTTATTCAAAAAAAATGAAAGTAAACAAATGAGTTCAAAGAGATCTCCAATTACACCCGCCTTTCTTTGCAAATGAAACACCTTTTCTTCTTCTAAAATTCTTATGAAATTCACTCACAATGCTCTCTATAAAGCCAAGAATCCACAGGAGAAAACACAGCTCAAATCTGATCTAAAAAGCTCAAGAAAACCTCGTATTTATATGCTTTACATCCTTCTTGGGTTTAGAGCTGAAATCGGGTCAAAATCCGCTAAGAAACCCCATCCAAAACGCTTCTCAGCTGGATCCAAACCAGCGCACGCTTCCAGCCGTCGATCCATGGCCGAGGGCCACGGATGCGCGCCACATGGCCCCGCCCGTTTCGTTTCAGCGCGCGCGTGGGTCGCCGGTTCAAATTCGAACCGGCACCCGCTCGTTTCCGTTTCCGCGTAGCGCGTGCATTTACTTTTATTATTATTATTATTTCTTTAATCTTTTTTCTTTAATCTTTTGAACTGTTTTGCTTCTAAAATTTGTAGAAAATCGCTCCGAGCTCCGAAAAATCGGAATAAATAGTCGTTGGAATCGTGGGCTCGAGCTTTACTCCTGAAAAATATGAAGAAGCACAAATTAGTTCACAAAAATTACTCGTTGTGCAAACTATACGATTAAGCTCTAATATTATATGATTTTCTGATTATGACTATACTGGAGTTCTTTTAGCACTTATGTATATACAAATTGGGGTCCAATGAGGAGGAAATAATGTAATATTGTGCTTCAATCAATAATAACATAGTTAAAAAAAATCACCAAATAGCAGCTTAGGAGAAGCCCGTCTAGCAACACCATGTCAGAAGCTTGTTTTTGCAAACAATGTCTGCCAGAAGCCTACCAAGTAGAAGCCACCATTCAATAACTTGGTCATAAGCTGACACGCATTAACTTGATAGAAGCTCATCATGCAGTTAGTATGCAGTAAACTAACAAAAGATTGTTAGACACCAATTTGGTAAAGATGTTACAGTGTAGCATGCCCGACAACACCAATATGATAAAGTTGTTCGTCACACCATTCCACCATCCCAAGAGGAGCTGGATTGGTTGAATTGATTTTATATACAAAAAAGACTAATTTAGTCTCTCTCACTCTCTCACTCACAAAATGGGTCATCAAAGCCCTTTAAATAGCGCATCAAATTCTGTTCAAAATCTGCTAAAAATCCCATGTATTAAATGCTGGAAACGGCTATTAATGGGCAAAAAATCCTTGTCATCCGTCACCTGAAGTAGAACGACCAGGCGGCTGCTGTACTATTCTGACCGAGTCATAAATGCAGTCTAACGGACACTTGGCAGATGTCTGAAGAAGACTTCCAAGACATCTGGTCCACTGTATAGTCGTCTGGCTCAAAGGTGATAGACGTCTGACAATTCAGACAGAGTGGGACTGAATTACTTGGAATAAATTGGTCCGAATATGCAGATGTCTGATGTATTTAATCCAGACGCCTGGTCAACCGTATAGACGCCTGGAAACCAATCTTCAGACGCCTTAATCAAGACTTGACTGCAGAGTTTAAGATACTGGAAGTTTGGTTCGTGATTAACTAGACGTCTGATGGATATCATCCATGCGTCTGATACAAAGTGACGACGTCTGAAAACATAACATCAGACGTCCGATTTCTGTCAATCAACATAGGCCGAGAATTAATCAGACGTCTGGAGTTCTTCATCCAGACGCCTAACATATTGTGCAGACGTCTGGAATGAGAACATCCGGCGTCTGTACTGGGTAGGGTTTTGGAGAACTGAATATGCATGAGCAACAGGCATCTGGAGATCAACTACTAGATGTTTGGTAGGCTTAAAACTCTATTTCGAGTTTATGCAAGTTCTAACCCTTTCACACTCAGTGATATATGATTTAGAGTGTTGTAAGTGTTATGAGTGATATTCTATCAAGTCTATTCAAGGCTTAACATGCTATTTCAACTAAGAAGTAAAGAAAGAAAGATATACATGTTTTATCATTTTCACTTCCTATTGAATTCCTTGATGACGTCCACTTTGAGTTTGTTGAGTCCAATGCTTTGATTTCCTTGCGTTCACTCCTTGATTTCCATGCTTCATTGATTGATGTCCTTGCATCAATGATCTGAGTCATCATCTTCATTTGATATGACTCTATTTATATTGATGATGCTTTCATTAACTACAAAACATCGGGATTATTCACAATTGATTATGTTTGTTTATCATCAAAACCATATTTGGGAAAACCAATATTCAATAAGAACTTGATGGGATAAGTCAACATCGTCAATATTTTAGAGGATGATGTGGATGTTAACTCTCTGTTCCCACAGACGGTACCAACTGTTGACGGATGGGTTCCACCATTCAGTAAGGTGGGCTGATGAGGACGCATTCGATGAGATGACCCTTCGCCGATCGATGAATGGGACTCGTGGAGAGGATATCCCGGGTCGTGGAGAGCTAGGATTGAGCTATGGATCTGAAGTCTGAACTAGCTTCGTGATGTCTCCATTGATATGCAATATAGGAAAATCGTCAGGGGGTCGGGGTTAGGGCCCAACCGAATCCCTTCTGACTCTCAAGGCAGTGGATGACTCAAAATGGGGGCTTGGGGGAGGCTAGGTCCGACCTATAGGGAGGTCGTCCGACCACCGTCACGCTGAACTATGTTGGGAGAAATGTAATGTGGAGTAAAGAGTAGAGTATTGTGATACCTCTATGTAGGATCCTCCCCCTTGCTGCTTTGTTTCCTGGAGTATTTAGCTCACCCTCTTGGCCTTGTAACTTCCCTCTAATAAAGTGGCTTTAGTGGAGATAACGGTTATCATAAAGTCGGCCAATAATGTGGCTTCATGGGAGTAACTGTCCCCATGAATGTAGTCCCTAATTGCTTAATTAGGGCCACTTAAGATGGTCATGATGAAGGGTAACTGCCCACCATTGAAGACTCTTTGTGAGGGAGGTGGAGGTTGACCTGTTCTAGAGCTATGGGTCATGGGCTGACATGACAATGGCGCAACAATGGCAGGCCATATATGATGTAACACACTTGATTTAATTAACATTTGGCATCAGAATAGATATACCAGGAAAGTCAGGCCATACAAAAGAGTAAACAATCTTGGCTTAACCTGGGCGACAAGAATTCTAGGCTCTTTTATGCTGCTATGAAGGAAAGAGCATATTAGAACAGGCTTCTTCACTTGATCTCCCCCGGGGGACCCCTCCACCAACATCTCCTGCCTTTGCACTGCTGGGACGGAGTTCTACTCTCACCTTTTTTACCAGGATGACTATTGGAACGTCTTCTCCAAGGTCATCGTTAAACGGATCCTTGCCCCTGATACAACCACTTGGATTGGGTGTATGGTCTCTAATGATGAGATCAAGGATGCCCTCTTTTCCCTCGACAAGGATTAGTCCCCTGGTCTGGATGGCTTTGCCCAAATTTTTTCATGATCTTTGGGGTTTTGTTGGTAGGGATGTAGAGGGGGGGGGGGGGGGGGGGGGGGGGCTTGTGGCGGTTCGCTACTTCTTCACCTCTAGGCACCTCCTTCCCAAAACTAACCACACTTTCCTCACTCTCGTCCCCAAGTCCCACACTGCCTTGTCGCTCTCTGATTATCGGCCCGTCTCCTGATGCAATGTTATTTATAAGAAAAGGTTCCGAGTCGTCGTCTTGCTGTTGTCATCCTAGACCGTATCTCTTGGAATCTGTCTGCTTTCATTAAAGATCGTCTCATTTCGGACTCATCTCTCCTGGCTCATGAGATTATCAGAGACTTCTCCAACTCTATGGGAGCTAGAGCCTACATTCAGCTTGATCTTCGAAGGCCTTTGATAATGTTAATCGGGAATTCGTCTACTACTTTTTGCACCGAATGGGGTTTCCTCCCATCTTTGTTTACTGGGTTCGTGAATGTCTCGCCTCCCCCACTTTCTCTATCCTCATCAATGGTTCCACCGCAGGTCACCTTGGGGGTAGGGTTCACCAGGGGGATCCCATTTCTCCTTTTATCTTCGTCATTGTTATGGATCTATTCACCACCCTTATGGATCTTGCGTCCCACGATGAATCCATCCTTCCTCCAAAGCGGGGAGTCGAGGTTATCCCATCACATCTCCTCTTTGCTGATGGTGTGCTGGTTTTTTTGCAAGGAAAATTCCCATTCATGTAACGGGCTTAACCAGCTCCTTTCCACCTTCCATATTTTTTCGGGGCTCGAGGTGAACAAGGGTAAGAGCAGAATCACCCTTAGTAAGGGGTGTGTGGCGGTTGAGGAGTTGGCAAGACGTCTGAACATCCCCCTTGCGGTGCCTCCTTTCAAGTATCCGGCCTCCCCCTTCCCCACCTACCCCATGGCCAAACTTTACTCTTCTTTTTTGGATAAATGCAAGGCCAAGCTTTCCGAGTAGTCTTCAAAGCTTCTTTCTATCTATGGGAGAGTGAAGCTGGTTCGCATAGTTATTCATGGGTTTGTCTCCTCTTGGATCCAGTCCTTTTGAATTCCCTCATCTGTTCTGGCTACTATTGATCGCCTTTGTCGGGATTTCATTTGGGACTCTAAGGTGCACTGCTGGAAGTGCGCGGACATGTGTAAACCCAAGCTGGAGGGGGGTGTTAACCTCCGTAATCTTAAGGAGGTTGGGGTTACGACGGGTATTAAGATTCTCTGGGGCTCCTCCATTCCTCTTCCCTATGGGCTATTTATATGCGGGCTACCTATCTGAAGCACACCACTCTCTTTCAGTGTAGCTCCTTGCCTCTTGACTTAGGTACCTGGAAGCATATTCATAAATGTAGGGATGCGGCTGCCCCTTTCCTTTGCCGTAGTGTTGGAGATGGTATCTCTACCTCCCTGTGGTTCGATCCCTGGCTTCCATGTTGTCCCCACGCTCGACTCTGCCCCCAAGCCACATACTTGTCACCTTCGTGTTGCTGACCGCTGAGATGGTTCCTCCTGGTGCCTGCCTGGCGCCTTGACTCCCCACATTGACCTCTTCTATTTGGTCTCGCTGGATTCCACTCCCGACTCATGGGGGGTGGGACTCCAGTGGGGGATGCACTCTCCGTTCAGCTTGGTCCTCCGTCAGATCCACATCCCCTCCTTACCGACTCCATGATATCGTCTGGTTCCCTGGTCATGTTCCCAAATTCGCATTCACCCTACTCCGTGCCCTCTCCGACAAGCTCCCCACCTGGTTCCATCTCATCCGCAGAGGTATGCAGGTGCCCCCACTTGTGTGCTTTGCTCCTCCCATCCTGAGACTGCCCGACACCTCTTCTTCCGATGTGAGTATAGCAGTTATGTTTGGGCTGCATCTAAGCTCAAGCTGGGGCTTCCCTCCCGCTCCAGATCGCTTCATGTGGACGCTGCCCTCATTCGTCGGTTCGACGTGAAAGGGAAGACCCGTGCTACTGGTTGGCTGTGTAGGACCATTCTGTCCGCTGTTGTTTGGCATATTTGGAAGGAGAGGAACATACACATCTTTCTCTCCAAGGCCCTCACCATGGTCCAGATCGTTACTAGAGTTGTCTTCGATGCGGCTTCTTCTCCTCCCCCCTTTTGATCACGAGCCGACTATCTCCACCCTTTTGACAACTGGGGATTAGTCTAGTTTCTTATTACCTTTTTGGTTAGGCTTTGTGTTAGGCTTCTCTTGTACTTGATGATTGCTTACCAGCCTCTCCCGAGTCGGTCATTTGCCTTGGCACTGCCTATAGTGGTTACATACTTATACATTTTCTTCACTTATATATACATACTCAATTACCTTTCACACACACACACACACACACACACACACACACCTTTAAATGAGAACATTTTGCACGGAATTTTTCGTGCGGAATCTTTTTTATTTTTTATTTGAAAACTTTTTTTACCTTCATTTCATGTTGTTATACACCCTTCAAAAAATATTGGTTGAAAAATAATGTGATTTGGTCTTCGATCAAGGCATTACAAAAAGTTCTATTGTTCTGAAACCGATAAAGTTTGTAACGGGTTGATCGGTGCTCAAATCCTCCTAGTGTTCACCCATTATTTTCTCTGGGGTATATATGTATGGATTAAACAGCAAAAAAAATTTGCAAAAAAATTTCAAAATTTTTTTTAAAAAAGTTTTCGCACGGCGGGGAAAACCCAGTTTTTCGCACCAGAATATACACATATGTAAGCAAGCAAGCAAGCAAGCAAGCAAGTAAGTATGTATGGGTTTTTCAACATATGTATGTATGTGTGTGTGTATGTATGTATGTATGTATGTCAGCACATGTATGTAATTCAACATATGTATGTATGTATGTATGTATGTATCACCTATAACCCTCAACACTAAAGCCTATCACCTATAGCTTCAGACTTTTGAATGTCTATTTCAGTACTCAAGTATGGCTTTAATGCCATTTTCTTTCTCTTGAGTATGCTATACAAACATTAAGGATTTCGTTTAAACGAATATCCTTTGATACCTTGTAAGTTTCTTTAAGTATTTGTGGAAGAAGAAACATAGGTCAGTTGAGAAATTACGTGTGTGCGAATATATTTCTCACTTAAGTCACGACTTCGGGTGTGATCTTATAATTATTATGCCCAAGGTCAGATATAAGAATACTGCCTTGTAGTGAGATGACTCTTAAAGAGTTAGCGGTGTTATGACATCCTATTTTGGTGTCCATATTGGTCCATATAGACCATAGATTTTCAAGATCTATTTACCGCGTGTTACCGCATGTTGCTTATCTTTAGGATGTCATAAATGATGTTTACATGATCCTGACGTTTTATTTTTTTTGGGAATAAGGGGTATTTGCGTATTATTTGATCTTCAGGTTCAATTTTGTCATTTTGAAAACTATATGTATGCCATAAACATAATTATAATTATCTCTATGAACACATATGCATGAAATAATATTATTATCATCACATGCATATAATCACAGAGACATAAGGAAATTTGGGCGGATCGGCTACTCACAAAAACCATAAATTTCCAACACATGCATTTTATTCACATCGCAGGCAGTTATAATTGCATCACAACGCTATTTACACAAAGTAATGATGCAAGCTAGATGTGAATTTTAAGTGAAAAGCCCTTTTAGAACATATTTATTTCATGCCCTGTCACCCAAAATATTTTTCCTGAATTTTCCAGAATGTTTCTATATTTTTTCGGATTTTTCTGGAACTTTTAAGCTTTTTCAGGAAATAATATAGAATTTTAAAGGAAAATTAAGTAAAAATCAATTTCTGGGTCTGATATGGGCAGAAGCCCAATGGGCTAAAATTGAAAATTAATTAATATTTCTCTTTTTTTCTGTTTTTTCATCGGGCCCAAAGATAGGGGCCCATTAGGGTGTAACCCTATGGTCTCTCCTTAGGGAAACCCAAGGGTTCACCTATGGTTTTGGCGACGACCGCCAACAGTGGCGCCCGCCTGCTAGGGCGGACCACACCGGTCGCCCGCTGCCCCTCGGGGCAGCGGTGGCCCCCCTAACGGGGGTGGGCCGGCTACGCCGGCGCCCGCTTCAGGAGGGGCCGGCGGTTGCTGCCCCTAAGGGCAGCTGCGGCCCCCCTGTTGGGGGTGGGCCGGCTGCGTCGGTGCACGCTTTAGGAGGGGCAGGCGGCCACTGCCCTCTAAGGGCGGCGGTGGCCCCCCTGTTGGGGGTGGGCTGTCGCAAGCCGGCTACCCGTCGAAGTGGGGGCCGAAGCCGTCGAGAAAGCGGTGTCATGGCATTTTTATATTTAAAAAATTGATTTAAAACAGAATATAATATGGATTTGTGATAAAAATTGATTTTCCTCATAGATCTAGGTATATAAGTTGATTTTTTTTGTTGTATATCAAAGAAAAATAACACAGATCCATCGTCATGCACGCGAAATATTAGATCTAGGGGACAAAAATGATTACCTCTAGATTCTACCCACTGGATCTAGCGAAGTTCGGAGAAGAAATCCATATCCGTGTTTTCGCAATTCGTTTGTCGGTAGGGGTTCGGCTCAGCTGACGAGCGTGCTAATAACGTGTTTTGAAGGGTTAAGGTCTAGGAAACCTCTAGCCTCATGTATATTATTATTGGATACATGGTGGGTGGATACCCATAGGCCCATTAAGGGCCCTATTCATGAAAAATGTGACATATATGTCATATTTATGACATATATGTCACATATGTCGCATCAGTAGTTTTTCAATGAGAAGTGTGTGTGTGTGTGTCTCATATCATATATATGATATATCATATTTGGGACAAGGATAATTAAGATGACGAGAATATCATATAAATATCACGATGATATGGGTTTGGCTTGGGGTTACGCTTTAGGGTTAGGGTGATGTATGTATGTATGTATGTATGTATGTATGTATAATATCATATTTGGGACACGACTTTGATGATGATAATGATGATTGTTAAGGCCAAAATTGACCGTGACAGTTATTAAGCTGACGTAGACTCGAGATGCTGAATCGGAGCCTTGTCAGCAGTTGGTGTAGGACCCTTGGTTGGAGGAACCAGGGTTGAGTAATGGCAGTTGGAGATGATGCGACCTTCGATCGATCTTCGAGCGGCAGTTGCGTCGATCGTTCGAGGTTGGGAAGCTCGACGTCGACCTTCGACGTTGGATAGCGACCGTCGATCTGCAACACTTGTACTTGTTAGGGGGGTCGGATCTAGGTTCCGACCCAAATCCCATCTGATGCTTAAGTTAGTATGGAACTTACGGAAGAGAGGGAGCCTGCTGCAGCTGAGATCTACCCATGGAGGTTCGTCTCAAGACTGACGGCGCAAGCTCGAATATAATAAATGTAAGCTGAGAAAGTAGAGTTCTATGTCTTAGACCTCGTACCTTGGAAATGAGACCCTTTCCTCTATTTATAGACGTTTAGGGTCCTTTTGGAGACGTTGGGAAAATAACGGCCACCAATAATGGGGCCACAATCTTCCCCATTAATAATAATAAATGTTGCGCACATACCCGAGATTCCCGTGCCCGCCTTTAATCCCACATTCGAGAGAGGCGGACCCAACGATCGACTCGCCATTTGGGATTTGACTGAGTTGACATCGAGCTTTTTTGGTGGGCCTTAGTCATCTGTCGACCGAGTTGTCTCGAATACCGGCCCAATGAATCAACAATGGCCCCCATCGCACGACCTTGAAGGATCCATCCGCTGAAGTCAAGCGACGTTACATCGCATTTAATGGGGCTCGGCAGTCGAGAAAATAGCACTTGAGTTCTAGGTGCCAAAATGCCCGCCTCGTCGATTCAGATGATTTGTCGGTTCGAAATTCAAGACATTTTGGTCTCTTGGATCCTCGATAAGTGTTCCATCATGCGGTTGTTGCCTCGTCTATATATGACGGTTTCAGCAATGGAGTGCGAAGGTACCATCTTCATTCTCTCGATTCAGATTTTCATTCTCTCGAAAGCAATGGCTTCGTCCTCCATCTCTGCCTCCGGAAGAAACGTGGTCACAGCCATTCAGAAGAATCGGGAAGGGGTCATGGAGCTGGGCTTGCTGGCAAATGTGAGGTCCAAAGTCAAGGCAGGCCAAATCGCCGCGCTTCAGAGGAGCTATGTCCGTCTTGATTATCAAATCAGGCTTCCTGGGAGGGACGAGAGGGCTCATTATCCTGGCGATCGGGAAGCGGGGGCTTATGTCAAAGCCTTTAAATGGGGCCTTCGGTTTTCCAGGCATCCCTTCATGCGATACTTCCTGTGTACCCTGAACATTTCCCATTGCCAGTTGATGCCGAACGCCATTGGCATGTTGATGGGCTTCATAGTTCTATGCGTGACGAAGGGAATTGAACCGTCCCTGGTCTGTTCAACCACTTCTTCTCGATCCCTCCCTTTAAGACCCTTGGGTGGTACATGATAATGGCCAGTCGAGGCAGGAAACTGCTGGAAGATCTTCCCACCTCCAATCCCAAGTGGAAAGACGAGTTTGTGTTTGTGGTCTTCCAGGGAGAGGCAAGCTTTTGCACCGGTTGCGACGCCCCTGATTTGGGGCCTGCCGAGGATAAGCCGGTGGATATCGAGGAGAAGAAAGCCGACCGACACTCTGAAAAGCCTTCCAGAGGGCATGTGGTCGATCGAGTGGCTTTGGTCGGACGACATGTTGTATCGGACCGTGTGGACGACAGGTTGGTTCGACCGTGCTCGCCAACTATTTGACCGTGCTCGCCAATTGTTCGACCTTCGTTACTCGACCTAACTAGTTTGTTGCTCTGGCAAGTATACCAGTGTGGATTATCAGGTGGATCCCACATTAAGGGAAGCAATCGAGGCTTCCATCGGAGAGACGGAGGTGAGAATGTTATCGCCCAGGGCGTCGACCCTGCTGAGATCGATAGCCCAGCCGTCCGGTGATCGACCCCATGGTTGTTGAGGGGGTTGCTCAGGTGGCCCGTCCTCAACAGAAGAAAAAGAGTAAAGGGTCCGCCTCCGAATTTGAAGTAGTGGCGCTAGAGGGGACCAAGAGGAGGCGGAGAATCGTTCTCAGCGATTTGGAGCCGTCTGGGTCGAATGCAGCAGCGGAGCAGGTCTCCCAGACTGGGGCGATATTCCTCACGAGGAAGACTCGGAGAGGACCCAAGTTCACCGGAGCTTCGTGTGCACCAAGACTCCTGGCCTTGGGGAGGTCAGTTCCCTCCGGTAGGGCTGTCTGAAGATATCCCTGACGAGTATTGGCTGATTTTGTTAGAAGGCCGAACTCCTCAGGCTTCGTTCGACTGCTCCGAGGAGGAGCTCGTCAGGGCGAGATATCCGTTAAGGCGTGGAGATTCTGCTCTTCTTGATTGTGGGATCGCCTCTCGCATTGATGAGAATATGACCTTTCCACGGGACATGGCTGTCATGGAAAGAGTCGATTATGAACGGCTTGCGTCAATAGCCGTTCACGCCAGCGTCCAGGCAATTATCGTTCGGGCCTCTATCGATGCTGATTTTAGCGTGCAAGCTGACCATCGAGTGTTGTGTACAGGCTCTTGTGGCGACCGCGGCGTTGCGTCATCGAGCTCCGGTGGTGGCCGATCATGGTGTCACCCTAGAGGCCATTAGGTCGAGCGTGGAGAAGTCTCAGGCAGAGCTAGAAAGAATCAGCCTCATCTCTGAGACGAGGTCGGACCTCATTCAGAAACTCGAGCATGAGCTAAGCGAGTCTCGTAGGAGGAAGGCTGAACAAATCGCCTCAAGAGAGCGAGGGGAAGATGCTCTGCTGGAGGAGAGAGTCGAAGCCGAGGTCATTGCGGAGAAGGCGATTCGGGATTTCACGGATTCATTTCCCGACTTTGACAAGCTATATAAGCAAGGTTACGAGCGATGTCGATTAGAGATGAAGAACTGATTCCCTGACCTCTCCGTGGAGATCGACGAGATTTCGGTGATATTTTCAGACCTCGGTGAGGATGAGTCGAGCCAAGGTGATGACAAGTCGAGCCGAGGCATGGAGGGGGCAGCTCCTGTGGACGAGGCTACCACCATGGCTGGCGACGAAGCAAGAGCAGTCGATACGAGGGACCCAGAGTCTACGGCCGTGCTGGATGGAGATCAAGGGCCTGAACGGCCGCTGTAAGATCTCGGCGCTTTAGTTTTAGGCCTGCTTGTAGAAATTTTTGAATGTATAGGGGGGTGATGTAAATGAAAATAATGTTTTGCAATAGGAAGTGACATGAGAATTGGCCGGTGTATCCTTATTTGCCATTGCCTCTCTTTGTTTGTTGTCGCTCACGCCCTGTGGTGGTCTTAATGCCTGATGGTCCCTTTCGATGGGTTAGGTGCTGCTTCAGGGTGATCGAGGATAAACCATCGAACCACATTTAGAAGTTGACCACCATATTTCACGATGAGGGAGAGATTCACCCGACTCATGGTTGACGAAATGGGAGTCGTTCGGCGGCGAAGAGGTGGCCCTTCGACTAATGGCTGAAGACGTTCTGGGAGAGTCGTTCAGTAGCGAAGGGGTGGCCCCTTCGACTTACGGCTGATGAACGTTTGAGGGAGTCGTTCAGTAGCGAAGGGGTGGCCCCTTCGACTTACGGCTGACGATCGTTTAGGAAAGTCGTTCAGTAGCGAAGGGGTGGCCCCTTCGACGCACGGTGACGACTGTTTAGGAAAGTCGTTCAGTAGCGAAGGGGTGGCCCCTTCGACTCACGGCTGACGCTCGTTTTAGGAGAGTCGTTCGGTAGCGAAGGGGTGGCCCCTTCGATTTACGGTATGGCGACCGTTTTAGGAGAGTCGTTCAGTAGCGAAGGGTTGGCCCCTTCGACTTACGGCTGACGACCGTTTTAGGAGAGTCGTTCAGTAGCGAAGGGGTGGCCCCTTCAACTTACGGATGACGACCATTTTAGGAGAGTCGTTCAGTGGCGAAGGGATGGCCCCTTTGACTTATGGCTGACGACCGTTTTAGGAGAGTCATTCAGTGGCGAAGGGATGGCCCCTTCGATTTACGGCTGACGACCGTTTTAGGAGAGTCATTCAGTGGCGAAGGGATGGCCCCTTCGATTTACGGCTGACGACCGTTTTAGGAGAGTCGTTCAGTGGCGAAGGGGTGGCCCTCTCGACTCACGGCTGACGCCCGTTTTAGGAGAGTCATTCAGTGGCGAAGGGATGGCCCTTCGACTTACGGCTGAGCGAAGGGGTGGCCCCTTTGACTTACGGCTGACACTCGTTTTAGGAGAGTTGTTCAGTGGCGAAGGGGTGGCCCCTGAGAGTCGTTCAGTGGCGAAGGGGTGGCCCCTTCGACTTACGGCTGACGCTCGTTTTAGGAGCCAATTACATCAACGTAAGTTTAGTTTTCCCAAAAACCTCCCGAGGATCGGATCCTCTTCGAGGGGAGTTTTGAAGGGATAGTTTCTGTAGACTTTACGAAGACTTATGGAAGCAAAAATTTATTTGGTAAAAGAGACATGCTTTAGAAAAATGAAAAAAAGGCGGACATGTGTTTTCCGATCGACGTCGGAGCCGTTGCCGTTCATTGCCCTTTTATTCACCTCGAGTCTTAGATGGCTTATTAGTCGACCACATTGGTGACATGCGATACAGTCATCTTGTCCTTCTGTTTTAAAGATCCTTCCTTGCAGGGTGGATCATTGGCCGGGCCTTTGGGGTGTCCTAGCTTGACTAGGGCATCGATCTCTTTTTTGAGAGTCCAACCATCGATTGTGTCGTGCCCATAGTCGTGATATTTGCAGAATTTGAGTTCATCACTCTTCTCGTATTTGTCCTTCTTTGCAGCCTCTTGGATCAGATCTTCTCGTGGGGCGTAGACGAGGACTTCTGCTTTAGGGGTGACCGGCTTAACATGGTAGGACGTTCCTTGCTTCGAGGGCTCCTCTCCCTGGGCCTTTTGTCTCGGGACTCCTGGCGGGGGATCCCCGAGTTTGGTTTCGCTCGCCTCGTGTCTCAGCAGCAGGAGGGGGTGCTCTTCGCATTAGCTCCAGCTGGTTCTTCCGCCTCCTCGGAGGAAGTGGACCGATCTGTTATGTTGAGCATATCTGCGACGGTGTTAGGGGGAACTGGTGAAGAGCCCTCCTCAGGTGTTTGTTCGGGACCGCTTGGTGAGCGCCGCTATGACGGTCATGTTCGGTGTCTCCTCTACATCGAGCCTCTCGTCGTTGAATCTCTGGACGAAGGCTCGGATTGACTCGTTTTCATTTTGTTTGAGCGAGAAGAGGTGGGACGACTTCTTCTTGGGACGTCGTCCGGCGACGAATTTTTTGCAGAATATTTCTGCTAGTTCGTCGAACGAGCCGATGCAGCTGCGGCGTAGCCCTTCGTACCAGCTTTCTGCCCTCTTGAACATGGTAGCATGGAAGGCTCTACAAAGGTATAGCTTGTCGGCCCTGTGAAGTAGCATGACATTCAAATACTTATGAATGTGCAACCATGGGTCGCTGCTGCCATCATAAGCTGGTAGAGCAAGGAACTTGATTTTGAGAAGAAAAGGAGCAGAGAGTATATTCTCTTTCATGGGAGTCTTCCGAATTGCAGTTTGGACCAATATAGATCCTCCTGCTCCAGGTTGCAAGAAGTTGGCTCATGAGGATCGGTTCAGGGTCTCTTCCCTCCTCACGAATCCACCTACAGGGTTTAGTGGGTTATAACCTGGGGGAGCCCTGTACATTACCTGATCTAGGATGTTGCGGGTTGCCGTCCGGTAATTGGTGGGAGGGGAACCGATCTAGGATGTTGCGGGTTGTCGCCTGGTAATTGGGGGGAGTGGGTTCCACCTGGAGAACGAAAGCTCGATTATCGACCCCCACTCAGTTGTACTGGTGGGTTTGGGGGATCGAATTGTGGAGGTTATTCTCCAGTTAATCTGCCCTTGGGTCCCCTAGCTTTCGGAGGAAGGCTGAGCCCTTGGTTGGCGTCAGGTTCGGGTTTGGCAACACAGCTCATTTTGTAACGGCCAGTATTTTCTAGGCGTATTATTGTGCGTGCCCGTATTTTTGTTTTGACCATCCGGATGTTTCTGTGCGCGAGTTCTATGTTGGTGCGTCAACGCGAGCGCGTATCCGTTTTTCTTTCTACCGTACCAACATTAATTGACTATCAATTTTTAACTAATTACCTTAACCTAATTATCTCACTAATTACAAATTTGCTGATCACCCTTAACTTTCACTAATTACGTCATTTATTTTAACAATCACACTTTACTAAATTACATATTTACCTTAACTAAAAAGGGTTAATTACAAATTAAAACTTCTTACCATTGGCTGAAAATCTTTACCCTAATTATTTACTCCTAATTAAATTGTTAATTAAACCTAACCTACCAGGTTGAATCCCACCGAATGTATCAGTGAGATCCAACCACCACCTTCATTCTCCTGCCCCACTGCCAGCTCCCTTCCATCAAGCTGCTCCATTGTTTTTAACAGCAACAACATGGCAACGTCACCTTCAATCTCCCTGTAATCTTCTTCCCTGCAACCCAAATCAGTCTCCTGCCAAACCAACCAGCAAATGTTTCCTCTTCCTCTGCAAAATCCATCAAACCCAATCCCAATACCCATTTCCAGAATCAACAAGAAATCAAACACAAACAACCCTCAAGCAAACCCATTTCAGATTCATCATCTTCCCAAACAAATTTCTCAGAGCCAAATCAAAATCAGCCACAGAATCAGTTTCCCATACTTTCCTTCCAAAAATCATTTTTCAAACAACAAATCCAAACTGAAATTTTGAGGAGAAAACCAATCAGATCTACAAATCTCAAACCCATCAACTTCCCTCCTCTTCCTCTACCCTCTCTCCCTCACCTGAGGACCACCGGAGCCGCCCATCGCCACCTTGCGTCAGTCGCCAGCCACCTGCTCAGCCACCGTCCACCTGAAGCCACCCAGCGTCGGATCCCGCGTGCCGCCGTCCGCCCACGACAGCCGGAGACGCGTCGACCACCGCCCCTCTGCGCGTGAGAACTCCCTCCCTTCACTTTGCCGTGAGTTCTCCCTTGGTCTGCAAACTTTTGTAAAAAAAGAAAAGAAAAAAGAACAGAACGTGAAAGACAAAGAGGGAGTGAAGCTGAGAAAGAGAGAGGGTAAATGAATGACAGAGAAAGGGAGAGTGTGACAGGGATGCCTTGGATTAATATTGTTAGTATAATATGAGAGAGATATAGTTAGTGTTAGATATTTATTTAAATAATGTTAGAAGTAGGTGTAAAGTTGGTGGGAGCTATTAAAGGTAAACTTATCTTTAAGTTAACCATGCAATTAACTATGGTAAGTTAGTTTTAGTAGGATGTTAGTGTTAAAATTCAAATGTTAATTTGTTCGTAATATTGAATTCAAGCATGTTACTATTGTTAAATGATGTCAAGTTAATAATACTAGTATAAAATAAGGCACACACTGTTAGCGTAACATAATATAGACGTTACACTAGCCAGAAACCCGATAAAACTAGATGAACCCACTTTGGAGACTAATTTAATGATGTGTTTGTTTCACGAAGTATCTAATTCAGTGATTTGTTTAACTAAAATAGAGAACCACTATCACAGTAACGAAGTACCCGTCAAGACGAACCCAACGGCACCAAAATCAACGAAAACAGGCAAGTATGCAATTTATAGTGAATTTGCGAAGGTAAATGCTCTTTTAGCCTTTTGTATGTAAGGTTACATAACTCAAAACCTGCACGCGAAATGACGCGTGAAATCACTTCCACGACATCCATGGCTAAAAATGCGATCCAACGACATATAATTTGATATATCTTATTTCAGAACATTAGCGAAGAAAATCAGTTTTCATGTCGTACTTATTAAATTCTCATACTCAGCACTTTTGTTAAATTGTTGTAAATGTTGCTCGATACTCTCGTAACCATGGAAATTGTTGTATAAAAGATAAATGATCATGTTACTTAATTGCTGCATGTCTTAAAAAAAGACTAACAAGAGAGTGACATCGTGAAATCGTGCGCCTCGAGCGAAATCGTGGCTTTCGTGATGTCATGTGAGTTGACTAGGCTGGCTCGTGTTCTAGCACAAATCTTGGGGTGGGGTTAGGGTTGAGTGGCTACTAGGCGTATGACGGGGTACTCTCTTCACGGGCACCACCCGTATGCGTTGGGTTAGCGCTAATCACGGTAAGCCCCCGTGAGAAGAACGACCCACTCATCACGTCCTAAAGGCGAGAACCCTTTTATAAACATGTGACACTAACATGGAACTTGCAAAGTGAAATTGTTATCTCAGTAAAATTGACATTCTTTACTTTACTTGTCAGATTGTTTAGAACTGCATGATATGATATATTTACTTTAAAATCACCATGCTTAAAACTTTTATTGTTATCTCGTTTAATTTATAATTGCCTCTTAAATCCAGTATAAATTTGTAAATCTTGCCTTGGGGTTCTAACATCTTCTTGCAGACCATTGCTGACATACATTCATGTTTTTGGATATATGTCAGATCCCGAGCCTGAGTACCAGGAGGTTCCTTACGAGACAGCTGACTTGGAGAGTCAGGAGTTCGCTGTAGATGCCGAGTTTCTCCCTGCGGAGAACTAGTGGGCTATTCCATTGCTGCTTGCTGTAGTTTACTTTCTCTTGTTGTTGATGTACGTTAGCCTTGTTGTATTTCGGCCCAGCTGAGGCTTGTTGTTTTTATTTCATGTACGGACGCTTATTATTCTGGATGTGGCTTGTAATGTATGAATAATTCTGGTTGTTCTGAAAAGCATGCAAAGGACCTGACCTCGCGTTTTACCACAGACGCTTAATGAACCCGAGCTTCATCGCTCTGGTTCATGCGGACCCTAGTAACGCTCTCGCTCCCGTCGTATTTTGGGAAGCGGGGCGTTACAGGTTTCAGTGGTGGCCTACGCAGGTCCGTCTCTTTGCATTTGCGAATTCAGAACAATGAGAATATTTTCATCGGCCAAACATCTAGAAGGATCACATACGCTAGATTAACTCGATCTTTTCTTATCTCAGAATGGCTGGGAGACGAAACACCCGAAATGGACCTGGAGCTGCTTGAGGCGGAGAGGACGACATCCGTCAGATGCTTGGTGTTATGAGGGAAATGCTGGAGGTTCAGCATCATTTGGTCCAAGAGGGACGTCAGGCTGCACCAGCTGCTCCACCACCTCGCTACGAGCCTGGAGCCAAGCAGTTCCAGAGATACATCCGACGAGCTTCTCTAGACGAGAGGGCCCACTAGCGGCCGAGGAATGGCTTCGCAACACTGCGGATAACTTGGGTCTTGCCCTAGTCAATCCGAACGAATGGGTGGAACTTACCAAGAAACAGCTGACAGATAATGCCCGTCACTGGTGGGATGCTGAAGAGGCTAGGCTGATCAAGCCGATTCTATGGGCTACTTTCCATCAGAGATTTGACGCCCAGTACTTCCCAAAGGCTGCAAAGAAGGAGATGCAGCAGCGCTTCATCAACCTGGAGCAAGGCACCAGGACAGTCGACGAGTATGAGGCTGAATTTACCATGCTGGGTCGATTCGCCCCTACACTGGGAGCAAACGAGGAGGACTATGCACACCGCTTTCTACAGGGCTTAGACCTGGACATACAGGGTGTGTTGTCTGGGCACACCTTTACTACTCATGAGCAAGTCCTAGTAGCTGTGAAGAAGCACGAGCAGGTAGCTTATCAGAAGAGGGCACGTCAGGTGGGCAAGTGCCCGATGGAGCCACAGAGGAGTGCACCTAGGCCCGGCTTTCGTCCTGTTTAGACCACACAGTTTAAAAGGCCAGCTACACATGTCCCCAACCGAGCTGAGTTGGTTTGCCATTTCTGCTGCAAGCTTGGTCATGTGAAGAAAGACTGTAGGAGGATGCTGAATCAGTGTTTGATCTGTGGATTGCCTGCTCATGCTACAAAGGATTACGCCCGCGGTTCTCGACCCATGCCTCCTGAAGCACATGGACCCGCCCAGAGGACCGTACCGGCACCTGGACAGCGTGGACCACCTCTGGTTCCATAGGATCGAGCCTTTCAGCAAGCCAATCCGTTGAAGCGTCGAGCTTTCACTATGACAGCCGTTGAGGCTGAAGCTGAGGACGACGTGATTGCAGGTAACCTCTAGACTAGTCTTCCTTATTTATGCATTTATGTTTGATTAGTTAGATCCATGTTTAATCTAGTTGCATGTTACCCTTATGTGTCATCTTAGTTTCATCTCACCCGGCCTTGACCCTGTTCGATTCTGGAGCTTCCATGTGCATTCTATCTCGGAAGTTCGTAGTCAAACACTCGATACCCACATATACACTTCCCAAGTGTTGGAATATTACAACTGGGATGGCGTAGTGAAGGTTGCACTGGGATGTAGACCTTGCCCGTTGGTGGTTAGTGGACACGAACTATATGCTGACTTCATTGTCCACGATCTACCCAACTTTGATGCTATTCTCGGCATTGACTGGTTAGGAGCTTTTTATGCCACGATCGACTGTCACCGGAAGAAAGTGGTATTCGAAATTCCTGACCACCCAGTGTTCGAGTTTGTCAGTGGAGGACATTCGCTTGGACCTGTCAAGTTCCGAGCCCAGCAGTGTAGATTGACTATTGCATCCATGATAGCTGAGCCAGAGAAGCCTGCAGTAGTGAGAGATTTTGAAGACATCTTCCCTGAAGACATTTCTGGATTGCCGCCCGACCGAGCATTGGAATTCAGCATTGATCTTATGCCAGGAGCTCAACCAATTTCGAAAGCACCCTACCGTATGGCTCGTGCAGAGTTAGAAGAGCTGAGGAAGCAGTTGGATGAGCTAATGCAGAAGGGTTTCATTCATCACAGCGTATCTCCCTGGGGTGCACCTGTTTTGCTGGTGAAGAAGAAGGATGGCTCGAGAAGGATGTGCATTGATTATCGGGAGTTGAATCAGATCACAGTGAAGAACAAGTACCCGTTGCCCCGTATTGATGATATTTTCGATCAGCTTGGTGGATCGAGAGTATTTTCAAAGTTGGATCTCCGGAGCGGATACCATCAAGTCAGAGTCAAGAAGGAAGATGTGCCCAAGACAGCTTTTCGGACTAAGTACGGGTACTATGAGTTTGTTGTCATACCGTTCGGTATGACCAACGCTCCTGCTGTGTTCATGAATCTCATGAACCTTATCTTTTACGACTTCCTCGACAAGTTCGTGGTGATTTTCATAGCTGATATCCTGGTGTACTCGAGGAGCGAGGAGGAGCATGCAGAGCACTTGAAGATGGTATTGGAGACACTCCGTCATCATAGATTATATGCCAAGTACAGGAAATGCGAATTCTGGCTGGACAGAGTTGCATTTCTTAGGCATGTAGTATCAGGAGCTGGTATCTCAGTGGATCCGGAAAAGGTCAGGGCAGTCAGTGAATGGCCTACACCTCGATCGGCATCGGACATCAGGAGTTTCCGCGGATTGGCTGGATACTACCGCAGATTTATCAAGGATTTCTCGAGGATACCTGAGCCGATGACGAGACTGACGAGGAAGGATGTTAAGTTCAGTTGGTCAGACTCTTGTGAGCAAGCTCTTTCTATCTTGAAGGAGAGACTGACTACTGCACCAGTCTTAGCTATTCCGGACAGAAGCGAAGGCTTCAAGATTTTCTGCGACGCATCAGGCAAGGGACTTGGATGTGTTCTACACCAGCACGGTCATGTAGTCGCTTATGCTTCTTGGCAGTTGAAGATCCACGAGAAGAATTATCCGACCCACGACTTAGAGTTGGCTACCGTCATCTTTGCTTTGAAGATTTGGAGGCATTTTCTACTGAGTGAGAAAGTGAAAATCTTCACCGATCACAAAAGTTTGAAATATATATTCACCCAGAAAGAGCTAAATATGAGGCAGCACAGATGGTTGGAATTGATGGCAGACTACGACATCGACCTTCAGTATCATCCAGGGAAGGTGAATGTCGTACCGGATGCTTTGAGTCGACTGCCCGAAGTGATGATTCTCACATCTCAGTGGAGATTGCAGCAGGACCTGCGAGAGATGGATGTTCAAGCTGTCCTACCAGGAGTCACATCGTCGTTGATGAGCATGCAGATTCAATCGACGATTGTAGATCGGATCAAGACTGCCCAAGATGGAGATGCTAAACTGAAGAAGATCAGAGAACATGTTGAAGCAGGACTTCGGACAGATTTTCTGATTCACGAGGATGGATCTTTGAGATATGGTAGTAGGGTCTGCGTGCCTGCAGGAGATATCAGAGAGGAGTTGATGAATGAGGCTCACAGTTCGCCTTATTCTATTCATCCTGGAGGTACGAAGATGTACAAGGATCTTCGTCAGAATTTCTGGTGGCATGGGATGAAGAGAAGTGTGGCACGAAGCGTTGCCAAGTGTCTTGTATGTCAGCAAGTGAAGGCTGAACACCGTCGCATTACTGGACTAGTACAACCTCTGTCGATTCCAGAGTGGAAGTGGCAGCATATCACGATGGACTTCGTGACTGGCATACCTCAGAGCACTAGGCAGAACGACACGATCTGGGTCATCGTCGATCGATTGACCAAGTCTGCACATTTTATGCCTTTCCGAGTTGGGCAATCCACAGAGATATTAGCAAGGAAGTATATGGAGGTAATGACCTAACTCATACCTTAATAATATCCTTCTAGTACTAGTCATGATGTGAGTTATGTCGTGTAGGAGATCGTGCGCTTGCATGGAGTCCCCGTGAGCATTGTATCAGACCGTGATACGAGGTTCACATCTCAGTTCTGGAAGAGTCTGCAGACCAATCTGGGTACCAGTCTGAAGTTCAGTACTGCATATCACTTGCAGACGGTTGGATAGTCGGAGCGCACTATTCAGATCTTGGAGGATATGTTGAGAGCTTGCATGTTGGATCTCAAGGGTTCGTGGGAGGATCATCTACACCTGGTGGAGTTCTTCTACAACAACAGCTATCCGACGAGCATTGGCATGGCGCCATTTGCTTCCCTCTACGGGAGGAAATGTCGATCGCCACTGAGTTGGGATGCATCGGTGATAGAGAGCTCTTGGGGCCAGAGATGATAGTGGAAGCAGTTGATGTCGTGCGAGATATCAGGGACAAGCTTCGGATCGCCCAGGACAGTTATAAGCATTGGGCAGATGCTAAACGGCGTCCTCTGGAGTTTCAGCCGGGAGATCATGTGTTCCTGAAGATCTCCCCGAATCAAGGAGTGATTCGATTTGGAAAGCGAGGCAAGCTCAGTCCGAGATTTATTGGACCCTTCGACGTGCTAGAGCGAGTTGGAGAAGTAGCATATCGCTTAGCTTTGCCACCGTCCTTAGAGGGGGTTTATGACGTCTTTCATGTGTCCCAGCTCCGTCGTTATATCAGCGACCCTTCTCATGTTGTGGACTACTCTGAGATTACGGTTCGACCGGATCTGACATATACCAGTGGAGATCCTAGATCGACGTCAGAAAGTCTTCAGGAACAGGACTGTTGATCTAGTCAGAGTGATGTGGCGTCGCGACTCGCCAGGAGAGTCTACCTGGGAGCAGGAATATGAGATACAAGAGCGTTATCCATATTTGTTTTCTGCTCCTTAGTTGATAAAAATTCCGAGGACGGAATTTTTCTTAAGGTGGGTAGAGTGTAACGGCCAGTATTTTCTAGGCGTATTATTGTGCATGCCCGTATTTTTGTTTTGACCATCCGGATGTTTCCGTGCGCGAGTTCTATGTTTGTGCGTCAACGCGAGCGCGTATCTGTTTTTCTTTCTACCGTACCAACATTAATTGACTATCAATTTTTAACTAATTACCTTAACATAATTATCTCACTAATTACAAAATTGCTAATCACCCTTAACTTTCACTAATTACGTCATTTATTTTAACAATCACACTTTACTAAATTACTTATTTACCTTAACTAAAAAGGGTTAATTACAAATTAAAACTTTTTACCATTGGCTGAAAATCTTTACCCTAATTATTTACCCCTAATTAAATTGTTAATTAAACCTAACCTACCAGGTTGAATCCCACCGAATGTATCGCTGAGATCCAACCACCACCTTCATTCTCCTGCCCCACTGCCAGCTCCCTTCCATCAAGCTGCTCCATTGTTTTTAACAGCAACAACATGGCAATGTCACCTTCAATCTCCCTGCAATCACCCAAATCAGTCTCCTGCCAAACCAACCAGCAAACGTTTCCTCTTCCCCTGCAAAATGCATCAAACCCAATCCCAATACCCATTTCCAGAATCAACAAGAAATCAAACACAAACAACCCTCAAACAAACACCTGACCTCGCGTTTTACCACAGACGCTTAATGAACCCGAGCTTCACCGCTCCGGTTCATGTGGACCCCAGTAGCGCTCTCACTCCCGTCGTATTTTGGGAAGCGGGGCGTTGCACATTTACTGGGGATGGGCTCCCCATGTTTTGGCGTATTAGAGTCGCCAATGCGCCTAGACTCCTATCGATTTGCTCAGTGAACTGGGTGAACTCCTTTCGAGTCACCCCAGGCTCCTTCGAGGCATCTGTTTGTCATGGTGGTGGTGTTGTGGAGTCCGCGACGTACTCCACCAGGACGCTGTTCGCTCTTGGATTTTCCTTCGGACCTTCGACTAGTCCGGCATTGCTGGGTCCAGCTGTCATAGCTTTTGGATTGCTTTGGGATGTCAAGCTGGTTAACGTTTCCCACAGACGGTGCCAAACTGTTAAGGCCAAAACTGACCGTGACAGTTGTCAAGCTGACGTAGATTCGAGATGCTGGATCGGAGCCTCGTTAGCAGTTGGTGTAGGACCCTTGGTTGGATGAACCTGGGTCGAGTAATGGCAGTTGGAGATGATGCGACATTCGATCGATCTTCAAGCCACAGTTACATCGATCGTTCGAGGTTGGGAAGCTCAACGTCGACCTTTGACGTTGGATAGCACCGTCGATCTGTACCACATGGACTTGTTAGGGGGTCAGATCTGGGTTCCGACCCAAATCCCCTTCGATGCTTAAGTTAGTATGGAACTTAAGGAAGAGAGGGAGCTGATTCGTAGTGAAAAATGTATATTTATACCCCCTAACTACCCCCATTTTGTGCTAAAGATTAGGCTTAATCTTGCCCTCTTAAGTGTATTATCATTTTAGGTTTCATAAAGGGCTTATTTATATTCTTTGCACAAAACATCATTATATGGACTAATTTCTCCTTCTCCTATTTTTCAAGTACTCCTGGGAGTCTTGGGGATTTTCCAGAATTTTCTGGGATTTTTTTGGGATTTCTGGGTATTTTGGTGAATTATTTGGAGGAGAAAAGCTGGAGAAAAAAAAGGAAAAAAGGGGATTTTAATGGGCGCCGCGTGGCACAATCACGTAGCGCCGCCCGGCGCAATCATGGCCGCCCGCAACCGGGTGTAGATTGGACTGCGGGCACGCGCAAAGCGCGTGCCCCAGCGAAGCGGGCACCGCCTGCTGCATGCGAGCGTCCCGCTTGTTTGAACACGAGGTTCTCCCCCGCTATTTGAATGCGGGCCAACGGCCTGTCCGCTGAATGCGGAAGGTGGGCAAAAACTGGGCCGGGATCTGATCCGGCCCCACCTCCAGATGAGCCCAAGCATGCGCGCTTTAAGTTCGTGCGGGTCGAGCGTCCAAAAACCCGACCCACAAGCCCTAATCTCAGACCCGGATGCGAAAATGAGGGGTTTGTGCTGCTGTTCGATTTCCAGTAAGCATCCAACTTCGGTTTTACTATTCTATTGGGGCTAGGAGAGCCACATCTTCTTCCCCAAGGGCAAGGGCAAGAGCTTGGAGACCATTGGAGGCTAGGAGAGCTTGGAGGAGGTGCAAGAGAGGGAAGAGCATGGATTTCTAGGGCTTCTCTTGGTGATTTCTTCCCCTTTTTTGTAACTATTAGTTCTAATGCTTTGTATGAATACATTTGAATGATTGTTGAATGAGAGTGAGACCCATTTGATAATCTTTTGATTAATAGCTTGTAATGAAGATTGGTGTGTTTATTTTGCATGATTATTACCCTATTTTCATTATGAAGGCATAGAGCCAATAGTGTGTGGAATTGGGATTAGCTAGGGTTTGTGAGGTTGATTGGTAATGATTCATCTCTTGCATTTAATTGGATTAGCATACCTTGAAATGGATGCTAGTAATGTTGATTGATGGCCTGTGCCCTAGATTTCATTGAATCGTGCGCTACCCTTGGTGGGGCCGTAGAATGGTGGTGTACCTTAAGGGTCACACCTACGTACACGATCCGTGCATCCTATTGATACGGATGCAAGGATCGATTCACGAGCTATTGTTAGGGATTCCAACCCACTATTCAATACACAAATGAGTCGTGCATTACCCTTGGTGGGGCCATAGAACGGCGGTGTGCCTTAAGGGCATTACCTATGTGCACGACCCCGAATACCTTGAAATGGATGCGAGGGTTGATTCAATTGGGATGAACCTATTGCTAATCAACTCATAACTCTAATGACACCCCATTCCACACACTCTTCCTTGCTTCACTAGCTCCACACTTTGGTCTCCACCCCACCTACCTTGGATTTGGCTTAACATTGTCACCCCACACTCTCTCACGACATACGTGTTAGTTTAGTTGGTTGTACCAACATCTTTAGCACTCCTTAACCAATTGAGATTGTGATTGTGAAACGAGTTGTCCCTATGGATTCGATCCCGTACTCACGGGTTTATATTGCATTTGACACTCCTTCTCTTGGGAGGCGAGCGTGTGCATCCTACTTGGATTGTGCACGCCCCGCGGTCAATCAGGAGCCTGGTGCAGCTGAGATCGACGCACGGAGGCTCGTCTCAAGACTGGTGGCGCAAGCTCGAATATAAGAAATGTAAGCTGAGAAAGTAGAGTTCTATGTCTTAGACCTCGTACCTTGAAAATGGGACCCTTTCCTCTATTTATAGACGTTCGGTGTCCTTTTGGAGACGTTGGGGAGATAACGGCCACCCATAATGGGGCCACGATCTTCCCCCATTAATAAGAATAAATGTTGCGCACGTCCCTGAGATTTCCGAGCCCGCCTTTAATCACATGTTCGAGTGAGGCAAACCCAACGGTCGACTCGCCATTTGGGCTTTGACTGAGTCGACATCGGGCTTCTTTGGTGGGCCTGATGTGCCTTAGTCATCTATCGACCGAGTTATCTCGAATACCGGCCCAATGACTCAACAATAATGATCATTATATATGATGTTGATGATGAATATGATTATGATATATCATATTTATGACATATATGTCATATACATGACATGTCATATATATCATATTTGAGACAAAGCTTTGCATGTCATATACATGACAGATATATATATCATATATATATGTTATATGATATGTCTCTCTGTGTGGGAAGGGGGGTGGTGTGTGTTTTAAGATATATCATGTCACGTATATGACTTATATGACATATATGTGTCATATGTCATATTTGGGACAAAGCTATGATGATGATGATATATGATCTATGATGATGATATATCATATTTATAACATAAAGACATATGTCATATATATGACATATGATATGTGCGTGTGGGTGTGGATGGAATGTGTGACATATATGACATACATGTGACATATATGGCATATATATGACATGATGTGTGTGTGTGGAGGGGGTGGTAGGTGACTTAAGATATATCATGTCATGTATATGACATGATATGACATGAATGTGTCATATATGTCATATTTGGGACAAAGTTTTGATGATGATGATGATATATGATATAGGATGATGATATATGATATAGGATTATGATATATATGACATATATGACATATATGTGACATATTTGGATATATGACATGTGTGTGTGTGTGAGACATATGATGTGTGTGTGTGTGTGGTGAGGGGGCGGGGGTGATTGAAGATATATCATGTCATATATGTGTCATATATGTCTGATTTATGACATATATATCACATATGACACATATGGTATATATGACATATGATATGTGTGTGTGTGTGTGTGGTGAGGGGTGTTGAATATTGGACTCCCCGGATTTGGTTTTGGATGATGAGCAAACATAAATAATTCATGAACTAACAATTTGTGAGCGCAGTATTGGAGATCGTCGCCAATTTCACGAGAACATTCAAAGCGACATCTCAACACTTCCCAAAGCTCGTATTCATGCCTAAAGCTTCGTTGAAGCTCTTGCGCCGTTTTGGAAGTTATGAAGAATCAATCGAAGCTCTCAAAGACCGTTTATTAAGGTTTTATTTATAGTCTTTTAGCTTCGATATATAGAATGTTAAACCTTGAGTATATCTTACGTTTCTATCTTCATTACGCTCATTTCGTAGCTCTAGGATTCTTGCACAAGTTCATTCTAACTTCCTCGAAGCGTCGCGCTTCGATTCGGACTTTATTGTGCATGTTAGTTGGTACAAGAACAAGTACTGACCGACTAGATGGTGATCTAGTCGGTCAGCAACTACTCTTGGACCGACTAGTTTGATTCCTTAATTTCTTGGACTTTACTGTTTACAGTTAGTCGGTCTACGTTGACTCACCGACCGACTAGTTTGTGAACTAGTCGGTCAGTGATGCTTCTTTGACCGACTAGTTGTGACTTACTGTTCATGCCAAAATTCTCCTAAGCTACTGTTTACCGTTAGTCGGTCTAAGAACGTTTGGTGACCGACTAGTTGACAATCTAGTCGGTCAACTTTTGTTCTTGGATCGACTAAGTCAACTTGCATTCAGACTATTTCATTTTGCCTCTTAGTCGGTCTACGTTCATTGACTGACCGACTAGTTGTGAAACTAGTCGGTCAGAATGTCTTCTTGGACCGACTAGATTTCTAGGTCTGAAATTCTATCTCTTCTCAGATCTTCTCTTAGTCGGTCCATGCTGTTTGACTGACCGACTAGTTGATGAACTAGTCGGTCAGTGATTGTTCTTTGACCGACTAATTCACACAGATTTATATCCGTTGGTGAATGACCTAAATTGTTTTTATGGGACCCTATAAATACGAACCTAGGTCATTTATATCAAGAAGAAGAGCTTCCATTCAGAGATTCATTGAGATCAAAAAGAGATAGCTATTCTCACTCAAATCAAAAGCTCTCTTCCTCACAAGAAACCCATTCTCTCTCATTTCTAGATCTAGAATCCATCTAGAGAGAAGCTTGTTCTTGGTGAGCTCTTCAAGCTATTGCTTGATCCAAGTCTCCAAATCATTCCTAGGCACCGATTGCTAGTCATTTCCTTGGTGCTAGGTCTTGGTGACTTCATCTTCCTCAAATCCTTCATTTCACCATTTGGGTAAGAAAACTCAAGGTATAGGATTTTGTGGTAAGATTGTTTATTTCATATTAAACTCTTTAATATTGCTTTGTGATTCTCTCGGTTGTGAGAGAAGGTTGTGATCCCGGGTTGTGGGATTCACGTTTGCTATTGCATGTATGATTTGATCTTGTGAAGGTTTTTCACAAGATATTCATAGTGGAAATCTTGAGTTAGGGTTTCTAACTCAAGTATCCGGAGGGGATCCGGGTGGTTGGGACATAGGATCACCGGGAACAAGTCGGGGAGACTTGGGTGGATCCGAACCCATTAACTTCGTTTGTTAGCATTGTTAATTTTGTGTTGTCATTCAATTTAAGCTTCCGCAAATGATTTGGTAGTTGTTTGCAATTTAATTTGGAATTATACTCCTTATTATTTTAAAGTACTATTCATCCCCCTCTAGTACTTGTGCAGTAGCTGGTAGGGCATTACATTTGGTATCAGAGCTAGATACTTAGCTATGTCTGCCAACGACAACAAGACCGTGCGTCCACCTTCCAACTATGACACCTTCAGGAACCGTGAAGGAGCATCTTCGGTGATGGAAGGACATTCCTCTACGAGGCCTCCATTCTTCAACGGTACCAACTACGGGTACTGGAAATGCCAGATGGAAACCTTCCTCCGGAGTGCATCCTTATGGAGGACCACAATGAAGGAATACATTGAACCCGAAGAAGAAGACTTTGAGAAATGGACTACCGCGGAGATCGCCGCGGAGGTAAGCAATGTCAAGGCAATGAACGCCTTGCAATGCGCATTGGAGCCCGAGGACTTCAATAAGATATGCACATGTAAGAGTGCATATCAAATTTGGAACTCTCTCCTCATACTACATGAAGGGACGAGTAGGGTAAGAGACTCTAAACTCGTAGTCGTAAACAAAGATTACGAAATGTTTCATATGCAACAGGGCGAGAAGATGAAAGAATATTACGCTCGCTTCGTTGACATAATAAACGAGTTAGAGGCCCTCGGCAAGTCCTACACTCAAAAGGAGAAGTGCTCAAAGCTTATCGAAGGACTTCCTTCTTCTTGGGAGAAACGTACCTTCGCCATCGAGGAAGGTAATGACATGAATAAGTACACCGTAGTTCAACTAATGGGTACTTTAATGTCGTACGAGGTATGCAAGGATAGCAAGCTCAAATTGCAAGAAAAGATGAAGTCTTACCTAAAGCAAGACGAGCCAAAGAAGAAGGCTATTGCTTTCAAAGCCGCTCCATCCACATCCACATCTACCGATGATGAAGAATCGGAAAACGAGTTGGACTTGGAATCCATGGCACTCATGGCCAAGAAGTTCAACCGTTTCTTCCGAAAAGGTAACTATAAGAACAAAGCTAAATTTGGTTCTTCTAACGCCTCTTCCTCTCCTTTGTGTTTCAAGTGCAATAAGCCAGGACACATGAAAGCGGAGTGTCCTCTCAACAAGCAAAAGGAGAAGTGGAAAGCGCCAAAGTTCGACAAGTCGAAGAAGTACAAAAAGGGGTACAAAAAGGGACTTGTCGGAGCAACATTCACCGACTCTGAGGATTCCTCAAGCGGAGAGTCGGACGATGAGCAAGTGGAGCAAGCACACATGTGCTTCATGGCAAGAGAGGAGAATGATCAAGGATCCTCCTCTTCCGATGATAGCGACAACGAGGGCGATGAGGTAACAATGGATGATCTTAGGAATGCTAACTCTCAACTACGGTCTAAATACACTAAGTTAGTAAATCGATATACTAAAGTAAAAGATGACCTAGCTAGCATTCAAACCTCGCCTAAGACTATCATCACCAACAACGACACCGTTGTTGAAGAGTTAAGAAATGAGATTGTTAATCTCAAATCTAAACTTGAACATGTTAGCATCGATGATCCGGAAGAACATAGGATAGCGGATTTAACTTCTCACAACTCGACTTTGAGTATTGAGAACGAGAATCTTAAATCTCGTGTTTATGTGCTCACATCGCAAGTATCCACATTAGATACTTCAATGCGTTCTCTCAAAGAGAAATATGAGAACACATTAGGCCGAATCAATAGATTCAATAAGGGTAAGGACCATTTGGATAAAATCCTAAGTGACTTACTTCCGGCCAATCACCACATTGGTTTGGGGTATACGATGGGATGTCCATCCAAAGCGGCCACTACCTTTGTTAGGCCAACTTCCGGTGACTCTACGAGTGGTAGCAAACACTCTATTGGGAGTTCATCTTCCAATGGTGCTTCCACCTCGTACACACCCTCTTTTGGAAAGAAACCCACTTTGGGTGGACCTCCAAAGAAGGGGCATGCTTATATGTACACCAATACCATGCCACGTAGGAACACACGTCCTACTCCACCGGCTCACACATATGATGATTTTTATGCAACACATTCACGGGCACGTGCACACCATGTGAGACACCCTCACGCACGTGTTCCCACACATGCATATGTTCACCCACCTCATCATATGAATAATTCTCGTCGTGCACCATTCCATCATGTCCCGTATGCCTATCCACAACATGCATCACGTAGAAATCAACGTCGCATGCATGCACCCAATAGGATGATGGCTCCCAAAATTTTCACTATTTGGAGCCCAAAGGACACAAGCATGGAAGAAAAACAAGTATATATGAGTGCTTATTTTTCGGATGTTGTGCGTAGTAGGAATTATGTGGGGAAGTCTAAGTCCAATTGGACTTGGCTTCCAAAGGTCTAATCCCTTGGACCCAATAACCTTGGGTACCATGATATGAAAGTTTCTATCTTTAGGTACTCAAGGAAAAGAAAAAGAAGAGGAGCAACAAATTTAAATTTAGCTCCAAAGGGAATTGGATACTCGATAGCGGGTGTTCCAAACACATGACGGGTGACGCTCGATTGCTCTCCGGAGTGGTTCCCATTGCGAATGGAAACCGCGTCGTATTTGGAGGCAACGAGAGCGGAACCATCATAGGTGTTGGTAAAGTGGGTAACCCATCTAAACCCTTAATTAGTGATGTATATCTTGTTAATGGTTTAAATCATAATCTTATTTCAATTAGCCAACTTTGTGACAAAGGTTACAAAGTTAGTTTTGCGAAAGGATTGTGTCATATTTTAAGAAAAGATAATGATAAATTATTATTTTCCGGAACTCGTCGTAAAGACATTTATATTTTGGATCTTCCTAAGTCATATGAACAATGTCTCGTTGCCAACACAAGTGAACAACACTTATGGCATCGACGCTTTGGACATGTGAACTTTGGAACACTATATAAGCTTTCAAAATTAAATTCTATTAAAGGTTTTCCGTAGCTTGTTTTTGAAAAGAAAAGTTTTTGTGATTGTTGTCAACGCGACAAGCTTCCTAAATCTTCATTTAAACCTAAGAAAAGCATTTCTACTAAACGGCCACTAGAGCTATTACATCTAGACTTATTTGGGCCAACTAGAGTTGCTTCCTTAGGAAATGCAAGGTATGGACTTGTCATCGTAGATGACTATTCTAGATTTACATGGGTATTTTTCTTATGTAATAAAAATGAAGCTTTTGAAAACTTCACAATTTTTGTTAAGAAAGTACAAAATCTCTTAGGAACCACCATTGTCACTATTCGTAGTGATCATGGATGTGAATTTGAGAATGAGTCTTTTGAGACATTTTGTGATGAAGTTGGTATTACACACACCTTCTCTTTCCCTCGTGCACCTCCTCAAAATGGTGTAGTTGAGAGAAAGAATAGGACGCTAGTGGAGTGTGCTCGCACTATGCTTGATGATAGCCAACTTGGCCATCAATTTTGGGCGGAAGCGGTACACACCGCTTGCTATGTGTTTAATAGAATACTTTTGAGGCCCGGCACTAAACAAACTTGTTATGAATTGTTGTTTGGTAGGTTGCCTCAAGTTAAACATTTTCGCGTTTTTGGTTCGAAATGTTTTATTAAGAACACATATGGTAGTTTGGACAAATTCGATCCAAGATCCGATGAGGGGATTTTTGTTGGATATTCTTCGCGTAGCAAAGCCTACCGGATATTCAACAAACGAACCTCAACGATCGAGGAGTAGCTTCATGTCTCATTTAATGAAGGATTTGTTCCAACTAGAATTTCAAATGATAATGATTCTATGGATGTTTTATGTGATTCGTTTGATAATTCTAAGTCTAATAATTCTATTGATTCTATTGAGACTAACCCAACTAATGAAATTGTTGAGAATGTTCCTAGTGATCAAGGTATTCCCAAACGGCTTCATACCGTTCGTGACCATCCCCATGAGTAAGTCATTGGCAATATTAATGATAGTGTCAAGACGAGATCGCAAGTCCACCACTTCGCTAATTGTGCCTTTGCCTCATCAATAGAGCCAAAGAATATAGTTGAAGCGTGCGAAGATAGTGCTTGGATCCTTGCCATGGAGGAGGAACTCATTCAATTCGAAAGGAATGAGGTATGTGAGCTTGTTCCTTTGCCATCGAAGAACCACACCGTCATAGGGACAAAGTGGATCTTCAAGAACAAAACCGACGAAAACCAAGTCGTCATCCGGAACAAAGCTCGGTTAGTTGCTCAAGGCTATCGCCAAGAGGAAGGTATCGATTTCGAAGAATCCTTCGCTCCGGTAGCTAGATTAGAATCAATTAGATTACTTTTGTCTTTTGCATGCCATAAGAATTTTAAATTATTTCAAATGGATGTTAAAAGTGCATTTTTAAACGGAGATGTCGTTGAGGAAGTTTACGTTTCTCAACCTCCGGGCTTCATAAATGAAAAATTTCCAAATCACGTTTTTAAACTAAAGAAAGCTCTTTATGGTTTGAGACAAGCTCCTCGAGCTTGGTATGATCGCCTAAAGAATTTTCTTTTGGATTTGAATTTTAAAATGGGCGAAGCCGATTCTACACTTTTTATTAAGCATGCGAATAACGATATTTTATTAGTTCAAATTTATGTTGATGATATCATTTTCGGTGCCACTAACTTTGCTCTTTGCGAAGAGTTTTCTAATGTTATGAAGGAACAATTTGAGATGAGCCACATGGGCGAACTCAAATATTTCTTAGGTCTCCAAATTCGCCAATTGAACGATGCAATCTTCATCCACCAAACGAAGTACACGGTGGAGTTGCTAAAGCGATTTGGAATGGAGAATGCCTCCGGGAAAAAGACTCCAATGAGCACGACTACGCATCTTGACAAGGATACGGGCGGTAAGGATGTAGACATTCGTCTATATCGAGGTATGATAGGTAGTTTACTTTATCTTACCGCAAGTAGGCCCGATATTATGTTTGCCGTATGTATATGTGCTCGTTATCAGTCTCAACCTAAGGATTCTCACTTAGTAGCGGTTAAACGTATTTTTCGCTATCTAAGTTACACTTTAGATTTTGGATTAATTTATCCGAAATCTAGCACATATGAGTTAGTCTCATATAGTGACGCTGATTATGCGGGATGCAAATCCAACAGGAAAAGTACTAGTGGCACTTGCCATTTTCTAGGAAATTCTCTTGTCTCTTGGTTTTCCAAGAAGCAAAATTCGGTATCACTTTCAACCACCGAGGCAGAATACATTGCCGCCGGTGCCGCTTGTGCCCAGGTTCTTTGGATGAGACACACATTGAAGGATTTTGGTATTCATTGTGATACTAGCCCTATCATGGTGGATAACCAAAGTGCTATCTGTCTTTCAAAGAATCCGGTGCACCATTCCCGATCTAAACACATAGATGTCCGACACCATTTCTTAGATGATCATGTTGCTAAAAAGGACATCATATTAGTGTACGTTGAAACCCAAAAGCAAATCGCCGATATTTTCACGAAACCGTTAAAGGAGGACTCCTTTGTGCGGTTGCGTCGAGAATTGGGGATTATGGGTGAATCCGAGATATAGGATTCATATTTCATTCAATCTTCTTGCATGCTAATATATTTCGCGATATTTCTTTCATGTTAGATTTATTGAATTTTTGGGAATTTTGTGTGATATGTTTGAATTTATGATCGAATTCGTATTTCAATGTCGTATTTAAGATTTCGACGTTTTATGGGGTAATTTAGATGACTAATGAGAGTGTTAAGATGTTTCATCCAAGTGGTTTGTGAAGAGAAATCAATTATCAATTTTTGGACCCTTCTAATCGGTCTCAGTTCATTTGTCAACCGACTAGATGCTCATCTAGTCGGTCAGCAAGTGAACTCAGACCGACTAGATCAAGCTTTCATCTTAATCTTATCATTTTCTTACTTTAGTCGGTCACAGTACATTTACCGACCGACTAGATTGAAAACTAGTCGGTCAGTGAATATACTGCGACCGACTAATTCTAGCCCTAAAATTTCCTGTTTGCCTCTGTTTCGACTTAGTCGGTTCAAGCTCATTGACCGACCGACTAGATCGTAATCTAGTCGGTCATTGCTTGAACTGTGACCGACTAAGTGGGTTAGGGCAAATGTGTCTTTTTGATTCCAGACCGACTTATACTCACTTTCGTTCGACTAAAATTTATTCTAGTCGGTCTTCACCTAAGCTCCAGCCCGATAAGCCCCAAAACCCCTCTCGAGCCCCCTCGTATTCCGTCGACTCCGGCCATCACTCCGGCCATCCCCGCCGTCCGCCGCCGTCGCCTCCTCCTCCTAGGTATCTTCCCCCTCCTCCTAGGTCGATTTCTTTCCCTAGGGTTCGATTTCACCTTCTTGGTATTCTAGGGTTTCGGTTTTAAGTTTTTCATCTTAGGGCTTGTGAGTTAGGGCTTGTGCTTCTAGGGTTGTGTGCTTAGGGTTGTTGATCCTCCGTGATCGCTTGCTTGTGCTCGTCGTGCCACGACCATGGCTAAGACGAGGATTCCCATCGCCTCTTCTGGGGCTTCTCCTATGACCGTAGGGCCTTCCAACCCTAGGAATCCACCTAAGCCCAAGCGTCGTGCCAAATCAACTCAAGCTTCCCCGTCTTCGCCTCCTCTGAAGAAACAGAGGACGGCGACCGTCAAATCTAAGACCAAAAATCCCATTCCACACACACCCTCGACTCCTCCCGACTCCGATAGTGAGTTCATCCCTGAGGATGAGCAAGGCCATAGGGAACCCACTCCTCCACTCCGTCCTAGGACTCGCCAGCCAAAGGGAAAGGGCCCAATGCCAGCGGGGGGTGTTGACATATCGTTGTGTCGCGATGACCCTATGTGTCTCGCGGCCTACAACCGTATTGAACACTGCCCGATGCTATTGGTGCACTACGTCCAGTTTTCTGATTTCCTTGGCTTAGCCGATCTCCTCTCCTATAGTGGTCTCCTTGACTATCTCCGATACGATCCCAAGGCCAATCCCAAACCGTATCCTCGCCTCGTGAAATTGTTCTATGCCAATCGCGTTCGAGGCCAGTACGATGCCAGCCACTCCATTGAGACTACTGTCTTGGGAACTCCTATAGTTCTCACGGCAGAAATCTTGGGGGAGATTCTTGGTTGCTCGTCGTGTGGTCTCCTTCCTTCGGACATTTCCGTCGACGATATATCTTCCTTAGATCAGTCAGTTCTTTCAGATATCTTCCATGTTATCCCCTCCACATTCATTGGTGTTCCATCGAAATCCTTCAAGCCGAATGCGTGGGTCCTTAACCTGATCTTGAAGTCATGCCTTCTCCCTAAATATGGATCATCTTCACTACCATCCCAGCCGTTCTTGAAATTGATATACGCTCTTTTCTTGGGGTGCGAGATTAATTGGGCTCGCGTGATACTCGATAAGATGGACTCTTTCGAGTGTATACGCAAGACCAATAAATCTGCGCATATTCCATACCCTTGTCTGTTGACCCTTGTGTTTCGTCATTTCCGAGTCACTCTCCCTCCTGACGATGAGCGTCCCTTGGGTACTCCTCTGAACGCGACGGCCGTGAAGAAATCTCTAGCGGCGCTTCGTCACGTGCAGAGGTCTACCGCATCTGCTTCCCAGTCTACTCCGTCAGCTGCTGCAGCCTCCACTCCTCTTGCTACATTGGATGATGTCGTACGCCTACTTCGTCAGCACGACTCACGTTTGGCTCGTACTGAGGAGGTAGTCTGCCGTATGGCTCGTACGATGGGGATTGATCTTCCTCCTTCAGTTTCTGAGGCCGAGGAGATGGACGAGGAGGAGATTGACGAGCTTGTCACTTCCTTAGCCCGTGGCGATGAGGCCACTGCTGCTGCTGCTGGTGTTTCCACTTCTGCTCCTGGTGTTGGCACCACTTCTGGTGCTCCAGAGCCTTCTGCTTCAGCACTTCAGACTTCTGAGCCTGTTGCTGACCCTGCTGTCGAGCCTTCACATCTATCACCTGCTGCTGTTGAGATCCCTGCTGTCGAGCCAGTTGTTTCCACACCTAGCCCGACGCTCCCATCTGTTGAGACGCCTCTTCTCCCTGCAGAGCCTGAGTCCACTCCGTCGACTGGACCCACGGACGCTGCAGATCCAGCCACTTCCTCGTGATCGTCTGTTCCGAGGACTCTCCACTGCTCATTGGATGATTTACCTTTTTGAGAGTGTTTTATTTTGGGTTAGGATGGAGATTGATGGTTATTTTGATGTACTTTTGAGTTTTCAGGATGTCGATGTTCGGTATTTTGATGTACTTTGGATATTGATGATGATGTTATATTTTGATGTAGACGATGATGTTGTACTTTTTGATGTTTATATAGATGATGTGTTGCATTTGATGTGATGTACATTTTTATATTTGATATCTCTTTGGATGTACTCATGATGCTATCATTTATATATATTCATCGATGTTCATGTTGTGATATTTACTTCGTCGTGCACATTAATTCTCATTCAATGTTCATGCAATGTGATTTCGTCGCTCGATGCTTAAATGCTTGGTTAAATAGATTGAAAGTCTATAATTATATTGAATTGTTTTCCATGCACAAATTTAACCAAGATTATTGAATATTGGAGAGTATGTTTCTTTATTCAAGAAATGAATAAACATTTGGTATTTTTGATGATTTTGATGATTTTTTTATAATGGACAATTTGGCACACCTTGTTTTGATTTCCACACTTTTCCCTTGGTGTCAATTTGGTCCATCGTCATTGTCTACGACTCCCGATGTTGGATTTTCCATTTCCTAATTGTTGTCGTTGTATGCCCCCCATTTTTGGGATAATGCCAAAGGGGGAGAGATAATGATAATAAATAGCACAAATGAAAATTTAACTCAATTTCCAAGAATCTAGTTTGATATGTTAGATTCAGGTGGAGTTAAGATATATATAAGGATTTTCAAAATCCGATATTTCAAAAATCGATTCTCTTTACTTATCTTACTCGTCTGCTTGATGCAATTCATATGTATTCATTTTGGAATTAACGTGTCATCAATGCAGGGGGAGTAAGTATTTTACATTTGATTCATTATTTTCGATTATTATTTATGTTGGTTTGTCATCACCAAAAAGGGGGAGAATGTTGAATATTGGACTCCCCGAATTTGGTTTTGGATGATGAGCAAACATAAATAATTCATGAACTAACAATTTGTGAGCGCAGTATTGGAGATCGTCGCCAATTTCACGAGAACATTCAAAGCGACATCTCAACACTTCCCAAAGCTCGTATTCATGCCTAAAGCTTCGTTGAAGCTCTTGCGCCGTTTTGGAAGTTATGAAGAATCAATCGAAGCTCTCAAAGACCGTTTATTAAGGTTTTATTTATAGTCTTTTAGCTTCGATATATAGAATGTTAAACCTTGAGTATATCTTACGTTTCTATCTTCATTACGCTCATTTCGTAGCTCTAGGATTCTTGCACAAGTTCATTCTAACTTCCTCGAAGCGTCGCGCTTCGATTCGGACTTTATTGTGCATGTTAGTTGGTACAAGAACAAGTACTGACCGACTAGATGGTGATCTAGTCGGTCAGCAACTACTCTTGGACCGACTAGTTTGATTCCTTAATTTCTTGGACTTTACTGTTTACAGTTAGTCGGTCTACGTTGACTCACCGACCGACTAGTTTGTGAACTAGTCGGTCAGTGATGCTTCTTTGACCGACTAGTTGTGACTTACTGTTCATGCCAAAATTCTCCTAAGCTACTGTTTACCGTTAGTCGGTCTAAGAACGTTTGGTGACCGACTAGTTGACAATCTAGTCGGTCAACTTTTGTTCTTGGACCGACTAAGTCAACTTGCATTCAGACTATTTCATTTTGCCTCTTAGTCGGTCTACGTTCATTGACTGACCGACTAGTTGTGAAACTAGTCGGTCAGAATGTCTTCTTGGACCGACTAGATTTCTAGGTCTGAAATTCTATCTCTTCTCAGATCTTCTCTTAGTCGGTCCATGCTGTTTGACTGACCGACTAGTTGATGAACTAGTCGGTCAGTGATTGTTCTTTGACCGACTAATTCACACAGATTTATATCCGTTGGTGAATGACCTAAATTGTTTTTATGGGACCCTATAAATACGAACCTAGGTCATTTATATCAAGAAGAAGAGCTTCCATTCAGAGATTCATTGAGATCAAAAAGAGATAGCTATTCTCACTCAAATCAAAAGCTCTCTTCCTCACAAGAAACCCATTCTCTCTCATTTCTAGATCTAGAATCCATCTAGAGAGAAGCTTGTTCTTGGTGAGCTCTTCTGTAACGACCCGCTCTCGGGGGCCCGTTACTTATTTGATTTATTTGCAGGTTCCGCAGTTTACCAGTGAAATCAGCATAGTCACAACGCAGAGATGTACCAACAACACTCAAACCAGCTTACAGACATTATTACAGTCCAAATTAAAGTACAACAACCAGCACTCTCTCACACCAATACATGAAAGGAAAAGTACGGAAAGGAAATACAGAATGGAAATACATCTCACAACACACACCAACACAGATAACTAAAACTCCGCGGCTTCTGGGTCGTACGCAGGCTCCTCGTACTCTGGGGCGATCTCCTCGATCAGGTCGTCGTCTGTCGGTGCCACAAGTGGAACCGAAGGTAAGTCACAAAGATTCTAAACAAAGAAAAGAAGTACTGTACAAGTATGACAAGCAGAAGTAAAGTAAAGTACGGTGTAGTGTCTGTACAAGTGCAGAAAGTAAAGTGCATGACTGTAAAGAAGTAACTGTGCAAGCTCTGCTAAAATTATGTGACTCAAGTCGGAGAGTACAATATGTGACCGTTCAGTTTGTCTCTTGCCTGGGTGCTACCCAGACGAATGCCGGTACCCAGGCAGCAGTATGGTTTGCCGAAACGCAGGCAGCAGGACAGGGCGCCGAAACACAGGCGACAGGACAGGTAGACCAAACTCTAGTCACTCCCGTACTCTCGCAAACTATGAGTTACCCCAAAACCCGGTGATGTGTCAAGTACAAGTTCTTTACATGATTGTTCCACGAAATGTTCCAAGTCAAGTCCAACACAAGTAAGTGGCGTATGTTTCCGTGCTTCGAGCACGTAGTAGTGCGGTGCTACAAGTTCGTACGAGCACAGTGGTTAGATTTCTAAGGTTAGAACCTATCGTGACTTACCAAAATTAATACCGTTGTAGTAAGCCGGAAGAGGATCTAGTGCTTCCTATGAGGCTAGTACACCAGAGTCCGTACCTGCAACACAAAATACTTAATTAGTAAAAACACGACCTTTTTCCTATTTAATAATTAGGTTAGTTTGATTTTTAAACTCGTTAAAACGGTGTCGAAAAATATTTAAAATTTTTATATACACCTAAAATAATTATTTAGATTTTACTGCAAGAGGGGAGAATTTTCAGAAGCTTCTGTAATTTTTTATAATTTTTAAAAACTTAGAAATAGCTTAAAAATCCTAAAAACTTAAGGAACGTGTATCTTCCGTAATTTCTTACGGGAGCAATACAAATCGGAATTACATGAATGTGTAGTCAAAATGATCGTCTCTAAGTCTATTGTCACATATAATTTTATCAAATATTAGTGTAGGTAAAACCAGCGAGTTACGATTTTTAGAATGAATTAAACCTATTTAATCTTTAGGTTCGAAAAATCATTCCGAAAAAATAGGCATCTGGTCGAGGTAAGACCAGCGCCAATGGCTCCGAAATGTCGTTTCTGATTTTCTGGGACTATCCACTCATTTTTCTGGGCCCGGTATAATTAGTTATGGATTTTAACTCATTAAACCCTATTATAAATAATTTAATAAATCAAAAATACGAATTTTCTTAATATTTACAAGTTTGCCACTGCGAGTTCTTCTCGCACCCACCGTTTTCCGATCACCCCCCGGGGGTTTCGCTGACGGCGGAGGGAGGCGGCGCGGAGGGAAGACGACGGCGAAGGCGGGGACGGCGTCGTCGTCGTCCGGAGGCGACGGCGGCGGCGGAGGGCGGCGTGTGCTGGGGCGAGGGGGGGTCGGCGACGGTGGGGGCGGTGCGTGGGTAGTCAGCGACGGCGGGGGAGGCCGAGCAACGGCGGAGGCGGCGTCAGGCGGGGCCGGAGGGCGGCGAGCGTCGGTCGACGGCGGCGGTTGACGGCCGGAGGGAGATGGAGGGAGAGCGTGAGTGAGAGAGAGAGTACGAGAGAGAGAAAAGAAAGCGGCCTGCGAAATTTTTTTTAAAAAAATTGTTACTTTGTGTTTAAACTGGGTTAGTAGGGTTATTTATAGGGTTAATGGGTTCATGAACCCACTATTAGCATTAAATACACCTTTAGTTAGTCAATTAGTATTAATTAGGGTAGGTTAGCTTTAGGACTAAGTGTAGAATTTTTTTGAACGTGTCCCTTCCCATGTGTTAGTCATGTTTAGGGTTAAAAAAAGATTTGATTAGGTTAATGTAATTAACTAGGGTAATTGAGGACGGTAAAATTGTAACGAAATTACGAATTTGCCCCTACTATCAAACGTGTCCGAAAAATTACGAAAACATAACCACGGGACCGTATCATCGCGAGGATGGCGAATACGAAGTCCGTTTCCGGGTTTGGACTACAGAGATACTAGTTTTTGGCCAAAACGTTTAGAAAGCGGGTTTGCGGGTTCTCTATTGAAATGTTAACAGAAAATTACGAAATTAATGTGGGGAGCCCTAAATGATCATATGAGGCTACTGTAGAAGTTTGAAATCGATTTGAAGACGTTTGTATAGAAAATAAATTCGTCGAATCAAAACGGTAATTTTTGAAAATGAATTTTAACAGAAATATTTTGGGCATTTGAGGAAATCAGAAAATACTGAAATACAATATAATAAGTCTAGTGCTTTAAAATATTTTTATAGAATTTTTTTGAAATCATTTAAAACTCCTGACAAACCATTACAAAGTATATTAAATTTGTTATTAAATGTTTTGAAAAATTTCGAGTTGTTACATCCTACCCTCCTTAAAATAATTCCGTCCTCGGAATTTTCGAACTTTCTAAACAAATAACTTTTGTTATGAAGAAGCTCAAGCAAATAAATGATAATAGTGATCTAATAAATCAGGTTGTAAATAACATGAAATATAATGTGATATCATAGCATCAAGAAAGCAAGAGATGATGTTTATGAATACGTACTATTAACATCACCATAGCTTTCGTAACTAGTCTCGTAACTAGTAGGATCATCCGACTCGGTAAATAGGTATGGGTAGCGTTCTCGCATCTCGTCTTCTCGTTCCCAAGTAGATTCTCCAGGTGAGTCGTGACGCCACATTATCTTGACAAGGTTGATTACTCGATTCTTGAGGATCTTTTGCCGTCGGTCCAGGATTTTGACTGGTTGTTGTTCGTAAGATAGATCCGGACGAATAGCAATCTCGGAGTAATCCACAACATGACTAGGATCACTCACGTAGCGTCGAAGCTGTGAGACATGAAAAACTTCATGTACTCCTTCCAATGCAGGTGGCAAGGCAAGGCGATAGGCCACCTCGCCTACTCGCTCCAAGACATCAAATGGACCAATGTATCGAGGACTGAGCTTCCCTCTTCGTCCAAAACGAATCATCCCTCGATTCGGCGAGATCTTCAAAAATACATGATCGCCAGGCTGGAACTCTAAATGTCGGCGCTTTGCATCTGCCCAATGCTTGTATCGATCTTGAGCCAACTGTAGCTTCTCTCTGATGGTCCGGACTACTTCCACTGCTTCAACAATCAAGTCTGGACCAATAAGCTCTCGATCACCAACGTCGTCCCAACTCAAGGGGGAACGACACTTCCGGCCGTATAGCGCTGCAAAAGGCGCCATACCAATGCTGGCCTGATAACTGTTGTTGTATGCAAACTCCACGAGATGTAGATGATCCTCCCAAGATCCCTTGAAGTCCAACATACACGCACGCAACATGTCCTCCAGGATCTGAATGGTGCGTTCTGACTGGCCATCAGTCTGAGGATGATAAGCTGTACTGAAGCTTAATCGGGTCCCCAGACACTCCTGCAAGCTCTTCCAAAAATGAGACGTGAATCGAGTGTCTCTGTCCGAAACAATGCTGACAGGGACACCATGCAGCTTCACGATCTCTTCCATGTATTTCTTGGCAAGCATCTCAGTCGACTGCCCCACTCTGAAAGGAATGAAGTGTGCTGACTTGGTCAATCGATCAATGATCACCCAGACAGCATCATTGTGCTTTGTGCTCTTGGGCAGTCCCGTCACGAAGTCCATCGTGATGTGTTGCCATTTCCACTCTGGGATGGGCAAAGGCTGCAATAATCCGGCAGACCGGTGATGTTCAGCCTTCACCTGTTGGCACACTATACACTTCGCCACACTGCGTGCGACGCTTCTCTTCATCCCATGCCACCAGTAGTGTTGTCGCAAGTCTTGATACATCTTCGTTCCTCCGGGATGAATGGAATATGGAGAACTGTGAGCTTCCTCCAATAGAGCTTCTCTGACGTCTCCAGATGGTACGCAGATGCAGTTACCGAATCTCAAAGATCCATCCTCATGGATCTTGAATTCAGGCCGCTGACCTGCTATCACCATGTCTCTGATCTTCTGCAGCTTTGCGTCTCCGGCTTGGGCAGCTTTGATCTTGTCCACCAGGTCTGACTTGATCTGAAGGTTGAGCAACAAAGACGTTACTCCAGGTAGTATGACATCCATCTCCATGGCTCGGATCTCGTGTCGAAGTCGCCATTGTGATGTGAGAGTCATCACTGTAGGGAGGCGACTCAAAGCATCCGGTACGACATTGACCTTCCCAGGATGGTACTGAAGGTCAATATCATAGTCCGCCATCAGCTCTATCCATCGGCGTTGGCGCATGTTGAGCTCTTTCTGGGTGAACAGGTATTTGAGACTCTTGTGATCAGAGAAGATCTTTACGTGTTCGCACAGTAAAAAGTGCCTCCATATCTTTAGGGCAAAGATAACTGCCGCCAACTCAAGGTCATGAGTGGGGTAGTTCTTTTCATGTATCTTCAATTGCCTGGACGCATAAGCGACGACTCGGCCATGCTGATGCAGCACGCACCCGAGTCCTTTGCCAGATGCATCACAAAATACTTCGAATCCTCCGGTTCTGTCTGGGATGACCAGAATCGGGGCAGAAGTCAGCCTCTTCTTCAGCTCCTGGAATGCATCCTCGCAAGCTTTCGACCAAACGAACATCACGTCCTTCCTCGTCAATCGCGTCATGGCTCCTGCGATCTTCGAGAAGTCCTGGATGAATTGTCGGTAGTAACCAGCCAGTCCTAGGAAACTTCGAATCTCAGTTACAGTCTTCGGAGCTGGCCAGTTCTGAACAGCAGCTACTTTCTCGGGGTCGACAGATATCCCTTCTCCAGATATGATGTGGCCCAGGAAAGCCACCTTGTCGAGCCAAAACTCACACTTACTGTACTTGGCATACAGTTTATGTTGTCTTAGCGTCTCCAAGACCTTCCTCAAGTGAACTCTATGCTCTTCGGCGTCCTTCGAGTAGATGAGGATATCGTCGATGTAGACGACTACGAACTTGTCCAGATGGTTGTAAAGAACATGGTTCATAAGACTCATGAATACAGCAGGTGCATTAGTCACACCAAATGGCATCACCAGGAATTCGTAGTGTCCATATCTCGTCCGAAATGCGGTCTTGTGGACATCCTCCTTCTTCACCTTCACTTGATGATATCCGGTCTTTAGGTCCAACTTCGAATACACGCTCGATCCTCCAAGCTGGTCGAACAGGTCGTCGATGCGGGGCAGTGGGTACTTGTTCTTCACCGTCATCTTGTTTAGCTCGCGGTAGTCAACGCACATGCGCTGGAATCCGTCCTTCTTCTTCACGAGCAGCACTGGGGCACCCCATGCGGATACACTAGGACGTATCCATCCCTTTTGTATAAGAGCATCTAATTGAGCTCGAATCTCTTCAAGCTCGGGTGGTGCCATGCGGTAGGGTCCCTTGGACATGGGTTTTGCACCTGGCATAAGATCAATGGTAAATTCAAGGCCGCGATCCGGAGGCAAACCTGAGAGGTCGTCCGGAAATACGTCCAAGAATTCTCGCACTATCTCAGGCTTCTCTTGCTCATCTTCTGCTGTAGTCGCCATGGCTTCTGAAAGTCTGGCTCGGTACTTCACGGGTCCTTCTGATTGACTTCCGCTGAGGAATTCGAACTTTGGATGGTTAGGTATCTCGAATTCTACCCTCCTTTGACGACAGTCAATGGTGGCGTGAAAAGTTCCTAACCAGTCCATCCCAAGCACAGCATCGAAAGTTGGCAACTCTATCACCATGAAGTCGGCGTAGAGATCTCGTCCACAAATCACAACAGAGCATTGGAGGCATCTGCTGGTTACTGGTAAAGACCCACCACCGGTCTCGACCTTCCAACGGGAAGTCAGAGGTTCTACAGAGACGTCGTGTGTTTGGACGAATCGACTTGCCATGAAGCAATGTGTAGCTCCTGAGTCGAACAGTGTGAGGGCAGGCTTACCAGCTACTAAGACGATACCTACGGTAATGAGAGTCACATCTAAGCTCACGATCCCTAAACAGTATAGTGGGTAGCTGAGTGAACAGAAATCTCATACCTGTGATCACCTGGTCTGTTGCCTCGGCCTCCTCTACTGTCATGGTATAGGCTTGGCGCCTTGGAGGTGGCGCCTGTGGGCGAGCTTGCTGGTATACCTGTTGCTGGGGAGGGAGTGGCTGACGTTGCTGAGCAGGTGGTGGTGGACGTGGTGGCACATTCCTGGCAGGGACGTGGGCCGGAGCAGGGTTAGGTAGCTGAGACTTCCTCTCAGGACAGTCCCTTGCAACATGGTCCTTTGATCCACAGACCAGACAGAGGTTTAGAAAAGATCGGCATTCTGAGCGGAGGTGCCCTGGTTTCCCGCAATGATGACATGTTTGGCGCGGTGGTGGTGGTGGACACTGCCTCTTGAACTGTGTTTGTTGAATGGGCCGGTACATCTGATTAGGCGGGGGTCGTCGGCTAGGTCCAGCAGCAGGGGTTGGAGGTGGTTGTCTTCTGTGAGGGGCAGCCAACTCACGCCTTTCTTCCCTCTCCATAAACTCGTGTTCACGAGCAGCAGCTAGAACTTCGGTGTGGGTAGACAAAGTACGTCCGACCAAATTCATGTGGATCTCTATGTTGAGACCCTGCTTGAAGCGTCGAGCCTGGGCTATTGGAGTTGCAACCAACTCAGGAGCAAAACGGCTCAGCATGGTGAACCGGGCGTCGTATTGTTCCACCGTCATGGAACCTTGCTTCAATCCAACAAATTGCGCCTCAAGCTCCATCTGGGCCTCCGGAGAGAAATATTGGGTGCGGAAAAGTTCCGTGAATGTCTCCCATTCGATTGGTCGCTGGAGACGTTTTTCTGCAGAGCCCCACCAGACTCTGGCCCCATCCGTTAGTTGGGACCTGGCAGTATCTGTCCAGGCATGCCTCCCGATCTGAGCGGCCCTCAAGTTTTCTTCAGTACTCTCTAGCCATTCATCGGCCTTCATCGGGCCATCTTCTCCGTTCCAGGTTTTCGGGTGGAGGGAGCGAAATTGTTGGATGCCTCCCGTAGGGTGATATTCGCCTTTGATAGCTTCGACCATTTCTCGCAATGCCAGATCCGAGATCTGATGCACTGTGGGAGTTGGCCCGTTGTCGGTCGGGTTGTTGGCTTCAGACTGATAGGCTCCATTGGGGGTCTTCGAGGTGTTTCCGTCCATTTCTCGAGCGCGAAAGACCTGTTCATAATGTTTAGTAAGAACGTGTATATGTTTAGGGAAATCTGTTTAATATAGAAAGATTCCAAGAATGTCAAATGAAAAGGTCATCAAGCTTGAAGAGAGGTTGATAGTGAATAAGATCGATGACGTCACATAATCAAGATTCACGTCCTTGCGGTCCAGCGGACACGGCCAGGGAAGTGACTAAGCCAGGATCACTTATGCCCAGTCTAGCTAGGTTGATCCAACAGACTTTAGCCAAGCACATTGACCGGTATCATGGTCCATTGAAGGAAGATTATCATTCATATGAGTGCTACCGATACAGAAAGATTTTTATTAACAACTAGTTAATCCTATCAAAATTTAGGTTTTGTTAATGACTTCTTATTAAGGCCGGATAGGTCAACTCCATTGGGGTTCTCCGAGATGTTCCCGTTCGTCTTTCGAGTGTCGAACCTGTATCCATAGAAATGTCAGCTTAGTTGAGTATCGTATACGATACACCCTGGTTTTGCTACACTGTTCACGAGGTGTTTTGCACGGACCTGCATGGGCCACCAAACTTGTAACGACCCGCTCTCGGGGGCCCGTTACTTATTTGATTTATTTGCAGGTTCCGCAGTTTACCAGTGAAATCAGCATAGTCACAACGCAGAGATGTACCAACAACACTCAAACCAGCTTACAGACATTATTACAGTCCAAATTAAAGTACAACAACCAGCACTCTCTCACACCAATACATGAAAGGAAAAGTACGGAAAGGAAATACAGAATGGAAATACATCTCACAACACACACCAACACAGATAACTAAAACTCCGCGGCTTCTGGGTCGTACGCAGGCTCCTCGTACTCTGGGGCGATCTCCTCGATCAGGTCGTCGTCTGTCGGTGCCACAAGTGGAACCGAAGGTAAGTCACAAAGATTCTAAACAAAGAAAAGAAGTACTGTACACGTATGACAAGCAGAAGTAAAGTAAAGTACGGTGTAGTGTCTGTACAAGTGCAGAAAGTAAAGTGCATGACTGTAAAGAAGTAACTTTGCAAGCTCTGCTAAAATTACGTGACTCAAGTCGGAGAGTACAATATGTGACCGTTCAGTTTGTCTCTTGCCTGGGTGCTACCCAGACGAATGCCGGTACCCAGGCAGCAGTATGGTTTGCCGAAACGCAGGCAGCAGGACAGGGCGCCGAAACACAGGCGACAGGACAGGTAGACCAAACTCTAGTCACTCCCGTACTCTCGCAAACTATGAGTTACCCCAAAACCCGGTGATGTGTCAAGTACAAGTTCTTTACATGATTATTCCACGAAATGTTCCAAGTCAAGTCCAACACAAGTAAGTGGCGTATGTTTCCGTGCTTCGAGCACGTAGTAGTGCGGTGCTACAAGTTCGTACGAGCACAGTGGCTAGATTTCTAAGGTTAGAACCTATCGTGACTTACCAAAATTAATACCGTTGTAGTAAGCCGGAAGAGGATCTAGTGCTTCCTATGAGGCTAGTACACCAGAGTCCGTACCTGCAACACAAAATACTTAATTAGTAAAAACACGACCTTTTTCCTATTTAATAATTAGGTTAGTTTGATTTTTAAACTCGTTAAAACGGTGTCGAACAATATTTAAAATTTTTATATAAACCTAAAATAATTATTTAGATTTTACTGCAAGAGGGGAGAATTTTCAGAAGCTTCTGTAATTTTTTATAATTTTTAAAAACTTAGAAATAGCTTAAAAATCCTAAAAACTTAAGGAACGTGTATCTTCCGTAATTTCTTACGGGAACAATACAAATCGGAATTACATGAATGTGTAGTCAAAATGATCGTCTCTAAGTCTATTGTCACATATAATTTTATCAAATATTAGTGTAGGTAAAACCAGCGAGTTACGATTTTTAGAATGAATTAAACCTATTTAATCTTTAGGTTCGAAAAATCATTCCGAAAAAAATAGGCATCTGGTCGAGGTAAGACCAGCGCCAATGGCTCCGAAATGTCGTTTCTGATTTTCTGGGACTATCCACTCATTTTTCTGGGCCATGTATAATTAGTTATGGATTTTAACTCATTAACCCCTATTATAAATAATTTAATAAATCGAAAATACGAATTTTCTTAATATTTACAAGTTTGCCACTGCGAGTTCTTCTCGCACCCACCGTTTTCCGATCACCCCCCGGGGGTTTCGCTGACGGCGGAGGGAGGCGGCGCGGAGGGAAGACGACGGCGAAGGCGGGGACGGCGGCGTCGTCGTCCGGAGGCGACGGCGGCGGCGGAGGGCGGCGTGTGCTGGGGCGAGGGGGGGTCGGCGACGGTGGGGGCGGTGCGTGGGTAGTCAGCGACGGCGGGGGAGGCCGAGCAACGGCGGAGGCGGCGTCAGGCGGGGCCGGAGGGCGGCGAGCGTCGGTCGACGGCGGCGGTTGACGGCCGGAGGGAGAGGGAGGGAGAGCGTGAGTGAGAGAGAGTACGAGAGAGAGAAAAGAAAGCGGCCTGCGAAATTTTTTTAAAAAAAATTGTTACTTTGTGTTTAAACTGGGTTAGTAGGGTTATTTATAGGGTTAATGGGTTCATGAACCCACTATTAGCATTAAATACACCTTTAGTTAGTCAATTAGTATTAATTAGGGTAGGTTAGCTTTAGGACTAAGTGTAGAATTTTTTTGAACGTGTCCCCTCCCATGTGTTAGTCATGTTTAGGGTTAAAAAAAGATTTGATTAGGTTAATGTAATTAACTAGGGTAATTGAGGACGGTAAAATTGTAACGAAATTACGAATTTGCCCCTACTATCAAACGTGTCCGAAAAATTACGAAAACATAACCACGGGACCGTATCATCGCGAGGATGGCGAATACGAAGTCCGTTTCCGGGTTTGGACTACAGAGATACTAGTTTTTGGCCAAAACGTTTAGAAAGCGGGTTTGCGGGTTCTCTATTGAAATGTTATCAGAAAATTACGAAATTAATGTGGGGAGCCCTAAATGATCATATGAGGCTACTGTAGAAGTTTGAAATCGATTTGAAGACGTTTGTATAGAAAATAAATTCGTCGAATCAAAACGGTAATTTTTGAAAATGAATTTTAACAGAAATGTTTTGGGCATTTGAGGAAATCAGAAAATACTGAAATACAATATAATAAGTCTAGTGCTTTAAAATATTTTTATAGAATTTTTTTGAAATCATTTAAAACTCCTGACAAACCATTACAAAGTATATTAAATTTGTTATTAAATGTTTTGAAAAATTTCGAGTTGTTACATCCTACCCTCCTTAAAATAATTCCGTCCTCGGAATTTTCGAACTTTCTAAACAAATAACTTTTGTTATGAAGAAGCTCAAGCAAATAAATGATAATAGTGATCTAATAAATCAGGTTGTAAATAACATGAAATATAATGTGATATCATAGCATCAAGAAAGCAAGAGATGATGTTTATGAATACGTACTATTAACATCACCATAGCTTTCGTAACTAGTCTCGTAACTAGTAGGATCATCCGACTCGGTAAATAGGTATGGGTAGCGTTCTCGCATCTCGTCTTCTCGTTCCCAAGTAGATTCTCCAGGTGAGTCGTGACGCCACATTATCCTGACAAGGTTGATTACTCGATTCTTGAGGATCTTTTGCCGTCGGTCCAGGATTTTGACTGGTTGTTGTTCGTAAGATAGATCCGGACGAATAGCAATCTCGGAGTAATCCACAACATGACTAGGATCACTCACGTAGCGTCGAAGCTGTGAGACATGAAAAACTTCATGTACTCCTTCCAATGCAGGTGGCAAGGCAAGGCGATAGGCCACCTCGCCTACTCGCTCCAAGACATCAAATGGACCAATGTATCGAGGACTGAGCTTCCCTCTTCGTCCAAAACGAATCATCCCTCGATTCGGCGAGATCTTCAAAAATACATGATCGCCAGGCTGGAACTCTAAATGTCGGCGCTTTGCATCTGCCCAATGCTTGTATCGATCTTGAGCCAACTGTAGCTTCTCTCTGATGGTCCGGACTACTTCCACTGCTTCAACAATCAAGTCTGGACCAATAAGCTCTCGATCACCAACGTCGTCCCAACTCAAGGGGGAACGACACTTCCGGCCGTATAGCGCTGCAAAAGGCGCCATACCAATGCTGGCCTGATAACTGTTGTTGTATGCAAACTCCACGAGATGTAGATAATCCTCCCAAGATCCCTTGAAGTCCAACATACACGCACGCAACATGTCCTCCAGGATCTGAATGGTGCGTTCTGACTGGCCATCAGTCTGAGGATGATAAGCTGTACTGAAGCTTAATCGGGTCCCCAGACACTCCTGCAAGCTCTTCCAAAAATGAGACGTGAATCGAGTGTCTCTGTCCGAAACAATGCTGACAGGGACACCATGCAGCTTCACGATCTCTTCCATGTATTTCTTGGCAAGCATCTCAGTCGACTGCCCCACTCTGAAAGGAATGAAGTGTGCTGACTTGGTCAATCGATCAATGATCACCCAGACAGCATCATTGTGCTTTGTGCTCTTGGGCAGTCCCGTCACGAAGTCCATCGTGATGTGTCACCATTTCCACTCTGGGATGGGCAAAGGCTGCAACAATCCGGCAGACCGGTGATGTTCAGCCTTCACCTGTTGGCACACTATACACTTCGCCACACTGCGTGCGACGCTTCTCTTCATCCCATGCCACCAGCAGTGTTGTCGCAAGTCTTGATACATCTTCGTTCCTCCGGGATGAATGGAATATGGAGAACTGTGAGCTTCCTCCAATAGAGCTTCTCTGACGTCTCCAGATGGTACGCAGATGCGGTTACCGAATCTCAAAGATCCATCCTCATGGATCTTGAATTCAGGCCGCTGACCTGCTGTCACCATGTCTCTGATCTTCTGCAGCTTTGCGTCTCCGGCTTGGGCAGCTTTGATCTTGTCCACCAGGTCTGACTTGATCTGAAGGTTGAGCAACAAAGACGTTACTCCAGGTAGTATGACATCCATCTCCATGGCTCGGATCTCGTGTCGAAGTCGCCATTGTGATGTGAGAGTCATCACTGTAGGGAGGCGACTCAAAGCATCCGGTACGACATTGACCTTCCCAGGATGGTACTGAAGGTCAATATCATAGTCCGCCATCAGCTCTATCCATCGGCGTTGGCGCATGTTGAGCTCTTTCTGGGTGAACAGGTATTTGAGACTCTTGTGATCAGAGAAGATCTTTACGTGTTCGCCCAGTAAAAAGTGCCTCCATATCTTTAGGGCAAAGATAACTGCCGCCAACTCAAGGTCATGAGTGGGGTAGTTCTTTTCATGGATCTTCAATTGCCTGGACGCATAAGCGACGACTTGGCCATGCTGATGCAGCACGCACCCGAGTCCTTTGCCAGATGCATCACAAAATACTTCGAATCCTCCGGTTCTGTCTGGGATGACCAGAATCGGGGCAGAAGTCAGCCTCTTCTTCAGCTCCTGGAATGCATCCTCGCAAGCTTTCGACCAAACGAACATCACGTCCTTCCTCGTCAATCGCGTCATGGCTCCTGCGATCTTCGAGAAGTCCTGGATGAATTGTCGGTAGTAACCAGCCAGTCCTAGGAAACTTCGAATCTCAGTTACAGTCTTCGGAGCTGGCCAGTTCTGAACAGCAGCTACTTTCTCGGGGTCGACAGATATCCCTTCTCCAGATATGATGTGGCCCAGGAAAGCCACCTTGTCGAGCCAAAACTCACACTTACTGTACTTGGCATACAGTTTATGTTGTCTTAGCGTCTCCAAGACCTTCCTCAAGTGAACTCTATGCTCTTCGGCGTCCTTCGAGTAGATGAGGATATCGTCGATGTAGACGACTACGAACTTGTCCAGATGGTTGTAAAGAACCTGGTTCATAAGACTCATGAATACAGCAGGTGCATTAGTCACACCAAATGGCATCACCAGGAATTCGTAGTGTCCATATCTCGTCCGAAATGCGGTCTTGTGGACATCCTCCTTCTTCACCTTCACTTGATGATATCCGGTCTTTAGGTCCAACTTCGAATACACGCTCGATCCTCCAAGCTGGTCGAACAGGTCGTCGATGCGGGGCAGTGGGTACTTGTTCTTCACCGTCATCTTGTTTAGCTCGCGGTAGTCAACGCACATGCGCTGGAATCCGTCCTTCTTCTTCACGAGCAGCACTGGGGCACCCCATGCGGATACACTAGGACGTATCCATCCCTTTTGTATAAGATCATCTAGTTGAGCTCGAATCTCTTCAGGCTCGGGTGGTGCCATGCGGTAGGGTCCCTTGGACATGGGTTTTGCACCTGGCATAAGATCAATGGTAAATTCAAGGCCGCGATCCGGAGGCAAACCTGAGAGGTCGTCCGGAAATACGTCCAAGAATTCTCGCACTATCTCAGGCTTCTCTTGCTCATCTTCTGCTGTAGTCGCCATGGCTTCTGAAAGTCTGGCTCGGTACTTCACGGGTCCTTCTGATTGACTTCCGCTGAGGAATTCGAACTTTGGATGGTTAGGTATCTCGAATTCTACCCTCCTTTGACGACAGTCAATGGTGGCGTGAGAAGTTCCTAACCAGTCCATCCCAAGCACAACATCGAAAGTTGGCAACTCTATCACCATGAAGTCGGCGTAGAGATCTCGTCCACAAATAACAACAGAGCATTGGAGGCATCTGCTGGTTACTGGTAAAGACCCACCACCGGTCTCGACCTTCCAACGGGAAGTCAGAGGTTCTACAGAGACGTCGTGTGTTTGGACGAATCGACTTGCCATGAAGCAATGTGTAGCTCCTGAGTCGAACAGTGTGAGGGCAGGCTTACCAGCTACTAAGACGATACCTACGGTAATGAGAGTCACATCTAAGCTCACGATCCCTAAACAGTATAGTGGGTAGCTGAGTGAACAGAAATCTCATACCTGTGATCACCTGGTCTGTTGCCTCAGCCTCCTCTACTGTCATGGTATAGGCTTGGCGCCTTGGAGGTGGCGCCTGTGGGCGAGCTTGCTGGTATACCTGTTGCTGGGGAGGGAGTGGCTGACGTTGCTGAGCAGGTGGTGGTGGACGTGGTGGCACATTCCTGGCAGGGACGTGGGCCGGAGCAGGGTTAGGTAGCTGAGACTTCCTCTCAGGACAGTCCCTTGCAACATGGTCCTTTGATCCACAGACCAGACAGAGGTTTAGAAAAGATCGGCATTCTGAGCGGAGGTGCCCTGGTTTCCCGCAATGATGACATGTTTGGCGCGGTGGTGGTGGTGGACACTGCCTCTTGAACTGTGTTTGTTGAATGGGCCGGTACATCTGATTAGGCGGGGGTCGTCGGCTAGGTCCAGCAGCAGGGGTTGGAGGTGGTTGTCTTCTGTGAGGGGCAGCCAACTCACGCCTTTCTTCCCTCTCCATAAACTCGTGTTCATGAGCAGCAGCTAGAACTTCGGTGTGGGTAGACAAAGTACGTCCGACCAAATTCATGCGGATCTCTATGTTGAGACCCCGCTTGAAGCGTCGAGCCTGGGCTATTGGAGTTGCAACAACTCAGGAGCAAAACGGCTCAGCATGGTGAACCGGGCGTCGTATTGTTCCACCGTCATGGAACCTTGCTTCAATCCAACAAATTGCGCCTCAAGCTCCATCTGGGCCTCCGGAGAGAAATATTGGGTGCGGAAAAGTTCCGTGAATGTCTCCCATTCGATTGGTCGCTGGAGATGTTTTTCTGCAGAGCCCCACCAGACTCTGGCCCCATCCGTTAGTTGGGACCTGGCAGTATCTGTCCAGGCATGCCTCCCGATCTGAGCGGCCCTCAAGTTTTCTTCAGTACTCTCTAGCCATTCATCGGCCTTCATCGGGCCATCTTCTCCGTTCCAGGTTTTCGGGTGGAGGGAGCGAAATTGTTGGATGCCTCCCGTAGGGTGATATTCGCCTTTGATAGCTTCGACCATTTCTCGCAATGCCAGATCCGAGATCTGATGCACTGTGGGAGTTGGCCCGTTGTCGGTCGGGTTGTTGGCTTCAGACTGATAGGCTCCATTGGGGGTCTTCGAGGTGTTTCCGTCCATTTCTCGAGCGCGAAAGACCTGTTCATAATGTTTAGTAAGAACGTGTATATGTTTAGGGAAATCTGTTTAATATAGAAAGATTCCAAGAATGTCAAATGAAAAGGTCATCAAGCTTGAAGAGAGGTTGATAGTGAATAAGATCGATGACGTCACATAATCATGATTCACGTCCTTGCGGTCCAGCAGACACGGCCAGGGAAGTGACTAAGCCAGGATCACTTATGCCCAGTCTAGCTAGGTTGATCCAACAGACTTTAGCCAAGCACATTGACCGGTATCATGGTCCATTGAAGGAAGATTATCATTCATATGAGTGCTACCGATACAGAAAGATTTTTATTAACAACTAGTTAATCCTATCAAAATTTAGGTTTTGTTAATGACTTCTTATTAAGGCCGGATAGGTCAACTCCATTGGGGTTCTCCGAGATGTTCCCGTTCGTCTTTCGAGTGTCGAACCTGTATCCATAGAAATGTCAGCTTAGTTGAGTATCGTATACGATACACCCTGGTTTTGCTACACTGTTCACGAGGTATTTTGCACGGACCTGCATGGGCCACCAAACTTGTAACGACCCGCTCTCGGGGGCCCGTTACTTATTTGATTTATTTACAGGTTCCGCAGTTTACCAGTGAAATCAGCATAGTCACAACGCAGAGATGTACCAACAACACTCAAACCAGCTTACAGACATTATTACAGTCCAAATTAAAGTACAACAACCAGCACTCTCTCACACCAATACATGAAAGGAAAAGTACGGAAAGGAAATACAGAATGGAAATACATCTCACAACACACACCAACACAGATAACTAAAACTCCGCGGCTTCTGGGTCGTACGCAGGCTCCTCGTACTCTGGGGCGATCTCCTCGATCAGGTCGTCGTCTGTCGGTGCCACAAGTGGAACCGAAGGTAAGTCACAAAGATTCTAAACAAAGAAAAGAAGTACTGTACAAATATGACAAGCAGAAGTAAAGTAAAGTACGGTGTAGTGTCTGTACAAGTGCAGAAAGTAAAGTGCATGACTGTAAAGAAGTAACTGTGCAAGCTCTGCTAAAATTACGTGACTCAAGTCGGAGAGTACAATATGTGACCGTTCAGTTTGTCTCTTGCCTGGGTGCTACCCAGACGAATGCCGGTACCCAGGCATCAGTATGGTTTGCCGAAACGCAGGCAGCAGGACAGGGCGCCGAAACACAGGCGACAGGACAGGTAGACCAAACTCTAGTCACTCCCGTACTCTCGCAAACTATGAGTTACCCCAAAACCCGGTGATGTGTCAAGTACAAGTTCTTTACATGATTGTTCCACGAAATGTTCCAAGTCAAGTCCAACACAAGTAAGTGGCGTATGTTTCCGTGCTTCGAGCACGTAGTAGTGCGGTGCTACAAGTTCGTACGAGCACAGTGGCTAGATTTCTAAGGTTAGAACCTATCGTGACTTACCAAAATTAATACCGTTGTAGTAAGCCGGAAGAGGATCTAGTGCTTCCTATGAGGCTAGTACACCAGAGTCCGTACCTGCAACACAAAATACTTAATTAGTAAAAACACGACCTTTTTCCTATTTAATAATTAGGTTAGTTTGATTTTTAAACTCGTTAAAACGGTGTCGAACAATATTTAAAATTTTTATATAAACCTAAAATAATTATTTAGATTTTACTGCAAGAGGGGAGAATTTTCAGAAGCTTCTGTAATTTTTTATAATTTTTAAAAACTTAGAAATAGCTTAAAAATCCTAAAAACTTAAGGAACGTGTATCTTCCGTAATTTCTTACGGGAGCAATACAAATCGGAATTACATGAATGTATAGTCAAAATGATCGTCTCTAAGTCTATTGTCACATATAATTTTATCAAATATTAGTGTAGGTAAAACCAGCGAGTTACGATTTTTAGAATGAATTAAACCTATTTAATCTTTAGGTTCGAAAAATCATTCCGAAAAAAATAGGCATCTGGTCGAGGTAAGACCAGCGCCAATGGCTCCGAAATGTCGTTTCTGATTTTCTGGGACTATCCACTCATTTTTCTGGGCCCTGTATAATTAGTTATCGATTTTAACTCATTAAACCCTATTATAAATAATTTAATAAATCAAAAATACGAATTTTCTTAATATTTACAAGTTTGCCACTGCGAGTTCTTCTCGCACCCACCGTTTTCCGATCACCCCCCGGGGGTTTCGCTGACGGCGGAGGGAGGCGGCGCGGAGGGAAGACGACGGCGAAGGCGGGGACGGCGGCGGCGTCGTCCGGAGGCGACGGCGGAGGCGGAGGGCGGCGTGTGCTGGGGCGAGGGGGGGTCGGCGACGGTGGGGGCGGTGCGTGGGTAGTCAGCGACGGCGGGGGAGGCCGAGCAACGGCGGAGGCGGCGTCAGGCGGGGCCGGAGGGCGGCGAGCGTCGGTCGACGGCGGCGGTTGACGGCCGGAGGGAGAGGGTGGGAGAGCGTGAGTGAGAGAGAGAGAGTACGAGAGAGAGAAAAGAAAGCGGCCTGCGAAATTTTTTTTAAAAAAATTGTTACTTTGTGTTTAAACTGGGTTAGTAGGGTTATTTATAGGGTTAATGGGTTCATGAACCCACTATTAGCATTAAATACACCTTTAGTTAGTCAATTAGTATTAATTAGGGTAGGTTAGCTTTAGGACTAAGTGTAGAATTTTTTTGAACGTGTCCCCTCCCATGTGTTAGTCATGTTTAGGGTTAAAAAAAGATTTGATTAGGTTAATGTAATTAACTAGGGTAATTGAGGACGGTAAAATTGTAACGAAATTACGAATTTGCCCCTACTATCAAACGTGTCTGAAAAATTACGAAAACATAACCACGGGACCGTATCATCGCGAGGATGGCGAATACGAAGTCCGTTTCCGGGTTTGGACTACAGAGATACTAGTTTTTGGCCAAAACGTTTAGAAAGCGGGTTTGCGGGTTCTCTATTGAAATGTTATCAGAAAATTACGAAATTAATGTGGAGAGCCCTAAATGATCATATGAGGCTACTGTAGAAGTTTGAAATCGATTTGAAGACGTTTGTATAGAAAATAAATTCGTCGAATCAAAACGGTAATTTTTGAAAATGAATTTTAACAGAAATATTTTGGGCATTTGAGGAAATCAGAAAATACTGAAATACAATATAATAAGTCTAGTGCTTTAAAATATTTTTATAGAATTTTTTTGAAATCATTTAAAACTCCTGACAAACCATTACAAAGTATATTAAATTTGTTATTAAATGTTTTGAAAAATTTCGAGTTGTTACATCCTACCCTCCTTAAAATAATTCCGTCCTCGGAATTTTCGAACTTTCTAAACAAATAACTTTTGTTATGAAGAAGCTCAAGCAAATAAATGATAATAGTGATCTAATAAATCAGGTTGTAAATAACATGAAATATAATGTGATATCATAGCATCAAGAAAGCAAGAGATGATGTTTATGAATACGTACTATTAACATCACCATAGCTTTCGTAACTAGTCTCGTAACTAGTAGGATCATCCGACTCGGTAAATAGGTATGGGTAGCGTTCTCGCATCTCGTCTTCTCGTTCCCAAGTAGATTCTCCAGGTGAGTCGTGACGCCACATTATCTTGACAAGGTTGATTACTCGATTCTTGAGGATCTTTTGCCGTCGGTCCAGGATTTTGACTGGTTGTTGTTCGTAAGATAGATCCGGACGAATAGCAATCTCGGAGTAATCCACAACATGACTAGGATCACTCACGTAGCGTCGAAGCTGTGAGACATGAAAAACTTCATGTACTCCTTCCAATGCAGGTGGCAAGGCAAGGCGATAGGCCACCTCGCCTACTCGCTCCAAGACATCAAATGGACCAATGTATCGAGGACTGAGCTTCCCTCTTCGTCTAAAACGAATCATCCCTCGATTCGGCGAGATCTTCAAAAATACATGATCGCCAGGCTGGAACTCTAAATGTCGGCGCTTTGCATCTGCCCAATGCTTGTATCGATCTTGAGCCAACTGTAGCTTCTCTCTGATGGTCCGGACTACTTCCACTGCTTCAACAATCAAGTCTGGACCAATAAGCTCTCGATCACCAACGTCGTCCCAACTCAAGGGGGAACGACACTTCCGGCCGTATAGCGCTGCAAAAGGCGCCATACCAATGCTGGCCTGATAACTGTTGTTGTATGCAAACTCCACGAGATGTAGATGATCCTCCCAAGATCCCTTGAAGTCCAACATACACGCACGCAACATGTCCTCCAGGATCTGAATGGTGCGTTCTGACTGGCCATCAGTCTGAGGATGATAAGCTGTACTGAAGCTTAATCGGGTCCCCAGACACTCCTGCAAGCTCTTCCAAAAATGAGACGTGAATCGAGTGTCTCTGTCCGAAACAATGCTGACAGGGACACCATGCAGCTTCACGATCTCTTCCATGTATTTCTTGGCAAGCATCTCAGTCGACTGCCCCACTCTGAAAGGAATGAAGTGTGCTGACTTGGTCAATCGATCAATGATCACCCAGACAGCATCATTGTGCTTTGTGCTCTTGGGCAGTCCCGTCACGAAGTCCATCGTGATGTGTCACCATTTCCACTCTGGGATGGGCAAAGGCTGCAACAATCCGGCAGACCGGTGATGTTCAGCCTTCACCTGTTGGCACACTATACACTTCGCCACACTGCGTGCGACGCTTCTCTTCATCCCATGCCACCAGCAGTGTTGTCGCAAGTCTTGATACATCTTCGTTCCTCCGGGATGAATGGAATATGGAGAACTGTGAGCTTCCTCCAATAGAGCTTCTCTGACGTCTCCAGATGGTACGCAGATGCGGTTACCGAATCTCAAAGATCCATCCTCATGGATCTTGAATTCAGGCCGCTGACCTGCTATCACCATGTCTCTGATCTTCTGCAGCTTTGCGTCTCCGGCTTGGGCAGCTTTGATCTTGTCCACCAGGTCTGACTTGATCTGAAGGTTGAGCAACAAAGACGTTACTCCAGGTAGTATGACATCCATCTCCATGGCTCGGATCTCGTGTCGAAGTCGCCATTGTGATGTGAGAGTCATCACTGTAGGGAGGCGACTCAAAGCATCCGGTACGACATTGACCTTCCCAGGATGGTACTGAAGGTCAATATCATAGTCCGCCATCAGCTCTATCCATCGGCGTTGGCGCATGTTGAGCTCTTTCTGGGTGAACAGGTATTTGAGACTCTTGTGATCAGAGAAGATCTTTACGTGTTCGCACAGTAAAAAGTGCCTCCATATCTTTAGGGCAAAGATAACTGCCGCCAACTCAAGGTCATGAGTGGGGTAGTTCTTTTCATGGATCTTCAATTGCCTGGACGCATAAGCGACGACTCGGCCATGCTGATGCAGCACGCACCCGAGTCCTTTGCCAGATGTATCACAAAATACTTCGAATCCTCCGGTTCTGTCTGGGATGACCAGAATCGGGGCAGAAGTCAGCCTCTTCTTCAGCTCCTGGAATGCATCCTCGCAAGCTTTCGACCAAACGAACATCACGTCCTTCCTCGTCAATCGCGTCATGGCTCCTGCGATCTTCGAGAAGTCCTGGATGAATTGTCGGTAGTAACCAGCCAGTCCTAGGAAACTTCGAATCTCAGTTACAGTCTTCGGAGCTGGCCAGTTCTGAACAGCAGCTACTTTCTCGGGGTCGACAGATATCCCTTCTCCAGATATGATATGGCCCAGGAAAGCCACCTTGTCGAGCCAAAACTCACACTTACTGTACTTGGCATACAGTTTATGTTGTCTTAGCGTCTCCAAGACCTTCCTCAAGTGAACTCTATGCTCTTCGGCGTCCTTCGAGTAGATGAGGATATCGTCGATGTAGACGACTACGAACTTGTCCAGATGGTTGTAAAGAACCTGGTTCATAAGACTCATGAATACAGCAGGTGCATTAGTCACACCAAATGGCATCACCAGGAATTCGTAGTGTCCATATCTCGTCCGAAATGCGGTCTTGTGGACATCCTCCTTCACCTTCACTTGATGATATCCGGTCTTTAGGTCCAACTTTGAATACACGCTCGATCCTCCAAGCTGGTCGAACAGGTCGTCGATGCGGGGCAGTGGGTACTTGTTCTTCACCGTCATCTTGTTTAGCTCGCGGTAGTCAACGCACATGCGCTGGGATCCGTCCTTCTTCTTCACGAGCAGCACTGGGGCACCCCATGCGGATACACTAGGACGTATCCATCCCTTTTGTATAAGATCATCTAGTTGAGCTCGAATCTCTTCAAGCTCGGGTGGTGCCATGCGGTAGGGTCCCTTGGACATGGGTTTTGCACCTGGCATAAGATCAATGGTAAATTCAAGGCCGCGATCCGGAGGCAAACCTGAGAGGTCGTCCGGAAATACGTCCAAGAATTCTCGCACTATCTCAGGCTTCTCTTGCTCATCTTCTGCTGTAGTCGCCATGGCTTCTGAAAGTCTGGCTCGGTACTTCACGGGTCCTTCTGATTGACTTCCGCTGAGGAATTCGAACTTTGGATGGTTAGGTATCTCGAATTCTACCCTCCTTTGACGACAGTCAATGGTGGCGTGAAAAGTTCCTAACCAGTCCATCCCAAGCACAGCATCGAAAGTTGGCAACTCTATCACCATGAAGTCGGCGTAGAGATCTCGTCCACAAATCACAACAGAGCATTGGAGGCATCTGCTGGTTACTGGTAAAGACCCACCACCGGTCTCGACCTTCCAACGGGAAGTCAGAGGTTCTACAGAGACGTCGTGTGTTTGGACGAATCGACTTGCCATGAAGCAATGTGTAGCTCCTGAGTCGAACAGTGTGAGGGCAGGCTTACCAGCTACTAAGACGATACCTACGGTAATGAGAGTCACATCTAAGCTCACGATCCCTAAACAGTATAGTGGGTAGCTGAGTGAACAGAAATCTCATACCTGTGATCACCTGGTCTGTTGCCTCGGCCTCCTCTACTGTCATGGTATAGGCTTGGCGCCTTGGAGGTGGCGCCTGTGGGCGAGCTTGCTGGTATACCTGTTGCTGGGGAGGGAGTGGCTGACGTTGCTGAGCAGGTGGTGGTGGACGTGGTGGCACATTCCTGGCAGGGACGTGGGCCGGAGCAGGGTTAGGTAGCTGAGACTTCCTCTCAGGACAGTCCCTTGCAACATGGTCCTTTGATCCACAGACCAGACAGAGGTTTAGAAAAGATCGGCATTCTGAGCGGAGGTGCCCTGGTTTCCCGCAATGATGACATGTTTGGCGCGGTGGTGGTGGTGGACCCTGCCTCTTGAACTGTGTTTGCTGAATGGGCCGGTACATCTGATTAGGCGGGGGTCGTCGGCTAGGTCCAGCAGCAGGGCTTGGAGGTGGTTGTCTTCTGTGAGGGGCAGCCAACTCACGCCTTTCTTCCCTCTCCATAAACTCGTGTTCACGAGCAGCAGCTAGAACTTCGGTGTGGGTAGACAAAGTACGTCCGACCAAATTCATGCGGATCTCTATGTTGAGACCCTGCTTGAAGCGTCGAGCCTGGGCTATTGGAGTTGCAACCAACTCAGGAGCAAAACGGCTCAGCATGGTGAACCGGGCGTCGTATTGTTCCACCGTCATGGAACCTTGCTTCAATCCAACAAATTGCGCCTCAAGCTCCATCTGGGCCTCCGGAGAGAAATATTGGGTGCGGAAAAGTTCCGTGAATGTCTCCCATTCGATTGGTCGCTGGAGACGTTTTTCTGCAGAGCCCCACCAGACTCTGGCCCCATCCGTTAGTTGGGACCTGGCAGTATTTGTCCAGGCATGCCTCCCGATCTGAGCGGCCCTCAAGTTTTCTTCAGTACTCTCTAGCCATTCATCGGCCTTCATCGGGCCATCTTCTCCGTTCCAGGTTTTCGGGTGGAGGGAGCGAAATTGTTGGATGCCTCCCGTAGGGTGATATTCGCCTTTGATAGCTTCGACCATTTCTCGCAATGCCAGATCCGAGATCTGATGCACTGTGGGAGTTGGCCCGTTGTCGGTCGGGTTGTTGGCTTCAGACTGATAGGCTCCATTGGGGGTCTTCGAGGTGTTTCCGTCCATTTCTCGAGCGCGAAAGACCTGTTCTTAATGTTTAGTAAGAACGTGTATATGTTTAGGGAAATCTGTTTAATATAGAAAGATTCCAAGAATGTCAAATGAAAAGGTCATCAAGCTTGAAGAGAGGTTGATAGTGAATAAGATCGATGACGTCACATAATCATGATTCACGTCCTTGCGGTCCAGCGGACATGGCCAGGGAAGTGACTAAGCCAGGATCACTTATGCCCAGTCTAGCTAGGTTGATCCAACAGACTTTAGCCAAGCACATTGACCGGTATCATGGTCCATTGAAGGAAGATTATCATTCATATGAGTGCTACCGATACAGAAAGATTTTTATTAACAACTAGTTAATCCTATCAAAATTTAGGTTTTGTTAATGACTTCTTATTAAGGCCGGATAGGTCAACTCCATTGGGGTTCTCCGAGATGTTCCCGTTCGTCTTTCGAGTGTCGAACCTGTATCCATAGAAATGTCAGCTTAGTTGAGTATCGTATACGATACACCCTGGTTTTGCTACACTGTTCACGAGGTATTTTGCACGGACCTGCATGGGCCACCAAACTTGTAACGACCCGCTCTCGGGGGCCCGTTACTTATTTGATTTATTTGCAGGTTCCGCAGTTTACCAGTGAAATCAGCATAGTCACAACGCAGAGATGTACCAACAACACTCAAACCAGCTTACAGACATTATTACAGTCCAAATTAAAGTACAACAACCAGCACTCTCACACACCAATACATGAAAGGAAAAGTACGGAAAGGAAATACAGAATGGAAATACATCTCACAACACACACCAACACAGATAACTAAAACTCCGCGGCTTCTGGGTCGTACGCAGGCTCCTCGTACTCTGGGGCGATCTCCTCGATCAGGTCGTCGTCTGTCGGTGCCACAAGTGGAACCGAAGGTAAGTCACAAAGATTCTAAACAAAGAAAAGAAGTACTGTACACGTATGACAAGCAGAAGTAAAGTAAAGTACGGTGTAGTGTCTGTACAAGTGCAGAAAGTAAAGTGCATGACTGTAAAGAAGTAACTTTGCAAGCTCTGCTAAAATTACGTGACTCAAGTCGGAGAGTACAATATGTGACCGTTCAGTTTGTCTCTTGCCTGGGTGCTACCCAGACGAATGCCGGTACCCAGGCAGCAGTATGGTTTGCCGAAACGCAGGCAGCAGGACAGGGCGCCGAAACACAGGCGACATGACAGGTAGACCAAACTCTAGTCACTCCCGTACTCTCGCAAACTATGAGTTACCCCAAAACCCGGTGATGTGTCAAGTACAAGTTCTTTACATGATTGTTCCACGAAATGTTCCAAGTCAAGTCCAACACAAGTAAGTGGCGTATGTTTCCGTGCTTCGAGCACGTAGTAGTGCGGTGCTACAAGTTCGTACGAGCACAGTGGCTAGATTTCTAAGGTTAGAACCTATCGTGACTTACCAAAATTAATACCGTTGTAGTAAGCCGGAAGAGGATCTAGTGCTTCCTATGAGGCTAGTACACCAGAGTCCGTACCTGCAACACAAAATACTTAATTAGTAAAAACACGACCTTTTTCCTATTTAATAATTAGGTTAGTTTGATTTTTAAACTCGTTAAAACGGTGTCGAAAAATATTTAAAATTTTTATATAAACCTAAAATAATTATTTAGATTTTACTGCAAGAGGGGAGAATTTTCAGAAGCTTCTGTAATTTTTTATAATTTTTAAAAACTTAGAAATAGCTTAAAAATCCTAAAAACTTAAGGAACGTGTATCTTCCGTAATTTCTTACGGGAGCAATACAAATCGGAATTACATGAATGTGTAGTCAAAATGATCGTCTCTAAGTCTATTGTCACATATAATTTTATCAAATATTAGTGTAGGTAAAACCAGCGAGTTACGATTTTTAGAATGAATTAAACCTATTTAATCTTTAGGTTCGAAAAATCATTCCAAAAAAAATAGGCATCTGGTCGAGGTAAGACCAGCGCCAATGGCTCCGAAATGTCGTTTCTGATTTTCTGGGACTATCCACTCATTTTTCTGGGCCCTGTATAATTAGTTATGGATTTTAACTCATTAACCCCTATTATAAATAATTTAATAAATCGAAAATACGAATTTCTTAATATTTACAAGTTTGCCACTGCGAGTTCTTCTCGCACCCACCGTTTTCCGATCACCCCCCGGGGGTTTCGCTGACGGCGGAGGGAGGCGGCGCGGAGGGAAGACGACGGCGAAGGCGGGGACGGCGGCGGCGTCGTCCGGAGGCGACGGCGGCGGCGGAGGGCGGCGTGTGCTGGGGCGAGGGGGGGTCGGCGACGGCGGGGGCGGTGCGTGGGTAGTCAGCGATGGCGGGGGAGGCCGAGCGACGGCGGAGGCGGCGTCAGGCGGGGCCGGAGGGCGGCGAGCGTCGGTCGACGGCGGCGGTTGACGGCCGGAGGGAGAGAGAGGGAGAGCATGAGTGAGAGAGAGAGTACGAGAGAGAGAAAAGAAAGCGGCCTGCGAAATTTTTTTTAAAAAAATTGTTTACTTTGTGTTTAAACTGGGTTAGTAGGGTTATTTATAGGGTTAATGGGTTCATGAACCCACTATTAGCATTAAATACACATTTAGTTAGTCAATTAGTATTAATTAGGGTAGGTTAGCTTTAGGACTAAGTGTAGAATTTTTTTGAACGTGTCCCCTCCCATGTGTTAGTCATGTTTAGGGTTAAAAAAAGATTTGATTAGGTTAATGTAATTAACTAGGGTAATTGAGGACGGTAAAATTGTAACGAAATTACGAATTTGCCCCTACTATCAAACGTGTCCGAAAAATTACGAAAACATAACCACGGGACCGTATCGTCGCGAGGATGGCGAATACGAAGACCGTTTCCGGGTTTGGACTACGGAGATACTAGTTTTTGGCCAAAACGTTTAGAAAGTGGGTTTGCGGGTTCTCTATTGAAATGTTATCAGAAAATTACGAAATTAATGTGGGGAGCCCTAAATGATCATAGGAGGCTACTGTAGAAGTTTGAAATCGATTTGAAGACGTTTGTATAGAAAATAAATTCGTCGAATCAAAACGGTAATTTTTGAAAATGAATTTTAACAGAAATGTTTTGGGCATTTGAGGAAATCAGAAAATACTGAAATACAATATAATAAGTCTAGTGCTTTAAAATATTTTTATAGAATTTTTTTGAAATCATTTAAAACTCCTGACAAACCATTACAAAGTATATTAAATTTGTTATTAAATGTTTTGAAAAATTTCGAGTCGTTACATCTTCAAGCTATTGCTTGATCCAAGTCTCCAAATCATTCCTAGGCACCGATTGCTGGTCATTTCCTTGGTGCTAGGTCTTGGTGACTTCATCTTCCTCAAATCCTTCATTTCACCATTTGGGTAAGAAAAACTCAAGGTATAGGATTTTGTGGTAAGATTGTTTATTTCATATTAAACTCTTTAATATTGCTTTGTGATTCTCTCGGTTGTGAGAGAAGGTTGTGATCCCGGGTTGTGAGATTCACGTTTGCTATTGCATGTATGATTTGATCTTGTGAAGGTTTTTCACAAGATATTCATAGTGGAAATCTTGAGTTAGGATTTCTAACTCAAGTATCTGGAGGGGATCCGGGTGGTTGGGACGTAGGATCACCGGGAACAAGTCGGGGAGACTTGGGTGGATCCGAACCCATTAACTTCGTTTGTTAGCATTGTTAATTTTGTGTTGTCATTCAATTTAAGCTTCCGCAAATTGATTTGGTAGTTGTTTGCAATTTAATTTGGAATTATACTCCTTATTATTTTAAAGTACTATTCACCCCCCCTCTAGTACTTGTGCAGTAGCTGATAGGGCATTACAAGGGGGTGGGGGTGATTTAAGAAATATCATGTCATTATGTGTCATATATGTCAAATTTATGACATATATGTCACATATGACACAGATGGTCAAGTATCACATAGGAAATGCGAAATAGATCAAGTATCACATAGGATCAAGTATATGGTACGTACTCAATATGAAATGGTATATAGGATCAAGTATCACATATGATCCAAATAGGATTTATTAATATGATCAAGTATCGATCAAGTATATGAAAAAAACCAAATGTAAGCGTGTGCGCACACACAGACCCCCCACCCCTCAACCCCCGGCCTCGTCGCAGCTTCGGCTGCTACAGAAGCAGCTGTTGCTTACAGCATCAACTTCTTGCGAGCTGGGGGTGGGGGGTTGTGCGTGTGTGCGTGCGCGCGCATGCATGCGTGCTTGCGTTAAGGTCCAGATTTGGGGTTTTTAGCGGGTGCGGCTTGTGTTAGTGCCATGCTTACATGTTTCCTTTCTTGATATTAAATTCGATGTTTTGAATCATTTAATATATGTTTTATCGTCTAACTTAAGGAATATTATTTTTTTGGCAGGGTCATGGCGGCGGCGAAGGCTCTTCATGCAACGCCAAGATGATGGCGGTGGCGGGGGAGAGTTGTGAGTGATAGAAAATTTGTATTTTCTTGAATATGTGAACAATTTGTTTGTATATTTATTGTATATGTATTTATATATTTAATACGTGGATTTGTTGTCTTGCATATGTGTGTGACTCTGTAAAATTTTTCATAATGTATACATAAATTTTGTTATTTTTTATTGGTAATTTTGGTCATATTATTTATTCATATTGTGTGGAGTTGTTGTCTTGTATACAAGGATTTCTATGAAATTTCTTTATTGTATACAGGTTTTCTGCGATTTTAATTTTTTTAAAAATATAAAACTATCAGACACAGACAAATCTGTGGTTGATGGTAAACATCAGCAACGGATTTGTCTGTGGCTCATAATCATCCGCCACGGAATAAGTGCACAAAATTTGCTTGGCGGATGGTTATCAGCCATGGCCATATCCGTGGCTCAAAACAAACATCAGCCACAGATTTGTTCGTGGTTGATGTTTTAAATAATATTTTAATTTTCTTTATAGTCACGGATGTCCGTGGCCGTTATTCCGTGTCCGACAATCGGCCACGGAAATGTCTGTAGCCGAAAGTCCCTTTAACCAGCACATTATCGGCCATTTATCTTCAGCCATGTAATTTTCTTTTGTCCCTGGCTGAAAGTCCTCATGCACGGATTTCGATCCTTCAGCCACAGATTTGTCCATGGTTGAAGGGTCTTTATATACCAGTGTTCTTCATGTACTAGTGATATATGACATCCAGAAAGCTTTAGGCATCTAAGCGGTTCTAGATATCTCGGGATCAATCCAGGATATTCTTACCAGTAACATTCAAGAGTGAAAAGTCAAGTTTAATCGATATTGTTTAGCAAGAGAAACTAAATTAGTGTATTACATATAAATCAATTAGCTTTTATGTTTATGATAATGTCTACATGTGAACATAATTCTTATTTGAAAATTGACTAGTTTGAAACATGTTACTTAACTATTATGTTTATGATAATGTCTACATGTGAACATAATCAATTGGCTTATATGGAATTCAAGGTGTCTGCACCTATGAAATTAGATGAGCCTTGAAATTTAAAGAGACATTCTATTATGTTATTTAACTATAAATAACTCGTGCATTTTGTGCATGGCGCGGAAAAAAGGTACGAAAAGGATGCGGTGTACACGTGTAACCAAAAAGAAGAAAGACGTGTGGATGGGTGTGTCGGTAGTGTCGGCGATGTGACGTTTTGTCCCAGTCAGCACTGGGACAAACGTCACATCGCATACCCTCAATTGTATAATAGTTTTTTAGCTTTTGCAACAAATAATAAAGTGTGGGTGTGTGTGGAGGATGGGGGGACAAAAGGAGGGAAAACAGGGACTAAAACGCAAAAAAAAATCACCAAAACCTCACCCTTAACCCAAGCCTAGAACCCCACCCAACCCCACGCCCCCCACCGTGATGACATGACGCGACCATGGCCTATCGTTTGTCACAGTCAACTTGTGAGTGTGACAAAATTTTAAATTTCAAATTTTATAAATGCGAGGTTGTCTCAAAATGTAAAGTTCCCCCAAATACAATTCAAAGTCTTCCCTCTAAAATACAAACAATTTAATTATCCTACTCAGCGTCCCAGTCAGCAACCGGAAATATGACTGAGACAAAATTGACTCGTAGGACAAAGATTCAAAAAAGACCGTCAATTGTATAATAGACATGTCTGTGGGTAAGGTAAAACTTAGATAAAGTAGCAATCGACACTCCTCCCCAACCCAAAACCCCAACACGCACACACGCACAAAACACAAAAAAAAGAGATGGACTCTCTGCACCTCAAAATGAGGTGCAGAGAGGTGACCCTTAACTAAAATTAGAAAAAAAATTCAATTTACATGTCACTTCGGTTTCTCTCTCTTCCAAATTTTTTCTATTTTCAGACATTATCCCATCACTGCACCTCAAGATGAGGTGCAGTTAGTCCATCGCAAAAAAAAAAAAAGAACAAAAGAAAAGGAGCCGTTGACAACACAAAATTCAATGAAGCAATGCATGTGAGCTCTCAACCGCATCAAGCGAGAATTCATGTGATCCTAAGAGACACAATCATGTAGCCAAGTGTTGCCCCATATACAAGTCTTCAAGGCATCCCCAAAAAGAAAGAAGGAAGGAAACGTAACCCTAACCCTAACCAATTGGAGCAAGCAAGAGTGAAAGCCGAAGCTTTCCAATCAAATTAAACTGAACCCCCTTAATTGGATCCAAACCTACCAAAATATAAACACTTAAAAGAGAGACCCACAATATAAGCCAACCCTAAATTTGTTTAGTGCTCCCATCCCATGAGAGCCTTCCTTTTATTCCAAATATCTTGTATTATCTATTTGGTGATGTGGTGTCAAGTATATCTCGCACTAGCTTCTCTCTCTCCAATTTGTATCTAATCAGAGCAAGCAGAGTAGTTATTAGGGGAGAGAGAGTGAGAGCCCACCACCTTTTCTCTCTCTAAATTATATTCTCTCTCATCCTTTAAAAGGGAGAGCTCAGGGGTGTGCGGGTCCACTGTTTTTTTTGATAATACATGCTTTTATGTTCGCAACCACATAATAATTAACTTTGTTATGTATACACAATAAGTAACCATGGTAAGCTAATTACAATTCAAGATCAATATTAGCTACTGCTAACATTTACTTTTTTTATTGAATAGTCTTTTTTTTTATATAAAGGGCAAAAAATCTTTAAAGACACTATTATTAATTAATTAGTAAATGCCCATCTTGCCCTCTATCAAACTTCTAGACCGCTATAAATACCGTCCAACCCCCTCCTCTTCTGTCGTCTCTCTCTCGATAATTTAAAAAAAAAACTAGAAAATAAAAACAATAGCAAAATTAAAACAAAATGAGAACAGGTGCTGGGTTCGTCTCGATCGACAATGCGTCGCCGTCGGCGGCCCAGTCGCCGGCGGCGACGCAGCACAGCGCGTGGCACTCGCCGGTGCCGTACCTCTTCGGCGGGCTCGCGGCGATGCTGGGCCTCATCGCCTTCGCCCTCCTCATCCTCGCCTGCTCCTACTGGCGGATCTCCGGCTACCTCGACTCCGGCGACGGCGATTCAGACCGCGGGAACCAGTCCGATGCCGAGGCCAAGCCCCCGCCGTGCTTTGACGAGGGGTTCGTCGTCATCATGGCCGGCGACGATAAGCCCACGTTCCTTGCGACCCCCATTTCGAGCAGGGCGGCGTCGTTCGCCGACGGCCGTAAGGATACCGCGAAGGACGAGAAGACGGCGGAGAGCCGGGGGAAGGATGAGGCGGCCCCACAGTGAAGGGAGTGAGGGTGGCGGTGACCGGAACCAAATTTAAAAATAAAAAAAGAAGTGAAAGTGGGAAATGTTTGTAATGATGTTTTTTTTTTCGTGTTTCAAATTTTGATGGTTGTCCGGAAAATGTAAATTTCTGAGATTTGTTTTTAAAGGACTTTTTAGGCTTTCTATGTCTTTGTCTTTCTGTTAAGGGTTTATTTAGCATTTATTTTCAATCTCAATTTGCATTTTCTGATTCCCATTGCACACAAGTTTTTTTTTTTAAGACCCAGAGTTCCGCACCAACTAACTAGTGGAGCTGTCAGGCATTAAATCGGGGGTATGCAAGGTTAACACACACCCGCATGACAGGTTAATAAAGGGAATTAAACGAGATAGTCATCGTTCCTCGATCCCTCGTCTCTTCGGAAAAGAGTGACGCACTTTCCACTCAGCAAACTCCTCAAAGTCTAGAGCGTACATCACAATTCCGACGGAAAATATTAATTCGATGTAGAGAAAATATTATTAGATGGAAATTGGTCAAATTTGCAAACGCGGAAAGATATTGTAGCTGTCTGCAAAATGTGCTGAACTTGTAGAAAAGAGGAAAACAATTGAATAAAGAGGGGTGAGGATATCGAGCATTTGAAAGAGGGGAGAGACGTCACGAAGTTCGATGAGGGGGAGGGCGAACAGTCCGAAATTAATGAGGACACGTGGCCATTTCTGATGAGTGTGAGTGGCAGCTGGAGGTTAGCCGCGTGGGGATGCGGCGAGTCGAGAACGCGTAGGTGTGCTGTAAGCAACGGAGTTATTTATTAATTTTCCTATTTTATCATTATTATTTATTATTTCATTTAATTGTTTTGGACGTTTGTTGATGAATCTGAGGGCGGCGCTTCAGGTTTCCGGTCTCTCGAACAATCCGACAGCGTGTGAATTTACCAATTTCTCCTTCATGCGAGCAGCGACGCGGCGGCACGAGGGAGTTTGCGCCGCCGCAGTCTTTAACGCTTGTCGGCCCTCGGGCTCATCGAAGCGACTCATCCTTTTTCTTTCTAATTTCTTTTATTTTAATATATGTGCTTTTTTACCTACTTTATTAGTTGGGCTTCTGAAACGTATAATTATAATTTAAAGCACTTCATTGAATTTAGCTTGTCATTGGATTTATGTCTCCTTCAATGGACTAAAGTTTTTTAATTCAATTTGTGAGCATCTAATCCTTGATGAAGGTTATTTGCTATCTCATGTTATTTAAGAGAAAGCATCTTAAAAATCTTTAAGCAACACAAAGTGGGAATCTCTTATCGACATGTTTATCAATATTTTTGATGGATTGGTTATTTGCTGGGTGTTCCATTCCATTCAAGACCTACAAGACAACACATGCATTGGGTGATCAGGTATGTGACACAATGAAAGCTCATCCATTAAGTAAAATTAGTACGAATTGAGTGCAAGTAACTAGATATAGGGTTAATGTTTGTGTGCCTTTTATTTTTAAAAAAATATATGCTATTTGTTGGTATGTATAACGTCCCGCTCCCAGAATACCTGGAAAGTACGGATACGTCCCATGTTCTCTCAGGGCAACGAGTGTTACGAAGGAAGAAGAGAAAGAAAGAGAGTACATAAAGAATTTGCAGGTCACTGCGCACATGCTGAAAAGTACGAGTAATATTCCACCACAGAAAACAACACAGAGAAAAGAAAAATAAAGTACAAAGTCGACATTTCGTTTATTTATCACAAAAGTACATCTTTTAATACAACATCATCTGTACATCGGTACAAAGGGAACAAGGGAGAAATCCCAGAAAAACCATAAAAGACAAAAGATCTACGCCTAGTACTACTCACTCCCTAGACTGCCCCTGGTAAAAGAAATGGGCAAGAGCTAGTGCCCTCTATGAGCTCCATCTCTACATCGAACCCTGGGTACACCCCTAAGTCAAGTTTTGCTTAGTCTGCACTGCTCCTAATTCTGAAAAAGTAAATGGGACACGTCAACGCGTGACCCAGTAGGAAATCTAACAACACTAGGTAGGGACCAGTCTGAGAGTTGCTCTACCCTATTAAGGTCTGGCTACGGGTGACAATTATAACTACTGACTATTGCATAGAGTAAAGCAGAAACTCACAGGCATATACTGAAAGAAAGAATTGTGTAAAGTAAAACATGCAGTAATGCATGAACATCCACATATTTAAAGAAATTAAAAATGCATTTATCTTCAGGTGTTGCATTTAAAAATTAGTATTTGGAAACCCGTGTAAAACATAGGACATTAAGGAGCTGGACTTCACCCGAGGTGGATGAAAAATGGTATCTCAACTAGCGACACAAGTATTGGAGGTGCCTATCGTAACTCCTCCTTTCGGGAGTAAGACAATTCTCAGGTTTTATCGGAAAAAACGTAGAAAACCATCAATTACCGCGTCAGTGCATCATGAGTACACCACTTGCCTCTCTAACTTTAGTCAACTCCCCCTTTCGGGAGTGACATGTGAGTGCGAATCAAATCTGTGTCTACTCCTTAGTACCTACGTTTTACACATATCCCTCAAAACCCACATCTAGAGTCTCACCCATTTCTGATGGACTGAGAGTTCCAGATAATTATCACTCTTCCTCACTCTCAGTTACAGATTATTTCATCTTTTCTTTATTCAACGGCATTAATGACTGTGTTCACATTTCCACACTTTTCATCATTCTTCCGATGTCGGGATTTAGCCACGACTATCGTTTCATATAATCAGCTCAACATTTCTATTTCATATCAAGATTATTATGATGCTCCATTCATCACATAATAACATTAACATAATCCATATAAGACGGCAACATAACTATAGAATCACGAATATCATCATAGTAAGGTTATGGCTAATGACAACTTTGATAACGAAAAACACATGGAATCTACTTATCATGAAAGCCTACATTATAAGCTTAGTTACAACTTGGAGCATACATAATATGCTTTTAACATAACAAGCTTCTATTATAAAACCAAATGAAAACTATTAGCATGAATCAATAGTAACATCATTAATATGAACTAACATGAGCCAAACATATTCATGAACATGGGCACTACCTTTAAACACAACAAGGCATACTAGTTTGTTATATGTTAAAGTTTAATATGATAAATTTAACATGATGTACATTAACATACTACAAATTTACATGCTACAATTTATCATAAGAAACTTAATCATAACGTTAGCAACTAAAATAAACATGGAGCATAACATTTCTAGCATGAACCTAAGCATTTTAACATGGGATGAATGGAGCAAGGTATAAACATAGAGATGTAAACATAGAGCATGAGTTTAACTATAAACATGGAATATAACATAAACATAGAATATGTGTATGAACATGATAATAAACATAAACATAAGGCATGGCCATTACATGGGTAAATGAACATGTATAATAGGCCTAGACATGCTAGCATAATGTGTAACATGGCAACACTTTAACACAATATGTCATGAAAATGGTTTACATCTCCCTACAACCAAATTTAAGCTTAACATGGCATAAATAAAGTTTAGGACATGACTTAGCATACCAACATAGAGTTCAAGACATATCCCTATTAACAAGCACCTAAGCATAGTTTTCATGGACATTAGCACATAGATTACATAAGCAATAGTAATCTACTTATTAGTAAGAACTCTAGCACACCCACACACTAGTATAAAATTGGGCATACTAACAAATTGACCCACAAATATGTGACATAACCTAATTAGCATAACATGAGATATACTAACAAATTGGATTATAACATTAAAATTCATTTTTCTTTAGATTGTAGAAATACATAAAGCAAGTGCATACATCCTTATTCTCTACACCAACCTAAGAATGAACCCTAGCTAGAGTTAGTAGAAATCCTACTTTAAGTAATTCCACCTTACAATTCTTTGGCCATTATTCTCCTTGAAGATTTTAAGCTTTCCTTCTCAAGCTTCTTCCCTTCCACAAGCTCCTAGAATTAGCAACAACACCCAAGAGAAGAAAGGAATGCTACGGGGGTGTGCATAGTGAGGGTGGAGTGGCTCTATAGGTGCTCAGCCTCCTTGAAGTCTAATGGGGAGTTTCGGCCTACACCATGAGGAGGGGGGGGGGGGGGAGCGAGCTTCCTAATTTTCTTTTCTTTTTCCTCCTCCCCCCCTCAATTTTCCCTCTTTTAAATCTCATATCATCCTTGTCATCCCTCTCCATCTATTCTAATTATGCCATGTGCTAGGGGGATTAGGGGATGATGACACCTCAAAGGAGGTGTCCTCATTAGGGATTTTTAGAAATTAGATTATTAGAAAATTAGGAATACATCCTTTAATACCATATACACACCAAATACCATGTATATCATTCAAATACTCATCCATTTAAATTCAAATGATGTTTAAAAATTATTTATCATTTTAAAAATTCGGAAAAAATTCCTTACAATACACAACAATAATATACGTACAAATACGATCAAAAATACGTATATAATACCCGTACACGTGAATACATGGTATTACAGTATGGATGGGTAAATTGGTAATATTGTTATCTAGAATAGGGTCAAGGGGGTGTTTTGGTAATTCTGTAATTCGCTAGAGAAATGGGCGCGTCATTTAGATGAAAGGGCTTGATATATCCAGAATTGGGCTCGGTTCGATTTTAAGCCCTATAAGAAGCAGGTCATCTATATGGGACTCCTTTGCGGGTCCCAAATCAGGGCTACCGATATGGGCCACACGCCCACATGTTAACAATGGTCCCCATCTTGGAAGCTTGATCTTCCTTGTGTGTTTGGGTTTCTAAGATGTGTTAACATTGATTTTTTTCACCTTCCTATTGTCAAAGGGGTTGATGTGGCACACTATTGGCTACACAAAGTGGACATGCCATCAATTCGACGATTGTCACTTCACCTCGTTGTTAATTGTGCTTTCTTTCTCTGTTAGGCATATAAAAGGGTGCTATTGGGGGGATGGACCCTAACACATACAATTTTCTTGTTCATAAGGCTATGTCAATATGCTCCCCTCATATATGCTTTTCTCACGAGTCAGTTTTTTTAATCAATTGGTCCATCGAAGGTATTTTGATTTACATAGTACTCTTCATGACTTTTTCTCTCTCTCCCATTCAATATGTGATAGGTAAGTCAGTGGCTGATCATGGTGAGATACTGACAATTGCTCCTTTACGATCATGTAAGCTTATTAATATGGACAATCTCGGTAAGGGTCCCAAGCCAAAACGAGGATATGTGGAAATGAGGATTGATTTAAGGTTTTTGTTGTTTCTCTGCTCCCACTTTTTGGATAATGTCATAGGGAGAGAGAAATAAACATATCATAATGTTGTGCTAAGTAAATTCTAAACTTGAATCTAACATTGAAGTTGCGTTAGATTCAGGGGGAGTAAGTTATAATGAACTTGGGTTATAAAATCCTAAATTTCTAGCATTGAAATCATTTCATTCATGCATATCTTACATGTTTGTTTCAATTGATCTATATATGCCCTTATGAATATTGACTAACTTGATTGACATCTATGTAGGGGGAGTAAGTTTTCGTTAATCACAATTATTTATCTTTTTGTTTATATTTGTTTGTCATCATCAAAAAGAGGAAGAATGTTTAGTATTGGACTTCTCCATACTTGGTGTTGATGATGAGCAAACATAAAAACTTGTTACTAATCCCCTACTTGCAGTTAATCCATTGCCTAAGTATATCATGAAGATTGATTAGCAATGGATGTCACTCAAGGATCAGTTAAAGCATGAAAAGTGGATTAGATGATCAAAGATGATGAATGAAGCTCCTAGAAGAGTTAAAGCTCATTCTTTGGAAAGAAGAGAGGCTAATACAAGATGTAATCTTTTTATTCTCTTCTAGTATGTAGCTTAGAAGTAGAACTATGTTGTAGCACACACACACATCTTTATTTCTGTCCTAGGAAATCATTAGATCATATTTCCTTGACCTCAAATTCATATTTCTTAAGCATGTGCATTTTGGATTTCAACAGGTGACTGATGAATGTTTAACAGGCGCCTGTCTCCAAACAGTCAACTGTGATTTTTTCTACAGTCGTCTGTTTTGCACATACTTTATCATTTGGGTTTTGGGCTTGCAGCTATAACTTTCATCAGGCGACTGCTGTACAAAGTACATGCACATGTCCAGGTTACAGGCGCATGTGATTTGTTAGCAAGTCGTCTGTCTCTCTTTTGGCCAAAGATCATTATCTAATCTTCATTTGGGCAGACGACTGATGTTGACTTGACAGTCACCTACCCATGGCACATGCGACCGTGTATGCTCTTCAGTCGCCTGTCGATTCTTGTCTTAACACTGAGTGTTTGACAAGTTTTGCAAGTTTCGGCCAAGATGATTGATATTGGTTTCACAGTCAACAGTCCATGGCACAAGCGCCTGTGTATTCCACATCAGTCGCCCGTCCTGTCTTCCTAAAACTTTTTAAGTTTATTCAACTTACTCATGTTTCGCTCAGTCGCCTGTAGAAGGTTTCTCAGTCGCCTATTAGGTTTATAGGTGCATGTCAGACATTATCAGTCGACCGTCCTACGTGGTAAGTTACCATTTGAATTCTCACTTATCCTCTGACACAGTGCAACAGTCGGCTGTTGGTTTCTCATCAGTCGACTATCGAGTGTGTAAATTCTATCCGTTGGCTGTTTCTCCACGAATTTCAAAGGGGGTTTTGGGAATTCTGTTTGAGGGTTTTAGTGAACCTATAAAGAGGGTTTCTACTATTCCATTGATGGGTGACTCATCAACTTGATCATCTCTTGAAAACCCTAAGCTTTCATCTTCAAGTTTTAAAAGCTCTCAAATCCAAAAGCACTAAAATTTTCCAATCTCATTCTCTCTTGCTCTCCAACCTAGAATCAAAGTGATATCCTCTAGGCAATTAGTGGTGACAAAAGAAAGGGCTTTCTCTCTTCTCGAAAGAAACTTCAACACAGAACACACTTGCTCTTTCAAGTTCTACTTCAAGGCATATGTGATTGTAACTGTTGATATTTCATTATTTTGTATCTTTCGATATTAGTTTTACTCTCGGTTTGTGAGAGTGGTTAGCTTGATTCCAAGTTGTGGGAGTCAAGGATATCGATTGTGTTTCGATTTCACTTGTCGGGTTGCTACAAGTGTGTTTAAATGAAACCTCAAGTTAAGGTTCTAACTTGATTATCCGGAGGTATCCGAGTGGAATGGACGTAGGATTATCGGGAACAAGTCGGGAGTTGACTTGGATAATCCGAATCCTTGAAATATACTTTGTGTTAGCATTGTTTCATTTTGGGTTTATTTATAATTCTGTATTTATTGTTGATTACGAATTTAAATTGGTATAACTATCGTTTAAATTTTATAAACACTATTCAACCCACATTCTAGTGTTTTTCTCATAGCCAGGGTCCTTACAATCTTATAATTTGGTGTAATGACCCGCTCTCCGGGGGCCGTTACTTATTTGATTTATTCGCAGGTCTGCAGATTACTAATGAAAACAAAATAACCATGATGCAGAGATGTACAAAAATACCCAAATAGTATCCAATTATTACAATCCATACTGTATAAAATGTTCCAACAAAGATACATGAAAGAAAGAAAGTACATAAGAGAAAATAGAACTGAAAGCTGCGGTCTCATGGTCGAACTCTGGCTCTGCCAACTCAAAAACATCCACCTCAAGATGTACGTCATCTGCGGTGCCACGAAAATGGAACCGTAGGTAAGTCACAACAATTCTAAATATAGAAAAGAAGCAGTGCACAAGTATGACAAAAGTAACTACGTACAAGCAGACCAGATTGAAAAGTAAAGTGCTGAGCAACAACTGTACATAACTGAAAATTAAACAGAACTGAAAGGAGAGAACAACCGTACTGTTGTAGTGCAAGTGTAACAGGATACAGCTATAGCTAAAAGTACGACTAGTAAAGTACGGTGACTGCACAGATGTGGTAAGTAAAGTGTATGTAATTCATAAAGTAAAGGTGGTCATGCAAGTACAACAAGTAACATATAAGAGCAACCATGGTGATAGTAATGGTGAGACTAGCAGACATGAACTGTAACAATATTAAGCATGCAAAGTACTGAGTAAGACGTGCAATCAATAATTATTTTGGTGTTGGTAGTAATTAACTAAACTATGTGATGTGACTCACGTAGGAAAGTATGATATGTAACCATGGGTCACCTCCATACCACGGGAAGCAAATCCCGTGCGTTAACCACAGCATACTTTGAAAAGTGAGACGAGACGAGACGAGAGAGAGTGACTCCGGTCATAGTGGCACACCCGTAACCTACACCTAGGCTATGATCTCCAGGCGTAGTATGGCCCCTAGGCTACGATTTCGGGCTCAATCCGCAAGCGGACGGTGTCGAGTTATAATATAAAAGATTGTCGAATCCCACAGAGACGGTGATAGTGTCAATTGGTTCTCAGTTTATTTCTAAGTCTAGAAGTGAGATAGCTATCGGGGTAAAAGGTTTGTTTGGGGTGATGTTGTTGTAATATTAATACAAGGGACTAGGGCTTTAGGGATCACCACTAGGATCGTTGGAGGTCGATGTAGGATAGTATCATTGCATTGCATTAGGGCTAGGGAATTAATCCCCCAATTCGTACCACTCTCGTGGGTTAGAATTGCGAGGTATTTCAGTGGCTCTCGTTGACGCAATAGCGGTAGCCATCAATGTAGCGGTATAGTTCGTCGATGGGTCCCCTCAAGATGCGAGCCGGGCATGGTTACGTGCCTTGGTTGGATCCACCGATTTTCCTGTTCGAATCCTTAGGTACCCCTTAAGCACATCAATTTCACAGACCGTGGGCATGATCTCAGTACGTGTTATCTACGGATTCGTTAGGATCAATCGAAATACAACCCTAAATCCCCAATTCAATGTAGGGATCCAGATCTACATTTTCTCCCTAGAGTCCTAGGGCTAACCCATCAACCCTAGAAAGAATCTACACACACATCGCAATAATAACAAATATAATCATTGATTCCAGAGGAAAAGACATCATAGATATTGAAATAATCCAAGTAAAGGACTTACAACAGGCAAAGGGAAAGATCTGTAATTTATAAAAGAATTCCAAGCGCAAGCACAATCTAAAATAACATAATAATCCTTAAGTATTTGATCTCAAATTCTTCCTACAAAATTTAATCTCAGAATTCCTAACAAAAATCGCCTGAGCTCTCTGCCTAAAACTCCCCAAAATTCCTTAAATGGAAGATCCCTTTCAGTCGCCCAGCTCTCCGAGCCTTCAGTGCACCGAGATCGCGCGCATCGTGATCTTTCAAAACTTTCCAAAAATGGCCCTGAGTTGCCGACCGAGTAGGTGACTCGGTCGCGTAATTAGCTGCTCGTTTGGTGGCTCAGGCCGAGCAGATGAGCTGCTCGACCGGGCACTACGAAAATCTTCGAAGACGTTGCTCAGCCTACCCGGACCGAGTAGGCTTTACTCGGCCCGAGTAGGGGTCGACTCGGTCAGCTGCTCGGGGCACGTTGTGGCTTGATTTGGCTTATGGAAGTTGAGGCTACTCGACCGAGCAGATGAGCTGCTCGGTCCGAGTCAGCCTGAGTCAGCTCTGTTCTCAATCTGATATGGCTCGGTCGAGCAGTTGAGATGCTCGGACCGAGCATTTTCTGGGAGAATGCTGCAGAAGCTCCTGGGGCTCTCTCTCTCTGCTCTCTCTCTGCTCTCTCTCTTCTCCTCTGATGGCTCCAAAAGTGAGGCGAACTCCTCCAGAGCCCTGCCACTAGGGGTGGCAATTTTCGGCCCGGCACGATAGCCCGGCACGGGCCCGGCACGATAAGACCATGCTTGGGCCAACAATTTTGGCCCGAAATCCTTATCGGACGGGCCCGGCCCGGCCCGGTTCATTTTCGGGCCGGACCCGGGCCAAGCTTTTCAGCCCATGGGCGGCACGGCACGGCACGAAAAGCATTTGATCGCACCACTTCAATTTGACCACACACTGATCTAAAGCAGATTTGAGTAATGTGCATTCATTTATGGTGTTGAGTCCGATGTCATGAATCTTATCAGATCAAGGTCCAAATATCATAAATTTTAACAACTTCCCCCCAGCGCAAACTTTGATGTCTTCGGATTTTGGGGGTCGATCTCAGTTTCCGAGAAGAGACAACGAACCACCAAACATTTTACTTCATCTTGCCAAATAAATGAAAACAATGTAGGGCACATCACCTTATGCAACCCACTTAATCCTCTTCTTTCGTGCTCCATTTCGATGCATCTTTAAGTATATGAGACAAGTTTGTGTTTAAAAATATGATAAAATATTTTCACAATACATAATTCATTCAACCCTATCGGACCGGGCCGGGCGGCCCGAATTTTTATCGGACCGTGCTCGGGCCTCTCCGGAATGTCCCGAAGTCTTATCGGGCCGGGCCGACCCAGTCCTTTAAGAAAACCGGACCGGGCCGGCACGGCCCGATAAGATCGGGCCGGCCCGAATTGCCACCCCTACCTGCCACTAAGCTCACGAGCACGTCGGATGTGTCCATACCCAAGTGGGGTCCCAAATCGCTCCAAAATCCCTGAAAACTGACAAAACACTACGAAACTCGAAAATATCGTCAGAAATGCAATATCGTAGTAAAATGATGGATTTAGATGCGAAAATGGCATGAGATGCAATGGAATAATGATATGAAAATAATGTAAAATATGGACACATCACATAGCTCCCACACTTTCTCTACAATGAGTTACCCCAAACTCCAGTGTCATGTGTATCGGTTACATGTTTCTTACATGATGTTCCACAAGATTTTCTACGAGATATTCCACACGATATTCTACATGATGTTATTAATTCTTTGTTTACGATGATAGTTAAACTAGGACCACTGGTCAACTTTCTTAAAGTAAAGCAAAATGGATGCTAATAAATTTGAGGATAAAGACAAGTCCAACAAACATGAAACACAAAAATTGTTGGTTTAAAAGTTCGTACGAGTACACTATCTAATTTTCTAAATCTAGAATTTATCGTGACTTACTAGTTCCAAGGTGGTGGTAGGGAGCTGGGACTAGATCTAGATCTTTCAAGTGAGTTGGTGCGTGAGAATCGGTACCTGCAAACACAAGAAACACTCGGTAAAAGAATACACTCTTTTCTATTTATTTAACTTGATCGTTTTGATTTTATAAATGATTGAAACGGTGTCGAAAATCGTGCTAAATATTTATACAGGCTAGATATGAGGAAAATAATTTTACTGAAGGAGAGATTTTTTTCAAAAGCTTCAGTTAATTTTTATAATTTTTAAAAGTTCAAAAATCAATTTAAAACTAATTTTATTTAGGTAACATGTTTATTCAACAATTTCTTCTGGGTGCAATACATATCAGAATGGTTCAAGTGAGTTGTCAAAATGAACATCTCGAAGAGTGCTACAACATATATTTTTCTCACGTATCAGTTTAGTGAAAATAACAAGTTACAGATTTTTAAGTGAAAGTGATGTATTTAAGTTTTAGGCTTAAAAATTCATTGTCAAAAAACTAAGCTTCACTTGAGATGAAACTAGCGCCATTGGATCCAGAATATCATTTCTGATTTTCTGAAGCTAGCCTTGTATTTTTCTGAGCTATATATAATTTATTATCAATTTTAAACTATTAACCAATATTATCTAATTTATCAAAATACGTAAATACACGTATTACACCAAAATACGTTTTAATATATGTATTAAAATATGTTTTATATCATGTCTTCACCTTCTCCTCTCGTGCATGGGCGAAGGGGGCTGTGGGCTCAGATGGTGGCGGAGCGGCAGCGAGGGCGGGGGTGGGGTGGCGACATTCGCGGCGGTGCGACGACGGCTTCGGGGAACGACGGGTAGGGCTGGGGGTGGAGATGAGAGTGGCAGGCGGTGTGCTCGGGCAAAGGCAACGACGACTGCAGAGCTGTGGGCTTTGGTGGTCGTCGGCGATGACAGTTAAGGGGCGAGGCGAGGCACGGCGAGATCGGTATGGGAACGGCGGCACTTGAGGGTAGACGTCGAGAGAGAGAGAGAGAGAGAGAGAGAGAGAGAGAGAGAGAGAGAGAGAGAGAGAGAGAGGTGGCCAAGGAGTGCGGCGACACGGTGGTGAGCGATGACCAGGGGAGGCTGCCTCGTCGGAGACGTCGAAGGGTGGAGCGGCAGAGCGAGAGTGGGGGGCTGTGTGGTGTCGAACGGGGGGAGAAGGGGCGGAGCATGGGTGTGTCTCAGGCGACAGCGGCGAGTAGAAGGCTCCGTGCGGTGGCGGCATTGAAGGCGTGAACTGTCGTCGACGAGAGCGGGCAGTGCTTCGAACAAGCTGCCGGGGGGTTGAAGCGGCGGACGGAGACGAAGCGTGGGTCGGCGGCGGCGGGAGGAGGAGGTGAGGGGATGGCCTCGGGGAGTTAAGTGAAGGGAGAGGGTGGACGATGGGTTCGATCGGAGGGGGACGGGTTCGAGCCTGAGAACGAAAAAGGGGGGTGGGCTAAGTCGAGTGAGGGAGAGAGACCTGTGTGCGGGTTTTTGCATGGACGATGGCATGAAAAAAAATGATGGGAATGGGTCCACTGGGTTGGTGAGTGTATCTTGGTTGAGAGATATGGGTAGGGTTTAAATAATAACCAAATTTAATATAATAGTACTAGAGTTTAATAGGGTCATTTAATGTGTTAGACTAAAGTTTAAGGGGAAATGAATCAAGACAGAGGAGCGGAAAATGGTTTCCTCATGCAGCCGACAGAAGAGGTAATAAGGGTCGGTAATTAGCGATAGAAAAGTGATTGGCCGATGGTAATTAGTAAAAGTAATTAAGTGAGGTTACTAAGTGTATTCTGTTATGAGTGAGGGATGCCAAAGGCCTCCCCACCATTTTATCCCCCATTACTCCCCATTTAGTTTGCATAATGGGGACCTTTGGAATTACATGCCCTTTGATATTCCATATGAATGAATAATAGAGGACCATAGCCTTGAGCCATGGTTACTCTTTCTTTTGAGTTCCAACACGTTATCTGCACGATCAAGCTCTAGAAAAATTTGAGCCACAAAATTTTCATACCCTCCACAAAAATTTCCCTCTTGCAAAGGAATCTTGTTGTTGCTGCAAAGCTCTTGCAACGACGAGCGATCGACTGGAGCGGAGATTATTATCTACAGATTTTTATTTGTTCTTCCCTAGATCTTTGATCTAGAGGTAAAATTTTATTCCCGTACATATATATTATTATGGACAATCTTCTATTACATTTGTATGTTGATTGTTTTACTCAAATCCACATATCAAAAAAATAGAATTAAAAACAGCAACTTCCCCTGATTTGTTGTTTATTATAGATTTTTTTCTTTTTGCTAAATTTTTTTATAATTACAAAATTAACCCCCTTAGCCCCCCCTGCAGCGGGGGCTCCTCACGTCCGCCTCCGCCCCCCGTCGGGGGTGCTGTCACCCGTCGCCCCCCAGTCGGGGGGGGGGGGGGGGCTCCGCCTCCGCCCCCTCGTCGGGGGCGCTGTCACCCGCCGCCACCCTAGTCGGGGGGCTTCGCCTCCGTCCCCCCGTCGGGGGCGCTGCCACTCGCCGCCCCCCAGTCGGAGGGGGTCCGCCTCCACCCCCCGTCGGGGGCGCTGTCGCCCGCTGCCCCTAGTCGGGAAATCTATATGAGACTTCCATAAATGCGATCTCTCCAAAACCTAGAAATGCAGTTCATGGATGTTGTGACTGCATATCTATATGTCAATATAGATAAAGAAATCTATATGAGACTTCCAGATGGGTTTAATTTACCCCCAGAGATGAAAGAGAAACCTCGGGGCATCTTCTTTGTAAGGCTTTAAAGATCATTATATGGTCTTAAGCAATCAGGAAAAATATGGTATAACAGACTAAGTGTTTTCCTTGTGATTGAACCGAAAAATGCACGCGGGAAGCACGCCTTCCACTCCCAAGTGTAGGAGCGTCAATACAATATAAAATTTATAACCGGTGAGTACCAGGTCGGATCACGGGAAAGAGTCGTTTGAAATCGCACGTTAGGTCAAAAATGGATGCGGGATGGCGAGAAATCGCCCGATATGTTTATGGGTATTCGAGTATGGGAGAGACTATGGGAATGATGTGTGGGGGCCACTACCAACCCTACACGCTATGGACAAGGGTTCAGAAGCTCAATCAAGCGAAGAGACGAGCTTGGCATTCAACCAAACACTTGGCGAGCAGAATGGTGAAGGGTGTAGGAGGTGCTCTTTCGAGTTATTCCTCACTACGGAGTGAGGTCAATGCGGTGAGTAGTGGAAGACTAAGCTACTTGCCCATCACGGATGACTTGTTAGGCCTACCAACGAGTGACGACCCGGGTTTGGGTTCGAATCACCCGCAAGAACTCACAACCCAATCACAAAATATGAAAGTCCAATCACGAAGAAAGCAATGAAAACATACAAGCATTGAATCGAAAGCACAAACACCAAAGATCATAAGCACGAAGTAATCAAAGAGTGTTTTTGGCTTCGCTCCATCGTCCAACATATCCTTGATGCCACTGGCTTGAAGACTGGTGATCTTGAGCCCACTCTCTTGTTTGAAGATAACACTGCATGCATAGCACAACTCAAAAAGGGCTACATCAAAGGCGACAGAACGAAACACATTTCTCCCAAATTCTTCTGGACACACAATATATAGAAGAACGAGGAGGTCAAAGTTCAGTAGATCCAGTCCTGTAACAACTTAGCTGATTTATTTACTAAGTCTTTACTACGATGTATTTTTGTAAAACTTGTAAAAGGAATCGGTATGAGACAACTGAAAGACCTACAAGCCTGAAGCATGTACGGATCAGGGGGAGTAACCTGTGGGTTGCACTCTTTTTCCTTAAGCTATTGGTTTTTTCCACCGGGGGTTTCACAGCTAAGGTTTTAACGAGTCAAATACGATTACTATGGATCCAGAAGTATCCACTCTCTTAGCTTTATACACTAAGACCAAAGTAATGGATGGATAAGGGGGAGCGTTATGAGTGAGGGAGGCCTTAGGCCTCCCCACCACTTTATCCCTCTATTACTCCCCATTTAGTTAGCATAATGCAGACATTTGGAATTACATGCCCTTTGGTATTCCATATGAATGAATAAATAGAGGAACACAACCTTGAGCCATGGTTACTCTTTCTTTTGAGTTCCAACATATTCATATTAATACCCATGTTCACAAACGACTCCGAAAAATTACAAAAACATAGCCACATGATCGTATCGTCGTGAGGATCGTGAATATGAGATCCATTTCGAGGTTTGAACTACTGAGATACTAGTTTTAGGCCAAAATATATAGTAAGCGGGTTTGCAGGTTCTAGGTCGAAACGATATCAGAAAATTACGAAATTAAAATAGAGAGTCCTAAATGATCATAGGATGATACTGTAGAAGTTTGAAAACATTTTGATGATGTTTGTAGAGAAAATTAATTCATTAAGCCAAAACAATAATAATTGAAAATGAATTTTTATCAAATTATTTAGAGGTATTTGATGAAATTCGAATTTACTGAAATACACCATAACTAGTTTAATGCTTCAAAATATTTTTATAAGAATTTTGAAATCACTTAAAACTCCTGATCAACCACTATAAAATACTTTTTAAAAATGAAAATATGTTAAATACGTAATTAAATATATTGAAAAATACGAGTCGTTACATCTGACAAAGGAAATTTAGGATATGCTGCTTTTGGATGTTGTGACAGCAGATCCCTACGGATATCTTGATAAAGATAAATTCCTCATTTCCTTAAAAACCTGAATAGACTTGAGACGTCTATTTAATTGAAGAGATAATAACATATTGTACAATCAAGTGAGTCCCTCGAGAAAGCAAGGATTCCAACCAAAGGTTGCTTTTGCATATTTATAAGAGTAAAGTATATGATTTGATATTTTAGTTGTGAACAACTTAAAACTTATCGGATCACTTGAAGAAAAAATCGAAATATCTATTCTAGCTTGACTATCAAATATGATATGAAAGACATAGGAAAAATAAAGATATGACATGGCTCACAGATTTATTAATATCTAAACGATAAACTCCAGTTACATTAGACTGCACAGACCAGAGTATGTTGAAGAATTTACACAAGGACCATTGTCATTTACTGAGTACACCTATGGTAGTGCGTTCACTGGATATACATAAAGACACCTTCTGTCCGTTGGAAGAGGAGAAGGATATTCTTGTTAGTGGTTATGCCCTAGGCCAAATATTTGGACCTTTATGTTATGTCATTTCTTCATTTATAAAATGTTTCTTTTAATGTTATTGTTATATTGCTTGCATGTTTCATTATAATAATGTTTGAATAGCAATTTTATGTTATTCTAAGCATCCCTAGTCATTCATCGTTAAAGGTATAATGATAAATTAAGACTAGTATGAGTTTGGTTGATAATTATGAGATAATTATGTGTATAGTGATACAAATCACACTTATAGGTACTTGTTGGAGAATAAGGTACTGGATAGACTTGCTATAATATCATTACATGGCAATGTCATAAATGATCTCATAATAGTTATGCCATAGAATCCTTAGACATGAGATCATCACAATTTCTTACATAAAGAACATCATGTTTTGACATAACCTAACATTATCTTTAATCAGATAATCATAAAGTTTATGATTGAACATGATGTGCATTATGCAGAGTAAAGTGAATAAACAAGATGGAATTTTGTTCCTCTCTTATAAGAGAGATATCTATTTGGCCCCTCGATAAGTAGGACTGAGAAATGCATGGTCGTGTTCAAACGAATGTCATTTGATTTTATCAGTCTACTTAGTAATCGAGAAATTGAATATTTGAACAATATAAGTATGACAATGTCCATTACTTATGTTCAAATAAGATATCGTGTGATAAAATGATTATGACATGGTCAATTAATTAGTTAATATCAGACTAATGATATTCATATTAATTGGGTAATCATAATGTCTTGCTAGAGACCAATTATGACTTGTGGGCTTTTAATGGAATTATGCCCATTGCCAATTTGATATGAGCCTATTGGGTTACACACGAAGAGTAATGGATAAGATAGGGTTTAAACGAGATTTCGAATCTGGTTGGAAATTCAAAATAAGGCGGAATATTTTAACTGTCAGATATTGTATCTCGTTAAGATATTATCCCTAAGATATCACTGCATAACAAAAACGCGTTAAAGAGTCAACAAATAATATATCTTGTTATGATAGTATCCCAAAAGATATCGTTGCGTAACTAAAACACGATAAAGGGTTAACACGGGATTCTATATATGATATAGATAGGATTTTCAGTTTTTTACACATTAAATCGATCTCTCCCGTTTTTGAGAAAAGCTAAGAGCGACAGAAACCCTAGTTGCGGAGAAGGAGTACTTAGCACCCTCATAATTCTTGTTCGTGATGTTCGCATGTGAATACTGATAGAGGGTGGTCGTTCGTAGAGCAGAACTTGCAGTCTGACATATTAGAATCATCAAAAAGGTTAGTAATCTGATCAAATTAATTTGATAACGCATGGCTCTTGGTAGGTTTCTATTTTTCCGCTGCGTATAAACTAGTTTATGCATGAAAGAAACCCTAACAATTCTAGGTCCTGAAGTTCTTTATCTAAATGCAATTGGAGCACTTCTCTTTCTAGATAACTACACGCGTCCCGATATAGCATTTGTAGTAAATCTACTTGCCTAAACTAGCACCAATAGAACGGAGTTAAGCATCTTCTACACTACGTCCAAGGGTCGATAGATTTGGGATTATATTATAAGAAATGATCATCATCCACACTTGTTGGCTATGCATATATAGGTTACATCTCTGATCCCCATAATGAGAAGTCACAAGCTAGGTACATATTTACCTATGGAGGGACGACCATCTCCTGGAAATCTATAAAGAAAAATATGACGGTGACCTAATCCAATTATTCAGAAATTCTTGCCATTCATGAAGAAAGCATAGATTGTGTTTGGTTACACTCAATTGTGCATCACATTCCAGTGACGACCGGATTGAAGACTTGTGATCTTGAGCCAACCACCATGTTTGAAGACAATACCGTATGTATATCCCATCTATGAGGAGGTTACATCAAAGGCGACATGACAAAGTACACCTGCCCAAAGTTCTTCTGGATATATGAGCTACAAAAGAATAGCGAGATCAACGTGAAGCAAGTACAAGTTAATGAAAATCTGGCTAATATGTTCACTATGTCTTTTTCGATATACACTCTTCAGAAATTTGTACAAAAGATCAGTGTAAGGTGCCTAAGAGATCTGAAAGCTTAAGAGTTTATACAGATCAGTGGGAGTTAAAAGAGAATTTTTTTCCCATAGCTATGGTTTTTTCCCACTGGGTTTTTTCATAGCCAAAAGTTTTAACGAGACTGGATCACGAAGTATCCACTCCTAGTGATATTCACACAATATTCAGAATCTCGAAGTATTCATGAGTATGCGTTCACAATTATGACCGGATAAGGGAGAGTGTTATGAATGGTGTTATGTAGGCCCATCATACGCTCGTTTAGGGCATATCGTATACTATAGCAGATTAGGAGTTTGTATCCATCATTAACACTGAATCCTACCATTGTATGAACTCTTCCCGGATCTCTTGTAAATAATGGCTTGTGGTACCCCACAAAGCACTTCACAACATTTATTTGTTTTTTTCTCGTATGAATAACTATTCTTGATGGGTGCACAATTTAGAAAAGCAAAAACAGCTTAAAAATGTGGTCACACCAAAAAAAGCTATGGTTCACTCATGAAAAGATAATACTTCTATCATGAAAAAGAAAGAAAGAAAAAGAGTTGCGTGAAAGGAAATCCAAGGGAGAGAAAGAGACTGATGACAACTACTTAGAAAATAGTAGTAATAGGAAAACAGGATACTAAATCCCATTTTCGATCTTATGTGGCCAAATTTATGGACCTGAAAAAAAATTCTTGGATAATCTCAAGGACTGTTGCCAAAAATGCCCATCTAAGGACTAGCATCAAGATTTATCAGCATAACAAACTGATCAACCCAATTTCAACTAGATGGACACACGTAACTGAAAGCCTTGAACTTCCGAGACCCCATCTCACGATTCACACCAAACCTGGAAACCCTAAGCACTTCCATCATTGACAATGAACACAGCTACGAGTGACAGAGACACTAAAATAATTGCTAGGGTTTCTTTCTAGAGATAAGCATAACGTCAATTTTTGCCGAGAAGATTTTAGGGTTAGGATCCGAAGGCCGCAAATCTTGCCACAAGCTGGCAACCAAGACATCCTCTAGGACCACTGCACTTCAACTAAATGGCTGGCCACACTCAACGTTTTCCTCGCTGTCGGCGCGACGCTGGATCGGAAAATTATTAGGGCTGTCGTTGATGACCGGGTGATCGGACGGCAATGATGACATCGCCAGAAACCACCGGAGAGAGGCGGATGGTGACCAACGGTGGGCAGGAGCGAAACTACCCTTGTCAGGTATAAATATATATGTATAAATGTATATATATGTCTGTATGTATACGCGCGTAGGAGCCAATCCGATCCCGTTCTAAAGTGGGATTAGCATTGATGTTGGCATGCACAAAAGATAAAGCTGAGATTTTTTTTTTGAGTTCTACTAGCTTACTGCTACACTGCATAAAGTGTGGTTGGACAAGTAATAGCCAATGCAAACCATATCCAAATACGCAGTCACTCTCGTGATGTGACAAGCCATCAATGATTAAGTGCTTATCATAAACGTTTGTCATGATCAATCATTATGGTTGGATTAGTCAATAACTTCTGCCAATGTTGAGGAAAACAAACAAACCGAGTCTTCGATTGTCTTTTAGAAACGAATAAATTTTATGGAAATCTCTGAAATTTATTTCATTTGAAAAAAATCGAATTGAACTTTTTAATTCTTAAGAAATTCGTTTTCATTTTCATTTTCCCATCTATTGTTGAAAATTTCAATGTGGCTTCTTGACAATGTAATGTAGAGTTTAATCGGTTCCTTGAAAAATACGGAAAAGTTCAAGAATTTACCCCTTAGAAATATACATAATTTTTTACGTTCTATTTTTCTGTACAAGTCATTTTGAAAAATAAAAATAAAAAATAAAAAATAAACTACTCTTAAAAGCAAATTAATATATGTTACTACATTGGGCCAGCCAATTGAAGACTCAATTCTCTATTTGAGCTGACCAAAGCCCAAGACCAATAAAGCCCATGGATTTAGCCCAACAGCCCCGTGACCCTCACGTTAGGTAGATGGTTACTCTATTTGAAGTGCCAGCCGAGCTATCTATTAGGATTCTCTATCAATGCCAACTGTAACGCTCTCCATCAATGAGGACATTTAATGACTAGCCGTTTGGCATGTCATCAAGAGCGACACCTTAGGCCAAATGCAATAAAATATCTTCAACGCTTGATTGTTATTCCGAAATGACATCCAAAGGACTATCGCCTATAAATAGTCCCTCGAACAATAAGATACATGATGAATCTCTGAGATCATGTACTCATGTATTTCTATACTCAAAATCTGCTCCACCTACTTTATATACCATAACTCTACCTGAGGACTAGCGGCCAACCTCCCAACAGGTCGAACATAGTTCCATAAAGTCTCTTCAAGTCATCTACTGACTTAAGCATCGGAGGAGATTAGGTCAGACTCCAGATCCGACCCCCTGACGAGCCTCATGTATTGCAGATAGCTGGGAGATAGCTTGGATCCGACCTCCATAGCTCGACTCAGGGCCCGCGTCCAGAGAGCTGTCGACGTCCTCCACATCATCGGCTTCATCCAGACTATCTTTCAACGTCACTTTGCAATAAAAATATATATGTGTTATCCAGACTATCTTTCATAAAAATAGATTCTTGATATATATAACACATTGCAATAAAAATGCATGTTACTGTCAAGCTAAGACAAATCCTCCAAGCAAAGTCCTTGACCCCAAAAATTTCAAAAATACCAAAATTAGACGGCCACCAAAAATATCAAGAAGGCCAAAAATCTCAAAAGATACATGTCCGCTGATGCGGACGCTGATAAAATTTATATCGCAGTGCACGGTGTTGTGTGTAGCGCTACGGTTTGAACACAATGAGGCGTTCGTTGAGTACCAATTTTTGGGTCTTCGTTCGAAAGCTACGCAATCGAAGGAAGGTCGAAGAGAGAATAAAAGTGTGGAATCAAGGGATAAAAGCTCTAGGGCTTAGAGTATCCCCACCACTGAAGTAGGGTTAGGGTTGGATTAAGAATTGAATCCATAGCTGTACGTACGATAAAGAATTTAATACGCATACATATAATATGAATAATAACAAGCATTCATGTGAATAGTGTCAATTCATCATCAATTTCACTAACACTCCATCATCGTTTTCATTAACACTTATAAATGGGAATTAACCCTTCCTGTAAATATATATTGCAATAAGCCATATATTTAGGGGGAGTAACATCTTTTTATAATTCTCATATTACATTCAATGTTTGTAAAATCATCAAACAGTGAGAGACTGTTGAAAACTCACAACTCCTCATATGGTTTTGATGATACAAACATATCATTATGTGTATTAACTTTATCTATGCAGATTTTGTAACTCAAATATTGCACATTCAAGTAAGCCAATCATCAAGAATACATGTTGCAATAATCATCTACTACAAGAAGAAGCATATTGATGATATTTTGTAGCTTGTAAGCTGAGATGTAATCTTTATTTTTTCTCTTGCATATACTTAAAATCTAAAAGCCTTGATGATGATTTTTCTTAGTCGTTTCGGGTTCATCTTCAAAAAATTAAGTCACTGACCAAATTAGTCGACCAGTCCCTCCTGCTAGTCGACTAGTTTAAATGTTAAAAAATTCTGAAAAAAATTCTCAAACCTATTTTGAGTTACTAGGATCATTTTTTATAAACTCCTAAGTTTCAGATTTTCTAGTCGACTAATAGATTCTATAGTCTAACAGATAGTTTTAAGTTAGTTATTTTTATTTTTTTTATTGTAGTCAACCAATGAAATTTAGAACTGCCTCAAACGGCTCGTTCCTGATAGTTTCTATCTGTTTATGACAGTTATTGACGGGTTTTAGAAATTATTTTATCAATAGACATCTCAACAGTCAAATTTCATGTCAACAACCCAATTAATCGAGCAGTCCATCATATTAGTCGACTAATTTAGACAAAAATTTCTCAGAATTATTTGAAATTTATACAGTTGTTAAACAGTCAGAAACTAACTCTTTGGTCTATAAATAGACCCATAGACCTCTGTCTAAACAATACGAAAATTCACTCTTTCACTCTCGTCTTAAGTTTACTCTCTCTCTCTCTCTCTCTCTCTCTCTCTGTAGAAAATGAGTGATTTTCAGATTTTCATAGGGGAACCTCTGTAGAAATTTTGCCCATTTAGAAAGTCCAATTTCCACAAGTTCTCATCCAGAACCTTGAAGATTCAGTCACCTTTCTTGCGTTATAATTCTTACATTATCATGGCTATAGGTGATATTGTTTCATACTCTTTTTCTACTTTATTTGGTGAATCTCTTGTTGAAGAGACTGTACAAGTTTGCAACACGGGGAGTGTTGGCATAGTTGTATGTTGATTCCTTGTATGGAGCAAGTGTTATAATGGATTCCAATCTCTACGGGGCAGAGGACTGGACGTAGGATCACAACGATCCGAACCAGGATAATTCTCTGTGTTTATATTTGGAATTTTCTGGATTCTGTTATTTACTTCCGCACTATCAAATTGCAAATTTTCATTTACTTTAATTTTGCAATTTCGTCGTGATATACACTATTCACCCCCTCCATCATATTTGTTGTGCCAGGAGATCCAACACTAGGAGATGAAGAATATTCCTCGATCGCCATAAGACACTTTGGCATACTCTGATCCTCGAGATCGTGTTGTACATCAATAATGGATGTGAAAGTGCACTCATCATCATCTTCATTCACGCTCGAGTCATCAGACGAAGTCTCATCTCAAGTTCCTATGAAATCAGAATTCTTCTTCTCCTTCCCTTTACAGTGCTTCTTTCCTTTGCCTTTATACTTCACTTCTATCTTCTTTGGAAAGCACTAGCAAAATGTACTGTTTTGTCACACTTATAACACATAACCGAAGATTTGTTAGTATTCAAAAATAACCTTAAAGCTCTCTTACATTGTGACAGATTCATGATGCTCTTGAGTTTGTTGGCAAGCTCTATTTCTCCGCTGTCGTCATCTTCACTTTCTTTATCATCACCTTCATCCTTGCTAGGGGCATGAAAATGCTTCTCCTTCTTCTTCTTAAGATTCTTATCGTTGGGATTGAATTTCTTCCTCCATTCAATCTTCTCGTCAATGGCCTAGAAAGCAATCCCCTTTTGCTTCTCACCGGGCTTTGACGTTCGGCACTCCTTGTGTTGCATCTTCACCTTGTATGCCATAAGATTTCCAACGCACTCCTCTACGGTGTACTTACTCATGTCACTGAATTCTTCGATTACATTGGCCTTGGATTCCCATTGAGGTGTGAGAGAACCAAGAATCTGCGTGACCATATCTTCTTAAGACGCAATCCTTTCAAGGCCCTCCAAAGCGTTCACGATCTCGGTGAACCTTGTAAACATCTCCAAAATTCTTTCGCCTTCCTACATCTTAAACATTTTGTAATTAGACACAAAAATGCTTAACTTGGATTTCTTTACCTTTGAGGTCCCATCATGTGTAATCTCCTAGAGATGCCAAATCTCATATGTCGATTTGCACATCGAGATACGGTTGGACTCGTTTGCGTCAAGGGCAGAATGAAATACCATCATTGCCTTGGCATTGAACTTGATCATTTCCTTCTCCACCTTTGTCCTTCCCACCATGGTCTTTTCAGTCTTCTTAAATGGAGTCTCGGTAATGTCACGTAGCTCTTGACCTTATAGCCAAATCATCATCTGTTGTGCCCTGTGGTAGCTACTGCACACGTACTAAGGGGGGGTGAATAGTACTTAAAAATAATCAAGAGAGTTATTCCTAATTATTGTGCAATGAACAAACGACAATACAGAATAAACAACAATCAACAAGAAATAGACAATGCAAACAAATGATGTAACGGGTTCGGATCCACCCAAGTCTCCCCGACTCATTCCCGGTGATCCTACGTCCCAACCACCCGGATCCCCTCCGGATACTCGAGTTAGAAAACCTCTAACCCAAGATTTCCACTATGAAATTCTTGTGAAAAACCTTCACAAGACCAAATCATACACAATACAAATGTGACTCCCACAACCCGGGATCACACACTTCTCTCACAACCAAGAGAACAATTCGCAATAACAAAGTAAATGTAATACTTACCACAAAATCCTATGCCTTGAGTATACTTACCAAATTAGGGCAAAGATGGATTGTTGTGGAAGAAGATGTCACCAAACCCTAGCTTCAAGAAGATGACCAGCAATGGAAGCCTAGGGTGGAGTATGGTGACTAGAATCAAGCTCTTGGCTTGAGAGGCTCACAATGGAGAGAATCTCTCTTGAGGAATTAGGGCTCAAGGTGTTGAGGGAGAGATTCTTGTGAGGGAGAGAGAGCTTTGAAATAGCTTGGGAGAGCTCTTCTCTTAGGTCTGAAATAGCTTGGAAATAGGACCTCTAACCTTGCCTCAAACGAATCAAGTTTGTATTTATAGAGGCAAGAAAAATCGTGTTGGAAAAATTCCCAACGGCTCTATTCTGAACCAGACTAGTCGGTCAAAGAAGGATCACTGACCGACTAGTTCATCAACTAGTCAGTCGGTGATACAACGTAAACCGACTAACGGTTGAACAGCCAAAAGGTCGAAGTACAGGCAATGACAACTAGTCGGTCTAAGAAGACTTGCCGACCGACTAGTTTCACAACTAGTCGGTCGGTGAATGTTCTTTGACCGACTAACAGTCGAAATAGAATAGGCTGACTTCAAGTTGACTTAGTCGGTTTAAGAACAAATGCTGACCGACTAGTTTCACAACTAGTCGGTCGACAAACGTTCTTTGACCGACTAACTCGAAACAGTAGCTCAGGCTAAAAAAGACTGAACACAACTAGTCGGTCTGAGAAGGACTCCTGACCGACTATATCGTCATCTAGTCGGTCGGTGAATGTTCTTAGACCGACTAATTGATCAATATGGAATGAGCTGAAATTAGCAAGGCATCTAGTCGGTTCATGTAGAGTAGCCGACCGACCAGATCGTCATCTAGTCGGTTGGTGACTCTTCTTGAACCAACTAACATGCACTAGAAGCCGAGGGAAGAAGCGATAGGCTTCGAAAAAGTTTCTAATGGCTTCTATGATAATCCTAGCTCTAAGATATGAGCGAAATGAAGATAATAATGTAAGTCCTACTTAAGGCTTAACATTCTAAACTATGAAGCTAGAAGACAATAAATAATAGATGACGAACCGTCTTCAAAGCTTCAATCTTCATTCTTCTTGACTTCAATATTGCTCCTTGAGCTTCAACGAAGCTCCAGGCACACGATCACGCGTATTGAGAAGTCTTGAGACGTCGCTTTTGATGTACGTATTCTTTTGGCGACGATCTCCATAACTGTGCTAAAAAACAGTTAGTATACGATATTTATGTTTGCTCATCATCCAAAACCAAATCCGGGGAATCGATACTCAACATTCTCCCCCTTTTTGGTGATGACAAACCAACATAAATAATAATCAATAATGATGATTCAATTGTAATTTACTTACTCTCCCTGCATTGATGACACGTTAGTCTCGTATTAAATATTAATTATACGCATCAAGCAGATGATGAAAATATAAAATATGAACCAATTATTGACATATAGGATCTAAATCCATTTTTATATCTTCACCCCCCTGAATCTAACATATCAAATTAGATTCACGGTAAATTGTGTTGAATTATCATTTAGCACATTGTCATTATTATATCTCTCCCCCTTTGGCATTAGCAAAAAGAGCGGGAGGAGATCAACGACAAAACCAATGGCTAAAGCATAAAGCACGGGAGTCGAAGAATATGACCATGGTCCAAATGACACCAAAATTAAAATACCGAAAGTAAAATATCGAAGAAACTCAAAGTGTGCTAACGCGACCATAGTCGAAAATTGAAAAACCGAAATCATAAAACCATAGGCGAAAATCGAAAAACGAAATCACCAAGCCATAGGCGAAAATCGGAAAACGAAATCATCAAACCATAGGCGAAAATCGAAATACGAAATCATCAAGCCATAGGCGAAAATCGAAATACTGAATCATCAAGCGATAAGCGAAAATCGAAATACGACATCAGCAAAACTCAAATTAATTTCACGTATTGAGTTTTGAAACATACTCTCCAAAATCAACATTCTTAGTTAAATAGAGTGCATGGAAAACAATTCTATGTTTCCATAGAAAGAATTCTATTTAACCAAAGTAATCGTTGAGCGACGAAAGTCAACATCAGAGACAAAACTAATCCGATGTGAAAACCAAATGTAGCAAAACGATACCAAAAGTAATATGCAAAAATGTTATGCCAAAAATAGATAGAGCATCATAAAACTATGACATACACAATTCTAGCACAAAATGACATCAATTGTAATATAGTCTACCAATGTAGATATTCTAACAATGGGTGCATTTAACACACATGAATACCAATGTAGATCAAAAGTATGAATATACTTACAACATTAAGCTCCCCCTACTTTGGTGCATCTCTTAAGCACCATCAACTCCAATTGAATGAAAATCCTTGCAAATCACGGAGTTGGTAGGGTTGGTATCCCACGGTGGATTAAACCTAGAAAAACTTAATATGGAGCTAAAAATTTGATTTGATGCTCCTTCTCTTATCCTTGAGTACCTAAAGATAAAATATCATTCCATGGTACCCAAGGACATTGGGTCCTAAGAAATTAGACTTTTGGAAGCCAAGTCCAATTGGACTTAGACTTCCAAACATAATTATCATTATGAATGACATTCATAAAATAAGAATTCATATACACTTGTTTTTCATTCATGTTTGTGTCCTTTGGGCTCCAAATAGTGAAGATTTTGGGAGCCCCAATCCTATTGGGAGCATGCATGCGTTGTTGATTTCTACGTGATGCATGTCGTGGATAGGCATAAGGAACATGATGCAAAGGTGCATGATGATAATTATTCATATGATAATGAGGATGAGCATATGAATGTGGAGGAACACGTGCATGAGTGTGTCTCACATGGTGTGCACGTGCTCGTGGATGCGGAGCATAGAAATCATCATATGTGCTAACATGTGGGGCAGGATGTGTGTTCCTACATGGCATGGTATACATGAAAGTATGACCCTTCTTTGGAGGTCCACCCAAAGTGGGTTTCTTTCCAAATAGGGGTGTGTTCCTAGCGGAAACACCATTGATAGTAGAACTACCCATGAAGTGTTTACTCCCACTAGTAGAAGCATCGGACGTTGGCCTTATAAAGGTGCCGGACGATTTGGATGAATCTCTCATCTTATACCCCAAACCAATGTGATGATTGGCCGGAGGTAAGTCATTTAGGATATTATCCAAATGTCCCTTACCCTTATTGAATTCATGAATTCGGCCTAATGTGCACTCATACTTCTCGGTGAGAGAATGCAATGAAGCATCCAAGGTGGACACTTGCGATGCGAGTGCGCAAACACGTGACTTGAGATTTTTATTCTCAATACTCAAAGTTGAGTTTTGAGACGTCAAATCCGCTATCACATGTTCATCCGAATCCTTGATATGAACATGCTCAAGTTGAGATTTGAGATTTACAATCTCATCTCTCAACCCTTCAACAACGGTGTCGTTGTTGACGATGATAGGCTTAGGCGAGTTTTAAAGACTATCTAGTTCATTCTTAGTCTTAATAAATCTAGTAGCCAAATTAGAAAATTTATTCCAAAGTTGTTCGTTGGCTATTTTAAGTTCATCGTTCGTTACCTCATCGCCTTCATCCTCGCTTCCATTCTCGCTTTCATCGGAGGAAGTGTCTTGATCACGATCCTCTTTTCCCATGAAGCACGTGTGTGCTTTCTCCACTCGTTCATCATCCGAATCTCCACTTGAGGAGTCCTCTTCGGAGTCGATGAATGTGCCGACAAGTCCTTTCTTGTGCCTTCTCGACTTGTCGTGCTTGGAAGCCTTCCACTTCTCCTTGTGTTTGTATAGAGGACAATCCGGCTTGATATGTCCTGGCTTATTGCATTTATAAGACACGGGAGTAGAAGCATTAGTCGAAATAAATTTTGATTTATTCTTCAACTTACCTTGTCGGAAGAATCGGTTGAACTTCTTTGCCAAATCGGCCAAAGCTTCCATGTCCAACTCTTCTTCTGATTCTTCATCATCGGTAGATGGAGCGGCCTTGTATGCAATCGCCTTTTTCTTTGGCTCGTCTTGCTTCAAGTACGCTTTCATCTTCTCCTTCATCTTGATCTTACTTTCCTTGCGTACCTCGTAGGACAACAAGGTACCCATTAATTGAACAACAGTATATTTATTCATATCGTTACCTTCCTCGATGGCGAAGGTACGCTTTTCCCAACAAGAGGGAAGTCCGTCAATAATCTTTGCGACTTTCTCCTTTTGGGTGTAGACCTTCCCAAGAGCTTCCAATTCGTTGGAAATGTCCACGAAGCGAGCATAGTAGTCCTTCATGGTTTCACCCTGTTCCATGTGAAATAACTCAAACTCTTTGTTAGCGACAACGAGTTTAGAATCTTTTACCGTACTCGTTCCTTCGTGCAAGATGAGGAGTTGGTTCCATACTTGATATGCACTCTTACATGTGCATATCTTGTTGAAGTATTCGGGCTCCAACGCACATTGCAAGGCATTCATCGCCTTGGCATTGCTTACCTCCGCGGCAACCTCCTCGGTAGTCCACTTCGCGAAATCTTGTTCGGCGGGCTCAACATACTCCGTCAATGTGGCTCTCCAAAGTGAAGCACTCCGGAGGAAGGTTTCCATCCGGCATTTCCAGTACCCATAGTTGGTACCGTTGAAATGAGGAGGCCTGACAGAGGATTGCCCTTCCATAACAGAAGACGATCCGTGACGATCCTTGAAGACGTTGTAGTCGTTGTTTGTCATAGCTTTGACCTTGTAGCTTTAACCTTGGCTCTGATACCAATTGTTGTGCCCTGTGATAGCTACTGTACACGTACTAGAGGGGGGGTGAATAGTACTTAAAAATAATCAAGAGAGTTATTCCTAATTATTGTGCAATGAACAAACGACAATGCGGAATAAACAACAATCAACAAGAAATAGACAATGCAAAGATGTAACGGGTTCGGATCCACCCAAGTCTTCCTGACTTGTTCCCGGTGATCCTACGTCCCAACCACCCGGATCCCCTCCGGATACTCGAGTTAGAAAACCTCTAACCCAAAATTTCCACTATGAAATTCTTGTGAAAAACCTTCACAAGAACAAATCATACACAATACAAATGTGACTCCCACAACCCGGGATCACACACTTCTCTCACAACCGAGAGAACAATTCGCAATAACAAAGTAAATGAAATACTTACCACAAAATCATATGCCTTGAGTATACTTACCAAATTAGGGCAAAGATGGATTGTTGTGGAAGAAGATGTCACCAAACCCTAGCTTCAAGAAGATGACCAGCAATGGAAGCCTAGGGTGGAGTATGGTGACTAGAATCAAGCTCTTGGCTTGAGAGGCTCACAATGGAGAGAATCTCTCTTGAGGAATTAGGGCTCAAGGTGTTAAGGGAGAGATTCTTGTGAGGGAGAGAGAGCTTTGAAATAGCTTGGGAGAGCTCTTCTCTTAGGTCTGAAATAGCTTGGAAATAGGACCTCTAACCTTGCCTCAAACGAATCAAGTTTGTATTTATAGAGGCAAGGAAAATCGTGTTGGAAAAATTCCCAACGGCTCTATGCTGAACCAGACTAGTCGGTCAAAGAAGGATCACTGACCGACTAGTTCATCAACTAGTCGGTCGGTGATACAACGTAGACCGACTAACGGTGGAACAGCCAAAAGGTCGAAGTACAGGCAATGACAACTAGTCGGTCTAAGAAGACTTGTCGACCGACTAGTTTCACAACTAGTCGGTTGGTGAATGTTCTTTGACCGACTAACAGTCGAAATAGAATGATCACGTGTATTGAGAAGTCTTGAGACGTCGCTTTTGATGTACGTATTCTTTTGGCGACGATCTCCATAACTGCGCTCACAAACAGTTAGTATACGATATTTATGTTTGCTCATCATCCAAAACCAAATCCGGGAAATCGATACTCAACATCATCTTCACCTTCCAATATAGATACTATGTACATGCCGTTGAAGAGCGGGGGTCGAACAATGGATAGCCCTTCCTTGTGGGATAAGGATGAAGCTCTAAACACCATAGTGTTTGCTTTAGCATAATCAACCCGCTCTGATACTAATTGTAGGATTCTTGTACGCTAAGCAACACTAGAGGGGGGTGAATAGTGTATTGGCAATTAAAATGCTAATAAAAACTAATTAAGCAAATACAGAAAATAATTGCAACACAACATCACAAAGAGAAAATGCAAACAGAAACACCGAATTTTATCCTGGTTCAGATCCCTACACCGGGACTCATACTCCAGTCCCACCCTCGTAAACCTGAGTGATGGCTTTCTACTAGTGCTTCCTAAACCGGGACACACAAGAACACTCTTCATGAGTGCAATCTCTAAACCATGATATGGAGAGAAATCTCCATGTGGAGTAAACCCTCCATGGTGTACTCACAAATCGAGTACAAGGTTTCGTAACCAAAAAGAAAAGAAATTCAATCTTACATATGCCTTGAATAGATCTTACCAAAGTGTGTGTGAGGGCATGAAAGATTGAAACTACCAAATGCTTGATGATGAAGAATAGGGGTGGCAAACGGGTCGGGTCGGGTTCTTGTCGGGTCAAGTTTGACTTGACCCGAATAAGGGTAAACCCGAACCCAACCGGAATTAATTCGGGTCTGGGTTCGGATACACGTACCCGACCCGGCCGTAACCCGGGTGACCCGTACCCGACCCGGTTTGTCTTACGGGTCGCGTTCGGTGTGAAAGAGTGATTATTTTGCAAAAAGGTTGGGTTTGGGTCGGGTCCGGGTCGGGTTCGGGGTGAAAAGAGTGAAATACGGATCGGGTTCGGGTCAATCGGGTCGAGGGGTCAAACCCGTACCCGACCCAGATTTTTATCCGGGTCGGTTGGGTTGACCCGAATTCGACCCGACTCGGATTAGCCCCTACCCATACCCGACCCAAGAGGCCGGGTTCGGGTCGGGTCGGGTCTATTTTGCCACCCCTAATGAAGAAGATGCACTTGGAAAACACACACACACACACACACACACACACTCTCTCTCTCTCTCTCTCTCTCTCTCTCTCTCTCTCTCTCTCTCTCTCTCTCTCTCTCTCTTAATGCAAGCCCAAAGCAAGACCACTTGAACCAAGTGAAGAAATAAAAGAGAGAAAGAAATATGCTCTTGGAATTTAGCTCTAAAATGACTTATATTGAATGAGCATTAGTTCTCAAAATCTCCCTCAAAACCAAGCTTAAATATGCTATCAAAACTGCATAAAACCTTATAGAAAAAACCCACAAAATCTGTCGCCAATGGCTAGAAACGACTAGTTTTAGGAGACGACCAGACGTCTGATGAAGACCCATCAGACGTCTAATGAAGACCTATCAGACGTTTGTTGTAGATTGATAAGACGTCTAGTCCAACATTATGCATCATCTGACAGAATCTACCCAGAAAACCACTTGATCATCAAAACAGTCATAACCGACACAAATGGACTCCGATTGAGGTGATTCAAGATGCGTTGAAAAGATAGTGAAGAATGCAATATAATGGGTCATGAATGGATAATAAATTCTAATCACAAAAAACTGACAGAGGTTTGAAGGCAAATACAGATTGCAAAAAATCCAACACAAGATAACCAGACGTCTGGAGTTCATGGCCCAAACGTCTGATGCACTGTTCAAATACATGGTCATAGAGCTTCAGACAACTAGGAAAACCTTAGGTTATGGCCAAGAAAAAACTAATCAGCCAGACGTCTAGTGAAGTGGTTCCAGACGTCTGGTACTGGCATAAAAATACAATCAAGAGTGTTTTGGCCAATAAACCTATTGGTATGGGTTCTTAGATATTCCTATGGATATCCTAAGATGTAAACGATGCATATGAGAGAGTATGCATCTATTCAAGGCTTACGATTATTCTATGAAATAAGAAGCAAAAATACATGAAGAGAAAATATAAAATTCCAATGAATTCCAATGTCTTCATACAAACTTTGCTCCCTAGCCTTGAATCCATCAACGCATCACATATTGTTTTGTTTCCTCATCAAGTTAATCAAATGTTAATCTGAGACTAAAACAAGTAGAGGCATTAACAACTACATAATAAGGCGATCATCATCAAAACAATATTGGGCTAATTGGCGAATATCCAACAGATTTCACTCTCACAAACCAGATAATGATGGTTTTGAAACCGTGGTCGGTACGCTCAGTTAGAGCGGCTACCAATCGGTGACGCAATGTGATCGTGGAACTACTGAAGTAAGAATCAGGATATCAGAGTCTCACACTGATGATGAATTCCTCACGAAAAGCGAAGGAAGAAACTTTGAGTGTACATGATACACAAGGGCATATATACAAAGAGTTGTGATCAGATGAAAGAAAGACGAAGATATAGTCACTTAGTAATGACTAGTCGATTAGTGCTTTTTCACTAGTTGATTAGCCAAAAACTAGTCGCCTAGTGCTTTAGCGTAGTCGACTAGTCAGGCCAAACTGCATAAGTTGGCCCAGGTAGCTAACTAGTAGACTAGTATATCATACTACTTGACTAGTTTTGACGTGACAGGACACGAAATTTAAGATTTGATGCGAGATTTGATTGAGAATCAATCCTAAATCAAGTGTAATTCATATCCAAGAGATTTAATGCAATTATGATTCATAAATGACACTTCCTTTTTACGACTACTACATAGCGGGCCTTCGACCACGGACAAATCCGTGGCCGAAACCCCCTTTTCTACCAGTGTGTGCGGTTAGGGATGAGGTTGAGTTCTACACGAACACTCAATCCGAATCAGATTCGACTCTCCCCAACACTATATAAAGTGGTCTCCCTATCCCTCTGAAAATACACCAATCTCTCTTGAGAAAGTTTCATTATGCGGAGATATTCAACCCTCTTCAGAGGAAGAATATCTCCCACAGAATCAAAGTTTTTCCTTCTCCTTCTTCCTTGCTATAGTAAAGCTTGGAAGGCGGTTCGATTTCTTGGAGGGCTCCTGAATCGTGGAGGCGTTCTTCATCCCATGATTCATCTAAAGCGTTGGTTGGAGAGGAGATCATGGCACTCTTAGTCTCCATTGAAAAAGATTTAGGATCCGCAAGTATCACTTGAGTATACTTGTGCAAAGGTTAGATCTATATGGTTTTATTTCAGTTGTTTATCACTTGAAATGCATTAGATCTTGGGTATGTTGATTGCTAGTTAGAAAATTTTAATTTTCGGTCTTCTGCTGCTGATCACTCCATATTTTACACCCTTTTTCTGCATGTTTACATGCCATTTTGATCGCTCATATCACGTTTTTCACGATTATTTGACAATATTGCGATGCTTTTCACTATTTCTTGTTTTTGTCATATTTCAGGAAATATGGAGCGATTCGGAGCGATTTTGAGATCAATTGGTTCGCAAGCGCTAAAGAGTGTCACCCGCGGCTCATTTGAGGGCCATTCAGCGATGGAAGATGAGTGGAAGAAGAAGGAACTTTGTAGGAGCGACGAGGAGGAGAAACGGAGAAGATTGGGCATTTACGACATGCCACTCGGCCGAGTGGAGCACTCACTCGGCCGAACCAGAAGCCCCACTCGGCCGACCAGAACGGATACACACACAGAGCTAATTTCAGCGTATACTCGGCCGAACGAAGAAATCTCACTCGGTCGAATGAGAAATCTCACTCGCCCGAGTGGTACAGAGAAATTTCCCAAAGAAAGGCCGAAGTTACTGTATTTTTCGAAGATCCAGTCGAAAGTCACTCGGCCGAGAGATAAATCCACTCGGCCAAACGAAGAAGTATACTCGGCCGAGTCACCTCCGAAGGCAGACACTGAGACCCCCTGACTTACTGTTTTCTTACAGGGTCTGTCACTCGGCCGAGTGAGCCGCTCTGCTTGCGGCGTAAGTTGCGATTTCTGAGCTGCGCAGAGGCAGTTTGGTCACGATTTTTTGGGCGATTTTGGGGGGTATTTAAACCCAGTTTTTGCCCTATTTAGAGGAGCTTTTGGCAGCCTTTTTCAGACCGTTTCAGAACTTTTTAGATTATTTAGAGTTAGGCTTTCTTTTTGGAGATTTAAAGGCTACTCTATTTGGATTCTCATTGGATATCATTGGATCTTCATTGGTTTGTCTATTTCCTATCAAAACTCAATTTTTATTTGTTATTTCTCTATTACAATGAATTATCTTGATATTATTATTGATTTTTCTGAGAATTTCATGATGAATAGTGAGTAGTGCCATCGTCTTAGTGCGTAGGGATGAACCCTATGGACCATATTTCTAAATTGTGATGAATTTGTGAAATTGTTGCTAGAATTGATTAGGGTTAGGTTGGGATTGATTAATTACGGATAGCTAGGGATTCATATCGATTGAGATTTACAAGAGATTGGGTCCCAATTGATAGGAAGGCCTAGATATTCGATTTATTTTGACAATTGGATCTCTCTAGACTTGGTTTGCAAGTGATTAGGCCAAAGCTAGGATTTTCAATTGTGAATCTATACCCATATCTGTTTGCAAGAGATTGGACGGATAGGAACTATCGCAACCTAGGTCATAGCACGAGTTTGCATGAGAGTGGGCTCGAGACACGATTGAGCGATGATGTCGTTCTTCACGCTAGCGGCTTAGGCTAGTGTTTGCAAGAGATTGGGCCATATCCTAGGTTTGCTATAGACCGGCAATAGCACGAGAGCGTGAGCTTGGTTCTACATTTAGTTGCGACTAGTTCACCCACATTAAAGTTTAGCAATGATGAAACCTATGAATCACAATGATGAGAGGCGATCCGTAGCGGGGACTCCCTTCTCCTAGACGTTTTATTAATTTGATATTTCCTCTTGACATTCGCACGATTGTGATTGTTCACCCCCAAACGATTTTCGATCCTCTTGATAGCTAGGTGATTGGAAGGAAACACTGTCATTTGTCCTCCCTGAGTTCGATACCCGCTCGTTGCTATATCGTGCGCTTGCGGTAAGACTACAGCATCGTCTGTCCCGGGTGTGTGTACTCACGGGGCTACGATCAAGTTTTTGGCGCCGTTGTTGGGGAGGCGACAGTGTTTGATTCTCTTTACTTAGTATCTTCTTTTTGTTTTATTATTTTTATCTTTTTTACTCCTTTTTCGTGCGAACAATTCCTTTGAAACTCTGTTTCTCTTTGCATGAACACGAGATCGACGGCGGATCCAGAGGATATTATTTTTGATCCAGAGATCGAACGTACCGAGAGGATGATCAGAGCCGAGAGAAGGCACGCTACAGAGGATAATTGTATGAACCGCACGGAGACACCAGAGGAACTAGCGACATGTATGGCGAGGATCATATCCATCAGAGATAGGCTTAGGCCTAAGACTTTCTCCACTACCTCTTCCATCGCTATGCCGGAATTGGCGGCGGATAAGAATTTTGAGCTCAAGACGAGATTAGTGGTCTTAATGCAACAAGACCCATTCCATGGAAACTCCCATGAGAATCCACATTATCAAATCCAGCTATTCTTGTCCAAGTGCGCCACCTTTCAAATGCCAGGTGTTTCCGTTGATTCTATCCGCATGAGACTTTTCCCCTTCACCCTCAGAGACAAAGCCTTATACTGGTTGAGGACGCAGGCGGAAGGGGTATTCACTACTTGGGATGAGTTGGCTAGTGCTTTTGTTGACAAATTCTACCCGCCATCTAAGACAGTGAAGATTAGAGGTGCACTCATGTCCTTCAAGCAAGGACCGCAAGAGACCCTATACGAGGCATGGGAGCGCTTCAAGGATTTACAGCATCAATGCCCCCATCACAGCATAGAAGAATGGGAGCTAGTTCACAGTTTTTATAATGGACTCCAACCGGGCACGAAGCAGATCATAGATGCGACCACCAACGGAGCCATTCTTTCCAAAACGGCGGATCTTTCCAAAACGGCGGATGAAGCTACGGCTCTATTAGAGGAGATGGCTACTAATAATCAATAATGTGGGGATGAGGGATGACATTCTTCTAACTCTTTGAAGCCCACTAGCATATATGAAGCCAAGGCCGTAGCGGAGCTTTCGAACAAATTTGACTCTCTCCACAAGGTAGTGGAGAGATTGTAGAAGTATATCACCGAGCCACATGGAGCTCCCTCTACATCTATACCGATAAGCAATATGAGTGATTGGCAAGATCCAACTCAAGTCATGTTCGTAGGAGGAGAGCAAGGAGAGGGAGCCTTGGAGCAAGTGCAATATGTTGCGGGGAACTCCGGTTATTGGGCCAACCCGGCCGCAAGGAACCATCCGGGATTTTCGTATGCAAATAATGAAGGAGCCCTAAACCCACCACCGCCGCTACAACCTCAAGCTAGGCTTCCACCTCCTCAACATCAATACCAACCAAGGGGGCCACCGCAACCAAATTACCTGCTTAGGCAACAAGCAGGACCGTATAGGCCGCCTGGTTATAATCAAGGTTGGAGAGCTCCTAACCTACCTCAAGCACACCAAAGATCAGATCATGAAGCTAGGGTGGAGGAGTTCATGGTGGAGCAAAAGAAGATAAACACTCGGTTGATTGCGCAACAAGACTCTCTGAATACCGTAGTGGCTCAACTAGCGGAGCAACTCACGTTGCTTAACAAAAACACCCAACAATTGTCGGCTCAACCGGAGCCCAATCCGCGGAATAATACCGGCCACATAAATGCGGTAGTGGTGGTCACAACTAGGGACGGGAAGGATACTACTCCAGTCATGGTCCAAACTAAGGAGCCCGTGGAAGGAATCTTGGATGACAAAAAGTCGACGATTGAGGAAGAGAGCCCAAAGGAGCCACAAGGAGGCGGAAATTCTGAAGTGAAGAAGCCCAATGAGGAGCGCATCTATGTGCCCCCGGTGCCATTTCCACAACGGTTGGCAAGAGCCAAAATTGAGAAGAGGCTCGCTAAGTTCCTTGAATATTTGAGGGGAGCAAGCCTCAACATACCCTTCCTAGATGCTATAGTGGAGATCCCGTCGTATGCAAAATTCTTGAAGGACTTAATATCGGGAAAGAAGAGGAAGGAGAAAATAATGCTCGCCGAATAAGGGACTTGGTTCAACCGGAAGGAAAAGGCGCCTGCGAAATTCAAGGATCCCGGTATCTTCCGCATCCCGTGCACACTTGGAGGAGCCCCATTGCAAAAGGATTTAGTTGACTTGGGAGCAAGTGTGAGCCTAATGCCCCTTAGTATGTTCCGAAAATTGAATACGGGGACCGATTTGAAGCCAACCGACATGAGGATACAACTAGCGGATGGTCGGGTCACTAGGCCGGTAGGGATTACGGAGGACATCTCGCTACAAGTTCCGGGAGGGATATGCTTACCTTGCGATTTCGTCGTCATGGACATCAAGGAAGAGGGCGACACTTCACTTATTCTTGGACGCCCGTTCTTAGCCACCGACGGCGTTATAGTCGACGTGAGAGAAGGCACATTATCCTTGAATGTCGGGAATGTCGAGGTTGAGTTCCATATTCCAAAAGCCATGAAGCATATGCCCAATCAAGAGGAATTGGATTATGTAGACCTCCTTGACGAGGTGATCGAAGAAGCCATTCCGCACTCCATCGACGCTCTCCATGAAGATGGCATTGAAGAAGGCCAAATTTCTAGTATTGAAGAAAAGTTGGAGGACCCTCCAGATAGCCCCATGGCCGATGATGAAGATGACGCTGATGTCGCAAGGATAAAGGAGCTTTGCAAGCTCTCGCCGGCCAACAAGTCAAAGAAAGTGTTGGATATTGGACTCCCCGGATTTGGTTTTGGATGATGAACAAACATAAATAAATCGTGAACTAACACTTTGTGAGCGCAGTTATGGAGATCGTCGTCAAATGCATATGAATATCAATTGCGACGTCTCAAGACTTTTCAAAGCACGTGATCGTATGCCTAAAGCTTCGTTGAAGCTTATGGACCATTTTAGAAGTCATGAAGATTCGATTGAAGCTTTTGAAGACGGTATCGTCAAGTTTTATTTATAGTCTGTAAGTTTCTTTCGTAGAATGTTAAGCCTTGAGTAGGTCTTACGGTTTAAATATTCATAACACTCATATCTTAGCTCTAGGATCTTAGTAGAAGTCCATACGAACTTTCCCGAAGCTTCGCGCTTCGTTTCGCGACTTCTTGTGCATGTTAGTTGGTTCAAGAAGAAGAACTGACCGACTAGATGGTGATCTAGTCGGTCGGCAAAGCTTCTTGGACCGACTAGTTTCAGTCAGTCAATTCCAAGCTCTTTACTGTTTACAGTTAGTCGGTCTACGTTGACTCACCGACCGACTAGTTTGTGAACTAGTCGGTCAGTGATGCTTCTGTGACCGACTAGTTGAGCTTTCCCTGTACATGCAAATTTGAGCCTGAGCTACTGTTTATCTTTAGTCGGTCTGTGTTCATTTATCGACCGACTAGTTGATGAACTAGTCGGTCAACTTTCCTTCTTGGACCGACTAGTTAAGCTTTACTGTACATGCCATTTTTTACCTGACTTACTGTTTATCGTTAGTCGGTCTATGCACATTTGGCGACCGACTAGTTGATGAACTAGTCGGTCAACATTTGTTCTTGGACCGACTAATTCTATTTGTTCTCAGACTTTGTGTTTTATCTCTTAGTCGGTCTAAGTTATCTGACCGACCGACTAGTTGTGAAACTAGTCGGTCGGCAAGTGTGCTTTGACCGACTAGTTCCTTAAGTCTGAACTTCGACCTTTTCTCTGTTCTCTCATTAGTCGGTCTACGTTGATTGACCGACCGACTAGTTGATGAACTAGTCGGTCGGTGGTTGTTCTTTGACCGACTAGTTGGGTTCAGAATAGAGCCGTTGGAGCATTTAATGACTCGAATTTCTTTCTCTCTCTCCTCTAACTTATAAATACTTTATGAGCTGTATTCATTGCACTCAAGGCTGATATTAAGAGAAGTTTAGAGATCAAAGAGACTTCATTCCAACTCATTCAAAGCTCTTTCATTCCAATCTTGAATCTCTCCTCACTCTTATTTCAAAAGAGAGATTCATTGATTGTGAGCCTTCCAAGCCAAGTGCTTGATCCTAGGTCACCAACAACCTCATAGCTCTCCATCGCTGATCTACATCTTGGAGCTAGGGTTTGGTGCCACTTCTTCTTCCTCAAAATCATCTTTGCCCTAATTCGTAAGTATTACTCAAGGCATAGGTATTTTGTGGTAAGAAGTTTTGTTTCATTTACTTTCATATTGTAATTGGTTCACTCTCGGTTGTGAGAGTGGTTGTGATCCCGGGTTGTGGGAGTCACAAATTTCTTTGTGTATGATTTGACTTGTGAAAGTTTTTCACAAGTATTTCATAGTGGAAATCTTGAGTTAGGGTTTCTAACTTGAGTATCCGGAGGGGATCCGGGTGTTTGGGACGTAGGATCACCGGGAACAAGTCGGGGAGACTTGGGTGGATCCGAACCCAGTAATATCATTTATTTGCGATTGTTTTCTTTGTTGTCGATTATTTACTATTCCGCATTTCCGCATTAATTGGTAGAGTTTGCAAGGTAATTAGGAATTAGCCTCTTAATTATTTTAAAGTACTATTCACCCCCCTCTAGTACTTGTGCAGTAGCTTAGCAGGGCATTACATTTGGTATCAGAGCCAAGTCTATAGCTATGTCTACCAACGACAACAAGACCGTTCGTCCACCTTCCGACTATAGCACCTTCAGGAACCGTGAAGGAGCGTCTCGGTGATGGAAGGACATTCCTCGACGAGGCCTCCATTGTTCAACGGTACCAACTACGGGTACTGGAAATGCCGGATGGAAACGTTCCTCCGGAGTGCTTCACTATGGAGGGCCACGATGAAGGAATACGTCGAGCCCGCCGAAGAAGATTTTGAGAAGTGGACTCCCGTGGAGATCGCCACGGAGGTAAGCAATGCCAAGGCAATGAACGCCTTACAATGTACTTTGGAGCCCGAGGACTTCAACAAGATATGCACATGTAAGAGTGCATATCAAATATGGAACTCCCTCCTCATATTGCATGAAGGGACAAGTAGGGTAAGAGACTCTAAACTCGTTGTAGTTAATAGAGATTACGAGTTGTTTCATATGCTACAGGGTGAGAAGATGAAGGAGTACTATGCTCGCTTCGTCGACATCACAAACGAGTTGGAGGCTCTCGGTAAAACCTACACCCAAAAGGAGAAAGTCTCGAAGATCATCGATGGACTTCCTTCTAGTTGGGAGAAACGGACCTTCGCCATCGAGGAAGGTAATGACATGACAACCTATACCGTTGTTCAACTAATGGGTACCTTAATGTCATACGAGGTACGCAAAGATAGCAAGTTGAAGTTACAGGACAAGATGAAGTCCTACCTAAAGCAAGACGAGCCAAAGAAGAAGGCTATTGCTTTCAAGGCCGCTCCATCCACATCCACATCAACCGATGATGAAGACTCGGAAGACAAGTTGGACTTGGAGTCCATGGCTCTCATGGCAAAGAAGTTCAACCGGTTCTTCCCGAAAGGTAACTATAAGAACAAAGCTAAATTTGGTTCTTCTAACGCCCCCTCTCCTTTGTGTTTCAAATGCAACAAGCCAGGACACATGAAAGCGGAGTGTCCTCTAAACAAGCAAAAGGAGAAGTGGAAGGCGCCGAAATTCGACAAGTCCAAGAAGTACAAAAAGGGGTACAAAAAGGGACTTGTCGGAGCAACATTCACCGACTCCGAGGATTCCTCAAGCGGAGAGTCAGACGATGAGCAAGTGGAGCAAGCGCACATGTGCTTCATGGCGAGAGAGGAGCATGATCAAGGATCTTCCTCCTCCGATGATAGCGACAACGAAGGCGATGAGGTAACCATAGATGACCTTAGAAATGCTAATGAGCAATTATGGTCTAAATACTCTAAATTAGTAAATAGATATACTAAAGTAAAAGATGATTTAGCTAGCATCTAAACCTCGCCTAAAACTATCATCACCAATAACGACACCGTTGTTGAAGAGTTGAGGAATGAGATTGTAAATCTCAAGTCTCAACTTGAACATGTTAGCATTGAAGATTCGGAGGAACACAAGATAGTGGATTTGATTTCTCAAAACTCGACTTTGAGTATTGAGAATGAAAATCTCAAATCTTGTGTTTATGTGCTCACATCGCAAGTATCCACTTTGGATGCTTCTATGCGTTCTCTTAACGAGAAATGAGTGCACATTGGGCCGAATCAATGAATTCAATAAGGGTAAGGGCCATTTGGATAATATCCTAAATGACTTACTTCCGGCCAAACACCACATTGGCTTGGGGTATAAGTTGGGAAATTCATCCAAGTCGGCCACTACCTTTGTTAGGCCAACTTCCGATGCTTCGACGAGTGGTAGCAAACACTCTATTGGTAGTTCATCTACCAATGGTGCTTCCACCTCGTCCACGCCGTCTTTTGGAAAGAAACCCACTTTGGGTGGACCTCCAAAGAAGGGTCATGCCTACATGTACACCAATACTATGCCACGTAGGAACACACGTCCTACTCCACCGGCTCACACATATGATGATTTCTATGCTACACATCCATGGGCACGTGCACACCATGTGAGACACCCTCACGCACGTGTTCCCCCACATGTATATGTTCACCCACATCATCATATGAATAATTATCGTCGTGCACCATTCCATCATGTTCCTTATGCCTATCCACAACATGCATCACGTAGAAATCAACGTCGCATGCATGCACCCAATAGGATGAGGGCTCCCAAAATCTTCACTATTTGGAGCCCAAAGGACACAAGCATGGATGAAAAACAAGTTTATATGAATGCTTATTTTTCGAATGTTGTGCATAGTAGTAATTATGTGGGGAAGTCTAAGTCCAATTGGACTTGGCTTCCAAAGGTCTAATCTTTTGGACCCAATGACCTTGGGTACCATGATACGATATTTCATATCTATAGGTACTCAAGAGAAAGAAACAGAGCAACAAATTTAAATTTAGCTCCAAGGGGAATTGGATACTCGATAGCGGGTGTTCAAAACACATGACGGGTGACGCTCAATTGATCTCCGGAGTTGTTCCCATTGCAAATGGAAACCGGGTAGTCTTTGGAGGCAACAATCTTATATGTGATAGGTGTTGGTAAAGTGGGTAATCCTTCTAAACCACTTATATGTGATGTTTACCTTGTTAAAGGATTAAACCACAATCTTATTTCAATAAGTCAACTTTGTGACAAAGGTTACAAAGTTAACTTTGCGAAAGGAATGTGCCATATTTTAAGAAAAGATAATAATGAATTATTGTTTTCCGGCACACGCCATAAGGATATATATATCCTAGATCTTCCAAGATCACATGAACAATGTCTGATTGCCAACACAAGTGAACAACACTTATGGCATCGACGTTTTGGTCATGTGAACTTTAGAACACTATTTAAGCTTTCCAAGTTAAACTCTATTAGAGGCTTTCCTAAGCTTGTCTTTCAAAAGAAAAGCTTTCGTGACTCGTGTCAACGAGGCAAGCTTCTAAAATCTTCATTTAAACCTAAGAAAAGCATTTCTTCTAAGAGGCCACTAGAGCTATTACATCTAGATTTATTTGGGCCAACTAGAGTTGCTTCATTAGGTAATGCTAGATATGGACTTGTCATCGTTGATGACTTTTCTAGGTTTACTTGGGTATTTTCATTATGTAATAAAAATGAAGCTTTTGAAAACTTCACAATTTTTGTTAAGAAAGTACAAAATCTCATTGGAACCACCATTGTCACTATTCGTAGTGATCATGGAGGGGAATTTGAGAATGAGTCTTTTGAGACATTTTGTGATGAAGTTGGTATTACACACACCTTTTCATTCCCTCGTGCACCTCCTCAAAATGGTGTAGTTGAGAGAAAGAATAGGACGCTAGTGGAATGTGCTCGCACGATGCTTGATGATAGCCAACTTGGCCATCAATTTTGGGCGGAAGCGGTACATACCGCTTGCTATGTGTTTAATAGAATACTTTTGAGGCCCGGCACTAAACAAACTTGTTATGAATTGTTGTTTGGTAGGTTGCCTCAAGTTAAACATTTTCGTGTTTTTGGTTCAAAATGCTTTATTAAGAACACGTATGGTAGTTTGGACAAATTCGATCCAAGATCCGATGAGGGGATTTTTGTTGGATATTCTTCGCGTAGCAAAGCCTACCGGATATACAACAAACGAACCTCAACGATCGAGGAATCGCTTCATGTCTCATTTAATGAAGGATTTGTTCCAACTAGAATTACTAATGATGATGACTCTATGGATGTCTTATGTGATTCAATTGGTAATTCTAATTCTAATAATTCTATTGATTCTATTGAGACTAACCATACTAATGAAGTTTTTGAGAATGTTCCTAGTGATCAAGGAATTCCCAAACGGCTTCATACTGTTCGTGACCATCCTCATGAGCAAGTCATTGGCAATATCCATGATAGTGTCAAGACGAGATCGTAAGTAAACTACTTCGCTCATTGTGCCTTTGCCTCCTCGATAGAGCCAAAGAATGTTAATGAAGCGTGTGAAGATGGTGCTTGGATCTTAGCCATGGAGGAGGAACTTATTCAATTCGAGAGGAATGAGGTTTGGGAGCTTGTTCCATTACCATCGAAGAACCACACCGTCATAGGGACAAAGTGGATTTTCAAGAACAAAACCGACGAAAACCAAGTCGTCGTCCGAAACAAAGCTCGGTTAGTAGCTCAAGGCTATCGGCAAGAGGAAGGTATTGATTTCGAAGAATCCTTCGCTCCGGTAGCTAGATTAGAATCAATTAGATTATTATTGTCTTTTGCATGCCATAAGGATTTTAAATTATTTCAAATGGATGTTAAAAGTGCATTTTTAAACGGAGATGTTGTTGAGGAAGTTTATGTTTCTCAACCTCCGGGTTTTATAAATGAAAAATTTCCAAATCATGTTTTCAAACTTAAGAAAGCACTTTACGGTTTGAGACAAGCTCCTCGAGCTTGGTATGACCGGTTAAAGAATTTTCTTTTGGATTTGGGTTTTAAAATGGGAGAAGTTGATTCCACATTATTTGTTAAGTATTCGAATAATGATATAATTTTAGTTCAAATATATGTTGATGATATCATTTTCGGTGCTACTAACTTTGCTTTTTGCGAAGAGTTTTCTAATGTGATGAAGGATCAATTTGAGATGAGCCACATGGGTGAGCTCAAATATTTCTTAGGTCTCCAAATTCGCCAAATGGACGATACAATCTTCATCCACCAAACGAAGTATACGATGGAGTTGCTTAAGCGATTTGGAATGGAGAATGCCTCCGGGAAAAAGACTCCAATGAGCACGACTACGCATCTTGATAAGGATACGGGCTGTAAAGATGTAGACATTTGTCTATATCGAGGTATGATAGGTAGTTTACTTTATCTTACCGCAAGTAGGCCCGATATTATGTTTGCCGTATGCGTATGTGCTCGTTATCAGTCTCAACCTAAGGAGTCACACTTAGTAGCGGTAAAGCGTATTTTCCGTTATTTAAGTTATACACTTGATTTTGGATTACTTTATCCAAAATCTAGCACATATGAGTTAATCTCATATAGTGACACAGATTATGCGGGATGCAAATCCGACAGGAAAAGTACTAGTGGCACTTGCCATTTTATAGGAAATTCTCTTGTCTCTTGGTTTTCCAAGAAGCAAAATTTCGTATCACTTTCAACCACCGAGGCGGAATACATTACCGCCGGTGCCGCGTGTGCTTAAGTTCTTTGGATGAGACACACACTTAAAGACTTTGGTATAAACTGTGATACTTGCCCTATCATGGTGGACAACCAAAGTGCAATTTGTCTCTCCAAGAACCCGGTACACCATTCCCGTTCGAAACACATAGATGTCCGACACCATTTCTTAGATGATCATGTTGCTAAAAAGGACATCATATTAGTGTACGTTGAAACCCAGAAGCAAATCGCCGATATTTTCACGAAACCCCTAAAGGAGGACTCCTTTGTGCGGTTACGTCGAAAATTGGGGATTATGGGTGAATCTAAGATTTAGGATTCATGTTATGTTCAATAATCTTGCATGCTATTCAATTATTTATATTTGCACATGCTAGATTTATTGGAATTTTCTGGATTTTTGTTGAATTTTCGAAATTTTCGCTCGATTTGTGCGTAATCGTCAAATTTCAGATTTTCGATGTTTAATAGGGTAGTATAATGATTAATGAGAGTGTTTTGATGTTTCGTCGTTGTGCGATTAGGAGAGAAATCAAAATTTTTAATTCTAAAATTTTTGGACCTCTTTAGTCGGTTCATGTTCATTGACCGACCGACTGGATTGAGATCTAGTCGGTCAGTAAATGAACTCAGACCGACTAATTCTGTTCAGTATTCTTGGTTTCTGCCTCTGTTTGCAACTAGTCGGTTCAAGCTCATTGACCGATCGACTAGATCGTGATCTAGTCGGTCAGTGCTTGAACTGTGACCGACTAGTTGTGCCGGGGACTGATTGGTCTTTTCGACTTCCGATCGATTTATATCCTCATCCGACCGACTATTTGCATTTCTAGTCGGTTTCAATTTTCTCTCCAGCTCGATAAACCCCCGACCCGTTCATCTCCTCCGTCGATTCCGGCCTATCTCCGACCATCTCTCCGGCCGTCGACCTCCTCCTAAGTGATCTCTCTCTCTCTCTCTCCTAGTTCTAGGGTTCATTTCCTGTGCTTAGGGTTAGGGTTTCTCCTCATCTCGGCTAGGGTTTAGATTTTTAGGGTTTCTTAGTTTCGATCTCTTGTGTGTCGTGTCTTGCTTCGATTATGGCAAGAACACGAATTCCGATCACTCCCTCTGGCCCTTCGCCTATGACTGTCGATTCGCCACCCTCGGACCCCCCGCAACCTACGCGAACCCCTCCGAAACGCCGTTCGAAAACCACCCAACCCTCTTCGTCTTCGCCTCCTCTTAAACGTAAGAGGACGACGACAGCGAAGCCCCGATCTCAGCCCAAGCCCAAGTCTGTGTCTTACTGTGCTCCCACTCCACCCGGTGCTTCGGATTCTGACACCGAGTATAGACCCGAGACTGAGACTCATAGGGAACCCTCACCTCCTCCTAGGCAGCCTGAGTCTACCTCTCGACCCCGTACCCGTCAGCCTAAGGGAAAGGCTCTGATGCCGGTAGGCGGTGTCGATATCTCGTTGTGTCACGACGACCCTATGTGTCTCGTGGCTTACAACCGTATCGAACACTGCCCACTGCTTCTGGAGCATTTCGTCCAGTTTAGTGACTTCCTAGGCCTCGCCGATCTTCTTTCGTCTTCTGGTCTTCTCGATTACCTTCGATATGACCCGAAGGCAAACCCACACCCCTACCCTCGCCTAGTGAACTATTCTATGCTAGCTGCATCCGGGGTCAGTACGACGCGACCCACTCGATTGAGACGACTGTTTTGGGGACTCCTATAGTCCTCACGGCAGAAATTTTAGGAGAGATTTTGGGTATCTCCTCGTCTGGCCTCCTTCCCTCAGATATTTCTGTTGATGACATCTCTTCACTTGATCAGGTCGTTCTTTCTCAGATTTTCCACCAGATCCCTGCCGCCATGATTGGCGTTCCCTCCAAATCCTTCAAGCCTAATGCATGGGTCCTGAATTTGATTCTGAAGTCGTGCTTGCTTCCCAAGTACGGCTCCTCCTCTCTACCGTCCCAGCCTTTCTTGAAGTTGATCTATGCTATTTTCATGGGGAGCTCGATTAACTGGGCTCGAATTATACTCGATAAGATGGATTCTTTCGAGTGTATTCGCAAGTCCACGAAGTCGGCTCACTTCCCCTTCCCGTGCTTGTTGACTCTGGTATTCCGTCACTTCCGTGTCACACTCCCTCGTGACGATGAGCGACCTCTCGGTCCCCCTCTGAACGCGACTGCCGTCAGGAAATCTCTTGCGGCACTCCGTCACGTTCAGAGGACGACCCCTTCTGCGTCAGCCTCTGCTCCTGCCTCTGCTGGTCCCTCTTCCACTCTTGCCGAGCTCGTTTGTTCTGTGCGACGTTTGGAGTCTCGTCAGGCTCGTTCTGAGGAGATTCTCTGCCGTATAGCTCGTCACCTTGATATTGAGATCCCTCCGTCTTTTTCTGACGAGGATGAGTTGGATGAGGAGGAGATTGAGGAGCTTGTTCGTGCTTCTACTCGTGCCCCCGAGGGCACTTCTGGTGATGCTGCTGTCTTCTCTGCTGGTGACCCCGAGAGTACTCCTGTTGCCACCACACCTGCGGTGGATACTACGACTGGTGCTCCTGAGGCCACTACCGTCGCTGCTCCTGAGATCGTCTCTCCTGCCATGCCTGAGATCTCATCTGCTGTCGCTCACGTTGACATTCCAGCTGATCCAGTTACCACCTCTGCTCCTGCAGAGCCTGCAGTTGCTTCTGATCCTCCCGCTGCCTCTTGAGCTTCTTTGAGGCCTCTCCCGATGCACATTGGATGACATATCTAGTTGTGAGAGAGATTGGGTAGTATAGTGAGGGTGGCTATGATTTTTTTTGGATCATTTTGATGATATATTTTGATGTATTTTGATGATGTTGTATGTTGTGTGACACTCTGACATCTGTGTGATATGATGCTGTATTTTGTGCCCCGATCGTTGGATCGATGTTTTGTATGTCAGTGATGTATATTTTTGATGTACTCTGGTTCATACTTATATATATATATATACATACATCGACGGTGACCTTTCATTCTATTATGCACATTATATAATTTTTTTATGTCTCTGATGTCTTGCTTTCGTCGCTCGACGAAAATACTTGGTTTAATAGAAATTTCATCTATGGAAACATAGAATTATTTTCCATGCACTAAATTAACCAAGAATGTTGATATTGGAGAGTATATTCCATAACTCAATTCGTAAAATTGATTTGAGTTTTGATGATTTTATTTATCGATTTTCGACTTTGGTCTCATTGGCACGCTTTGATTTTATTCGTTCTTTTTCCTTTGGTGTCATTTGAACCGTGGTCGTATTCTACGACTCCCGCGCTTTTATTTGAAGCCATTGTTGTTGTCGTTGATCTCCTCCCACTCTTTTTGCTAATGCCAAAGGGGGAGAGATATAATAATAACGATGTGCTAAATGATAATTTAAAGCATTTGCCAAGAATCTAATTTGATATGTTAGATTCAGGGGGAGTTAAGATATATAAATGGATTTTCAAATCCGATATTTCAATAACCAACTTTTGGTATTCGATATTTCAATAATCGATTCTCATTTATATACTTTACTCGTCTGCTTGATGCGTATTATTATTGTTTAATTTGGAATTAACGTGTCATCAATGCAGGTGGAGTAAGTAAATTACATTTGAATCATTATTTTTTATTATTATTTATGTTGGTTTGTCATCACCAAAAAGGGGGAGAATGTTGGATATTGGACTCCCCGGATTTGGTTTTGGATGATGAACAAACATAAATAAATCGTGAACTAACACTTTGTGAGCGCAGTTATGGAGATCGTCGTCAAATTCATATGAATATCAATTGCGACGTCTCAAGACTTCTCAAAGCACGTGATCGTATGCCTAAAGCTTCGTTGAAGCTTATGGACCATTTTAGAAGTCATGAAGATTCGATTGAAGCTTTTGAAGACGGTATCGTCAAGTTTTATTTATAGTCTTTAAGCTTCTTTCGTAGAATGTTAAGCCTTGAGTAGGTCTTACGGTTTAAATATTCATAACGCTCATATCTTAGCTCTAGGATCTTAGTAGAAGTCCATACGAACTTTCCCGAAGCTTCGCGCTTCGTTTCGCGACTTCTTGTGCATGTTAGTTGGTTCAAGAAGAAGAACTGACCGACTAGATGGTGATCTAGTCGGTCGGCAAAGCTTCTTGGACCGACTAGTTTCAGTCAGTCAATTCCAAGCTCTTTACTGTTTACAGTTAGTCGGTCTACGTTGACTCACCGACCGACTAGTTTGTCGGTCTACGTTTACAGTTAGTCGGTCAACATTTGTTCTTGGACCGACTAATTCTATTTGTTCTCAGACTTTGTGTTTTATCTCTTAGTCGGTCTAAGTTATCTCACCGACCGACTAGTTGTGAAACTAGTCGGTCGGCAAGTGTGCTTTGACCGACTAGTTCCTTAAGTCTGAACTTCGACCTTTTCTCTGTTCTCTCATTAGTCGGTCTACGTTGATTGACCGACCGACTAGTTGATGAACTAGTCGGTCGGTGGTTGTTTTTTAACCGACTAGTTGGGTTCAGAATAGAGCCATTGGAGCATTTAATGACTCGAATTTCTTTCTCTCTCTCCTCTAACTTATAAATACTTGATGAGCTGCATTCATTGCACTCAAGGTTGATATTAAGAGAAGTTTAGAGATCAAAGAGACTTCATTCCAACTCATTCAAAGCTCTTTCATTCCAATTTTGAATCTCTCCTCACTCTTATTTCAAAAGAGAGATTCATTGATTGTGAGCCTTCCAAGCCAAGTGCTTGATCCTAGGTCACCAACAACCTCATAGCTCTCCATCGCTGATCTACATCTTGGAGCTAGGGTTTGGTGCCACTTCTTCTTCCTCAAAATCATCTTTGCCCTAATTCGTAAGTATTACTCAAGGCATAGGTATTTTGTCGGTAAGAAGTTTTGTTTCATTTACTTTCATATTGTAATTGGTTCACTCTCAGTTGTGAGAGTGGTTGTGATCCCGGGTTGTGGGAGTCACAAATTTCTTTGTGTATGATTTGACTTGTGAAAGTTTTTCACAAGTATTTCATAGTGGAAATCTTGAGTTAGGGTTTCTAACTTGAGTATCCGGAGGGGATCCGGGTGTTTGGGACGTAGGATCACCAGGAACAAGTCGGGGAGACTTGGGTGGATCCGAACCCAGTAATATCATTTGTTTGCGATTGTTTTCTTTGTTTTCGATTATTTACTATTCCGCATTTCCGCATTAATTGGTAGAGTTTGCAAGGTAATTAGGAATTAGCCTCTTAATTATTTTAAAGTACTATTCACTCCCCCTCTAGTACTTGTGCAGTAGCTTAGCAGGGCATTACAGAAAGCTCCGCCGAATAGAAGATCGGCATCACCGGTGAGAGGGAAGATTGGTGCTAGCTCTAGCTTGGGGGACTTATCCCCCAACTCTACCCATGATAAGGGGACGCCGAGGAAGGCCGATGAGCACCAACAATCAAATCCAAGTGGCCTTCCCGGAAAATTTGACGGGCGCATCTCATATGCGCCCAACATCATGCGATAAACGAAAATCTTAAGGGGTCGAGCTCATGACCTTAAACGAGCGCTTGTTGGGAGGCAACCCGACGGTTTTATATCATTTTTAGTTGATTTTCATTTTTATTTTAGATTTTTCTTAGTGTTTAGAGTCTAGTGTCTATGAAAATCGTGACAATGGGTCCTAATTTTCATGACAGGAGATGGAGAAAGAGAAATCATTCAAATGGAGGATGTCCAAGGCAAGAGAGAACGCTTCAGGAACGCGCTCAGGCCACAGGATGAAGAAGGAGCCGACTAGAGGAAGAAAAACAGAGAATGGAGCAAAAACAGAGAGCCGTTGCAAAAAACAGGAAGCCACTCGGCGGAGTCACATATGTCACTCGGCCGAGCAAAGACTCCATTCGGCCGAGTGAAGTGTCAATCAGGGAAGTTTCTGCTGACCAACTCTCTGTTAATTTTTCGCTTTACAGTATAATTTGCCACTCGGGCGAGTGACCTGTCACCCGAGTGAATCAGATACCCTGCACGTTCTAAAAATTGCTTAGTGGCTGAGCCACTCGACCGAGTGGAACTTGTCCATTCGGCCGAATGAGAAAAGTCACTCGGCCGAGTCGTAACTTTTGGGAGATATTTTTCGAAATTCTATTTCATAACCCACTCGGCTGAGTGAAATATTCACTCGGCCGAGTCGTATCATTCCTATATATTTTTCGGCTGCTGCGCGAATTCCAAAAAAATCCAAAATCCCCAATTTCATTCGCCTTCTCCCGAGCCGTTTCAGCTGCTATCGATCGAATCCGCGTTCCTTCACCCGATTCCGCCTCTCCTTCGCCCGATCCGACCCCGACCGCCGGCGACGTCGACCGCCTACCGACGTCGGCCCCGCCCCGCCGCAGCACGCCGCCGGCGCTGCCCTACGCCGTCGCTGCTCACCCCATTTCGCTAAAAACGCCTATTTTCTCTCCATTCTATCATTTGGTACGCCCATTGCGCCCCAAACTCAAATCAATTTCTATATATATATCTATTGTAGCCCCATCTCCCTCCATATTTGTTGATGTACACCGCTGATTTTATTGTTTGCTTTTCAGGATACCTTGGGGGAGCTTTGAGGAGCTTTTTGACGCATACGAAGCTTTGCGGAGGAGGCATATCTTCGCACCCATAGCTGATTGCTCTCGTGTCGTGCTCAGGTATACTCGTTTCATTATTTAGCGCGCCGCATTTTGTTTTGGGTGGACTCGTTGCGCGGCACACATGCCGCCACGTCGTAGTTCACGCACGCAGGAGCCCGCTTCGAAGCGGAAGAAGTCAGGTGATCATGTCTCCTCTTCCGCTAGGGCGGACTCCCCTCCACCTAGCCCGCCACCACTTACACAGCCGCTTACTGCTGATCCCGTTCCTCCACCCGCTCCCGCCGTCGGGCCGATGGGGATTACGTTTCGAAATGACGCACACCGCGCCAGATTCGAGCGTATCTGCCATCGCTTGATAGTACCATCTAGGTTTGCACACCTAGCCGACCTAGACCGCCTAGGCGTACTTGAGGGGCTTCTCACGTTGTACGACAACGTGGGATGGCGTGACTTTCTGTCGGTGTCTGCGGATACTTACATCCGTCCGACACTAGAGGTCCTTAGTTCCATTGACAGGACCCCTGAAGGATGCTCCTTCCGTTTGATGGATTGAGAGTGTGAGATCACTCTCGGCATGCTTAGAGCATTTTTCCAGTGGCCCGCCGTCCCGATTCCAGACCGCGCCTACGCTCCCACGCACATTCCACCCCCGTCGTTCGACACTCACACCTTCTGGACACGGATCACGGGATCCCCACTTGGCTTTGACCCTAGTAGGGCCAAGGCATCTGCTATTATCCACCCCTGCCTCCGCATTGCACAGCGCCTTATGGCGACTACTTTTCTTGCGAGGTACGAGCCCGGGACGCTATCTACGCCAGAGCTCTACATGCTCTATGCGATGACACGCCCTAGAGTGTAATGCCCTGATAGCTACTGCACAAGTACTAGTGGCGGGGGTGAATAGTACTTTAATATAATCAAGAGTATAATTCCTAATTATTGTGCAAACTCAACCAACAATGCGGAAATGAAAATAGACAACAATAAAAGACAAGCGCAAACAAGCGATGTAACGGGTTCGGCTCCACCCAAGTCTCCCCGACTTGTTCCCGGTGATCCTACGTCCCAAACGCCCAGATCCCCTCCGGCTACTTGAGTTAGAATCCTCTAACCCAAGTTTTGCACTATGAAATTCTTGTAGGAAACCTCTACAAGATCAAATCATACACAAATGAAAATGTGACTCCCACAAACCGGGATCACACACTTCTCTCACAACCGAGAGAAAAACTTGTAATAACAAAGTAAATGACACAATAAACACTTACCAACAAAATCCTATGCCTTGAGTAAAGCTTACGATTTTAGGGCAAGAAGGATTTTGGGGAAGAAGCAAGCACCAAACCCTAGCTCCACCAAGATGACCAGCAATAGGTGGCTGGGGAGAAGTTGGTGACTTGGATTCAAGCTCCTCGCTTGAGTAGCTCATAATCAATGAGAATCTCTCTTGAGGAATAAGAGTGAGGGAGAGATTCTTGTGAAGAGAGGGAGCTTGGAAATATGAATTAAATGCTCTCTCTTTGATTCTCAAAGTCTTAATAATATCAGCCTTGAATGCTATGAAGAAGCATCTCAAGATTATATAGGAGTTAGAGAAGAGAGAGGGAAAATTCGTGCATTTAATGCTCCAACGGATCTATTTCTGAAGCAGTCTAATCGGTCTAAGAAGGATCACTGACCGATTAGTTTTGCAACTAGTCGGTCGGTGATTCTTCTTGGACCGACTAAATGGTTCACAGCCAATAAGATGAATGTCAGGAGTTAGAACTAGTCGGTCTAAGAAGACTTGCCAACCGACTAGTTTGACAATTAGTCGGTCGGTGAGTGTTCTTTGACCGACTAAGAGTTGAAATACAATATGCTGAATTCAAAGAGAGCTAGTCGGTCTAAGAACAAATTCCAACCGACTAGTTTCACAACTAGTCGGTCAATGGATGTTCTTGGACCGACTAACTGTAAACAGTAGCTCAGGCTGAAAAGTGAAAGTATAACTAGTCGGTCTAAGAAGGATTCCTAACCTAACCGACTAGTTTGACAACTAGTCGGTCGGTGAACCTTCTTGGACCGACTAATTGGTCAACAGTGAAGATGCTGAATTGAGCAAGGAGATCTAGTCGGTTCAAGAAGGATTCCTAACCGACTAGATTGTCATCTAGTCGGTTAGTCCTTCTTCTTGAACCAACCAACATGCACTAGAAGCTGCGAAATGAAGCGTGAAGCTTCGGGAAAGTTTCTATGGGCTTTTAAGATAATCCTAACTCTAAGATATGAGCGTTATAAAGATTATAATGTAAGACCTACTCAAGGCTTAACATTCTACGAAAAGAAGCTAGAAGACTATAAATTAAACTTGACGAACCATCTTCAAAGCTTCAATCCGAATCTCTTGACTTCAATAATGCTCCTAGAGCTTCAACGAAGCTTCAGGCACATGATCACGCGCTTTGAGAAGTCTTGAGACGTGGTGATTAGCTTATCCCTATTTGCATACTATTTTGTCATGCCATAGTTTTTATTTCAGATATCATATGCTTTGTCATGCTATGCATTTGAGATAGTAGCCCACCTTTTCGTATATGAATATGGATGCAATTATGTTATTAGCTGAAGTCTGATAATTCATATGTATGCTCGTCGTAGAAAACACACCAAGCTTCACGCATTGATTGCTTATATCTGGAGTACTGCTTTCCTTTCTTATATCACTTCTTATTGCATGAAAAATGTACACCTCACTTTCAGGTTGAATGAATGAATGTTAGGGTGATATAACTGGACTAGTTTACTTTCTGAGATCAAACTGAGTAGATTACATTACTCTGCTGAAGTTGTTGTGTACATCTTATAGAGTGAACCGAGTGTTACATTTATTTCTTTCTCCACATATCTTGAACATTAATTCTCTATTTATATTCATTGGTGAATCTCCCTTTAGCGGATCCTATATTGGCAATTCCCCCGCTTTATAAAGTTCATGCTCCACTACCCCCAAAATCAAAAAGAAAAAAAAAATATATACATGTATATCTTTCTATCTTTAGATTTGGGATCACAGTTGTATATAGATATCTCAAAAAAAGAGAAAGAAAAAGAAAAGAAAAGAGAAAAGAAGTTTATACATGATCCCATCTCACACTCTTTCTCTCTTTCTTCCCTCTTTTGTTTTTATTTTTTTCATGGAGCTTCAAAAAATGGGGAATATATTTATTGATTTATCTTATGCCACCACGCTTATAGATAAGCTTGGGGGAGAGGAACCAATGATGTGTGAGAGAGTGACTACCTACCTGTGCATGATAACCTAAGCTGGGTAATTTTCTTTACTTGGTGAGATCACTAAAAGTTTTGCGAAATCCAGGAATTGACACTTAGCATACATTTCATGAAAACCACACTTTTCTATTCTTATTGCTCAATATTGTGTGATATCTCTTATACTCCAGATAGAAAGCATTCAATTGAAAAGTGTGTGGTCTATGATTATGTATACCGCTTTAGATGCTTCAGACGATGTTAATTCTAGAATGATTCTGTATCTCATATTATTCTGCTATTCTCGGGTTTTCTATTTTGAATGCATCCATATACTATGGTATCGAGATAAAAATCTTTGGCGTGAGTTTTACATTCGCCGTGTGCTACATGAGTAAGCAAAACCCACGTCCTGAGAAAATGATCTAGCAGCTCTCTCTTTACTTGCTTTTTTTATTTTCTATCTCTTCCATCTTTTCTTTTTATTATTTTTTCCATCGGGCTCGCCTTTTACTTATCTTCCTCGAGGACGAGTAAGAGGTAAGCTTGGGGGATTTTGATCACTCCATATTTTACACCCCTTTTCTGCATATTTGCATGCCGTTTTGATCGCTCATATCTCGTTTTTCACGATTATTTGACAATATTGCGATGCTTTTCACTATTTCTTGTTTTTGTCATATTTCAGGAAATATGGAGCGATTCGGAGCGATTTTGAGATCAATTGGTTCGCAAGCGCTAAGGAGTGTCACCCGCGGCTCATTTGAGGGACATTCAGCGATGGAAGATGAGTGGAAGAAGAAGAAACTTCGTAGGAGCGACGAGGAGGAGAAACGGAGAATATTGGGCATTTACGGCATGCCACTCGGCCGAGTGGAGCACTCACTCGGCCGAACCAGAAGCCCCACTCGGCCGACCAGAACGGATACGCACACAGAGCTAATTTCAGCGTATACTCGACCGAACGAAGAAATCCCACTTTGCTGAATGAGAAATCTCACTCGCCCGAGTGGTACAGAGAAATTGCCCAGAGAAAGGCCGAAGTTACTGTATTTTTCGAAGATCCAGTTGAAAGTCACTCGGCCGAGTGATAAAGCCACTCGGCCGAACGAAGAAGTATACTCGGCCGAGTCACCTCCGAAGGTAGACCCTGAGACCCCCTGACTTACTGTTTTCTTACAGGGTCTGTCACTCGGCCGAGTGAGCCGCTCCGCCTGCTGCGTAAGTTACGATTTCTGAGCTGCGCAGGGGCAGTTTGGTCACGATTTTTTGGGCGATTGTGGGGGGTATTTAAACCCAGTTTTTGCCCTAGTTAGAGGAGCTTTTGGCAGCCTTTTTCAGAACTTTTTAGATTAATTAGATTTAGGCTTTCTTTTTGGAGATTTAAAGGCTACTCTATTTGGATTCTCATTGGATATCATTGGATCTTCATTGGTTTGTCTATTTCCTATCAAAAACTCAATTTTTATTTGTTATTTCTCTATTACAATGAATTCTCTTGATATTATTATTGATTTTTCTGAGAATTTCATGATGAATAGTGAGTAGTGTCATCGTCTTAGTGCGTAGGGATGAACCCTATGGACCCTATTTCTAAATTGTGATGAATTTGTGAAATTGTTGCTAGAATTGATTAGGGTTAGGTTGTGATTGATTAATTACGGATAGCTAGGGATTCATATCAATTAGGATTTGCAAGAGATTGGGTCCCAATTAATAGGAAGGCCTAGATATTCGATTTAGATTGACAATTGGATCTCTCTAGACTTAGTTTGCAAGAGATTGGGCCAAAGCTAGGATTTTCAATTGTGAATCTATACACATATCCGTTTGCAAGAGATTGGACAGATAGGAACTATCACAACCTAGGTCGTAGCTCGAGTTTGCACGAGAGTGGGCTCGATACACGATTGAGCGATGATGTCGTTCTTCACGCTAGCGGCTTAGGCTAGGGTTTGCAAGAGATTGGGCCATATCCTAGGTTTGCTATAGACCGGCAATAGCACGAGAGCGTGAGCTTGGTTCTACATTTAGTTGCGACTAGTTCACCCACATTCAAGTTTAGCAATGATGAAACCTATGAATCACAATGATGAGAGGCGATCGTAGCGGGGATTCCCTTCCCTAGACGTTTTATTAATTTGATATTTCCTCTTGACATTCGCACGATTGTGATTGTTCACCCCCAAACGATTTTCGATCCTTTTGATAGCTAGGTGATTGGAAGGAGACACTGTCATTTGTCCTCCCTGAGTTCGATACCCACTCGCCGCTACACCATCCGCTTGCGGTAAGACTACAGCATCGTCTGTCCCGGGTGTGTGTACTCACGGGGCTACGATCAAGTTTTGGTGCCGTTGCCGGGGAGGCGACAGTGTTTGATTCTCTTTACTTAGTATCTTCTTTTTGTTTTATTATTTTTATCTTTTTACTCCTTTTTCGTGCTAACAATTCCTTTGAAACTCTGTTTCTCTTTGCATGAACACGAGATCGACGGTGGATCCAGAGGATATTATATTTGATCCGGAGATCGAACGTACCGAGAGGAGGATCAGAGCCGAGAGAAGGCACGCTACGGAGGATAATTGTATGAACCGCACGGAGACACCGGACGAACTAGCGGCATGTATGGCGAGGATCATATCCATCAGAGATAGGCTGCCTAAGACTTCCTCCACTACCTCTTCCATCGCTATGTCGGAGTTGGCGGCGGATAAGAATTTTGAGCTCAAGGCGGGATTAGTGGTCTTAATGCAACAAGACCTATTCCATGGGAACTCCCATGAGAATCCACATTATCAAATCCAGCTATTCTTGTCCAAGTGCGCCACCTTTCAAATGCCGGGTGTTTCCGTTGATTCTATCCGTATGAGACTCTTCCCCTTCACCCTCAGAGACAAAGCCTTATACTGGTTGAGGACGCAGGCAGAAGGGGTATTCACTACTTGGGATGAGTTGGCTAGTGCTTTTGTTGACAAATTATACCCGCCATCTAAGACAGTGAAGATTAGAAGTGCACTCGTGTCCTTCAAGCAAGGACCGCAAGAGACCCTATACGAGGCGTGGGAGCGCTTCAAGGATTTACAGCATCAATGCCCCCATCACAGCATAGAAGAATGTGAGCTAGTTCACAGTTTTTATAATGGACTCCAACCGGGCACGAAGCAGATCATAGATGTGACCACCAACGGAGCCATTCTTTTCAAAACAGCGGATGAAGCTACGGCTCTATTAGAGGAGATGGCTACTAATAATCAATAATGGGGGGATGAGCGATGACATTCTTCTAACTCTTTGAAGCCCACTAGCATATATGAAGCCAAGGCCGTAGCGGAGCTTTCGAACAAATTTGACTCTCTCCACAAGGTAGTGGAGAGATTGGAGAAGTATATCACCGAGCCACATGGAGCTCCCTCTACATCTACGCCGATAAGCAATATGAGTGATTGACAAGATCCATCTCAAGTCATGTTCGTAGGAGGAGAGCAAGGAGAGGGAGCCTTGGAACAAGTGCAATATGTTGCAGGGAACTCCGGTTATTGGGCCAACCCGACCGCAAGGAACCATCCGGGATTTTCGTATGCAAATAATGAAGGAGCACTAAACCCACCACCGCCGCAACAACCTCAAGTTAGGCCTCCACCTCCTCAACATCAATACCAACCAAGGGGGCCACCGCAACCAAATTACCCGCCTAGGCAACAAGCGGGACCGTATAGGCCGCCCGGTTATAATCAAGGTTGGAGAGCTCCTAACCTACCTCAAGCACACCAAAGATCAGATCATGAAGCTAGGGTGGAGGAGTTCATGGTGGAGCAAAAGAAGATAAACACTCGGTTGATTGCGCAACAAGACTCTCTGAATACCGTAGTGGCTCAACTAGCGGAGCAACTCACGTTGCTTAACAAAAACACCCAACAATTGCCGGCTTAACCGGAGCCCAATCCGCGGAATAATACCGGCCACATAAATGCGGTAGTGGCGGTCACAACTAGGGACGGGAAGGATACTACTCCCGTCATGGTCCAAACTAAGGAGCCCGTGGAAGGAATCTTGGATGACAAGAAGTCGTCGATTGAGGAAGAGAGCCCAAAGGAGCCACAAGGAGGCGGAAATTCTGAAGTGAAGAAGCCCAATGAGGAGCGCATATATGTGCCCCCGGTGCCATTTCCACAACGGTTGGCAAGAGCCAAAATTGAGAAGAGGCTCGCTAAGTTCCTTGAATATTTGAGGGGAGTAAGCCTCAACATACCCTTCCTAGATGCTATAGTGGTGATCCCATCGTATGCAAAATTCTTGAAGGACTTAATATCAGGAAAGAAGAGGAAGGAGAAAATAATGCTCGTCGAACAAGGGACTTGGTTCAACCGGAAGGAAAAGGCGCCCGCGAAATTCAAGGATCCCGGTAGCTTCCGCATCCCGTGCACACTTGGAGGAGCCCCATTGCAAAAGGCTTTAGTTGACTTGGGAGCAAGTGTGAGCCTAATGCCCCTTAGCATGTTTCGAAAATTGAATACGAGGACCGACTTGAAGCCAACCGACATGAGGATACAACTAGCGGATGGTCGGGTCACTAGGCCGGTAGGGATTGCGGAGGACATCTCGCTACAAGTTTCGGGAGGGATATGCTTACCTTGCGATTTCGTCGTCATGGACATCAAGGAAGAGGGCGACACTTCACTTATTCTTGGACGCCCGTTCTTAGCCACCGACGACGTTATAGTCGACGTGAGAGAAGTCACATTATCCTTGAATGTCGGGAACGTCGAGGTTTAGTTCCATATTCCAAAAGCCATGAAGCATATGCCCTATCAAGAGGAATTGGATTATGTGGACCTCCTTGACGAGGTGATCGAAGAAGCCATTCCGCACTCCATCGGCGCTCTCCATGAAGATGGCCTTGAAGAAGGCCAAATTTCTAGTATTGAAGAAAAGTTGGAGGACCCTCCAGATAGCCCCATGGCCTTAGGCTTTCTTTTTAGATTAATTAGATTTAGGCTTTCTTTTTGGAGATTTAAAGGCTACTCTATTTGGATTCTCATTGGATATCATTGGATCTTCATTGGTTTGTCTATTTCCTATCAAAAACTCAATTTTATTTGTTATTTCTCTATTGCAATGAATTCTCTTGATATTATTATTGATTTTTCTGAGAATTTCATGATGAATAGTGAGTAGTGCCATCACCTTAGGGCGTAGGGATGAACCCTATGGACCCTATTTCTAAATTGTGATGAATTTGTGAAATTGTTGCTAGAATTAATTAGGGTTAGGTTGGGATTGATTAATTACGGATAGCTATGGATTCATATCGATTGGGATTTGCAAGAGATTGGGTCCCAATTGATAGGAAGGCCTATATATTCGATTTAGATTGACAATTGGATCTCTCTAGACTTGGTTTGTAAGAGATTGGGCCAAAGCTAGGATTTTCAATTGTGAATCTATACCCATATCCGTTTGCAAGAGATTGGACGGATAGGAACTATCGCAACCTAGGTCGTAGCTCGAGTTTGCACGAGAGTGGGCTCGAGACACGATTGAGCGATGATGTCGTTCTTCACGCTAGCGGCTTGGCTAGGGTTTGCAAGAGATTGAGCCATATCCTATGTTTGCTATAGACCGGCAATAGCGCGAGAGCGTGAGCTTGGTTCTACATTTAGTTGCGACTAGTTCACCCACATTCAAGTTTAGTAATGATGAAACCTATGAATCACAATGATGAGAGGCGGTTCGTAGCGGGGATTCCCTTCCCCTAAACGTTTTATTAATTTGATATTTCCTCTTGACATTCGCACGATTATGATTGTTTACCCCAAACGATTTTCGATCCTCTTGATAGCTAGGTGATTGGAAGGAGACACTGTCATTTATCCTCCCTGAGTTCGATAAGCTACACCGTGCGTTTGCGATAAGACTACAGCATCGTCTGTCCCGGGTGTGTGTACTCACGGGGCTACGATCAGCTGCATGATCTAAATTGTTTAGACTATTAGCATCACTACCTTACAGTATGTATGGATGAGCTCGAATATATATGTGTGTGGTATATATAAATATATTAGTCATTACCCATGAGCATATGTCATGAGGCATTCAAAATATCAAAATATTCCCCTGAATTTTTTTAACCCATTCGAATTCCTCCCCCAAAAAATTTTTGCAACTTCATTGAAAATATCGTCCTAACAAAAATTTTTAACCACATTCAAACTAAAATTTAGTTCATTCGAGAGAATTTAGTTCAATTTAAAATTTTAGTTCCCCTTCAAAAATTAGTTTCCTCCAGATTTAGTTCGCTCCAAAAATGAAAATTAAAATTTAGTTCCATACAGAGAATTTAATTCCTCAAAAATTTTAGTTTTTCCCAAAATTTTGTTCCCTCCATATATAGTCACCCCCAAAATTTATCAAGATTTGGTTCCCTCCAAAATTTTGGGGTTTTCTCCTCAAAATTTGCCCAAACTCTCATCGTAGTCATTGATTACTCAAGATTAAATCTCAGTCGTCTTTCTACACACCCATGTGTCCTAGTCGGTAAAACCCATTCAAAAACATCCCTTAATTGTATAATATACTAGCAAAAACAGTGCACAAAGTGCACGGGTCACCCAAAAACACCCACCCCCTCATAGAATGTGGCCCCCACTAGATGTGGGTGTTGGTCAAGGTAAAAGGGGAGAGAAGTGTGGATGGGTGTATTGGAAATGAGATTTTTGAGTGGTGGTGATGCCCATATGTTCCCATAGGGTGATGTGGCCAAATCCTAGCCACCACTCTACCCATCCATTTGTCCTAGTCATCTTCTGGGGGAAACCCATTCACTTGTATAATAGATTGAAGCCCAAAGTCTGATGTAGCTATTAAAAACAAAAACAACAAAAAAATTGAGAGGGATTTGGGCCGGCCAAAACAAAACGGGCTGAAGAAATACAGGCCAGCTGACCCCATGCCGAAACAAAATGGCCCCCAACAAACCCAGCCGGCCCAGTCGAAAGCTGGGGTAATTGATGTTCTTTATTGTTTTGAACGTCTATAAATACAAAGGGAAGGGCGGCTCATATATATGAGAAGTGCGGCTGACATAATTTTGAAGATTGCATAAAAATTCATTTTGACGGCTCAATTTTTCACGGCAATCAAAACATATATGCGAAGGCTGACTAAATTTATTTCCCGGCGGGCCTTTTGAAGATTGCATAAACTTTAAGGCCCCCATAGCTTATGAGACCACCATGTAACATCTGTTCAAGAATGACTTGAACATTGATTCTTTTTCGATAGCATAAAATTGGTGTTGCTCCAAGCACTTGAAAGAACAAGGTGTTGCTCCTTTCTCAGCACATCTAGCTCTTGAGTTAGAGACTCAATCTTGGCTTGCATGTACATCCACCATCACAGCCACCTACCTCATCCATTTGAAAGCTCCTCATTGGGGCTAAACACTAAGGTTTAATGTGCATGTGGTGTACAAGTCATAGAGGTTGGCATGCTTAGAACTAGTAGCTCTTAGCAAGGTAGAGAATTGACAGAGAGATGGTAAGGATGCCAATGGGTCGGTATCCCCCAAGACACACCCTTGGGGTATTTGATAAAAAATTACTTTCCTTCCACTCTTAAGGATCTACTCGCTTATTGCCCTTGGTCAAAACAATTCATGCTCATTGTAAAGAATGTCATCAACTCAAATCAAATTGTTGTCAAGGACAAGCTCAAGCCATCCAAAAGTGCAAAATGAAAACACACATAAAAAAAGGAATTTTTTTTTTAAAATTTCATATTATGAGCTAACGTTGACAATTGTTTGTAATGATACAACTAAATCAATAAATATTTTATTTTTCAAAAATTAAAAAAAAATTAACAATAAATTTATGAGCAGACCATTGACTCTGAAGGCGCATACCACCATTTGGCCCAACCCGTTTCGGCCCATAATAACAAATGCAAAGTCCAAAAAACAGGCCACCCTCAAACTAAATTTATTTCCCTTAAAACATGTCCCAATATGTCCACGTGGCAAAAAACCACGTGCTAATTGCCGGCGGAGGACGGCCGGATCCAATAGCTCAATGACGAAACTGCCCTTTGCTGGCATAAACGACGACGCTCCTCTATCTAATCTCCAAGCAACTACTTAATGGCCAGAGGTAGAGACAGATGAAGGTAGAATGCAAGAGTCGACCCTGTGGTCTCTGATAAATTTAGAGTCGCCATTGTCTACATCCGCCACAGTGGTCGTCAATGGGCTCCTCGTTGAGCTCGTGCTGCGGGTCGGAGACGGCCGATCAGGGGTAAGATTAAGACTTAAGAGTGAGAGGCAGGCTGTTCAATAAGAATTTTAAGCAATAATTTCGTGTTTGGATTTGTGCAGATATGATGGGGGAGTTGGGGGAGGGCAAGGGCCGGTGACGTGGAGGATATTCACCTACAAGGAGCTCCACTCCGCGACCAACGGGTTCAGCGAGGACAACAAGCTCGGAGAGGGCGGATTCGGGAGCGTCTACTGGGGCAAAACCACGGACGGCCTTCAGGTGGCAGTGAAGAAGCTGAAGGCCATGAACTTGAAGGCGGAGATGGAGTTCGCGGTGGAGGTGGAGGTCTTGGGCCGGGTCCGGCACAAGAACCTCCTCGGCCTGAGGGGATACTGCGCGTCGGCCGACCAGCGGATGATCGTTTACGACTACATGCCCAACCTCAGCCTCCTCTCCCACCTCCACGGCCAGTTCGCCAGCGAGAACCGTCTCGACTGGAAGAAGAGGATGAACATCATCCTCGGCTCCGCCGCCGGCCTTGTGTGAGCACTGATTCTTTCTTTTTATGTACGTTTGACCACTACATCAAAACTCCAGAGTTGTCACGATGACATTACTTGTAGGTACTTGCACCATGAGGTGACACCCCACATCATCCACCGGGACATCAAGGCCAGCAACATCCTGCTGGACTCCGACTTCGAGCCCCTCGTCGCCGACTTCGGCTTCGCCAAGCTCATACCGGATGGCGTCAGCCACTGCACCACCCGGGTCAAGGGCACCCTCGGCTACCTCGCCCCCGAGTACGCGATGTGGGGCAAGGTCTCCGAGAGCTGCGACGTGTACAGCTTCGGCATCCTCCTCCTCGAGCTCGTCACCGGCCGGAAGCCCATCGAGAAGCTCCCCGGCGGGATCAAGCGGACCATCACCGAGTGGGCCGAGCCCTTGATTGCCAAGGGCCGGCTCCGCGACCTGGTGGATCCGAGGATCCGCAACGGCTACGACGAGGCCCAGCTCCGAAGGGCCATCGACGCCGCGGCCCTCTGCGCCCAAGGGGAGCCGGAGAGGCGGCCCACGATGAGGGAGGTCGTTGGGATGCTCAAGGGGAACGAGCCCAGGACGAGGACTGAAGGCAGGCTAAGGATTTCAAGCATCAAGTATGAGGAGGAGCTTATGAGCATGGATCAAAACAGCGACGACGGCGACGACGGCGACGAGGACGAGGACGGCGACGGCAGGAGCAATGTGAATGACAGGGGTGTTTATGCGGTGTTCGGGAGGCTGGAGGCGCAGACGATGCGCGATCCGTACGGGGATCGGAGGAAGGCGTTGTATGGGTGAATTAAGGATGCAGATTGGTTTTTATTTATTATTTATTGAACAAAAGTTAAGTTCTTTAAGAGTTGAAATTGGAAATTTAGATGAGCAGAGTTTTGGAATCCTGAGATTGTGTGTAGGGCTGTTGACGAACGAGCTTGAACGAGCTTGAACAGTGTGCTTGGTTTTGTTCATGAACAAAATCCATGTTCAAGCTCTGTTCGTTTATTAACCGAGCTCTAAAAACATGTTCAAGCTTGTTTGTTAAGCTTACCGAACGAACGTAAACAAACATAAACGAACGTAAACCGAGCTTACCGAACGAACGTTCTGTTCGTTAACAAGACTTATCGAGCTTGTTCGTGAACATCTATGGGAATGTGTTCACGAACACACAATCAATCTTGTTCATGAACAGATTTTCAAACAAACGAACGAATAATGGCAATGGACCAAAAGAGAGCTGGGAGCCTGGGAGTCTAGGAGTGGAAAGCTGGGAAGTTGAAGAGGTGGATGTGTTTAATTCAATTTGAGGAGGTTAGTGTTTAATTTTAATTTTAATTCACTCAAGCCCTTGTTCATGAACACTTAACGAGCTTGTTCACGAACATCACTTAACGAGATTGTTCACGAACACTTAACGAGCTTATTCACGAGCTTGTTCACGAACACTTAACGAGCTTGTTCATGAACATAAATGAACGAACATAGTTATGTTCAAGCTCTGTTCGTTTACTAACCGAGCTCTAAAAATCTGTTCAAGCTTGTTCATTAAGCTTCCCGAACGAACGTAAACGAACATGTACCGAGCTTGTTCACGAGTAGTTCGTCGAACATTCTGTTCGTCAACAGCCCTAATTGTGTGGAATTGAGTTTATATAAATAAAAGTTTTTGGTTTGTTAGAGTGATTTGAACACAAGTTGGGGTTGGGTCCAACATGCGTTGGACTGTTAGATGGTCCAACGCGATCTGGACCATCCAATCCATCTCATTAATTGTCATTGGATTTGCTATTAATTACTCTGTTACCCGGTGTTAACCCCAAATCCCTCATCTTCTTTAATTGGAAGCAGCGCTCTCGTCCCCTTAATTAGCCCAAATCTCCTCCCCTTAATTACCGGCCGTTCCTCTTCTTCCTACTTTCTTTTCTTAATTTTTCTTTGTATGGCATGTGTCGAAATTTATGCGGGACGGTCTTCTTTCTCGTCGGCTTCCGCTGCTTGTTCTAACTTTGTGGATTTATCAATTAACTCTTCTAATTAGTTTTTAATCATTCAACTAATTATAGTTTTATTTTTCTTAGTTGTTTTTGCTTCATGTTAACTTATACGGAGAAAATTGATGAAATATGTAATTGGTATTTTATATTTAGTAGTGAGGTTCCATTGTATCTCCTAATTGATGTGTCTCATTAGTTCTTGCTTCGTTTGCTGAAATTGTTATAAGGTTTATGTTATGAATAGGCCCATGAGGCCCATTAGGTATCCAACCCACTATTGAAAGCTATAAATATGAGGGTAGTGGGCTCTTAACCCTCTACACCTATTTCCCTACTTTTCCCTTCACAGCACGTTATCAGCACGATCACGCTCGTTGGAGGAGACGGCGGCTCGCGAGGAAGGAGATCCATCAATCGCTCAGATTCAAGAAGATCGTAATCTTCTCAACTGGGAGCGAAAAGGGCATCCTTCACCAACCGTCGACTAGATTCCCTTGTCGAATCTAGAGGTAAAAATCAAAACTTTTTAGATCTAAACTTGCGTTTCAAATTAGATCTGCATGTTCTAGGATCAAAAAGTTTAAAACACGGTAAAAATCACATTTTTATTTAGATCCGCATGTCTAAAAACAATAAAAATCAGTTTTTTAGCGATCTAAATGCTTGAAAAATCCGTTTTTTACCACCGACCTTGATCTAAAAATCCGCACGCCCGTAGGGCAAAACGGCGGCGCTTCACAAGCGCCGCCGGCGGCAAAAATACGCCGCGGCCCTGTGCCACGGCGTCAGGCCGCGGCCAGCTGCCGCGGCCCGTCGCCGCCACGGCGACCGCGCTTTGCGCGGCCAGCCGTCGCGGCGACACACCGCGGGCCCCCCAACTAGGGTTTTTCGAAAGCCCTAACCCTAAACGGGCCAATTTTTCGGGGGAGGCCCAATTAACCCTAATGGGTTGTTTTCATAGCCCAAAAAGCCTGAAAATTAGCCCATTTACACAAATAATTTTTCTTCTTTTATTTTTGGCCCTAAAAGCCCAAAATAATTAAAGAAACTTTAAAGGGTTTAAAGCGGTAAACAAAACATGAAAAATATGCATCAAAGGTAAAAAGTTTTTCAAAGATAAATTTTTAGCATGTCACACATTATTTAGATTATTTAATTAATCTTTACATGCCTGTGATATGATTATCTGCGTGGTTGTATGTTTTCAATATATTATCTGCGTGGATGTGCAATTAGGCTATGTTTTTAGGGATCAGCCAGGTTTCCGACACCTTTAATTTCCCGCAATTTTTTTCTTTTGAGAGAAATTTGTAAGTGAGGATATAAATGTAAAAAGAAGACCGAAGGACACCAAAAAGGAGTTGAAGGCGTATGCACAAAGAAGATAGGGGCTTCTCTCTGAAGTTCCCGAGTTGTATTTTATTCTTTCATGCAATTTTTGATGTAACTTCGGACTGTATTTTTTTTATTTCGGTGTCGGCTGGCTGATCCTTATAGTCCTAAGTTATTTTCTTTTTTCATTGCCTATACATTAATTGCGTGGATGTTAATTATTTTTCATACCATGTTTAATGTTACAATGAAACTGTCAAATAGCATGTGTGAATGTTAATCTTTGTTAATTATTCACATTATGAAACCGTCAAAAAGCATGTATGTTAAATTTCCTTTAATAGATCCATGCTATGACAAATGTTTAAAATACATGCGTGGATGTCTATTTTTACTCAGTTTTAATGATACATGCTGTTTTTATATATTGCTAGATCATTCAATGGCCAGACTTGCGAATGTCGACTTTTCGGTCCTGAAGGCCGATGGGTCAAACTACCTGAGTTGGCAGTTGGACCTGAAGTTCCATCTGCGCTCTCATGGTTTCAGTCTCACAACGACTGAGAAGGCAACAACAGGTACTGCCTCAGCCGACAAGGATGCTTCAAAAGAAGCACCTCATATAGAGGAAGTTTCTGATATATTAAAGGCGAAAGCCATTATATATATCAGGAAACATTTAGACTCGACCCTGAAGGACGAGTACCTTACTGTAGAGGATCCTTACGAGCTGTGGGAAGCACTCGAGGAGAGGTACATGCATCAGAGAGATGTCATACTTCCCCGTGCGCTGTACGAGTGGACTCATCTCCGCATACATGATTACAAATCCGTAGCGGAGTACAACTCAGCACTCTTCTGTATCACCTCACGCCTGAAGTTGTGCGGTGAAACGGTGACGGAGAAAATGTTGCTGGAAAAGACGTTCACGTCTTTCCACGAGAAGGACATGATCCTTATGCAACAATACCGTGAGAGGAAGTTCACGAAGTACTCTGATCTGCTTTCATGCCTGCTTATGGCTGAACAGAACAGAGACCTGTTGGTTGCCACTCACAACCTGCGCCCTCCTGGCTCCGCTCCACTGCCACCTCCTGCAGAGGCACACTTCCAGTCTTCCCAGAAGAAGAAGATGGACAAAAAGGCAAAATTCCAGAAATGGAAAGAACAAAAGCAGCGGAAGAAGGCCACTCCCCCAGCTCCTCCTCAGAACCAGAAGTTTGCGAAAAAGAAGCAAAAGAGGATGTCCAACAAAGGTGGCACTCCCAAGTAAGACTGGGAGGATAAGTGCTCCAAATGCGGAATGACGGGCCACCGGTCCAGAATCTGCCACACCCCGAAACACCTCCAGGACCTCTACCAGGCAAGCCTCAAGCCTCGAGCTGAGACAAACCTGATTGAGAGCGCAGCGTTGCCAGAGACCTCATGGACTCCTGAAGACTTCATAGGAGATGACACTCTCTAGTTTTGGACCACTTCTATGTACTAGCAATGTATCTTCTTTTTATGCATCGTATCTAGTTTTTATTCCATGTCAAACAATACTTTGAGCATTTTTTATGAAAGTAGATCTTTTCTTTTCATATCATTTACTGCTTGAATATCTTTTTTAGATATGGAATTAATCTGCCTAGTGACAGTGCATCGACGCACTCGATCCTTCAAAACATAGACTACTTCACGAGCATAAGTAGCTATTCTGGTCCACTGAGAACAATCTCAGGACCAGCTAACATAATCGAAGGATCAGGGGAAGCAATTATATTGCTCCCCGGTAACACACAAATCACACTTAAAAATGCGTTATACTTCCCTAAATCTATCCGAAACCTCCTAAGCTTTAAAGATATCCGTTTAAACGGATATCACTTAGAGACGGTCGAGGAAGATAAAAGGGAATACTTGCTTGTAACGTCTCTTACAAATGGTTGAAAAACCATTGTGGAACATTTCAAGGGACTCCCCTCGGGACTCTACCAAACAAGTATACAAACTCCAGAAACATCCATGGCGGAGCACCTGCAGTGCCCCCAAACACCAGAATTCCAACTCTGGCATAGTAGACTGGGACACCCTACCTCTATTATGATGTACCGCTTCATAAAAAGCTCCAGGAGTATAGACCTGAAGAACCTGAAGATTCTTCAAAAAGGCAAATTCTCATGTCCACCCTGTTACAAGGGTAAACTGATTACGAGACCCTCTCCACTGAAAGTGGACGTGGAGTCCCCAGGCTTTCTGGAAAGAATCCACTGAGACATTTGTGGGCCGATACACCCATCAAGTGGTCCGTTCAGGTACTTTATGGTCCTGATAGACGCATCTACTAAGTGGTCACATGTGTGTCTACTGTCCACCCGTAACCTAGCACTATCTAAGCTTTTAGCTCAGATAATCAAGTTACGGGCCCACTTCCCCGACTACCAGATAAAGAAACTTCGTCTGGACAATGCGGGGGAGTTTACGTCACAAGTCTTTCTAGACTATTGCCAAGCTCAGGGAATTGAAGTCGAACATCCTGTAGCACATGTTCACACCCAAAATGGGTTAGCAGAATCTCTAATTAAGAGACTGCAATGGATTACTCGTCCATTATTACTTCAATCCCAGATGCCAGTGAATGCGTGGGGTCATGCAATTTTGCATGCTGCATCTTTAATAAAATTAAGACCTTCTGGAGGTCAGTCATCTTCTCCAATGCAACTAGCACTTGGAGCCCCACCAATTGTCTCACACTTGAGAATATTTGGTTGTGCAGTATACATCCCCATAGCACCACCATAAAGGACAAAGATGGGTCCACATCGTCGCCTAGGCATTTATGTTGGGTTTGACACCCCCTCCATAATTAGATTCCTAGAACCCCTTACAGGAGACGTTTTCAAGGCACGTCTAGAAGACTGTGAATTCGATGAAACATCGTTTCCAAGACTAGGCTCACAGACAAAGAAGCCCGAAGCTTCAGAATGTATCACTTGGGATACAAAGACATTATGTCACTTTGATCTGCCCACAAGCCAGTGTGAGGAGGAGGTCCTGAAGATTCTCCACATCCAAAACACTGTCCATCTCTTGCCAGACAAATTTACTGACAACCAGAAGATTGTCAAATCACACGTCCCTGCTGCTAACACTCCAGCTAGGATTGACATACCGCAAAAAGGATGCAATCCGCCTGCAGCCGAAATAGTTAGACCTCTCAAAAAGAGAGGGCGACCACCGGGATCCAAGGACTAAGTCCCTCGAAAGAGTAGGACCCTTGGCAATGGTAAACAAATACCACCACAGGATGCTACTATAAGCCCTGCTACCCTATCTCTCCCAAACTCTCATGAAGAGGAAAACCGGGAGAAAATGAAGTTTCGATACACTATGTACGAACTGGGGAGTATTGGGACAGAAAGAGCACAACCATAGATAACACATTTGCGTGAAATATTGCCATCAACGTCGCGTACTGCGACGATGATATTGAACCACGCTCTCAGACAGAATGTCAAAGCAGAGATGATTGGCCAAAGTGGAAAGCAGCAATAGGAGTGGAGTTGGATTCACTCACCAAACGCAAGGTCTTCGGACCCATAGTCCAGACACCAAAAGGTGTAAAACCTGTGGGTTATAAATGGGTATTTGTTAGAAAACGAAATGAACAGAATGAGATCGTTCGCTACAAAGCAAGGCTTGTAGCGCAGGGTTTTACCCAACGTCCAGGGGTGGATTTTGAAGCCACATACTCCCCGGTCATGGACGCGATCACCTTCCGATTCCTTATTGGCTTAACAGCCCAAGAGGATTTAGATATGCAACTCATGGACGTGGTTACTGCATACCTGTATGGCAACCTAGACCGAGACATCTATATGAGATTGCCTGACGGTTATTCTTTGCCTGCAGCACTAAAAGAGAGAGAACGTGACATCTACTCAGTGAAACTGCAAAGATCATTATATGGTCTAAAACAATCTGGAAGGATGTGGTATAACAGACTGAGCGATTTCCTTGCAAAACAAGAATTCGCAAACGACCCAGTCTGTCCTTGCATCTTTATAAGAGCAAAGACAACAGGATTTGTAATCATAGCCGTCTATGTAGACGAATTGAACCTCATCGGATCTCCTGAAGAGATCGCAGAGATTTCTAGAAGCTTGACAGAAACCTTCCAGATGAAAGACCTTGGAAAGTCAAAATTCTCTTTAGGTCTTCAAATAGAGCATCTTAACGATGGGATCCTGTTACATCAGTCCACTTACACATCGAACTTATTGAAAAAGTTTCAGATGGATAAGTGCTACCCCCTCAACAATCCAATGGTCGTCAGATCACTGGATGTACATAAAGACCCCTTCCGGTCGCTGGAAGAGGGGGAGGAAGCACTAGGCCCCGAAGTGCCTTATTTAAGTGCTATCGGTGCACTCCTTTACCTGGCTAACTACACTCGCACTGACATAGCATTTGCAGTCAACTTACTAGTCAGATATAGTGCTGCACCTACACAGCGACACTGGGCCGGAGTTAAGCATCTTTTGCGCTACCTCCAAGGGTCCATAGACTTAGGTCTATTCTACAGGAAAGGGGCATCAACTGGTTTAGTTGGTTATGCTGATGCAGGATACAGGTCTGATCCTCATACAGAGAAGTCTCAGACAGGATACATGTTTACTTATGGCGGCACAGCCATATCCTGGAGATCTGTAAAGCAGACCATGACGACCGTCTCATTCACTCACTCAGAGCTCCTAGCAATCCACGAAGCAAGCAAGGAGAGTTTTTGGCTACGCTATGTGATCCAGCACATCCTCACCTCCACCGGTCTGATGACCGGCGTTCTTGCGCCTACTCCACTTCATGAAGACAATGCAGCATGTATAGCCCAGCTACAGGACGGCTACATAAAAGGCGACAAGACGAAGCATATCTCCCCCAAGTTCTTCTGGACGCACGGCCTTTAGAAGCAGAAGCAGATTGAGGTACAGAAGATCCAATCATGTAATAACTTGGCGGATTTGCTTACCAAATCTCTGCCTACTAGTATCTTTGAGAAACTTGTATATGGGATAGGGATGAGGAGAGTGAGTAAATGTAAACTGGGTCAGGATGAGAGGACTATGAACTCATAGATACATAGGAAACTGATGTATAGATTTATAGGAAATCTGCAAGCCTGAAGCTTGGTCAGATGAGGGGGAGTCAACCGCAGAGTTGTACTATTTTCCCTTGGCTACAGGTTTTTTCCCACAGGGTTTTCCGTAGTCAAGGTTTTGACGAGGCAATCTCGTTGACTCTGGATCATGAAGTATCCACCCCTAGACACATCCCTAAAACAGGAGAAGTTATGGATTAACTGTTCTTTATTTAACAAGGCAGTTATCCTAACTCGGATCCTGAAGAATCCACCTCTTATTCAATGTCGGTTGGATAAGGGGAAGTGTTATGAATAGTCCCATGAGGCTCATTGGGTATCCAACCCACTATTGAAAGCTATAAATATGAGGGTAGGGGGCTCTTAACCCTCTACACCTATTTCCCTACTTTTCCCTTCACAACAGTTTACAATTTATTTATTTTTTAGTATAGTAGTCCGTGTTTAAGATTTTTCTTGTTGATACATATAGATTTTTTAGTATACTAATCTGTGGATTACAATTTATTATTTTGCTGAAAATGATTGAAATCAAATTTATGGAAATACAAAATGATTCACACTGAAATTTCATACAATGAGGGACATAAAATCGGTATCAAAGACGCTGGAAACATACAAGGAACTTTCCACTACAATTTGATATCCAGAATTTTCTCATTAATACATTGCAAATAATTTTAGAGACCATAATTGTTACTATGAAGACGTCGCTGGGCACTCATAACTGTAACAGACACATCACTAAATCAATTAAAAGTAATGACACATGATACGTGTTATCAATAGAAATAATTCAACTTTGACAAAAAAATTGCTCATTGTTCTCGTAATTTAATATTCTACAAATATTTTAGGAGAATAAACTAATTTTTGTAGTACATCTTCATGAAATGTCAAAGAAGCGAAAAATCAGTGTTTTGTTTCTTCTCCTAAATATATTTAAGTATAAGCTTATACTAGTTATACTTAATATTTAATGGTGCAATAAAACCCTTTCTTTTCCAAAGTATATTGTTTCTTCATGAAATATATATTTAAATATAACCTAAATAAAAAGATAATATAAATTAGTATAAGCTTCTTCATTTAGGTGAATCAATATATTTAAGTTTTCAAACCATTAAAACTAGTATACAAAGAAAATTTAAGAAAAGAAAGGGGGAAATAATGAAACGGCCAGTAATTAAGGATACGAAAAAAAAGAGGAAGAAGAGAAAATGGCAGATCTGATGTCCTGTATAAATTTCTACACAAACCATACAAACTAGGCATAAATTTATACACAAACTATACAAAAAAATTTAGAAAAGAGGAGGAAGAAGAGGAACAGCCGGTAATTAAGGGGAGGAAGAGTGCTGCTTCCAATTGAAGAAGAAGATGTGTTTAGGGTTAACGGTTGGTGATAGAGTAATTAATAGCAAATTAAGGACAATTAATTAGATGGATTGGATGGTCCAGATGGCGTTGGACCATCAAACGGTCCAACACAAGTTGGACCCAACTCCGTCCCAAAGTTAAGTATATGCATGCGATTCTCCCGGTGGTAGGGATGAGAATGGGCATGCTCAAAGCTCGATTGGGCTTCCAATTGGACATGCCACATCATCATCCTTACTCATCCCTTCACTAATTTTTCTAGAATTAGTGAAGGGATGAGTACTTATGATGATGTGGCATGCCCAATTGGAAGCCCAATCGGACTTTGGGCATGCCCATTCTCATCCCTACCTAGTGGGGTTTCTAAGACAGGCAGCTAAGCCTGCACGATAACTAATAATGGATTTTTCGAAGATTTACCTTTTGTTATGAATGGGGGAGACCTGGTCTCCCCCCACTTACATCCACCATTACACCCACTACTAAGTGGGTGCCTCTTGGAATCCTATACTTGTAACTCCTCCTATTCATTATATATATATATATATATATATATATATATATATATATATATATATATATATATATATATATATATATATATATATATATATATATATATATGGCTATGGTATCAACAATTAGCCCACACCTCCATACTATTCCAACACGTAATACAACACGCTCAACAGCTGAGCCGAATCCCTGTCGACGAAAGAATCCTGAGGACGCGGATAGGGCTTCCTTCTCCGAACTTCACTAGATCCGGCGGGTAGGATCTAGAGGTAATGTCACGCCCCGCTTCCCATTATACTTGGGAGCGAGAACGCGAGCGGGTCCGCATGTGCTTAAAGCAAAGAAAAGGTACTTATTTTTTCTTCTTTGACTTAAGCACAATAAGCGTTAATTAGCAAAAGCAGGTCCCTGCACGCGAATTTCTTAGAATCAGCATAAAAATAGTCATTACATTTCAAATACCAATGTCCAAAGCAAAACACACAAGCAATTAAGGCCTAGCGTGGCTGTACAATCTGCTGAAAGCAGACACACCTGAAAACAACAATTTAAATAAAAAACTGAATATAAATAGCCTGCTCTAGCCTTCCGCAGGGAGGATCTCAGCGTCCTCGTAGCTCTGATCAGCGGGGTCCACCTCTAAGATAGGATCCTCAAAAGTAGGGTTCTCGAAGTACCATGTCTCTGAAACTAACATATATTTCAAAAATACATTGAAATATATATCAGCGATAAGCTCGACAAGTTATTTAAAGTAATGAAACGAAGAATAACTAGGAGAGGACAAAAGAGCGTTAGTACACAGTTATGAATAATAAGTGCAGAAAGTGAAGTAGGAGCAAGCATGGATTTGCAGTTCAAAAGTAAAACAGTTGTATGTTGAGTATTTGATTATTTGTGCTCGTGATAAGTCCATGTCTGAGTAGGTAAATGTTCTCGATACACCCTATCATCGGGGATTTACCGTGACGCTTCTTGTCATTCCTAACCTGGAAGATGGCCAAGATGCTTGCCTCCATTAGTGTGGTTTGGAGGTAGCCGTAAGATGTTCAAACAACATTTACGGACCCTACTACGTGAACCAACCCCACCCAAAGTGTCTTTCTAGTCACCGACTAGGTTCAATCCCATCAGTATTCGATGGTTTCATCCCATCTGTATTCGATGGTTCCACATATATGTTTCGAGTTTATAACATACTCGCTTTGAAAATTAGTTCAACTTGATAGCATGCAGGTAGTAAAGGTAGTTCAATTTAATAGCAGGCATGTTGTGAATTGTTCTAAACAATCAACATTAATGTGACATTTCCATTTAAGTTAGAAGGTAACCAGCAAAATGAGAACACACCAACATTTACATAACGTGCTCATTTGATCAGAAAGCGAACGGTTACGTGTTCTAAACAAGCAACATTATTACGTGTCTACTTAAATCAGAAGACATCTAATATAATGAAAGTATGTAGTTCAACTTGACACGCACATCAAAAGAGAATTAGCACTAAAATTACATGATTCAGTTTGCATTTCATTTACGATAAAATACTTGCCTCGGGGTGATGTTGGGTGTCCAAGTGGTTGTAGCGTAAGGCACGTTTTATCTGCATCACGTATATGATATCAAATATAAGCTTTAACTAATTAATTACCATTATAAACTAACATATTCATGATAACCTATTGTTATTACTAACATTAATTTCACTAACTGTTATGTAAGGATACTTACATACTAATTGTGAACACATATTAATAACTAATATTAATAAAAACAAATGTTAACTTAACAATTTTATACTAATTGATTCTTAAACTCACTTAAACTCATTTTATACTAAAACTTGAATAATCAATTAACTTAACAAAGTGGCATAATGATTCAATAAGTAAATGATTCATACCCCATAAATAGACCCAAAGCCCAATATGTTAATAGTTCAATTAAACCCAATAAGCCTAACTTATCCAAAAAAAATGCCAATAACCCAATAAGCAAACCCAATAAACTAACTTAGTGTACCCACACAAAACCCAATAGGCAATAATTTCAATACACATCCCAATATGCTTTAAATACCCATACCCAATAACCTAAAAAACCCAATAAGAATACCTTTCTTCCTCCTCTTCTTATTCCTCTTTTTTCTTCTTCTTCTTCTCATTCGATTCTGTTCTTTTCCTTTTTTTTCCTTCTATTCTTTTCTTCTTCTTCTGTTCTTTTCCTTCTTTTTTCTTCTCTCCTGTTCTTTCCCTCTTCTTTCTTTCCATCTGTTCTGTTCTGTACTTTTTTCCTTCTTCTTTAGCAGGGAACGGCGGCAAGGCTGGGCGGCAAGGGGTGGGCGCGCGGCGGCAGAGCGCAAGCGTGCTGTGGCAGAGCGCAGGCACACGCGACGGCAGTGACCGGGGGGCGATGGTGCACGCATGCGTGCGGCGCTCCGAAGGCGTCGCGCGTGCAGGCGAAATCCGGGAGGGGGAGTGAGGAAGGGGAGAGGGGGAACTGAAATTGAGTTTTGGTTGATCTGAAATTTGGCTTCAATTCTGAATCAATTTGATCCCCTCTCCTCTGATTTTAGTTTTGATTTGTTGATTTGTGTTGAATGGAGGAGGGGAAATGAATGATTTTGGGTTTCTTGAAGGAAGAAGGAGATGGGGAGAAATTTGCAGCGAGATTGGATTGTAGTGAGATGGGATTGCTGTTGTTTAAGAACAGTGGAGGGGAGGGAGCAGCCTCTAGATGAGGAAAGCTGGAGGTAGGGATGGAATAAATGGGATGTTGGATCTGACCGGTTTATTTCGGTGGGATTCAACAGGGTAGGGTTAGGGTAAATGTAATTTAGTTAATCTATAATTTAATCTTAGCCAATAGTAATTAGTTAGGGTCAAAAAGGAAAAAAGTTACGCTATGGTAAAAACTAAAAACAAAGACGCACTCGCGTCGACGTGTGGACGAAAAATCACTCGGACGAAAATATCCGGACGATCGAAGTAAAAATACAGGCACAAACAGTCAAACACGACTAAAAATACAGGCTGTTACATCATACCCTCCTTAGAATAATTCCGTCACCAGAATTCTCTACAGTGTATGGAAAAGGTAGGGGTAACGTCCTCACATCTCATCCTCTCGCTCCCAGGTGGATTCTCATGGCGAGTCATGTCGCCACATCACTCTCATGAGCTCGACGACCTTGTTCCTGAGCGCCTTCTGACGTCGATCAAGAATCTGAACTGGCTGATGCTCATAGGTAAGGTCTGGTCGCACCGTGACCTGTGAATGATCAACCACATGCGTAGGATCACTGATATAACGGCACAACTGGGAGACATGGATAACATTAAGTACTTCCTCCAATGATGGCGGTAGAGCTAGGCGATAAGCCACCTCTCCAACTCGCTCTAACACATCAAAGGGTCCAACGAATCTTGGACTGAGCTTGCCTCGCTTCCCAAAACGTATCACTCCTCGGTTTGGGGATATCTTTAGGAAAAACATGTTCTCCTGCTTGGAACTCCAAGTGACAACACTTAGCATCAGCCCAATGCTTGTACCGATCTTCTGTAATGTGTAACTTGTCTCTGATGTTACGCATTACATCCACTGTTTCAACAATCATCTCTGGGCCCAATAATTCTCGATCACTAATGTCATCCCAACTCAGCGGAGATCGACACTTCCTTCCATAAAGTGTTGCGATGGGGCCATGCCAATGCTGGCTTGGTAGCTATTATTGTAGGAAAACTCTACCAGGTGTATATGATCTTCCCACGAGCCTTTGAAATCTAGCATACAAGCTCGCAACATGTCCTCCAATATCTGGATGGTATGCTCTGATTGGCCATTTGTCTATGGGTGATACGCAATGCTGAAACTCAGACTGGTACCCAAATTAGATTGCATACTCTTCCAAAACTGAGCTGTGAATCTAGTGTCCCGGTCAGAGACGATGCTCACAAGAACTCCGTGCAATCGAACAATCTCCTGCATGATTACCGTTCACATCACAACGTATACTAGAAGGAAGTATTAAAGGTAGAGGATATATCATTACCTCCATATACTTCTTAGCAAGCATTTTTGTAGATTGTCCTACTCGGAAGGGTATGAAATATGTTGATTTGGTTAATCGGTCAACGATCACCCAAATCGCATCGTTCTGCTTAGTACTCCGAGGTAGTCCAGTCACGAAATCCATAGTGATGTGCTGCCATTTCCACTCTGGAATCGGCATGGGTTGAAGCAGTCCAACAATGCGATGATGTTCAACCTTCACTTGCTGACATACAAGGCACTTAGCAACACTTCGAGCCACGCTTCTCTTCACTCCATGCCACCAAAAGTTCAGACGAAGATCTTTGTACATCTTGGTGCCGCCAGGATGAATGGAGTAGGAAGAGCTATGAGCCTCATTCATCAGCTCCTCTCTGATATCACCTGAAGGTATGCAGATCCTACTGTCGTATCTTAGGGAACTATCCTCATGAATAGGAAAATCCGTCTGTAGTCCAGCTTCAACTTGCTCCCTGATCTTTCGTAACTTCGCATCTTCAGTCTGAGCAGCTTTGATTCGGTCTACGATAGTAGACTGAACTTGCATATTCATCAATGATGCAGAAGTCCCGGGTAAAATAACTTCAACCTCTATCTCACGTATAGCCTGCTGAAGTCTCCATTGAGCTGAGAGATGTAATGCCCTACCAGCTACTGCACAAGTACTAGAGGGGGGGTGAATAGTACTTTAAAATAATAAGGCGTATAATTCCAAATTAAATTGCAAACAACCACCAAATCAATTTGCGGAAGCTTAAATTGATTGACAACAAAGAAATTACCAAAGCTAACAAACGATGTTAATGGGTTCGGATCCACCCAAGTCTCCCCGACTTGTTCCCGGTGATCCTACGTCCCAACCACCCGGATCCCCTCCGGATACTTGAGTTAGAAACCATAACTCAAGATTTCCACTATGAATATCTTGTGAAAAACCTTCACAAGATCAAATCATACATGCAATGGCAAAGTGAATCCCACAACCCGGGATCACAAACTTCTCTCACAACCGAGAGAGCCAAGAAGCAATATAAAGAGTTTAAATGAAATAAATACTCTTACCACAAAATCCTATACCTTGAGTTTTTCTTACCCAATAGGTGGAATGAAGGATTTGAGGAAGATGAAGTCACCAAGCCCTAGCACCAAGGAAATGAGCAGCAATGGGTGCCTAGGGAAGAGTTGGAGACTTGGTTCAAGCAATAGCTTGAAGAGCTCACCAAGAACAAGCTTCTCTCTAGATCTAGAAACGAGAGAGAATGGGTTTCTTGTGAGGAAGAGAGCTTTAGATTTGAGGGAGAATAGCTATCTCTTTAGAACTCAATGAATCTCTTAATGGCAGCTCTATTGAAGATAGAAATGACCTAGGTTCGTATTTATAGGAACCCAAAAACATAAGTTAGGTCAATCTCCAACGGAAAGAAATCTGGGAGAATTAGTCGGTCAAGGAACAATCACTGACCGACTAGTTCATCAACTAGTCGGTCAGTCACAAAGCATGGACCGACTAAGAGCAGATCAGAGAAGAGATAGAATTTCAGACCTAGAAATCTAGTCGGTCCAAGAACACTGTCTGACCGACTAGTTTCACAACTAGTCGGTCATCCAATGAACGTAGACCGACTAAGAGGCAAAACAACATAGTCTGAAGGCAAGTTGACTTAGTCGGTCCAAGAACAAAAGTTGACCGACTAGATTGTCAACTAGTCGGTCATCAAACGTTCTTAGACCGACTAACGGAAAACAGTAGCTTAGGAGAAATTTGGCATGTACAGTAAATCACAACTAGTCGGTCAAAGAAGCATCACTGACCGACTAGTTCACAAACTAGTCGGTCGGTGAGTCAACGTAGACCGACTAACTGTAAACAGTAAAGAACAAAGATTTAACTGACTGAAACTAGTCGGTCCAAGAACAGTGGCCGACCGACTAGATCTCCATCTAGTCGGTCAGTACTTGTTCTTGTACCAACTAACATGCACAACAAGGTCCGAATCGAAGCGCGACGCTTCGAGGAAGTTAGAGTGAACTTGTGCAAGAATCCTAGAGCTACGAAATGAGCGAAATGAAGATAGAAACGTAAGATATACTCAAGGCTTAACATTCTATCAATCGAAACTAAAAGACTATAAATAAAACCTTAATTAACGGTCTTTGAGAGCTTCGATTGAATCTTCATTACTTCCAAAGCGTTGTAAGAGCTTCAACGAAGCTTTAGGCTTGAATACGAGCTTTTGGAAGTGTTGAGATGTCGCTTTGAATATTCTCGTGAAATTGGCGACGATCTCCAATACTGCGCTCACAAAGTGTTAGTTCATGAATTATTTATGTTTGCTCATCATCCAAAACCAAATCCGGGGAGTCCAATATTCAACATTCTCCCCCTTTTTGGTGATGACAAACCAACATAAATAATAATCAAAGATAATAATTCAAATGTAAAATACTTACTCCCCCTGCATTGATGACACGTTAATTCCAAAATGAATATAAATGAATTGTATCAAGCAGACGAGTAAGATAAATAAAGTGAATTGATTTTTGAAATATCGGATTTTGAAAATCCTTATTTGTATCTTAACTCCCCCTGAAGCTAACATATCAAACTAGATTCTTGGAAATTGAGTTAAATTTTTCATTTGCGCCTATTTATTATCATTATCTCTCCCCCTTTGGCATTATCCCAAAAATGGGGGGCATACAACGACAACAATTAGGAAATGTAAAATCCAACATCGGGAGTCGTAGACAAAGACAATGGACCAACTTGACACCAAGGGAAAAATGTGGAAATCAAAACAAGGTGTGTCAAATTTTCCATTATCAATAAAAATCAACGATAATCAAAATCATCAAAAATACCAAATGTTTATTCATGTCTTGAATAAAGAAACATACTCTTCAATATTCAATATTCTTGGTTAATTTTGAGCATGGAAAACAATTCTATAAAATTACAGAATTTAAATCCATTTAACCAACTTTTTTATGCGTCGATTTGATATCACATTTCAAATATATTCAACGAATATTAAATTTGCACGACGAATAAAAGATAAAGTGAACGATGATGAACATATATATACATAGAGACAACATGAGTACATCCAAAAGATATCACATCGAATATAAGAGATACATCATATCAAGCGTTACATATCATCAAAAAGAAATACATCATCATCAACATATCATACAATCCAACACCGACAACCAGAAAGCACAAAAGAAATACAACAAGGCATCTCTCAACCCCATCCTAACCCAAGATTCTCTCACTAGAATATATCATCCAAAGTGTATATGGAGAGTCCTCGGAACAACGATCACGAGGAGGAGGCCGGGTCTGCAGCGTCCGTGGGTCCAGTCGACGGAGTGGACTCAGGATCTGCAGGGAGTAGAGGTGTCTCAACAGATGGAATCGTCGGGGCAGGAGTCGAGATCTCAGCAACAGGCTCAACAGCAGCAGGAGTCTCGACAGAAGCAGCAGCAGCAAATACATGAGCAGGCTCGGAAACTGGGTCAGCAGCAGATGGCTCTGGAACACCGGAAGAGGTGGCAACTCCAGGAGCAGAAGTGGAAGTACCAGCAGCAGCAGAAGTGCCCTTGGGGACACGAGTCGAAGCATGACAGATCTCCTCAACGTCCTCCTCATCCATCTCATCCAACTCCTCTCCCTCAGACACGGAAGGAGGAAGCTCAACACCCATCTGATGGGCCATACGGCAGACCACCTCCTCGGTACGAGCCAAGCGGGACTCGTGACGAAGAAGTATCCGGACGACGTCATCAAGGGTGGCAACGGGAGTAGCAGAGGCACTGGCAGAGGCAGGGACAGACGCTGAAGGAGTCGTCCTCTGAACGTGACGAAGCGCCGCAAGAGATTTCTTGACGGCCGTCGCATTCAGGGGAGGACCAAGGGGACGCTCATCGTCACGAGGCAATGTGACACGAAAATGACGAAACACGAGGGTCAACATGCAAGGAAATGGAATATGAGCCGATTTATTGGACTTTCGAATACACTCGAAAGAATCAATCTTATCGAGTATAATTCGAGCCCAATTAATCGAGCTCCCCATGAAGATCGCATAGATAAGCTTCAAAAATGGCTGGGATGGTAAAGATGAGGAGCCGTACTTGGGAAGCAAGCACGACTTCAGAATCAGATTTAGGACCCATGCATTTGGCTTGAAAGATTTAGAGGGCACGCCAATCATGGCAGGAGGAATCTGATGGAAAATCTCTGAAAGGATGGTCTGATCAAGAGAAGAAATATCATCTACCGAGATATCAGAAGGAAGAAGGCCAGACGAAGAGATACCCAAAATCTCTCCTAAGATTTCCGCAGTGAGGACTATAGGAGTCCCCAAAACGGTCGTCTCAACAGAGTGGGTCTGATCGTACTGACCCCGGATCCTATTGGCATAGAAAAGCATCACTAATCTAGGGTAGGGGTGAGGATTCGCCTTCGGGTCAAATCGAAGGTAATCGAGAAGACCCGACGACGACAGAAGATCAGCTAACCCTATGAAGTCGCTAAACTGGACGAAATGCTCCAGAAGCAGCGGGCAATGTTCGATACGGTTATATGCCGCGAGACACAAAGGGTCATCGCGACATAAGGAAATATCGACACCGCCCACCGGCATCGGAGCCTTTCCCTTAGGTTTTCGAGTAGACGTACGAGGGTGGGTGCTAGACTCGGGATGAATAGGAGGAGTGGGTTCCCTATGAGTCTCGGTCTCGGGGTTATACTCTATATCGGAATCGGTAGGAGTATGGAACGAAGAAGGAGAGGCAAGAGATTTGGCCTTCGGCTTAGGTTTGGGCTTGGGTTTGGGTTGACCTCTAGGTTTGACGGTCGTCGTCCTCTTCTTCTTGAGAGGAGGCGAAGACGACGAAGGATGGGTGGTCTTGGCTCTACGCTTCGGAGGGGTTTGATGCTCGGGATCCGAAGAGATTGGATCAACGGTCATCGGAGAGGGGCCAGAGGATGTGATCGGAATGCGTGTTCTTGCCATAGTCTCGGCACAACACGACACAATCAATCGGAAAAGAGGAAACCCTAAATCGGAATTAGGAAACCCTAAATCGGAAAAGAGGAACCCTAGGAGATGAAATCAACAGATCAACCTAACCCTAGAGCAGAAACCGAACCCTAGATAGGAGAGGGAGGAAGAGGAGATACCCTAGGTCGAAGATCGGCGGACGGCGACGGCGGGAATGGTCGGAAAGTGGCCGGAAGACAAAGGGTTTCAAGGGAGGTCGGGTTTTTGAGCAGAGAGCGAAGAGATGTCGATCGATTAGAATGAAAATCGATCGACTAAACTGAGTTTAAGTCGGTCGATTTCCCAAATGACCAAACAGCCCCTGGCACAACTAGTCGGTCACAGTTCAAACACTGACCGACTAGATCACGATCTAGTCGGTCGGTCAATGAGCTTGAACCGACTAGGTGCAAACAGTGGCTGAATCCAAGAAGTACAGACAAGATTTAGTCGGTCTGCGTTCAAGTACTGACCGACTAGATCTCAATCTAGTCGGTCGGTCACTGAACATGAACCGACTAAAGAGTCAAAAACTTGAAAATCAAGTTCTCTCCATAATACGCTTGGACGATAAATCTCAAAACTCTCAATAAACATCTAAACTACCCCATTAAACATCGAAAAACAGAAATTTGACGATTACGCACAAATCGAACGAAAAAATTAAGATATCACTTAAAAATTCCCGAAAAATCCAATAATTCTAGCATGAATGAGATATTGTCAAGAATAATAGCATGCAAAATTATTGAATGAAACATGAATCCTATATTTCGGATTCACCCATAATCCCCAATTCTCGACGCAACCGCACAAAGGAGTCCTCCTTTAGGGGTTTCGTGAAAATATCGGCGATTTGCTTTTGGGTTTCAACGTACACTAGAATGATGTCCTTTTTAGCAACATGGTCATCTAAAAAGTGGTGGCGGACATCTATGTGTTTCGAACGGGAATGATGTACCGGGTTCTTGGAAAGACATATTGCACTTTGGTTGTCAACCATGATAGGGCAAGTATCACAATTTATACCAAAGTCTTTAAGTGTGTGTCTCATCCAAAGAACTTGAGCACACGCGGCACCGGCGGCAATATATTCCGCCTCGGTGGTTGAAAGTGATACGGAATTTTGCTTCTTGGAAAACCAAGAGACAAGAGAATTTCCTATAAAATGGCAAGTGCCACTAGTACTTTTCCTGTCGGATTTGCATCCCGCATAATCGGCATCACTATATGAGATTAACTCATATGTGCTAGATCTCGGATAAAGTAATCCAAAATCTAAAGTGTAACTTAGATAGCGAAAAATACGCTTTACCGCTACTAAGTGAGACTCCTTAGGTTGAGACTGATAACGAGCACATATACATACGGCAAACATAATATCGGGCCTACTTGCGGTAAGATAAAGCAAACTACCAATCATACCTCGATATAAACGAATGTCTACATCCTTACCGCCCGTATCCTTGTCAAGATGCGTAGTCGTGCTCATTGGAGTCTTTTTCCCGGAGGCATTCTCCATTCCAAATCGCTTTAGCAACTCCACCGTGTACTTCGTTTGGTGGATGAAGATTGCATCGTTCATTTGGCGAATTTGGAGACCTAAGAAATATTTGAGTTCGCCCATGTGGCTCATCTCAAATTGTTCCTTCATAACATTAGAAAACTCTTCGCAAAGAGTGAAGTTAGTAGCACCGAAAATGATATCATCAACATAAATTTGAACTAATAAAATATCATTATTCGCATGCTTAATAAAAAGTGTTGAATCGGCTTCGCCCATTTTAAAATTCAAATCCAAAAGAAAATTCTTTAGGCGATCATACCAAGCTCGAGGAGCTTGTCTCAAACCATAAAGAGCTTTCTTTAGTTTAAAAACGTGATTTGGAAATTTTTCATTTATGAAGCCCGGAGGTTGAGAAACGTAAACTTCCTCAACGACATCTCCGTTTAAAAATGCACTTTTAACATCCATTTGAAATAATTTAAAATTCTTATGGCATGCAAAAGACAAAAGTAATCTAATTGATTCTAATCTAGCTACCGGAGCGAAGGATTCTTCGAAATCAATACCTTCCTCTTGTCGATAGCCTTGAGCTACTAACCGAGCTTTGTTCCGGACGACGACTTGGTTTTCGTCGGTTTTGTTCTTGAAAATCCACTTTGTCCCTATGACGGTGTGGTTCTTCGAAGGCAATGGAACAAGCTCCCACACTTCATTCCTCTCGAATTGAATGAGCTCCTCCTCCATGGCAAGTATCCAAGCACTATCTTCGCATGCTTCAACTATATTCTTTGGCTCTATCGATGAGGCAAAGGCACAATTGGCGAAGTGGTGAACTTGCGATCTTGTCTTGACACTATCTTGAATATTGCCAATTACTTGCTCATGGGGATGGTCGCGAATGACATGAAGTCGCTTGGGAATACCTTGATCACTTGGAACATTCTCAACAACTTCATTAGTCGGGTTAGTCTCAATAGAATCAATAGACTTAGAATTATCAAATGAATCACATAAAACATCCATAGAATCATTATCATTTGAAATTCTAGTTGGAACAAATCCTTCATTAAATGAGACATGAAGCGACTCCTCGATCGTCGAGGTTCGTTTGTTGAATATCCGGTAGGCTTTGCTACGCGAAGAATATCCCACAAAAATCCCCTCATCCGATCTCGGATCGAATTTGTCCAAACTACCATATGTGTTCTTAATAAAACATTTCGAACCAAAAACACGAAAATGTTTAACTTGAGGCAATCTACCAAACAACAATTCATAACAAGTTTGTTTAGTGCCGGGCCTCAAAAGTATTCTATTAAACACATAGCAAGCGGTGTGTACCGCTTCCGCCCAAAATTGATGGCCAAGTTGGCTATCATCAAGCATAGTGCGAGCACACTCCACTAGCGTCCTATTCTTTCTCTCAACTACACCATTTTGAGGCGGTGCACGAGGGAAAGAGAAGGTGTGAGTAATACCAACTTCATCACAAAATGTCTCAAAAGACTCATTCTCAAATTCACCTCCATGATCACTACGAATAGTGACAATGGTGTTTCCTAAGAGATTTTGTACTTTCTTAACAAAAATTGTGAAGTTTTCAAAAGCTTCATTTTTATTACACAATGAAAATACCCAAGTAAATCTTGAGTAGTCATCTACGATGACAAGTCCATACCTTGCATTTCCTAAGGAAGCTACTCTAGTTGGCCCAAATAAATCTAGATGTAATAGCTCTAGTGGCCTTTTAGTAGAGATGCTTTTCTTAGGTTTAAATGAAGATTTAGGAAGCTTGCCGCGTTGACAACAATCACAAAAACTTTTCTTTTCGAAAACAAGCTTCGGAAAACCTTTAATAGAATTCAATTTTGAAAGCTTATATAGTGTTCCAAAGTTCACATGTCCAAAGCGTCGATGCCATAAGTGTTGTTCACTTGTGTTGGCAACGAGACATTGTTCATATGACTTGGGAAGATCCAAAATATAAATGTCTTTACGACGAGTTCCGGAAAATAATAATTTTTCATTATCCTTTCTCAAAATATGACACAATCCTTTCGCAAAGCTAACTTTGTAACCTTTGTCACAAAGTTGACTTATTGAAATAAGATTATGATTTAAACCACTAACAAGATACACATCACTAATTAATGGTTTAGAAGGGTTACCGACATTACCAACACCTATGATGGTTCCGCTCTCGTTGCCTCCAAATACGACGCGGTTTCCATTCACAATGGGAACCACTCCGGAGAGCAATCGAGCGTCACCCGTCATGTGTTTGGAGCACCCGCTATCGAGTATCCAATTCCCTTTGGAGCTAAATTTAAATTCGTTGCTCCTTTTCTTTTTCTTTTCCTTGAGTACCTAAAGATAGATAAGTTTCATATCATGGTACCCAAGGTCATTGGGTCCAAGGGATTAGACCTTTGGAAGCCAAGTCCAAGTGGACTTAGACTTCCCCACATAATTCTTACTATGCACAACATCCGAAAAATAAGCATTCATATATATTTGTTTTTCGTCCATGCTTGTGTCCTTTGGGCTCCAAATAGTGAAAACTTTGGGAGCCATCATCCTATTGGGTTCATGCATGCGACGTTGATTTCTACGTGATGCATGTTGTGGATAGGCATACGGGACATGATGGAATGGTGCACGACGAGAATTATTCATATGATGAGGTGGGTGTACATATGCATGTGTGGGAACACGTGTGTGAGGGTGTCTCACTTGGTGTGTACGTGCCCGGGAATGTGTTGCATAAAAGTCATCATACGTGTGAGACGGTGGAGTAGGACGTGTGTTCCTACGTGGCATGGAATTGGTGTACATATAAGCATGCCCCTTCTTTGGAGGTCCACCCAATGTGGGTTTCTTTCCGAAAGAGGGTGTGGACGAGGTGGAAGCACCATTGGTAGATGAACTACCAATAGAGTGTTTGCTCCCACTCGTTGAGGTTTCGGAAGTTGGCCTAACAAAAGTAGTGACCGACTTGGAAGAATTTCCCATCATATACCCCAAGCCAATGTGGTGTTTGGCCGGAAGTAAATCTTTTAGGATATTATCCAAATGGCCCTTACCTTTGTTGAATTCGTTGATTCGGCCCAATGTGTTCTCATATTTCTCTTTGAGAGAACGCAAAGAAGTATCCAAAGTGGATATTTGCGAAGTGAGCACATAAACACGAGATTTAAGATTCTCGTTCTCAATACTCAAAGTCGAGTTTTGAGAAGTTAAATCCGCTATCTCATGTTCTTCCGCATCCTCAATGCTAGCATGTTCAAGTTTAGATTTGAGATTCACAATCTCATTTCTTAACTCTTCAACAACGGTGTCGTTGTTGGTGATGATAGTCTTAGGCGATGTTTGAATGCTAGCTAGGTCATCTTTTACCTTAGTATATCTATTTACTAACTTAGTGTATTTTGACCAAAGTTGAGTGTTAGCATCCCTAAGATCATCCATCGTTACCTCATCGCTTTCGTCATTACTATCATCGGAAGAGGAGGATCCTTGATCGTTCTCCTCTCTTGCCATGAAGCACATGTGCGCTTGCTCCACTTGCTCATCGTCCGACTCTCCGCTTGAGGAATCCTCGGAGTCGGTGAAGGTAGCTCCGACAAGTCCCTTCTTGTTTCCTTTCGTGTACTTCTTGGACTTGTCATACTTTGGCGCCTTCCACTTCTCCTTTTGCTTGTTTTGAGGACAATCCGCTTTGATGTGTCCTGGCTTATTGCATTTAAAGCACAAAGGTGGAGAGGCGTTAGTAGATGTAAACTTAGATTTTTGTTTGAAGTTACCCTTTCGGAAGAAGCGATTGAACTTCTTTGCCATGAGTGCAATGGATTCCATGTCCATTTCTTCTTCCGAGTTCTCATCATCGGTAGAGGTGGATGAAGCCGCCTTGAATGCAATCGCCTTTTTCTTAGGCGCATCTAGGTTCAAATATGACTTCATCTTTTCTTGTAGCTTCACCTTGCTATCTTTGCGTACCTCATATGACATCAAAGTACCCATTAGTTGAACTACGGTATATTTGTCCATGTCATTACCTTCCTCGATGGCGAAGGTACGTTTTTCCCAAGAAGAGGGAAGTCCTTCAATAAGCTTTAAGCACTTCTCCTTTTGAGTGTAGATCTTGCCGAGGGCCTCTAACTCGTTTATTATGTCAACGAAACGAGCGTAATATTCTTTCATCTTCTCGCCCTGTTGCATATGAAACATTTCGTAATCTTTGGTTACGACTACGAGTTTAGAGTCTCTTACCCTACTCGTCCCTTCATGTAGAATGAGGAGGGAGTTCCAAATTTGATATGCACTCTTACATGTGCATATCTTATTGAAATCCTCGGGCTCCAATGCACATTGCAAGGCGTTCATTGCCTTGGCATTGCTTACCTCCGCGGCGACCTCCGCGGTAGTCCATTTCTCAAAATCTTCTTCTTCGGGTTCAATATACTCCTTCATTGTAGTTCTCCATAAAGATGCACTTCGGAGGAAGGTTTCCATCCGACACTTCCAGTACCCGTAGTTGGTACCGTTGAAGAATGGAGGCCTCGTAGAGGAATGTCCTTCCATCACGGAAGATGCTCCTTCACGGTTCCTGAAGGTGTCATAGTTGGAAGGTGGACGCACGGTCTTGTTGTCGTTGGCAGACATAGCTGAGAATCTGGCTCTGATACCAAATGTAATGCCCTACCAGCTACTGCACAAGTACTAGAGGGGGGGTGAATAGTACTTTAAAATAATAAGGCGTATAATTCCAAATTAAATTGCAAACAACCACCAAATCAATTTGCGGAAGCTTAAATTGATTGACAACAAAGAAATTACCAAAGCTAACAAACGATGTTAATGGGTTCGGATCCACCCAAGTCTCCCCGACTTGTTCCCGGTGATCCTACGTCCCAACCACCCGGATCCCCTCCGGATACTTGAGTTAGAAACCATAACTCAAGATTTCCACTATGAATATCTTGTGAAAAACCTTCACAAGATCAAATCATACATGCAATGGCAAAGTGAATCCCACAACCCGGGATCACAAACTTCTCTCACAACCGAGAGAGCCAAGAAGCAATATAAAGAGTTTAAATGAAATAAATACTCTTACCACAAAATCCTATACCTTGAGTTTTTCTTACCCAATAGGTGGAATGAAGGATTTGAGGAAGATGAAGTCACCAAGCCCTAGCACCAAGGAAATGAGCAGCAATGGGTGCCTAGGGAAGAGTTGGAGACTTGGTTCAAGCAATAGCTTGAAGAGCTCACCAAGAACAAGCTTCTCTCTAGATCTAGAAACGAGAGAGAATGGGTTTCTTGTGAGGAAGAGAGCTTTAGATTTGAGGGAGAATAGCTATCTCTTTAGAACTCAATGAATCTCTTAATGGCAGCTCTATTGAAGATAGAAATGACCTAGGTTCGTATTTATAGGAACCCAAAAACATAAGTTAGGTCAATCTCCAACGGAAAGAAATCTGGGAGAATTAGTCGGTCAAGGAACAATCACTGACCGACTAGTTCATCAACTAGTCGGTCAGTCACAAAGCATGGACCGACTAAGAGCAGATCAGAGAAGAGATAGAATTTCAGACCTAGAAATCTAGTCGGTCCAAGAACACTGTCTGACCGACTAGTTTCACAACTAGTCGGTCATCCAATGAACGTAGACCGACTAAGAGGCAAAACAACATAGTCTGAAGGCAAGTTGACTTAGTCGGTCCAAGAACAAAAGTTGACCGACTAGATTGTCAACTAGTCGGTCATCAAACGTTCTTAGACCGACTAACGGAAAACAGTAGCTTAGGAGAAATTTGGCATGTACAGTAAATCACAATTAGTCGGTCAAAGAAGCATCACTGACCGACTAGTTCACAAACTAGTCGGTCGGTGAGTCAACGTAGACCGACTAACTGTAAACAGTAAAGAACAAAGATTTAACTGACTGAAACTAGTCGGTCCAAGAACAGTGGCCGACCGACTAGATCTCCATCTAGTCGGTCAGTACTTGTTCTTGTACCAACTAACATGCACAACAAGGTCCGAATCGAAGCGCGACGCTTCGAGGAAGTTAGAGTGAACTTGTGCAAGAATCCTAGAGCTACGAAATGAGCGAAATGAAGATAGAAACGTAAGATATACTCAAGGCTTAACATTCTATCAATCGAAACTAAAAGACTATAAATAAAACCTTAATTAACGGTCTTTGAGAGCTTCGATTGAATCTTCATTACTTCCAAAGCGTTGTAAGAGCTTCAACGAAGCTTTAGGCTTGAATACGAGCTTTTGGAAGTGTTGAGATGTCGCTTTGAATATTCTCGTGAAATTGGCGACGATCTCCAATACTGCGCTCACAAAGTGTTAGTTCATGAATTATTTATGTTTGCTCATCATCCAAAACCAAATCCGGGGAGTCCAATATTCAACAAGAGAGTCATGATCGCTGATAATCTGTTCAATGCATCTGGTACGACATTCACCCTCCTTGGATGATACTGGAGGTTGATCTCGTAATCCGCCATAAGCTCTAACCATCGGCGTTGCCTCATATTAAGCTCTTCTGAGAGAAAATATACTTCAGGCTCTTGTAGTCGGTGTAGATCTTGACTTGCTCGCTCAAAAGAAAATGCCTCCAAATCTTCAGAGAAAATATGACAGCAGCCAACTCCATGTCGTGAGTCGGATTATTCTTCTCGTGAATATTCAACTGTCGAGAAGCAAATGTGACCACATGACTATGTTGATGCAGGACACGTCCAAGGCCCTTCCCAGATGCAAACACAGAAGACTTCAAATCCTCCAGTTCTGTCTAGTATAACTAACACTGGTGTAGTCGTCAGCTTGGCCTTCAATATCCCAAACGCCTGCTCACAAGAGTCTGACCATACATACTTAACATCCTTCCTCGTCAGGCGGGTCATAGGCTTGGCAATCTTTGAGAATTCCTTGATGAATCGACGGTAATAACCCACCAATCCTAGGAAACTCCTGATGTAGGTAGCTGATCGAGGAGTCGGCTAGTTTCTGACTGAAATGACCTTCTCCGGATCGACAGAGATACCGTCTCCTGATACCACATGCCCAAGAAAGGAGACTAGGTCTAGCCAGAATTCACACTTGATGTACTTGGCGTATAACCGATGATGTCGCAAGGTCTCCAGTATAATCCGCAGATGCTCGACATGCTCTTCTTCATCCTTCGAGTAGACCAAGATGTCGTCGATGAAGATCACCATGAACTTATCCAAGAACTCATAGAAGATCAAGTTCACAAAGTTCATGAATACTGCTGGGGCGTTAGTCACACCGAATGCATGACTACAAATTCATAGTGCTTATACTTAGTCCGGAATGCCGTCTTCAGGATGTCTTCACTTCTGACCTTCACTTGACGATAACCACTTCGGAGATCCAGCTTCGAGAATACTCACGATCTACCAGGTTGATCGAAGATGTCGTCAATGCGCGGCAGCGGGTACTTGTTCTTTATGGTTACCTTATTTAGTTCTCGGTAATCCACATACATCCTTCTCGACCCATCCTTCTTCTGACCAAAAGAACTGGCTCATCCCAAGGAGATACGCTGGGATGAATCAATCCCTTCTGCAACAAGTCGTCGAGTTGTTTCTGAAGTCATCAGGAGCCAAGCAATAAGGAGCTTTCGAAATAGGTTGAGTGTTCGACATAAGGTTGATAGTGAATTCGAGAGCTCGATCAGGCGGTAATCCTGAAATATCTTCAGAGAATACGTCTGCAAAGTCTCGAACCACTCTAGGTTTCTCGGGCTCAACTAGCATCGATGCAATGATTAGTTTGTTCGGCTTGGCCCGAAACTTGATAGGCCCAAGTGAACGTTCTCCGCTCATGAATTCAAACATAAGATTATCAGGGATTTCAAACACTACTTTCTTGTTTTTAAAATCGATAGTAGCGTAGAAATTTCCTAACCAATCCATGCCAAATATCGCATCGAAGTTCGGCATGTCGACTATCATAAAATCTGCAAACAACTCGTGTCCACAAATCAATATAGGGCAAGATCGATAGCCACTAGAAGTCTTCACTACTCCACTCACAGTAGTGATGCTCAAGTGATTTGGTAGAGAGTCAACATGAATAGAATGTTTCTCTACAAATCCCTAGGTTATGAAGCTGTGAGTGGCTCTAGAATCAAAAAGGGATAGGGCTGGATGAGAGGATATCAATACAACACCTAGTACATAGGAAATATGTCTTAGCTAAAAGATAGACAAGTAACACATGCATATATCATAAGCATTATAAAAGAAGGGTTTAAGTAATACCTGTAACGACCCGCTCTCGGGGGCCAGTTACTTATTTGATTTATTTGCAGGTCTTGCAGTTTACCAGTGAAATTAGCATAGCCACAACCCAGAGATGTACCAAACACTCCACCGGCATACAGAAATTATTACAGTCCAAATTAAAGTACAACAAGCAGCAGCACTCTCTCACCTAAAGGACATAAAAGGAAAATACTGAAAGGAAATGTGAAATGGAAATACATGGTACAACACATACACAAACACAGACAGCTAAAACTCTGCAGCCTTTGAGTCAAACGCAGGCTCCTCAAACTCTGGGACAATCTCCTCGATTAGGTCGTCGTCTGCCGGTGCCATAAATGGAACCAAAGGTAAGTCACAACAATTCTAAATAAAGAACAGAAGTAATGTACAAGTATGAAAAAAGAAACTACGTACAAACAGATCAAAGTGAAAGTAAAGTATGGTGTCTGTACAAGTGTAGAAAGTAAAGTGCATGTACTGTAAAGAAGGTGACCGTGCAAGCTACACTAGAACTATGTGACTCAAATAGGAGAGTACAATATGTGACAGTTGAGTTCATCTCTTGCACGGGTCCGCTTACCCAGATGAATGCTGAAAACCCAGGCAGCTAGACAGGATGCTGGCAAGGCAGTATATTTTTGTTTGCCGAAACACAGACAGCTAAAAATGATGCCGAAACCCAGACAGCTAGACATGTAGACGAACGTTAGTCACTCCCGCACTCTCTCAAACTATGAGTTACCCCAATACCCCAGTGATGTGTCAAGTACAAGTTCTTTACAGGATGTTCCACAGTATGTTTCATATGTTGCTAGTCGAATCAAGACAACTGGTTGATTTTTAGGAGTTTGAAGATTTCAAAATTTTCTTATAAAAATATTTTGAGATATCAGACTAGTCATGAAGTATTTTAGTAAGTTCGAGTTTCATCGAATACTCAAAACAATTCTGATAAAAATTCATTTTCAGTTATTACCATTTTGGCTTAATGAATTTATTTTCTATTCAAACATCTTCAAAATGTTTTCAAACTTTTACAGTATCCTTCTATGATCAATTAGGTATTCCCACATTAATTTCGTAATTTTCTGATATCATTTCAATAGAGAACCCGCAAACCCGCTTCCTAAACGTTTCGGCCTAAAACCAGTATCTCTGTAGCTCAAACCCTGAAACGGACTTCGTATTCGCGATCCTCGCGACGATACGATCCCGTGGGTATGTTTCCGTAATTTTTTGGACACGTTTGGTCTCAGGGGCAAAATCGTAATTTCATTATTATTTTTACTACTACGTTTCTACTAATTTCATTAATTATTAATTAACTTAACCTAATTACTTTTACCTAACAATTACGTTTATAGTTTTGATACCCCCTGGCAGCCCACGTTTGTTTCATTTGTATTTTTCGTCAACACCTACCTAACCCTATTAATTACCCACCTAAAATTATTAAAACCATTGACTAAAAATTAATTAGACTAATACTTTATTAACCTATAAATAACCCTCTAATCCTCTCAGCTCACGCAAGGAAAACCCCCTCTTCCTCTAATAACCCACTAATCCCTCTCTTCTCTTTTACAAAACTCTAAACCCATTTCGAAAGCCCGCAACCCATCTCTCTCTCTCTCTCTCTCTCTCTCTCTCTCTCTCTCTCTCTCTCTCTCTCTCCCTCTCCCTCTCCCTCTCCCCCTCTCCCTCTCCCTCTCGCAGGCTCTCTCCCTCTTCTACTCTCGTTCTCTCCAACGGCGAGCTCCCAGCTTCATCGAGGACTTCGACCAAAGCCCTGACGCAACCGCCGCTCTGAACCACTCTAGCCACCAGCACCGCCTCCCTCTCTCCGTCTGCTGTGTGCACAACCCCCCTCCGATGCCCACGAGGTCTCCGCCATCGCCGTAGCCCCGCTCGAGAGCCCCGCTTCGAGAACAACTCCACCGCGCTGCTCTGTGCACCACACAGCCTGCTCGAACCCCGAGCGCCTCGACCCCCAGCAGCAGCGCCGTCTCCGACTGATCCGCCCTCGCTTCTCCGACGAAGACACCGCTGCTGCACCGCCGTACTTCGCCGCTCCCCGCCTCCGTATCCTCACAGCAGCCCCCAAACCTCCGACGACGACGTCGACTGCCCGAGCTCCTCGCCACCGTGGCAACTCCGCCCTGAGCCCGACCCCTCGCCACTCCTCCACATCGCTCCGACGCATCCCCGCTTCAGCCGCTCTCTGACGTGTCGCCGTACGTCGCCGAGCTCCGACGAAAGCCCCCGACACGCTGCCTGCTCCGCCACCGAATTTTCCCACCTCGTCGTCGGATCAAAAGCAGCAGCTGCTGCTTACGCTCGCGGCCTGCGCTCCTCGCCACCGACCTCTGCCACAAGTCGCTGTCGGTCGCCTTTGCGTTGCCGCCCCGCCCCGCCGCCCGACTGCTGCCCTCCGTCGCCCTCGCCGAACGCCAAGCCCCCCACTCGCCGCTGTTCTCACGGAAAAGAGAACGAAGGTGAGAAAAAATTAAATATATACGGATACGTATATATATCCGGTATAAATATGTGTATATAAGTATTATTAAATAGATTTATTGATCAAAAATTAATAACTAATAATATAGAGGCTAGAAAAATACAAGACTACCTCCAGAAAATCAGAAATGATATTCTGGACCCAATGGCACTAGTTTCATCTCATTTTGACGCTTAGTTTTTTTCCAGAATTAATTTTTAAGCCTAAAAGTTAAATCCATTATTTTCATTCAAAAATCAGTAACGTGTTATTTTCACATAAACTAGTATGTGATAAAAATATATGTTAAAGTACTCTCCGAGACGGCCATTTTGACAGTTCATTTGCAACTTTCCGATACCGATTACACCCAGAAGAAATGTTTGAATAATTACGTCACAAATTGAAAAATAGTTTTTAAATTATGTTTGAGCTCTTAAAAATTATAAAAATTAATGTAAGCTTCAGAAAATTATTTCCTCCTACGATAAAATTATTTTCATCATATCTAGCCTATAGAAAAATTTAGAATATTTTCCGACACCGTTTTATCAGTTTTAAAAATCAAAACGATCCAATTACTTAAGTAACGATCCAATTACTTAAGTAGAAAATGTAACGTTCTTTAACCAAGTATTCTTGTGTTGCAGGTATCAGTTCTTGTGCACCAACGTCCGTAGAAGCCCTAGAACCAGTTCCGGCTTGCTACATCGATCTCGAAATCAGTAAGTCACGACTAATTCTAAATTAGAAAATTAGATAAGTGTCCATGTATGAACTTAGGCCATCACATATAGCCTTAGAACGGCTACTTGACTTGAACCGAACTAGAGACCTAATCTAATAGGGAAGTAATCAACTACAGATTACTTTGCCAACTTTCAACTTTGGTGGTTGAAACACACAACCATCAACTTGGGTAAATTGTGTGCTGACAAAACTACCACCCTTAAAACCAACAGTTTTTATATTCCATGTTTGTTGGACTTGTCTTTATCCTAATATTTCTTAGCATCCACTTGCTTTACTTTCTGGCTTTAAAACCAGTGGTCCTGGTTAACTATCATTGTGAACAAGGCAGTGGTCCTGGTTAACTATCATTGTGAACAAGGCAGTGGTCCTGGTTAACTATCATTGTGAACAAGGAATTGATAACATATTCTGAAACATGTCATGGAATATCTTGTGGAACATCTCGTGGAACATCATGAAAGGAACATGTACATAGAACACTTGACACTTCACTGGGGTTTTTGGGGTAACTCATAGTTTGAGAGAGTGCGGGAGTGACTGGAGTTCAATCTTCCTGTCCTGCTGCCTGTGTTTCGGCATCCCATCCCGCTGCCTGGGTTTTGGCAAAATACAAGGCTGCCTGTGTTTTTGGCATTCGTCTGGGTCGCGCCCAGGCAAGAGATGAACTCGATGGTCACATATTGTACTCTCCGACTTGAGTCACGTAGTGTAGTTATTTTTGCTCAGTCACTTTAACTTTACGCACTACAGTCACCTTTACTTTACACGGTCCATGCACGTTACTTACTACACTTGTACAGTCACCAATACTTTACTTGTCATACTTTTAGCTACAGCAGTAGCATGTTTCACTTACTTAGCCTGCTTTACACTCGCACCATCACAATACAGTTGTTCTTTCCTTTCAGTTCTGTTTATTTTTACTACTCAGCTGTGTACAGTTGTTGCTCAGTACTTTACTTTTCACTCTGGTTTGCTCGTACGTAGTTACTCTTTTCATACTTGTGCACTGCTTCTTTTCTATATTTAGAATTGTTGTGACTTATCTACGGTTCCATCTCCGTGGCACCGCAGACGACGTACATATGGAGGTAGATGCTCCTGAGCTAATAGCGCCAGAGTTCGACAACAGCTTCCAGAGCTATTTTCAGTTGTGTATTTTCTTCTTTCATGTATATTTGTTGGAACATTTTGTACAGTATGGATTGTAATAATTGGACACTATTTGAGTATTTTTGTACATCTCTGCATCGTGGCTATTTTGTTTTCACTGGTAACCTACAGGACCTGCGCAAATATCAAAAAAAGTAACGGGCCCCCGGGAGCGGGTCGTTACACCATCCTTCGGTGCATCCACGAGTGGTGTCTATAACAACTTGGGTAGTTCTACTACTAAGGAAACCACCACTCCTATTCCTCCCTCCTTTGGAAAGAAACCCACTTTGGGTGGACCTCCAAAGAAGGGTCATGCATTCATATACACCAATACTATGCCACGTAGGAACACACCTCCTACTCCACATGTTTACACGAATGATGATTTTTATGTTCCACACTCACGAGCATGTGCAAACACTCATTTGAGACACTCTCATGCACGTACTCATGCTCTTGCACCTTCACATGCTTATTCTCATGATCATCCTCATGCATACACACCTCATATTTATCCACGTATGTATGCACCACCACACCATGGATCATATGCCCATCATCATGCTTTAGCACAACACAATGTTCCTCATGCTCTTGCTAGATGCTCTTGCTAGATCTCATGCTCCTAGGCCACATGCACCACGTAGAAATCAACCTTTTGTGTATGCAACCACTAGGAAGAGGATTCCCAAATCGTACACTATTTGGGGTCCTAAGAACACTAGCAATCATGCTAAGGATGTGTATGTGCAATCTTATATTAATGTATTATTATGAATGATGATTATGTTGGGAAATCACGGTCCTCTTGGACTTGGTTTCCAAAGAGTTAGTTTCCATTGACCCTTCATTGCTTGGTACCATAAGTTTATATTCATTTTATGGGTACCAAAGCATTTGTGTTAAGAATTGATTTACTCTTTTGTTTGCATTTTGGTCTTAGATGCTCATGTTTGTTAGAAACTTAAATTCATATTGAATTTGATTTCTATTGTTTGATTATTAGTAAATCATTGTGTTTGTGATTTTCATGTCTAAAATATTTAATATTTCTTGTTGCAACACATGCGTTGAATCATATTCATGTTTTGTTGCATGTGATTCTTGTCATGCGTTTGGATTATAATATATATACTTACTTTTGGTACTTTTGGTACATGCATGTATATGGCTATATATATTTATCTAGTAACATGATTACATGTTTCATTAATATTGTGTATGATTACATTAAGATATGGGTTACAATAATTTGAATTTAGTTTGTTAAACTTGTTGACTAACCCATAGGATCCAAAAAGGTTTTTGAATACCAAAATTTATGTTTTCTAGGTTCAATCCACATTGGGATACCAACCCTACCAACTCTTTGATTCACAAAGATTTTCATTCAAATGGAGTTGATGGTGCTTAAGTGATGCACCAAAGTAGGGGGAGCTTAATGTAGTAAGTATATTCTTACATTTGGTATTCATGTGTGTTGGATGCATGTAGATGTCATTTTGTGTTTGAGACTATCTCATGCATATTCTATGTTTGCATATTGTGTGTCTTGTATGTCATTCATGTCTATGTATTTCACGTGTGACAAATTCTTGACTTATGTGCATTGTGCATTCATAATCCTTACGCTTATGTTTATTCGAGGATTATTTATAACATGTGGCTTAAAAATTTTCATGTTAGAATTAATGCTCATTTGCATGTTTCACACACGGGACACGCTTATATTTATGTTCCACTTCACAAGCGTGCATCCCAACTTCCTACTCATGCCTCAACAACCTCTTCTTAAGAATCTCAAATCACTATCTGTTGGTTTCATAAGATTGTTTCTAGGCATGGTATGAACACACATATAGATTCGTATATTAGGCAATGAAATATTCTCTTGCGACTCATATTGCACTTCATTGTTCGGGTACCATGCTTGTATGATTACTTTTTGTACCCGTATATATATGTGAGTTCATCCACTACTCCCAAGTTTGCATAGTTTGTATGATTTTGAGGGAGTATTGTTGGGGTTTTGGCGGACCCCCAGAGCTCGGATCCGTATCCGTCCTAAGTCGGACGGACCACGGAGGCACAAAAGCGCAGCGGAAAAACCAGAAATCATATTTCTACACTAGCTAAACTATTTAGCTAGGCTCTGGGGAGCCAGAACCTAGCCCGATCTATGCCGACTTGGAGTGGGTCTGACCACCCCAAGAAGGATCTACACTAAAGCGACTAATTATAAACTACACTAGAAAACGCTTAACCACATACCCGGAATCTTGGCCCTGGAGCAGGCAAGATGTACCGCACCGTCTTGAGAAGCTCCTCGTAGCCGAGCCGCGTTGACCCGATCTCCCTGAGCCGCCTCGCACCCTCGCACCGATCCGCCCGAGCCGCTTTCGCCTCCGAGCCGATCACACGCGGTAGAAAGTTTCACTTGAGAAGAACCCGCGTCTTAGACGTCCGGATCAGATCCAAACCCCCTTCGTAGTCGTGCTAGGACTACTCCGGAGAATAGGAAAGTAGAGAGAGAGAGAGAGATTAGTCGCGGATCGAGCTTGCTCTAAAAGTCTGGAGCTACCCGATCGTTGACTGGTGTGTTTTTCAACGAGGAGAGTGCACCCCTATTTATATAGGGAGTGAGCACTCAACTTCTCGTTGCGGGCAATGTGGGACAATCCCCATGAAGAGAAAAACAAATTAAGTCATTTGGCTTAATTTCAACTTTAAAGTTAGCCTTTCACAAAGTCAAACTTTAACGAATTAATTCTCCTTACATACTAAACTTCAGACACCAAACAAGCTATCAATCAGAAAAGCTTGGAATGGTGAACGCGTAGGAACTGACGGTGACGAATTTCGACTTCGTTTGACCCCTCAAACAATTACTCAAAGTTTAGCAATTTACACAAAATTCGTAGCCGTCATTAGGGTTTACAAAAACCCTAATTTGACTTAAGTTGCGGGCGCGCCCGCCCAAGGGGGCAAGGACGGGCCGCCCGCCCGCTGCACACAGCGGGCCGCGCCCGCTGCTGCAGCGGGCCGTTACAGCCAGCGGGCGTCGCCCGTTTTGCCTTTGCACATGGGCCTTTTGGCCCAGTGGGTCTAACCCACTTCCCCTTGAACTCTTTCTGTGTTTCTGGGCTCGTTTGAGCTCCGATTTGGACGCGGTTTTAACCTGTGTTTAGACCGGGACGATCCCGTCATCCAGGTAACCCTTTCCAACAAGTTTGTTCCTACTAAATTCGTTGTAACTAATTTACAACACGTTTAGTCAAAGTTAGCATCTAATGCAACGTTGTGTCCCTATTGCTAATGCGACTAACTTTCACAACTTAACTTGTGAATATCATCAAATGACATTTCTCTCTATTCTATATTCCTATTACTAAGACACGAGCACTACTCGGTGTGAGACCCTACAGCCTGACCTTACTACAGGTTGGGGCTCGAAACCCCTAGACGACGGTCACTACGAGCAGTAGCTGTCGTCCCTGTTTCAGAGTCATCATAACGTGATCGACCCTTGACAAAAGTGTCATAGGGTTTGCATTGGCTGTGTCAATGATGAATTCCGTTAGCTAAAATCCCTTCGTCAAGACTGTGTTATTGTTGGCCTAGGGTATGGTTTACTGTCAACCCTATTAGACAACATTGGTCAGTAAACGGCGGTCTTTATTGTATACACGTTGTACTATTTGCAACGTACCCCGACCGAGGATTAACATAAAGACCGTACTGAACCTATAACACTAACTTCCCTTTAATGGAAGTGACGAATCCCATCTTAGTCACTTACTCACCTTGGGAGCTTCAGGTGCAGCCCAACCTAAGATCTTTCAGCAGGACTGGTCCTCGAAGCTAGATCATGGGTCTAAGCTATACCGTCCGCTCACAGGTTTGTACAGATGACTTCAGGTCTTAAGGATCAACTAACCTATCATCACCCTAGAGTTATTAAAGACAGATCATTAAAGTTAACCATTTAATAACTCTAACTTGGTCGTTCAGTGAACTCATTCTCCAATGAGCACCTGTGTCTCGTCTCCGACTTCACCAAGTCGAATGACTATGAGATCATCATTACCCGAAGGTAAGACGAAGACACAGTGATCTATCCGATGTGTCGATATCCAGTTCTCGACACATCTACGATCACGAACCGTTTTAGACCTACGTTTCTATTCGGTCTCTTACTTACTCATAATCGAGATCTCATCTAGATATGTAAGGACCTAACTATAAGTCTATGGATATTATCTAAGTATATAAATACAAATGATTTTATACTTAGAATAATACGTACCATATACGGTCTGAACAAGACGTATAATCAAGATAAATTGCCTTATGGGCATATATCTTCCTACAAGTATGACATGTTTGATTGCTATAGGGCATTACATTTGATATCATATTAGTTGAGTTCGTCCCCTACCCCCCAACATCATTATATGCCATTACATTTTTCTCATATTATGGTGTGCATATAGATTAGTTGATTTCTCTAACCCTTGGCGATTTCCTATTTTGTTGATATGCTAAAGGGAAAGAGAAATTTGGCTTTGAAAATTAATACTTTATGCTTCTCATGCACACTCCTTGTGGTATTAATTTTCATGCCTTCCTTCAATATGTACGTGCCGTGAATGTTTATTTTGTGCATATGTGCATATTGAACGAGGAATCTTTCTTGCACACACTATTGTATTAGATGTGTGTATTCATAATGATGTTGCTTGATTAAATCATATGCATTGGAATTATTAGTCTAGTTGTATCTAATTTCTAATGATTTAGAATTGCTAATTCCTGATATGTATGATTTTCATGATTATAATAACTCATATTAATGCATGTCATGCATTTCTATTGATGAGTGTTATTTACAATTGGTAAATGGTTGGTTAGTTGACTACTTGATTTTGTTCCTTAACCTATTGGATCCAAAAAGTTTTTGGATACCACCAATTGTTGAATTGTCAGATTGTTGTGCAAGATGCATACCCTACGCTCTCCTTGGTTTACAAATGCTGGATCAATTCAAAGGAAAGGATGGTGCATTGGAGATGCACACATATAGGAAAAGATAAATGGTTGTAAGTATGTGTTTTGTACACTTGGTATTTTAATATATTGGTTTTGACTACCATGTTTACAATTAGTATTTTAATATATTCGATTTGTGTAATATAGCATACTTCTTCATTAGCTCATTCTTGTCACATCATTGTGAAGATTGTTTGTTTATATGACTGCCGCGTTCATGTATGTCATGCATGTCTTATTGCGACTCATGTATCATGGTAGCTATAACATTCATATAATGAATTGGTTAGTTGTTTATTGATGTTCATATCTTTGGAACATGTTGTCATCACACATCGCATTCCTCACATGCATGCTTCTGTGTGAAGATTGATATATATTCTGGATATGATAACTGATGTGTATGACATGCTTGCTTGTTTATTAGACTGTATTAAGTATGTTGATCTTAGTCTTCATTGAAATTTTTTCAATTCCATCAGTTAAGATTCATTTCTTACTGACATGCTATACGTCATCATGTTATACATAATTCATGCCATGTATAAGATTAATGATTTAGGATCTTTATGCGTGTTTGTTTATTGTATCACCACACATCTCAAACTTTTCTTATAATTTGTATGATTATCTTTATGAGACGTATTGATATGATTTGGGGTGATCAACGTATGTTACGTGTCATTTTAATTACTTCATGACTGATGTTTAGCTATAACTTTATTCAAGAGATCTTTCATGCCTATAGCTAAATCTTTCATGTATGATATTTTCACAAGTGACATAACATTCATTAATATTAGTTTGTGATCTTCATACCATATTTCTCACTATGTCATCTCTCATCTTATGCTCATATTTTATGCTATTTTTTATGAGATGTTAGAGATAACTTGTGCTTTACACGATCATATAAGCTTTATATTGTGTTTGATGATATGTATATTCTGTCATAGATATTCTTCCATGAATATATCTTGATGCACTATGACTACTTTGATGCTACCTCCGATTATTTTGTGCTTACACAAGTCTTTTTATTCTATTCGCACAATTGGTATGCATGCATGCGATGTTCATGATAACTTTATTCGTTTATGTCCTACCTCGTGACTTTTATCGTAGATTATCTTCATGACTTTGCTTAAAAGATGTTTTGTCACATTATGCCTCATATTGAATCTTGTGTGATAATTGAGCTAGGATGAAATCATGTTTCTATTTGTTCACTTGGTGTCTTTCTCAAGTGATGTCATTATCTTGACATTGTTTGCATGCTTTGCATACTTTTGTCAGACTATAATTGGTATCATCTCTTCATATCATATTTACATTTGGTATCATATTTACAATTGTTAGACTATTTATATTGGATATCATCTTTACATGATCTTGCTTGATGCTAGTTTTAAGCTTATGATATAGTGCTTTTCTTCCTTATGCTTATGGCATTCCATGCTTATCTTTGACTCATTATGTGAGTATCTTTTCTGTAATGCATGCTAGTACTATGGTTCCATTGAACATTGTTTCAATTAGTTTCCTAGGGTGCTAGAATTGTGTATGCCATACGTTTTATGATGTTTCTATCTCTATTTTGGCATAACACTTTTGCTTGATATAGATATTTGATATTCATTTTCCTTGTATCACCTTGTCACCACACATCGCACACTTCACTTATATTTGGTATGCTTACTTTTGGAGATGCTTTGTGGAGTTTAGCTCGAGATACTTTTGGAGATGACTTGGTATGTCTACAATTGGTTTCTCATGCCATTATACTTAATGTGTGTAATTATAACATAACTTTGTACGCATGGTTAAGTATTTTCCATAGTCATGTTTGTTTACTTCGTCGCTCGACGATTATATTGATTAAATAAATTTGCTTGTATGAAAACAAGAATTGTTTTCCATGCACTAACTTGGCTAAAAATATTGATCTGTGTCAATGTGATTATTTTGATTCCACCATAATGTATTTAATCATGTTCTTGTCATTTTTCTTGCCAAGTATACTATTGGTATCACAAGACAGTCTATCACACTATGCTTCATGTTATAAATCTTGTGATAATTGAGTTTGTTTGGGTATTTGACACTATTTGATCACTTGTTTTTCTTTCACAAGTGATGTCATGATTTTTGCATTGTCACTTTTCTAACACTGCTCACACTACTCTTTACAATTAGTATCTATTGTAATCTTTTATCTCATATGCTTATTGCTTATCTTTTTGTGATAATTGAGGGTGGTTGAGTTGTTGTTGGATATGTGCTCTTGCAATTGATATCTTTATTTTGATATCCTGTTTTCAATTGGTAACTTTACATTAGAGAACTTTACAATTGGTAACTTTACAATTGATATACCTTTATGTTTTCCACTCTATTGTTGCATTTGTTGTTTCTATACCCCCATATCTTTTTGTTAATGACAAAGGGGGAGAGAAATAAACAAGATGTGCTTAGTAATTATTGAGTGTTAAACAATAACTTGAATCATATAGACTTTATGTATGATCGTTCATGTATATGATTCAGGGGGAGCATTGATGATTACCTTGGTTTATATTGATTACATTATATATGTATTGGTAATCATGCTCATGTTTATGATGTGTATCACCTATATGATTTGTATTGTGTACGCATATTATTTCTGGTCATTCATGCGATATATACACAACCTCATGTGATACACACACTATTAACTGCTGAATGATGCTATTGATTATTGATATTAACTTGATTGGCATCATTGCAGGGGGAGTAAGTATATTTAATGCACAATTATTTGTTTTGTTTATATTTGGTTTATCATCATCAAAAAGGGGGAGAATGTTGAGTATTGGACTCTCCACCTTGATTTTGATGATGATCAAACACAAATCATTGTGACTAACTCTTGTGATTGCAGTTAGCTAAAAATTCACCAATTAGATTCAAGAAGATCAAAAGTGACTACACGTGTTGATTCAAGTGGAGAACTTGGTAGATCAACAAAAGTGAAGCATTGGCTTGAAGAACTCAAAGACTACTTCAAACCTCAAGCCAATGGCATCAACAAATGAATGGAGATTCATATCCAAAGAGAAGATAGGAATGGATGAGTCAAAAGCTTCGAAGACTATGACAAAAGACTCAAATCCATGAAGAATTATAGAGATCTTCGCCAAAGTAATTTGTTCATCTCAAGCGACTCCCAAACTTCCTCAGAACACGTGATCGTTGTCCTTGGAGCTTCGTTGAAACTCAAGTAGTATTCATGAAGTCAAGGGATTCGGATTCTCCATGTTGAAGCTTTGAAGACGGTTTGCCGTGTTTACCTTTATTGTCTTCTAGCTTCGGTTTAGTAGAATGTTAAGCCTTGAGTAGTACTTGCCTAGAAATCTTCATATCTTTCTAATCGTATCTCTAGGATTATCATAGAAGCCCATAGAAACTTTCCCGAAGCTTATCGCTTCATTTCTCGGCTTCGTATGCATCTTAGTTGGTTCAAGTAGAAGAACCAACCGACTAGATGACGATCTAATCGGTTGGGAATCCTTCTTGAACCGACTAGATATCCTTGCTTGATTCAGCCCATTCATTGTTCATCAATTAGTCGGTCCAAGAAGGTTCACCGACCGACTAGATGACGATCTAGTCGGTTGGAAATCCTTCTCAGACCGACTAGTTATCCTAATCTACTCAAGACTATTTGTTGACCAATTAGTCGGTCCAAGAAGGTTCACCGACCGACTAAATGACGATCTAGTCGGTCGGCGTTTCTTCTTAGACCGACTAGTTATACTTTCACTCTTCAGCCTGAGCTACTGTTGACTCGTTAGTCGGTCCAAGAACAACCATCGACCGACTAGTTGTGAAACTAGTCGGTTGGAATTTGTTCTTAGACCGACTAGTTCTTCTTGAATTCAGCCTATTGTTTTTCAACTCTTAGTCGGTCAAAGAACACTCACCGACCGACTAGTTGTCAAACTAGTCTGTTGGCAAGTCTTCTTAGACCGACTAGTTCTTTATCTCCTGAACTATCTTTCTTGGCTGTCAACCACTTAGTCGGTCCAAGAAGAATCACCAACCGACTAATTGCCAAACTAATCGGTCAGTGATCCTTCTTAGACCGATTAGACTGCTTCAGAAATAGATCCGTTGGAGCATTAAATGCACGAATTTTCCCTCTCTCTTCTCTCTAACCTGTATATACTTGTGAAGCTTCGAAATAGATGAAGTAATTTCATATTTTTAATTGTGTTTTGTAATGGTTGATCAGGAGTTTTAAAATGATTTCAAAGAATTCTTATAAAAATATTTTAGAGCATTAGACTTATTATATAGTATTTCAGTATTTTCATATTTCCTCAAGTGCCCAAAACATTTCTGTTAAAATTCATTTTCAAAAAATTACCGTTTTGATTCAACGAATTTATTTTCTATTCAAACGTATTCAAAACATTTTCAAACTTCTGCAGTAGCATCCTATGATCATTTAGGGCCTCCCACATTAATTTCATAATTTTCGGATATCATTTCAGTAGAGAACCCGCAAACCCGCTTTCCAAACGTTTTGGCCAAAAACTAGTATTCCGTAGCCCAAACCCTGAAACGGACTTCGTATTCGCCATCCTCGCGACGATACGATCCCGTGGGTATGTTTTCGTAATTTTTCGGACACGTTTACTAGTAGGGGCAAAATCGTAATTTCGTTTTTGTATTTTACTAATTATTTTCACTAATGGGGGTTTTACTTTTTACTAATTACTTTTTAACCTATCCTAATTACCTACCTAACACGTTAGCAACCCATGTGTTTCATGGGTTGGCTAAAATCTACACTTAGTCTAACCTAATCACCTAACACATTTAATACTCATTGACTAACCTAGTATTACATTAATTGCTAACCCTGTATAATCCCCCTTATTACCCACTACTGATCATTTGAAACCAAAGCAACTCTCTCTGTTCCCCGGTCGCTTGCCGCCCGACGCCGCCCTCGCCCAGTAACCACCGCCCTCGAAGTGCTCCGATCTCCCTCCGTACAGGGGCCAGAAAAATGTGTGGATAGCCCCAGAAAATCAGAAACGACATTTCGGAGCCATTGGCGCTGGTCTCACCTCGACCAGACGCCTACTTTTTCCGGAATGATTTTTCGAACCTAAAAATTAAATAGGTTTAATTCATTCTAAAAATCGTAACTCGCTGGTTTTACCTACACTAATATTTGATAAAATTATATGTGACAATAGACTTCGAGACGGTCATTTTGACTACTTATTCATGTAATTCCGATTTGTATTGCTCCCGTAAGAAATTACGGAAGATACACGTTCCTTAAGTTTTTAGGATTTTTAAGCTATTTCTAAGTTTCTAAAAATTATAAGAAATTACAGAAGCTTCTGAAAATTCTCCCCTCTTGCAGTAAAATCTAAATAATTATTTTAGGTTTATATAAAAATTTTAAATATTTTCCGACACCGTTTTAACGAGTTTAAAAATCAAACTAACCTAATTATTAAATAGGAAAAAGTCGTGTTTTTCTAAAATAAGTATTTTGTGTTGCAGGTACAGACTCTGGTGTACCAACTTCTGAGGAAGCCCTAGATCCTCTTCCGGCTTACTACAACGGTATTAATTTTGGTAAGTCACGATAGGTTCTAACCTTAGAAATCTAGCCACTGTGCTCGTACGAACTTGTAGCACCGCACTACTACGTGCTCAAAGCACGGAAACATACGCCACTTTCTTGTGTTGGACTTGACTTGTAACATCCCGTGGAACGTTCCATTTCGGAGCCATTGGCGCTGGTCTCACCTCGACCAGACGCCTACTTTTTCCGGAATGATTTTTCGAACCTAAAAATTAAATAGGTTTAATTCATTCTAAAAATCGTAACTCGCTGGTTTTACCTACACTAATATTTGATAAAATTATATGTGACAATAGACTTCGAGACGGTCATTTTGACTACTTATTCATGTAATTCCGATTTGTATTGCTCCCGTAAGAAATTACGGAAGATACACGTTCCTTAAGTTTTTCGGATTTTTAAGCTATTTCTAAGTTTCTAAAAATTATAAGAAATTACAGAAGCTTCTAAAAATTCTCCCCTCTTGCAGTAAAATCTAAATAATTATTTTAGGTTTATATAAAAATTTTAAATATTTTCCGACACCGTTTTAACGAGTTTAAAAATCAAACTGACCTAATTGTTTAAATAGAAAAGGTCGTGTTTTTACTAATTAAGTATTTTGTGTTGCAGGTACAGACTCTGGTGTACTAGCCTCAGAGGAAGCACTAGATCCTCTTCCGGCTTACTACAACGGTATTAATTTTGGTAAGTCACGATAGGTTCTAACCTTAGAAATCTAGCCACTGTGCTCGTACGAACTTGTAGCACCGCACTACTACGTGCTCGAAGCACGGAAACATACGCCACTTTCTTGTGTTGGACTTGACTTGGAACATCCCGTGGAACGTTCATGTAAAGAACTTGTACTTGACACAACACCGGGTTTTGGGGTAACTCATAGTTTGCGAGAGTACGGGAGTGACTAGAGTTCGATCTACATGTCAAGCTGCCTGTGTTTCGGCCTCCTGTCTAGCTGCCTGCGTTTCGGCAAACCATCCTGCTGCCTGGGTTCCGGCAATCGTCTGGGTAGCACCCAGGCAAGAGACGAACTGAACGGTCACATATTGTACTCTCCGACTTGAGTCACGTAGTTCTAGTGGAGCTTGCACAGTTACTTCTTTACAGTCATGCACTTTACTTTCTGCACTTGTAGCACTTTACTTTCTGCACTTGTACAGACACTACAACGTACTTTACTTCTGCTTGTCATACTTGTACAGTACTCCTTTTCTTTGTTTTAGAATCTTTGTGACTTACCTTCGGTTCCACTTGTGGCACCGACAGACGAAGATCTGGTTGAGGAGATTGCTCCAGAGTATGAGGAGCCTGTGTACGACCCAGAGGCCGCGGAGTTTTAGTTACTTTTCTGTCGGAGTGTGTATTGTACTATGTATTTCCTTTTCTGCATATCCTTTCAGTATTTCCTTTCATGTATTGGTGTGAGAGAGTGCTGGTTGTTGTACTTTAATTTGGACTGTAATAATGTCTGTAAGCTGGTTTGAGTGTTGTTGGTACATCTCTGCGTTGTGACTATGCTGATTTCACTGGTAAACTGCGGAACCTGCAAATAAATCAAATAAGTAACGGGCCCCCGAGAGCGGGTCGTTAAGCATTCAAGGCTGAAATTAGAGACATTTTCACACCTTTGAGAAGAGCCATTCAACTCCAATTCCAAGCTCTCTCATCTCACAAGAATCTCTCCCTTACTCTTTAAGCCTAATTCCTCAAGAGAGATTCTCATTCCTTGTGAGCTTCTCAAGCTAAGAGCTTGAATCAAAGTCACCAACTCCTCCCTAGCCATCTATTGATGCTCATCTTGGTGGAGCTAGGGTTTGGTGATCTCATCTTCCTCAAAATCCATTCTTGCCCTATATTGGTAAGTATTTCTCAAGGCATAGGATTTTGTGGTAAGAAGTTTTATATTTCAATCTTTATACTTCATATTTGTTGTATACTCACGGTGGTGAGAGGATAGGCTTGATCCCAAGTTGTGGGAGTCAAGATTTCGTTTTGCTCTCGGTTTGTGAGAGTGTGCTTAGTCCCAGGTTGTGGGATTAAGGTATTTGCATGTTCCCGGGTTGTGGGATACACGGACATCGATTGTAGGTCGATTGCACTTGTGGGGTTTCCACAAGTGGGCTAAAGGAAATCTCTAGCGGTTTGCTAGAGTATCCGGAGGGGATCCGGGTGTTGCTGGAGTAGGGCACCGGTAACAAGTCGGTGAGCCTCGGGTGGCACCGAACCAGGGTACTTTGCATGTTAGCATTGCATTATTGCTTGTGTTGTTGTTCATTTCTTATATTCCGCATTTGTTGGTTAATTAGGGTTTTATTTGGCGTAAATTCCTTATAATTCTATAAAACACTATTCACCCCCTAGTGTTTATTCCTCATAGCACAGGGTCACTACAAGATCAAGAGGATTTGAGATTGATTTGTTTCTTTTCTCAGAAATATGAAGATTAAAACAATGAGAAAACAAAATCAATTTAACCGAGAAAAGAATTAGCTTAAAAGCTTTAAGCTGAAAATTATGTTGGCTAAATAAAGCTTGGAGAAGAAGACTTGAATGCTTACAAAACTTGGAAAATCTATAATTAAACGTTCTTCATAACTCCATCCAACTCCCAACATTTATAGCCCAACTAGCCGTTTCAAAAAGTTTTCCAAATTGCCTTTCAAATGGTTGAAAAAACAAGATCCCGTAAAATCTCGAATTGTGTCGTGAAGCTCAAAACGGCTGACCGCCGTTCAGCTGGTAGCTTGTCGACTTCCCGATCAACTGTGGTCGACTACCAGCAAAGCTGTGATCGACTCTTTTCGAGTCTAGTGAGCACAACTCATCTTCATTACAAAATAGCTGATTCATATCTAAAGATATTCGACCCTAATTCAGATACATGGGTTTTGAGCTATGAAATCTTCATGAAATCATTTCAAAATTATTTTAGAACTTTTCTAAATCATTTTGTAAATTTTAAAAACTTTTGTGTGTGTAGCCCCAATCCTAATAAGGCCTACAAATAATCTAGGAGCATGTATAAAATTTACATTCAAATATACCCAAATTTGGCTTCTTTGATGCATTGCATATCTTCATCTTTGTGCCTTAGCTCCAACTTACTTCTTTGGCCATTGTTTGAGCTTCTACACCTCTCTTGATCGTCCATTAAGGCTTTTGATTTGAATTTCCCTTTGGCTAACCTTATTGGTCTTCATTTGAGTCATCTCATTGACTTTTGTTAACTTGTTGACTTTGAGCTTCATTTCTTTGACTTTATGATTCCTACACACTTGGTGAATGCGATTAGTAATAATCATTTGTTAATCATCATCGAAACGTCATTTGGGGTACTTAATATCCAACAGCGCGCAGTAACCTCTGTCAGGGAGCAGTTACAACGGGCACTCCACGCCCCGACTAGTCACATGACAGGGTTGTTGCGAAGAGACATGGGGAGTCCGCTGTCGTGGCCAAGCCATACCCTAACCTTATACATAAAGCAGAAACCCTCTTTATCAGGTACGTCGAATCTGATACCCTAAGTCTCTATTTCAACTCAAACCCTAATGATGGTTATCTTTAGCCACGCTCCCTCCTTCCTCCGCTTGACGCTAACATAAGCATCGAATGAAAATCGGAGGGCCACCCCCCTCCGGTTTCTCTGATGTGTGCTCTATCCGTTGGTGGCCGCAAAGGATCTCTCCTCGTTTCCCGACAAAACAAACATGTTCAGGCTCAATTGTTGCATGAATACTCGCCTCCAAGGTTCGATCCAGGCCTTGTGAGATTCTTGAAGATTCTTGATCTCAATAGTAATCATGTCATTTCAATTGTTAGGAAGCTTGATGGTTTGCCAAGTAATTCGGAGCACCCATTTTGCAAAATTTTGAGTTATTTATTCTTAAAATTAAGGAAGCAATGCAAAATTTCAAATTACTCGCATCTGTCTACACTGAGGAATCAATGGGCAAGTTCTAACTACCAATTTTTTTTTTTTTTTTTGCAAATTTAAAAGACCGGGTACTTTTAATATACAGCGAGGGGCGCAAAGATATAATACAATTAAAGAAGAAGAAGATACTATTACAAAATACAACACATTCGGGTCTCAGAACGAGGGGACGACTCCGTACCCGTTATCCATCATGATCGCGGTCGAGATGGAGGCCGGCGGGTAGATCAGATCCGCATCCGACTCCGACTCCACCCGCTTCGCGAAGCGCCCCTTGATCCGCGGCCGAGTCTCCGCGTACGCCTTTCGCGATGCGTACCGGATCGTCTTCTCGAACTTTCTGTTCTTTCGCTTCTCCCTGTATCGCATCACTCTCGCCTCCCTGTCCATAGCCGCTGTCGGATTCGCCGCCGACGCCGAACGTCCGTACGTGTTCGACACGTCGGCCGTCGAGCTCACGCCGCCGTCAGGGACCACCCCGACCTCCGATGACGACACCTGCCAGCCAAAAAGTTCCGGATATAGATAAGAAATTGATCAAAGATTTCAACATTTCTAGCGCAAATCAAAGAGCGGGTAAGAATAGATCTCGATTTGGGCTAGTTTCAACTGGATATAAATTTGATGTTTTTCCTCAGATCTAGGGCTCGGGTGGAATACGTACGAAATTGATTGTTTTTTAAGAAAAATTAAATTGTACTGTGTCCGATCCGACTGCTACAGTTAATTATGACTAAATTGCCGTTAAATTCGGTGAACAGTGATTGCTTTTTTAAAAATTGAGTGATTTGGGAATTACGCTGTGGCTCATCGAATGGGTATTGTACGAGCCGTACGACGGCTTCCCGAGAGTGAAATCGATCTCCACGACGCCGACCGGCGCCATCGTCGCCGGCGGGGGCGGGGCCCCACCGCCGGCCGCAGGTTTTCCTTGCACTGGGACGAGGCTATCGGCATAGTCGAGGTCAAGGTAAGGATCCACGTCAGCAAAGAAGTTGAGATCCGGCGCCTCCATCATCCCCTTGGTGTTCGGGTTCTTCAGGCCCGGGCCCTGCCCCGAGTTCGGCATCATCCACGTGGCGGCATCCGACCCGTTGTCCTCCTCGAAGACGGAGGCCGCCGCCGCCGCCGCCGCCGCGGAGGGCTTGGCCACCGACGAGAGCGGCTCGTAGAAAGGGACCACGGGAAACCGCTCGTGGCGGCGGGCGAGGGGGTTGGCGGCGTGGATGTCGGCGTCGCACGTGACGCAGAGGGTGGCCGCGTCGGCCTTGCACGTGAACGCCGCCGGCGCCTGCTCGCACACCTCGCACATCCGCACCCGCTCGTGCCTCAACGCCACCAGCCGGTTAGCCCCGTGCACGCGTGAGTCGCACGTGCCGCACAGGTAAGCAGCGTCATCCCGGCAAAAGAGCACCGCCGGCGAGCTCCTGCATGAGTCGCACCGCCTCGCCGACACCCTCCAGAATCCCTCCGCCTCTCTCGCCATGACAAAAAATCTCAGTGCTCTCTCTCTCTCTCTCTCTCTCTAGAATTTTCCGAATCTTTGGTTCTTGATTTCTATTGGGCTGTGCGCTATCTTGTTGGGGGAGTTTGAAGACAGGGGTAGCTGACGTGGAGCTCCAGAAACCGCTTAAAATGGGATAATACTTTATTTAATTATTATTAAATTATTTTCAGAAAATAGCTGGGTTGCCACGGACAGCTGACTCCTCGCCCGTGCCGAGGGTGGGGCCCGCGAGGGGAAAGCGAAAATAGTAGTTTAAGGTTAGCGCCGGAAAAATGTTATTAATTTTATTAATTAATTGCAGTTCAATCTTAGTGATGAAATGTCAGAAATGCCTCCAAAGGGCGAAGCGGTGCCCCGCAAGGGGATGGGGGTACATTCGGTATTTGTTGAGAATATAGGGAAGAGGACAAAACTATTTGACTCATGAATCAGTGAGGAATTACGGGTGCTGCCACTGGTGACGGTGGCAAGTAGCAGTCCTTTTACGATGCGACCCGATGGAGGACGCTTTTGGTATTTACTATCCCAGTCCTCGTGACGTCTGTACTTACGTCATAGCTTTTTGCTGTTGTGATCTGGTGTACATTAGCTCGCGCTGCTCTGAACTCTTAGCGTGACACGTGTCGGGTACACCATGCTGTTCGACAGGTGTCGGCAGTAGAATGAAGGAGGGGATGAGATTGGCTGGTGGGAGTGATGGAGGGGATCCTGGAAGGCCGGATTGGCACGTGAGTGGGGCCCAGCGATGTGATGGTGGGAGGAGCACAGGATGGAGAGCGTGAGAGTGGGCGAGGGGACCACTTGAAATTATTATTATCCCTAACTTTTCCCTACGAACAGGACGCTGGATATGGACCCGATCTTGGGACCAACCGGAGCCGTGGGTGAATTTAAGGAGTCTTGATTTCGCTGAGGTCGTTGGGCGAGGGACGGTGCGGATTTCCTGGTCGGCAGGGAGATCGACGGATAATACGCCGTGTCGTGACTGAGGGGTAGCTTCGTCATTATCTTTCAAGAAGGCAGGGAAAGGCAAAGGCGAGCGGCTTTTGCACGAACGTTGTCAGAGGCAATAAAAGCCGAAAGAAAGCCCAACAGCGACCGTACCTGGGGGGTTAAAAGACAAACCTATCCTTCGTTATTACTCTAAATTACGGTAGCCGGACTTACGGGTGGAGTAACTTAAACTAGTTTCACGGTGGCTTTAAGAAGAGAGAATTAAACTAATCAAGCAGATGTGGGCAGAGTTAAAACGTGTTTTGGTCGATAATTAGGACGAGGGGTGTGAGTTTCGAGTCAATTTCAGTAGAGATTATATGCTAAAAATACATCTTAGATCATTTCTATGCTAGGGGTGCATATAGTCTTGCTCTTTCAGTAACGCAGCACAAAGCGAGGGACAGAGGTGATACGATATAGCCACCGAATGGTATCAGGTCTTTGCATGTGTGAGTATCGATACAACCCCTGCACAAACTTTATCGTTGCCGAGGTTAGCAGGGGGTTGAGATGACAAGCGAGGATAAGTATCGATGACAAATTAGGTACGGTACCATGTGCTTGAGGCCAAAATGCTAGGCCTTCGAGATCCAGCTTTTTGGGCAGAGGATAAAACCAAGATCTAGAGAGATCCTTGCAACCAATCTATATGCAAATAGTGTTTGTTTGTGGGACATCGATGTTGTTAAACTGACGAAGATTGCAATATGATTTGTATTACTTGATTTATTGTGGTTACAAGAGTCATCCCATGGCATAGATTTAGAGGGGGGCTAAATGCACCTCATTAACAATGAGGTGCATTCAATCATTGGGTTTCATTTTTGGGGGGAAAACACAACAGAGAAGGGTTAATAGGCAATTGATTTGACTGATTTTTTTTCTAAAATTGTAAACTAATGATTGAATGCACCTCATTTTGAGGTGCATTTAGTCCTCTTCTAGATTTATAGTATATGAATCATGGTTGGGCACACACGAGTACAAGAATCATGATTGGGCACATGCCAGAACCAAAACCCAAGAATCCAATACACATGAACAAGGAGACACGCACTAAACCTAGGACCTACACGAGAACCAAAGAAATATGTGACTATTTCCTAGATATACTCATAATTATCATCTTAACACACCCCCACCCACCACACCCTACCCCAAACCCACCCCCCCCCCCCCCCCCCCCCCCCCTCCAACTCAAAGGGCGAGTAGAGGTACGGTAACTCGGAAGAGAGAGAGAGAGAGAGAGAGAGAGGATGGCGGCGGAGTAAAAGACGCTGTGGTTGGAGAGTGCACGGCGCGATGGCAGAGTTGGAGAGGTCGTATGGGGTTGATGAGGTGCCGCAAAGGACAGAGACCGTAGGGGCCCAAGGAGGTGCCGCATATGGCAGAGGCTGCAGGGGGCCGATGAGGTGGCGCAGGGCGCAAGGCCGCTCGGTGCCAAGGATTGAGGAGGATGTGCTCTGATGACTGAGGAGGATGTACTCCAATGATTGCGAAGGAGGCTATGCTTGACTCTCATGATTGCTTTAGGATGAGAATGTGATGCGACTTCAGTGATTGAGACAATGTTGTAGAAGAGAGTGGGTTTGGCTTGATGTGCGTGTTGGATTGGAAGCCGGAAGAAGTAGCAACCATGGACGCAGGGTTGAGAGGCGCCCAATGATGGAGCTCAACGATGCATCACGATCAAGTCAGCGCATGATGGAGATCCAACCGATCACTGTGAGAGCTCGATCAGAGAAAGATCTCGAACTTTGGAGGAATTGAGACTGAGATGAGGCTCGGGCGTGTAGGCTACGAGCCAGGATGGGTGACATGAGCTCGGCAGTGAGTACTGATTTGGTGGCAGATGTGAGAAACCTGGAGATGGAGCTAGACCGAGCCTAGAGAACGACCGACATAGACGTAAGTCGATCGAGGCTTGGATGATGAAGAGGGTGTCGGAGAAGAAGACGGTAATCGTTGATCCGATGAGGATCTTGAGTGGTATTGTCGCCTCTCACCCCAGAGGAAAAGGTTCTACCAAGTGGACATTGAGCTGCAACTCACAAAAGATGGTGTGTGTGCGATGGTGGATCCTCATGTGTCGCTGTTTTGATGCGACATTTTGTCGAGCGGTTGGTGGGCTCTGATGAAGATGAACAAGAAGTCGAAGAAGTTGCAGTTAGACGCCTTGGCTGCCAAGAAGAAGGTGACAATTTATGGGGCAACATCTCGACATGAGGCTTAATGGTGGCGCTTGGCCAGAGAGGTCGCTGACTCCGGTGTCGGAGCAGCAGCAGATGGTGGTGGTTTCAAAAGAGATGAAGCTTGCAGATTTAATTGGTTGCAGAACGACGGACATCAAACGGAAATGAAGCCATCGAGGTTAACGACGGTGACAACAGAGCCGCGGCACAAGACACTATTGAAGGCACAACAGAGACAGAGAGAGGAAGTGGCACACATCATTCACCAACCGCATGATTGAAGAGAGGAAAGGCCCAGAGTAAGTTGATGGGCTTATACATGGAACCAGGGATTGATTGCAGCAGGGATTGATTAGTGTATTATCGTCGCCCCTCTTCTCCTCTGAAGGAAAGAAAGAGTTAGCAGCACAAAACTGATAACCTTAGACTCTGATACCATGCCAAATTGATGAAGATAAAATATGATTTGTATTACTTGTTTAGTGTGGTTACAAGAGTTATCCCAAATATATAGTACAAGAATCATGATTGCACACAACAGCACAAGAGCCAACACCAAAACCCAAGAGTCACATACCCATAAACCAAGGAGACATTCTAGGGACCTAACACAAGAATCAAAGAGTCTCTTTGACTATTTCCTAAATATACTCATAGTTATCATCTTAGCAAATAGAAATATCAAATATGATGCGTCAGATATACGCAGATTCGCAAAAGGATCAGGCATTCAAACCCATTTAAAAGAATCAGAGACGGAATCGGACATAAGTAGGCATTGGGTATGGTCGGATATGGGTACATGACCCTTCGAGGAGAATCGGTGCATCAGAAAAATAGCATGATATGACCATTTTGGTATTTGTTCCATCAGAGAAGAACATGCTTCAGACAGCAAAGGATCCAGCCAGCAAGCAATTATCACAGTCCAGTTTACAGAAACCAAACTGGAGACATTTTGGTGGTATCAACAGAACTTATCAGTTAGACCACTTCAGTTCTTCGCTAGACACATGCAAAAATAAAACACAGTTTTGAGACACAGGGAAAAGGGGTATGCATTTCTATGTTTGACCGCGACTTTACATGTACAAAAAGGAAATATCAAAATCACACATAAAGGTACAGGTCAGCTCGCCTAATGAACGAGCAAATGATCTGGGAGATTGCATCGGTGCCCGATCTGAGAGATCTCTGACTCATAAACCTTATCGACATCACCTGCGTTCTTTTAAAGGCTTAGCCACCTCCAGACTTGAGTGTACTGCTAAGCCTGAGTATGAGAAATAAATGAACGAACGATATTAATTTATAATGTGGGATGATACAAAGAGAAATATGGAGGTCGGCTACACTCCTATGCGCTACATTATTTGTTTCTTTTGATCTTCATGTTTTAAACCCCCACACGTCAAAAAAGATCTAGTAACCAAAGTGTGTTCCATGTTTCTCTACTGGTTGAAACAATTTCTATAACAATGAAACCAGCGAAACTGTTAAATCTACAATGACTATATCAATAGGCATAACACTCTTGGTTCACTGTATCTTTTCGGTGTGTTGGATTTTTAAAATATGAACATAAAATGAATGGTGTCGATCATCTATTTTTAGCAGTGTTTTTTAGCTTGTGCATAGGTGGGAAATCCTTCTTGTGTAGATGACCTCCATGTTTCTCGAATATAAATTCATATGTTGCAATGTGATTGAATGGACCCATGCCTTATTCGCCTCACATTTTTGGAGCCACGCCAGAATTTATGTGCAGTTAGACACACATAATATCCATGTTACCATGTATTTATATCTTCTGAAAGTTCATGTTTTCCTATTGTCCAGCTTCGAAAGTTTTATCCTAATAAGGGAGCTTAATTTATGAAAACTACCGTAAACTATCCATGCATTTAATAATACTACCCTTCAGAAATTCGTCATTAATTTTAGAAATTCTACAAAACCACATTTAACTTTGAAAATTCGACCCCCCCCCCCCCCCCCCCCCCCCCCCCCCCCCCCCCCCCCCCCCCCCCCCCCCCCCCCCAATTTTCAAAGTAAAAGAGAGTTTTAATAAATTCAACTCGAACTTTAAGTTAGTTTCCTGTAAACAACAGAAAAAGTCAAGACAATTTGGTGAACAAAGATAAAATTCAGGATAATTTTTATAAAAAGCTGTTAAGCATTTTTTGGTAAATGGTCAAAGTTCACGCTTTGATGAATTTCTAAATCTAAGGATTGTATTATTAATCCGTGAATAGTTTAGGATAGTTTTCGTAAAGTAAGCATAATAAGTGCCACATGCAAAGTTACTGCCTAAGTCATATATATGCTATGTTAAGAATGATAAGCACATATTGAATAAGAAAGAAAACGATGTTTATAAATTAATAATCGGCTTCTATACATTGGCTTAAGCATTTGGATTAAATATGGTTTCAACTATCAGCTTGTAACTTCACCGATAGAAAAATAAATGTGAGCATCCATTACTATTTCTAATTCTTACAGCTCAGTATCTTTTCTAATATGCTTGGTTGTCTTTCTATAATTTGGCATCCAAACTCGAAAGATGAATACACATTGAGTTTGAGAGTGAGTGTTAAAAATAATAGTTGAATAACATAGAAGAGGGTTATGTTTTATAAATTAGTAGTTTGGCCTCTACACAGTAGCTTAAGTTTTGGGTCAGATATGTTTTCGACTACCAGTTTCACCAATAAAAAATAATCGTAGCGATCATTACTGTTTCTAATTCTAACACGATAAAATGTTACTAAGATTCCAAGGTGAGACCTTGCGCGACAAGGTCACTGCATTGTTAAACTGGTGATTAGTGGTTGGAGTTGCACAAGTAGTCTTTCCAAAGTGCTGAAATTTCTTCAGTATGGACTTAACAATACTTAAGTTGCTCAGCTTAAGCTTCTTACGCCATGTTTAACTTTAAGTTTGCATATGTTAGAACAGCCCATATAGTTTGGGAATTGTATTTATTAAACGATATTTAACATATGCAAATTATTGCAAGAGGTTTTAAATTTATTTATAGATTTAGGTCACGTACTAAAGTTTAATAGCAGATGGTAGCAATTTTCATAATTGGCATGTAAATATGGTTTCAAAGTTAAACCGTCATCAGGGTCAGTCTTCCACACTGGTGACTGATGAGGCGGTAAATTCTCCAATTCATTGTTTCCTCACAGAGAATAGCAACTCAATACAAAACTATATAAAGGTTACTAGCAATGCATCACTTCAAATCTCTGGTTAGTATCTTCGAAGAAAAAATGTAAAACTATGGAGCATACTGTACATGAAGTAACATAATGCATATGGCTTCAAGTCAAGAGTTCAGATGACCAAATGGGAGGAAAAACTCTGGGATTCGAAAATAAAATCTAGATTACCAGTCCAAGCCCTCAAATATCCCTTCTCCTTTGATAGCCGAAGTTTTAAAAATGGCCCATTGGCGGTTTTTGATCTTATGAAGTTCTAGTGCCTCGGTTATTGCAGCATCATCCAGTGCACCAGGGAGATCCTGCAATTAGATAAATGATGGAGATAAATTAGAATCCAAAGAAGATTAATTTCTTGTTCTGTCACTTCAGCAATAAATGACAAGTGCTAGATTATTCTCATATTGATCAATATAAACAAGTTTCCATTTTTAAAATTGTTAATTCTCATATATAAACATATCATGCTTGATGGATTTGATTGCCTTCGTCACTGAGACAATAAAGGGCATGGCCCTTGACCAAAATATCCTTAGGCCTGACCACAGCCTATCTTGGACAATAACCCATGTGTCCCATCCCCCCACCCATTTTACAGCGAAAAAGCCGAGATGTGAATATGGTTCAAAAGAATCGGTATGAAATTCAAACTCCAATGTGCCCAATCAGGTAAGTGCAATTGTCAAAATGTACTGATCAATGGATCAAAACTCTTCTGTATAGTAAGCACATCAAGGGCTTGTTTGGTTCGCAGGAAGCTACTTAGGGCCTGTTTCTTTCGGGGATTTGGGTTGAGAAAGGGCAAAAAATCCTACTATTTCTCGTCATTTCATCAACTATTCACGCATTATCTCACTTCAATTTCCTCAGCTGTGTTCCTTTACGCAACTTTCCCTGGGATTCCTCGAGGTGAGATTTCTCCGACGTGAAGGCCGAACTCTCGTTTCCAAAATCCCCACAATTTGCGGGGATTACACCCAAGATTCCATGTTCTTCGTGTACGGCGCCAATCGGAAGTTGTCGTCTTTTTTTTTTAAATTTTTAATTCCCAAAGTCAGAAAAATGGAAGGGTGTGTGTGTATTTTTTATTTAATTATTATATTTAAATATTTTAGTGTGGGACTGATGCGGATCCGGATCCGCATCCACAAGGGAAGGGAGCCGGCGGCATGCATGGGGGGCCCACTCCCCTTTGGTGACTTACGTGCGGCGTAGGATGCATGGAACCACGTAGGGGGTTAGTCAAGGGGTATTCTAGTCTTTTCAGACTAGATTAGTAAATCCCCTCTTTTCTATTTATTAGGGCTAGCCGTCATTTTATTTTCTTATGCTTGATTTGTGAAAACACTTTGAGTTATCAATTGTGAGGGTTTTTAGGCTTTGATCCGTTCATTCAAAGCTAGGAGACAGGATCTCGTCTCGAAGGAGATCCATTTATCTTGTGTTCTCGCAAATCATTCTCTATAAAATTCCTCTTTTTATATTTTCCTCTTTTAAAAATCTGAACTTTATTGATTCGATCCACCGGATCGTATCAAATTGGTATCAGAGCGTTGAGATCCGATGGCGACGAGCACGAGGTCAAAGGCGGATGGCGTGGATGAGAAGGTACAAGGGCTTCGGGAAGAATTCAACCGGGAGATCGAGGGGTTGAAGAAAACCATAGGGGAATCCCTCAAAGACCATGCGCATTCACAGGAGGACATCCAAGTCGAACTTCGGGCGATGAGGAGGGATGCCGCGCAAGCGGGACGCGACATCCAAGGGCTAAAGGAGGCAACTTTAGATCTGAAAGAGGCAACTTCAGATCTGAAAATTTTGAGGGAGGCTACATCGTCAATTCCGGAGATAAAGGCTATGCTCCAAGCCCTCACGATGGAGAGGGGAAGAGATCGGGGCAAAGGGATTCAAGGGGGAGAAAATCAAGGAGATTCTACCCTTGAATCAGCGATTTGGGAGCAACCGGAGGGGATGACGGCTACGGCAACATTTTGGGAGCGAAACGTAGCCCCCCAAAACCCTAGGAGGGCCGGCCAGCAGGAAACAGGGCCGGCAGGCCCTCCTGGGCCTGCGGGTGACCCGGCAGGCCCCTCAGGGCCTGCGGCCACTGCAGCAGGCCCCTCAGGGCCTGCGGAAAGCACAGCAGGCCCTGTTGGGCCTGCGCAGCACGCGACAGGCCCAACTGGGCCTGCCGCAGCTGCGGCAGGGCCCAGTTGGCCTGCCGCAGCAGCTGCAGGCCCGGACGGGCCTGCCGCGGCATCGGCAGGCCCGGACGGGCCTGCCGCGGCATCGGCAGGCCCATTCAGGCCTGCCGCTGCCCCAGCAGCCCCGATCCGGCCTGCAGCCCAGTTCTGGGGGCCCGCCGAGGTGCAGGCGGCCCCCTGGGGGCCCGCGTCGACGCCAACTACTTTCCGAGGGCCCCCGGTAGCGCAGACAGGCCCATGGGGGCCAGATGGAGGCGGATGGGCCCGGGACACGATGATTGGGGCTCCAGCAGCCCAATTTTGGAGACCAGAGGCTCACCCACAGGTACCGAGACCACAGGTGGACCCCAGACAGGCATTTGATGGCTTTCCGGAGCGGGGACAGGGCCCGGGGGGCTACTTTGGAGGACGGACAGCGCCGGTACAGCAGCCCAGAGGAGCCGGAGGACCCATGATGGCGCGACAGCAGGAGTTTCCGGGGTATCATTACCAGCCCGAGGCGTGGGAGCGACCCGGGTGGCCTGAGGAGCTGTACGGGGCTGACGGAGGAGGACCCGTTGAGGCAGTCGGCGGAGGATTCGGCCGTGGGGGAGACCGCGGTAGAGATGGGGGTCCACAGGGAGACATTAATGCAGACCGCCGCCTCATGAAGCTGAAGATGCCGATTTTTGACGGCACAGACCCGGACGGATGGATCTACCGGGCGGAGCGGTACTTCCAGGTGATGAGACTGACGGAGGAAGATGTCCTGAGAGCCATAGGGATCTACTTCGAGGGGAAGGCGTTGGCATGGTACAGGTGGAAGGCAGCACGGACACCCTTTCGCACTTGGGAGGAGCTCTCCGCATTGATACTAGACCGGTTCCAGGATACCCCGGGAGGAGATTTCTACGAGCAGTTATCTGCTTTGAGGCAGGAGGGGACGGTCAGGGATTATGTGGAGAGATTCGAGATGTTGAACAGTAGGGTGAAGGGGGTGACTGACGAGGTGATGATCGGGAATTTCATGAGGGGGTTGAAGCCCTCTATCCGAGCAGAGCTGAGGATGCAGAGTCCGGGGACACTGGAGGATGTCCTTCGCCTGGCCCACAAGGCGGAGGAGAAGCATGCGGAGGAGAGGAGCACTCGGGGTATTTGGGGAGCCCAGGGCCAGCATAGTCAGACAGCACCGGTCCCACCTCCGGGGGTTACAGTAGCACCAGGGGACGCGGGAATGAAGAGAGAGGAAACCCGACCAGTGATTCCTGGTAGGCGGATGACTGAGGCTGATATGAGGGCGAGGCGTGCTGCAGGCCTCTGTTTCAGATGCGAGGAGAAGTTCAGTCCCGGTCATCGATGTGCGAGCAGGCTGATGCAAATTGTGCTAATGCCGGACGAGGGGGAGTATGCAGATGAGAGAGGGCCAGTGATGACAGAAGAGAGCGAGGTTGAGCATGCACATCTGGATGTAGCAGAGGTGTCCCTGAACTCCTTGGTAGGGGTAACCACGAACCATACCATGAAGTTGTCAGGACGATTAGACGACGCGCCGGTGACGATACTCATAGACAGTGGGGCCACCCACAACTTCATCTCTCGACATTTGGTGGATCGTCATCAGTTGCAGATAAGCACCTTGGAGACGTTTACGGTCCTCTCAGGGACAGGGAGGAGAGAGGAGAGCAGTGGGATGTGCAAGGGGCTGAGTCTGACCTTACAAGGGGTGCAGATCATAGAGGACTTCTTGCCCCTAGAGTTGGACAATATCGATGTGATTTTGGGCGTGCAGTGGCTGAGGGGCTTGGGCGAGGTGAAGATGAACTGGAAACAGCTTAGGATGGAATTCCAGGAGGGGGATCGCACGGTGGTTCTGACAGGTGACCCTAGCCTCTATTTTCCCTCGGGGGCCTTCAAAGCCAGATCTCCACCTTGAGGACAAGGTGGCTCTTTTAGGGGGCGGTATTGATGCGGATCCGGATCCGCATCCACAAGGGAAGGGAGCCGGCGGCATGCATGGGGGGCCCACTCCCCTTTGGTGACTTACGTGCGGCGTAGGATGCATGGAACCACGTAGGGGGTTAGTCAAGGGGTATTCTAGTCTTTTCAGACTAGATTAGTAAATCCCCTCTTTTCTATTTATTAGGGCTAGCCGTCATTTTATTTTCTTATGCTTGATTTGTGAAAACACTTTGAGTTATCAATTGTGAGGGTTTTTAGGCTTTGATCCGTTCATTCAAAGCTAGGAGACAGGATCTCGTCTCGAAGGAGATCCATTTATCTTGTGTTCTCGCAAATCATTCTCTATAAAATTCCTCTTTTTATATTTTCCTCTTTTAAAAATCTGAACTTTATTGATTCGATCCACCGGATCGTATCAGGGACCCACGAACAAATCCCAAACCCACTTTCCAACCCATTTCCTACCCAAAGAAACACAAAACTTTGGTGTGGGACCCACAAACAAATCCCAAACCAACTTTTCAACCCACTTTCCTCCAAAAGAAACACAAAACTATACTTCTCTCTCCTCAAGAATCCAACATGGATTTACTATTCACAACAGTAAATCCCAACCCACAATCACACAAAGAAACAGACCCTTAGGCATCCAAGATTTTCTATGTAGATTTCCTCAAGCATAAACTCAATTTTGTGCTCCTAGGAATGTTGGATTTTCTGTCGATGGAAATTCCATCATTTTTTTTGGAATGGTATACCATCATGATAGGTGGGTAGGTGATGCGGTCGTCTACAAGAGGAGGCACCAGAGATCGGGCACGTCTAGTGGAGCGGGCACGAGCCGGGATTAGAGCTATCCACTTTATCTTTTTGCATAGTTTTTGCTTTGTAGCATCTTAGTCATTGCTTAAGTCACGGTGTGTGCGCTTAGCAATGATTAGATGAGTCCTATAAAATACCCCAAAAACCCTAGTTGTTCATTATCGAAGAATTGAGATTTAATTGCCGTGACGGCTAGGGTTAGTGGGGGATTAGACTTGATCCTATAATTCAAGTTAGGGAGTGATCTCTCCAGAAAAAGATCAAATCTATCTTATTGTTCTTCATATTTCAATAGAAATTCCTCTCTTTTCCATTTTTCCTCTTTTAAATTCAGCCCTAAATACGATTTGACCCCCAAATCGTATCATTTTGGTATCAGAGCGCTCGATTCTATGGCGAGCACACGGGCGACTGCGACGAAAACTCTGGAGGAGCGACTGGATGCGGAGATCTCGGGGTTGCGAAAGGAGATGACGGATATGAGGGAAGAACTCAAGGCGGGTTTGAGCGCAACCATGGATGAGAAGTTGAATCGGGTCTCAGAGCGCCATTCGCGCGAGATGAAGGATGGGTTTGCCGAGGTAGCGAGGATGCTTCAACAACCACAGTTTTTGCAGCGAGATCCAGATCCGCAATCGTCGGGTACCTTAGATCTGATCTCACGGACAAACCCTGGAAACGGCGACGAATGAGTAGTATTTCCCTCACAGGAGGGCGATCCGAGGCAACCGGGAGACGGGCGGACCCTTCAAAGGGGTCCCGGTGGTTGGTCGCCCCCAACTGGGGGCGGCGAAGGCGGGCGGCCCCGAAACGGGGCCGCCGGAGGGCAACCGCCCCCTGCGAGGGGCGGCAAACAGCAGCGGGCCCATCTGGGGCCCGTTGGGTGTTTCTGCCCCCCCTGGGGGGCGGCGATGGGTGGTGCCCCCAGGCGGGGGGGCGCGGGGGGCTTTCCGCCCCCATTTGGGGGCGGAATGATGGGACGGGCCCTCCTAGGGCCCGCCGATGGAGACCCGCCCCCGGTTGGGGGCGGGGAGGGTGGACGGCCCACTTGGGGCCTGCGGGAGTTTGTCCCCATCCTTTTGGGGGCGTCGAAGCATGATGGCTACGTGGAGGACCCCGGAGGGAGCATGTGGATGAGTGGGACGATGTAGGAGCACTCACCAATGGGAGGGCCAGGGAAGGTGTGGGACAGTGGAGGGCCGAGGATCATACTTACCAGAGGCGGCAGGCAGACAGGGGAGGACCACTACGAGGAGATACACCCCCGGATATGAGAAAGCTGAAGGCACCACTGTTCGATGGGAAGGACCCCGATGGATGGATCTACCAGGTAGAGAGGCACTTTGAAGTCATGGGCTTCGCTGAAGCAGAGAGGCTCAGGGCGGTGGCACTGAATTTCGAAGTGGAAGCCCTGGCGTGGTACCGGTGGACCCAGAAGAAGAGACCGATATGGACTTGGAGGGAGCTTACAGAGTGCCTGATGGAGAGGTTCCAGGAGACCCACGGGGGTGGGCTGTTTGAGCAGTTGTACGCCTTGAGACAGGAGGGGACCGTGCGTGACTACATCTCGAGGTTCGAGACCCTCTCGAGCCGAGTGGAGGGGGTGTCAGCGGAATCGATGGAGGGGAACTTTTTGAAGGGGCTGAAGCCATCCGTGAGAGCAGAGGTAGGAGTGCATGACCCTCAGGGGTTGGCAGCCATGATGCGATTAGCCAGGAGGGTGGAGGACAGGCAGACTCAGGAGAAAAGGTCTAGAGGAGTGTGGGGCGGGGTTGCGGCACGCTACCCAGTTCCGCCAGCAGTACCTAGGGTTACGACTGGAACCCCGGCCGCGGAGACCAGACCTGGAGGGCAGACCCGTCGGATGACCGAGGCAGAGATGAGGGAGCGCAGGGCCAAGGGGCTGTGCTTCAAGTGCGATGAGCGGTTCACTTCGGGGCATCGGTGTGCAGGGCGAGCCATGCAGTTGGAGGTGGCGGCTGAGGAGGAAGAAGAGGGAGATACTACCATTATACTCGATGGGGAGGAGGCTGTGGCGAAACAACACCAGCACTTAGACGTCGTGGAGATTTCTCTTAGCTCCGTGGTGGGATTTACTCCTTATCACACCATGAAGCTGGTGGGCAGGGTGGCAGACCAGGAGGTAACGGTATTGATAGACAGTGGGGCGACCCACAACTTCATCTCCAGGAAGTTGGTGGAGCAGATGGGGCTAGAAGTGAGTGAGACAGCCAGCTTTGGGGTGATTTTGGGCACCGGCCATAGGGAGGAGAGCAGGGGTGTCTGCATGGCTGTGATTCTGGCAGTGCAGGGAGCTCAGGTGGTGGTAGATTGTTACCCCCTGGAGCTGGGAAAGGTTGACTTGGTGTTGGGGATGCAGTGGCTACAGACATTAGACGACACCAAGTTCAACTGAAAGATGCTTAGGATGGAGTATCAGGAGAACGGGAGGACTGTGATTTTGCTAGGGGACCCCAGTCTGTGTTGTCGCGCAGCGTCCTTAAAGTTCTTGGCTCGGGCAGTGTCGGTAGGAGGAGAGGCATATTTTGTGTCCTATCAGGAGTTTAGGGCAGAGGCACAGGAGCAGAGGGCACCACCAGAGGTGGAGGAGTTGTTGGACAGCTATGGGCACGTCTTTCAGATGCAGCAGGGACTTCCACCGCAGAGGGACCACGAGCACGCCATCGTGCTACGGGAGAGAGTAGCGCCCGTCAGTGTCCGGCCATACAGGTACCCGCATGTCCAGAAGGATGAGATCGAGCGATTGATCAGGGAGATGCTACAGGCGGGAGTGATTAGGCCGAGTGTTAGCCCGTTCTCTAGCCCGGTGCTCTTGGTGAAGAAAAAAGACGGTAGCTGGAGGTTTTGTGTAGACTACCGTGCCCTCAACAAGGAGACGGTGGCAGACCTTTTCCCTATACCAGCGATAGATGAGTTGTTGGATGAATTACATGGGGCGTCGGTCTTTTCGAAGATTGACCTGAAGTTGGGTTATCATCAGATCCGGATGAAGGCAGAAGACGTACAGAAGACTGCCTTCAGGACTCATGAAGGACATTATGAGTTCCTCGTCATGCCCTTTGGGTTGACGAATGCACCTGCTACATTCCAATCGTTGATGAACAAGATATTCCAGCCTTACCTACGACAGTTTGTCTTAGTGTTCTTCGACGACATCTTGGTGTACAGCCGGACAGTGGAGGAGCACGTGCGAGACTTGGAGACGGTGTTACAGGAGCTACAGGCCCACCAGTTGTATGCCAATAGGAAGAAATGCACGTTCGCCCAGGCGAAGGTGGAATACTTGGGGCATGTGGTCTCAGCAGCAGGGGTGGCAGCTGATAGGAGCAAGATAGAGACCATGCTAGATTGGCCGCGGCCAACTACACTGAGGGCGTTGCGGGGATTTTTGGGCTTGACGGGGTACTACCGCAAGTTCGTGCAGGGCTATAGTACCATTGCCTGGCCTCTGACTGAGCAGTTGAAGAAGGATGGGTTTCAGTGGACCGAGGAGGCGACTGCGGCGTTTGAGGCCCTGAAGGGGGCGATGACTACCGTTCCGGTACTGGCTCTTCCTGATTTTAGCAGACCTTTTGTGGTAGAGACTGATGCTTCGGGTACGGACTGGGAGCAGTGCTGATGCAAGATCAGCGACCCGTGGCTTACTTCAGTCAGGTTTTGTCATCACGGGCGAGGCAGAAGTCCGTGTATGAGAGGGAGCAGATGGCGATCGCTTTGTCGATTCAGAAGTGGCGTCCGTACCTGCTGGGGCGACCATTTATTGTGTGCACGGATCAGAAGTCCCTGAAGTATTTGCTAGAGCAGAGATTGGTGGCGGCAGACTATCAGAAGTGGTTATCTAAGCTTGTGGACTACAAGTTTGAGATACACTATCGGCCCGGGTTGGAGAACAAGGCTGCGGATGCACTATCACGGCGGGAGGAGGTTACGTCCTTAGCAGCCTTGTCAGTACCACTGCTAGCTGATTGGGAGCCCTTGTGGAGGGAGGTGGAGGCCGACGAGGAGTTGTCTAGAGTCCGAGAGGATTTGGTTCAGGGGTTGGCTGAGCACCCAGGCTATTCGGTGGAGGGACGGTGGTTGTTGTATCGGGAAAGGTTGGTGATACCACGGGGTGCAGTGCACATTCCGTTGATTTTTCAGGAATTCCATGGGAGTGTAATAGGGGCGTATTCTGGCGTCCAGCAGACATACATGAGGATGGCTAGGGAGCTGTACTGGAGGGGAATGAAGGACATCGCAGAGATGGTAGCCCGTTGTGACGTCTGCCAGCGTCACAAATACTTGGCCATGGCACCAGCAGGGCTGCTGCAACCTTTAGCTCTTCCTGAGCAGGTCTGGGAGGGGATCAGCATGGATTTTGTGGAGGGGCTACCCAAGTCAGAAGGATACTCGGTGATTTTGGTGGTGGTAGACCGACTGAGCAAGTATGGACACTTCATTGGGCTGAGACATCCTTACTCTGCAGTGACAGTGGCTACGGCGTTTATGCGGGAGGTGGTGGGTCTACACGGTTTCCCCGAGTCCATAGTATCAGATCGGGACACTGTCTTCATGAGCCAGTTTTGGAGGGAGTTATTCAGAGTGCAGGGGACCGTTCTGAGGAGGAGCACAGCTTACCACCCCCAGACGGATGGACAGATGGAGGTCGTCAACAGGAGCGTTGAGACCTACCTTCGCTGTTTTGCATCGGATTGCCCTCGGAGTTGGTATCGATGGCTGGCGTGGGCGGAGTATTGGTACAATACTTCCTTCCATTCAGCTGCACAGTCGACACCGTTTCGGGTGCTATACGGGAGGGATCCCCCAGCGCTGATCCATTATCGTCGTGGGACGACCCTGATGTCCCAGTTGGATCAGTACCTCAAGGAGCGAGAGGAAATTTTGGAGCTGAAGAAGCATTTGACGAGTGCTCAGAAGCTGATGAAAGCCAAGGCGGATGCACATCGTAGAGAGATGGAGTTTGCAGTAGGGGATCGGGTCTATCTGAAGCTGAGACCGTATCGACAGAGGTCACTAGCCCGACGCCGTAACGAGAAGCTGGCCGCACTTTTTTACGGGCCTTTCCAGATAGAGGCGAGGATTGGGCCCGTGGCGTATAGACTGACATTGCCCCCAGGATCTGCTTTACACCCAGTTTTTCACGTCTCCCAGTTACGACGAGCGGTTGGAGCGCAGACACCAGTGGCCACTCTGCCATCTACATTGACAGCTGACTCGGAGGTGATGATGGCGCCCCAGAATATTCTGCAGGTACGACACACTGAGGGGGGCGGCCGGGAGGTGCTGGTAAGATGGTTGGGGTTGCCTGACCACGAGGCTACTTGGGAGCGGGAGGATACCATCAGGGCTCAGTTTCCAGACTACAACCTTGAGGACAATGTTCGTTTTTGGGGGGGAGTAATGATGCGGTCGTCTACAAGAGGAGGCACCAGAGATCGGGCACGTCTAGTGGAGCGGGCACGAGCCGGGATTAGAGCTATCCACTTTATCTTTTTGCTTAGTTTTTGCTTTGTAGCATCTTAGTCATTGCTTAAGTCACAGTGTGTGCGCTTAGCAATGATTAGATGAGTCCTATAAATACCCCAAAAACCCTACTTGTTCATTATCGAAGAATTGAGATTTAATTGCCGTGACGGCTAGGGTTAGTTGGGGATTAGACTTGATCCTATAATTCAAGTTAGGGAGTGATCTCTCCAGAAAAAGATCAAATCTATCTTATTGTTCTTCGTATTTCAATAGAAATTCCTCTCTTTTCATTTTTCCTCTTTTAAATTCAGCCCTAAATACGATTTGACCCCCAAATCGTATCAGTAGGTTGGATACCCACTTTGAAAGAATTCACCCAAGAATACAATGTATCAAATTCTTTCGCATTTTCCTCTAAACCATCTTAAACCATGAAAATTAAAGTTAATTCTATAAAAATTTTCTTATTTTTCTCCAAAAAATCTCTTCTTTATCTTTCAATTAATTTTGTCGGGCATGCGCCTTTTTTCCTTTTTTGGTTTTAGTTGCCATCTTTTTCTTTTTCTTAGTTTTTTCTCAAGTCTTTTTTGCAGATCTGAAGTAAGAGGTGAACGGCGGTGGCTAGGCGGGCGGCACTAGGCGGGGCGATGTCAGGTGATGAAGGTTGAGTGGGGCAACACTGGGGCCGAATGCGATTGTTCAGGTGGTGAGGGTGGAGGTGGTGGAGTGTTTTGGGGGAAAAAGATGATATTGATGGCGGAGATGACGATGAGGGGGGAGAGGATGATGATCATTGCGATGGTGGGGTGATGGTGGTGGGGTGGAATGTGAATATAAAAATTAATTTAGGATTTTTTATAAAAAAGAATAAGATCATGTTGAGGATAAAGAAGACGTTGATGTTGAGGGGGAAGATGACGAGGAGGCAATGATGATGATCATTGCGATGGGTGGATGGGTGTGTGGTGGAGGGGGGCGATAAGATTAACATATGACTTTGTAAGAAGATAGTGACAATGATCATATTGAGGATGAAGATGGTGTTGGGGGGATAAATGACAATGATAAAGAGAAAGAGACGATGGATCAATGTAGCGATGAGCGGGCGGCGCTGGAAGGAGACGAGGAAGAGGATGTAATTAATTTAAGGGGTTTTGTGTAATTTTCTGAAATTTTTATTTAATTTTAATTTTTTATGTAATTTTGTATAAATTTGTGTGCTTTTATTAATTTTAAAGATCAAAGTTTTAAAATTTTAAAATTTTGAAACAATTTTACAATATAAGAAAAGAAAAAAATGAAGATTTAGAAAATTTTGAAAAAAGAACGAAGAAAAGAAAAAAATGAAAAATGAAAAAACATAGGCTAAATGGAAATAAAAATTAACACACAAAATCATTACGGGAAATATTTATGATTATTCAAACATGAAATTTGATTTTATTTAAAAAAAATAAAGAAAATTTCAAACTATAACAAAAAATGGTGAAAAAAATAAAACATAAAAACTATCAATTTATTAAAAAATTTAATATAAAGACAACCAAAATAAGAAAAATTAAAGTCAAATGCCTAAATACTAAATAAAAATAAATGCAAAAATAAATATTTTTACAAAAAATGAGAAGATTTAAATTGAATGGTTTTTGGCATATTTGTCCCTTTAAAATGCGTATTTTGATAGATATCCCTTAAATATGGGTATTTTCTCTCAAATGCCTTAAATCTTAAACTTTAACCTTAATAGTCACTCTCTAACTTTCTGTTAAAATCTAACTGAAGTGTGAATGTTCCGTTAGGACTTGCGGGTTTTTCGTTCGGGGTCCAGGCGGCTCACGGGGAGGCGGGGAGCAGCGCCACCGCCTCCCCGTTATTTTTGGGGCAAAGGCGGCACCACAACCGCCTCATCGACGTTTTTTGTTGGGGGGGCTCCTCCCCCTCCTCGTTTGAGGAGGTGGAGGTGAAGGCGGTGCTCCCCCCCCAAAACACCAGGAGGCCCTCCTTGGCGCCGAAGGGGGAGGAGGCGTCGACTCCCTGGCGTTTGTTGGGGGGAGCACCACCTCCTCATTGAGGAGGGGGAGGTGGCAGCGCCTCCTCCCCGGTGCTTTTTTGGGCGGGAGCACCACCTCCTCTCGCTCCTCAAACGAGGCGACGGCGGCGCCTCCTCCTCCCCTCGTCAATTACGGGGGACGCCTCCGCCTTCGCCCCGGTGTTTTTTTGGGAGGAGCACCGCATCCTCCTAATTTGAGGACGATGGGGAGGAAGTGGTGCTCCTCCCTCCCCCCTCCAAAAACGGCGGGGCCTCCTCCATCCAAAACAAACAATGGGGGTGGTTAATTGTTAATTAAAGTTTATTACTTAATTAATTAACTACAATCATTATTTAAGCATTAATTAATGTAATATCGGTTAACTTTTAAATAGAATATTTAATAGAATACATGATGGATGGACTATTAAGGTTAACGTTTAATATTTGATGGACATGAGAGCAAATACGCATATATAATGGATAAATATCAAAATACGCATTTTTAAGAGACGAATATGCGAAAAACCCTAAATAGAAAGATTTTAAAAATAACAAATCAAAAAATAAAAACAAAAAAGAGAGAAAACAAATGCTTGTGAAAAAACAAAATGAAAGTTTATGGTAATTTTTTGAAAATAAAAGTATGATATAGTCAAAATGATATTTTTTATCATTTTACATTTTCCGTTAATATCGGCATGATAGTTTTAGGAAACATGAAAAGTATTATGAAAAAAAATTTAATTTCCATATTTTAGGGTGTTGTGGTAGAAAACGTAAAAGAATTTGATAATTTTCGCAATTTAACCCATATAAAAATTATTTCAAAATATGTCTCCTTTTCATTTCTTCTTCTCTTTATTTTTGTCATGATAGCTCTATTGCCTCCTTTTCTAGCACGACTGGCATAAATGCACCCTCACCACCGCCCACTATTGCCACCATTGCCACTGACTACCGTTGCTACCAATCTACCACCAATGACATTGTTAGATTCACGCTGGTCAAGGCCCAGGCCGCCGGTCCACCAAGCCCACGCGCGCGCGCCCACTTGCCTAGAAACCTTAGTTTTTCTTATTTAATCTAGAGCTAGCCGTCATTTGTATTCATGCTTGATGAATGATATTTCTCTTGAGCATCCTTAGGTAGATCTAGATGAAACGAGTGCGGACGTCCTCTATCGGCATCTTGGGAGGAGAATACACATTTTTGTATTCAATTATCTTGTTATTGCTTTTATCTCTATATAAAAATTGTCTTTTGTTGGATCCTAACAATTTGGTATCGGAGCACGTGACGATCCATGGCGGCTTCGACAAGATCGCAAGACAAAATTGAGGCTTTAGAGGCAAAATTTACAAGGAGATCGACGGGATCAAGAAATCGTTGGCGGCAAATGATGAATCCATGGCAAGGTTGACGGCTTCCCTCAACCAATTAACGGCGAATCAAGCGAAGCACGACGAACAATTCGTGCAATTGATGGGAACCCTAAATCAATTGGCGGCAAACAACAAAGGAGAGGAGAACCTTAAATCAGCGGGAAAGGCGCCACCTTTAAGCAAGGGGAAGGAGAAAGTTGAGAACTTTGACCCGGAAAACGATTTTTTGGTGGAGGAATTTGCTGAAGATGAGGAAGAGGAGCTGTGGAGGGTCGATTATCAAGAAGAAGTGAGGCGAAAGGCCGCGGAAGCCCATGGATGGACCGGCGGCATCAACCAAACCCTCCGGGATGCGCACGAGGACGAAAGGGGGCCGCGACAGCCCTTCCAGGGCCCCGCCGGCCCCCAGGAGAGCCGTCGGGGAGGCGACGGCCTCCCCTGGGCTCGCCCAGGGGCGACGAACCCCCCAGGGGGCCGGCGAGCCTCCCCTGGGTTTGCCCAGGGGCGGCGAACCCTCCTGGGGGCCGGCGAACCCCCCCGACCCCTGGGGGGCCGCTGGAGCCCCTAAGATTCCCGGGCGGGGCCGGCGGCCCGGCCGCCCCAGGCAGGCCGGCGGCCCGGCCGCCCCAGGCCGGCCGGCCCCGCTGATGCTTCCCGACCGTCGCGCGGCTTTCCAGGAGCTATTGGCGACGGATTTCAGCAGGGGCAGCCGCGGCGGGAGGCGCCGGCACGTGACTTCGAGCATGACTTGGGCCCTGTGGGATTTCAGGAGCACAGAGATTACGGCGAGGGTTATCGGGACCCTTCCGACTCTCGATTTGATGACGGAAGAAGGCAGCCACCGCCCCACCGCCCGGAGGGACGCACAGTAGGTGCAAGAGGGGGATACAGAGAATACCAAGAATGACCAGAGGGCAGGTTTGGAGGGGACGAGGGGGACGAAGACCGAGGAGAAGGGCCCCATGGGGGCTACGAGCGACGCCAGGGGAGATATCAGCACTACCACCAGCCTAGACAGGAAGGAGGTCGCGGGGACCAGGGGGGATTCAATATGGACCGCCTAAGGAAGCTGAAGATGCCTATATTCGATGGAGCGGACCCGGTCTCGTGGGTCTACAGGGCTGAGAGATTTTTTAGAGTCTCCCAGATGACTAAGGAGCAGAAGTTGGAGGTTGCTGGCATATGCCTAGATAGGAAGGCTCTAGCGTGGTTTCAGTGGAAGGACGCGAGGTGCCCCTTTCGCTCATGAGAGGAGATCAGGGACCAGATGGTAGAGAGGTTCAGAGACCCCCACATGGGAAACGTGCGGGAGCAGCTACTATCACTCTGACAGGATGGTACGGTGAGAGACTACTTAGAGAGGTTCGAGGCTCTTTCAGGACAGGTGCACGGGATGACCGACGAGACGATGGAGAGCACCTTCATGAAGGGGCTGAAGGGCACTATACGCGCAGCGGTACGCATGCATAAGCCTCAGAGTCTGATGGAGGCATTGGAGTACGCTCAGATGGCGGAGGACTGGCAGATGGAGGAGAGAAAGGCAAGATGTGGTTGGAGTGGACGGGTTTTACGGAGTGTCCCGACCACGACAGGAGAACAGAAGGCAGCTACGGGGGCAGATCAAGCAAGTATTGAGAAGACTGGAGAGCAAAGCCGCGCACCGCTAGCAGGGGGTCTGTTTAGGAGAATGACTGACGTCAGAATGAGGGAGAAGAGAAAGAAGGGGTTCTGTTTCAGATGCGATGAGAGGTTCACTCCAGGACAACACTGTGGAGGTCGTAAGCTGCAAGTGTTGATCGCAGAGGCAGACGATGATGATGAGGTGAAGGACGAAGGGATCGGAGGTGATGACAACTTCCCCTCGGAGTAGCACCGCCAGTGATGTCAAGCACCACCTTGAGAACAATGTGGATTTTCAGGGACAGAGTAATGTTAGATTCACGCGGGTTAAGGCCCGGGCCCAGGCCGACGATCCACCAAGCCCCCGCGCGCGCACCCACTTGCCTAGAAACCCTAGGTTTTCTTATTTAATCTAGGGCTAGCCGTCATTTGTATTCATGCTTGATGAATGATATTTCTCTTGAGCATCCTTAGGTAGATCTAAATTAAATGAGTGTGGACGTCCTCTATCGGCGTCTTGGGAGGAGAATACACCTTTTTGTATTCAATTATCTTGTTATTGCTTTTATCTCTCTATAAAAATTGTGTTTTTTGTTGGATCCTAACAGACATCAGTCCATTTCCACCGCCACCACAAAATGCCAATTGATGCAGCCATCGCTGCTACCATCAACCACATCAGCATTGATGTTGCCAATGGCATGCCACCACTACCAGACCATTATTATTGCCACCACTCGTGTTGCGAAGCTACTGCAGCCAGCACCCTCACTGCAAATGCAGCCTCCCTGCCGCCGCCACTATCAGCAGAAGTTGCCACCACTGCAGCTATGTTATTGTGAAACCTGCCAGAATCAGTGCTACCACCTTTTCACTCGGGGATGTCAATCGTGTCATGTTGAACCAAAAATCCAATTCTAAAGGGTGTCCAGAAGCCTTGAACCTGCTGAAACCTGACAGATGTGTATTATTTTTTTTCTCTTGATCCCACCTGACCTGATTCCTACAAGACGTGAACCTACACGTGCTATCTAAACCTCATCCATACATCAGATGACCAGCTATCGTAATATGACAATAATGTAGTCAATGATAGTAATCTTTCTGGTGACAAATGTTTAAGTGAAAAGACTCAACAGTAGAATCTTTAAATGAGTTGCAGTGTTGCACCACTGATGTCAACCTTTATGCTAATTGCGAGATTTTGGCAAAATATAAGCGTTATCTTTAAAAAATTATAGTCGCACCACTTACTGTTGGCAGCATATAGCCCAAGCAACCATTGAAGTTACCATTCTGACCCATCTGAACCCAAGAAGACAAGAAACCTGACCTAAACTTTAAATCACTTGAAAACCAAAAGGTGGCCCTCTCAAAAATCCATTAGTAATCTTCGGTACGGGTCAAACGTACACAAAGAGCCCTTCAACCTAAAATTCTTGACACCACTAATCCTTGCAAATAGAACAAATGAGAACAAACATGTGATGGCTTTTCCAGATGAAAGGAAACATTCTGATTCATATTAGAGGAGCAAGATTTTCCATTTTATAGCTTTGAGGATGTGTCCTGAGAAAAGGATGAAGGTTTGTTTGTCAAAATGTGCTCAAGAACGTCCCCATACCGAGATATTCTTTTAACATACCAAAGGCCGAAATATCGCATTGACTGGAATGTTTAAATTATATCAAACATATTAATGCAATATTCCCCTGAATCTAATGGCTGGGAAGCAGATTTTTGGGAGACATGAATCTTCTGTTCTGTATAGCAAATGCAACCTACATGGTATTGGTATTTCAAATAAAAATGAACCAAAAATATATGGACGTCTATCTTACCAGGTAGAATGATCCAAAGTAAGAACACAAAAATTTCATATCCCAATTAAGAAGGAAAGAACCAAGAACCAAGAACCAAGAAAGTTAGATCAGTAACTAGAGAGGTGAACTAATAAGCACAGTCATGTATACAGTCAAATTACTCAAAGACGATTATAATGCTTGCATCCCTTTAGGCATGCATCCATCCAAACGATACTGTTTAATAAGTAGACTAGGTTCCAAGAAAATATATAGTAGATGAGAATACAATTCCAATTTGGATTATTTAATTTGAGTCTTTTAGAATTTATTTTTATAGTATATGGTTCTTTTTAGATTGTTTAATTTGAGTCTTTTTCGAATTTCAATTTTAAAAATGGAGTCTTCGTGAGTTTCCTTTATAAATGAATCTAAGCCTTTATAAAAATAGTTTAAGTACGAGTGAAATAAGCCTTTTATTTTACCATATAAATATAGCTTTGTTTTTAACTTTTTAATTTTGATCAGTTATTGAATAAAAAATTAATGTCCGTGTAAATTTTTGTTTGCCAATTAAAATCTTAAGCATGTAAGAGAAGTGATAATGAGCTTGGTTGTCATGAGATCCGAAGAATCTTCACGTACAAGATGTTGGAGTCAATAATTGTTAGATTCACGTGATGAGAGATCTAAAACATTATCAAATTCCTAATATATTCTTCCCTAATTTTCCCATCACAAAACTCTCTTCTATCAAGAGCTCTGGTGCTCATCCTAGTGGTTGAATCACTCGGCTGTCACGGTGGAGACCCGGGTTCGAATCCCACTGCCCCCATCCCCCTTTTATATTTCTTTATTTCACAGCTTTTAGGGCTCCGATGGATACCTGGCTTTTCCGTGTTTGGGGTTAAGCGATCAGGGCGGGTGTACCCGTGTTCCACGACCCATGTTTCATGCTTTCCGATGTATCAAAAAAAAATTGGCATCAAAGCTAAACTCGACTTTTTTCTTTTTCTACATTTATCATCTTTATTTCAAGTTAGGATTTAATTCAAAAAAACAAAAAAAAAGAGCAAAAATAAAAAAGGGAAATTCAGAAAAAGGGAAAAATCAGGTAAAAGTGAAAAAAAGAGGAGAGAGAAATTCTGATTAAAAAGAGAAAAAACGTTTTTAGCTCCAAAAAATCAAAATTCAAACCCACATTGTTCATCTCCTTCACAAAACCCCAACCTAAACCAAAACAGACATTCACTATCATCTTCTTCTCCAACAATAATAACCCAAAACACATCTCCTTCATCACTACCAAAAGAATCCAACAAAAAATTTTATGCTTTCAGTTTGAAAACCCCATCAAAATACACATGTACTGTTCACTCATGTGGTAAACTATCGCCCGTATACTACAATACCCCCAACCTTGCAAAATTGTAATTTTCTATTTTAAAGAATTTTATGAGGTTTTTTCAATCTGCTACAATAACTTCTTCAAAAATATTTTTCCAAGGATTTTCAGATAGTTTTCTGTGCGGTGAGGTTCGAGGTTCGTATTTTGATGATTCTAAACCATTTCAAGCTAAATTTCCACTCCATTTAAACCAATGACAAGTCAAATCGAGCCACTACCTAACTTAGACGTATTCTCAGTTATTTAAAATATATTTAATAAAATTTTACAATAAATTTCTGTATTCCTGCAATTTTTCAAGAGCTGTGCAAAGGGAGTATTACGCCATATCCGTTTTTAAGGGGTCCAATAGATACTGTAATGAAAAATGGAAGCTAGTCATGGAAGATTTCTTTTGCTGATGTCGTGATCTAATAGATGAGAATAAATTCTGATGTGTAAATTAGAACTTAATAGAAGAAGTTCTTTCTTTTAGGAGACAAAAGCTTTATTGATCTTGGTTGAAAATGGAGCTTCGGCAACGGTATCTCCCCAAATGCCAAACAATTCATCCATTATCTCAACATACAGAACTTGAAGAGTCACTAATAGACAGTTTAAGGGGATTAAAAGGATTTTTAAGTCCTTCCTCAAGTTTCTACAAATGGATGAACAAATGAAGAAACAAGTTGTACCCGAGCTCGAGTCCAAGCATGAGCTCAAGCCTGAGCCCGCGACGAGCCTAAACCTAAGCTTGAGCATGACCATAAGCATGAGGTTAAGACAGATATTGAACACGAGCCCCTTATTAGAGCTAGTTGTGCACATCAACTTCGTCATCTCCTATCCGCCACAGCCTACCAATCAGCATGTTTTACACATCTTCCTTTCGTTGATGATCATGGTACATCCTATTGAAAATCCTCGTTTACTCATTTACATTTTAGCTTATTTCAAAGTTCATGCATGAGTTTTTACCAACCACTGGAGATTGCTAATCACTTTTAGTTTACACTACATTAATGACATTCATCAGGTTATGAAGTTATCAAAATAAGAAAGAATGATAGGGATCCAATTCCAATTTTCATTCAAATTAGGATTTAAGTCTTTTAGAATATATTGTCTTTATTCTTTTTAGATTTTAGTACTTTAAATCTTTTTAAAGTTTTTAAAACAAGTTTTGAGACTCTTTAGATTCTCCTTTTTAAAGAAATTTGAGTATTTTAGAGTTTTGAGTTTGAGTGATTTTGAGTTTCATATTCTAAGAAACTCTTTTATTTTATTTGAAAGTATTAATTTGAGTCTATTTAAGAGTTTAAATATGATTCAAATTAGTTTTTATTTTTGCCATATGAATATGGTTTTGTATGCAACTTTTTGTTATGATGAGTTATTGAATAAAAATTTAAAATTATGTTGTTTTTTATTTACCAATAAAAATCTTGATCGGGAGCGGCATGAGTGTGCTAGTCTTCATGAGCGTGATATATGAAGAATCTTCATGTGCAAGGCGTAAGATTCGGTAATCGTCAGATTCACATGGTGAATAGCCTAAATCCTATCAAATCCATAATTTCTGCTTCCCCAATTTTCCACCACAAAACTTTCTGTTTCGTCCTGTGTCAATTGCATTTAAATTATATTATACCTATTGATTCCTTGAGGATAAACTTCAAGGGTAAATTTTTCTACTGATTTAACAATAAGCAATCCATAATCTTCATAGCAGACAATTATTTCACTAAATCCTAAACACAAGGATCTTTCTTTACATCATACATAAGATAGAAACTCCATTAATAACTTCTAATATCATCACCTGGTAGTTAAACAATTGATAAACTCAAGATATCTTTCTTTTGCATGGCATTATGAACCCATTAAAACATGTCTACAAAAACAATGCTTATGTTGTGTTGACAAGGGGGTTTCCAGCGTAACTATAAACTGAGTTGTTCAAAAGGGGTATTCATTGGCCCCATTTGGCAATCGGCATGAGAAAGTGACAAAGTGCATGGAGAGTGGTTACTTTGCAACACCTTTCTGTTCAGCAGTAGGAAAGTAGTGGCTTTGAAAGTGCCCTAACTTTCAATGTCGACTAGGACATTATAATGAATCATTTCACTTTCCATCCCAAGAGGTGGAAAATACAGAAAAGCGGTAGAGAAAAAGATCTAAACATACATACACTTTTTTTACTTTCAAACATTTCTTCATCTGTCCTCTGCTTTTCATTTTCTCAAGCTCCATCTCACATGCCAACTCAACTTTCTATTCCTTGCTTTCTTCAAAACGAACAGTGCCTGAAGGTTAAAAAAATTATATCACATGTTTCTCTCCTTACCAACTTCCCATCTTTTTTTTTAATTCCCAGTTGCCAAAGAACACTTTTTAGGAGAGTTTTGTCTAAGATAAGGATAAGAGAAACTTGCCTTGAGGGTGGTTATTATTCATTGTGTTCCAAGGAGCATCTCTAATTTGACATTTGTGTATAGAAAAATCCCCTTTGTAACCCCATCTATATCTAGCAAATTAAGATGTCTCATTTAAAAAGACAATTTAAGGGGTTACTACAAAGCTACAACTTAAACCTAAAGAAGCCCCTTCTATAACCAACATACCATCCTACCTTCCATATGCCGCATAATCTCAAATGGATGGGAGAACTTTATGCTAAGAGATGATAAGCGAAAGGTTACGAGAAAGGGATTTTCAAAGACAATTCTCTTTATTTTATAGAGTTAATTATCGAAGGGTTTTGTTAAACTCCACATCCCTTTAATGCAAAACATGAGGTTATTAAGTTATAAGCATGAGTTTATTAAGCACCGTATGTTCATAAGAATGATTTAAGTAGCAGTGGTTCACAGACCCAAGTTATTAGATGTAGATAAAGCTCGTTCATAGACTATATATCATTCTTGTTATGTGTGGCTACATGGCATATGTGTCAACCCGATTTCTCCCTGGTTCATAAGTTATAATTTTGCTCGATTTCTCTTTTAAAAAGTGATTGAAAATTGTTGGTTCTACCTAAACAAAAGTGATTGATACCATCGTCGCTGACTTCATCTTTGCTAATTTCTCAGGGATCTCTATAGCCCAAAAAAAAAGAAAAATATCAACCTCAACACATGATCAAATCACAAGAATTGAGCAGCAGCATCAGCACAAAAGAAAAGGAGAAAATGAGCACCAGCCACACTCTAACTTCTCATCACATTCTTTCTTTTCATATCTAACTTCTCGTTTAGTCATTCGAATTTTTTTAAAATTTTAAAAATAGTAGAGGAAACCTTGAAGTCTCTGCCTATAGACTACCTTGATGGCCAGGCCTTCTCGGATGTCACTTACAACATTGAGGGATGTTTGGTCCATGCCCACTGCTGCATCATCGTCGCCCACGGCCTCTTTCGGAAATTCTTCTATAGGCCCATCAATGGCCCCAGAAAGATCTGAGAGTAGCATCACGATTCTGATGAATTTGGTCGGATATAGGGTGTTCATGGTGCTATTTAGACTCGATCTGAGGTTGAGGCTCAAGTGGGCTCGTATAGTTAGATCTATTGGGTTGAGTTTGATGGGGATTTCATTGAAGCAAGAGGAAAGTTTGAAGGAGCAAAGGCAGTCAAGGATAAGAGGGAGCAGGAGATGTTGTGGATATGGGGCAGCAATAGTGCTGCCGATGGTAAGGTTGAAGAGGAAAAGGACAATGCTGAGTGAGCCCGCTATGGTAACAAGGACATGGCAAGGGTAGTTTGGATATTAATGAGTTGTACATATCATGAGATCATCACATGATTGGAAATTACGTCAGCCCAAATGACGGAAGGTATTTTTTCACTAAAATTAAAGGTAATTATGAATAATTTAGAAAATTTTAAGTAGTTTTGACAAAAAAGTGAAAAATTAAGGCATTTTAAACATCAACCGATACGGCCAATGTATCGGTATCAATGGCCCAAGGAGATGAAACGTCAGGTTTAGTATGTCTAAAATTTGTATATCGATATCGTGTAATATCAGGAGTATGTGGTGATATATCAAACCGATATCTATCTCGATAACCACCCGATATAGCATATTTTCCCCCAGTTTTCCAACTTATTTGAAGACAATTTGGGCCACTTTTTAGACCAAACCTGTATATCCTTCTCCTTAAAAGGAGTATAATACCAAAAAAATCAATAAACCAAAAAACCAAAAAAAGAAATCAAACTCAAGATGGGAGAGAAAGAGGCGATGTCACCTAGGGTCGACCTCGAGCAATCATCGAAGGAAACCCATTGATATCCAAAGCCCGACCAGATCCTAGATTTGATCAAAGCTCGATGAGATCCAAATTGGAGCAAATCCAATTAATTTAGCAGCGAGAAGCAAATCGGGGATCTTTTTCTCATGCTTCTTCTGCTTATACTTATCATGCTTCTTCTTTTCCTTCTTGTTCTGCTCCTTCTTTGCTACATTTGCTTTGTTTCTACATCTTCTTCTCTTCTCTTCTTCTCTTCTCTTGCTACTTTTGGTGCTGCTGCTTATGCTCAACAAATCTCATGCCAAACAAGTGCTTGATCTTTTGCCCAAATGAAAATTTTGCCAATTTTTTGTAAAAATTAGTGCTTGTGGGATTTCGTTGGGGTTTTGAGGCGATAAGGAAACAGAAGGAATGCAACTAGCAAAGATAACAATCGAGAATGCAAAGTATGAGTGCAAGATGGTAAGAAGTTGAGTAGTTCTGTTTACTTAAAATGCATTTTTAATCATTTTCTTGATATTTTGTGTATATATATGAACCGAACCAATCATTTACTAAATGTTCGAGTTAATGATATTGTGGTGTTCATGCCTTGATTGAGAGTTCTGTTTCATTTGTTGCATGACTTAGGTTAAAGTTCGTTAATACATTTTTAATTGATGATCTATTTTATCGCTTTTTAGTAAATATGTTCATGGTTAATCTTAATGTTATTTGATCTTATTCATGATATTTTGATGATATAATCACATATTGATATCTAAAATGTTATAACTACTTTTAGATATCTGGAATAATATATATTATATAATGCCCAATATGAGCACCATGATATTAACATGTATCCTCTATATATCCTTTGGTATCCGCTATCTGATTTGAAAAATAGCCAACTGATATGATCTAATATTAGATATTTAATATAATGATATTGAATATTTAGCCTTTTTTAGTTTATAAAGCTGTTGGACATATCCATGGACCAACCATACTACCTAGCACATAATTTTTCGGTTGTTTTACCATAAGAACTGCATCAAGGGTGCCTTTTCTTTTCCTTGATCTATTCGCCGCTTTTGCAATCAAAATCCTTCTTAAGCCTTCAATTTAACAAGATACCTGATCTACTGTATGTATAATTTGCAACTTATGTAATGATGGAACCAACCATGTTATGACCTCAATCCCTGAATTTGCATGAAGCTTTCAGTATCACAGCCATTTTAGAATCTCAATTCATTCAACTTGCTCGTAAATGACATATACATACTTTTATATACAGAACAAGAACAAAGTGCACGACTGTTTTATATTGATAAGTCGCCAACCAGTACCTTAAAACTATATCCAATCAAAAAGCGTATGCCAATGGGTAAAGACCCAACTACTAATTTATGTATATAATCTTTTTCTATTTTATCCAATGTGGGACTTTATTCTTAGCACCCGCACCCAAACTCAAGGTGGATTCGATTTGTATGTGTATTTAGATGAGGACTACTGGTAATTAGCCCGAGCAAAATCAGGCGATAAAATACCGGACCAGGTGACAAAAGCGAAGGTCAAACATGCGCTAAACTCAAGTAGAATCGGGTGATAAAGGACTGGACAGAGTGACAACGAAGCCAAAGGGGACATGTTCTTTGATACCATCTGAGATTTAGAACCAAAATGGAGGGTTGTGGTTGTTTTATATTCGTGATTCACAAACCAAAACCATACCTAATCTAAAAACTTAAGCCAATGAATAGATAGCCAATTACAAATTTATGGACATTATCTTTGTCAACTTTATCCATGTGAGACTATTACTCTTAACACATATCATTAATTGCTAGATTTGAATTATTTCAAGTACTTACTACTCAAATATTTGCATGTTGTAATTTTAACCAATTTGGAATTATATACTAAGAATACCAAAGCCTAACAGCCACCAGAAGGTTCAATTCTAGTAAGATGTGCCAAATATTATATGTATGCTCAAGGCTATCATGTTTCTCAAAAGTGCAAAGCCTGCAAGGAGAAAATTGGACGGTACCTTAGTCGAAGCTGTTAGAATGACTACAAACCAGTGTATACTCAACCAGCATTGCAAAAGATAATTGAACTTTCCAATCACAATAAAAGTATAATACATTTTCCCAATGTTGGCCCCCCTAATATCGTACTTGGGTGCAGACAAATAACATACTAAGTACTACAGAAATTGGGATATGATTGTATAAGTTTGAAATGCCATGTTAACAAACTCAAACAGAAACATTAAGGTGACTTCAGTAGTTAATAATCATTCTCACCTGCTTGTTGGCATAAATGAGGACGACTGCACCTTTTAGTTCTTCCTCCTGATTTGAAAAGAAAAGGCAATTAGGTATTAGTCGCCTATCCTGGACAGCAGAATCAGTTAGCATAAGCTTCCAGTAGCATTTAATCTAAATATTGTCTACGAACTAAGGTAACCCATGGTAGGTAATATATAACTTAAAAGTCTCAGGTTTAATAGGATAATAATAACAATATTTTTAAGTTGCAGTATAGACTGATAGTTGAGTAATAATTTAGCTGACTAGAAGACTTGCATTAATAATTGGTATACAGTAGTTCCTCCTCCAGACTAATCTTCATGTGCAAGAATACTTCATTTTAAGAGGTCAACCAAATTCAGAACTGAATCAGGATTATAGCCAATTGGTTTAGGCATCCAATAGTTTGATCAAAGAATCTCATTTACCTGTAAAATGAAAACTAGGATTGAGAGATGTTAAGATTGAGATAGCAATCAGGAAGGTGGAAGATGAATGAGCAGTTCATTTAGTTGATTTTGGTATTCAAGCATCACATAAAGATGTATGTAATTATTATATCTGGATGCATGCTCCGATATTATGAGTTAATGTGTCAAGAAGGACAAAACTACATTTCTGGCCTAGTATAAAGACGACAAAATGGAGATTGAAGAATGACTACAATTAAAATCAGAGGATCAAGCACAAAGTAACAAGGAAATCAGGTCAAACGCATTGACCATCACAAAGTCAATATCTAGGTTAAGGTTGGACTTGGCCGCTTTATGCTAGAAGATCTCTCAACAGTATACTTCCCAAATGTGTTGTTGTGAACCAAACTCGTGATACAATCTCTTCTTATTCCACCTATCTAAATTCCATCTTAACCAACTAGCTAATGTCTTTAAAAATACATTGTTGGCCATTAAAATATGATTTTTAAACCATCATATATGCCACATGATCCTATACCCAGACATGTCTGCAAATGCTCCCCCCAAAACAAAAAATAATAATAATAATAATAATAATAACCCTTTGTGTAGGAAGATGCCACATATACGCCCTCAAAATTCCACGCACCATAAATTTTTTTCAATGATCAATATCATTGATTTTGATCTTCATATTCTTACTCCAATATATATGTTTTATGCCGTCTCAAAAAAAGGGGAGAAATGGTTCTGAGGGAAGACCGATCTGGGGAAGATGATAGAGAAATCACACGGGAGGGGGAGGATAATCTGAAAAGAAGTACGAAGAAGATGAAGGCGATGGAGATGGGGAATGCCATTTCGGACTCAACGGAGGAGATGGACATCGCCAAGGAAGGATCCCCTCCGGCGACCCTAGAAACAGTGCAGACACCTGTTGTTCCCAAATTGTCATTCAAGGACGTTTGTGTGGGGCATTCTTTGCATGAATTGTTGCCGGAGATGGAAGTGGGGCCTGATCTCGACCTAGAAGATGACATCAAGGTGGATGCAATCGGCGATTGGGGTTGTGTGTCATTATCGAAAGCCTTCAAAGCGCGTCTCCGGCGCAAATGCAACAAGGCTGTTATCGTCAAACTACTTGGTCGGAATATAACGATGCCGGTCTTGGAATCTAAACTGGTTCATTTGTGGAAACCCAAGGGCAAATTAGAATTCATTGAACTGTGCGAAGGGTTTGTAATGGTGAGGTTCTCTTGTGACGATGATCTCTGATTCGCCGTGGTGGAAGGCCCATGGCTCGTGTTTGGACATTACCTCACGATTAGGCGGTGGATTCCTGATTTCTACCCACACGACAGCAGCAATCGACTAGACTGCTGTATGGGTGCGGTTCCCCTGCCTCCCGGTGGAGTATTATGATGAGAATGTGTTGTTCACACTTGAAAATCGTGTGGGGAAGGGCCATCAAATTCGATGCACACACACGATTTGTGTTGAAGGCGAGATTTGCACGTGTTTGTGTCGAAATCAATGTAAATAAACCACTGAAATCTCAGGTGTTCTTCGAAGGCCGTTGGCAACCTGTTCAATATGAGGGATTGAGTATGATCTGCTTCAAGTGTGGCCGTGTGGGTCACAAAGACCCCTGTCCTTATCATTCGACCGAACCACAACCTTCCGAGCAACATGCATCAGCCACCGAACATCAAGATTCTGTTATTCATGCCGGAGCACTGCTCTCAGAGAAACGCCCTGCAACTACCACTCCAACCCCACCACATGCTGAGTTTGAGCCTTGGCTCGTCGCCCGTGACCGTCGTCCTCGTCGGAACACCGCCAGACTCCAGGTAACTACCGCCAGTAAAGGCGATTCGGTTATGGGTTCAGGCTCACGTTTCGCGGCGCTATCGACGGAGTTGCTGGGGCTAGAGGACGGTTCCTCTGATGCGGGACGGAGTCCACCTGTTGGGAATACTGCCACTACCCGGGTCCCAGAAGCTGATTCTTCACGTCCCTCTAGCAATAGGCCTAAGTCCACTCTGTCATCCACCTCACTGCACAAGGTCACCCGTATCAAGCTTCGCTCCGCCCCCTTGTATGGCCCAGCAATTGCAAGCCCAAAATGGGGACCAAGCAAAACCTCATCTGCCGCCACATTTCCCTCTACGGCGGCGATGTCTCCTGCAAGAAGCGGCTCGTCACTCCCCCTCTCTCCTCTACTTCGTCAACCTCTCACAGACATCTCCAATCGCATTATGGGTGCATCGTTGGTGGTCATGGCCGAGGTTACCGGGGCTATTGTAGATAATCTAGTGATGGGGGATATACAGCGTCGTAACCTGCCTGATGACACTCTGACGCCAGAATTGATGGTGACGGCGATGGTGGAAGATGAAGTTTATGATACTGACGAGGATCTGCATCCTTGCCACATCTGTGTTGGTCCCAGCTGCGGCAGTTAGTCATACCTCATCCTCTCTTCGGGTGGGTGACAGCCCGGAACCCTCATCTCTCAATTGTTAATGGATTTCTTATCCTGGAATTGCAGATGAGCATGGAAATCGTCGTTTGGTCGAGGAGTCTGGGAATTAATGAGAGAATTCAGACCTTCTCTTCCTGCTATTGCGGAACCACAGATCTCCAATGATAATGAACGTGCGGTGGTACGGAAGCTCAATTTTCCCAAATCTCTTGTTGATCATGTGGGTTACTCTGGTGGATTGTGGATGTGTTGGGATGATATGGTATAGGAGATGGATATTTGTCACACCTCCCCTCATTGGATTCATGTAGTCGCGAAACGAAGTGGTTGCCCGTCGTTTATGTTGTCCATTGTATATGCCCCACCGTGTAGACCGGTGTGATGGAAGTTATGGGATCAGTTTGAATAGTTTGCTTTGGGAGTTGATATGCCTTGGCTAGTCATTGGAGATTTTAATGACATTCTCACATCGTCAGAGAAGTGTGGTGTGGCAGCTCCTTCTCTCACTAGAAGTTTACAATTCCAACGTATGTTGTCCTTATGTGGCCTTATGGACCTGCATTTCACTAGAAATCTGTATACCATGTGTAATAAGAGACAGGGCTAAGCCAGAGTCAATGAGCGGTTGGACAGAATGGTGGCTACTTCCTTCTGGTGCTCTTTATTCCATCATGCTTTGGTGTGTCACCTGTCAAGGATATTCTCATATCATTGCCATCTGTTACTGTAGTCTTTGTTACTGTAGTCTGAACCGGTGGTCCAAATTAATCCCATGAATAAACCTTTTCGTTTCGAGGCTATGTGGTTTATGACAGAAGATTTTCAGTATTCTTTATCTGACTTATGGGAACATGCTCCAGGGGATTGTGTTGCTAAGATAAAGCAGGTTGCTGAAGATCTACATGAATGGAACCGTATCTCTTTTGGCAATTTATTCAGAAAGAAACGATGGATTAAGGGGAGACGTGATGGGTTGCAGAAAGTACTACTTCATTCTAGATCTCATCAATTATACTGACTTGAAGCGAGCTTAGTGGCAGAGTATGACAAGCTCCTTTCCCAGGAAGAGGTGTTTTGGGCCCAGAAATCTAGAAATGAGTGGCTTCTTCATGGTGATAGGAACACCAGGTTTTTCCACATATCAACCTTTACATAAAAGACGATGAAACCGAATCTCGATGCTTCAAGATAATTCTGGAGATTGGATTATGGATAGAGTGGCACTCCAACATCATATCACAGACTTCTATAAGGTTCTTTTTTGTGATGATGTCGGTAGCAGTTTGCCTCTTTTGCATCCTCGTGGTCCATCTTTATCCTCCTCTCATAGGGACTTGTTGGAGAGGCAAGTTGAGGAGTCAGAAGTCAATGAAGCCCTCTTTCAGATGAAACCCTGGAAGGCCCCTGGTATTGATGGTTTCCATGCTGGAGTGTTTTAAGAGAATATGGGATAATGTGAAGGGTTCTTTGCTATGGCTTGTATCCAATGCTTTAGTTGAAGGGAATTTGCCATAGAGCTTTGCAAGATATTACTGGTTCTGATTCCTACGGTTCAACGGCCGAAGAGGATTCAGCAATTTCAACCTATCAGTTTGTGTTGTGTACCGTACAAACTAATTACAACGGTGTTGGTTAACAGGCTTAGGCTATTCTTTAGTGATCTTATTGGGCCATTGCAGGCAAGTTTCATTTCAGGCAGACAAGTGTCGGACAATATTCTGGTGGCACATGAGCTTATACATACCATTAAGAAGTCTAAGAGTATAATGGTCTTTTTGCATTGAAGATTGATTTGGAAAAGGCATATGATCATGTTCGTTGGGATTTCTTGGATGAGACCTTGGTCCTCTTTGGCATTCCTCCCTCATGGCCCTTTATCCCCTTAATTGTTCGTGCTTTGCATGGAGAGGCTTGGTCTTCTTATTACTAAAGCTGTAGTTGACAAATCATGGAAACTTATGATTGGGAAAGAGGGCCCCGCCATCACTCACTTACTTTTTGCTGATGATATCCTCTTATTTGGGAAAGCAACATTGCAGAATACTCAGAGAGTTGGGGAGATTCTGGATGCCTTCTGTGCTTCTTCAGGTGTGAAAATTAGCTTGAAGAAATCGTGTTGTGTTTCTCCAGCTGCAGGCCGTTGGCACATCTCGCATATTTGTTCATCTTTGGGTGTATCTTCTACTACTGATTTGGGAAAGTATTTGGGAGTACCGCTCATTCATGGTAGAAAGTCCAAGTCCACTTATAGTGAGATAGTGGAGAAGGTTAGCTCCAAATTATTTGGTTGGAAATCGAAGCGGTTAAGTTTGGCCGGTATGGCCACTCTCATCAGCTCAATGACATCTGCATTCCCACTTATTCTATGCTCACTACTCTTTTGCCAAAACAAACTACTAAGGAGGTTGATCGGCTAAACAGATCATTTCTTTGGGGTGGACCAGAGGGCGGGAGGAAGCTTCATCTTGTTAGTTGGAGGGAGGTGTGTAAACCACAGAAACTAGGTCTTGGGATCCGCTGCATGGCATGGCATAATGATGTTTTTCTGCAAAGATTGGGTTGGAGATTTTTGATGGAACCGAATACTATTTGGGTGCAGCTTTTGAAGTCAAAGTATAAAGTGACTGGCGACGTTATCACGTATATTTCTCACATGGATAAGCTACCATCTTCCTGGTCATATTCTTGGCGTAGTCTTGTACATGGGCTGCGGAGTTTGAGGGATGGCCTCGTGAAAAGGATTGGAGATGGAACAACCACTAAATTTTGGGACGACAACTGGCTAGGCATGCCTCTGGCGACTATGATCCCCTCTTCGTTTAGACTACCAAGGGCCCCACAATTTGTGCATGAATTCATCCATATGGTGCTTGGGATGTCAGTAAGCTACTACTTCATGTTCCTGATAATGTGGCACAACGGATTGTCTCATCCACTCTTAAAGGTGGCAACTATGCCTGACAGTTACATATGTCACCTCACGTCTAATGGGAAGTTCACTTCTCAATCTGCTTATCGAATGTTATTAGAGCAACATAGCCTTCTATCTAATGAGCACCATGCATGGCTCTGGAAGCTGCCTCTTCCATCTAGGTGGCTTCACTTTTTCTAGTTAGCCTTACAGGAGAGGATTGTTACTAACTAATTGCGCTTCCGATGGGGTATTGTAGACTCAGATTTGTGCACCACTTGTGGTTTAGCATCGGAAACTACTATCCATGAATTACGAGATTTGTGTTGAGGCTAGGTGGGTGTGGTCTACTTTCTTCTTTCATTCAGCTTGTGGTGGCTTCTTAACCTTTCGTTATCAGACTTGCTGAAGGCTTTCTTGCATTATACGATCTACCCCATAACTCGCAGAGTTCTCTTTAAGACCTATGTGTGGACAATTTGGGTAACCATCTGTAGAAGGGTTATTTCAGCAAATGCAGAATGTACTAAGGACTTTTACATGGGGCGACGCATTGCGTCCATTGCAGCGGAGGTGGCAAAAGCGTATGGCTCAGCTCCGGAGGTTAGATCCATTCCCTTGGTGGTTCGATGGTTGCCACATGATCGTGGAGTAGTAAAACTTAATGTCGATGGCGCATGTAAGGGAAATCCAGGGATTTCTGGGGCGGGTGGAATCTTTCGAAATAACACAGGCGGCTGACTCCTGGAATTTTCAGCTTATGTCGGATATGGTACCAATCTTAATGCGGAGCTCCAAGTTATTCGTATTGGATTAGAACTTGCATGGAATCGCGACTTTCGTCATATTAGCTGCGAATCAGACTCCATCATCGCTCTCTTGCTTCTGAACTCGACTGATGTTTCCTCGCACCCATTATTGAGTTTGTTGCTTGACATTCAGGAGCCCATTTCACGCTTTCGAAGTTGCTCTACGTGCCACGTCCTCCGCGAGGCGAACTTCTGTGCTAATGCTTTGGCAAACTGATAGACCCTTTCGGGTCTAATCCTGCTGCAACCATGGGCCCAGGCCCATGGCTAGCTGCCGGCCCCCTTTGGTATGCGTGCGCGCCTCTCTAGCCTAGGAAAACCTAGTTTCTTTTATAAATAGGTGGGTAGCCGCCTTTGTCAGGGATGCTTATTGATTGAGATTTCTCTTGAGCGTCTTATGGTAGATTTAGATTAAACGAGTGCGGACTGCCTCTTTGGCGTCTTGGGAGGAGAATACCTCTCTTTGGTATTCAATTATCTTGCTCTTGCTATCAAATTCTCTATAAAAATCGTCCCTTTTGTTAGTTCCTAACAATTTGGAATCAGAGTGTGACAATCCATGGCGGCCGCGACAAGATCGAAGGATAAATTCGAGATGTTGGAGGAAAAGTTTATGGGAGAAATTGAAGGTGTTAAGAAATCGGTGGAAGCGGTGGTAGAATCCGTCGAGCAATTAAAGGCTAGTCAAGCGAAGAACGACGAGCAATTTGCAAAGATCCTCTCCCTCTTGACGGCTAAATCCCAAGACGAAGGAAACCCTAAAACGACACCAAAGGCGACAATTTTGAAGAAGGAGAAGGAAAAAGAGAAGATTTTTACCCAAAATCAACCCTATTTCGTAGAAGAATTGGACGAGGAAGACGACGAAGAGCCATGGAAGGTCGACTACCGCGAGGAGGTGCGGCGAAAGGCGGTGGAGAGCCAAAGGGAAGGCGACGGCCCTAGCCGCCCGTTTTGGGAGCCGCGCGCCAATGAGGGGCGGCCGGCCCCCCAAGACCATTGGGGGGCGGCCGCCGCGGGAGAGGGGCGGGGGACCACCCGCCTTTGCGAGCCCCGGCAGGGGCGGCAGGGCCCTGCCGGGGCCCGCCCAGGTCCGGCAACCCTGTCGGACCTCATGCAGGGCTCGCCCTACCGGCCCTGCCAGGTGGCCGGAGGGGCCCGCCGGCCTGCCAGGTGGCCGGCAGGCCCCTGCCGGCCTGCGCAGGGACTGGGAACCCCCCTGGCAGCCGCCGGGGGGCTGACGTGCACAGACAGACCCGGGGGGTTCTCGAGCCCCCGGGCAGCGGACAGCGGATAGGAGGGAGAATTTCAGAGGAGAGGACCCCCGCGGACAGCTTTTTGGAGGTTTTACGACCCTTCGGGACGGCGGCCAGCAGCGGAGGACCCATTATACTGGACGGACACGGGAGAGACCACTATTATGACGGCGGGGGAGGCTACGAGGCGGATTTCAGCGATGATGCAGGTTGGAACTACTTCGAGTGCCGGCGGGGAGATTACCAAGGAGACTATGGGGGCCGCGGAGGAGGGCCACCTAGGCAGTACGAGACCCAGGATGAGAGGAGACAGCACTACCGCTCGCATCACTGGGTGGAGGGGAGGCCCGAGCCGGGGCACTTTGGAGGAGATTGCAGAGTACGAAAGTTGAAGATGCCGCTATTTTCTGGGGAGGATCCACCTGGTTATTCACAGCAGAGAGATATTTCGCGGCGCACCACATGACTGAGGCACAGAAACTGGAGGCGGCAGCCATTTGCATGGAAGGGAGAGCCTTGGGGTGGTTCCAGTGGAAGGAGAGGAGGCAGCAGATCCGAGGCTGGGAAGAGCTGAAGGACCTCGTGCTGGAGAAGTTTAGAGATCCCCGCCTGGAAAACCTTCACGAGCAGCTATATACCCTCAGACAGGATGGACCTGTGCGGTAGTACATTGAGAGATTCGAGACTTTGGCGGGGAGAGTACATGGCGTGTCGGACGATTCTCTGGAGGGGCACCTTCCTTAAGGGACTGAGGCCCAGTCTTCGAGCTGCAATGAGACCCTACAGCCTCGGGGCCTTTCAGAGGTCATCGAAATGGCGCAGATGGTAGAGTACTCTCAGACTGAGGATAGGAGAGGCGAGAGCAGCGACATTGGACAGATACAGCGGAGCTCGACTGGAGCCGTCGGAGCGGGAGTCACTACTGAGGCAGATCAGATGGGGCTTGAGAAGACGGGGGAACAGAACAACCTACCACCGGCTGGGGGCCAATTCCGAAGAATGACCGATGCAGAGATGAGAGAGAATAGGCAAAAAAAGGCTATGTTTCAGATGCGACGAGCGCTTCACTCCAGGACACCGATGTGCGAGTCGTAAGCTGCAAGTGTTGATAGCGGAGGTCGATGCGAATGATGACGTGGAGTACGAAGGGATCGGAGGGGAAGACGACTCCCACTCGGAGTAGCATCGCCGGTACTTTCATGCACCACCTTGAGGACAATGTGGCTCTTTGGGAGGAGTATTGATAGACCCTTTCGGGTCTAATCCTGCCGCAACCATGGGCCCAAGCCCATGGCTAGCCGCCGGCCCCCTTTGGTATGCGCGCGCGCCTCTCTAGCCTAGGAAAACCTAGTTTCTTTTATAAATAGGTGGGTAGCCGCCTTTGTCAGGGATGCTTATTGATTGAGATTTCTCTTAAGCGTCTTAGGGTAGATTTAGATTAAACGAGTGCGGACGTCGTCTTTGGCGTCTTGGGAGGAGAATACCCCTCTTTGGTATTCAATTATTTTGTTCTTGCTATCAAATTCTCTATAAAAATCGTCCCTTTTGTTAGTCCCTTACACAAACATGGGTTGTCAACTTGATGATGACCTACAGGTTTGGGAAAGAGCGCCCGTTGCTTTATCACAGTTCCTACTGTGTGATGCAACGGGAACGGGTTGTCCTAGAGGCTCTTTATTCTGATACATTGTAACATGTTTGATTTAAATTCTGATGAATCAAAAAAACTCCAATATATCAAATATTTGGTGAAAACAATGTGTTTTGCTCGTACATTCACTCATTACAGATTTTACGATTTCACGGAATATAACTTTTTACAACGGCTAAATTAACGAGCAAAACATAATGGGTTCACTAGATATTTGATATATTAGAATTTTAGAATATAAAGACCAAAATCAACGGTGCCCATCATCGAATAAAATGGTAGGAGTGGACATTTCAAGTGTGCATATGTGGCTTAGCCATGAATGTCATATGTTTCCCATTATACACACTCATTCACTCACTCACGCATACATATAAATATATAAATATATATACATATGGTAGTGTTCGGCGACGCACTGTGCGCATGGGCCATCTCGGGCGAAATCGCATGCCTGCCATTAGATCTCATCCAACGACCAAGATGCAGATCGGAGCCCCCGTCGCATTTTCGTTTGGAATTACTTGCGAGCATACGATCCAATGCTTAAAACTTGGGAGCTAATCAAGAATTCACTTTTTGTGGGACAGAAAAATTCAGCATCTTCGACCTCTTAAGCCTCTTCGTATGACAGAAAAATTCAACCGCCTATTCAGCCCCTTCGTTGAGTCAAAAACCAGCAGAGGGTTTCTTCATTTCTTCGGTTTATTCAGCCGATGCTTTGTCAATTTCTTTGTTTCTTAGGTCTTTTCAGCCGAGAAAAATCGAGAAAACGAGGGTTTTGCTTCTTTGTTGCCACCGCTCAAGAATCAGCTGCTGCTCTCAGCCAAGGGTGAGGATTTCGCTTTCTCTTCGTTGCGTAAGTTTTTTTCTGTCTTCCATGTCATCCTTCTCACCCTCGCTTCATTTTGTAGATCTTCAGCCCGTCCTCATTCATCGACAACAGGTCAGTGATTTCGACTTCTCGATTCTTCCTTGGCTTCAGGTGAGGGTTATTGAATTTCTGGAAGTCATGTGAATCACCACATTGATTCTGCAATCCTTTGCTTATGTGCATGATTATACCTTGCAAGTATCTGCAATCATGTCCTTATCTGCAATCATGTGCTTATGTGCATGATTATATCATGTGCTTATGTGCATGATTATACTAAATAATGTGTGTTTGTGTGTGCGACTTAATAATTTGTTATTTTATTTTATTGCATTTTATTTTCTATGTCAAATGAAAAATGAAAGTGAATGTTCCCATAATGTTCAGCACGTCTTATTATTGGATGGTTTGGTTGTACCAACTGTAGATGATCATCTAAAACCACAAATTGGGATGACTTGCAACACCCTGGAGGATGTAGAAAAATTTTATAAAATTTTGGATTGGCCGAAGGATTTAATGTCTGTAATAGCTCAGCAAATTATGGATTGGACGGAGTTTTAAGAGAGAAGAGTTATGTATGTTAGAAAGAGGAAAAATCAACTCGCAAATCATTGTATGTTCGGCAATGTGGCACAATTAGAATATATTGTAAAGCTTTTCTAAGAGTAAAATGGGATTAAAATGCGACAAGTGTCGAGTATACAAGTTTAGTAAAGAACATAATCATTATTTCACGTCACCAAATAGAAAACATTTGTTGAAGGGAAACCGTGAGGTAAGTAGTGCAAAGAAAACATTGATAAAACAGCTTGTAGATGTGAATATCGCAACAAACAGGAAAATTGCTTTATTTGAAAAAATCAAGCAGATGTTTTGATAAAATTAGATATACCGAGAGAGACGCAAGAAACAATGAAAGAGACTTAAGAGAAGAAAGATGTGGTCACAATGCACAAATAATACTTGATTTCGAGTGGCAAAAAAGCAGGATCCTTCATTTTATTATGTTTATGAAGTTGATAATGAGAAAAGATTGACACATTGTTTTTGGGTGGATATTATTACAAGAATGAATTATAAACACTTTGGTAATGTGGTTCATTTGATGTAACACACAATACAAATCAATATAGAATGGTATTTGTATCTTTCGTAAGACTAACTCATCATTGGAAAACAATTTTCTTAAGGTATGGTTTGATTCCAAACGAAGAGGCAAAACCTTTTGTCTGATTGTTTACTAAATGGGGTAGAAGTAATGGGCCATCCACCTTTAGCCATGGTTACGGATCAAGATCTTGGTACATGCAAGGTAATTAATACAGTTTTTCCACAAATTCGACATAGGTATTGTATTTGGCATATTATGGGTAAACTAACTGACAAGTTGGTTGCATGGGCTTATCGAATGAAATTTATGCACATCATTATAATAAATGAACCGAGAGAGACGTGAGAAACTATTAAAGAGACTTAAGAGAAGACAAGTGTGATCACGATGGACAAATGATATTTGATTATTTCAAGTGACAACAAAGGGAGAATCCTTCATTTTATTATGTTTATGAAGTTGATAATGAGAAGAAATTGGAACATTGTCATTATAATACATGAACAAACAATCGAATGAAAACCAACTTCTAATTTATGAGAAAATAAATCTTGTTACAAGGTCAATGTTATCAAAATCCTTCGATAGCAATAAAATTTGTATCCAAAGCTTATACCATCAATTGCCACTCATAGTCATCATAAACAAAACATAACATGATAACCAGATACAAAACCCAATGGAAACAGCATATTTGACGCCAACAAACCAGCACTTGACTAACCAACAGCATTGCCACTAGAAAATTACAAACACATTGACCACGTCAACATTACAATTAGAAAATTACAATTGAACATTACAAACATAAAATAACAAAACATATTGTATCGTACAAATATAAAATAATATCGTACAAATATAAAATTACAAAACATTTCAAGAATACAAACAGAAATGTACAAACACATTGACATATTCTTTACGAAAATAATTTTTGGCCATTAATCCAGTTAGAAGCATCAATACAACATTATTGATTGCACATGAATATAGGAAACAACCACATAGGAAATTGGCATTGAACAATCCAATTCTTCGAGCTATATTAGCGTGTCTTTCGTTATTCTCTTCTCTTCTACTTTCCTAAATTCCGCCCCATGATGTTCTAAAGACTCCCCTACATGTACCGTCTCACTCATATGTCTTCGACGAATCTCCGATCTTGTTAATGTTTCTTGACAGCCACAATATGTCTAACCTGAAGTGCTTTCTTATTGCAATACTTCATAGCAACCTCATAGCATCTTCAAATGTCTGGAAAACCCTTGAACACGGTGTTAGAAAATTCATATACTTATGCCTTGCATTCTTCCCAACTTTGATACACCTCGCATTGCCAACCATTCTTCACAACATAAAATTTTTTCGTCATGCATGTCTACATTACGAGATAATATATTACGACATAATATATTTCTAAAGTGCGCATAGTGAGTGTGTGAAACCCCTCAGTGATCAGCAAAAACAACCCTAGTTCGCTGTAATTTTTAGCCGATGGAGCCCCTTTCACTACATTGACGGTAGGGTTTCGATCAGGTGAGAATTTCATTTCATCATTTTTTTTCCTTCTCTCTTCTTCTTAATTGCATCAATTTTTTCTATGTTTGATTTCTCATCATGTCTTGCAAGAATAAGATAGTATATTTTACAGAAAAATACAACATTTTAAAAAAATACTTCAGATAAAATCATCTAACATTGATCTAAATACTTTAGAATTTCCTGTGTAAAATTGTATTTGTACAATTTATGTCTTTAGTTGCATGGAAATTGGATCTACTGGAGCATGCAAGTGTTTGACTGAATGCATGAGAGATGGTTGTGGTTTGAATAAGCCGAGTAGCCACTGAAGGTGAGAAATCCCTTATTAGTCAATCTCTTTCGGTGGTGGCTAGTCGATGGAGTTGGAGGAGATGCTCAAGTAAAAATTTATCACATTTCATTCAAAATCTTCCATCCCCAGCCAAAAATTTTAAACTAATTCAAAATTCTCCAACCTAAAAACTTCAACCACAAATAATTGTCCATAAAGGTTTTTTCCTCAAAAATAACAAACAAGTGTTCATCTTAAACAAATTTCACTATCTTTCATCATATTTTATCTCATACATTGCGTAATAAATTCTTTAGAAATATATTATGTCGTAATATATTATCTCGTAATGTAGAAAGACATGGCAAAAAAATTTTGTTATGCAGAATGAAAGGCAATGCAAGGTGTATCAAAGTTGGAAAGAATGCAGGGCACAAATACATGTGTTTCCTAATGTCGTGTTCAAGGTTTCCAAACATTTGAAGATTATATGAATTATTGAAATGAGGAAAGCACTTCAGTTCGGCTATATTGTGGATGTCGAGAAATATTAACAAGCTTGGAGCGCTATCAAAGACACGAGTGAGATGGTACATGTGAGAGTCTTCAAAACATCATGGGGGCGGTATTGAGCAGAGAGAGTGTAGAAGGCAAGGAAATAATGAATGACACTCTAATGTAACTCGAAGAATTGGATTGTTCAATGCCAATTTCCAATGTTGTTTCCTATATTCATGCACAATCAATGTTGTATTCGTGCACGTATCTGGATTAATCGTCAAAAATTATTTTTGTAAAGATCAGGTCAATGTGTTTGTACTTTTCTGTTTGTATTGTTGAAAATGTTTTGTAATTTTATATTTGTATTGTACAATGTGTTTTGTTATTTTATGCTTGTAAGGTTCAATTGTAATTTTCTAATTGTAATGTCGACGAGGTCAATAAATTTGTAATTTTTTAGTAGTACTGCTATTTATTGGCCAAGTACTGATTTGTTGGCTTCAAATATGCTGCTTCCATTGGGTTTTGTATCAGGCTATCATAGGTTGGCATGTTATGTTTTATCTATGATGACTATGTGTGGCAATTGATAGTTATATGCTTTGGATACAAATTTTTATAACCCTCGCAGGGTTTTGACAATATTGACCTTGTAACAGGATTTATTTCCTCATAAATTGGAAGTTGATTTTCATTCAATCGTTTGTTTCTTCATTCCACACCTTTCTTCTCTTAATACTCTTTAATAGTTGCGCATGTCTCTCTCGGTTCATTTATTGTAACGATCTCTATAAATTCCTTTCGATAAGCCCATCCACCCAACTTGTCAGAAAGTTTGTCCATAATATGTCAAATACAATACTTATGTTGAATTTGTTGAAAAACTGTATTAATTGCCTTGCATATACTAAAATCTTGATATATAAATATGGCTAAAGGTGGATGGCACATTTCTTCTATCATAGTTAGTAAACAACCAATCAAAAAACTTTACCTCTTCATTTGGGATCAAACCACACCCTAAGAAAATTGTTTTCCAATGATGACTTAGGCCTACGAAAGGTACAAATATCAATCCATACTAATTTGTATTATGTGTTGCATCAAATAAAACCACATTACTGACGTGTTTATAATTCATTCTTACAGTTCTACCCACTCAAAAACAATGTATCAATCTCTTCTCATTAACTTCATAAACATAATAAAATGAAAGATTCTGATCTTTCGTCACTAGAAATAATCAAGCATCATTTGTGCACCGTGACCACACATGTCTTCTCTTAAGTCTCTTTAATAATTTCTCACGTCTTTCTTGGTTCATTTATTATAATGATATCTATAAATTCCTTTCGATAAGCTCATGCACCCAACTTGTCAGTAAGTTTGTCCATAATATGCCAAATACAATACCTATTACGAATTTGTGGGAAAACTGTATTAATTATCTTGCATATACCAAGATTTTGATATATAACCATGGCTAACAGCGGATGGCCCGTAACTTCTATCACATTTAGAAAACAACCATATTTCACCCCATTTAGTAAACAATCATACAAAAGACTTTACCTCTTCATTTGGCATCAAACTACACCCTAAGAAAATTGTTTTCCAATGATGACTTATGCCTACAAAACATACAAAGACCAATTCATATAGATTTGAAATCAAACCACACCCTAAGAAAATTGTTTTCCAATGATGACTTAGGCCTACGAAACGTACAAAGACCAATCCATATAGATTTGCATTATGTATTACATCAAACCAAATTACCGAAGTATTTATAATTTATTCTTGCAGTATTATCCACACACAAACAATGTGTCAATCTCTTCTCATTATTAACTTCATAAACATAATAAAATGAAGGATCCTGCTTTTTTGCCACTCGAGATAATCAAGCATCATTTGTGCATTGTGACCACATCTTTCTTCTTTTAAGCATCTTTCATTGTTTCTTACGTCTCTCTCGGTATATCTAATTTTATCAAAACATCCGTTTGATTTTTTTTAAATAAAGCAATTTTCATGTTTGTTGCGATGTTCACATCTCCAAGCTGTTTTTTCAATGTTTTCTTTGCACTACTTACCTCACGGTTTCCCTTCAACAAATGTTTTCTATTTGGTGACGTGAAACTATGATTATGTTCTTCATTGAACTTGTATATTTGCCACTTGTCGCATGTTTATCTCGTTTTACTCTTAGCAAAGCTTTACAATATGTTTCAATTGTACCACATTGCCGAACATACAATGATTTGCGAGTTGATTTTTCCTCTTTTGAACATACATAACTCTTTTCTCTTAAAACTCCGTCCAATCCATAATTTGTTGAGCTATTACGGACATTAAATCCTCTGGCCAATCCAAAATTTTATAAAAAAGTTCTACATCCTCTAAGGTGTCCAAAGTCATCCCTATGTGTGGTTTTAGATGTTCATCTACAGTTGGCACAACTAAACCATCTAATGTCAAGACATCATTAACATTATGGAAACATTCACTTTTATTTTCCATCTTACAAAAAAATAAACTGCAATATAATAAATTACAAATTATTAAGTCACACACAAACACACATTATTAAGTATAATCATGCACAGAATCATAGGATAATCATGCACATAAGCACAAGATTACAGATAAGCATGATTGCAAATACTTGCATGGTATAATCATGCACATAAGCAAAGGATTGCAGAAACAATATGGTGATTCACATTACTCCCAGAAATTCAATAACCCTCACCTAATGTCAAAGAAGAATCGAGAAGTCGAAACCCCGGACCTGCTACCGATGGAGGACGGACTAAAGACCTGCAAGATGAAGTGAGTGTAAGAAGGAGAACATGGAAGACAGAGAAAAATTTTACGCAACAAGGAGAAAGCGAAACCCTCACCCTTGGCTGAGAGCATCGGCTGATTCTTGAGCGGCGGCAACGAAGATGCGAAACCCTCGTTATCTCGATTTTTCACAACTAAAAAAACAAAAGAAACAAAGAAACAAACATACCTTCGACTGAAGAAACCGAAGAAACGAAGAAACCATCGGCTGGTTTTTTTACTCAACGAAGTGGATGTATGTGCGGATGAAATTTTCTGTCGCACGAAGCGGCTGAAGAGAACGAATAGGCTGAATTTTTCTGTCCCACGAAAAGAGGATTCCCGATCAGCTCCCAAGATTTTGAGCATTGGATCATACGCTCGCAAGAAATTCCCAAAGGAAACGCGACGGGGGCACCGATCTTCATCTTGGCCGTTAGGCGTGCGCTTTTGCACGAGATGGCCGATGCTGGAATTACTAATTGCATACTAAAAAGTACATTTCAGAATGCTATGTACCTCCAAGATGGCATGAAATTCCTCCTTGGCAGTCAGCAACCTATCAGTATCGCTTGAATCAACAACATATATGATAGCTTGAGTGTTAGGAAAGTAGCATCTCCAGTATGGCCTGCATGAGTAAACATTAAAAAAATTATATACTGAAGAATTGCTCAAACAATTGAAGTATCACTGGTATAATTAATCAACTTAAACATGCTCACATGCAAAAACAATGAATAACAAACATATACCACTATATATGCATGGACATGTTATTTTCCATCACTCAGACACCTCCTCCCACCAACTTTCGCCACAAAAAAGAAGAAGAAAAGAAATTGTACATGGAAATTTCTACATGACAATGGTCTGGAAACTCTCATATGTCACGTGTCGAAATTAAAATGAACTGATGTCTATGTAAAATTTTCCATCATCACACTCTTCAATGCTGATATAGAGGCAGGCTGACATGTTTGCTGATGGCTGGAAAATCAGATGTGAAAGTGTTGGTCAAATTTGAATCGGAACCCCCCCCCCCCCCCCCCCCCCCCCAAAAAAAAAAAATCCCACATGAGAGAGGAAGAGCACATGATATCTTCAAATGCAACCCATATCAACTGTATATGAAGCTTCTTCTTTTCCATCTCTGCCCTAATCATCACTCGGATAGCTTCCTACAGTCTATACAAAAAGCCTTTTTAAAAAGAGTTTAGCATTAAGCAGCAGAATGCCATGTTGTATAAAGCATGCGACAACAGTGTATATACTTAGATCATCAAGAAAACAAGATGGAAATGACATTTTAGGACAAATGAAAGTGCCTAAAAGCACATTGGAGTGCTTTATTGGGTTGAATTTTCAGCTGTTCAGTGCAATTGTAGATTCATAATGCTAGTTGAAACATGACATATAAAAGAAGTAGATGGATGGTCCATTTCTTTAAAGTGTACTTGATAAGAAGCCACTACAGCAATGAAACCCATTGGCTTCAAATTTCCTAGATTACAATGGAAATGAAAGGGATGCAGTAACAATGTAAACAAAAATATTTACATAAAAAATATTTACATAAAGTACTGTTTTTCAGGGACTCGGAGACTTCGCGCATTTGTAGCTTCTTTAAATATTTTCTAACAGAACATTATGTCTTTAAAAAAAATATGGAGACGGGTAGAAACCAACAGGAAAGACGTTATACAGTCAATATGCAATTGGAATTCTCTCTCTCTTTTTAACTACAGACGTAGTTTCGGTAAAGAAATTCATCGGTTTCGGTTTCGTTTCCTGGGTTGCCTCCCCCAGAGTCTGAATGGATATCTATCAGACGGCTATCATCTTAAGAACTGCTTGCACTCACGAAAGAACATGCTATACCACATTGAAGATTGGTACATAAAAGAACAGTGTTATCAGGCTGCTATCATATCTTATCATGCACATTCAAAATTCCAAATAGCAGCTGGTGTTTGCAGATTAGACCTTAGGCCATGAAAATCACTTCATCATCTAATAATTGACAAGATATAGCTCATCAATATACTTTCCACTGATTTCATATCAACTTCCAATTTTGGCAATGAATGATATTTCTTTCCGGAGGCTGAGATCTTGGCCGAGGCCAAGAAAAGAAAACTTCAGACAGAAATACTTCCAGCTGCTGCTTCAGATATTACTCTTGCTCAGTCAATCACTGTGGAGCACAGGACAAGTCTATCTCATTATCTTGTTCAATGGTTTGTCATATCGCCTAAAGAGCACCAAATGGCAAATACTTCTGATGTTCATTAAAGAATCGGCTATGCATTGAAAAATAGAAAATAGAAAGTGTAATTCACAAGATCAATCAATTTAGTATCGCTTGCTTATGACTCCACGATATACCATGCTGCATGCACATATTTGTTAAACACGGGATACTCATATCAGTTGCTTGGATACTGGAATACTATGGATATTCGCATGACACTCCTATGATAGTATAATGCATTCAGCATCCTATCATGTATCCTCGTAAAAGATGTATACGAGACTAAGAAATTTAAAAGCTAATGCATGAATAAGGTTATATGAATTCACAGTTCCATTTGGCATGTAGACGCATTTATACAATTTTTTACAAATTCTTAAAGAAGATTTATGATTAAAATTGTATTATCTATAACCTGAAAATCTAGTATGTTTCATGAGTTAGTATTATTCTAACCATTTCAATATTAGTAATTCAAGGTTTGAGGTCTCGGTTTCGGTCTTGGTATCGTTCTCCCAAAAATTTAGATTTCGGTATCGGTATCGCCCGTTTCGACGTGTTCAGAAGTGATTTTCGGTTAGTCGTCAGTATCGGCAGTTTCAAAAATCGTAAGTTACATATAACTAACAATGGTAGTTAAAATTTGTTACTAATAAGATAATGGCAAACTAATAAAGATAATTTGTAACTTATAACATAATTATGAACAATATTAGTTAAAAATGCTATTCACGTTAACCATTGAGCTTAAAACACTCTCGTTAGTTACAATATGGCAAACTTGTAAATAATGTGTAATATGTTTAGACAAATGTAGGGAGTGAATAACGCGTCGATTTCTCATTTTTGGGTCTTTTAGAGATTTTTTATTTAATTACACATTCTTCTTCCACCGTTTTTGACCGATACTGAATGGTATCAGCCGAAACTGACAGATACCGTTCAGTATTGGCCGATACCGAAACTGGCCCCTAGTTTCGGTCTCGTTATCCACCGAGACCGAAACGATACGGCTGATACCCAAGGGTATCGGCCGAAACCTCAAACCTACTACTATAGATATATTATTTTTTACTGTCATATCAGTGGCATTCTGTATCCTGGATTTTCAGTATTTGGCATATCTACATACCGGTGTTCATTTCCCATTCTGTACCAGTGCAGCTTAGGTGAATACGTGATTATCTTTCCCTTTTTTCTGCAGGATCTATGGCCAACCAAGTGCCTTATTGACTAAGATGGCATGCAATTATGTCTCTTTAATAAAATACCTTAATAATACAAGTTAAACAATTGAATCAAATTGCAAACAAAGGACCTTAAATGGAGCAATGAGGACTAGACATCTAAACAAACTTGGATAGAGGAAATTAAGAAGGATATAATAGTGTTTGATTTAATCAAGGACATGGGCATTAACTGAGTTGGATGGTAGACAAGAATTCAAGTCACCCACCCCAAAAAAAACTTGGGGTAGTGTCTGGATGCTGTTGTATCGGGGGTAGAAGTTATGATGTTGCTGTATTATCAACCATACAGCTCACTGCCATCTACTGCAATGGCCCCTCTCAACTGCAAACTGTTATTTGGATTACAAATGTTATGTATCAACAATCATACCATTACAACATCCTCACCCATGCCTTCATCAGACTGCAGTTTTGGGCAGGGTTTAAAATTTGTTCTCATTAGGGCTAAATGTTGGGGTCTTCAGCAATACTTTGACATTCAAATAGGGAAATTTTAAAATAACATCAAGCAGAAGAAAACAAAAATAAGAGAAGGAAGTCATAGTAAAAAATCAGTCTCTGCAATCTCATACTTCCATTCATCGTTCACAGTCTTTTTTAATCTTTATCTGGCATTAAGTTTGTACAATTTTTAAACCCCAAAACAATAATTAAAAAGCAAAAGAAAAGCTAAGACAAAAGCTGCCATTGCCGTATGGCTTCATCATAAAGAATTTTAATCCAAGTAATGTGGGCCCACTAAATCAGTGACATGATATAGTGACATGATATCTGTTAGATATTGAGTCACCCCTATGTATATTTTGATGATGATCAAACAATTAAGTGTTGCTAATTAGATTTGTGAGTATAGGTACACAAGACACATTTAATAGGAATCAAGTCAAAATGGTCAACAATCTATTCAAACTCACAAGAAATGGTGATAGAAAGATAAAGCTTGAAGATTGGAGAGTCAACGGATTTGGATCTCAACATGAAAACTAAAAGCTCATCCAAGGACTCATGGTGTTCAAAAGCTTCAAAGACAAGTTGAAGAGCCAAAAGTACATCAAGACTCTAAGTGTGTTGTGAGTGATGTATATATTTTTGAAACTTGTCTTAGATTGTTAAAGTCATAGAATTGAAGCTTGCACACTCTTATGAAAATGTTTTAATATTTTAAAATTATTTTAATATCGTTTTACGAGAAATTTATTGAGTTTTCTGAGCCATATCAGTGTATCAGAAAACTAGCCATTGTGTAGTGGCCGACTAATGCACTCGGAAATCTTTGGCAGACAGCAATAATCGACCAAAGTTCACCAACTGGTCCAACAGTCAGCCACTAGTCGACCAGTGGATAAAGTATGGTTGACTAGGTTACCACAACGGTCATATTTGACTTTCTTCTCAACTAACCGTTGGATTAACGTCGGAGGGTATCTTAGATAGTTTATCTTAAGCAGATTTCCAAACTATATATAAAGGATTTGCTGATGAGTTTAGTATGAATTTATTGAGCAATTTTTAAGTATTTTCAAGTGTTTTCTAAGCCCTCTTAAGCTCTCCAAAAGATTTCTTAAGGACAAAGTTTTTAAGTTCTTACAAAAGCGTTTAAGCAAATTGTTTCCTTTGCCTATTTGATTTAACCTCCAAGAGTGTTCATCTCTATTTCATTGAGATTAAATCAATCCTCTCTTGATCTCCTTAAGTTTTCGTCTTTATTGTTTTGAGATCATAGGGATATTTCCTTCGCCACTCTACACTTCAAAAGATTTAATCTCTTGGCTATAGGAAATTGTTCTTCATCACCAAAGCAACGGTTTGTTAAACCCTCTATTGAGAGGTGATAAGTTTTATTACTATATTGCTTGGTAAATATTGGTTCTTGTGTTATAATTTGAGAAAATCTTCAAGTGTAGAGGTCATCTTCAAGTGTAGAGGCCTCTTTGTAGTAGATTGTTGTTGGTGATTGTACAAGTCCTCTAGTTGAAAGAGGCATTGGGAAGTCCTCAATTTGTGAGGCAATTGTAATTTACTCCGTGGGAGGTTGATTAGTGAAAATCCAAGTGGTGCTTGGGACTTAACGTAGCCCAAGGGTGGGTGAACCAAGATAATTAATTGTGTTTGTGATTGCTCTATTGTCTCTTATCTCACTTGCTATTGTGTTTCCTATTTCGATGTATCTTTTTATAGCAATTAATTGAGTTTTGTTGATTAAGTTTCAAGAGAGGTAACACTCACTGAAACTTAGGTAAACGTAAAGGATAAAAATTTTAATTAGTGATTATTATTGCATAACATTATTCACTCCATGCTAGTGTACTTGCCATCTCGAGGTTCCCTACACGTGGTATCAGAGCAAGGTTTCTAGATGGCATCAATAATGGACATATCCACACTCCCGAAATTTGATGGCTCCAACTACTCGTACTGGAAAAGAATGATGTTGGGTTACATTGAATCCCTCAACAACAATACATTTGGTTTTGTGGAGTTTTCCTACCACAAGCTAATGACACCCACGTCACATTAGACGAGCTGGAGATTGGCATGGCTATACAACGTGTCAAGGTAATGAATGTTTTATTATGTAATATTGCTGAGTTTGTTTTTTGAGTATTTTTCAGAAGCTATAACCGCATACCAAATTTGGAGCCTACTTAAGAACAAATACGAATAAAAATCGAGTGAAGATTGAGAAAATCTTCAAGTGTAGAGGTCCTCTTTGTAACGAGATTTTTGTTGGTGATTGTACAAGTCCTCTAGTTGAAAGAGGCATTGGAAAGTCCTCAATTTGTGAGGCAATCGTAATTTACTTTGTGGGAGGTTGATTAGTGAAAATCCGAGTGGTGCTTGGGACTTGACGTAGCCAAAGATTGGGTGAACCAAGATATAATATTGTGTGTGTGATTGCTCTATTGTCTCTCATCTCACTTGCTATTGTGTTTCCTATTTCGTTGCATCTTTCTATAGCAATTAATTGAGTTTTGTTGATTAAGTTTCAAGAGAGGTAACACTCATTGAAATTAGGTAAACGTAAAGAATAAAAATTTTAATTAGTGAACATTATTCACTCCATTCTAGTGTACTTGCCATCTCGAGATTCCCTACACGTGGTACCAGAGCAAGGTTTCTAGATGGCATCAATAATGGACATATTCACACTCCCGAAATTTGATGGCTCCAACTACGTGTACCGGAAAAGAAGGATGTTGGGTTACATTGAATCCCTCAACAACAATACATTTGGTTTTAAGGAGTTTTCCTACCACAAGCTAATGACACCCATATCACATTAGACGAGCTGGAGATTGACATGTCAATACAACGTGTCAAGGTAATGAATGTTTTATTATCTAATATTGATGAGTTTGTTTTTGAGTATTTTTCAGAAGCTATAACCGCATACCAAATTTGGAGCCTACTTAAGAACAAATATGAATAGAAGTCGAGTGAAGATGAATCAATCTTCAATAAATAGGAGAGTGTTTCAGACTCGGATGATTCGAGCGAATAAGAAAAGGTAGAAGAACGCATGCACCACTACCTCATGGGTTATCAGGTAATGTCTGAACCTGAATTGATTCAGATTTTGATATAGATGATAGTCAATTAGAGAAGGCTTTCAAATTGTTATATAAAAAGCATAAAAACTTTTATGTGATATTTCAAAATTAATGAAGAATTATAAGAATTTAGAAGATAGTCATAGTACTTTGCTTAAAGATCATGATAAATTAAAGGTATAGCATGATGTTTTATTATCATAAAGTATTAAGAATGAACATGCTATTACTCTTGTTAAATTGAATGATTGCAATGATATTGATACTAGAATTAATGTGCTTGCTAGTGATATTTCTTCTAGTAGATTAAAGCATGAAGAGTTACTTCTTAAGCTTGATAGTATTAAGAGTAGTACTATTGTTAAGACTATTCTTTCATGTTCTTATAATTCTAGAGATGTTGCAAGAATTGATCATGTTGTTAGAAATAAACATGCTAAAAAGATCGTTTACATGCCAATCATAATTATGGTTTTATGTGTGGTAGATATGCTCGTAATGATAAATCCAATACTCGTAATGATTATCGTAAGGATATGGAGAAACCACATTGTGTGCACCATCATATTAGGTTGCATGGTGATAAAGAATGGGTTCCCAAGCATTTAAATCAAAGAGAGAAAAATGCGTACATCAATAATATTGTTAGAAATATGAATGAATTTTATGGTTGCTCGTATATGCATGCTAGGAAACAAATCTAAATCCAATCCAATATTCGTAATGATTATCCTAAGCATATGGAGAAACCACATTGTGTAAACCATCATATTAGATTGCATGATGATAAAGTATGGGTTCCCAAGCATTTAAATCAAATAGACAAAAATGCTTATATCAACAATATTGTAGGAAGTATGAATGAATTTTATGCTTGCTCATTTACGCATGCTAGGAAAACAAATCTAAATCAGGTTAGGTTCCTAATGGTTGATCGTGTTTGAACCTATGTTATTAGGGTATCCATGCTTACATGCTTATTTTGTTAACACCCAAGATCAATATATTTTAGATTAGAATAAATTTTATTTGAATGTAATTTGATAGTCTTGGATAAGTTTAAAATTAATATTCATTATTGTAACACAAGGACCAAAAAGACATTGGGTATCTAAGTCTCGTATTCCCAGGTACTCATTACATTTTGAGACTATTTCCGGAAAAACTCCTTGAGTCGCAAAAGAAATTGCTCAAATGAGAGGATTAAAAGTTGTTATGCACTTTTGTAGGGGGGAGCTCAAGTTTGTAAGTACATGTTTTCATTTTTGATGTATAAGTATCAATATCATCCTTATATTGTTTTGTTCGTTTTAGATGGTTGGCTTAATTTAACATTTCGTATCATATGTGCTAGATTTGTTGATTCTCACATATGTTGAATATTACGATCTCACTAGCATATATTGGCATATGATTAGTTTGACACATGATTGCATACCTAGTGATAAAACCAATGATACTGTTTGGTATGTTGTCTCATTGTGCAATGCATATTATTACTTGTCACACTAGAATGATTGGTATCATATTTTTGAGCCAAGTTTATGTTTATGAAACATTGTAACAAATCATGCTTATGACGTTGTCATGACTTTTAGATTAATTTAGATATTGAGTTTCCTTATTCATGTGTACATGATATACGTCAATGCTTTATTATGATCATATTATTTTTGCTCATGCATATACATTGTATGGAGAAGACCATGCTATACATATATTGCCATATAATTTGATTATATTGACATTTGAATTGAATAATATACATTGTTGTGTGTCATAATTTATGGTATTACACTTTTTGAACTTTATTATGAATGTTGAATAAGTTCTTCTAAGGGGGAATGAAATTTAAGACTCATTTAAAAGAAAACAATATGCTCACCCCTCTTAGAAACTATTCCATTACTTTATGGATGTTAAGATTTGTGCTATACTATGAGTTATGAGCAAAATGAATTATATATGGATCAATCATTTGCATATCTCTTATGGGCATATTTTGTGGCACTTATGCTTATACTCCAACATTTATGTCAATTTACGCTATTGAGATCCATATTAGATAGTGTAATAGAAATTCATGTTTAATTCATCTTATGACACATTATGTTCACACTTCACTTAAACTAATTTAGTGACAATCTAGGGGATAAAATGGAATTTTCTTCTTTTTTTTGCTTCCATTCTTCCTGCTGCTCACCCGAACCCAACCATGTGGGTTCGGAGGCAGCCCCCATGGTGGTGCCCAGGCCCAGTCGTCGAACCGGGGTGGCCGACGGATGACAGCGACTTCACCTATAGTAAACACACCGAAACTCATGTTCATTATTTTTTTGAAATCATTCATTTAAATTGCAAGCAACCAAAAGTCATGATCTTAGCATAGCAATTAATCTTCAATCTAATTGGTTTTAGGGAAGCATACAAAAATGATTGTGTTTGAGTTTATACATTTCTCCCCCTTCTCTCTTTCTCCTCCTACTCCTTTCTCCTCTCTTCTTCTTCTCCTCTTTTGCTCCAGAAAATCTCCAGAGGCCCTTCCATCTCTATCTCTCAAGGGAAAGTAAAAAATTAGAGATAAGTTGTTTTTTGCTGTTGTATCGTGTTGTTGGAGTTTACATACATTTTTTCCCTTTTTTGTGTTTTGACAAGTGGCTAAGCACTTGACACTTGTGGACTCCATCACCCACCTAGATGCCATATAGAAATTCATTTTTTATTTTTTATTTTTTTGTTTAACCATTTACTACTACTATTATTATTATATTATGGGTTATTACATCCTCCCCTCCAAATAAAAAGTTTCATCCTCGAAACTATACATATCTTGATCTTCAAATAGCTCATGATATTTATGTGCTTGGGTTTCTCCACGTACCTTAGATTTTCCTTTAGTTTCATCAGCTCTAGCTCTATGACTTTATTAGGATCCCAAGTAAACTTTCTTAACATAGAAACATGAAATACATTATGCACTTCTGCTAAGAATAGTGGTAGTGCGAGTCTATAGGTCATTTGACCAACCCTCTCCAATATTTTAAATGGACCAACAAATCTTGGCCTTAGCTTCCCATAGATTTTAAATCTCCTTACTCCTCGAGTATGGGAGACTTTCAAGAACACATGGCCACCTTCTTGGAATTCCAATTCTCCTCCTTTGATCTGCATAACTCTTTCGTCTGCTCTGCGCAACTCGGATGTGTTCTTTTCCTTGTTGAATCTTATCCAGTGCTTGTTGTACTAATTCTAGACCAAGAAATTTCCTTTCACCCACATCATCCCAATGTATAGGAGATCTACACTTACGCACATACAAAAGTTCATGTGGTGCGGCCTTTACACTTGGATAATAACTGTTGTATGCAAATTGTGCTAGGGGCAAATAATCTTCTCACGGTCCTTTCAAGTCCGATATCCAACAACGTAACGTATCTTCTAGGGTTTGGATTGTTCTATCTGACAGATCATCTGCCTCGGTGTGATATACTGAGCTAGATCAAAGTTCTGTTTGCAGAGCTCAATGCACACTTTTCCATTACGCATATATGAACCTGCCATCTTGTCACGCCCCGGTCGCCCTAATACTCAAGGGAAGAGAATTTAATCTCAATTTCCCGAGACAGGAGGGGGTGGAGACACGTGACGGGCCGCGGTCTTAGACCAAGCGTATAATAAAAATAAGGCAGGCCACTGCGCACACTGGAACAACACAGTAAGGAAAGTAAAAGAGCTCTAACAACAGAAAGGTAACAAGTCACAAGTGTAGTACTAAAAGTAGAGCAGGAAAAGTACAACAACCGCAGACAACACTGAACTGAAACGGAGTACACTAGTCCACCTTCATATAATATGTACAACCATGCCAACATCAAGTGCAACCGTCCACTGACACAAAAGTACAACCACTACAAAAAGTACAGCCACCCCCCAAAAAGGTCACACTGCTATGTACATATGTCACAAATCAAAAGTACATCTCCAACACTCGACCCAACTACCAAGGAACTGCATCAGCTGTGTACATCTGTATAAGACCCGTCGTGGGACAAAACACCGCCACTACAACCGTCGCCGGAGTGGCGACTACGACAACCAACTCCTCACCGGCCATGCCTGCATAAGTCCACATCATCTCGACCACGAGCACACAACAGAAGGAGCACACAACAGAAGGAGACTAAGTCTGGTCCTGAGAACACTGAGTTGAACCTAAACCACAGAAACGGGTCATGTCAGAGCGTGACCAGTAGAGGAAACTCAACACACCCAAGGAGAACCAACACACATCACATCACAGTTCAAAAGTTAATAAGTTCATTAAGTTCTAGCTGTAGTTAAGTTTGAAAAGGCCAAGACGAAGATTTGAGTGCGAGGACTAAACCTCATCCCAAATTGGGATGGCAACCGAGCACCCGCCAGTGGTACAACGCACTGTGTGAAGCTTAACGGGGCCTCCCGCTCCGGATGTGGGGAACAAGGCATAGCCACAAGGGCCTCCCACTCCGTCTCACGGACGTGGGGCAACACTGAAACATACGATATAACTCTGAACCACATAGTCTTGTCCACATACTGTCACTTTTCTCGGCCTTTCTCTCATATCCAACCCCTGCCTAGAGAGCCTACCCGCTTTGAGCGGAAGAGGACACCTCTGGCCATCTGTCATCTACCCTAAGATTAGTTGCCCATTCAAGAGATTACATTATTCACATTTCATTCCAACACATACCCATGTCTATAAACCACATATATCTGCACGTGTATTAACATAAAGGAAGAGCAACTAAGCTTGGGTACTGAATTTAACATCTACACATACTGATTTAAGCATTAACACATATTCCAAGAACAATTAGCTTCAGCATATTTCAAAAAAACACAATATAAACTTTAACGATTTCAATTTCAGCCATGCAGAAGGACCAGGACAGAGCATTACAGATGGAATTTCTCAAAATATTTAACTAAACTTGAAAAACTTTACCAAAGGGGGTTGTAGGCCCATATGTCAGCAACTCAAATTTTAAATTTCAAGTTAAAAATCTAACTGGTTGATTTGTTATGATTTCTACTGAACTGGAAATTTTACTGATTTGAAACTGCAGGAAAGGGTTCAAAGATTGTTGTTTTAAAATAGTTAGCGGCTGAATTAAAATTTGGCCAAGAAGACAAAGTTTTAGGCCTAGGTCTTAGTTTGGAAATGAGCCCAAGAACGTAAAAATTGGTCCAGTGGTTTAAGAGATGTAGGCTTTTTAAAAACGTGTCTGAGCTCTTAAAATCTGGACAGTTTGTAAGATCGAATTTTTTAACAATAATTAGAGTCAAAATTAGACTACGGCCAAGTTAAAGAATATGGAGAAAAATACCATGAGAATAACATATAAAAATTTCAGAACGTAATTCTTTGACATAGAGTGTGAATTGCTCAAAATAAATTCAGGCAGAGTTTCCCCTGAATAGGGTGACTCTGTCCTACTTTTACAAAAGCTAGAATTAATTCATTTTTCAAGATAAACTACCAAAATTTTGTGCAAAGGTTCAAATTGAAGTAATAAAGAGATAAATCATAAAAAAACTTGATAAAGATCTTATCTTGCCACCTCCATACACATCTATCACCATGTACTAAGAATTTACACAAACTTAGCAAAAATTATAACATGCAAACAAAGAGATGGATAACACGAACATGCACACAACCCTACATCCTAAGGGTGCGGATATCCTCTACCTTAGCTATGGTGAAAAATGGAGCTCTCCTAGCCTCAGCCCCTAGCTCAATCCAACAAGAAAATGGTCTCCTAGCTTGCCTCCGTACTCCTTGGTTCCTTGGGCAAGCACCTCCTCTCTTGGCTCCTCCTCTTCTTCTCCTTCACCAATCCTCTCTACAGGTCCCTCTCTCTCCTTTACTGACCTTAGCCACGAAATTTTGAGGATAAGGGTCAAAAATGAGGGTTTGGGAGAAGTGGTAAGGTGTTTAGATGAGAAAAAGTGTGTAGAATGCTCTTTTGGGGTAAAAGGGTCAATTCACATACCACACTATCACTTCGAGCCAATGCATGTTGGCCACCCAACCTTCTTATCCCCATTAACCCATAGCTAATGACCCATAAGCCCTCACTTGGCCTTTTTCACAAAACCCCCTCTATTTTTTGCCTTATTGCGATTTTACCCAAAATTGGCCTAAATTGCAAATGTGAGGGGTTTTAGTGCAAAATTTCTCCAATTCCCAATGGTCTCCTTGCATAGTTGTCACTAAGATCTTACTTACGACGTCTCAAGAAGATCATAATAGCCACGGGACACTTTTCCATGCACGCATCTCAATGCGTGGGGATCAATCTCAATATCTGCGTGCATGGTTTGAAGGACGAGCGTGCCCAGGCTAACTCCATCTTCTAAATACTCATGGTGAGTCCACTTATCATGCTCGTGGTGGTGATGTATGCACGTGTCCATGCACGAAGTGTACACGTGACTGAGCACAAGTGTGCAGGAAAATGACCAGTCAGTCAGTCAATGTACCCAATCCGACTAGTTTACCCCATTTTCCTGCATTTCATCCTATTCTCTACACCACCCCTCGTGCTACCACCCAAGCATCATTATACATACTACAGCCACACTACAACCCTCCAACACGCTTCCCAATGCATTGGAGCCTTAATAGTCAAGAAGGACCTCCAAATGGGTCCCACTCTCTGGATATCCTACACCATTACCTCCAATACGGCCACAACACATAATCATATCTCATAGACTGGACTACGGAGGGTTATATCCTACCTCCTTAGAATAAATTCCGTCCTCGGAATTACAAAAATATCAATATGGAGAGTAGAAACAATCTCTTATATAAATATATATACAAGTCTATCATAATACATTGATACGAGAGTATTACATAAACAAATATGGGTATTTCTCCCACATCTCACCCTCACGTTCCCACGTGGACTCTCCAGGTGACTCCTGGTGCCACATAACTCTTACAAGATCCACTGTCATGTTTCGCAGCATCTTCTGCCTCCGATCCAGAATCGCCACGGGCTGCTGCTCATATATCAAGTCTGGACGCACTGCAACTTCTGTGTGATCCACGATCTGACTGGGGTCGCCTACAAATCCTCGAAGTTGAGATACATGGAACACGTCGTGGACTCCTTCGAGAGAAGGTGGAAGCACCAATCTGTAAGCCACCTCGCCAACTCGATCTGAAATCTCAAACGGGCAGACATACCTGGGACTCAACTTCCCTTGTCGTCCAAAACGAATCGTACCACGAGTCGGAGAAATCTTCAAGAAGACATAATATTCAGGTTGGAACTCAAGTGGTCGCCTCTTGGTATCAGCCCAATGTTTATAGCGATCTTGAGCAATCCGAAGATTTTTGCGAACTGTTCGTACGGCATCAACAGCTTCTACTATCATATCAGGTCCCAACACTTCACGATCATCAGGGCCATCCCAACTAAGCGGTGACCGACACTTTCGTCCATATAAAGCTGCAAATGGAGCCATACCAATACTTGCTTGATAACGGTTGTATGCGAACTCAACCAAATACAGGAGATCTTCCCAGGATCCTTGAAACTCCGACATACATTTCCTCAACATATCTTCCAGTATCTGGATCACACGCTCTGATTGGCCATCTGTCTGAGGGTGATAAGCTGTACTGAAACTGAGATTGGTTCCCAAACGGTTCTCCAAACTTTTCCAAAAGTGAGATGTAAATCTCGAGTCTCGATCCGACACAATGCATATGGAAACTCCATGAAGTCACACAATTTCTTCCATATACTTCTTGGCCAATGACTCTGTAGACTGACCAACCCGAAACGGAATAAAATGCGCTGACTTAGTCAAGCGATTCACAATTACCCATACTGCATCATGACCTTTTGATGTGCGAGGTAAGCCAGTCACAAAGTCCATGGTCGCTTGCTGCCACTTCCATTCTAGAATAGGAAGAGATTGAAGCAAACCTGTTGTTCTCTGGTGTTCGGCCTTCACTTGTTGACAAGTGATACACGAAGCCACACTCCGAGCCACTGCTAGCTTCATCCCATGCCACCAAAAATTATGACGCATATCACGATACATCTTGGTTCCTCCTGGATGAATGGAATAAGGTGAATTATGAGCTTCCTTCAAGAGCTCATCCCGGATAGCATCTACGGGTACACAGACTCGACTACCGAATCTCAAATAATCATCTTGAATGCAAAAATCTGTCCGAAGACCAGCCTCGACTTGCTCACGGATCACTTGCAACTTTCTATCTTCCAACTGGGCTGCCTTAATTCTATCAACTAAATCTGATCGAACTTGCAAACCCATATACACTGTCTGCTCTCCCGAAAGCACAACCCCTATCTCCATCTGCCTCACTGCCCATCGTAGTTGCGGTTGCGAGGTCAATGTCATTATTGCTGGCAATCTGCTCAGCGCATCCAGAACTACATTGACCTTGTCGGGATGATACTGAAGATCAATACCATATTCTGCCATCAACTCCAACCACGGTATGCAACTGTGGAGATTGGCTATTAGTCATGAAATCAACTGTGCAAACAGCAATAAACGTGGCAGAATATGATATTGACTAATAGTTACTGTGCAAACCACATTTATTGTTGTGCAAACCATATTCTGCCATGATATGAACGCACCACGTTTATTGTTGTTTGCACAGCAATATCATATCCCACTCATGCTATCATGAGTGGGATATGATATTGACATTAGTTTGCACACGTTATCCAATCTAATATCAATATCATATCCCACTCATGATATCATGTGACTAGAAGTGCAAACAGCAATAAACGTGGTATCCGGAACACCTCTAGTCACATGATATCAACTGTGCAAACAGCAATAAACGGTCAGCAACAATCTTGTCACGTTTATTGCTGTTTGCACAGGCGCCAATCTCCACAGTTGCATACCGTGGTTTGTATAACCGCAACTGTGGAGATTGCCATCAACTCCAACCACACTATGCAACTGTCAGTATCATGAGGATGTTGTTTGAGTGATACTGTTCTACAGTTGCTTACAGAATAAGATCAATATCATATTCTGTCATCAACTCCAACCACGGTATGCTGATTTGGTACAGTAACTATTAGTCATATTCTGCCATCAACTCCAACAGTCTCCAAATCAGGGTGTGTTGATATCATGAGTGGGATATTATCAATTCTTAGTACTTGTTGCGGTTCATGTATCTTGCAACAGACTTATTAGCTGTGATATCATAAGTCTGTTGCGTTTATTGCTGGATATATGACTATCCAGCATGGCTTGTATGACAGACTAGAGGTTGTATGCACATGCTGGATACAGAACTATCAACGCATCCTCAAGCGTTGATACAAACTTACAGTATCCTCATGTGATATTTGTCTATCATGATAGCAAACTTGGCAATCACACGTGGCGCTGAGCAGAACTGAAGCCATACAATATCATCACATGTGTATTAGTCATATATATATATGACTAAACTGTGATTACTTACAGAACTCAAGTGGCTTAGCCAAGGAGCCAAGGGGCTGTCACGTAATTTCAATGGGTAGTTTAAGAAACCATCGAAGTCAAACACAGTGCAAGTCAGTTTTTGGCACCCGTACTGACCTGCACTGTAATACTCTCGTATCAATGTATCATGATAGACTTGTATATATTTATATAAGAGATTGTTTCTACTCTCCTTATTGATATTTTTGTAATTCCGAGGACGGAATTTATTCTAAGGGGGGTAGGGTGTAACCCTCCGTAGTCCAATCTATGGGTAATGGTTACGTGTTGTGGCCATGTACGGCGTATTGGAGGTAATGATGTAGGATCCCTAGAGAGTGTGACCCATTTGAAGGACCTCCTTACCTATTAAGGCTCTCATGCGTTGGAAAGCGTGTTGGAGGGTTGTAGTGTGGCTGTAGTATGTATAATGATGCTTGGGTGGTAGCACGAGGGGTGGTGTAGAGAATAGGATGAAATGCAGGAAAATGGGGTAAACTAGTCGGATTGGGTACATTGACTGACTGACTGGTCATTTTCCTGCACACTTGTGCTCAGTCACGTGTACACTTCGTGCATGGACACGTGCATACATCACCACCACGAGCATGATAAGTGGACTCACCATGAGTATTTAGAAGATGGAGTTAGCCTGGGCACAATCGTCCTTCAAACCATGCACGCGGATATTGAGATTGATCCCAACGCATTGGGATGCCTGCATGGAAAAGTGTCCCGTGGCTATTATGATCTTGAGACGTCGTAAGTAAGACTTTAGTGACAACTATGCAAGGAGACCATTAGGAATTGGAGAATTTTGCACTAAACCCCCTCACATTTGCAATTTGGCCCAATTTTGGGTAAAATCGCAATAAGGAAAAAATAGAGGGGGTTTTATGAAAAAGGCCAAGTGAGGGCTTATGGGTCATTATCTATGGGTTAGTGGGGATAAGAAGGTTGGGTAGCCAACATGCATTGGCTCCAAGTGATAGTGGGATATGTGAATTGACCCTTTTACGCCTAAAAAGCATTCTACACACTTTTTCTCATCTAAACACCTCACCACTTCTCCCAACCCTCATTTTTGACTCTTATCCTCAACATTTCGTGGCTAAGGTCAGCAAAGGAGAGAGAGTGACCTGTAGAGAGGATTGGTGAAGGAGAAGAAGAGGAGGTGCTTGCCCAAGGAACCAAAGAGCAAGGAGGAGGCAAGCTAGGAGACCATTTTCTTGGAGGATTGAGCTAGGGGCTGAGACTAGGAGAGCTCCATCTTCCACCATAGCTAAGGTAGAGGATATCCGCACCCTTAGGATGTAGGGTTGTGTGCATGTTCGTGTTATCCATCTCTTTATTTGCATGTTATAATTTTTGCTAAGTTCGGTATAAATTCTTAGTACATAGTGATAGATGTGTATGGAGGTGGCAAGATTAGATCTTTATCAAGTTTTTTTCATGGGGCAACCACAAAACCTGTCACGCCTCGGTTCACCTCAAGATTAAATTCTAATACTTCCCTCGAGTATTAGAATTAATTCATTTTTCAAGACAAAATACCAAAATTTTGTGCAGAGGTTCAAATTGAAGTAATAAAGAGATAAATCATGAAAAAAACTTGATAAAGATCTAATCTTGCCACCTCCATACACATCTATCACCATGTACTAAGAATTTACACCAAACTTAGCAAAAATTATAACATGCAAACAAAGAGATGGATAACACGTACATGCACACAACCCTACATCCTAAGGGTGCGGATATCCTCTACCTTAGCTATGGTGGAAGATGGAGCTCTCCTATAGCTCAATCCTCCAAGAAAATGGTCTCCTGGCTTGCCTCCTCCTTGCTCCTTGGTTCCTTGGGCAAGCACCTCCTCTCTTGGCTCCTCCTCTTCTTCTCCTTCACCAATCCTCTCTACGGGTCCCTCTCTCTCCTTTGCTGACCTTAGCCACGAAATGTTGAGGATAAGGGTCAAAAATGAGGGTTTTGGAGAAGTTGTAAGGTGTTTAGATGAGAAAAAGTGTGTAGAATGCTCTTTAGGGGTAAAAGGGTCAATTCACATACCCCACTATCACTTGGAGCCAATGCATGTTGGCCACTCAACCTTCTTATCCCCACTAACCCATAGCTAATGACCCCTAATCCCTCACTTGGCCTTTTTCACCAAAACCCCTCTATTTTTGCCTTATTGCGATTTCACCCAAAATTAGGCCAAATTGCAAATATGAGGGGTTTTAGTGCAAAATTCTCCAATTCCCAATGGTCTCCTTGTATAGTTGTCACTAAGGTCTTACTTACGACGTCTCAAGATGATCATAATAGCCATGGGGCACTTTTCCATGCACGCATCCCGATGCGTGGGGATCAATCTCAATATCCGCGTGCATGGTTTGAAAGATGAGCGTGCCCAGGCTAACTCCATCTTCTAAATACTCATGGTGAGTCCACTTATCATGCGCGTGGTGGTGATGTATACACGTGTCCATGCACGAAGTGTTCACGTGACTGAGCACAAGTGTGCAGGAAAATGACTAGCCAGTCAGTCAATGTACCCAATCCGACTAGTTTACCCAATTTTCCCGCATTTCATCATATTCTCTACACCACCTCTCGTGCTATCACCCAAGCATCACTATACATACTACAGCCACACTACAATCCTCCAACACACTTCCCAACGCATGAGACCCATAATAGGCAAGGAGGTCTTCCAAATGGGTCCTACTCTCTAGGGATCCTACATCATTACCTCCAATACGCCGTACATGGCCACAACACGTAACCATATCCCATAGACTGGACTACGGAGGGTTACACCCTACCCCCTTAGAATAAATTCTGTCCTCGAAATTACAAAAATATCAATAAGGAGAATAGAAACAATCTCTTATATAAATATATACAAGTCTATCATGATACATTGATACGAGAGTATTACATAAACAAATATGAGTATTTCTCCCGCATCTCATCCTCACGTTCCCACGTGGACTCTCCAGGTTACTCCTGGTGCCACATAACTCTTACAAGATCCACTGTCTTAAAAAATCTCGAATCCTCCAGTATTTCATGCCTTCCAACATATCTTCCAGTTTATGGAAGAATATCTTCCATAAACTGTCTCTTATATATCTTCCACAGTAAGGAAGGAAAGTAAAAGATATTCTTCCAGTTTGTGGAAGAATATCTTCCACTGTAAGGAAGGAAAGTAATATCTTCCAGTTTATGGAATGGGAATAATGTAATCTCTTGAATGAGAAACTAAACAGTCTCTTATATAAATATATACAAGTCTATCATGATACATTGATACGAGAGTATTACATAAACAAATATGGGTATTCCCCCGCATCTCATCCTCACGTTCCCACGTGGACTCTCCAGGTGACTCCTGGTGCCACATAACTCTTACAAGATCCACTGTCTTAAAAAATCTCGAATCCTCCAGTATTTCATGCCTTCCAACATATCTTCCAGTTTATGGAGTACACATCCATAAACGTGAAATGTGTTGGATTGGGTTCCCACATATCTTCTGGAAGATATGTTGACCACACAGAAGGCCAGGAGTGGGAGCTCCTGGCCAGGAGTGGGATTTCCAGCCTTCCAACATATCTTCCAGTTTATGGCCTATGATTGGGTTCCCAATCATAGAAGGCCAGGAGTGGGAGCTCCTTGCCAGGCGTGGGCATATTTATTCCAGTTTATGGAGTACACATCCATAGACAGAGTGGAGATCCTGGCCACCCAATCATAGGAGGCCAGGAGCTCCCACTCAGTCTATGGATGTGTACTCACACGAGGACACGTCCATAAACCACATATACCTATGTATGCCAATCATCGATTTATGGACACGTGCATTCCAGTTTCACGAGTACACATCCATAAACGTCGTGGGACAAGACTGGAATGGACGTGAGGCAAAACTGGAAGATATGTTGGATATGGACGGACTTCATGGACCGAGGCGTTTGGGCTCGGTCAAGTGGTGTAGCAGATCACAAAGGAGTGCCTGGTATATGCATTGATCAGGTGGTGTAGCAGACATATGGGGCTACACTCCTTTGGTCCGAGGCACTCCTTTGATCAGGTGGTGTAGCAGCCATAGTCATGCATGATAGGAGTAGCCCTGGTGTAGCAGACATAGTCATGCATCTAGTGGTGTTTGGTATGAAGTGGTGTAGCAGACCTTCGACATGTCTGCTACCCCAGTGGTCCACGCCAGCGGGAAACTCATGCATGATAGGAGTGCCTCGGTCACTAGATGCATGAGTTTCCATTGTACAACTGGTGGTATCCTCTAATTGGGATGTGATGTAGAATGGCCACCTATCATGCATTTGAAAAGTCAGCCGTATGTGAAATACTCCAAGTGAAAGTTCACTTGTCAACAAGTGAAGGCCGAACACCAGAGAACAGCAGTTTTGCTTCAACCTCTTCCTATTCCAGAATGGAAGTAGCAGCACGTGATCATGGACTTTGTGACTGGCTTACCTCGCACATCAAAAGGTCATGACGCAGAATGGGTAATTGTGGATCGCTTGACTAAGTCAGCGTATTTTATTCCGTTTCGGGTTGGGCAGTCTACAGAGTCATTGGCCAAGAAGTATATGGAAGAAATTGTGTGACTTCATGGAGTTCCTATATGCAGTATGTCGGATCGAGACTCGAGATCTACATCTCACTTTTGGAAAAGTTTGCAGAACAGTTTGGGAACCAATCTCAGTTTCAGTAGAGCTTATCACCCTCAGACAGATGGCCAATCAGAGCGTGTGATTCAGATACGAGATATGTTGAGGGAATGTATGTTGGAGTTTCAAGGATCCTAGGAAGATCACCTGCATTTGGTTGAGTTCGCATACAACAACAGTTATCAAGCAAGTATTGGTATGGCTCCATTTGCAGCTTTATATGGACGTAAGTGTCGGTCACCGCTCAGTAGGGATGACCCTGGTGATCGTGAAGTGTTGGGACCTGATATGATAGTTGAAGTTGTTGATGTCGTACGAACAGTTCGCGAAAATCTTCGGATTGCTCAAGATCGCTATAAACATTGGGCTGATACAAAGAGGCGACTACTTGAGTTCCAACCTGGAGATTATGTCTTCTTGAAGATTTCTCCGACTCGTGGTACGACACCACATATCTCGGTCTGAAACTATAGTCACTGGCACACCATGCAATCATATGATCTCATTAATGTAGAGCATGGTAACATTTCCACGGAAAATCGTAAATTAATGGGCAGGAAATGCGTCTATTTAGTTAGTCGATCGACTATTACCCATATAGCATCATTTCATCTAGCCGATCTTGCTAATCATGTGATAAAGTCCATGGTGATCCTCTCCCACTTCCACAATGGTATATCTAAATTCTGAAGCAATCATGCTGGTCTCTGATGCCTTGCTTTCACTTGTTGACATATAATGCACACGGGGACGTACTTTGCAATTTCCATCTTCATATTGTTCCATCAATAAAGGGCTTTTAAGTCTATACATCTTAGTTTCTCAAGGATGCATAGCATAAATTGATCTGTGTGCCTCTTTTACGATCCTTATTTTTAATTCAGAGTTGTTAGGAACACAAATTCGGCTTCCAAATCTCAAGGAACCATCACCAAGCATCACAAATTCTGGTTTGGAGTCTGTTCTTATGCCTTCTATGATTTTTTGTAGTTTGGGATCCTCATTTTGGTGAGCCTTTATTTTTCCACTAACGAGGGTTGCACCATAATATTTGCCAGCAATGCTCGTGTTTGGTGAGATCTAACTTTGACTCCCACGCGGTCCAAGTCTTTTAATATATATCTCTGAGATGTCAAAAGGCATGCCAAATTACTTGAACTCTTCCGGCTAAGAAGAAAGTGTGGGTTATTATTATTATAATTATAACACATAATATAATAATAATAGTAAATGGTGAAAAAAATAAAAAACTAAATATCTACATGGCAGTTAGGTGGTTGGAGTCCACAATTGTCAATTGCCCAACCACTTGTCAACCACTAAAAAGGGGAAAAATTATATAAGCAACAACAAAACACAACGTCACAAAAAAACAACTCTATTTTTTTACTTCCCCTCGAGAGATAAAGAGGGAAGGGCCTTGAGAGATAAAGAGGGAAGGGCCTCCGGAGAGTTCCTGGAGCAAAAAAGGAGGAGGAGAAGAAGAGAAAGGAGAAAGTAGGAGGAGAAGAAGAGAAGGGGAAAAAGATATAAACTCAAGCTCAATCATTTTTCTATGCTTCCCTAAAACCAATTAGATTGAAGATTAATTGTTATGTTAAGATCATGGAAAATAAATACTTTTGGTTGCTTGCAATTTAAATGAATGATTTCAAAAAAAAATTGATGAACATGAGTTTCGACTGTTCACCATCGGCGAAGTCGCTGCCGTCCACCGGCCAACCCGGTTTGACGGCTAAGCATGGTGCCGCCAAGGGGGCTGCCCCGAACCCAAATGGTTGGGTTCTGGTGAGCAGCAAGAAGGAAGAAGGAAAGCAAAGAAAAGAAGAAATACTTTTCTGGACCTCTCATTCTTTTATTGCGACACAGTTCATTATAAGGAATCACTTACAATGTGACACCTTACCGCAAGAATTGGTTGTTAGCACACCTGGTAATAGAATATCGATATCAAATAAAGGGTATAAGTGTAAAATTAAAATTTTAGACGAGGAGCTTTCTTGGATCTAGTATTAATAGAGATGCATGACTTTGCCATTACCTTAGGAATGAATTGGCTTTCTGCGAAGCATGCTTCCATCTTATGTCATGAAAAGAATGTGTTATTTAGATTACCTAGGTATCCTAAATTTTGTTTCGAGGCCAATAAAGCTCATGATCCCTTACGGATAATCTCCAACCTAAAAGATTTCCGCCTGTTTAGGGCAGAATGTTATGGTTATGTAGCCTATATTAAGGAGTTGAAAGATGAGGAGAAGATGGGTTTGGAGGACATCCCTATTATTCAAGAATTTCCCAATTTGTTTCATGAAGAACTTCCCGGAATGACTCCAGATAGAGATATCGAGTTTTCCATTGATCTGGTACCATGCACTAGCCCTATTTCCAGTCGACATACCAAATGGCCCCAGTAGAATAAAAGGAACTGAATGATCAATTGCAAGAGCTTTGGATAAGGGCTTTTTCAGCCCAGGTATGTCACAATGGGGTGCACCAGTATTGTTTGTGAGAAAGAAGATGGGTTTGGAGGACATCCCTATTAAGGAGTTGAAAGATGAGGAGAAGATGGGTTTGGAGGACAACCCTATTATTCAAGAATTTCCCAATTTGTTTCATGAAGAACTTCCCGGAATGACTCCAGATAGAGATATCGAGTTTTCCATTGATCTGGTACCATGCACTAGCCCTATTTCCAGTCGACATACCAAATGGCCCCATTAGAATAAAAGGAACTGAATGATCAATTGCAAGAGCTTTGGATAAGGGCTTTTTCAGCCCAGGTATGTCACAATGGGGTGCACCAGTATTGTTTGTGAGAAAGAAGGATATGAGTTTATGCCTATGCATTGACTATAGAGAGTTAAATCAAATGACAATAAAAACACGTACCCATTACTAAGGATTGATGATTTGTTTGATCAATTACAAGGAGATCAAGTGTTCTTAAAAATTGATTTGAGGTCTGGCTACTATCAATTGAAGATTAAGACGGATAATGTTTCAAAGACTAAGGCGGATAATGTTTCATTAAGGCGGATAATGCATTCTGTACCATTATGGCCACTTTATTAATATTAGCATTATTATTATTCCATTTGGGGGGTTATTACATCCCTTCTAATAAAAAGCTTCGTCCTCGAAACTATACATACATTGATCTTCAAAGAGCTCAAGATATCTCTCCCGCATGAACTCCTCGAGTTTCCAAGTAGCTTCCCAATCAGGATAATTTTGTCATTTGACTTTAACATACTTAATAGTACGGTTCCTCAAGATCTGTTCCTTCTCATCCAATACGCGCTCGGGTTTCTCCTCGTAGCTTAGATTTTCATTTAGTTTCAATGGCTCTAGCTCGATGACTTCTTTGAAATCCCAAATTCCTTGGCATAGAAACATGAAATAAATATTATGCACTCCTGCTTAGGATGGTGGTGGTGCGAGTCTGTAGGACACTTGACCAATCATCTCTAATATTTCAAACAGACCAACAAATCTTGGGCTTAGCTTCCCATGGATTCCAAATCTACATACTCCTCGAGTAGGAGAGACTTTCAAGAACATATGGTTATCGTTTTAGTATTCCAATTCTCTTCTCGTTCGATCTGCATAACTCTTTTGCATGTACTGCACAACTCGGATGTGTTCTTTTACTTGTTGAATCTTATCCAGAGCTTGCTATACTAATTCTAGACCAAGAAGTTTCATTTCACCCACATCATCCCAATGTATAGTAGATCTACACTTACACCCATACAAAAGTTCGTATGGTGTCGCCTTTACACTTGCGTGATAACTGTTGTATGCAAATTCGGCTAGGGACAAGTAATCTTCCCACAATCCTTTATTGTCCAGTACGCAACAACGTAACATATCTTCCAAGTTTTGGATTGTTCGCTATAACTGGCCATCTATCTCAGGGCAATATGCTGAGCTAAATCCAAGTTGTCTGCAGAGCTCGGTGCACACTTTTCCAGTACTAGGATGTGAACCTACTATCTTGATCTGAAACTATAGTCAATGATGTGTGTGAAAGAATTGTTGTAGACCCTATGAAAATAGAAATCGCAGTTAATTAGAAGAGACCAACTACTGTCTCAGAGATTCGTAGTTTTCTAGGCATGGCTGGGTATTACAAGATGTTTGAAGAAGAATTCTCAAGAATCGTCTCTTCGCTGACCCGTCTTATTAAAAAGGGGGTCAAATTTGATTGGACAGAGGAATGTGAACGGAGCTTCAGATAATTAAAACAAAGACTGATATCAGCACCCGTGCTAACTATACCCTCAAAAAATGAAGGATATACTATCTATGGTAATGCATCTAGAAAAGGGTTAGGTTGTGTGCTTATTATGCAAAATGGAAGAGTTGTAGCATACGCCTCAAGGCAGCTGAAGCCATGTGGAGAACTACCCAACCCATGACGTGAAACTAGCGATAGTAATCTTTGCACTTAGAGACATTATCTTTATGGTGTATGGTGTGAAATTTAAACAAATCACAAAAGTCTGAAGTACATATTCACTAAGAAAAAATGGAATGTAAGGCAAAGGAGATGGCTAGAACTATTAAAGGATTATGATCTAACTATTAATTACCATCCAAGTAAGATGAATGTAGTTGCAGATACTCTTAGCCATACTCTTAGCCAGAAGAGTACAAGTAATTTGGCATGTCTTTTGACATCTCAGAGATATATATTAAGAGACTTGGACCGCATGGGAGTTGAAGTCGGGCTTACCGAATTCAAGCACTGCTGGCAAAAATTATGATGCAACCCTCGTAAGTGGAAGAAATAAAGGCCCGCCTAACTGAGGATCCCAAACTACAGAAAATCAGAGAAGGCATAAGAGCACACTTTAAACCAAGATAAACCAGAATTTGTGATGCATGGTGATGGTTCCTTAAGGTTTGGAGGCCGAATTTGTGTTCCTAACATCCATGAATTAAAAAGAATGATCTTAAAAGATGCACATCGATCAATCAATGATATGCATCCGGAATGAACAAAGATATATAAAGACTTAAAAGTCATTTATTGATGGAACAATATGAAGTTGGAAATTGCAAAGTACATCTCCAAGTGCATTATATGTCAACAAGTGAAAGCGGAGCATCAGAGACCGGCAGGATTGCTTCCGAATTTAGATTTATCCTTGTGGAAGTGGGAGTGGATCACCATGGACTTTATTACATGGCAATCAAGATCGGCTTGAGAAAATGATGCTATACTGGTAATAGTCGATCGGAAAATCCATGCATTTTCTGCCCATCGATTGATGATTTTCTATTAAAAAAAGTTAACCAGTCCCTACGAGGGATCGTAAGATTATTATTTAGTCTTCTTGTTCAAATTACAAATATATGTGCCTTATGAATTGATTTTTTTAAAAGAGGAGAGAAAGAAGGAAAGGTTTTATATATACATGGGTTTTCTGGTGACCTCGTCGCCGGTGGTCGCCGGACGTCTTGCAACATTTTTTAGTTATGTTTGTGATTATTAATGACATATGTATTGACGCATTTATTCTCTTCACATGTTTTCTACATTATAACACTTGGTATTATACTTTTCATTAAGGTCTACGGATTTTGGATGTTTATATCATTAGGACAATTATATTTGACTCAAAAAATTAAGATGTGTGGTATTGAGTCATCATTAATGAGAAAATAATACATTTTTCATGAATATCAAAGAATTGTGTTATGGATTAATGTTAAAAAATTATAAAAATTTAATTCATGATATGATTATTTATGCTTGCATATAGAGTCACTTTAGTTACTTGTTGATCACCCTTTTTATAATGCCATAGGAGAAGAAATTGGAGTGACATAAAATATGACATGTTGACTTCACATATATTATAAACTCACTTAAGCACATGTTTGATACATATACGATACATATGCCTTGAACTTACTTATTTCTAACAAGCATTGATGCAAGGAAAACTTTAAAGGTATTTCTTATTATGCATCAATGTAGGGAGAGTACGTATTTAAATCTTTGTACCTTCATATTTTATGTATCAAATTGTTTATCATCATCAAAAAGGGATAGAACGTAAAATATTGAGTCATCCCTAAATATAATTGTAATGATGATCAAACAATTAAATGTTGCTAATGAGATTTGTGAGCGTATGTACACAAGACACATTTCATAGGAATCAAGTCAACATGTCAACAATCTATCTAAGCTCACAAGAAACGGAGATATAAAGATAAATCTTGAAGAGTGAAAAGTCAAAGGCTTTGGAGCTCAACATGAAGACTAGAAGCTCATCTAAGGACTCATGGTGTGCAAAAACTTCAAGGACAAATTGAAGAGCCAAAGAATACATCAAGACTCCAAGTGTGTGTGGGTGATGTATATATTTTTGTAACTTGTTTCAGATTGTTACATTCATAGGATTGAAGCTTGCACACACTTATGACAATATTTTAAAATTTTAAAATTGTTTTAAAATCATTTTAATAGAAATTTCTTGAGTTTTCTAAGCCATATCAGTGTATCAATAAGCTAATCGACTAGCCATGGTGCAGCGACCGACTAATGCACTCGGGATTCTCTGGCAGACTGCAGTAATCGACCACATTTATCCAAATGGTCGACCATTCGGCCACTAATCGACAAGTAGATGAATTGTGGTAGACCAATTTATCCCAACGGACATATTTGACGTTCTTCTCAACTAGCCATAGGAGAGACGTAGGGTATTTTGGGTAATTTATCTTAGGCAGATTTCCAAACTATATATAAAGGATTTGCAAACGACTTTAGTATGAATTTACTGAGCAATTTTTAAGTGTTTTCAAGTGTTTTCTAAGCCCTCTTAAGCTCTCCAAAAGATTTCTCAAGGACAAAGTTTTTTAAGTTCTTACAAAAGCTTTTAAGCGAATTGTTTTCTTTGCCTATTAGATTTAATCTCCAATAGCTTTCATATCTATTTCATTGAGATTATCCTCTCTTGATGTCCTAAAGTTTTCATATTTATTGTTTTGAGATCATAGAGATATTTCCTTAGCCACACTACACTTCGAAAGCTTCAATATTTTGGCTATAAGATATTGTTCTTCATCACCAAAGCAATGGTTTGTTAATCCCTCTATTGAGATGTGATAAGTTGCATTGCTATATTGCTTGGTAAATATTGGTTCTTAAGTTATAATTTGAGAAAATCCTCAAGTGCAGAGATCCTCTTTGTGATGAAGTTTTTGTTGGTGATTGTACAAGTCCTCTAGGTGAGAGATGCATTGGAAAGTCCTTGGATTGCAAGGCAATTGTAATTTACTCCGTGAGAGTTTGATTAGTGAGAATCCAAGTGGTGCTACAGGTAGCCCAAGGATGGATGAAGTTATTGTCTCTCATCTCGCTTGCTATTGTTTTTTCTATTCCGCCGAATCTCTTTATAGCAATTAATTGAGTTTTGTTGATTAAGTTTAAAGATAGGTAACACCTTCATTGAAACTTAGGTAAACTGAGGGTAAAATTGTTAATTAGTAATTATTACTGATCCAAAAAAATTAATTAGTGATTATTATTGCATAACATTATTCACCCCCCTCTAGTATTTATTTGCCATCTCATGATCCCCTACAATATATCCATCTTAATTATTCTAAAATTTCAATTTTGATAGAACATGTACCTAATATTTATTCCTATTGTGTCTCAAGTAAATACTCATAAATTATCGCAATTTCCCGAATTAACTCAATATCTGACAACACATATGCAGAGAGTCGGTAAAAGATTCAAACGATTAAAGAAACCAAAACAATCCTAATTATTTGAATGTCCCTAAAGGTGACTCCTTCAGCAATAGCATCACCTTCACTAGTGCATATAAATATGTCTATGGAGATAATACATTGAACAAGTCCATTCATCAGAATATCTTTCTTCAAATAGACCAGAAAATGCAAGCACATTCTATTTTAACAACGGTCACTCTTCAATTTGTTCTGGCTAGATACTAACCGATGCTTTCATTAGTAAAGATTATGCCATCTTACACCTTTCGAACCCTTCCTACCTTTGAATACATGGACTATGAAAGGCAATTTTGGTGACGAAACACTTAGCTCTTGTATTCACAGGGTAAATATCAAAGCAAAATCCAGATTTTTGCTTTTTATTTCTACAGGCTTAAAGAAAATTAACATGCCGGAGAAACATTTTGCTGAAGTTGTTATTGAAGGCAGAATGAATTAGTAAATGACTGAAAAATACAAGAATAATTTAAACTGATAGCAAAAATATATCTCACAGAATAAAATTTGCCAGAGGTAAATAGATATTAGCACTCGACAAAATAATAGCAACTCACAATGCTACACTTTAGTGAATGACTGCATTGTTTAGAGGGGAAAATGTTGAAATACCTGATACTTGTCTGCCCACCTGTTTCACAAAACCATAATGTTCATGTCAAAATACAATTAAGGGGTCATATCTGTTAATGTATGGAAAAGGCCATACTATTAAACCCAAATTGTTGAACACACAAGTAAAAATTTGTCCTAACAATATCTTCATTGAGACTGTAACGCATCTCTACAAATGCAACTTAATGATTCCAACATCAGACATTGCATGAACAAAAACTATGGTTGAAACTGAAAGTACTGTTTCTTTTCAAGTTAGAATCAAGATTAACCAATAGGTAACGTTGCATTAAAACCACTGTTTCAAATGTCTTCCTATATAAATGATATATATGCTGATATATTATTTTTAAGGTCTTCCACTGCGATATGGCAAAAAAAGGTATCAGTTGAACTGGCTGATGTTTTGGATGTCGGCTGATAAATCAAGCCAATCTATCATGTCCAATATTAACCAATATGGATCATATTTGGTTTGCTTGTAAAAATAGGTACGGATTTCAATTTAAAATTGAAATATTAATTGCTTACTAAAACTTGACCATATTATCCATTGTATTGTAAACCCAACTACCTCACTACTACACAAATCACTTGACTCTCCTCCCAAATTTGTTCCTTATGTTTCTGTGTATTCCTTTGTGCCTAAATTTAAGTCCTGTGATGATGTGAAATAAGTGCCGAATTGCCAACGACGAAGCAACCGATGAAGATGAAGATTTGGACATATGAAACAAAGATGAGGAGAGCATCCTAATTGATATTTCATTTCAAGAGAGAGTTAGCCAAATCACAAGTTTTTTTTTTGTATCTTTTATTTTTATCTGTAAGTCCTTTGATTTTCTTTTTTCTTATTAATGGTAAAGAAATAACCGAATGATTTGTAACTAGTAAGTTCCATAACCAAAATGATAGCTAACATTTAATTTTTAATTTCCTTTCTTCTAAAAATTCAAATGACCTGAATTTAAAGTGAGGATTTCCATCAAACTAATGTTACTTTCATCCAATTCAAAGTAGCATATACAAATTTAATGATACATGAGTAAATTGAAATTTATGTGATTACTTTTTTAAATTTAATACATTATTGCATTGTGCCAACATAAATGATCCTTATATACCTTTGCATGCATGTAATGAAATTTTTATTAGATAGCAGGCCTCAAGACGGTTATAACTATTCTTAAGTTACTAATATTTTTACATATGAAAGGTACATGGATTGCCAAATTTGAACTTTGGATATTACCATATCCCGGATATATCGTCTAATATCTACTATAAAATATGGTAAACCCTCATCCGACGCGATCATAGTACCCTATATTTAAATCATTGATTATGAGAAGGGGCGGGATCATTGAAATGCTCAAGCACTACACAATTCTGCATCGAGACACATTAATGCGATCCGTAAGAGGCAATAAGATAAAATAGGATTTTTGTGGAAGACTTGGAAATAAAGGTGGAATTTTTATAGATCTTAAAGAAAGTTACAAAGCTAGTGGACTTCTTTCGAGAGGAGGTCGATCTCCTAGCTTTTACTTCGAAGGGAAAGCCTAAACCTCCAAGATCTAGTTCTATGGATTCCTAAAAGATTTCTCTCACAATATTCTATATAGATCCATCAAACCCTAGCCGCCACCTAATAAAAAATGTTTCAGCCCAGAAATTTCAGAAATACAAAAAATTACAAAAATGCACATATAATCCAAAATTACGAAAACGCCATGATTCATCACCACTGGTTGAGGCGTTTCTTCTTCGCCTCTGATAGATGATAATCGCATCATAACTTCCCCAGAAGAGCCATCTTGTCCTTAAGGTTGAAATCAGCAGTTTGCTGTTGAATAGCTTCAAAAGACTCCCAAGTAGCATTATAGTCAGGTAACCCCCTCTAATGAATCAACTCTTTGGCTATGCATTCCCTTGACGAATGCCTTTCACCTCCAACGGCTCCAAGATCAACTCTATGTCCTCAATCAACGTAGGTGGTCGCACAGATGAAGGTGCATGATCTCCAATCGCCTGTCGCAACTGTGATACATGGAAAACAATATATATTGTCTAGACATCGACATTAGCTTCAATCTGTGGGCAACCTATCCAATTTTGGCATCAACCTCATATGGCCCAAAGTATCGAGCCGATAGCTTCTTGTTATGGCAATGTGCAAATAACCTCTATAGATACGGTCTCAGCTTCAGATAAACATTGTCCCACACTGCAAACTGAACCTCTCAGCGATGACCATCTGCCTTCGTCTTCATGATCTGTTGCACTCTAGTAAAATGCTGCTTCAACTCCTCTAGAACTATATCCCTCTCCTCAAGGTAATGCACGACTTGTGACACCGGAGTCAAACTGTGACCATAGTGGATCAAGTGCGATGCATCTTGCCCATATAGAATTCTGAAAGATGTGGTCTGTGCAGAGGTATGATAGGTGTGTTGTACCAATATTCCGCCCACGTCAGCCACCTCACCTGCTGCGTGGGCACCTCCAATACAAAGCAACGCAAGTACGTCTCGATACTCATGTTAACGACCTCTGTCTAGCCGTCGGTCTGTAAGTGATATGTGGTGCTCCTCTTGAAGACCGTCCCCCACATGTTAACAAGTTCTCCAGAAGTGGCTTATAAACACTCAATTCCTGTCAAAAAAATAGACTAAAGAAAACCATGCAATCGTACTATCCCTCATGAAAGTCATCGCCACTGTCGTCGCCGTATTAAGTTGTCGAAGAGCCAAACCGGGCATACTTACTGAGCCAATCAATAAGTATGACTGAAAATCTCCTCCCAATTCCTGTCGGGTAGAGGAAGTGGCTGTAGTAATCTTGCATAAGCCATCGCCAATTATTTGTGACGCTGACAGTGATCATAATTTACCACCATCTGGACTATATCCATCCTCATACAGGTCTAATAAAGCTCTATGTACATCCTTCGATAGGTCTACTGCACTCTAGAATGCCCCCAATAGCACTGACATGGGACTCCTGGAAGATCGATGGAATGTGTAAAAGTCCTGGGCAACGCCAGCCACCCCCGGAACAACAGTCTATGTCCCTTCAAAGAATATCATGGATGCTCCGTCAATCCCCGTAGCAGTGTCGTCCGTATCTGTGCCAATCCATCGTTAGCCTCAATCTCCCTCAATAAGGACACCCAGTCAAGCATCATTGGCACCGATAAAACTACCAGTTGTATCTCCTCCTCTCTACGCGATAAAGCACCAGATGCATTGTTCTCCAACCTAGGCATGTACTGGATCACAAAATTATACCTCATGAGTTTGGATAACCACCTATGGTGCTCCTTTGTAACCATGTACTGATCCAGCAAATATTTAAGACTCCGCTGAACAATGCGCACAATAAATCTCCTACCAAGGAAGTAGGGCATTCACTTCTGCACTGCTAGTACGATAGCCATAAATTCACGCTCGTACATCAATTTAAGCTGTGCTCATGCCGTCAAGACCTGACTAAAATATGCCACGGCCTTTGTTCCTACATCAACACCATACCTAACCCGTAACCAGAGGCATCGGTCTCCACCGTAAAAGGCCTGCTAAAATCAGGAAAGTTGAGCACTGCACTATAAACATGGACCGCTTCAGGGCCTCAAAAGCTCTGGTCGCCTCCTCTCTCCATTGAAAACTATCTTTCTTGAGCTACTCTGTAAAGGGCTAGGGGATGGTGCTAGGCGATTGTGTTGTATCACCTGACGAACTTTCTGTAATAACATATTAGCCCCAAGAAACCTTGTAAAGCAGACAAGATGGTCGGTCATGGTTGGTCCAACATAGCTGTAATCTTCGATCTGTCCGCTGACACCCCTCTGTAGAGACCACATTCCCGAGTATTCCACCCTCAGCTGTGCAAAAAATGCTTCTTTGTGTTAGCATACAGCTAGTGGTCATGCAGCTCCTGTAAGACTATCTCCAGGTGCCACACATGCTTCTTCATGGATTTGTTATATATCAAAATGTCATTGTAGAACACCAAGATGAACCTCCTCAAGTAGGGATGAAAGCCCGTGTTCATGAAGGCCTAGAATATGACTGGGGAATTAGTCTAGTCGAATGGCATAACTAAGAACTCGTAGTGACATTCATGTGTCCTAAGACAGTCTTGGGTACATCTGCAGCTTACATCCTAACTGTTAGTTCTTGGGTTCAAGACTAACGTTGTTTTGATGATGATCAATACATTATGTTATTGTGCTAATCAATCTTATATTTTAGTCTCAATTTATCTTAATAATTATATGTTGTTGAGACAAAGCATAAAACTTGGAGAATGATACAATGGATATCTTAAAGACCTCCAAGAGTGAAAGGAAGCTCATCAAGAGTTGCCAAAGCTTGGAAGATGATGTGGAGTATCAAGGCTACTCAAGCTTGAAGAGTAGTGCACTTAGAAGTAAATGAATGTAATCCATATAATATTTACATTTATGTCTTTTACTTCTTTGTGAGAGTTGGGTTGCCTTGATTAGATGGTCTTTCATTCATGCATATGTATTTACCATCTTAGTGAACCTTATAATCATCATAGAATCCAATCCAATAGGTTCCTTATGCCAAGAACTCAATTGGAATTTTTGGCCTTCCAACAGATGTCTGCTCAAGGCATGACAGGCGACTGGTGATCTCCAGGCGCCTGGCCATCCTTCAACAGACGGCTGTTTTGCACAGGCTCAAGTCAATTTCTTGACTCAATACTTGAGCATTTGGTACAGGCGACTGAAGTACAAACGACAAGCGCCTGTCAACCAACAGGCGCCTGAACATTGTTCTTCAGTCGTCTAGTGTGCCAAAGTGTTTAACTTGTCATTTTGAGCTCCAACCCATCTTTATATATTACAAAGCATGTCCGTCTTTATAAAAGGTATTTATATACACATGTCAAAAGACTAGTAAGCTTCGCAACAATTACATTAGAAAATGAACTTCCAGACAGTTTCTAATCGATGGGAAACATGTGCATATTCCTATAATATCTTAAGAGCTCTTAATGACCCAAGTTCACTTGCATTTTCCCAAAAATATCAATATTTGTAATCAGCAGTCAGAAATGTGAGCTAAGTTGGATTTTTTTTCCCAACTCTATATGCTATAGGTAACTAAAAGTTCACAATAAAGTTTGGATACAAACATAATTATACGGATCAAAGAATAAAACATTTACTAAACCCTAACATAAGCAATTGAACAAATTAAATTTTAAAAATGGATTAAAAAGATAAGATCGTAACATACCAAGATCCCACACTTGGAACTTAATGTCGTTGTACTGAACAGTTTCCACATTGAACCCAATCGCTGAAAATTCCACCAAAAAACAAAAAAATATTTAAGATAACGAGGAAATTCAGCTCAAATCTGATCAATGATGAGAGCGGATTGAGAAAAAAAGTAATAAGCCTACTCGGTATCGTCGACACTACTTCCCCCATCTGCAGCCGATCTACAACAAATTGAAACCAAACCAGAATTAATCCAAAACCCCCCAAAAATCAAGAAACAAATCAGGAAAAAATAGGATGGGAGAGATATAGAGATAGAGTACATAGGATCGTAGTTTTCCCGGCATTGTCGAGGCCGAGGACGAGTATCCGAGCCTCGCGATTGCCGAACAGAGACGAAAGCATGCGGGTGAAGAGGATCCCCATCGGATCCTCTCAGATCTGATCCGAGAAGGACTTCTCGGATCTCGAAAAAGGATCCGGATCCGCTAAGCACAAACCCTATCGTTTCTCTCTGTGAGGGAGAACGGGAACCTCAAATTAGAGAGAGTAAGAAATAGCAGAGGTTCTTTTTTTTTTTTACTTTTCCTCTTTTTTGTTTTTGTTTTCTGGCGTTTTTGGTGGTGGTCGGAGAGCTTGGGAGAGGAAGCGAGGAAAGTGACAGAATTTTTCTGTTTGCGTAAAATTATTTGTAAAATACCAAAGTTTGCGGTAAACGCCGAGCTGTTTTGGTTGGTGGCTTATATGTGGGGCCATCCAAAGAGAGTTCGTGTTTTTTATGAAGGTAAGCACATGTTAAAATCGCAATGCACCAAAAGCCGGACTTACGCACCACCTCGAAATGTACTCACAACCTGAGTACAACGTTTGGTAACCAGAAAGAAACGAAATACAATTTTACATATGTCTTATATAGATCTTACCAAAATGTGTGCGAAGGCATTGAAGATTGAAACCACCAAACGCCTGATGAAGAAAATGAAGCACTTGGAAATCCCTCTATCTCTCTTAATGCAAGCTCAAAGTAAGAACACTTTAACCAATTGAAGAAAAAAAGGGGGACATAAATATGCTCTTGGATTTTATCTCTACGAATAAGTTGCCAAAATCTCTTTCAAAACCAAGCTTAAATACCATCTCAAAATTGCACAAAAACCGAGAGATAAACCCCACAAAAACTCACCCAACGGCTAAAACTGTAGTTTTGGGAGATGACCAGACATCTGATGGCGTCTTATCTGACGTCTAATGTACAAAGTACAAACAAGGGTCAGACGTCTAGTCCGACGTTATACATCGTCTGATAGACTCTGCCCAGAAAAACACTAGATCACCAAAACAGTCATAACTGACACAAATGGACTCCGATTGAGTTGATTCAATATGCATTGGGAAGCTAGTGAAGAATGAAATCTAATGGGACAGGAATGGATGAGAAATTCCAATCATAGAAAACCTGGCAAATGTTTGAATGTAGAAACAGATTGCAGAAAATCCAACAAGACTCTACCGAGAAAACATTAGATCACTAAAACAGTCATAACTGACACAGATGGACTTCGATTGAGGTGATTCAATATGCATTGGAAAGCTAATGAAGAATAAAATCTAATAGGCCAGGAATAGATGAGAAATTCCAAATCACATGAAAACTGGCAGAGGTTTGAAGGCAGAAACAGATTGCAAAAATCCAACAGACTCTACCGAGAAAAACACTAGGCAACCAGACATCTAGAGTTCATGGCCCAGATGTTTGATGCACTGATTAGATGCATGGTCATAGAGCTTCAGACGACTGGGAAAGCCCTAGGGTCTGACCAAGCAAAAACAAATATGCCGGGCGATCCCAAAGGCCGATCGACACTCGCGTGGCAGACTAGTATGGGAGGCACGAATATATGGAAGATATCTGAACCTTGCGTATTGATGGTAGTAATTTTGTCGTAACTTACCAACAACTTACCAACCCCCTCTCTGAAGGTTGATGGGGGTATTTATAGGCTGTTGGAGTCGGGTGCTTTTGCTGAGCTGGCAGTGTCAGTGTGTCAGAAGTTCGGCCAAGGACGTCTGGGCCGAAACCGTCAGGTGCGCTTTTGTCAAGTGTGCTTTTGTTAGGATGTCACAGCCGAAAGTGTCAGGCAAGCTTTTGTATGGCTGTCTGGCGGCGAAACAGCCAGGTGCGCTTTTGTCAGGCGAGAGATTGTCGGGCGGCGAAACTGTCAATGCTATTTATGGCGGTTCGCCTCCCTCATGAAGCCTTAAGTCCTTCTTTGGGCGGACTTCCTTGGGTGGAGAGTTAGACGTGCTGTCTCTTAGGCGAGCTTCTCCTTGCCAATCCGACGTGGTTGGTGTGCGGTCAGTCGGGGGACTCCTCCTTTTGATTCGGTTGGCGAGCTAGCCGCTTTGCTCCGGCGAGCTTCTCTAAGACTCGGCGAGCTTCACGTCAGAGCTAGTTCTCATTAGGGAGATTCGGGGGCCGTTTACTTGGGATTTGAACATGCGGGCCTAGATCGACTGTGCCGATCTTGAGGTCGTAACAAGATCCTTAAACTGGAAATCCTACACTACCCTCATAAACCCGAGCAATGGATTTCCACTAATGATCCTAAACATGGACACAAAAACTGTAACGACCCGCTCTCGGGGGCTCGTTACTTATTTGATATTTGCGCAGGTCCAGCAGTTAACCAGTGAAACAAAAATAGCAAGATGCAGAGATGTACAAAAATACCCAAATAGTGTCCAATTATTACAATACATACTGTACAAAGGTTCCAACAATGATACATGAAAGAAAGAAAGTACATAGCGAAAATAAAACTGAAATCTGGGAATCCAGTGTCGAACTCTGGCGCTATCGACTCAAGAGCATATGCCTCCATATGTACGTCGTCTGCGGTGCCACGGAGATGGAACCGTAGATAAGTCACAACAATTCTAAACACAGAAAAGAAGCAGGGTACAAGTACGGTAAAAAGTAGCTACGTACAAGCAAACCAGAGTGAAAAGTAAAGTACGGAGCAACGACTGTACATAGCTGGTAGTAAAGGTAAACAGAACTAAACGGTACTGTGGTAGTGCAAGTGCAAAGCAGGCAAAACAAGTGAACTGACGTATTGGTAACTGCACAAGTGTGGTAGATAAAGTACGTGTAGTGCATAAAATAAAAGGTGGTCATGTAAGTACGAAAAGTAACGTGCAAGAGCAAACATGGTGATAGCAATGGTGAGACTGTAACGATAATAAACATGCAAAGTACTGAAAAGGCGTACAATCAATGGTTACCTTAGTGTTAGCATTAATTAACTACACTATGTGATGTGACTCATGTAGGAAAGTATGATATGCAACCATGGGTCATCTCCATTGACACGGGGAGCAACTCCCGGGCGTAAACCACAACATACTTTGAAAACGAGATGAGACGAGACGAGTGTGACTCCGGTCATAGCTCCCACAATTTCTCTACAATGAGTTACCCCAAACCCCAGTGTCATGTGTATCGATTACATGCTTTCTTACGAGATATTCCTTTAGACCTTTTACGAGATATTCCACGAGATATTCCACGAACATTTTACGAGATATTCCACAAAACCTTTTACGAGATATTCCATCCAACAGTCCACAAGATGTACCACCTGATCCCATTAGTTCTTTGTTTATGATGATAGTTAAGCTAGGTTCACTGGTCAACTTTCTTAAAGTAAAGCAAGGTGGATGCTAGCAAATTTGAGGATAAAGACAAGTCCAACAAACATGGAACACAAAAGTTGTTATTTTAAAAGTTCGTACGAGGACACTATCTACGTTTCTAAATCTAGAATCCATTGTGACTTACCAATTTCGAGCTCGTCGTGGCAAGACGAGGTTGAAGATAGAGAAGCTAGTGTACGAGGATCGGTACCTGCAAACACAAGAAACAATCGGTTAAAGCACATACTATTTTCTATTTATTAAACTCGATCGTTTTGATTTTTAACCCTATTAAAATGGTGATGAAAAGCGTTCTAAATTTTTATATAGGCTAGATATGTTAAAAATAATTTTACAGCAAGATGGAATATTTAATGCTAATTTTTAGAATTTTTAAAAGCCCAAAAACAATTTAAAAAATTATTTTTCAATTAGTAATGTATTTATTCAAACATTTCTTTTGGATGCAATCTGCATCGAAAAGTCACGAATGAGTTGTCAAAATGACCGTCTCGGAGATTATTACATATATTTTTCTCACATATCAGTTTACGTGAGAATAATAAGTTATGTATTTTAAATGAAAATAACATATTTAAGTTTTTGGTTTAAAAATTAATTCTGAAAAAACTAGGCGTCTGATTGAGATGAAACTAGTGCCATTGGATCCAGAATATCATTTCTGATTTTCTGGAGCTAGTCTCACATTTTTCTGAGACCTATATTTTAAGTTATGAATTTTATACCATAAAACCATATTTATTAATTATCTAAAATACGAAAATATGAATTTACGAGAATGCCATCGATATAAACTGTGCTTCGTCGATCTCCTCTGTTGCGCTGAGGGAGGGGGCACTTGTCGGCGGGAGGCGGCGTTACGTCGGGACGGCGGAGGAGGAGCGGGCGACGGCGCGGTGGAAGACGGCGGCGGCCTCCGCTCGGAGCAGCGGCGGTGATGGCGGGAGCTGTCGGCGCTCCAAGAGTTTGTCGGGCGCTGCAGCTGCAGACGGAGGCGCTACAGGGCGGCGGGGTCGGACAGAGGGCGACAGCTGTGGGTCGAGGCCGGAGGGAGGGTGGCGGAGTGATGGAGATATGGAACGAGGGCGGGAGATAGAGAGAGGAAGAGAGATAGTGCAGGAGAGAGGAAGAGTGAGCGGAAATTTTTTAGTGGGCCTGGGTTCGAAAAATAACAAGGGGGGAGAGAGAGACAGTGAACTGGGTGAGGGTTAATACAAAGGGGATGTGTTTATATAGGTATTAGAATGGCAAACTTGTGATTAAGGAGGGGAGAGACCAACCTGGTAGATTGGGGTAGATGGGGTAAATGGGGGGTTAGATCTGAGCCATTTCAGATCTAACCAAAAAATTGGTAGATGAGTCTTTAATTGGGGGTAAATGGTCATTAGCGATTGTAATTAACAAAGCGGAAGAATACAAACTTGTTCTTGCAAAAGACTCCGACAAATTACGAAAACATACACACGGGATCGTATCATCATGAGGATCACGAATACGAAGTCCGTTTCAGGGTTTGAGCTATGGAGATACTAGCTTCAGGCCAAAACGTTTAGAAAGCGGGTTTACGGGTTCTAGGTCAAAACGATATCAGAAAATTACGAAATTAATTTGGGGAGCCCTAAATGATCATAGGATGCTATTGCAGAAGTTTGACGACGTTTTGAAGATGTTTGAATAGAAAATAAATTCATTAAGCCAAAACAGCAATATCTGAAAATGAATTTTTATCAGATCTTTTAGAGGTATTTGATGAAATCCGATCTTACGAAAATACTCCATAACTAGTCTGGTACTTCAAAATATTTTTATAAGAAATTTTGAAAATCAGTAAAACTCCTAACAAACCATTACAAAATAGTTTTAAAAAAATTTGGAAATAGGTTAAACACGTAATAGTTGTGTTGATGAAAACAGGCCGTTACATTCTACCCACCTTAAAATAATTTCGTCCTCGGAATTTAAAAATCTCTTTTGAAAATAATTGATGTTATGAAGAAGCTCAAGCAAATAAATGATAGAAAAGATAGTAATCTTTGTAAATCAGGTTGTAAATAACATGAAATGTGATAAGAAAATAAGGGATGTGACTAATATATATTATCAAGTAGCCAAAATATGAGATAATGGCACTACATGAAAATGAGAGCTATTATGAAGATGACATCTGTTCGAACTTAGAACCTGAGGTGATAAGTCAGTAGCAAGCTATTTAAACCACATCAAAAAGATGAACATAACGTCTAAAATTTTCAACTCATATAAATGATGACTACATGGTCCTAATCATGTAAATCATCGCCATAGCATACATAAACGTAAAGGCTAAACCTAGTGCATCCACGATATTACAACTTAACCAGCCGAACAAAAAGGACTTCATCTACCACGCTACCAAATTACAAGCCGATATCCAGATCAACACTAATAGGCAAATATAAGGCCAATTCTCGAGGGTCAAGATCATCGCTACCACTTCTTCCAGTAATCTCCATAACGTATTTTCAGGCGAACTAAAAATTGAAAGCTTCTAAGAGGGTCAATCGAAAGGTCATCAAGCTAATGGCGTTACATAATCATGATTCATGTCCTTGTGGTCCAGCGGACACGGTCAGGGAAGTGACTAAGCCAGGATCACTTACCCCAGTCTAGCTAGGGCGATCCAACAAACTTAGCCAAGCACATTGACCGGATCATGGTCCATTGAAGGAAGCTTATCATTTATATGCATGCCATCATCAACTGAAGGAAAGGTGATGAAGTGGGTAGATAGTTCAACCTATGAAAAATAACTATAACTGCTAGCAAATGAGGTTACTAGGGAGGGTATAACCAAGAATGGAACACGAGTTCCTAAGCAAGGGTTAAGAGTTCAAAGGAAGTGATGAGGATCAAGGATGACCTAATGAAGATGGCAATAAGGACGCTTCACCCGTATGTCCAATACAGGTGAACACTCGAGACATCCGGTACTCGAGGTTAATTCGAGTACTTTATATTGCACACCCTGATCTTGCTATTTTGTTCACGAGGTAGTTAGCGCGGACCTGCGTGGGCCACCAAACTTGTAACGACCCGCTCTCGGGGCCCGTTACTTATTTGATATTTGCGCAGGTCCTGCAATTAACCAGTGAAACCAAAATAGCCACGATGCAGAGATGTACAAAAATACCCAAATAGTGTCCAATTATTAAAATCCATACTGTACAAAGGTTCCAACAATGATACATGAAAGAAAGAAAGTACATAGCGAAAATAAACTGAAATCTACGGTCTCAGGTTCGAACTCTGGCGCTATCAACCCAAGAGCATCTGCCTCCATATGTGACGTGCGTTTATATTTCATATATTTGCGCACGTTTTCTTCCGTGTTTTTCCGTTATTGTCTGCCGTCTTGTATTCGTTTTCCCGTGTTTTCTGGTTTTCTTTCACTTTTCCGTGTTTTTTATATTTGCATGATTTTACCAGCGTAGGGGACATAAAACGAGGATATCATGAGTCCCCGGAGCAACGGGAGGAGTCACGCGTGATCCAGGGGGTCAAACGACGAAGATCGCATCTTTCAGCCCCTCACCCGACCGGTTGGTCACTTCCAACCGATCGGGTGATGCACGCGTGCACCACCCGGACACAAGTTGGAGCGGCCAATATGTACGTCGTCTGCGGTGCCACGGAGATGGAACCGTAGATAAGTCGCAACAATTCTAAACACAGAAAAGAAGCAGTGTACAAGTACGCCAAAAAGTAACTACATACAAGCAAACCAGAGTGAAAAGTAAAGTACTGAGCAACGACTGTACATAGCTGGTAATAAATGTAAACAGAACTAAACGGTATTGTGGTAGTGCAAGTGCAAAGCAGGAAAACAAGTGAACTGAAGTACTGGTAACTGCACAAGTGTGGTAGATAAAGTACGTGTAGTGCATAAAATAAAAGGTGGTCGTGTAAGTACGAAAAGTAACGTGCAAGAGCAAACATGGTGATAGCAATGGTGAGACTGTAACGATAATAAACATGCAAAGTACTGAAAAGGCGTACAATCAATGGTTACCTTAGTGTTAGCATTAATTAACTACACTATGTGATGTGACTCATGTAGGAAAGTATGATATGCAACCATGGGTCATCTCCATTGCCACGGGGAGCAAATTCCGGGCGTCAACCACAACATACTTTGAAAACGAGCCGAGACGAGACGAGAGAGAGTGACTCCGGTCATAGCTCCCACACTTTCTCTACAATGAGTTATCCCAAACCCCAGTGTCATGTGTATCGATTACATGCTTTCTTACGAGATATTCCTTTAGACCTTTTACGAGATATTCCACAAAACATTTTACGAGATATTCCACAAAACCTTTTACGAGATATTCCATCCAACAGTTCACAAGATGTACCACCTGATGCCATTAGTTCTTTGTTTACGATGATAGTTAAGCTAGGTTCACTGGTCAACTTTCTTAAAGTAAAGCAAGGTGGATGCTAGCAAATTTGAGGATAAAGACAAGTCCAACAAACATGGAACACAAAAGTTGTTATTTTAAAAGTTCGTACGATGACACTATCTACTTTTCTATAGAATCCATTGTGACTTACCAATTTCGAGCACGTCGTGGCAAGACGAGGTTGGAGCTAGAGAAGCTGGTGTACGAGGATCGGTACCTGCAAACACAAGAAACAATCGGTTAAAACACACACTATTTTCTATTTATTAAACTCGATCGTTTTGATTTTTAAACCTATTAAAACAGTGATGAAAAGCGTTCTAAATTTTTATATAGGCTAGATATTTTAAAAATAATTTTACAGCAAGATGGAATATTTTTCTGAAGCTTATAATAATTTTTAGAATTTTTAAAAGCTCAAAAACAATTTTAAAAACTATTTTTCAATTAGTAATGTATTTATTCAAACATTTCTTCTGGATGCAATCTGCATCGAAAAGTCGCGAATGAGATGTCAAAATAACCGTCTCGGAGATTACTAATACATATATTTTTCTCACATATCAGTTTAAGTGAGAATAATAAGTTATGTATTTTAAATGAAAATAACGTATTTAAGTTTTTGGTTTAAAAATTAATTCTGGAAAAACTAGGCGTCTAATTGAGATGAAACTATTGCCATTGGATCCAGAATATCATTTCTGATTTTCTGGAGCTAGTCTCACATTTTTCTGGGACCTATATTTTAAGTTATGAATTTTATACCATAAAACCCAATTTATTAATTATCTAAAATACGAAAATATGAATTTACGAGAATGCCATCGATATAAACTGTGCTTCGTCGATCTCCTCTGTTGCGCAGAGGTAGGGGGCACTTGCCGGCGGGAGGCGGCATTACGTCGGGACGGCGGAGGAGGAGCGGGCGACGGCGTGGTGGAAGACGGCGGCGGCCTCTGCTCGGAGCAGCGGCTGTGATGGCGGGAGCTGTCGGCGCTCGAAGGGTTTGTCGGGCGCTGCAGCGGCAGACGGAGGCGCCACGGGGCGGCGGGGGTCGGACAGAGGGCGGCGGCGGTGGGTCGAGGCCGGATGGAGGGTGGCGGAGTGAGGGAGATAGGGAACGATGGCGGGAGATAGAGAGATGAAGAGAGAGAGTGTATGAGAGAGGAAGAGTGAGCGGAAATTTTTTAATGGGCCTGGGTTCGAAAAATAACAAGGGGGAGAGAGAGACAGTGAACTGGGTGAGGGTTAATACAAAGGGGATGTGTTTATATAGGTATTAGAATGGCAAACTTGTGATTAAGGAGGGGAGAGACCAACCTGGTAGATGGGGGTAGATGGGGTAGATGGGGGGTTAGATCTGAGCCTTTTCAGATCTAACCAAAAAAAATGGTAGTTGAGTGTTTAATTAGGGGTAAATGGTCATTAGCGATTGTAATTAGCAAAGCGGATGAATACAAACTCGTTCTTGCAAAAAGCTCCGACAAATTACGAAAACATTCCCACGGGATCTTATCGTCATGAGGATCACGAATACGAAGTCCGTTTCAGGGTTTGAGCTATGGAGATACTAGTTTCAGGCCAAAACGTTTAGAAAGCGGGTTTGCGGGTTCTAGGTCGAATCGATATCAGAAAATTACGAAATTAATTTGGGGAGCTCTAAATGATCATAGGATGCTACTGCAGAAGTTTGAAGACGTTTTGAAGATATTTGAATAGAAAATAAATTCATTAAGCCAAAACAGCGATATTTGAAAATGAATTTTTATCAGATCTTTTAGAGGTATTTGATGAAATCCGATCTTACGAAAATACTCCATAACTAGTCTGGTACTTCAAAATATTTTTATAAGAAATTTTGGAAATCAGTAAAACTCCTGACAAACCATTACAAAATAGTTTTTTAAAAAATTTGGAAATAGGTTAAACACGTAATAGCTGTGTTGAAGAAAACATGCCGTTACATTCTACCCTCCTTAAAATAATTCCGTCCTCGGAATTTAGAAATCTCTTTTGAAAATAATTGATGTTATGAAGAAGCTCAAGCAAATAAATGATAGAAAAAATAGTAATCTTTGTAAATCAGGTTGTAAATAACATGAAATGTGATAAGAAAATAAGGGATGTAATTAATATATATTATCAAGTAGCCAAAATAAGGGTCATAGCTCCCACACTTTCTCTACAATGAGTTACCCCAAACCCCAGCGTCATGTGTATCGATTACATGCTTTCTTACGAGATATTCCTTTAGACCTTTTACGAGATATTCCACGAGATATTCCACAAAACATTTTACGAGATATTCCACAAAACCTTTTACGGGATATTCCATCCAACAGTCCACACGATGTACCACCTGATGCCATTAATTCTTTGTTTACGATGATAGTTAAGCTAGGTTCACTGGTCAACTTTCTTAAAGTAAAGCAAGGTGGATGCTAGCAAATTTGAGGATAAAGACAAGTCCAACAAACATGGAACACAAAATTTGTTATTTTAAAAGTTCGTACGATGACACTATCTACTTTTCTAAATCTAGAATCCATTGTGACTTACCAATTTCGAGCTCGTCGTGGCAAGACGAGGTTGGAGCAAGAGAAGCTGGTGTACGAGGATCGGTACCTGCAAACACAAGAAACAATCGGTTAAAGAACACACTATTTTCTATTTATTAAACTCGATCGTTTTGATTTTTAAACCGATTAAAACCAGGATGAAAAGCGTTCTAAATTTTTATATAGGCTAGATATGGTAAAAATAATTTTACAGTAAGAGGGAATATTTTTCTGAAGCTTATAGTAATTTTTAGAATTTTTAAAAGCTCAAAAACAATTTAAAAACAATTTTTCAATTAGTAACGTATTTATTCAAACATTTCTTTTGTATGCAATCTGCATCGAAAAGTTGCGAATGAGCTGTCAAAATCACCGTCTCGGAGATTACTAATACATAATTTTTCTCACATATCAGTTTATGTGAGAATAACAAGTTATGTATTTTAAATGAAAATAACGTATTTAAGTTTTTGATTTAAAAATTAATTCTGGAAAAATTAGGCGTCTGATTGAGATTAAACTAGTGCCGTTGGATTCAGAATATCATTTCTGATTTTCTGGAGCTAGTCTCACATTTTTCTGGGACCTATATTTTAAGTTATGAATTTTATACCATAAAACCCTATTTATTAATTATCTAAAATACGAAAATACGAATTTACGAGAATGCCATCGATATAAACTGTGCTTCGTCGATCTCCTCTGTTGCGCTGAGGGAGGGGGCACTTGCCGGCGGGAGGCGGCGTTACGTCGGGACGGCGGAGGAGGAGCGGGCAACGGCGCGGTGGAAGACGGCGACGGACTCCGCTCGGAGTAGCGGCGGTGGTGGCGGGAGCTGTCGGCGCTCGAAGGGTTTGTCGAGCGCTGCAGCGGCGGACGGAGGCGCTGCGGGGCGGCGGGGTCGGAGAGAGGGCGGCGGCGGCGGGTCGAGGCCGGAGGGAGGGTGGCGGAGTGAGGGAGATAAGAAACGAGGGCAGGAGATAGAGAGAGGGAGAGAGAGTGCGGATAGAGAGGAAGAGTGAGCGGAAAATTTTTCATGGGCCTGGGTTCGAAAAATAACAAGGGGGGAGAGAGAGACAATGAACTGGGTGAGGGTTAATACAAAGGTGATGTGTTTATATAGGTATTAGAATGGCAAACGTGTGATTAAGGAGGGGAGAGACCAACCTGGTAGATGGGGGGTAGATGGGGTAGATGGGGGGTTAGATGTGAGCCATTTCAGATCTAACAAAAAAAATGGTAGATGAGTGTTTAATTAGGGGTAAATGGTCATTAGCGATTGTACTTAGCAAATCGGAGGAATACAAACTCGTTTTTGCAAACGACTCCGAAAAATTACGAAAACATTCCCAAGGGTTCGTATCGTCATGAGGACCTTCTCCTTCTTTCTCTTCTCATCCACAAGCTCCTAGAATGAGCAACAGCAGCCAAAAGACGACATGGATGCTACGGGGGTGTGCAGCGTGAGGGTGGCGTAGCCCTATGGGTGCTCTGCCTCCCTAAAGTCTAAGAGGGAGCAAGGGGAAGGAATGAATTCGGCCTGGTCTTTGAGGATGAAGTGAGATATTATTAGAAGGGTTTAGAAACGAGTAGAATTTGGAAGAATAGAGTAGAAGAACCAAGAATTGTGTAGCGGAGTCAATAAGCTATATTTACAAGTTTGTCATTTCTTCAAATAAAAGGAAGAAGAGAAGAGAAGAGTGTGGAACGTAGGAGAATCAAGGAATCAAAGATATTTCTTCCAAGAATCCTCTTATTTGCAAATTTGCCATTACTCGTATTCTTTCACAATTGCCATCCAACTTACATCCTTAATTACAAGTATACCATTCCTTCCATATGTCACCTTTTCTTACCACACCCACACTTAATTACCAGTAGGCCATTACCTCGCACAATCCCCTATTATGCACACACTCCCCATTAATTACAAGAATGCCACTAACATTAACCCCTTCTCACACTAGGCTCTCTATCCCAATCCTACACACCCATTCACCAACATACCATCATACAACCACATTCATGCATCACATACCAATGCATCACATCACCATTCATTCATGCACACTACAACCACATTACTAAACACTCTATATTACTAATACATAAGCATTCAACGAGCATCCCTGGGCAACCATGTAAGCAACCAATAAGAATACACCATTGGCATTAATCAGTAAATAGTATGTCTAATTACTAATACTACTCCACACAATCATACATTATTACTATACCACTTTATAGTTCACTGCATACACTGCATGCATGATCAACCACATAAAGCATGCACAAATATGTACTCACTTGTATACAAGCATATACACAATACATAGTATACAGATATACACCCTAATTTTACCCAAAAATATAAGCCCTACGTATATGGCACTCTGGGCAATTACAAAACTAATATTCACAAGAAACCCCATTTTAGTGAGTTGATGATCCAATCATTCTACATTCGAAATATATAATTAATTGTACCAAAAATTGATTTTGAAACTAAACTGAATTTAACACAAAATGATTACACTAAGTGGAAATATATATAAGAAACTTTTATTCCACCCTTCTAATCATTTATATTGAGTTAAATAAAATCCATAACTTCAACACAAATTTTCTTCTTAAAATGGGGTATATATGTGTACTAATGTGTATATGAACATATATAGAAAGATACATACATACATACATACATACATACATACATATATACATACATATACACCATATCCCATTTTATATATAACTTTAAAATGTATCAAATTTCCTTAAGGCCATTTACTTGATGGTTAGTGCACAAAAATTCCTTAAGTCATTTTAAACCTATCATTGAGGAGAAATATATTCCTCCTGAAGAAAATACTTGAATTTTGTGTTTTAATTTAAATCCAAATTTAGGCAAACTGAATTTTCATACCAAGGTATGAAGGAGGAAGTGAGATATTATTAGAAGGGTTTAGAAACGAGTAGAATTTGGAAGAAGAGAGCAAGGGGAAGAAGAACCAAGAATTGCGTAGCGTGGAGGAGTCAATAAGCTATATTTACAAGTTTGTCATTTCTTCAAATAAAAGGAAGAAGAGAAGAGAAGAGTGTGGAACGTAGGAGAATCAAGGAATCAAAGATATTTCTTCCAAGAATCCTCTTATTTGCAAATTTGCCATTACTCGTATTCTTTCACAATTGCCATCCAACTTACGTCCTTAATTACAAGTATGCCATTCCTTCCATATGTCACCTTTTCTTACCACACCCACACTTAATTACCAGTAGGCCATTACCTCGCACACTCCCCTATTATGCACACACTCCCCATTAATTACAAGAATGCCACTAACATTAACCCCTTCTCACACTAGGCTCTCTACCCCAATCCTACACACTCATTCACCCACTTACCATCATACAACCACATTCATGCATCACATACCCATGCATCACATCACCATTCACTCATGCACACTACAACCACATTACTAAACACTCTATATTACTAATACATAAGCATTCAACGAGCATCCTTGGGCAACCATGTAAGCAACCAATAAGAATACACCATTGGCATTAATCAGTAAATAGTATGTCTAATTACTAATACTACTCCACACAATCATACATTATTACTATACCACTTTATAGTTCACTGCATACACTGCATGCATGATCAACCACATAAAGCATGCACAAATATGTACTCACTTGTATACAAGCATATACACAATACATAGTATACAGATATACACCCTAATTTTACCCAAAAATATAGGCCCTACGTATATGGCACTCTGGGCAATTACAAAACTAATATTCACAAGAAAACCCATTTTAGTGAGTTGATGATCCAATCATTCTACATTCGAAATATATAATTAATTGTACCAAAAATTGATTTTGAAACTAAACTGAATTTAACACAAAATGATTACACTAAGTGGAAATATATATAAGAAACTTTTATTCCACCCTTCTAATCATTTATATTGAGTTAAATAAAATCCATAACTTCAACACAAATTTTCTTCTTAAAATGGGGTATATAGGTGTCCCATACATACATACATACATACATACATACATACATATTGTCACGCCCCGCTTCCCAGTATACTTGGGGCGAGGACGTGAGCGGGTCCGCATGTGCTTAAAGCAAAGAAGAGGTATTTTTTCTCCCTTCTTTGACTTAAGCACACTAAGCGTGATTAGCGAAGGCAGGTCCCTGTATGCGAATACCTCAGAAACAGCACAAATATTTATTACATTACAATACCAGCGTCCAAGGTAAACACACAAACAATTAAGGCCTAGCATGGCCGTACAATCTGCTGAAAACAAACACACCTGCAAATATTAATACCAATAATAAACTGCAGTATAAATGTCCCGCTTTAGCCTTCCGCGGGGAGGATCTCAATGTCTTCGTAGCTCTGGTCAGCGGGGGCCACCTCTAAAGTGGGATCCTCAAAGGTAGGGTCCTCACGGTACTCTGTCTCTGAACCTAACATATATTTCATGACACGTTGAAATATATGTCAGCGATAAGCTCGGCAAGATATTTAAAGTAATGAAATGAGGAACAATTAGAAAAGGACAAAAGAGTGTTAGTACACAGTTATGAATAATATGTGCAGAAAGTAAAGTATGAGCATGCATGGATATTTTTGCAGTTAAAAGTAAAGTAAAACAGTTGTATGTTGAGTATTTGGTTGTTTGTGCTCGAGATAAGTCCATGCCTGGGTAGGTGAAATGTTCTTGATACACCTTATCACCGGTGGTTTTACCGTGACGCTCCACACATTGGCTGCCTCCACCGGAGGGGCCGTAATCGTGTTCGAGACACACTCACAAACCCTACTGCAATGGACCAACCCCACCCAAAGTGTACCGCCATATACTGGAACACGAGCCAGACTAGTCATATGTGACCATACTGGAACACGAGCCAGACTAGTCACACATGACCTGACGGGAGTAGCCAACTTGGCTTTTTGAGTATGTTTATTTACTGATTGAGTTTCACCCCATCTGTAGTCGATGGTTTCACCCTGTCTGTATTCGACGGTTATCACATATGTGTAGTAACATACTCGTATTTTCCAAATTTGTTTATCTTGTTAACATGCGAAAAGCAATAGCAATCCCGTTAAGTAAAAAGAGCAATAAGTAAAGTGAAACATAATGTCCGGCTACTAGAATTTGTCAAACATATTGAAACCAGGTTTGATGCTAAGTTTTAAAGACCAGGTTCGCAATTCATTCTACACATTTTCCGAGGGTCGTGACACACCCTCTGTTCCGTTTGGGTTCAATTTAATAACAAGTAAAGAAAGTTACTCTTAAAATGGATAAACATTGATAAAACGTTCATCTACTAAATAAATGCAACATGTGCGTTAAGAGTTTGTTAAAATGGTATGTTACACTAATTTAAGTAGTTATCCCTGTAATTCTCTAAACTTGCAATAATATCAGCCTTGGCAGCAATGAATGCAGCCTAACAAGTATATATAGGATAGAGGAGAGAGAGAGAGAAAAAAGTTTCAATTAAAGCTCCAACGGCTCTTTTCTGAACCCAACTAGTCGGTCAAAGAACAACCACCGACCGACTAGTTCATCAACTAGTCGGTCGGTCAATTAACGTAAACCGACTAATGAGTAAACAGAGAAAAGATCAAAGTACAGACTAAGGAACTAGTCGGTCAAAGAAGAGTAGCTGACCGACTAGTTTCACAACTAGTCGGTCGGTTACTCAACGTGGACCGACTAACAGATAAAACTGAAGTCTGAGAAGAATTAGACTTAGTCGGTCCAAGAACAAATGTTGACCGACTAATTCACCAACTAGTCGGTCACCAAATGAACATAGACCGACTAACAATAAACAGTAAGTATGGTGAAAAATTTGGCATGTACAGTAAACTAAACTAGTCGGTCCAAGAAGGAAAGTTGACCGACTAATTCACCAACTAGTCGGTCGATCAATAAGCACAGACCGACTAAAGATAAACAGTAGCTCAAGCTCAAATATGCATGTTCAGGGAAAGCTCAACTAGTCGGTCACAGAAGCATCACTGACCGACTAGTTCACAAACTAGTCGGTCGGTGAGTCAACTTAGACCGACTAACTGTAAACAGTAAAGAGCTAAGAATTAACTGACTGAAACTAGTCGGTCCAAGAAGCTTGGCTGACCGACTAGATCACCATCTAGTCGGTCAGTTCTTCTTCTTGAACCAACTAACATGCACAAGAAGTCCCGAATCGAAGCGCGATGCTTCGGGAAGAATTGTATGGACTTCTACAAAGATCCTAGAGCTAAGATATGAGCGTTATGAAGAATTAAAACGTAAGACCTACTCAAGGCTTAACATTCTACGAAAGAAACTTAAAGACTATAAATTAAACTTGACGATACCGTCTTCAATAGCTTCAATCGAATCTTCATGACTTCTAAAAAGGTCTATAAGCTTCAACGAAGCTTTAGGCATACGATCACGTGCTTTGAGAAGTCTTGAGACGTCGTAATTGATATTCATGTGAATTTGGCGACGATCTCCATAACTGCGCTCACAAAGTGTTAGTTCATATTATATTTATGTTTGTTCATCATCCAAAACCAAATCCGGGGAGTCCAATATCCAACATTCTCCCCCTTTTTGGTGATGACAAACCAACATAAATAATAATAAAAAAAATAACAATTCAAATGAAATTTACTTACTCCCCCTGCATTGATGACACGTTAATTCCAATTTAAACAAAAATAATTCGCATCAAGCAGACGAGTGAAGTATATTAAATGATAATCGATTATTGAATTATTGAAATACCAAACGTAGGTTATTGAAATATCGGATTTGAAAATCCATTTATATATCTTAACTCCCCCTGAATCTAACACATCAAGTTAGATTCTTGGAGAAATGCTTTAAATTTTCATTTGGCACATTGATATTATTATATATCTCCCCCTTTGGCATAAGCAAAAAGAGCGGGAGGATAACAACGACAGCAACAATGGCCTCAAATTAAAAAGCACGGGAGTCGTAGAATACGACGAAGGTTCAAGTGACACCAACGAGAAAAATACGAATAGAATCAAGGCGTGTCAAAGATACCAAAGTCGAAAAATCGTAAAACGAAATCATCAAAAACTCAAATCAATTTAACGTATTGAGTTATGGAATATACTATCCAATATCAACATTTCTTGGTTAATTTAGTGCATGGAAAACAATTCTATGTTTTCATAGAAGAAATTTCTATTAAACCAAGTGAATATCGTCGAGCGACGAAATCAAACATCAGAGACATAAAAATTATACATTGCACAATATAATGAAATGTCAACTGCGATGTGTGTGTGTATATATATATATATATATATATATTATGAAGCAGAGTACATCACCGATATACAAAACATCGATCGACTGATCGGGGCACAAAAAAATACATCATCACATGACAAAATATCGGAGTGTCAACAAAAAATACATCATCATCAAACATATCAAAAAGACATCAAAATGATCCAAAATACATAGCCACCCACACTATCCTACCCAACATCTCTCACAACTAGATATATCATCCAATGAGTATCAGGAGAGGCCTCGGAGAAACTCAAGAGGCAGCGGGAGGACCAGAAGCAACTGCAGGCTCAGCAGGAGCAGAAGAGGTGACTGGATCAGCAGGAATGTCCGGAAGATCAGCAGGAGAGACGACTGAAGTGGCAACCTCTGAAGCAGCAACCGTAGTGGCCTCGGGAGCACCAGTCGGAGTATCCACCACAGGAGTGGTGGCAACAGGTGTGCTCTCGGGGGCACCAGCAGAAGAAGCAGCAACAGCATCACCGGAAGTGGTAGCACCAGCAGCAGCAGTACCAGCAGAAGTGCCCTCGGGGGCACGAGTCGAAGCACGACAAAGCTCCTCAACGTCCTCCTCAGCCATCTCATCTAACTCCTCATCCTCAGACACGGAAGGAGGAAGCTCAACACCCATAAGACGAGCCATACGGCAGACTACCTCCTCGGTACGAGCCAAGCGGGACTCGTGACGACGAAGAATCCGTACGACATCATTCAGGGTGGCAGAGGGAGCAGCAGAGGCACTGGCAGAGGCAGGGACAGACGCTGAAGGTGTCGTCCTCTGAACGTGACGAAGCGCCGCAAGAGATTTCTTGACGTCCGTCGCGTTCAGGGGAAGACCAAGGGGACGCTCATCGTCACGAGGCAACGTGACACGAAAATGACGAAATACGAGGGTCAATAAGCAAGGAAATGGGATATGAGCCGATTTATTGGACTTGCGAATACACTCGAAAGAATCAATCTTATCGAGTATAATGCGAGCCCAATTAATCGAGCTCCCCATGAAGATAGCATAGATAAGCTTCAGAAAGGGCTGGGACGGGAGAGATGAGGAGCCGTACTTGGGAAGCAAGCACGACTTCAGAATCAGATTTAGGACCCATGCATTTGGCTTGAACGTCCCAAGTTTAATTACAATAAATACTTGCCTTGACGCGGGTGTGGGTGTCCAGGTCGTGGTGACGTGCGGTACGTTTTATCTGCATCAAATTAAATCGTGACATCAGACTAATGGTTACTAACCAGTTAAAAGACATTAAACTAACCTATTATAACATTCACTTAGCGTTTTATGAAGTAATTTTACTTAACTTGTTGTATAAAAATCTTAGCTTGGTAGCTTACAAAATCTTAACTTAATAATAATCTTAATCAAAGCTTAACTCAATTGTAATAAAAATGATACCTTTACAAAATATAGCTCAATTAACTTATTAATCTATAAAGATAATTGACTTGTAACCTAAAAATCTTAAGTAAATAACTTAATCAGAAGAATATCTTAACTTAATTTACTGAGCTTACATGGCTTTCATAACCATTAAAATAACTTAGAATAATAACAACGTAATAACCGATAATAATAATAATAATAATAATAATAATAAATAATAATAAAAACTTCCATTAATAAAATCCCCCCTTCTTATCTCGTTCTCTCCCTCTGTTCTTTTTCTTTTTTTTTGTTTCTCGCATGCTGCAGGCGATCAAGGAGGGCGGCTGCTTCGGGCTTGGGCGGTGGCGACTCGTAGCTCCCGGCGGCTGATCGGAGGCGGGGACGGCGATCTGAGCTCGGGGCGGCGCAGGCGAGATCGGGCGACGGCGGTTCCCAGGCAGCGGGCGGCGGCGCGATTCGCGGCGGGCGATCGGTGGTTGATCCGGAGCGGCGGCGGGGAGATCTGAGGCGGTCGGGGGTGGTCGATGGCGGCGCGATTCTAGAGAGGGGACGGGCGGATCCGGCGGGCGGCGTACGGCTGCGATCGAGGGGGTGGCGCTCTCGAGGGTGGCGGCTTCACGCGACGAGGGCGACGATCCGAGGCGACGGCCTCGACAAGGGGGCGACACAGATTGGAGATCGGGGGTGATGATCGGCATACGGGCGCGAGCGATCTGAGGCTTCGAGGGATCGATTCGTGTTTGTTTTGTGATTCGTGATTTGGGGGCTGATTTGGGGGATTGTTATCTGGTTTGTTTTGGATTGATTTTGGGTTTGTAATGGGGTGGAGTGCTGATTTGTAGAGGAGGAGATGTTGGGTCGTTGCTGGTGGTGGAGGAGATGATGACGGTGGAGAGTAGTTGCTGGTTGTTGGTTGCTTGGGTTGATGTTCCTCATGTTTGATGGTTGATGTAGGTGTCCCTTAAGAACGAGAAGATGAAGGGAACACGTTGAAGGGAGTTGAGCTGGATGTGGTTGAGGAGTGAAGGGATGTTGGATCTCACCAACATTTCGGTGGGAGATGAAGGCAGTGGGGTTTAGGGTTTGATTAGTGTAGGTGGAAGTTGGGGGAAGGTAAATGGTAAAAGTAAAAAGGGATTAGGGTTAGGTTAAAGTAACTAGATAGAAGTAATTAAGAAGATAATGGTAATTAGTAGTTTAGACAAAGATTAGTAAAAATAAGTTAGTTAAAAGAAATAAGTAAATGGTAAGAGTAATTTAGGAAAAGTAATTAGTAAAAATAATTCAGTTAAAAGTAATAAGTTAATTAGAAATTAATCTTTTAGTTAAAAGTAATTAAAATCATTTAGTAGCAAATAGTAATTAACGTTTTAATTAAAAGTATTTAGTAATAAAAATAATTACGATCTAACGGGTTAAAAATTTTGCTACGATCAAACGGAAAACAACGACGCGCTTGCGTCGACGCACGGACGAAAACCACTCGGACGAAAATAACTGAATCAACAAAGTAAAACACTCGCACACAACAGTCAAACACGACTAGGAAAACAGGACGTTACACAGATACACCCTATCCCATTTTATATATAACTTTAAAATGTATCAAATTTCCTTAAGGCCATTTACTTGATGGTTAGTGCACAGGAATTCCTTAAGTCCTTTTAAACCTATCCTTGAGGAGAAATATATTCCTCCTGAAGAAAATACTTGAATTTTGTGTTTTAATTTAAATCCAAATTTAGGCAAACTGAATTTCCATACCAAGGTATGAAGTCAACTTGTTATATACCGAAATATATATATACACACACATATTGTTTTATGCCTTAAACTTAGAATTTAAATTTATTTTAGCACAATTAACACAAAATTTATCTTTGAGGAGAAATATACATTAAAACTTCTTATTTCATCATTCAATCCAATTTAAATTCAATATTAGGTAACCAAAAGACGACAGGGATGCTACGGGGGTGTGCAGCGTGAGGGTGGCGTAGCCCTATGGGTGCTCTGCCTCCCTAAAGTATAAGAGGGAGCAAGGGGAAGGAATGAATTCGGCATGGTCTTTGGGGAGGAAGTGAGATATTGTTAGAAGGGTTTAGAAACGAGTAGAATTTGGAAGAAGAGAGTAGAAGAGCCAAGAATTGCGTAGAGGAGTCAATAAGCTATATTTACAAGTTTGTCATTTCTTCAAATAAAAGGAAGAAGAGAAGAAAAGAGTGTGGAACGTAGGAGAATCAAGGAATCAAAGATATTTCTTCCAAGAATCCTCTTATTTGCAAATTTGCCATTACTCGTATTCGTTCACAATTGCCATCCAACTTACGTCCTTAATTACAAGTATGCCATTCCTTCCATATGTCACCTTTCCTTAACACACCCACACTTAATTACCAGTAGGCCATTACCTCGCACACTCCCCTATTATGCACACACTCCCCATTAATTACAAGAATGCCACTAACCTTAACCCCTTCTCACACTAGGCTCTCTACCCCAATCCTACACACCCATTCACCAACATACCATCATACAACCACATTCATGCATCACATACCCATGCATCACATCACCATTCATTCATGCACACTACAACCACATTACTAAACACTCTATATTACTAATACATAAGCATTCAACGAGCATCCTTGGGCAACCATGTAAGCAACCAATAAGAATACACCATTGGCATTAATCAGTAAATAGTATGTCTAATTACTAATACTACTCCACACAATCATATATGATTACTATACCACTTTATAGTTCACTGCATACACTGCATGCATGATCAACCACATAAAGCATGCACAAATATGTACTCACTTGTATACAAGCATATACACAATACATAGTATACAGATATACACCCTAATTTTACCCAAAAATATAGGCCCTACGTATATGGCACTCTGGGCAATTACAAAACTAATATTCACAAGAAAACCCATTTTAGTGAGTTGATGATCCAATCATTCTACATTCGAAATATATAATTAATTGTACCAAAAATTGATTTTGAAACTAAACTGAATTTAACACAAAATGATTACACTAAGTGGAAATATATATAAGAAACTTTTATTCCACCCTTCTAATCATTTATATTGAGTTAAATAAAATCCATAACTTCAACACAAATTTTCTTCTTAAAATGGGGTATATAGGTGTACTAATGTTTATATGAACATATATAGAAAGATACATACATACATACATACATACATACATACATACATATACACCCTATCCCATTTTATGTATAACTTTAAAATGTATCAAATTTCCTTAAGGCCATTTACTTGATGGTTAGTGCACAAAAATTCCTTAAGTCCTTTTAAACCTATCCTTGAGGAGAAATATATTCCTCCTGAAGAAAATACTTGAATTTTGTGATTTAATTTAAATCCAAATTTAGGCAAACTGAATTTCCATACCAAGGTATGAAGTCAACTTGTTATATACCGAAATATATACACACACACATATGGTTTTATGCCTTAAACTTAGAATTTAAATTTATTTTAGCACAATTAACACAAAATTTATCTTTGAGGAGAAATATACATTAAAACTTCTTATTTCATCATTCAATCCAATTTAAATTCAATATTAGGTAACCAATCATACATCGTATGTATTTAACCATTTATATTCCGAAACAATAAAAAATTTAACAGTAGAGCCTACTTTGGTGAGATCTCGTAATAATTAAAATTGTTTCGAACCATGTAATCTAATGTGCCCAACAATTGAATTAAAATGAAAATAAACTTTAAATGTAAATATATGTGAAAACCTTTTATTTACTCCTTCGATCCAATTAAAATTCATCAAGTCAACTGATCATACAACATATGTATTTAACCGTTTACATTCCGAAATAATAATAATTTAACAGTAGAGCCCACTTTGGTGGGGTCTTGTAAGAATTAAAACTATTTCGAAACGTTTAAATAAAATAAAGAATGCCTAAAAGAATTAAAATGGAACGAATATAATTTAACGCACAGAATTGGGCCTAAAGGAAATATATATACACATAACCATTTATTTCATCCTTTCACAATTTAAATTCAAAAAATTTAGGTGATAAATTTTCATGCAAAGCATGTACATAGCCTTTTATATATATCGAAATAAAATTAATCGCCATGATCGAGCCCACTTTGGTGGGTTGTCGTTGTAATTAGAATTATTTCGAGATATATATAATTAATTACGCCTAAAACTGAATTTAAAATTAAAACTAAATTTTAACACAAATTTATACATTTGGGAAATATATAAATTGACTTTTTATTTCCTCCTTAACTTGTGTTAAAATATCCCAAAACAGGAGTCCAAATGACAAAAAATGGCCAAATTATCCAAGATTAAGTCCAAAATTGTGCAATAGCCAAAACAGGACCAAAATTAAAACCCATATTATGGTTTAAAAATTTTTCGTTTGAAAAAAAATCTGATTGGGCCTCAATTCAGGACCGCAGTCTGCTAGGGGTTAGAAACCCTAGAAGCTGGCCAACATAGGGGGCGGTCGCCGCCCCCTCCCTCACATCCGGCGCCGATTATCGACCGGGGGCGGCAGGGTGCCGCCCCCTCTGGGGTTCTTGATGGGGGCGACGAGGCACCGCCCCCTCCCCGATCACGCTGAAGCACGGTATGCCCCCGATCTTGGGGGCCTGCTGCTCCGACAGAGGGGGGTGGTGAGACGCCGCCCCCTTCCGGGGAAAAATAGCAGGGGGCGGCAGAAATGCTAATGGGGGTGGCAGCGCCACCCCTTTTGAAGCCCTAATGGGGGGGGCAGTGGGTGTCGCCCCCTTCCATTCTTTCCCCGATCTGAGAGGGGTGGCTTCTTTCCACGATTTGAGAGGGGCGGCTTCCAGCCGCCCCCTCCCCTTTCCTCTGTTCAACCAACAGGGTCAGCAAAGCCGCCCCTTTCTGTTCTGCTTCGACACCGACGATGTCGACACCGATCTCCCGACGGGGGCAGCAGAGCCGCCCCTCTTTTGCCATGTCAGGTGGCGGCCGGCGGGCCGCCCCCGATCTAGAGTTCGTAAGGTTTTTTTAACAGGAAAAATTCGACCAAAAAACCCAAAATTTACAGATCTGAATCTTAAAACAGATTAAAAATCTAATTTTTGTCAGATCTACTTACGAGTAGACAGAAAATTTAAGATCCACAACATGCAGGCTCTGATACCACTTGAAAGAACTAAAGATATAGATGTGCGTACTGTTACGACCTAAAGATCGTAGGAGCCCGACTCCCGCCCGGATCCACTAACATACCCCATTAACTCGCCATATCACAAAAGGGCCGACGCCCCGAAAATCTGGGGCATCATGGAGACAGGCGCGCCTTGCAGCGTTCCCCGAACCGGTCGAGGCGAACAACCGCAGCCGGCCGAGGCGAACGACCGCAGCCGCCCGACCCGCCGGGGTAGCGCGCTTGGGGACGCTTGGGTAGCTAGGCCAGGCCTATTGACCGGCGCGGACGTATCCTTCCGCACCGGCGGGCCATACCCCATGACCAATCGGGACGGCCCGCCCGACTCCCGCGAACCGCGACGCTTAGAGTGACACTGCCCGGCCTTTAGTTCGTCGCTAACGACAAACAGCCCAGGATAAGGACACAACTGACACATACGTCACCCGACCGCCTGACAAAGCACCCCCTGGCGGCTGACCCGTCCGACGATTATTGCTTTCGGCCCTGACATCCCGACAAAAGCACCCCTTGGCCGTTGCGCCGCCTGACAAAAGCGGGTCAGGAACTCCTGTTCCTGACGTCCTCGTCCGAAGCTTCCGCTGACACCCGAGCCAGCTCAGCACGCCTAGTCATCACCCATCAGGTATAAATACCACCTCTCCTCTTACGGAGAGGGGGTTGGAGAATTCTCTCTCATTTTCCATTATTCACACACGAGAGCAAAGGTCCTCCATATCTTTGTTCTCCCACCTATAGCTCGTCACGCGAGGCGGACACACCGTTAGTCCGGCCGGCGTGTCTAGCCCCCCTTTTAAGCCCTTTTACTGACTTAGGCATCGGAGGGGCTAAGGGTTGAACCCCAACCCCGCCCTTCTGACGAGTTGTTCGTGCTGCAGGAGAGCTCGCCCCTTGACCAAAGTCAGCGTCAGCCTCCCGCCGTCCAACCTTCCTCAGCTGTGTCCGGCGAGATACGATCCCGTGAGCTCCACCGGCAACGGATCCAACCTCTTCACCCCACTAATCACTTGTAAAACAGCATACCGACACCTTCTTCTCCACATAACCATCGTGCCCTTGGTTCCCCATAATACAAATTCATTGTACGCGAGTTCCACCTCGTAACAATTGGCGCCGTCTGTGGGATCGAAGGGTCACACCCAAGTTAAACTCCATGCCAATCTCGCGGAACCCTGACCACGGCAAGGATCCCGTGGGTCAGGAGCCGCTCTCTCTACAAATCACCCCGGCGTCCGACGCCCTTCCGGGCGTGGGCGCCGAAACCGAGCCTACTTCATCCCGCGTCGTCCTGAAGAGCTTCGAGGCCGTCACTCAGGCCAGGGGAGGCTATCAGACAACCGGAACGGGGCCACCGCCCGGCCCCTCAGAGCCCCAGAACGTGAGGCGGAACCTCCGCCTTCAGTTCGAGGAGGAGGGAGAAAACGGGGGGCTCGCTGAGGAGATTGCGGCCCAGCAAAGGCTCCTGGAAGAGGAGATGGAAGTTGCGCAGCGGCGGAAGCGCCTGGGGGAGGCGGCCGCCGCGCAAAGGCATTTGGACGAGGCGACCGCCGCGCAAAGGCGTTTGGACGAGGCGGCCGAGACCGCCCGGAGGGCTTACCAGGAAGAAGAGGCCGCCCGCCGCCAACTCCGCTTCATTGTCACGGAGCGCGAGAGGCTAAGGAGAGAAAACAGGAGCAACCAAGAGGTCCTTCAAGAGACGGCGACGGGCCGGCGGCCCGGGAACGGGCGGGACCCGTTGCTGAACAGATCCCCGCCTGGAGGAAGAGGCCCGCATCACCAGCACCACCCCTCCGATACCCTGCACGAGGAAGCCATTTGTCGACAACCACGCTTCCTCACCACCGAGCGCGAGAGGCTCCTCCGCGAGAATCAGGAACGGATGGAGGCCCGAGGAGAGTTGGCCGGGAGGCGCTGGCGCTGGGAGAGCCGTAGCCCACAACCCGTCGAGTCCTCGGCCCAAGGAAGGAGCCCCGCCAGGCGACCGTCGGGCTACTCCCCGGGGGCGGATGACCGTCGTCGGCCGTGGCGCGACCGAAGCCGGACCCCCGAATGGCGGAGAGGGGATGCCCCGGATCGACCTACCTATCCGGAGGAGGCCACGCCGCTCGCACGGTGGATCACGTCCGCCCCAAGGCCCAAAAGGTTCAAACCCCCTCACTTGGCCACGTACAATGGGAGAGGCGACCCCCTCACGCACGTGCAACAATACCGGGGGGGCGATGGAGGCGCAGGATGTGGACGAGGCGTTCCTATGCCGACATTTCTCCCAAAGCCTGAGGGACACCGCGCTGGACTGGTACTTCGGCTTGCCCGCGAGATCCGTCAGGAGCTTTGGCGAGTTGTCCCACAAGTTCTGCCAAGAGTTCCGGGCCGGGCGGACGAAGAAGAAGCCTTTGGACTATCTCTGCACGATAGTCCAAGGAGAAGGAGAGACAACGGGTAGATACCTCCGCCGTTTTCAGGAGGAGAGACGGGCGGTGGTGACGTGCGGCGATGAGGTGCTTATGCTGGCCTTCAAAACGGGGTTGCGGACTCGGAGTCTCCACAAATCCCTGCTCCGAGACCCGCCGACCGACTATGAGGCGTTGGTTGCTATGGCGGAGAGGCACGCGTTGGCCGAAGAGACGCTCGGTGCAAAGGCCCTATTCCCCCTGGCGAAACCAACTCAAGGCGAACCCCGATCACATCCTCGACCGAGGCAGGAAGAGGGAGACCGAGCTCGCGACCGGCTAGCCCGACCAAGGCAGGAACCGCCCGGGCCTCGCCCCCAAGATCGCCCTGGTCCGGCGCGCGAGTTTGCTTCGGCACAAGGGCTCCCTCGAGTCGCCCCAAGACAAGAGGGCCCCCTGCGGGCGCATTACACGCAGCTCAATTCCCCCTGATCGAGGTGATGGCCGCGGCTACACGGGCCGGTCTGCTGCCGGAGCCACCCCGAGAAATGAAGTCGGACCCAGCCCGGAGAGATTTTAAGAAATACTGCCGATACCACCGGGACCACGGCCACGACACAGACGACTGCTTCACCCTCAAAAGGGAAATCGAGCGGCTGATCCAGGCGGGCCACCTGGGGGACTTCGTCGGAGGCCGGAGACCGGACCGAGAAGATGGAAACCACCGAAGGGCACGGAGGGCAGACCCTCTGGCAAACGGCGAGCGGGAAGAGCTTCACCCCCCGAAACCCGTCATGCGCATAAACACGATATGCGGCGGGCCATCTTCAGGAGGGGCATCGTCGTCAAGCAAAAAGGCGTATGCGAGACAAGTGATGACGGCGGGTCTTGGAGGGGACCAGAGAGGGAGAAGGATGGCCTACCCTCCCATTACTTTCAGTGACAAGGATCTAGAGGGGATCGAGCAGCCCCACGACGACGCCATCGTCATCGAGGCCCAGATTGGGACGGCCATCGTCAGCCGCCTCCTGATCGACACAGGGAGCTCTTGCGACATCCTGTTCATGTACACAATCGAGAAGATGGGGTTAAGGCCGACGAACCTGAGACCCTGCACCGGACCCCTCGTCGGTTTCACCGGTCACTCGACCCCCATCACGGGAGTGATCACCTTGCCGATAACCCTCGGAGAAGAACCACAGGTCGTCACTCGAATGACGCTGTTCGTTGTGGTCGACATTATGTCGGCGTACAACGGGATCATAGGACGACCTTACATGTCGGCCATTGGAGCGCTCCCCAGCCTTCTCCATCAGATGGTCAAGTTCCAAACCCCCCGAGGCGTGGGGATTGTACGGGGAAGCCAGAAGCTGTCTAGGAGCTGCTACGTAGGGTCGACCAAGCACAAGGGACCAGAGGTGAACCTGAAGATCGACTCCCCCAGGCAGAGTTATGACCCCCACAAGCCAGAGTTAGCTCCTGCCGATACCGCTACCGAAGGAAACAGGATCGACCTCGCGCCCACCCCACCCCCATGAGAAGGACGTGCTAATCACTCCAAGGGGCGCGATGCGCCGGTCGTGGCATAGCCGGGAACTGTAAGTCCTGCACGAAATACCTTGTTCCCTTCTTTTTATCTTCGAATTTCGCCTTTTCTGCATGACAATTTCAGTTCAGCCCTCTCAAAGACTCCGGGGCAGGACCAATCCTCGCCACCCAAACCGGAGAGGGGCACGGGCCGAGCTGCGCACTCGCTCCCCCCCAGGAAGACCTCCGGGGCAAGTTCACTGAGCTTGGCCACCCAAACCGGAGCGCCATATGCGGGGTAGGCGACGGCCCAATACCCGTCCGACTATAGAGGCTGCGGGGAGGCGACGGCCCAATACCCGCCCTCTCAAAGACTCCGGGGCAGGACCAATCCTCGCCACCCAAACCGGAGAGGGGCACGGGCCGAGCTGCGCACTCGCTCCCCCCAGGAAGACCTCCGGGGCAAGTTCACTGAGCTTGGCCACCCAAACCGGAGCGCCATATGCGGGGTAGGCGACGGCCCAATACCCGTCCGACTATAGAGGCTGCGGGGAGGCGACGGCCCAATACCCGCCCTCTCAAAGACTCCGGGGCAGGACCAATCCTCGCCACCCAAACCGGAGAGGGGCCCGGGCCGAGCTGCGCACTCGCTCCCCCCCAGGAAGACCTCAGGGGCAAGTTCACTGAGCTTGGCCACCCAAACCGGAGCGCCATATGCTGGGTAGGCGACGGCCCAATACCCGTCCGACTATAGAGGCTGCGGGGAGGCGACGGCCCAATACCCGCCCTCTCAAAGACTCCGGGGCAGGACCAGTCCTCGCCACCCAAACCGGAGAGGGGCACGGGCCGAGCTGCGTACTCGCTCCCCCCAGGAAGACCTCCGGGGCAAGTTCACTGAGCTTGGCCACCCAAACCAGAGCGCCATATGCGGGGTAGGCGACGGCCCAATACCCGTCCGACTATAGAGGCTGCGGGGAGGCGACGGCCCAATACCCGCCCTCTCAAAGACTCCGGGGCAGGACCAATCCTCGCCACCCAAACCGAAGAGGGGCACGGGCCGAGCTGCGTACTCGCTCCCCCCCAGGAAGACCTCCGGGGCAAGTTCACTGAGCTTGGCCACCCAAACCGGAGCGCCATATGCGGGGTAGGCGACGGCCCAATACCCGTCCGACTATAGAGGCTGCGGGGAGGCGACGGCCCAATACCCGCCCTCTCAAAGACTCCGGGGCAGGACCAGTCCTCGCCACCCAAACCGGAGAGGGGCACGGGCCGAGCTGCGTACTCGCTCCCCCCAGGAAGACCTCCGGGGCAAGTTCACTAAGCTTGGCCACCCAAACCGGAGCGCCATATGCGGGATAGGCGACGGCCCAATACCCGTCCGACTATAGAGGCTGCGGGGAGGCGACGGCCCAATACCCGCCCTCTCAAAGACTCCGGGGCAGGACCAGTCCTCGCCACCCAAACCGGAGAGGGGCACGGGCCGAGCTGCGTACTCGCTCCCCCCAGGAAGACCTCCGGGGCAAGTTCACTGAGCTTGGCCACCCAAACCGGAGCGCCATACGCGGGGTAGGCGACGGCCCAATACCCGTCCGACTATAGAGGCTGTGGGGAGGCGACGGCCCAATACCCGCCCTCTCAAAGACTCCGGGGCAGGACCAGTCCTCGCCACCCAAACCGGAGAGGGGCACGGGCCGAGCTGCGTACTCGCTCCCCCCAGGAAGACCTCCGGGGCAAGTTCACTGAGCTTGGCCACCCAAACCGGAGCGCCATACGCGGGATAGGCGACGACCCAATACCCGTCCGACTATAGAGGCTGCGGGGAGGCGACGGCCCAATACCCGCCCTCTCAAAGACTCCGGGGCAGGACCAGTCCTCGCCACCCAAACCGGAGAGGGGCACGGGCCGAGCTGCGTACTCGCTCCCCCCCAGGAAGACCTCCGGGGCACATTCACTGAGCTTGGCCACCCCAACCGGAGCGCCATATGCGGGGTACCCGACGGACCAATACCCTCCCTCCCCCGAAAAGGCCTGTCACCCCTCTCCTCATACCTCGGGAAGCTACTCAAGGACCGCGAATCAAGGCAACCCCTACGTGGAGCCATCCCTGAGGAGTAACACCTGACCCCCATAAAGCCGACGCCCGAATTGACTTGTCCAACCAAAAAGGACACTCGGGACAAACACCACTGACAAGTGTCATGCATGCCTGAGGGGTCACATCACCCGTCACCCATCGGGAACGCCCCCCCTAAGAACAAAATTCCAAGACGGCCCCGACTCTCAATGAAGAGTAAATAAGGGCAGAAATTCACCATTATAAATCCCCCCCAGCTTCCTTGAGGGGGAGGGGGAGAAAGGCGAGGGGAAGGATGTGCAGAAAGACTAGTCGTTTTGCCACCGTCTCTCCCTCAAAATGCACGGAAAATGCGAGCTTCGCCGACCGCCAAAATAAACGATCCCCCAACAGGATATTCCCCTTACACGACGGTTGCTCAGCCTGCTGCTCCCCTCCTTCCTTTAGACAACTTAAGGCAGGGGAACTAGGACTCCACTGGCATACCAGGCCTCTCCACGGACGCCCGGCGTACGCAGGCGCGGCTGGCAGACAACCCGATGGAGGGGACAGACCTGCCAAATCACCTCACCGGACACCCCGGCAGCCGCCCGCGTCGCCCCAACCGAGGGGAACGTGTCCCCGAGCGCCGGCCCGCCCCAACTGGCTACTCCGCTTACAACAGCAGCACCCCCCTTCCACTCATCGGCCTTCCCCGGGCCGTTTATGCCAGGAGGCCGCACAGGGGGGGCTGCGGCCCGCGTCCCTTCGCGCCTACCACGCGGAGACTCCAGTCGAGGCGAGCAACGGGGCCCCGTGGGATAGAACAACCACCAAGGACTCCCTCTCCCCAATTCTGGGAACGAAGGCCAAAGCCACTGCCTGGCTCCGACGCGACCATCCACCCATACGCCGAGGAGGAACCCGCTAAATCCACTCCACGCCCCTTATCAGGGGCACGACACCAGAGAAAGGCGGATCAGCTGCGATGGGAACCTCAGCCTACCTAGAGCGACACACGGTTACGCCTACGGGCCGATACAATGTTACACCTACGGGCCGATTCAATGCTAAGCCTACGGGGCGACCCTGTTTAATTAAACTATCAATAATAGCAGATGAAAAGACCGAAGACTAATCCCGTTTGACCACTAGTTATAGCTCGGGTACACCTAGACCTGACCAACCCTCGAAAAGGGGGGCCACCCGGCTGTGAAATCTATCGGACGCGCTACGAGTAATAAAGGGAGCTACCACGATTCCCCCCACGCCAGGATCTAAATAGCCGCACCAAGGCGTAACTCTAAAAAGAGAATTTATGCACACACACAGGCAGAAAATCGCAGAAAAATGCAGATACCGACCCCACGAATCGTCACTTTCTGTCGTTTTTATAAAAAAGATAGAGAGAAATGGGGAGAGCCTATACAAAACTACTTGGCGCTTCAGCCAGTCACGGCGCCCTCTCCCTCAAGGGAACCTCCCACTGCCCCGCCGGCCTCCGGCTCGTCACCCTCCCCTCCATCTCCATCCCCCTCCTCGTCGTCGCTGCATGCGGCGAGCCCGTCGAGGTCGATCTCTACCGGCGGGACCAGGCCCGCCAGCTTCTCCTTCATCCGAGCCAAGCAGGCCTCCCATCCCTCCTCGTGGCCCTTCTCCATGCCCTCGGACATCGACTTTGCGAGGGCGGGGACGACGGTTCTCTCCTGGTACGTCCGAAATTCCTCGACCCTACGGGCCAGCTCCTCCTCGGCGGCCTTGGCACGCCCCGCTAGATCCTCCGCCCGAGCCTCCTCCCTCCCAAGGGCCTCCTCCAGCACCTTCACTCTCCCTCCAGCCTCGGCCGCCCTCTGCTCATGATCGGACACGACCGTCTTGAGGCGCTCTACCTCCGCCACGCTTCGGTCTCCCCTCTCCCTCTCCTTGGCAAGGTCCTCGCCAGCCCTCTTATGAAGAGCAGTGAGCTCGGCGACCGCCTTAGCCACGGCGCCCTCTGCCTTGTGGATAGCTGGCACGTGCCTCATCATCCCAAGCATCAGGTTGATGATCTGAGTAAAGACAGAGAGCAAATAGAACCCATTTAGGATGCTCTATAAAACCGACTAAAAAACGTCGCCCACCTTACAGAACATACCTGGACGCCGTGCATCACCGCGGTCCCGCACAGACCCTCCGGCCCCACCGCTTCCAGCGCCACCTTATCGCGGGGCAGGAAAATGTTCTCCGCCAGCCTCGCCGCCACACCTCCATCCTCAAACACGGATTCATCGCTTGCTACTTTGTACGGAGCCCGATGAAGCGCCCGGTCGGGGTAGCCCTCGATATCGCTCCTCCTGGCCTTAAACTTCACCAATGCGGCCTCACATCGGGGGTCGGCGGCCCTTTCGAGACCGAACGGGGGACAACAGTAAGGCCAAGGGTCCCATCCTCCGGACCCGGTCGGGCCGCTCGACGCTTCGGCCCTCACCGGTTCACCACTAGCCGACGCCCCCTCCCCCCTGCAGGTGCCAGGGGGCTAGACGGCACCGTTCGGGGCATTTCCCCCCCGTCACCCATCGACCCTTCGTCCCCGCCCTCCAAGTCGATGACAGGGTCCGACATCCCCTCCCCGGCTCCGCCGCCCGCCGGTCCGGTTCCCCTCGGCACCTCAGGCTCAGACGCCTTCGCCGGCCCCTTCCTCTTCTTCGCGGACAGTGGCACCCCAATTGAGCTCCCTGCCCCTCCTTCCGCTCGCGACCTCTTGGGTCCCACTCTCGACGACGACCGCCCCGCCTGCTCCGAGGCCCGCCGCATCATTTCCTCGGGGGACAGACTCATTGTGCCACCTGCCACAGAGAGAAAGTTCAGCGTAAGCATATCAGGCGCATGAACACCCAAATCTTTCGTGCCTTCGGGCAATGTATACGCCGTTATCATCTCAGCCCGAGAGAGCGTCCGATAATCTCGGCCCTCTGCTGGTATGGCCATTAAAATCTGGGCCACCTCCTTCTCCTCGTCCCCCAATTTCACCGCCTCTCTCGCCTCGGGATTCAGCTCCGCCCAATCTGACCTTATCAACACTTCCTCCGGTACCTCCACAAACACATACTGCTGGCGCCACAACTTAATTTTGCCAGGCAACCCCCTGATGAGCGGATGCGTCCTCTTCGCGGACAGATAGTAGCACGACCCCAACCTCTTGACCGAGAAGAAGTGGCGAAATAAGGACAGAGATGGGCAAACCTGGTTGCTCAAGCACAGCACCAGGAACCCCACAATGGCACTGATGGCATTGGGCATCAGGTGATAGAGGGGCAGCTCCAGGAAGTTCAACACTTCCAGCAAGAACGGATGGGGGGGAAGCGCAAACCTTGCTCAAACGAAGATACGTATACTCCCACCTCCCGGTCGCCCGCAAAACACACCCTTTCTTGCGGCTCCGGTTCACGAACCGAATACGGCGGCCTGACGTACATCGTGAAGATCTCCGCAACGGATTTCTTCAGCTCTGACTTGACGCCCGCAATCTCGACGGGCACCCCTCCTGTCTCCGCGGCGGAGCTTACTTCCCCACCTACCCCCGAACCCTGACTCCGAGACGGAGACATGGAAGAAGACATTTCTAAAACGAGCGTCTTACCTAACGGGTGCCGACGACTCGGGCGATTGCGCTACCCCGCTGACTGCTCCCACGAGGGCGACTCTGGCAAGGTCACGGACACCTCCTGCGAGCCCTAGCTGCTTGTCAAAAAAAATTTTCGCTCGACAATCAGCTTTGCTCCCCTCCCCCTCCTCACGATCTCTTTAAAGCGACTGCACAAAGCATCGCGACCGTCGAGCCCAAGACACGCGTCACCAATCCGGGCCCTGTCCACCACCCACGTGTTCTGACGCTTCGCGTACTGTCAAAACCGTCAATTCCGCCACGCGTCAACACTTCAGTGGTCGGGCCGCCTCGATTCCCGCCCGCCGTCGAATCGCCAGGCTGACGTAAAGTCATGCGACCGCCATAAATTCCCGCCCAAATCCAGGCGAAATGATTACCCCAATTCGAAATCAGTCCATGCGCCGCTCAATCCATGGTTGAGTCCAGCCTCCGTCAGGGCGGCCACCGCAAGGAGGCAGCGCTCGCTCCATGGTTGAGTCCGGCCTCCGTCAGGGCGGCCACCACAAGGCGCCGGCGCTCGGCCCATGATCCAGTCCGGTCACAACACGTAGGCGGGGCTAGATCCCAGATGGAGTCCGACCCCCGACAGGGCGGCCATACAAGAAGGCGGAACACGATCCATGATTGAGTCCGAGCTCCGGCAGTACGACCAAAACACGATCGTCTCCCCCGCTCCAATAAGGTTCCGATCTCTTTCGGTTCGGCCGGAACAGGAACCCGCCCCACAACTTATCGGATTCTCGGTTCCAACCCTTGGCAAACTTCTGTATGATCCAAGCACGTCCGACCCGCCACGGCACCTACGGGCCCCGTACTGGGCATCGGAGCATCACGACCACCGGAGAACACGACTACTCTCAACTCCCCTCTCCCGAAGACTTCGGCAGAGCGAAGTTGGGGGCATTTACGTCGTCCCTCACAGAGCGGACATTCTTCGAGCAAACCAAGTAGGAATACATTTCGACACAAGACAATAACAATGTATTTACCCAGAAACCACACCATACATTGGACTTTCCACACACTACAGCAACACATTGTTTATAACCCTCTCACACGAAGGTACGGCCCTCCCCGAACCCACGATTCTAGCGGCGCCGCCTCTCAACCGACCTATCTCGCATATCTTTAACCACTTGCCGAATCGCAGCCTCCTTAGCTTCTTGCAGCATCGGCACAACATGCTCGTCATGATAGCGACGGATAGAGGCTTCGATCTGTTTGCCCTCAGCGTCCCGTTTCTCCTCCAGTCGCCGCACCTCTAGACCCTTCTCCCTCTTCTCAGCCTCCAGAGCGACCTTTAGGTCCTCAATTCGCTGCCTCTGCAACCCGATCACAGACTCCTTGCTAACAACTTCCGAGGTATGCTTCGCCCGGATATCATCCCTCTCTCGCGTTACTTCTTGGAGCTGCTTCTCGACCACCGCTTTGGACGAATCGAAATACGCAGCCCGCCCCTTCTCCACCATGACGCCTTGGTGGCGACAGCGGAGGTACGGCCCCGCAGGGCTAACACGTTCGCGATCATCTACATAAATCTCGAATCAGTGAAACACGAATAAGTATAGCCTGTGGGCGAAGAAAGAAAGCCAGCTTACCTGCACGACGTGCCATATAGCCGAGCCACCCAACCGTTCCGCCCCCACACGAGTCAAAGACTCACGATCGCCCGGTAACACGCAATACTCCGCGAGACGCGCCGCCACTCCCGCATCCTCGAACACCGACTCGTTGCCGCCGACTCGGAAAGGAAACTTGTGGAGACGATCCTCTGGGTACGCCTCGACCTCTTCTCGGGTCCTCTTAAAATGAATAAGGGAGCCCTCGCAAGCAGGACTCGACGACGCCCCCATCTCCCACAAAGGGATCCCGTAGGGCCACCGTTGAACCACAGGCCCTCGGCGAGGCGCGACCGCCGCGGGTACCCGCGGAGGGAAGGAGGGTCTGGCCCCCCGCTCGGGCGCGTCCCCATGGAGATCCCTTGCGGACCCACCGGCGGGGATACCTTGCCCGCCTGCCCCTCGTCCTGGGTGGGTCCTCTCCCCACCGGGTGCCCCGCCCCCACGTTCCCGGGATCCTGCCTCGCTAGCCACCCCCTTGCCCTTCCCGCGGGGATCAACATCCTCCGATATCGGGGCCCCGGCCGAACCTGACACCTCCTCCGGTTCCCTCATCGCGTCTTCACCTGCAAAAGGAAAAGAGAGACAATCAGGGCGAGCCTAGCCCAAAGTTTGCAAAACTTCAAAGATACCTAGGGTCCAAAAGTCCTGGGCGAGCCGACTGCTCAGCGTTAGACTCGCCCAATGACGGCACGCCTCAGGCAGCTCCCTCAAAATCTGAGCTTTGGCAATATCCTCCCCGGTCAGCTCCACCCCTTCATTTACGAAGGGATTCCGCGCCCCCCAATTCGACATCAATGCCACGTCACTTGGCACTGTCACGAAGACGAACTCCCTCATCCAATCGCCGACATCGTCAGGCACCTCGAGGATGAGTTCTCGCCCTCTCCTGGCGCAAACGCGATGGTACACCCCCCACTTCCGAATCACGAAGAAATGCTGGAACAACGCCAAGGAGGGACTCAAGGAGCAAGCAAGACACAAGACGACAAACCCCACTAACAAGCCCCAGGAACGGGGCGCCAAGGCAAATATCGGCAGCTCCAGGAAATTCAACAAATGAAACAAGCACGGGTGGATCGGAAAGCGGAGCCCCAACTCAAAGGACCGGACATAGACCCCGACCTCGTTATCCCCCGGTGAACTCACCGCTTCCTCCAACCCGGGAACCCGCACCTCATAGGGTTGTCGCACAAACCGCACGCGAATCTCCCTGATATTGATCCTATCCAACCTACGTCGGATGGACTCAATGTCTCTCGGTACAACGGATCGCCATGACCGTCTCTCCCTGGGCCGCCGCACCCCCGGCTGCGACGCCCCCTCACCCGCCGACTCCTCTCCCCCCACCCGGCTACTTCCTCCAATCTCGAAACGAGAAGCCATTGATCAGAAAGGAAGGAAATTAACTGTGGTTACCTGTTGATTCGAGACAAAAACTCCCGTTCGGGACGCCCCCGACGCCTCGACTGGCGTAAGGGTCACTTCATCCACGTGTCGCAAACTCAATCGCAGAGACGCTTCGTTTTCCTCTGCCCCCCTTTCAAATCATAATAATGACCACTAAGGCGGGAGTTCCGAAGCCGCCGCCATCACTACCCGGTGGGTCCCAAGACCCATATCGACGGCCCGGAGTGTTGGAAAGGGTTCGCCCTCCGAGCTGAGCCGGGCTGCCGCCTCAGACTCGAAGGCCGGGGGCAATTGTTACGACCTAAAGATCGTAGGAGCCCGACTCCCGCCCGGATCCACTAACATACCCCATTAACTCGCCATATCACAAAAGGGCCGCCGCCCCGAAAATCTGGGGCATCATGGAGACAGGCGCGCCTTGCAGCGTTCCCCGAACCGGTCGAGGCAAACAACCGCTATTGACCGGCGCAGACTATCCTTTCGCACCGGCGGGCCATACCCATGACCAATCGGGACGGCCCGCCCGACTCCCGCGAACCGCGGCGCTTAGAGTGACACTGCCCGGCCTTTAGTTCGTCGCTAACGACAAACAGCCCAGGATAAGGACACAACTGACACATACGTCACCTGACCGCCTGACAAAGCACCCCCTGGCGGCTGACCCATCCGACGATTATTGCTTTCGGCCCTGACATCCCGACAAAAGCACCCCTTGGCCGTTGCGCCGCCTGACAGAAGCGGGTCAGGAACTCCTGTTCCCGACGTCCTCGTCCGAAGCTTCCGCTGACACCCGAGCCAGCTCAGCACGCCTAGTCATCACCCATCAGGTATAAATACCCCCTTTCCTCTTACGGAGATGGGGTTGGAGAATTCTCTCTCATTTTCCATTATTCACACACGAGAGCAAAGGTCCTCCATATCTTTGTTCTCCCACCTATAGCTCGTCACGCGAGGCGGACACACCGTTAGTCCGGCCGGCGTGTCTAGCCCCCCTTTTAAGCCCTTTTACTGACTTAGGCATCGGAGGGGCTAAGGGTTGAACCCCAACCCCGCCCTTCTGACGAGTTGTTCGTGCTGCATGAGAGCTCGCCCCTTGACCAAAGTCAACGTCAGCCTCCCGCCGTCCAACCTTCCTCAGCTGCGTCCGGCGAGATACGATCCCGTGAGCTCTTAAAACAGCATACCGACACCTTCTTCTCCACATAACCATCGTGCCATTGGTTCCCCATAATACAAATTCATTGTACGCGAGTTCCACCTCGTAACACGTACAAACCAAATAACACAGATCTAGATAAAACATGCTGAACCTTGAATCTTTACCTTCTCTGATTTGCGGAAGCATACCTGAATCCATCGCTAATAGTCTGAAAGAGATCCTGACGATAACGTGGTGGATGATCTTCCAGAACAACACGAATTCACCGTTGGAGAAATCCTTTGGCTTTTTCTCGGTTTCTCTCCTAGCGACGGGGGTAGAAAAGACGGCTTCGTGTGCTCCGGGGATCATGACCGCATATATATATATGGGCTAGCCTCCTTAGCCCAAGTGTTCCCAATTCGGTCTATCAACGAATTGAAGCACAATAGTCACCACTCATAGAGGCCCACAACCTATATTACTCATTTAAGCCCAATTAACTTAATAAATGAGATCACTTATACATTGGGCTTTAATATGACAGTTAGCAACATATAATTATTTATCGCATATAAGCCCAATGTTAGATTAAGAACCAACTTAGTTGGATAAGTTCCAACAATGGATACCCATTATAAAACCCACCTTCCTGTTTTTTTGAAATTTTTTGTATGATCGATGTACAGATTCTAAAACCGCAAAATACAAGTGAATCGTACTGAGATTTGTCTCTCGATCCACTTGTTATAAAAATTTCTATTGTTTTAAAACTCTTGAATTTGGAACAATCGGTTCGAATGTCAAATAGCATTAGATTCAGTTAATTTTTAGTATGTTAATCATCTGTGATATGTGTACATTTGAATTTTTTAAATAAATAAATAAATGCGATGTATATTTTGCATCTGCATAATAAAATTTCCCATGCCAAGAGTGTATATACATTATTATTACACACACACACACACGTTGCAATGTAATTTGATTAATATTTCAAGAATGTTACATATTCTCACCATTACTAGACAATGTATTTAACACTACATTGAATATGCTTTTGAAAATTACTCAACTACAATATCAATTTGAAGCAGATATTGACTCTTTTGATCGTCTTGCTTGGTTCTACAACACTTTTTCCTTTTGGTTGGTGATGTATTTTTGCAAACGCTTTTTGTTGTAGATGTTTAAGTTTCTCTTCCAACGCTGGATTGGTTACAAAATTAGACCATGACATGTAGTGCAGAATCATTACTTATCATATAGAGTGAAAGTGATACAAATTGAAATATCATCTATGTCCATACTATAAACTAAACCATGTCCGGGGGGCATGAATGTGTGAATAGTCATAGATTAATAGACAAGGTAATCACAACGATTTATGGTACAACCAGCATAATGCACAAGGTAATCATCATTTAGCATGGTTCTTATTTATTTATTTATCTAGCTAGTTTTTTACAATAATTACATGTGACAATGTTTATAAGGATACCACGCAAATTTACCTTGAACGAGAAAAAAAAGAAAGAGAGAGAGAAAAGAAAAGAAAGAAAACTCGGTGGATAGTCCATGCGCCTTCAGAATGCATTCAGCCCATATAATCCAAGCCCAACTCGGACTCGCAATCGGATGCCTTGGGCCATTAACAGAAGAAACAGAAAATGATATAAATATTCCATTTAGTTCTCTTTTACTTCAATCTCAAGCTAAATCCCCATCTTCTCTCTTCTCTCTCTCCCTCACTTTGAAACCCTAGAAAAGTCTCCGGCCACCGCAGCGCTACCACCATGGGCCAAGGAACGCCCGGCGGCTTTAACAAGCAGAACCTCCCTGGCGACCGGAAGCACGACGGCGACAACAAGAAAGATAAAAAGTTCGAGCCCTCGGCACCGCCCTCGCGCGTCGGCCGCAAACAGCGCAAGCAGAAGGGACCAGAGGCCGCCGCCAGGCTACCGGTCGTCACGCCGTTGACCAAGTGCAAGCTCCGATTGCTGAAACTCGAGCGGATCAAAGATTATCTCTTGATGGAAGAAGAGTTCGTCGCGAATCAGGAGCGGTTGAAGCCTCATGAGGAGAAAACGGAGGAGGATCGCTCGAAAGTCGATGACTTGAGAGGGTCTCCGATGAGCGTGGGGAATCTGGAGGAGCTGATCGATGAGAATCACGCGATTGTGTCATCGTCGGTGGGGCCTGAGTATTATGTTAGTATACTCTCGTTTGTGGATAAGGATCAGCTGGAGCCTGGATGCGCGATCCTGATGCATAATAAGGTGACTCAGTTTCAGATCTCGGGGGTTTTATTGAATTTATTTGATTGATGAACCGTGCTTCGTAGAAGAAAATTCGGGCATATGGAGATTTTTAGCAGAAATTGACGTATTAGGTTATCTATCTGATTTCTAATTTAGGGGTTTAAAACGAATTTCATGGGTTAAGAGTAGATTTAGGGTTTTGAAACATATTGCAGAATTCTGGAATTTAGGGCTTACTTATTAACTGACTAGGTTGAAATTTTGCCTTTTAATTTCGGAACCAATGGAAATAATTCAGTGGTGTTTCCCACTTAACCAAAAAACATTGTGCTTGATAATCAAATTGACAATATTCATTTGGATTTGCGAGATATTTTTGTTATAGGAAAATCAGGAGTGTAGGGAGTTATGGTACACAGGAAGAGTTATAGTGAGTTAGGTACATTGGAAGAGTTATTGTGAGATTTGGGGTATTTGTTTCTTTTTATATGCTTGTTCTTATTTTTCAGTGTTGGTCTGAAACAGATTGTGTGAATTGAAACTACAAATTCTGTCATGCACTAGTTACAACTTTGCTTCATTGGGTGGAGTTCATAAATAGTCATGCGCTTGAATTCATATTGCGTTCTTCATTGTTATAATAAGACTTATTGTACCTGATCTGGGACTTGTGGTACCGTGGAGTCGTGGACGATTCAAAAGAGTACCAGGTGAAATATAGCGGGATTTGATGCTATTAAAATTGAAAAATAGGGTACACCATCATGCATATTACGTGACTTCGAATTTTTTCTTCATTGTTTAATTCTGGTTTTGATCATCTTTTCTTGGTAGGTAGAATTCTCACACAGTAGGGCATGCAAATTTGAGTTTTTATTAGAAATTTTGGTAGTAGCTTTGTTGAAATCTCGACGTGGTAGCAACTGATAGCGAGCAATCATCACTAACTACGCTCACAGTTATACAATTAATGACAACGAAGGTTGAAACCTTAGTACATCACAATTTCACTTAGTTAATATGCATGTCCATGCAATAGAAACGAGTCAACAATTACTTAACAATTATAGTAGGAAATGATCCAAAATGCCATGCATGTAAAGATTGTACAATTATAACTCATAGATGAAAGGTTTCCACTAACCAAGGTTTGAGGTCTTGGTTTTGGTCTTGGTTTCGTTCCTTCGAAAATTTAGGTTTTGGTTTTGGTTTCGTCCGTTTCGGTGGGTTCGGATGTAAGTTTCGGATCATCCATGTCGGTAGTTTCAAATACTTAAACATATCAAATACTCTCAAATACTAATGCCTCAAATACGTAAAAACTCAAGTATTAAACAAATACTATCAAATTTGTATAATTGTATACTGATATGTATTTACAAATTTATATAATACTATCAAGAATTAAACATACATATTTTGCTAAACATATTTTGCTTATACAATGGCAAACATGTAAATATCAATATCAATATCAATTTCACTGAGGAAGTTGCTATGCGAACAGCCCTTGTTGCTCCGTTCACATGCCTTAAGTTGCTATGCGAACAGCCCTTTTTGCTCAGTTAACGGTTTGTGCCTTAAGTTGCAATGCGAACAACCCTTTTTGCTCAGTTAACATACCTTAAGTTTCTATGCAAACCGAATCTTAAATGAATTTGAACTGAGCAAAAAGGGCTGTTCGCATAGCAAATCTAATCCCTAGTGGTGCCGCTGCTAGTCACATACACATTTTAGTAAACATATTCCATCATTTACAAGTTTGCCATTAAAATTGTAAAAGACAACGACAAACTTGCACTATGTGTAGCAAAATGTGTATGTGATTAGCACCCATTATTTAGCAAAATTTGTATGTGACTAACAACACCAATTAGGGCGACCGGAGCTTCGAGCTTCTTCTTCGTCTTCAGAGAGGCGGCGGAAGGCGGGTGTGAGAGGTAAGTTTCTCACTCAATCTCTTCTTCATCTTCATCTTCCTCTTCCTCTTCTTTTTCTTGTTCTTCTTCTTTTTTTGATGTACTGAAGAACATTGATAGGTTTTTTGTTTCATTTTCTCTTCCTGTTTTGATGTCCTTCCTCTTCCTCTTTCTCTCTTTGCTTTTTTTCTCCTTTGGTTTCGACCAGAGCCGTTTCTGTCGGTTTCTGCTGAAACCGATCGAAACTGGCCGGAATGGTCACGTTTCGGCCGAAACCGAAACTTCTAGGCTAGTTTCGTCTCGGTTAGCTTCGAAACCGAGATGAAACGGTCGAAACCCTAGTGTTTCGGCCAAAACCTAAACCATGCCACTAACATTCGCATTATCGTTTCCTGACATACGCAACATATATAACAAGTTGGATTCATCTTAAATATATATAAAGATATTTAAATAAACCTAACAAAATACAAGAAAACTCAAGGTGAGGATCTTTCTTCACTAAGGGTCATCTGGTCTTGTCCTTGTAAGATTACCATCAAACGATGATGAGCTTATAGCTTAATAAGTAAATAAAATCAAAAAGTAGGAAAATATAATTATGCAATTAAAATGCACATATAAAGAATGATGTCATGGAATGCATATAGTGTCATATAAGCACATAAATGTTCTGCAAGATCATGCTTTTCTTATGTTTACTCAATCATCATCACAGTCCAGTTAAATTAATATTAATCATGTCGATGGGTATTGGTCATAATAATATGTATTTTGATGATGAACAAGCATATTGCTTGTACTAACATAACTTGTGTATTAAGGAATATATGCTGTGAAAAGGTGATAGGAAAGACTAAGGTTTAGAAAGGTAAAAATATGAATTTTATAGAAGAAGATGAGAAATACAAAGATAAGTGGTCTCAATTCGAGAGGAGACCGCTCTCCTAACCTTTAATTCGAGATAAAGGCCTAAATGTTTCAAGATCTACTCTAGTCTACTCCTAAACACTCATATTCTCTATTTTATTCTTCAAATTCAACACATCAAACTAGCTCTAACCCTCCTACACTATATAAAGGACCGATTTGTCCATAATTACAAAATTGCTCCTATGGTCCAAAATTACAAGTTTGCCACAACATCCTTATTCTCATCACAAGGCAAGATGAATTGAAGATACACCTATGATAAGGACACGAGCAAATGACTACATCAATCAAACAAATGCTGGTATATTATGTAAATTGATATAATTTTATTATGCTTCATACAGCTTTGTAAAGCTTTGAAGATGCACCCACACACATGAATCCATATGATAAGACTTAGATTATTATAAACTTATACCTTAACATAACCCTTGGTTTCATATCAAAACTGAGAATTTAGTAGCTTACTAGTCGATCAATATATGGCTCTAGACGACTAGTCTATCAGAATATCAATACCCAATTTCTCAGCCGTTACTTGACCAACACAATTCATTAGTTGACTAATGGATTTCACTAACTAGGCTAGCTCGGTTTAGTTGACCAAGGTTTAAAATATCGAATATTGATATCGTATCAGATTGCTAATTTTCATATTGGATATCAGATATCAGAGGATAAATCGAGGATACACATCAATATCGGGTTGCTCATATCAGACAATATAAATATACAATTATAATATAATAAATATACATGTTTGTTCATATTATCAAAATATCTTCAATAGGATAATATAAAGTTACAATAAATAAATTAAAGTAACCGCTATCACTTACATACTAATATGTAATACTACAAGTCTATAAATTAACAAAATATGAAAACTTAAATTACTGCATGAATAGAAAATGAATTAAAAGATTACCAAAAGAGAGACTTACATCACATTATGTAACAAGCACATTTTGCACACGTCTTTTGGACGAATGTTTCAACATATTTCACATCAGATGAAGAACTATCTGAAGAAGATGACTTTGAAATCCATGAATTAGAACCTACAGCTTTCTCATCCTCAAGCATTTGCTTCTTATCCTTCCCCTTCGTTGATGACGATGATGCAATGTCTTTTCCTTTCTTTAAAGTCTTTAATCTTTTAATAGTTTTTGGCGTTGGATCGGCCCACATCATGTCAACCTTTTTCCAAGGAAGACTTCATCATTCTCATCCGAAGCAATAGAAGCATCAATTGATGTTTAAGCCATCCACTCAGCCATCCTGGCCTTCGTAATGGAACGAACAGATAAGATATCCATGTTTCTGCTCTCAAATTTTTCTTCTAGTTGAACATTGAATTTGACATACATAGATTTAAGTCTTTCAATTTATTAGTACTTAGTCTATTCCTTCTGTTTGTGTGAATCTGTTAATGAAAATACAATAACTAATTAGTTATCATGATAAATGAGTATAGGATGAATGGATGATATAAAAGAATTTATATAAATTTTTACCATCTCAAAAACACTTCATTTTCTTTCACTACCACTCTAGCTAGATGTTAAATCCCAAAATTCTCATGGCCATCTCCTTCAGATCAGGCGTCTGTGTCACCATGCAAAAGTGACCAATTAACTAAAAATAACAACCAAATTCAAATTTCTTTTAGTTAGTTTAAACCTTAAAATATTGAAAACTGTTATAATAGGAAATTGATATTGGTTTTTTTAGCTATACCTAGATCAATGGAATGTTTTTTAGCTTACCTTTGCACTACATCTCCAACTGCTTTAATTTTGATACATATGCAGCTGAAAGTTAATTTTGTCTTGTATCTCAGGATCATTGGCATACATCCTGAACATGCACTTTGTAAATCTATCTGCAAAGGCACCATCTCCATTGATAGCCTCACGTCATTGATAATAAAAATATTGGTTCAACAAATGACCCGCCATATGCAAATGAATTATTAGCTTGTCATTACATCTTTTATCAATTAGAATGGAAACCGGCCTGACTTTTTTCTCATTATGTTTCAAAATAATCGCGATCTCCTTCTTACACATGTCTAAGTCTTTATACAATAACCCCATTGATGGAGTGTTGCTATCCGTCCTTCGAAGAACGTTGACGATAGGATAAAAATGATCAATACTAATGGCACGTTCTTCCAAAATGAACAACTATTGACGATGGTGTATACATACAAAATACAAAGTTAATTAAAAACATCAATTATTTAACTATTAATTGTGATAATATGCGAACCAAATACCAAATTGAAATTAAATATTTGATTTTTACCCCTCTTGCTTGAGGAGTCCCGTAGAACTTCAACTCTTATCATTCAGTTGAATTGACAAAAACCTTACAAATTCTTCTCCTGCAGGCTTTGCAACTGCAAAAATACTGTAACAAAGTGAGTGACACCGAGCCTAACAAGATCGTCCCCAATTTACTCCCTTATTATATCAATAACGATAGTGTGGACATACATATAGACTATGATGATTGTTGCATCTAAAATTTTATTACAGATATGCTTCTTAAACTTTTCAATATCCTTTAATAAAAGGTTCAATGTGTGTGCAGTACATGAAGTCAGAAAATAAAGGGACGTCTCAAAACTAACAACTTTGCTGCAGTCATATTGTTCGATACATTATCGGTCACTATTACGACAGATTGTTCTTTTAACTTTTCAATTCACCAGATTATAGATACATTTTCCATCATGCACATCATTAAATGTGTTCTCATATTCATAGAATATCGTTCCAACATAAGCATGAATGACAATATTTATTATGCTCATATCCAAGGTTTCGGTTTCGGTCTCTCGGTTTTGGTCTTCCGAAAATTTAGTTTTTGGTATGGCTTCGTCCGTTTCGGCGGGTTCGGAAGTGAGATTTGTTTCGTCTATATTGGTAATTTTAAATACTTAAAACATATCAAATACTATCAAATACTTAAAACAACTAAAGTAGTCATCATATACTACCAAATACTTATCAAATTTGTATTACTAATATTTATATTACTAATATGTATTTATAAATTTGTATATATTTATTTACAAGTTTGCCATTACAAAACAAATCTCAAGTTTGCCATTCCAAAAAAATCAACGGCCATTCCTTTCATTTATTTACAAGTTTGCCATTACAACACAAACAAGCCAGGGTGTTACTTTGGCATCCACCGTTTGACTCTGCGCACATACCACTTATTTACAATTTTGCCATTAAAAACATCAACTTGGGAGTTGCTTTGTGCACCCACCGTTTTACTATGCGCACTTACCACTTATTTACAAGTTTGCCATTAAAAATATCTGTTGGCCCTCCTTTTTAGCGGCGATCTACCATCTCTCTCTTTGCTCTCTTTGTCTCTCTCGGTTGATTGTCGAGGCGGGGTGGCGAGGCAGGAGAGGGGTTCATCGAGGCGGCGAGACATCAGGAGAGGAGTTCGTCGATGCGGTGAGTTCAATTCATCATCATCATTTCTTCCTTTTTTGCATTTTTTTTCATGTTTTCACCCGTTCATCTAGTTCTGCAATTTTGGATCATCTTTGTCATCGTTTTCAAGCCGAAACCCTAGGGTTCTAGCCAGTTTTGGCTGGAACCGGTCAAAACTAGGATTCCGGTCGAAACCGAAAAACACTAGTTGTTTTGGCTTCGGTTGTCTCCGAAACCAAAATGAAACGGCCGATACCTAAAACCTTGATCCTAACTCCCTTGTCAGTCCAACAATCTGTCATAAGACTATCAACATGTAGCCTACATGTCTTGAGAAAAGCTTCAAGCTTCTCCTTAGAAGTTTCTTCCTTAGCAAGATATTTCTCAGCCTTCTCATAGGATGTATGATCTTTCAAATTCTGTCCATATTTGCCAATAGCCTGCCCAAAAGATGGATGATCCACCATAAAGATTGGTGATCTTGTCTGAAAAATGCATTGTGCGATCCACACACACACACATATTCTCTTTCATTCTTTTTGTGTTCATTAAGGATGGTTTGCACTCCATTTCCTTTATCCTTTAGCTGCTCCATCTTTCTTGTTTTTAAACATGCACATGATTGTCCATCGATCATTTGAATCTTTAGACTTTCAGGCCCATTACTGACTTCATGGAAGGACTCTACTTCAACATTCTCATCTCTAGTTGCCACCTCATCTTTAAGAGCTTGTAGCCTAGATTTCTTCACATCTTTCGATAACCGTGTCTTTTAATGCATCAATGGCCTTCAACATAAGCCCCTTAGAAACTTTTGTGCAAGGAGCGATATTTCCTCTTTTTAGTGCAAGATGGGTCTTGAAATTGCTAATACCGTTGCTCATGACATGCTTACAAAACTTACACCTTACTTTATTAGATGCCAACTTCTCATAATCTTAAAAATTTGTTCCTTCTGTTGTGGATGATGCCTTGCTAGATGCTTCCGAAGACATTTTCGATATCTACTGTCATATAGCACAAACATTAGAAAATTTTTAAATTAAAATTTAAGATACAAAAACTTTAAAAAAGTAAAACATATCAAAAAATGAAAAATATCATGACTGTCAATAATTGTGGAATTTACGTGTACATATCATATATTCAGAAATCAGACAATGTCTTTATTTGTAGCCCAAAGACAATATTATTGTGTCAATCTCTATAGTCAAAATCAGGCATATGCGGTAGCCGGTAACGGACAAGATCCAACCTGTAATGTCTATGTCAAGTGTCAACCCAAAACTGATATAATATCCATTATCCAATAATCCAAAATTCCAAATATCTAAAGTACCACGTTATCCAACTATACAAGTGAATGCAACTATTTAATAACTCATAATAAGATCTTGTTAAACAAATATTGGCTATTTGACATTCACAATTTTAAACAGACTTTCCAAGTACTTGAAGTACTTAAATACTGTTTAATAGATGAAAATAGGAGTATTTATAATCCCGGTCCATGCAATAACATCATTTTGAATCCATTCCGTTTGAATTGGTGCTTTCTACATCACAATTATTGTGAAGAGACATCCACAATAATTAGCATTGGACAATTTATTTGTGAAAATATATGCCGAACCAATGTCATAATCAAAATATCTCTAATGAGGCAACAATGCAATGACATGGCCTAATACTTGACTACAAAGATTAATTGTAATCAATTTCATTTCATAAGCATCTATATATATCCCATAATTTCTCAGAATAATGTCATCATCGAAATAAATTTTTTCAACCCAACAATATTTATTATTTTCTCAGAACAATGTCGTCATCAAAATACATATTTCTTAAGTCTTAACCCAACAATATTATTCTCAAAACACTGAGAACAATAAACAATGTCATCATCGAAATTATATTTCTCAAACCAACAATTTGTTCTTGGATCAATATTGTTATCGAAAAAATATTTCTTAAGCCTTAACTCAACAATATTATCTAAGAATATTATCTCAAGTCTCAAGTCTCAATCTAACATCGAAAAAAAATCAAATAATAAGAAGCGACATCATCTGTAAAGAAGAAGAAGAAGCGACAGTAGCCGCAGAGAAGAAGCGACAGTAGCCGCAGAGAAGAAGAAGCGATAGTAAGAATTGAAAGTAAGAATTAAGTTGAAAAAAATCAGGAACACTTACTTTTTTCGATATACCGAAACTTTACGTCGGATACTGATGAGTGAAGAATCGAAACACAAAAATACGAAGAATTGTCGGACGAGTGAATGGAGCGAAGAGAGGGATATAAGTTAATCGCGAGAATTTGGGCGTTAAGCTGATATTTCGGGTTTTAATCAAACGGGTTGGATCGAATCGATCCAAACCAGATTAAAAAAATTTGCAAACCCGTCATGAAAAACAAATATCGTCCAATATCGGCCCGACATCGGTCGATATGACCGATAAATACAAATACAGAGGTCTCCTCCAAATTTCCCGATATCGGATCGGATTGGCTTGATACCGATTTCTTGGCTGATAAATCGGCTTTATCGGCCGATATTTAAAACACTGAAGTCGACTAACAGAAGCTATTAGTTGATTAATACATTCATTAGTCGACTAATAGACTTCACTAGTCGATTAACAAGTTAACCATCTCATCTTTTCTAAAAACCATTAGTCGACCAATAACGGTTAAATCTTGATAGTCGATCAATCAAGTTACAGTTGGCTGCGTTGATTCAGAAACGCTATTTAGATGTTTGAATGTGTTATATTGTAATTTTATTTGATAGATTTTCCCTCTATAAATAGGTAAAAGCTCAGATTATTTGATACAACATTTTTGATAAGATTTATAAAAGATTTTGGAAAGAAAGATTTCATCTTTAGCCAAAAATACACTCAAACCTCTCATACTCTCTTTGAGCTCAAAGAAGAAGAAAAGCTGTTATCAAAATTCTCAATCCTATAGAATAGAAATCTTCTCTTTAGCCTAGAATTTCACAATCTCACATCTTCAAAAGCTATCCGGAATTTGTTCTTTGATTTCTATGTAAAAAGGATCTCTCAAGGTTGTTGAGAGCTATAATTTCTTGACATCGGTTTGATGTTTAAGAGTGTATTTTCTTGCGGGTTTTCCAAGGTGATAGTGAAAATATCAAGTGATAGTGAAAATATCAAGTGGGAAGCGTGCAGACTGGAGTATGTCATGGAGACCGAACTAGTATAAACCTCTGGTGTTTACACTTGAATTTCTTTAGTTTGTTTATCTATTTATTGTCTATTGCAAAGTACTCATTATTTATTCCGAGTATAGATCTAAATTGGTAACTCTTTTTGAGATCTTTATTGGTTTATTTTAAAGGCACTATTCACACCCCTTGGCGTTCATTTGACCATCCAAAGGATCCAACAACTATTACGGCTTAAATATATCTACGCATGAATGTTAATAAGTCACCCGTTAATAAGTCACCATCTCAGAACATTATTTGCTCATTTGGAAGAGTGTTACATCTCATTTTAGGATGTATTATGTTGCCTTTTCATGGTGTATCTGACGCCATGGAGGAGTCACTATGACACGAAAGGGAGTGCCAAAATAGTGCATCGAAGGTATAGGCCAACAATTTGTACATGTCACTTTGATTTTAGTGAAACTAACCATTCAATCCTCATTATTATCTACATCTTCTCTAAACAATTATCAAGTCATGTGTGACACGATTTATATTTCATTTGAAAATCTCAATCGTTTCTTGCCTATGATATCGAATGTAGGAATGTTGCAAAGAATATGATAAATGATGCAACATATTAATGAGACAAAATACATATCATGCTATAACATTTAACATTTATCTTTGTAATTTAGAAAATTCAACATGTGCCTAACATAATACCACAACAAATCATACTCATCTTGTCGTCATGATCATCATCAACATAGCCTTCATCCTAAAAATTTGTAGTCGACTTCACGAACTCAATATAAATAAAAAAAATATACTAAAAGAATAATCAGAAAATAAAAGAATTAATGATAACAATAATGGTAATAGTTACACTAATAAAGAAATAATAATAAAATAATAATACTAAATAGATTAAAAAATCATGTCAGATCGTGAGCACCTCGGATCGTGATGTTGGATAAAATGCATTACGATTTAAAGCCTTTTCTTCTACAAACCAAGATCTTTCATACACACTCTTATCATTTCTTTTAATGGCTTATATCTCTTTCTCTTGATCTTAATATTAATATGTTCTATCTAACTAATGGGTGTATCAAACAGTCTTCGATGTATATGATTAAATAGATGTTTTCTCATATTATCTTCTATAGAGCTCACTCCTAACTTTGATCAGATATTTTCGTTTCTCATCTTTTCTTTATTAATGTTTCCATAGTCCCATCGTAACAGTTGCATCTTCATTGCACCCATACTTTGTTTCTTTGTTGCACCCATATTTTGTTTCTGCTTCTTGATGATAATCTAACACTGTGTATCATATAACAAAATTGGTTTAATTACCGTCCTAACAATTTATCCTTTAACTATAATGGTACACTACGATCACACAACACTTATGTTGTGGCTCTTTTCTTCAACCAACCTAATTTGATTACATGATCAACATATTTCTTAATTTTTGCATCCTTTTAGATAATCGAACCAAATACCTAAATTACTTTTCCCATCCAATTTTATCACACCATGATCTTGATAAGTATACTTTTCCCGTCCATATCACACCATGAACTTTATATCACAACTTACTAATCATACATTCCATACACCAAGTCTAAAACCTCAAGTGTTCAATGTCTGCCTTCACAGTTATAACTTTATGTTTACATCATTTTTATTCTTATCTATCTTAACACTATCATCTATAAATAAAATACATTGAGGCATGCATCTGATCTTAAGTATGTCTACTGAGCTCATTGATCACTATACTAAAGAGAGAGAAACTCAAAGCCAAGCGTTGATGTATCCTAATAGTGATCAAAAAGTTATCTATTATTCCTTCATAAATCTTGATTGCTCCTTGATACATGTCTTGAATTAGAGTAAAATACTTTAGATAGATTCATTTCTTCGTTAAAGTCCATCATAAAATCTTTTTATGGAATCTATCATATGTTTTTTCAAGATCAATAAAGATCAAGTGTAAATCGCTCTTCCTTGCTCTATATTTCTCCATAATGAGCCTGAGAAGATGATTGCAGAGGATTGCATCTGTTGTTGAACGCTCCAATATGAAATTAAATTGATTTTGTGATATGGTGACATCCTTCTTAACCTGAACTCTGCCATCCTCTTCCATAACTTCTTGGAATAACACATTTATCTGATTCCACGATGGTTAGAACTTAGAGCAACTTTATATTTCATCATTATTTATATGTGAATATACTAAATTGGTACTCATCCATTTCTCTGGTAACTCCGCCATCCTCTTCCATAACTTCTTGGAATAACACATTTATCTGATTCCACGATGGTTAGAACTTAGAGCAACTTTATATTTCATCATTATTTATATGTGAATGTACTAAATTGTTACTCATCCATTTCTCTGGATTTATATGTGAATGTATTCTATTTGATTTTTAAATTTTATTGAACAGATTTACTCGCTATATAACAATCACATTCTCAAGAATTTTCTTACCTGAATAGAAATCTAATCTGGTCTATATGTTTTCTTAATTTTATTCTCTTTTATGATTCTCTCACATCCCATACTTTGATTCTTCGCATAGAAATATGATTCATTTTTCCAAGGGGATATTGTTATATCCTATATTCTGGGTATGACTTTCATTAAAGTGTTTGTCAAAATTTATGGGACATATGAGTTGGAAATAAAAAATCATGTAATATTTACCAACTAGATGAAGATTGACAATAACATTCACTGTCTAGGCAAAAATAAACAATAACAATCTATTCACTAGGTGGAATTCAACATAAAATTAATAATGATTCATCTTCAACGATTAGGTGGAATTCAACAACAATGATTCAATCTCCTGACTAGGCAGAAGATACTATAAAACCAATAACGATTCATCGTTGTTGATTAGGTGGAAATCAATATAAAACCAGTATTGCTTCATCCTCACTGATTAGATGTAAGGTAATATAAAACCAACAATACAACATCCGTTTTCAAAATTGAAATCATGAATTACTTGTTTTGCTAGCAGTAGTTAGTTGCCTTGTGAGCTTCCAACCAGTTGTTTCCTTTTAAACAATACGCATCTGGTAAAGTTGTGTTCAAATAATCATTTTATATTCGTTTACCTTCAAGATTGGTGACATGTTTCTTCATCATCTGATCAATAATCAGCACCCCTTCATTTAGGACATTGTTAGCTAGGTTTAATGGATAAACACTCTTCCTTTAGTTTAATTTTCATTAGTATAAAAATTACATATTTTTAGCTAATTATCCCATGATCAACTTTAAATTATTTTGTTCGAGCTTAATTATCTTTTTAAAGATGAAAGCCTTATATGATCATATGACAAAGCCCGTCTTTAAGCTGTTAACTTGCTAACCTATAGGGAAACTCAAAATTTTCCATCACAACATGTAAATCTTCAAGATTAATGCCCAAATTGTTTAGCTGTTAGCTCATTAACATCTTTTTAGCTCGAAATCCAAAACTTGTATACAAAAACTCATTTTTTAAAGCCTTTAGCCTACACTTCCTTATGCAAGCTGTCATCTTTATCGTTAATCATCTAATTGATCTAAGGATAAATGAACAGATAAACACATGATTCCTTTAAGTGAAGAATTTAAACTTATAAAAATCATTTTTAATAGTATAGAGGGTTACCATATCATGTAGCTATTTTAGATAATTATTCATCAGGCTTTCAAATAATAAAAAATCATATCTTTTTACGCAAACACTAATAATAGCTCAAATTTAAATAATTTAGGGTTTTACTTTCAAGAACGGTTGAAATTCTAACTCCCAATCTTTCTTAAACCTTGAAGAGATGGATGGCCTAGGATCCCTCTTTTGCTTTGGCCAAAATTAGAGAGAAGCTTGGTTATTGCTTGGGTGACTGGTTAGTCGGTGGCTGGGGCCCCTAAGAGGAGGCTGAAGTCAAGGGGGTCGACCGGGGAGCTTGGCCGTCAAGGAGAGGGGAGTAAAGTGGTCGAGAAAGAGAAGAGTGGAGGAGAAGCCAAAAGAATGTGCTACGTGATAGCCCCTACGTTTCATCTCTTATATATATATATATATATATATATATATATATATATATATATATATATATATATATATATATATATATATATAGAACCTATGTCAAAGTCAAGGGAAAATGTGAGAATTTTCGACACTACCATAAAGTCTCTCTTTTCTTCCCAAAGACCGGTTTAAAATCACACAAACACATCCTCGACTAATAATGAATTTGAGGACTTATTTTGGTGCAGGAAAATTAATCTCCTCTGCAACTGGGGCTCAACATCATGCTTTTATTGAAAAAAATCTATAGCAGCATTTTTTATCATTCAAATTTTTACGGATTATAGTGAGGAAAGCAATGTGGTTAGATGTTAGGAGAAGATGTTGAGGAAGAACAAAAAATGTAACAATATGATAGGATATCAGCGTTTTAATGAATGTTTGGAGGAGGCCTTTTAATGCCGTCTTTAAAGCAAAGAGATGTATAGAGGATTCTAACGTTTTTTGCTCCCTTGTTGTCGAGATTTTTTTGCTTGGTATTGTTGCCAGCATAATTATCCCCCAAACTTTCATTGCTTGAGCCCTCTTTTCCCGTCTGGCATAAATTGCTTCATCATCAACATATATGATCTGGTTTTATTCATTAGTTGCTAACGTAATTGGGGTATGATAGAAAAATCAGTGAGAAGGAAAAATCTGTGTGAGACCATAACTTTCTTTGTTCAAGTTGAACTGGAGTAGTAGGGTTGTTGATGTCAATAGCATGATTTATAGCATGTTGTACTCTGACACAATTGTGGCCCTTAATTATCAACTTCATCTCTAGCCTAGTTTCCATACAAATAACTTGAGTGAAATAAATGTGTGTCCAGGTTTGACTTCCAAACAATGTAGACAAACATTGAACAAATTCTGCTGTCAGCCACATGTTACGATTTTGTCTCTAATACTACATTGTTCTATGCAGCTAAGAGAATATTTTAGAATCTCTGTCTTTTGATGAATGTCTAGTTCAAGTGTGAACTGTTGAATGTGAATTCATGTCTGTAAGTTATCTCTGTTTATTTGCACCACAGCCTTCTTGGCCTAGTAAAAATGTGAAAGTTAGTGAAACTAAAAATCTATCACAATACAATTTACTATTGCTCATTGTCAGCTATAAAAATTGTTTCAAAAAGTCTTCTACATGTCTTGGGTTGATTGATATTTTTAAATACAATCGGAACTAGGAGTCAATCTATATAGTATTGTTACTTGTGTTAGGTACATCAATTCTTACAAAACCTCATGCTGCATGTATTGATGGGACTCTTTGAGTACAAGAAAATCATATATGTTTCTTTCATGTGTCTTATGTTTATTCATGTAATCTTATAACTTCTTGCAGGTCCTTTCAGTTGTAGGTCTTCTTCAAGATGAAGTTGATCCCATGGTTTCTGTTATGAAAGTTGAAAAAGCCCCTTTGGAGTCTTATGCTGATATCGGTGGCCTGGATGCTCAAATTCAAGAAATCAAAGAAGCAGTTGAACTTCCTTTGACCCATCCTGAGCTATATGAGGACATTGGTATTAAGCCTCCGAAGGGAGTCATACTATATGGAGAGCCTGGAACAGGAAAAACATTGCTGGCAAAAGTTAGTGTCTTTTGGATCATACTTTTCTGTTTATTTCTTTTAGTCACTTGCAGAGATGAACTTACTATCCTGTATATTATATCCGTGTTTATATGGTTAGTGTCTTTCTGGATATTACTTTTCTGTTTATTTCTTTTTGTCACTTGCAGATCTGAACTTACCATCATGTATAATTTATCTCTATCTGTGTGTATCCTACATTATTCTCTTGCTTTCTTCTCCAGCATATTAGAAAATTGGTTGGATATTGGCAGGGCAACCTTAGACTCTTAGATAATACTATCTACACAATGGTTATGTACTCTTCTATGGACATTCGCAAGGAACCAACCGAAAAGGAACTTAAACTCTGTAGGCTACTAATTTTTTAGCCTCATTGTAATGTATGTACAAGCCTGCACACAATATTCAGTATCTCTGTGTTTGTATATATTTCCACATTCAGAGATGTGCCCTGAATATGCACATATGATGTGTATACATGGATATTGAATTATAGATCTATAGTAAAACTTTGGTGGGGGCACAAATAAAACTAACATATGAACTAACAAGAAATGGCCCATGCAATGAGATCATGCTAATATAAGGAAAAAAGGTTTGTCGATTGCAATATTCATTATTGTATAGAATGGTTATTGTTGTCCTAAGTCCGTTACCATGAGGTTTAGTATGGTAGTGTGCTTGAATGCCACGTGCGAAAAGTACATGTCACACTATTGAGAATCAACATTGCTAGTTATGATGGATAATTTGCATTTTTGGACAACTCAAATAGCGAATTTTGATTATTCTTCCTTATCATCAAGAAAATAAAAAATAAACAACTGACGACAACAATATTTTCGCTTTGATTTTTGTCCTGACTATAGGACACGTCAAAATTTTTGAAGATTCTTCGTACCAATGGATTTTTGATTTATCTGGACTACAATGCATCTTGATGAAAACTTTGTGATTAGATATGAATAAGCAAGAAACATATGAAGCATATGATGTGACTTTTTATAATTTTATGAGTGTTGTAGTTCAAGGAGTCACATTTCAAATTCTTAATTGTATACATTATTCCCAGATTGGTTGGGAATTCTACCTATGTTTTTTCAGGTTAGTTTATCTTTCTCTCTCATACCTGAATGCTTAATATCTATCAAAACTGATGGTTTGTGTTTACTTACATTTAGTTCCCTTGACGTTCTGCACTGTTTCTAGGAGTGATTCTGGTCATTTGACAAGTGATTTAACCAAAACCCTCTATTATGCAAGTTTTGATATTCTTGCTTCTAAAGGAAGACAATACAATGTGATTTGATTTGATACATCATATGAAATATCTATTGACATGGCTACATTTTAAATAGAATGTCATTGCATGCATCCTCAAGCGCTAATGTTGGTACTTCTTGGTGTGTTACTTCAGGCTGTGGCTAACTCTACATCGGCAACTTTCTTGCGTGTTGTGGGAAGTGAATTGATTCAGAAATACTTAGGTGATGGCCCAAAACTTGTAAGGGAACTCTTTAGAGTTGCAGATGACCTTTCGCCCTCAATTGTCTTCATTGATGAAATAGATGCTATTGGTACTAAAAGGTAAGTGAATGAAGATTGGTGGTAGAAAAATATCGCCATCATTTCACATATTGACAACAATCAATATCATTTTTCTATAGGTATGATGCTCACTCTGGAGGAGAGCGTGAAATACAGAGAACCATGTTGGAATTGCTGAACCAGTTAGATGGTTTTGACTCAAGAGGGGATGTTAAGGTTATTCTTGCGACAAACAAAATTGAAAGTCTTGATCCTGCCTTGCTTCGACCGGGGCGAATTGACCGGAAAATCGAATTTCCTCTTCCAGATATTAAAACAAGACGACGCATATTTCAGGTTTGTTGTAACTTCATATAAGGGGTGTTTCAGGATCCCTATGAAGGCATATGCAGTCTTTGTAAACAAAACACTGCCACTGTAAAGACTGTAGGGGACCTAATTTTATGTTTCCTGGTTTTTATTGCATCTTTTTTCCTCATTTCTTTTGTTTCCTGAATTTTCTTATGTAGATACATACCTCAAGGATGACATTGGCTGACGATGTTAACTTGGAAGAGTTTGTAATGACTAAAGATGACTTTTCTGGAGCTGATATCAAGGCGATATGTACTGAAGCTGGTTTGCTTGCTCTGAGAGAGCGCAGAATGAAGGTAAGGCTGTGTAATGAAGTTTGTTATTTCCGTTAAACTCATTCATTCCAATTCATTCATTCAAATCGGTGTTTAAAGCTTTTCTACCGCGAAACTTCTGAAATATGCACATCCTCTTGCCTTCTTGGAAGACTAATTGTTCGCATGGAGTTTACAGTCACTTCATGCCAAAATTTATATTGTTTGATTCCGCTTTAATATTGTTGCCAGTGAGTGCTGGGTTTCTTGTCTGAGCGTCAATGCGTTATCTGTCAATTAAATAGCCATCATGTTTTCTTTACATTCTTTTTGAGTATGTAATCATTCACCATCTATTCATGGAAGGTAAACCTCCTTGTCCAATGCCATGCCGCTTGAATGATGTGGCACACCATCCTCAACTAGTGAATTTGTCTAAATAAAGATTTATTTGTCTTTCTGGGGTGGCCTTCAGTCGTTTCACCATTAGCCAATTATAAGTGAATTTTAAAAGCTACTGGCAGGTGATATGAGAATTTAATATAGGATTTTAACTTAGACACAAATTGTTTCAATAGTCTTTGGGTGGAGCATGCCATCTGTTTGAGAGGTATATTTCTTGAGGAGAAATTTGAGAGGTAAATTTCTTGAGGAGAAACTTGACCTCATCTTAATGTTTGAGTTTTGTTTGATCATGTCATAAAGAGAGGTCGACCGAAGAAGACATTGATGGATGTGATAATAAGAGATATGAAAGATATTGGTTTGACAGAAGAGAAGAGAAAGCTTTAATCGTAATGCGTCGAAAATGAGTGTGCAACATCACGATCCGATGGGATCACAATCTGCCATTCTTTCTCTTGAGTTCATGAAGCCAACCCCAATTTTTTTGGGATGAAGGCTATGATGATGATGTTATGAAAGGATCAATGTTACTAGAGTGCTAATGTTACATAACGATTTTAATGCCCTTGATGTTAGTGGAAAATGATTTTTTCCCCTTAAACTATACACATGGACATAGAATTTAAACAATGGTATCATGCTCATAGATTACCTAATAATTCCTTTGATTTAAAGAACAAACTGTTGATTTATTAAAACTGGTAGCCAGAGCAGACATGCCCTTATATCTAGGTGACACTGTCACTTTCAAGCCACTGACGCTTTCAACCATGTAATTGTATCATGTTGGACGCGTGTTGCACATGCATCATATCGAGTCTATTTTGAGTATACTTTTAACCTTTTGCTCAAGTGTTACCGTGCTGTAGCGGTGTCTGTCGGTGTCTATCAGTGTGTCTATGTCTGTAGGTGTCTGTATGTGTCTATCAGTGTATCTATGTCTGTAGGTGTCTATGCAACATATAGTTGTTTTACGGTAGAATGGATAACTCACCAATGTGGGTAGATGAGCAAATTGCATTAGAGGAAGGTACGTAGGTCTTCTTAAGGTGGATTTTTGGTGTGTGAGAGATGCAGTGGATGTGCAATTCTGGTTTTCAGGTTTTAGGTTATGTTGGTTTGGACCAGTCACATAACTGCAGCAAAAGAATTTTGTTGTCTTCGAACATTGTGATTGGTGTCAAAGTGAAATCTTAACCTGAAATTTATGAGGAAGGAAACTAGGAGGGGATGTTGCAATGGCTTTTGCTATCTCCAAGTAGGCTGCCGCTATGATTGCCTATTTGTAATGCTGTCATTGTCTCCTCTTGCTTCTGGAGCTGTTTCTGCGTGGTTCTCCTGACGTTTGCACTAACTGTAGAAGGCACATCAGTGTTTTGGTTAGGCTCTTGTCACGTGGAAAGATGTGTTACATTGGGGATGGAAATTTCTCCTGGAGATTAAGTCCGCCTTTGTCGATTCATCCATACTAGTTGAATATTTCAGAAAGGATATTTTTCATTGCCATGGGTTTTCATTCTGATGTGCGAAAGGCGACATCCTTGTCTTTTTGGTGCTGATGGTTTAATGAGCAGATTACCTTATTACAGAGAAGTCCACACACACATCATCGCCACCAATCCTTGTTTAACCAGTTCTGTCACTTTTTAGGCCTATGAAGGCTTTAGGAGTATACACAAGTTTATTCTAGGTAATATGATGTTGATGTTCAAGGATTCTAGTTTAATCACATTACTGCCATTGAAGGGTGACACGGGAATCAGTAGTTGAGTTCGTATGGTTACATTTTGCAAGTTGCATATCATGTGAGTTGAAAGTATTGCATGTCCATCACACGAACCAAATAGGATTATGATACCAAGTACAGAAAGGGATGAAATACATGAATGGTGGATGAGAGGGAGGGAGAGAGGAGGGATGTAGGGGCAAATGAGACTTATCTTGTTTTATATCTATAGCAACAAGAGCTGGAAATGGAATTAGAACAACTGATTTTTGTGAACCAAGCTCAATTCATACTGTTGATGCTAAAGCTGGGATTGTTCGCTAAAGCCACGATGAACTCATGATTCCGGCCAATATATCCAACATTTGTATTTTGGGGGCAGGGTTTTGTTTTCAGCATAAAAATTAAAAAAAAAAAACATTTTGTACACTTGGTGAGTCACTTGGGAGCTTTGGCGCTGATTTCAGATTTTCTAAGACAGTAAGCCTGAAAGTGGAAAGCTTGCACGTCTCCCCCTTTGATGATTTGAAGAAAGATTGTTCATATCTCGGCATATAGCAATTTAGAATGCTTTTATGCAAAAAAAGGGTAGACTGTAAAGCCTCTCTTCCTAATTTGCTATATTAATACTTTCTTTTATCTAATCTTCTATACATCCTTTTCCCCATTTCCCTAATGAGCATATCTGAATGTGTGTGGATTCTGGATTTCAATTTTTGGCTGTCCATTGCTTCTGGTTATCTACTTTCTTTTATCTAATCTTCTATACATCCTTTTCCCCATTTCCCTAACGAGCATATCTGAATGTGTGTGGATTCTGGATTTCAATTTTTGGCTGTCCATTGCTTCTGGTTATCATTATAACGGTTTGTTGATGACTGAAACCAATTGAGCTTCTTATTTGACACCTTCTGCTATTATAATTACTCTGGACACATTTATTCAACTGATGCAGAAAATAATAGTTAGTAGTCTGCATTTTCCCTATTAACTTTTGGTTGCAGTACTGACTACTTGCTGCACAGGTAACACATTCTGATGTCAAGAAGGCCAAGGAGAAGGTCATGTTTAAGAAGAAGGAAGGAGTGCCCGAAGGACTCTATATGTGATAACAGCACTCTATAATGGTTCTGGAGTAGTAGGTAATGCATGCACTGATATCATATGCTGTCTGACAAAGCACGCGCTTATCTCACATGCTGTCTGCCAATTAAGTTTTATTAGTAGCGAATAGAAGTGGAGAGTACATGGTAAATTGTATCTTGCATGCACCTCATCATCATCATTGTCTTTCGTATTAAGTGCATGCTCTGATTTAACTGTCAAACCCTCATGATATATGTATACTTTAGTTGATAATACAAGCCCATAGTTATTTATATCAAACTTATAACTCTTTATAAGATTATCCATGTCACATTAGTAAGGATTTGTGACTATGGTTGTACATAAACTACATATGACACTAACGTCACATACCGAAAGAGACGAATCCTATCCCGATCATCACCGCTCGTCATATGCTTTTGACTAGACCGAATAAATACCTAGTAACGGTCAAAATGCCAATGATCGGAAGAAGTTAAAGCATTAACAACCCATATACAAGGTTTTTAGTGCATCTTAGAATAAAGACTAATATGTACCAATTGTTAGAGATAATATGTACCGGTTACGAGAGAATTTCTATTTGATTGTGTATAATACACACTAGAAGGTTCTTGGTAAGCCGTGAACTTATTCTTTAATAAGCACATATATACAGCCTTATAATGTCTCCATATCAAATGGTTATAGGATCAATCATTATCATCTATATGGTTAAGTATACGTCAGTTTATCCAGAATATTAATATTTTATCTCGATATTCCTACAACTGGGAATGTTTTGGAATGAGCTTAAACGATGATTGGGACTCATATTGTAATCTCATTATGAACATAATTGTCTTGTATCATTCCCCATGACTTTATCAATGTATTAAATATATTGTTGTTCATACATATATAGCGAAATAAAGCGATCACAATGATAAAGAATAAACCAAATAGTATACCATCATTTGACTGATGTGTGTTAATTACTAATTATCTAAAGGCTTACATAAACAAACATATATCACATGCACTTATAACTAATTATTATAGTATCTTATACCTATCATATCTGACAGTCGCTTTAAACAAGCTTGCAAAGGTTTTTTTTTGGTGAATGGATCTGCCATATTGTAATTTGTGTTTACATTCTGTAATTATATCACAGCATCCTTGAATTTCTCATTTCACGGGAAATTTCTTTATGATGTGCATGGATTTCTTACGAGACATGATTTCCTTAGCTAAAGCTATGGCTGCATTGTTGTTGCAATACATATGTATCAGATTACTAATTAAAAGAAACACGTCAAGTTCTGTGATGAACATCATTCAAACTCTCTTTTGTTGCATCATTTACTGCGATGTAATCAGCTTCGATCGTAGAGTCCAACTCATTGTCTTGTTTAAAACTTTTTGCCCCTCTATTGACGGTAAGAACATAAACCGAAATTGATTTGCTAACATTTGTAACTTGAAAACTTGAATCAGTAATTTTTTTAAAGTGGTGTCATCATCACTGTAGATTAAGAATATATCCGTAGTTCTTCTCAAGTATTTTAGCATGTTCATCGCAATCTAATGTTTTTTAAGGATTGGGTTGATATCAACTTACTACACCAACATCAGTCTCGTGCATAATATGAAATACATAAACGACCCTGTAGCAGAAGCACAAGGAATCAAACTAATGCGCGATTTCTCCTCATTAGTCTTTGAAGGCTTCTCTTTAGGAAGAGTTATTTCATGACTGGTCGGTACATAATCTCGCTTAGCAATTTTCCTGCTACCCATTTAGCACATTGTTTAAGTACCTAGATTGGGACAATCCCAACATCCTCTTCGTTCTTTCTATTAGATCTTTATACCAAATATTTCTTTTAGATCTTTATATGTAGGACGCTTCTTCTAAATTCTCTCTAAAGAAATTTTATGATAACCATATCTTTACTGATTGCTACGTCAGTCTGTCGTTATCAATCAGAGGGATGTCATCCATGTATAGTATGCGGATCAGAACAACACTTCCATTAACCTTATACACACATGGCTCATCTTCGTTCATGATGAACTCAAACTTTAACTTTTGGCTGTCGCATCGGAACAAATATTCTAATTCTTTGAAGCTTGCTTAAGTTCATATATATACCACAGCAATTTTTTAAAGAGAGCGAAAAGGGAACTCAACCAGAGTTCTCTAACATTGATATAGACGCACCTGTCTAAATACCCATTTAAAAAGACGGGGTTGACATCCATCTGTCTTCTTTTGTAATTATAATATGCTGATATGGTAAGGAAAATCCAAATAGATTTATGCATGGTTATTGGAAAAAAGATTTTGTCATATCTTCTAAGCCTGTGATGATATCCATTTGCTACTAGCCTAGCTTATATATGTATCTAACTTTCCATCATGATATCCATTTACTACTAGCGTAGCTTGTATATGTGTCTAACTTTCCATCTGCACCGATCTTTTTCTTAAAAACCCATTTGCTCCTAATGGGTTTTACAATTTCGAAAACATCATCCAAATTCTACACTTTGTTGTTGCCGTGCATGGATTCCATTTCGAATTTTATTGTGTATGGTTGTTTCACCGAGTCTCTGCACTAAGAAAGTTGCACAGAGTAATCTCATGTGGATGAATAACAGGGACTACATGGTACAGTTTAACATTAAGTATCACGTAATGCAACCTGTTGCAGTTACCTCTCATAATGAAAAGATAAGCTTGACCATGTTTCTTTCACAGAAGACGGTCCTTATTCACCGTTAATAACCTTCATTTTCATGGAAGGTGATTCTGTTTGACAGTTCCTCTCATAACGCAACCAAAACGGGCTGAAAAACTTTGAAGAAATTTGAAAAATATGCTTTGGCATAGAAAACTAGCTTACTCGGGATAGTTGAGGGAAATGCATGTAACCGTCCTCATTATCTTTATCCAAGTATCTCAAATCTTTATACTATAAACAATCAAATTTGTTTGTGGGATATCTCTGTATAGAGAATCAGACCCATTCCAGTAGGGCTTCAATATCCATTAGAGATTTCTCTTCTCCCATGTTCAGACTCGCTGAAAGTTCGAAGAAAGCAGTGACGGTGGTTGCCTTTGAAGTCTGGTTCTAGTGCACACCACGTAGTTCCATCAAAAAGAAGGGGGAAGGAAAATATAAAATACATGAACTCTTTATAGTCTAGTCTTTTACTGTAGTAACATCAAGCTGTAAAACATACAAAAATGTGTAAAATTTAGTTCACAGTGAACGTCACATTATGTATTACATGTATTGGATTCAGGATAGGCCAGGTCTCGAGTTGCTGCCAGGACAAATACTTCATACAAGGGGTCGTACCATGACTTGTTCACAAAATTTTTAGCATATATGATCTAGGTTATTATATTAGACTGATAATTTCTTCTGTCCAATCATCAATTCTTTGGCAAGGATGTTATCATGTATCAAATCCTTTTCAGTTGCCGGTCCAGCAAGTAACAACCAACCAATGTCTGCAACTTGTCTGTTTCTTTGTTCTTTCCTCATCTTTCCTCCTATTTTCATTTTTCAACCGGGATTATAGATCGAACGACGGCTATTTATCCTCCCAACGGTTCGAGCGTGCTAACAATCCGAGTTGCTACTGTTTCAGGTGTGTTGACGGGGGTGCATGCAGCATGGTTCGTTTCTGAATGGCGAGCGTTAAAATGAATGTGGCATGTAAGTATTGTCTTTTGCAGCTTGACATGTTCCTTTTCGTGGACGTGGTTGCCTTTCGTTCTCTGGTACTGTACGAGAATATAATATAAATCTCCGTAATCTTCTTCTCCTTTGTTGTGAACATATTCGTATGGCACGCAAGAAACCGCTATGCTTATTTGTAATATGCGTGGACTGAATAATCACTATGCTTCTAGCACTTGCTTTGCTTTGGAAAATTATAGTCATCCTGTTTGCAATTTGCATGCATATTTGACACACGGAATCATCTCGGATCTCCAACGCGGGATTATCCCAAGTATTGGGGATGTGATCATCTCGGGTCTTGAACCCGGGATGGGAGGCGACGGGAGCATTGCTGTTTCTTCGAATGGCTTGTAGGTGTTGCATGTGGTGTTAGGTTTGTAGCCTAGGCCTAGCTTAGATAGATACAACTTTGGTTGAGTGTTTGTTGTTTACTTCAGATTAAAGCTTAATTCAGACACATACGATAGAAAAATGAGTTAACGGTTTGGATAAGAATAGAAGGTTTAATGAATAAGGTGGCAATGGATAATATAGAACTGTAGGACAATTTTGTTATAATGAAATAGCTGTCCATAAGCATTTTCTAAAGGTTACCGGAGTCGAACTCTCGATCTCTCACAAGAGAGAGATGCAGAATATCACTAAGCCGACTTGCTCGGGTATATCTACTTAACTTCTAGGATTTTTTATATAAAAAACATATGTACATTTGGAAAAGTTTTTATGTTTTCTATAATATTTTTTTAAGTTTCCTTTGAAATCTAATGTTTTTAGCCCATGATCACTAGCTTAGTTGGCATTTCCTCGCTTCCTCGTAGGAGCCACCACGGTTCGAAACTTGGTGGAATTGGGCACCACTTGGGCCTCGTGCGGGCACCACTTGGGCCTCGCGCACGATTAGCTGTGACGTTTGTTGGATTAAAAAAGAAGGGGTTTTTAAGATCTTACAATTTTTTTGACATGTGCTATATACACCCCTATGTAGGGGTGGCAATTCGGGCCGGCCCGGTCTTATCTGGCCGTGCCGGCCCGGTCCGGTTTTCTTAAAGGACTGGGCCGGCCCAGCCTGAAATTCGGGCCGTCCGGCCCGGTCCGATAGAGTTGAATGAATTATGTATTGTGACAATATTTTATCATTTTTTAAATACAAACTTGTCTCATATGCTTAAAGATGCATTGAAATGGAGCACGAAAGAAGAGGATTAATTGGGTTGCATAAGGTGATGTGTCCTACATTGTTTTCATTTATATGGCAAGATGAAGTAACATGTTTGGCGGTTCTTTGTCTCTTCTCGAAAACTGAGATCGACCCCCCAAGATCCGAAGACATCAAAGTTGGCGCTGGCAGGAAGTTGTTAAAATTTATGATATTTGGATCTTGATCTGATAAGATTCATGACATTGGACTCAACACCATAAATGAATGCACATTACTGAAATCCGCTTTAGATCAGTGTGTGGTCAAATTAAAGTGGGGCGATCAAATGCTTTTCGTGCCGTGCCGTGCCGCACATGGACTGAAAAGCTTGGCCCGTGTCCAGCCCGAAAATGAACCGGGCCGAGCCGGCCTGGTCCGATAAGGATTTCGGGCCAAAGTTGTTGGCCCAAGCACAGTCTTATCGTGCCGGGCTATCGTGCCGGGCCGAAAATTGCCACCCCTACCCCTATGAAGAGGGGTGTATATAGGTTTCAGTGTCAAATTATGCTAATAAAAATTATTTGACATGTGTTGTGAATGGAAATAACCAGAGTCGGTTAGGATTGCGGGAATCTTAGAGATACGCCCATATCTATGTATTCAATGTATCTACTCTCCCACCATGCCTATAAATAAAGGGCTGGGGGTTCCTCCCCCGGCAGTTGATTCATAACACGTTATCAGCACGAGCCTCTAAATTTTTTCCGTTCCACAAATTTTTCCCTTCGTTGCGAAGGCGAAGGCGAAGGCGAGACGGGAGATCCACGAGCGCGGTGCAAGGCTTCCTCCATCGAAGTTCGTCATCCGCGTAGGGCTTCGAGCAACCGTCGCTATATCCGGAGGACGGATATAGAGGTAAAAATACTAAAAACGCTACTTTTAATCATACGTATGATTGCCCCTCCCCTAGATCTCGCAAGATCGTCATGGGGATTCATCGTCGCCTTGAAAACGACGGATTATTCATCCCAAAAATCAAATTTTTTTAGGGTTTATGGATTTTTTTTTACCAAAACCCCAAATCAACCCCGCCGGCGGCTTCGCCGCCGGCCCCCCCTCGTCGCCACGCCGTCCCTCCCAAAGGGGGGGGGGGGGGGGGCGGCGGCCCCCTGCCGCCGCTCCCCCCTGCAGGGGGGCGGCGGCCCCCGCGAGGCCGCGCCCCCCCTGCAGGGGGGGCGGCGGCCCCCGCGAGGCCGCGCCCCCCCTGCAGGGGGGGCGGCGGCCCCCGCGAGGCCGCGCCCCCCCTGCAGGGGGGGCGGCGGCCTCCCGCGGCCGCCGACCCCCCTGCAGGGGGGCAGCGGCCCCCCAGGACGCCCCCCTCTGCCGGAGGGGGACGGCCCCCGCCGCTCCCCCCCCCCCCCCCCGCAGAGGGGGGCGGCGGCCCCCTGGCCGCGCCCCCCTCTGCAGGGGGGGGGGGGGGGGCCCTGGCCGCGCCCCCCCTCTGCGGGGGGCGGCCACCGTCGCTCCCCCCCGCAGAGGGGGGCGGCGGCCCTCCCACGGCCGCGCCCCCCCGGCAGGGGGGCGGCGGCCCACCTACGACCGCGCCCCCCCTGCCGGGGGCGGCGCCGCCGCCGCTGCTAGGGTTCAAACCCTAGCAGCCCAAAAAAAAAAAATCTGTGGGCCTGAAGCCCGCAGACCTGCTGTGGGCCTCAGGCCCACGGTCAAATTCACAAAAAAAAAACAGAAAAGTCTGTGGGCTTGAAGCCCACAGACCTGCTGCGGGCCTGAAGCCCACAGACCTGCTGCGGGCCTCAGGCCCACAGTCAGATCTAAAAAAAAAAGAAGAAGAAAAAAAAGAGGCCTATGGGCCTGAAGCCCATAGACCGCCAGCGGGCTTCAGGCCCGCATGATGGTTTATTTGAAAAAAAAAAGAGAAAAAGAAAAAATTGGGGGAGGCAAAGGGCTATAAACTTGCCTTAAAAGGCAAATTATTAGCCTAAAAATTAATTTAAAAAGGGGATTTAAGGGCAAAATATTCGTGAAAAATCACGGTAAATTACGGGACAAATATCGGGCAGACAAGGGCGTTTTGGGGACTTTTTGGGGGACTTTTTGGGATGATGAGGGAAACTTTTCCCTCTGACAAAGAAAATGTTTATTTTGGGCTCTTAATCCACTGCAGAGGAATTGCCGGGAAAAAGTGAAATTAAGTAAATGTTGTACGTACTGGGGAGGTGTTGGACAGATAGAACATAAATTGTCGACAAATATATTCACGTATCATATTGCCATTCACGTATTATATTCACGTATCATATAAAGTCACGCGATCCAAACAGGATTAGAGATCTTAGTTGTAGACAACTAACATCTCATCGGATCTCCTGAAGAGAAAACCGAAATAAATGTAAAAGCCTGACTTTTAAACATGAAATAAAAAGACCTAGGCAAATATAAAGTCATGGCTCATAGAATCCTGTTACAAACGCCCAGAAGTGCGTTGGAGATATTAAAAGGACCATTGTCATCCAAAGTACACCTACGGTGGTACACTTACTGGATGAACAAAAAGAACCCTTCCGATCGCTGGAAGAGGGGGATGATATAACTGGTCCTAAAGTCCCTTATCTTAGTGCAATCATGCACGCCTGGCTAACTGCATGTGTCCCGGTATAGCAATTGCAGTAAACTCATTTGCCAGAGATAGTTGGCACCTAAAAAGGGCCATTAGACCCGAGTTAAGCCTTCTGCGCTTCCTCCAAGGGTCGAAATATTTGGACTTACAAAATGTAGTAGCATCCTCCAATGTTTTTGCAAATGCAGGTTTCAGGTCCAGTCCCTATGCTGAGAAATCACAGAACGGGTACCTACAGTGGGATGGCCATCCCCTGCAGACCTGCAAAGCAACTTATGAAGGCAACATCATCCTATCATTCCGAGATCCTCACCACTCTAGAATCACACCAATGGTGTATTTGAGGGCGCCTGGTGGTACATCACATCCCAGTGACGACTGGGATAGAGGCTGGTTCTGTGGAGCTGACCATATAGTCTGAAGACCACATCAGAGGCGACGAAACTTAGCACACCTCTCCAGAGTCTCTGGATTCAGCAGCTGCTTGATGGTGACAAAATTTGTAATCTGTGTACATTTTCGGAATATTGTAAATAGGAGTGATGAGATAAGCCTAAGAGATCTGAAAGCCTAAGAGCTTTTACATATCAGGGGGAGTTGAGGGAATTTGTACTCTTTTCCCATAGCTATGGTTTTTCCCACTGGGTTTTCCATAGCCAAAGGTTTTAACGAGGCAAATCAAATCAACTCTGGATCCCGAAGTATCCACCCCTCTGTGACGCTCAGAATCCAGAAGTATTCATGAGCAGAGTCACTTGTATAAATCAGGGGGAGTTAAAGAGCGTTTGCACTCTTTTTCCTTAACTATGGTTTTTCCCACTGGGGTTTCCATAGCTAAAGGTTTTAACGAGGCAAACCTCACCAACTCAGGATCCCGAAGTATCCACCCCATGTGAGACTCTTATTACGCTCTTGAGCGGAGTCCACACCTATGGCTGGATAAGGGGGAGTGTTGTGAATGGAAATAACCAGAGTCGGTTAGGATTGCGGGTATCTTAGAGATACACTCATATATATGTATTCAATGTATCTACTCTCCCACCATGCCTATAAATAAAGGGCTGGGGGGTTCCTCCCCCGGCAGTTGATTCATAACAACATGTGAATTGTTTTTTTCCCCCCAATTTTATTAAACAACAGTACATGCACCCCTAGTTATAGGGGTGCATGTAGCAGTTCACTTTTAATGTTGTTGAACACGACAGTTTTTGGTGTAAAAGCTACAATGATTTCCTTTACCGTCGTTGTGTGTGCACAGTCACTTGCTTTCGTTCGCTCATACAATAAGACGTTCCTTTTTCGAAGGAAAAGCAAAGTCAGCATAAACGCTTTTGATATAAAATTGGTATGATTTTAATATTAAATTAGACATGGAAATGAAACATGCGAGTTGGTAGAAATAGAATAATATTCAGCTTGTGACTGGGATCGGTTTTTTTTATAGAAGAGATAGTTGGATTCTGATTTTCATTCCTCCGATAAATCACTGTTTGGTCCGACACAAGCACAATCGTTTAAGAAGTACATTTGACTCCTTGTAACATAAGGACGATACAACGTCGTGACGTACATGATGACAACCATATTTCATGTCATGTGGTACACATTGTTATATTCTTCAAAGGTGAAGACTAAATACACCCTCTGACAGGGGGTGTATGTTATCGTTCTTATCCAAAAACGGAAATAAATCACATCAAACCGTCCCCTCATTCTCTCTCTCTCTCACTTTTTTATCTGTTTTTTGATCAAATCATTACTGGCACCGCAATTTTGCGATGCTTATAGTCGGTTTCTTCTTCAAATTGTTTGATAAGAGATGTGAAACTATAACAATCTTGTTGTTAGTACTTGATTCTCGGTTGGATGGAAATCGCCACATGTTAGATATCAACTATCTTGTCGTATAAATAACCTATCTTTATATTAATTTGAAAGAGTTGCAACGTAGGAATTCAATTGAGTTGAAATAAGATACAGACTACATACACCCCATTTTGAGGTGCAAGAAAGAGTAAGAATGGAAGAAGGAAAAAAATAAAATCAGGGTCACATCTTCTCAACACTCCTCAATTTTTTGTTATTTTTAGCAAATTTCTCTTGCATACACCTCAAAATGAGGTGTATATAGGGAAATAATGGTTTTTATTATAGCAATATTATAATTAGAGATCTGATCATATAAAGAGAAGGGCATGTTGCGATGGGCCCTTTGGCGGGCAACCGTCGCTGTTAGCTGCGCCGGCCATGTCCCGGTAAGTCGGTGGAGGAATTCTGAGTCTACACTAGGGGTGTAACTGAGTCGAGCTGACTCTCGAGCTATTGGTGATCGGCTCAGAAAATACTCGAACTCGTCGAGCTCGAGCTACTCAAGTAGCACTCAAGATCGAGCTCTAGTAGGATGATACTCGGCTTGGTGAGCTTGCGAGCATAATCGAGCTTGTATATATATACCCAAATCAGCTAATCAAGCTTAATCGAGCTTCTTTTTTATTTGAATTTTATGGAATTTGTCCATGTATGTCATTAATCGAGTCTGATATTTAGTACGCCATACTTAATAGTAAAGACATGAGAATAATGACAAACAACACAGCACGACACATAGTCATTGGTAACGCAGTTCGGTGCGCACACCTACATCTGCGGGGCCCCGCCCAGAAATTCAAATTACTCCACTGAAATAATGATAGTTACAAAACAATTTGATACTAGGGGAAACAAAAACTCCCCCTCAATACAAACCGCAAAGGGTTGACTTCAATCAACCCCGTGGAGTAATTTGCGCAAGCTCCCCTTGTGTGCAAGATACCCTTGCAATACTGACCAAGATCAACTCCCTTGATCCCCTACCTCTGTAGTCGTCAGCCTCCTCCCGGAGCTTTTTAGAACGCCTTTTTCCAAAGCAAATCTCTGCGAAAAAGCCCTTTGATTTTCAAAACCAACTTCCAACTTTTAATCTTCGATCAACAAAGTTGTTAAGTGGTTAGCCAACAATTCTTCCGACAAAATCACTGAGGATTCACCGAACAGCCTAAGAGCAGCAAGGCGAGATAGATCAGATAAGAACAGATCTTCAGTAGACAAAACTGATCTAAATCCGAACAATATCTTTTACCATCCTACAAACCGCTTCAGCAAATATAACAGATAAAGTCACGCGATCCAAACTAAACGAGAAGATCTGAAACCGTCCAACAGACACGATAACACCTATCTTCAAATATACCAACGAGCCTTATCTTCAATCAGTAGTTCAATCAAACAGCAACCAAGAAATCTCCACGGAACAGATCTCAGAAGATAGAACAGCACATTCAACATTTCATATGACACAATGTTCAACATTTCATTAGAACACTTGTCTCATAGTCACAACTGTTGAACAACAAGTGCAACATTTCAAGTAACATAATGTTCAACACTCCATACGAATCATTGTGCCACAAGAGACAAATAATAGACTTAACAATCTCCCCCTTTGGCTTTTAGTGGCACAATCAAAATGAATAAGAGCTGAGATCACTATATAGTTCACTAATAAGCATAAACACAGGCAGTAGACGTACTAGACATTAAGAACAACAGAGACCACAGAGCTTCAGGTAGATCATACATCCTCCAAGAAGAGCAAAAAGTTTCAGATCCACAGAATACACCCTTCACCATACTAAATCCACAGAATACACCAGAGAAACATCATAGAGAAACATCATCTCCCCCTTTGTGACACCCAAAAGCCAAAGATCATATCTTGTCAGGAGACACCTTAGCTTGAAGCTGAGCAATTCTTTCCTGGAGAAAATCCTTCTGAGCTTGAAGAAGAACTCGCTGACTGTCAAGCAACACCAACTGATCATCGACAGATTTGACAGCCCTCTGAAGTACCAATAAGTCATCTAATAGATCTTGCACGGAACCTTTTGAGGAAGAAGTCCTTTTGCTGGCAGGTTTAGAAGCAGACAGAGGAGAGGTAGATGAGGACGACATCGAGGACACAGGAGAGAGGACAGATAAATCATCAATTTTGCCGGCAACAGACTTAGACGTGAAACTGATCAAGTCACAGGACACAGGAAGCTCCGAAGGCTCAGGAACAACTCCTTGCGAAAAGAGTATCATGGAGATGAGGGAAGCATGAGGCAGTGCAGTATTGGGTGCAGATGACTCTGATAGAGAAAGAATGGAATCAAAAATAAGCCTGCCCAGATTGAAAGATTGCTTAGTCCCAGCAGCAAACAGTAGTTTGCACATAGTCTTGGTGACGATTGACATGTTGGAAGTCGGCAACCAATTCCGAGTGGCAATGCGATATAGCAAGAAGTACTTAGCAGTCAGTGTAGATGAAGGGAAGGAAAACGACTTCGGCCAACATGTATATTGTCCACCTGTGACCCTCTGGATGAAAGATCATGGGCTTCACCAACAGAAGCTCCATACAAAGGGAGGTTTTGATTGCACGGCCACTTGAGTAGCTTGTTGATGATAGCAGGGGAGAACGGAACAATCTTTCCCCGAATAAATGCCCTGAAACCCCATTCGGAAGCGGAATCTGCAGAGGACTTGAAGAGGTTACAGTAGAATTCTCTGACCAGAACAGGATAAAACGTCTTAAAGCAGCTTGCTGCCTGGAGGAGATCAATGTCCTTGAGAAAGACAACAAAATGGGTCTGCTTAAAGGATGAGACACCTACAGACTTTTCACCAAAAATGGATCGCTTAGAATATCCATCTCATCGAGTCTGACAAGACTTGTCAAAGAATTGAAAGGATAAAGCCTTAGTAGCAGATACAGTAGAAGGAGAGGAGGAACTAGGACCACCAGATTTCTTGGGAATCTTGGAAAGGGAAATCCTGCACGATCTGGAGGAAGCCTTGCGCTTGAGGGACCCAGATCTAGATCTGCGAGGATGGGAAACAAGGGGGTCCATACTGGGATCAGCACTCAACTTTGGATCTACACCTTGATTGCAAGCAGATGTACCGACATTTGTTCCAACATCCGAAGAAGGTCCAACATTTTTACCCAAAGATGAGGTTTCCTCAGCAGGAGGAACACTCTCCTCAACCTGATCAGAGGAGAGCATTTCAGGAATAGTCTCATCAGCAGCAATAGATGCATTGGTCTCTGAACCTGGTACAACTCCATCCTTCTTGCTTTCAGGACACAAGGAACCAGCAGTCTCATCCATACAGTGAGAAGCATTATGAGAAACTTCCTGAGGAACCGATACCTCAGCATCAGCTGTATTACTGTGACAATCAGCATTGTGATCAGACTTAGGAGCATCATGATAAGATGATCCTTCACCAGGATTCAGACCATCAGTACCATCATTAATGATGTCCCTACTAGGACCATCATCACTTCTATCAACATCCAGACCCTTATCACCATTCAAGGGATGATCAGAGTCAGAATCGTCCAATACGACGATCTCTGAGATTTTTACAGAGGACTCAGGAGGGTTCCAAGACTTAAGCACAACCATATCATCAAACGGAACACGCACACTAATAAGTTTTCCATCCACATCTTTAAGGGAGACAGAACCAAAACACGTTTTGGACAAATCCAGCCAGAAAATATTCAATTTACGATCCGTTCGGCGAAGGTACCAAAACCAATCCTCCACAGTGACCGGGTGAGGAAACGATTCATTTTCTTCTGCGGGAGACATTTGAGACGTAATCCGAGAGCAAGAATCAAGAACAATTGGGGAAAAAGATACCACAGCCAAATTCGAACGAGAACCAGGATGCATGTAGTCAGACGACAAACGAGATGAGGAAGTAGATGAAATACCAGTGGGAGATGATCTAGAGGCGCGAGGAATAACTCCTTTCCATTTGTAACGAAGGGATGAAGACGAGCTGGGAACTTGCTGGGTCGAAGCAGCATGACGGGCAGAACGACGAGGGTTTGAGGAGGGTTTCTCATTTCAAGCACGACCCATTTGCAAGAGACACAAGAAATCTTTTAACGAAAAATCAAGAATCAAGAACCCTAGTTCCTCAGAACCGCTTCCCCCTTATATCTTGAAACAAACAAATGAAATGATGATCACAAGGAAAATCAAACTAGAGAAATAAATGCCGAGGGAAGAGAATATACCACCAGACAAAAAATTACTAAACGTACAAGAACCCCGTTTAAAGTTGCAACATAATGTACAACATTGTGTCCAACATTATGTGCAACAATAAGCCCAACATTAGATACGACACAGCCCAAGAGCTTGTCGTAACTCCTCGAACCTGCATGAATCCAAGGGTTTTGTAAAAATGTCTGCCAACTGACTGGTAGTATCTATATATTCCATGACGAGAATCTTCTTTTCAACTAGCTCTCTTATGAAATGATGTCGAATGTCAATATGTTTGGTCCATGAGTGTTGAACATGATTCTTGGAAATGTTTATAGCACTCTGGTTGTCACACAGAATGGTCAAGACATCCTGATCAATGCCATAATCAGTCAGCATTTGTTTCATCCACAGGAGTTGAGTACAACAGCTCCCTGCTGCGATATATTCTGCCTCTGCTGTTGACAACGAAATACAATTCTGCTTTTTACTATACCAGGAGACCAAGTTGTTTCCGACGTAAAAACACCCTCCTGTAGTACTCTTCCTATCATCAACATTACCAGCCCAATCGGCATCACTATACCCTGATAAAAGAGTGTTGGTATCTTTGGAATACCAAATGCCATAATCAATTGTCCCACTTATATACCTGATTATACGTTTAACAGCCGTGATATGGGATTCCTTAGGACAGGCTTGATAACGTGCACACACCCCAACACTGAAACTGATGTCAGGTCTACTCGCTGTCAGATACAATAAGCTTCCTATCATGCTCCTGTACAAAGTAACCTCCACTTGCTTTCCACCATCATCCTTCGTGAGTTTTTCCGTAGTACCCATAGGAGTGCGGGCTTGACGGGCCTTCTCAAGACCGAACCTTTTAACAAGGTTCTTAGCATACTTATTCTGTGATATAAACAAGTCATCGCTAGTTTGTTTAACTTGAAGACCAAAAAACATATGTAACTCATCGACCATACTCATTTCGAACTCTCTTTGCATGAGATCAATGAATTCACGAACCAGTTGAGATGAAGTAGACCCAAAAACTATGTCATCAACATAGATCTGTGCAACTATGATATCAGACCTGGTTCTCTGAAAGAACAACGTCTTGTCAGCAGCCCCTCGCTCATATCCCTTTTTAAGGAGATATCTGGTCAGTCTCTCATACCAAGCTCTAGGAGCTTGCTTGAGACCATAAAGAGCTTTCTTCAATCGATAAACATGACTAGGCAAGAATGGATCTTCAAACCCCTTTGGCTGTTCAACATATACCTCCTCATTTAAAATCCCATTTAGAAAGGCACTTTTCACGTCCATCTGATGAAGCTTGAAATTGAAACTACATGCCATGGCGAGAAGTAACCTAATAGATTCCAAGCTGGCCACTGGAGTAAAGGTCTCGTCAAAATCAATTCCCTCGATCTGTGTGTATCCCTGAGCAACCAGTCGAGCTTTGTTACGTGTAACGTTTCCTTTTTCATCCGTTTGTTTTTGAAAATCCATTTAGTTCCAATGACATTAATCCCTTTTGGTCTCTCAACAAGGCTCCAGACGTCATTACGCTGAAATTGATTCAGCTCCTCTTGCATCGCCATCACCCAGAAATCATCGAGTAATGCTTCTTTAACATTCTTGGGTTCAATATTGGATAAAAAACAAGTATAACTAGCAAGATCTCGATAATTTACCTGACTAGTGCCTCTGGTGCGAAGACCATCTTCAACATTCCCAATGACAAGTTCCGGGGGATGATTTCGAATAACCTTTGTAATCCCATGCGAGGAGTGAGCTTCATTTTCATTTTATTGAGATTCCCCAACAGATGCAGTTTCCTGAGAAGTACCATTCTGACAGGTACTCTTAGATGTTGAATCAAATGTTATAACATTTTGTTCAACATTTTCATCTTCTTCATTAACCTCTCCTTGAGTTCTAGGCCCCTCATGAATAGCAGCCTCACCCTGCTCGAAATCATCAACGACTACATTGATAGACTCCATTAAAACATCAGTACGATGGTTTATAACCCTGAGGGCTCGACTTGTAATAGAATATCCGAGAAATGTTCCTTTATCACTCTTTGCATCGAACTTTCCTTTAGAGGTTCGATCCTGCAAAATGTAACATTTGCTACCAAAAACATGAAAGTAGGAGACATTAGGTTTTTTACCTTTCCATATCTCATAGGGAGTTTTCTCCGTTCTGGGTCTCAGATACACTCTATTTATAGTGTAGCAAGCAGTGTTAATTGCTTCGGCCCACCATTTAGTATTGACTTTCCTCGCATTCAACATCACGCGAGCCATTGATTCGGGATATAAATTGCATATTTTACCCCCTAACTATCCCCATTTTGTGCTAAAGATTAGGCTTAATGTTGCTCTTTTTGGGTATATTTTCGCTTTATGTCGATTTTAGAGCTTATTCTCATTCTTGGCACAAAATACGGATTTTATCTTCCTTATTGGCTTCATGATATTTTCTATATGCTTCTGGTATTATTGTGATCATAGTGTCAATTTTTGAGAATTATTTGAGCATTAGAATATTTTATATGGAATTTTGGAAGTCAATATAATGTTTTATAATAGCCATTATATTTATCTTATCATCATATGGACTAATTTTCACTTCTCCTATTTTTCAGGTACTCCTGGGAGTCTTGGGGATTTTCCAGAATTTTCTGGGATTTTTCTGGGATTTTTAGGTATTTTTGGTGATTTAATTGGAGGAGAATAGGGGGTTTTAACCCAGAAAATGGGATTTAACAGGGGCGCCACGTGGCGCAATCAGACGGCGCCACATGGCGCCGTGATGCAGCTGCAGGCGCGCGCTTAAAAAAAAACGAAAAAGTAAAAAAGCGTGCGCTGCGAGCGGGCTTCGGCCCGCTCGAAATTTCGAGCGGGCCAAGCCGCTTCGTTCTCCTGGCACCCCGCGCGCGCGTTATAATTTTAATTTTTTTTTTAAAAAAGTATAATGCGGGCCGGCCCAGCAGCGGGCCGGCCCGCTTTGTTTATTTTTGTTGAGGCAGGCGCGCGCGTGAGCAGCGGGTCGGGCGCGGCTGCGCCCAACCCGCAATGCCTCAACAAGGGCCTGGGTGCGAATTTTGAAGGGGAGTTCGATTTTCTTTGATTTGAGCTTGCTGTTTGGGCGATTTTTAGGGCTTGGGGAGTGCTCTTCCTCCCCAAGGCTTGGGCTAGGGCTTGGAAGCCATTGGAGGGTGGAAAAGCTTGGTGAAGGAGCAAATTGGAGGAGGCTAGGGCTCGTTTGGGGAAACTTTGGTGAAATCTTTCCTCTCCCATTTTGTTTTTTTGTATCTCTCATTTTGTAATGAACATTGGATGAATTTGTCTATGAATATCATCTTGTTTAGTATGATTGAGTAGTGCTATTGTGCTTGGGTTGTGATTCATTGAGATTGGTTGTCAATTTAGCCCTAATTTCCCTCTTTGCCCAATTTTGAATGTGAATGTTGGATGTTTATTAGGGCACAAATTTAATTGGCTAAGTCCCGAGAGGGCAAATTTGAGAAAAATCCATGTGCTTAATTTGGTTAGTGTCTTGATAATATTTCCATCCCGATTGCAAAATTGTTGTGTTTTTAAAGCTAAATATTCCGATTGGGCTTCCTTAGCCGGATGACCGATTGTGTTATATGTGGTAATTAGGACTTGAATAACGCCAATTTTAATGATCCCACAACCCATGCTCTCTCTCCTAGCTATCCTAAACTCCACCTTTGGCTCTCTAACCCTAGCCACTTAGGTTAGATTTTTCATTTCACCACACTTTTCCGACATTTCCACCGTTAGCGAGGTGGTTGTAAATCACTTTATTTTTCTTTATCAGTCAAATTTGTGAACGTAGAACGACTTGTCCCTGTGATCCGACCCGGTACTCACCGGTTATTTTATATTGCATTGACGCTCCTACGCTTGGGAGCGGAAGGCGTGCACTTGCGCGTTTTCCGAGTCAACCAATTGGCGCCGTTGCCGGGGACAACGGTTTCTACTATTAGCAATCTTTGATTGATTTTGAAATATTTAGTGTGATACTTCTATCTTTTAGTGTGTGTCTTTTCGTTTATTTATTTTCATTTTATTGAGTCTTTTGGTTGTTATTTTCATTTTCTTCGAAATTTTTTAAAGAATGGCATCTTCTTCGGATTTTTCGGACTTTGATTTGGAGGATATCCCACTTCCGCCATACTTTCATGACACGGAGTGGGAGAACCCTCACTTACATATTAAAAATTTTGAAGATTGGATGCATTCATGTCTTGGTGGGAATATCGATGATGATTGCATATATTTTAGATTCTTTCCCGATTCTTTACAGGATGATGCTAGACTTTGGTTTGATTCATTGTCTCTGGACTCACATTTTACCTGGTTATCCTTTCAGGCTGAATTTCTCCGGTTTTTTTGCCTATCTTTTTGGAGCAGGTACAGGGGCGGCAGGCTATGGAGCATATAGCGAGCTTTACCCAGGCTGAGTGGGAGGCCTACCATCAGACTTGGCAGAGGTTCACAGATTTGGTGCTTGCGTGCCCACACCAGAGCTTTCACGAGGATCATCTTCTACAGATCTTCTACACAGGATTATTGCCATCTGGGCGGGATTTTGTGCAGACGAGTTGTGGTGGGGAGTTCTTTGATTATTCGACCGAGGATTCCTGGTGTTACCTGAGGGACCTTGCAGAGTGGGAGCGGACTGAGCCATCTGGAGAGCAGTCACTTGGATATGAGGGTGATGGCCAGTCCCAGTTTCCATTTCAGGATGCAGAGCTGCATGCCCAGTGTCAGCTTGAGGAGCCACCTTTGGGCTCTTTTTCTTGCGACCCCATGGGATACAGAGCAGAGCCGGAGGATGGGTTGCATGAGAGCCAGGTAGATGATATTGACAGATTATATTTTGAGGAGTTGGAGGAGACAGATGATGGAGTGCGTGTTGACCACGACGGTGACACGATGCATTTTCATTTTGAGGTTGATGATGAAGCGGATGTGCATGATGGCCGAGAGCAGATTGAGGACACCATGGGGCCTGAGCCACATTCCACTTCAGAGTTAGCTTCACAGGTCAAGGCGGTTGAGTATTTTGGGAGGACGACTGAGATGCGCTATTTCTGGGATGGCGAGGATGATGCGTGCTTGGATTTTCCCGAGACGTGTCTACCTCCAGTCCTATCACAGATGTCACTTCCCTCGCCTCAGGATGCGCACTTGTCAGTCATCGAGGAGATATGTCAGGAGCAGTTACCACTTGTGGGGAGTGCCGCAGGGATAGTTGATATTGATGTCGAGGCAGAGGATAGCGATGGGGATTGCGAGATGGTATATATTGAGCCCGAGCTCCCTCTTACTCCAGTTTTTCCTCTGCAGTCACTTCCACCTCCTCCTGAGGCCGTGCATCATCCAGAGCCTAGCATCACATTTCAGGGAAGTTCCCACCTTTCTTTTCCCTCCACCCCCGAATCCAATTATTTAATTCCATATCATAATGATTCGGATTGTCGTCATTTGATTGTAAATTCCTTTATTCATTTCGACGACCCATTTTGGCAAGCTTTTCAGTTGGATGGGCGCTTTCGCCCAATTATTTTTGACACGACCTATCTCCCCCATTTTGCAGGATTCCATCACAAGGAGATGCTTGGGGTTGTGTCGCTTGCCATTGATGCCCGCATTGGAGGTAGGGCATTGGACGTGGCGATGCTCGCGGAGGAGCGAAAGGATATGATCGAGCAGTTGCCACCACCGTTATACATTCGAGATCCGCCATTTGCCACGGTGTGTTCTTTCCATGTAGTGTAAATAAATAAAATTAAAAGTTAGTTTGCTTTTGCATTTTGCCTTCGTATGCATTTCTTTTATTTTTTAGGATCTTTTGCCAAGATCTAGTACTCTCCCAACATTGAGGACAATGCTTATTTTAAGTTGGGGGGGAGAGTGTTAGAATCTTTAGGTTTGTTAGGATTTTGGCCTAAATTTTTTTTTTCCTCCATGTTTCACCACATTCCATGAATGTCATTGCATATCATTTTGGCCTTCTCGTTCCTACGCCGTTAGCTTTGTTTAGTCCCTATATGCTTAATGCCATGCAATTTTTCGGATTATCATTTTGGTATCAATTTCTTGATGTTGGATTGGCGTGTTTTCATTTCTTTTCCAATTTGGAGTCAAATGCTAATATGCCATGTATGAATCTATTTTATACGTCGTGATATCTCTTTGAAATAATTTGGGAAAAGTTTGGTGTAAGTGGTCGCATGAATTGGGATGAATGGTGTAGTTTTTGGTTGGATTGGATTTGGCCAATTGTGCATGCTTTGTTTTCTTCTTAGGAGTGGGTGGATGAGTTGCTAATTTGTGTTGGAATGAAAAAGATAGTAGTATAAGTGAATGTTTCTTTCTAATTGAATCGAGTAGCCGGTGCCCCACGAAACATTGGGGAGGACGCCAAAGATGAGATTTAGAAGATCATTCCATCCATTTGCATATATAGCGTCATCGCGTGTATGCAAATGTGTCGGTGTTTGCATTTATGGCGTTATCGCGTGAATGCAAAACATAAACATCAAAAACAAAAAAAAAAGAAAAGAAAAGAAAAGAAAAGAAAAATGAAAGAATAACACACATGAGTGATGCAATCTCATCTCCCACCTCTTAGAAGAAATATTCTTTTGTTTTGGCCACTTTCATGAAAATTGGAAATTTTGACATCGTGATATCCCGATACATGTGATACGGGGCTTATTTCCTCACTTTTCTTTGAATTGGATTGAGTGGAGTATCATTTGTTGTTTACTTTCATACATTTGGTATATTGGTTTTGAAATCAATTGGAAATATCATTTGGGTTGTGCCATGAAGATATCGAGGATTTGGTGCATGTTTTTCAATTTAATCCGAATTTTTCGCATATTTTGCTAGGGACTAGCAAAAAGCTAGTTGGGGGGTGTGATTCGGGATATAAATTGCATATTTTACCTCCTAACTATCCACATTTTGTGCTAAAGATTAGGCTTAATGTTGCTCTTTTTGGGTATATTTTCGCTTTATGTCGATTTTAGAGCTTATTCTCATTCTTGGCACAAAATACGGATTTTATCTTCCTTATTGGCTTCATAATATTTTCTATATGCTTCTGGTATTATTGTGATCATAGTGTCAATTTTTGAGAATTATTTGAGCATTAGAATATTTTATATGGAATTTTGGAAGTCAATATAATGTTTTATAATAGCCATTATATTTATCTTATCATCATATGGACTAATTTTCACTTCTCCTATTTTTCAGGTACTCCTGGGAGTCTTGGGGATTTTCCAGAATTTTCTGGGATTTTTCTGGGATTTTTAGGTATTTTTGGTGATTTAATTGGAGGAGAATATGGGGTTTTAACCCAGAAAATGGGATTTAACAGGGGCGCCACGTGGCGCAATCAGACGGCGCCACGTGGCGCCGTGATGCAGCTGCAGGCGCGCGCTTAAAAAAAAACGAAAAAGTAAAAAAGCGTGCGCTGCGAGCGGGCTTCGGCCCGCTCGAAATTTCGAGCGGGCCAAGCCGCTTCGTTCTCCTGGCACCCCCGCGCGCGCGTTATAATTTTAATTTTTTTTTAAAAAAAAGTATAATGCGGGCCGGCCCAGCAGCGGGCCGGCCCGCTTTGTTTATTTTTGCTGAGGCAGGCGCGCGCGTGAGCAGCGGGTCGGGCGCGGCTGCGCCCAACCCGCAATGCCTCAACAAGGGCCTGGGTGCGAATTTTGAAGGGGAGTTCGATTTTCTTTGATTTGAGCTTGCTGTTTGGGCGATTTTTAGGGCTTGGGGAGTGCTCTTCCTCCCCAAGGCTTGGGCTAGGGCTTGGAAGCCATTGGAGGGTGGAAAAGCTTGGTGGAGGAGCAAATTGGAGGAGGCCAGGGCTCGTTTGGGGAAACTTTGGTGAAATCTTTCCTCTCCCATTTTGTTTTTTTGTATCTCTCATTTTGTAATGAACATTGGATGAATTTGTCTATGAATATCATCTTGTTTAGTATGATTGAGTAGTGCTATTGTGCTTGGGTTGTGATTCATTGAGATTGGTTGTCAATTTAGCCCTAATTTCCCTCTTTGCCCAATTTTGAATGTGAATGTTGGATGTTTATTAGGGCACAAATTTAATTGGCTAAGTCCCGAGAGGGCAAATTTGAGAAAAATCCATGTGCTTAATTTGGTTAGTGTCTTGATAATATTTCCATCCCGATTGCAAAATTGTTGTGTTTTTAAAGCTAAATATTCCGATTGGGCTTCCTTAGCCGGATGACCGATTGTGTTATATGTGGTAATTAGGACTTGAATAACGCCAATTTTAATGATCCCACAACCCATGCTCTCTCTCCTAGCTATCCTAAACTCCACCTTTGGCTCTCTAACCCTAGCCACTTAGGTTAGATTTTTCATTTCACCACACTTTTCCGACATTTCCACCGTTAGCGAGGTGGTTGTAAATCACTTTATTTTTCTTTATCAGTCAAATTTGTGAACGTAGAACGACTTGTCCCTGTGATCCGACCCGGTACTCACCGGTTATTTTATATTGCATTGACGCTCCTACGCTTGGGAGCGGAAGGCGTGCACTTGCCCACACTAGGTCCAACATTGCTAGTAATGTCATCAGTACATTGATCATTCATAATGGCCATAAAAGCAACATAATTGCTGACAATATCTTCTTCCCCAGTACATCCTTCGGACTCTTCATCACTCCAGGAACTTGCTAGAGATTTTCCTTTTTGTTTCTTGATGGTGTTCGCACATTCGGCTTGTATATGTCCAAACCCTTCACACTCTCTGCACTGAGTTCCCTTGCCTCTACTCTTTGGTTCATACTTCTGTATAGGACGGTTGTTACTTCTTCCTGCAGGGGAGAAATTTGGACGAACTTCCTTGCTAGCATTTCTGAAGTTTTGACCTCTACTTCCTATTTTCTTCATCATTTTACTAAAGTTTTTGGTTAACAAGGCTATGTCGTCTTCAAGATCAGTGTCATTCCCTTCATGCGAAACATCAGTAGTTTCCACCTTTAGAGCCACTCCTTTCTCTCTTTTATTTTGCTTCAAGTTCATCTCAAAAGTTTGAAGAGACCCCATCAATTCATCCAATCTCATATCAGATGTATTCCTAACTTCTTCAATGGCAGCAATTTTGGCTGAAAATTTTTCAGGTAGCGATCTTAGAGTTTTCTCCACTAATTTTTTTGAGAGTACTTCTTTCCCAATTGAAAAGCCTGATTAGCTATATCACGAAGTCTTCCATTGAATTTGGCCAAAGATTCATCATCATTCATTCTAAGATTTTCAAACTGAGAAGCCAGAATTTGAAGTTTAGATGCTCTTACAGTGCTTGTCCCTTCATGTATGTTTTGAAGGATGTCCCATGCTTCCTTCGTAACTTCACAAGTAGAGATCAACTTGAACTGTTCTTCATCAACAGCAGTGAAAATTGCATTCACGGCTTTAGAATTACCCAGAGCCGCACGTTCTTCTTCGAGACTCCAGTCTTGGGCAGGCTTGAGAGATTCATGTCCTTTCTTGTCATCAACAGTAGGAGGGGTCCAGCCTTCGACAGTGGCCACCCAGGCTTTCTCGTCAAGAGATTTGATGAATGCGCGCATCCGAGATTTCCAATACGTATAATTAGTACCAGTGAGCAGCGGAGGCCGGGTCACAGACGCTCCCTCCTTCGTGTTCCTGGATGACGTACTTAAACATCAGAATCACACCCCCTTTGTCAAACAAAGAATGCGGATGACCTGCGCTTTGATACCAATTGATATTTAGTACGCAATACTTAATAGTAATGACATGAGAATAATGACAAACAACACAGCACGACACATGGTCATTGGTAATGCAGTTCGGTGCGCACACCTACATCTGTGGGGCCCTGCCCAGAAATTCAAATTACTCCACTGAAATAATGATAGTTACAAAACAATTTGATACTAGGGGAAAGAAAAACTCCCCCTCAATACAAACCGCAAAGGGTTGACTTCAATCAATCCCGTGGAGTAATTTGCGCAAGCTCCCCTTGCGTGCAAGATACCCTTGCAATACTGACCAAGATCAACTCCCTTGATCCCCTACCTCTGTAGTCGTCAGCCTCCTCCCGGAGCTTTTTAGAACGCCTTTTTCCAAAGCAAATCTCTGCGAAAAAGCCCTTTGATTTTCAAAACCAACTTCCAACTTTTAATCTTCGATCAACAAAGTTGTTAAGTGGTTAGCCAACAATTCTTCCGGCAAAATCACTGAGGATTCACCGAACAGCCTAAGATCAGCAAGGCGAGATAGATCAGATAAGAACAGATCTTCAGTAGACAAAACTGATCTAAATCCGAACAATATCTTTTACCATCCTACAAACCGCTTCAGCAAATATAACAGATAAAGTCACGCGATCCAAACTAAACGAGAAGATCTGAAACCGTCCAACAGACACGATAACACCTATCTTCAAATATACCAACGAGCCTTATCTTCAATCAGTAGTTCAATCAAACAGTAACCAAGAAATCTCCACGGAACAGATCTCAGAAGATAGAACATCACATTCAACATTTCATATGACACAATGTTCAACATTTCATTAGAACACTTGTCTCATAGTCACAACTGTTGAACAACAAATGCAACATTTCAAGTAACATAATGTTCAACACTCCATACGAATCATTGTGCCACAAGAGACAAATAATAGACTTAACAGAGTCGAGCTCGAGTATGTCGAGCTTTATATCGAGCCGAGGTCGAGCTCAGAAAATTGAAGCTCGACCGAGTTCGAGTCGAATATCGAGCTCGAGTTTTTTTAAGTCGAGTTGAGCTCGAGTATTGACATACTCGAGCTTGACTCGACTTGGTTACACCCCTAGTCTACACGGTTCAACGTTCTATACTTTTCCCCCCATCTATTTACTTCTTAATGATTAATTATTATTTTCTTTTTCTTTTCATATTTTTTAATACACCGATGAATTATGGACACCATAAGCTATCATCGGTGCTATAAGAGCATCTCCAATCACACTCCATTTGAAAATTTGCAGTTTTTTGCCCTCCAATCACAATGCAAAAAATTGCACATTTGCAAATATATGCCACAGTACCGCTGCAAAGTTGGAGTAAGAGAGAGAGAGAGAAAAATGCAGTGCCAACACTCCATTTCCAACACTCTGTTTTAGGCAAAGAGAAGAAATGCAGAGAGAAGAAATGGAGTGTTGGGTTAGAGCTCCAACCATTTCCAACACTCCATTTTTGGCATATCATTGGAATATTCTAACCATGCCAATTATATATGGAGGGTTGGGTTAGAGGGGTTCGGGTTAGGTCCAACGTGCGCAGGACCACGCGATGCTCCAACGCACGTTGGGCCGTCCGATCGACATCTCTCATTTTCTCTGTTGGCCCCACCAAAATGTCCAAATCCCAAGGTTCCACCCACTGCCCTTCAAGGCCCGCCTCTTCATCGCCATACAGTGAAATGACCGGTGTTAGCAACCCCGGTCATTTCAAGTGTGTACAATTTGACCTAGGTTGACAGCCCCGGTTGTTTTTCGTCGCGAATTCACATGCAGAATCCAACACGGAGAGAAGTTGCTCGGCCTCTTTAATTAAATTTAAATTTGGTATCTTTTTAAACTAGTATCTAATTTTAAACCTATTTTCAAGAATTGTACAAGCTAAAACAGATGCCAACAGATGCCAAACTAGCGGAGTGACGATTTATATTAAAACCCTTAACAAGCCTCACCAGCAAAGCGCCCGTAGCTCACTGGCCCAAGACTTTCTTTCTAAGAAAAATGCTCCGGGTTCGACTCCTGGCAGGCGCAACACCTTCTTTTAAATTAACTTTTTGTACATTAATTGCAAGTTGAGAGTGTATTCAAATTGCTTTCGTATTACGTCTTACAAAATACACCAAAGCCTAAATGACAAAAGCTTTATCATTGACTGTGTTTCTGTTGGCTAGTTTTTTTTTATGCTTTGAGCTGGGGTTTTTTTTTATTAAAAAAAAAAATCTATTTCTGTTGGTTGCTGGAGGCAAGCAAAATGCTCGCATGCGAGTCAAGGGGGTAGTCATAACCAACTGGGGAGTAGTTCCCTTGTATACAGGTGATGGGGCGAGTTTTCTCGCTTTCTCCTTGCAAGTTAAATTGTTTTTCATCGTCTTAATGAAGAAGAAAACCAGGGTGGGCGTAGATGATGCTTTGGCGGGGGCCCATCGACAATGGGGCCCGGCAAATCTCGACAGCCGGGACTCATCACGAATCATCTGCATCCTCATAGACCACCTGACCTCCGTCTGGGAGGTCAGCCTGACTAGACCCTGACAGCAATAAGTAGGGGATGACCTCGACACCTGAGATTGGCTCCCCAATGGCTACACTTCACAAAGACGACCTCGACTCCTTAGCAGCTACGCTCTGTAAGGATGACCTCACTATTCGAGGTCAGCCCCTCGACAGTGTCTATCTATAAACACGACCTCACTACCCGAGGTCGGCTCCTTACCAATAGACTCCTAGAAGGACGACCTCGGCACCCGATGTTGGACTCTTCAACCTCATGACCCAAGCACTTGCTTTCCTGGCAGGGACAACCCGTGCGACCACAACGGCATGATCTCATGCGGGCGAGCTGCCCTCTCTCTAGGTCGTAACCAATGGATGGCATTCCATTACCATTCAACGTGTGCATAATAGCCGGCTTAATTTGGGGATGCGGTTAGACAAGCGATACAAGATCCCCATAATTATGTGTTTGTTACAACGGGAGATCCGAGAATCTTAACTCCCCTGACGTGGCATAGACGTTCCCTCGATTCTACAAAGACAACATATCATCTTCGTTCTAAAGTATCTCGGAATCAACCCACTCATCCACTACACACATACACGCTTCACATTCCACTTGCTTAAACTGATTTGAGCATCGGAGTGGAATCAGAGGGCTATAAGCATGAGTTAAGAGAGGGAAATTTACAGAGGCCTCGGCCACACGATCAGCATGGGGAAGGGCTACACCCAGAGGCATGCTCTTCATATTTAAGCGAGCATACTTCAATCTAAAGGCGATCAAATTTTAGTTCCTCCTTTTTCCTCTTTATTCACTTTTCAGGCTCTAACAAAACTTGAAGTGAGTTAGGATCTGATTCGAAGCTTGGCGTGGTTTCCATCCAAGGTTAAATTTTCCAGGGCAAGCGGTCGCTCCGTGACGAGGCGTTGGATCGCTTCGGGACAATCGCCCTAAAGGAATTGTTTTAGCAACTGCAAAAACAAAGGTATGTTCTTTAGCTTTATTTTTTATAGCAGTAAATTTTAGATTTATCTTTGCAAGGTTGGTTCGCACACTCCTAGATAGTATAGATCATGTAAAGGGTTTTAATTTTCTGTAGGGTTTTCATAAAAATATGATTTTTATGGGTTTTGTTCTGCTGCTGCTTCTCACGTCTGTTAAGCCTTGGGCTAGTGATGGAAAATATGCACTATGCAAGCCTCCTCAAAACCCTTCAAATGTGTGTGTGTGTGTGTGCGTGTGTGTGTGTGTGTGTCAGGCGCTTTTATTGTGCGAAAATTTCACACAACACCGCGTAAAAATTTTTATTTTTATTGAAGTTTCTTTCAAAAAATTATTTTTCATACTTTAATCCATGCAATTATATACCCCAAGGAAAATAATAGGTGAACACTAGGGGGATTTGATCGTCAATCAAGGAATTACAAATTTAACGTTTTCAACACAATAGAACTTTTGTAACGATCCGATTCACTAGCAAATAGTGGAGGATTTTCATGATTTTAGGTAAGTGTGTATATTAACATGTGTAGAATGCATCCAATAGTTCTTTTTAAAAAAAATCAAGAAAAATCTTTTCTCACACTTTTTGCGTGGATGCCTTTTTGCATATAAAAATTGGCATATACTTACATACATACATCTATTATACAAAAGAGGAAGGAATCTGATGTCTAGGACAAAGAGGTTGATAGAGTGATGATCATGAATTGGCAACAACATCATGTGGTCCCACCATCCCCTTCTTTATAGAGTAGTGGCCATGAATTTGGCCAACTCAACAAGTGGTCCCCACCACCCCCTTCTAACAAATTGTCATTTCGTACGTCATTAATTACATTAAGTATAATTTAAATAGTTTATTAATTAATTAATTTAGTTTTAATAAATTAGTTTAGTTTTAAAAACAATAATTTAAATTCGAGTGGACCCCACATCACTTTCTACATCCAATTTTCAACAACCAAAAGAACACACTACACGGAGTGGATCCCATCTCAACTTTCCAACTCCACAATCTAACCCCACTTTCTAACAAAAGAACACACTACACCAAATTTCTCTCTCATCAGAATCCACACTTCCCAACTTTCTCATTTTATACTTTCCTACAAAAGAACAGGCCCTAAGGGCCTGTTTCTTTTGTGAGAATGGGTTGGGATTTACTGTTGTGAATAGTAAATCTTGGTGGAATCTTGATGTGTGGCTCACAAGTTGGAAAGTTGGTTTGAGAATTGTATGTGGGCTCCACACAACTTTCTTGTATTTGTGTGTTTCTTTTGTCGAGAAAGTTCTTTGGGAAAGTTTGACGTGAGGTCCACTAATTAATTAATTGTGATTAAAAAAGAGGGGAAAAACTGGCGGGAGTTGCTGCAATTGTTTAAAACAGAAGAGAGATAGTAAAATGGGGCCCACTTTGCAGCTTTCTCGCTGATTTTCAGCGAAATCTGCGCAATTCGCGTGGATTGTGCGAGCGAATGTCGTTCCCTCCACGTAGGCGCCGCGAGTGCCAAAATTCCAGTCGGCGCTCTCCCAAAATTTTGCAGCAAAGAAACGAGATGCTTTGCTTGGGGATGATTTGACAGGAACAGTAAATCTCAAACACTTTCTTTGCTACTTTCTTCCCAAAGAAACAGGCCCTAAGCCAAATGGTTCGGATATATCTACTAAACTTCTAGGATTTTTTATATATATAATATATTTTTATACTTTTCCTTTGACATCAAAGTCAGCATAAACGCATTTGATATAAAATTGGTCTGATTTTAATATAAAATTGGACATGGACATGAAACATGCTAGTTAGAAATAGAATCATAGTCTTCTTTCGTGTAAGACCAGTCCAATTGGCTCCCTTCATCTTTCATGCATTGTGTTTTAAATGAATAATGACTATAAATAACTCGTACACAAAGTGCACAACGCGGAAAAAAACCGTATGAAAAGGATGCGGTGCAAACGTGCAATCTTAAAGAAGAGAGAAGTGTAAGTGTGTGTGTCGATAGCGTCGGGATAAAAAGACCCAACAACACAACCTAAAGCCCAAAAGAAAGCCCAAAACCTCAAAAGCCCAAAAGAGGAATCAATGGATTTGGGAGGTGGAATGGCAAACACGTAAATAAGATGGAGGGGTGTTATTTTTTCGGTGTTTGCTCTAGTCAACTTGTGACTTGGATGACTGGAACAACCTCTGCCACCTAGGATAAGTCTACGTGGCAGGTTCTCTTTTATAGAAGAGATAGTTGGATTCTGATTTTCATTCCTCCGATCAATCATTGTGTGGTCCGACACAAGCATAATCGTTTAAGAACTACATTTGACTCATTGTAACATAAGGAGGAGAATATGCAACGTCATCGTACATGATGATAAACATATTTCATATGTCACGTGGCACACATTGTTCTATTCTTCAAATTGTTTGATAAGAGATGTGAAACTATAACAAGCTTGTTGCTACGACTTAATTCTCAGTTGGTTGGAAATTGCCCCATGTTAGATATCAACTATCTTGGTGTATAAACAACCAATCATTATAATAATTTGAAAGAGTTGCAACGTAGGAATTGAATTGAGTTGAAATAAGAGACAAACTATGTACACCTCATTTTGAGTTGCAAGGAAGAGACAGTTTACTAAGAATGGAAGAAGAAGAAAAATCAAATCAGGGTCACATCTCTTCCACTCTTGTCAAATTTTTGCTATTTTTAGCAAATACCTCTTCCATACACATCAAAATGAGGTATATATAGTCTGTCTCTGAAATAATGGGTTTTATTAAAATAATATTATAATAAGAGATCTAATCATATAAAGAGAAGGGGATGCTGTGATGGGCCCTTTGGTGGGCAACCGTCTTTGTTAGCTGCGTCGGCTATGTTCCGGTAAGTCGATGGAGGAATTCTGAGTCTACATTAGGGGTGTAACTGAGTCGAGCTGACTCGCGAGCTACTTGGGATCGGCTCGAAGAATACTTGACTCGTCGAGCTCGAGCTACTTGAGTAGCACTCAAGATCGAGCTCGAGTAGGATGATACTCGGCTTGGTGAGCTTGCAAGCTTAATCGAGCTTGTATATATATACCCAAATCAGCTAATCGAGCTTAATCGAACTTCATTTTTATATGAATTTTATGAAATTTGTCCATGTTTGTCATTAATCGAGTCGAGTCGAGCTCGAGTATGTCGAGCTCTATATCGAGCCGAGTTCGAGAAATTGAAGCTCGATCGAGTTCGAGTCGAGCTCGAGTAGTGACATACTCGAGCTCGACCCGACTTGGTTGCACCCCTAGTCTACATGGTTCAACATTCTATACTTTTTTTCCCGTCTATTTACTTCTTAATAATTAATTATTCTTTTCTTTTTCTTTTCATATTTTTTAATACACCGGTGAATTATGGACACCATAAGCCATCATCGTCGGTGATATAAGAGCATCTCCAATCACACTCCATCTCCATCTGTTTTTTGCCCTCCAATCACAATGCAAAAAAGTGCAAATTTGCATATATACCACCATACCACTACTGCAAAGTTTTTTTTTTTTGGGGGGGGGGGAGGGAGAGGGAGAGAATGCAGTGCCAACACTCCATTTCTAACAACGCGTGTTGGGTTAGATGGGTTCGGGTTAGGTCCAACGTGCGCAGGACCATGCGATGCTCCAACGCGTGTTGGGCCGTCCGATCAACATCTATCCCTTTCTCTGTTGGCCCCACCAAAATGTACAAATCCCAAGGTTCCACCCCTTGCCCTTCAAGGCCCGTCGCATCTTCATCGCCATGTTAGCAACCCCGGTCATTTCAAGTGTGTACACTTTGACCGAGTCTGCCAACTCCGGTTGTTTTTCGCCGCGAATTGACATGCAGAATCCAACACGGAGAGAAGTTGCTAGGTTTCTTTATTTAAAATTATATTTGGTAGGTTTCTAAACTAATATCTAATTTTAAACCAATTTTCAAGAATTGTACAAGCTAAAACAGATGCCTAATTAGCGCAGCCACGAGTTAATATCAAAACGCTAACAAGCCTCATCACGAAAGCGCCTGTAGCTCACTGGCCTAAGACTTTCTTTCTAAGAAAATGCTCCGGGTTCAACTCCTGGCAGGCGCAATTAATTGTTTTTATTTTTATTTTTTGTATATTAATCCCAAGTTGGGAGTATTCAAATTGCTTTCATACCGAATGTCTTACCATAAACCAAAACGTAAATGACATTTGCTTTATCCTTTGACTATGTTTCTGTTGGCTGCTTTTTTTTAATGCTTTGAGTTGGATATGTTTTCTGCAGAGGCGGTGCTGGTGGCAACCCAAACATGCTCACAAGTTACAACCAACTGGGGAGTAATTCCCTTGTATACTGAAATCGACCACCAAGGTATACAGGTCATGTGGCAAGTTTTCTCGCTCTCCCTTTCTTCTCATGCTTAAATTGTTTTTTCATCATCTTAATGAAAAAGAAAAAAACAAGGTGGATGTAGATGATGCTTTGGCTGGGGCCCACTGACAACGGGGCTCGGCTGAGTTCGACGGATGTGACCTGTTGAGCCATCAGGCTGGCACTCGAGATGACTCGTCCGACGAATAAGTACGGCCCGCAGAGCCCACGGAAGAAGCTTGACGCACACTCAGTCAAGGCCCACTAATCAGTCGCCCGTTGCGCTCCCTCACGGTTCGAACGTGGGATTGAATGCGAGCTCATAAATAGCAGGAGCGTGTGGGCGGAGTTTACTCCTATTAAATGGTGGAGATCTTGGCACCGTAATGGGTGGTCGTTATCTCTCCTAACGTCACTGAAAAGACACAAGAGGTCTATAAATACAGGAGGGTTCCCACCTACAAGGTACGAGAGCTAATACATAGGCTCTATACTTCATTCTTTACACTTTTCCACTAAAGAGCTTGCGTCGTCAGATCTGAGACGAACCTCAGTGGGTCGATCTCAGCTGATCCTAGCTCCCTCTCTTCCTTAAGTTCCCATTCTAACTTAAGTATCGGAGGGGATTTGGGACGAGACCCAGATTCGACCCCCTTAACGCTTCCTTGTGTTGTAGTTCTACGAGTCCTGGCTCCGCAGGAAGGTCGTTTCTGTGCTCCTCAGCCTCGATCGATCGATACACGAATCGCTCAAGGGTCGATCAAGCATCGCAAGTCAATCTTCATCCATCAACGACCATGGTTCTTCCAACCAAGGGTCCCACTCAACCAGCTGACGAGGCTCCGACTCATCCGAAAGGGTATACGTAAGCAACTCAATTGTTTCGATCGTTTTTAGCCTTAACAGTTTGGTGCCGTGTGTGGAAAACGTTAACCAGCTCGACATCCCAAAGCAATTGAAAAGCTATGTCAGCTGGACCTTGCACCATCGGACCGAACCAAGGTCGAGTGAGAAACAAAAGGCGAATAACGTCCTAGTGGAGGATGCCCCGGATTCCACATCGCCATCAAAGCGACTTAGGAAGGCCACCAAAGAATCCAAGGTGTCCCAGAAGCAATTCAATCAGTTCGCAGAGCGGGCCGACAAGAGTCTCGGTGTTTTGGCGACACTGATACGCCAAAGCATGGGAGATCCACCACTCACGAATGGGCAAATACCGCCTCCAACGCTGACACCAACTAGAGGTGCAGACGTGCTCATGGATCAATGAGATCCGAGAGAGGATCGGCAAGATATCACCCCACACAATACAACCCTCACGTCTCATCAATGCGGCGAAGGGGAGAAGGATAATCGTTCCTTCGGTCTCCAGGGAAAACCCGGTCCCTTCAACTATAAGGAAGCAACCCGCCACATCCTGGATCAGGTAATATGCAGGCCCCCCATGTTTTAACCCTCTCAATCTTGCAGGTGGATATGGGAGGAGAGATGAGATCCCAAATCGATCTTCAGGAGCTACATACGTGCAGGGCGGGAAAGGGCGATCCCTGTTCATCCAATCCGCGCTTCGGCAGACCCCACTGAAGGATAACATCACTTCTGCACCTTTTCTCCTGAAGTTCAAGCTCCCAGCCTTACCAACATATGATGGCAGAGGCGACCCGTGGTCGCACATCCCCAAATACTTGAATGTGAAGCTGCTTCATGGGGCCGATGAGCCGTACCTTTGCCACCTTTTAAGAGGGTGGAAGGCTGGTATGAAAGATTACCCGACGGCTGTATCAGGTCATTCGACGAATTGGATGATTTGTTCTGCAAGCAATTTGTCGTGGTTTGACGTCCCAAGAAGAAGTCCTCCCACCTCCCGTTCAAGCAGAACGAGAACGAGTCAATCCGAGCCTTCATTCAACGATTCAATGACGAAAGGCTCGAAGTAGAGGAGACGCTGGATGTAACTGTCATAGCGGCGCTCACTCAAGCGATGCGGAACAAATACATACAAAGGGCGCTCCACCAATTGCCACCTAACAACCTCGCAGAGGTGTTCAACACAACCGATCGATTCATCATCTCCGAAAAAGTGGAGAAACCGACTGGAACAAATGGGAAAGTACCCCCGCTCGTCGTGGAGACACCAGGCGGGCGAAACCAACTCAGGGAACCACTCGCCAGGAATCTCGGGATAAGAGACCGAGAGAGAGGAGCCCACGGAGCAAGGAGCACCCTACTTAATCAAGGCCAAGTGCTCCCAAGACGAAGGTCCTCGCTTATGCCCCACGAGAAGAGCTGGTCCAAGAATCAGCCAAAAATGGGAAATATGAGAAGAGAAACGACCTCAAATTCTGCAAGTACCACAACGACTACGGGCATGATACCAATGACTGTTGGACGCTCAATAAGGAGATCGATGCACTGGTCAAGCGCGGGCATCCCAAAAACCCGGCCAGCGATCAACCTAGCAAGGAGGGGCCCTCAAAGCAGAAGGGCAAGATGATAGGGTCACCTGTCACCAAGGTGGTCGACTAGCAAGCCTCTGAACTCAGGGTCGAATAAGAAATGCGCGGGATGAAAGCAACTCTGACGAAGTTTGGAAATACATGTATGCTTTTTATTTCCTTCAATAAAGCATGTTTTTTCATCAAGTAAAATTTTGCGTCCTTTTCAGAATAAAGCATTCATGAATTCTACGAAATCTATCCCATCAAGCTCCCTACCAAAAGGATCCGATCCTTGGGGAAGCCTGGATAAACTGAATTCATATTGATAAAGCACATATACACCATCCGAACGAGTCGTCAGCCGTAAGTCGAAGGGCCACCCCTTCGCCATTGAACGACTCTCTCATGTCGTCAACCGTAAGTCGAAGGGACACCCCTTTGCCATTGAATGACTATAGCATGTCGTCAGCTATAAGTCGATGGGTCACCCCTTTGCCACTGAATGACCCTTACGTGTCGTAGCCGTAAGTCGAGGGGCCACCCCTTCTCCACTGAACGACACTTATGTGTCGTCAGCCGTAGGTCGAGGGGCCACCCCTTCTCCATTGAACGACTCTAACGTGTTGTCATTCGTACGTCGAAGGGCCACCCCTTCACCACTGAACGACTGTTACATGTCGTCAGCCGTAAGTCAAAGGGGCCACCCCTTCAACACTAAACGACTATAACGTGTTGTTAGCCGTAAGTCGAAAGGGCCACCCCTTTGCCACTGAACGACTATAACATGTCATCAGCCGTAAGTCGAAGGGCCACCCCTTCGCCACTGGACGACTCTTACATGTCGTCAGCCGTAGGTCGAAGGGGCCACCCATTTGCCACTGAACGACTATAACGTGTCATCAGCCGTAAGTCGAAGGGCCCGATTGAACCGGAGGACGCACAAGGAGCACGCCTTCCGTAGGAGCGTCAATGCAATAAAAAATAACTGATGAGTATCGGGTCGGATCGCAGGGACAAGTCGTTCTACACTCAGAAAATTAATCAATAAAGAAAGATAAAGTGTGTTACAAACACCTCGCTAACAGTGGAAAAGTGTGGGAAAAACGTGAGCCAACTGCTTTGGTAACATCTTTTCCCACAACACTCCAAGAGCTTTGGAAAAAGTAACCATTGAAGCCATCAGGTGTGTGTGTGTGTGTGTGTGTGTGTGGGTGTGTGGGTAAAGGGATCATAGGGTGCCTCCTTAGATTCAATCTAAGGAGGCGCCCCCATTTCTCCCCAACTCCCATATTTTTTTTGAAATGTTTTTTCATGGGTTTGTTGTTCACCTTATGGATGATCAACATACCAAATTTCAAGAGATTCCAATAATTTTTGAGCCCCCATCTACCCCTTGCAACTTCGTGGGGGTTTTCAGCACGTTTTCAGACCGTTGAAGTTGCAAGGGATAGATGGAGGCTCAAAAAGTATTGGAATCCTTTGAAATCTGGTATGTTGATCATCCATGATGTGAACAACAACCCCATGAAAAAACATTTCAAAAATAATTGCAGGAGATGGGGGAAATGAGGGCGCCTCCTTAGATTTCATCTAAGGAGACACCTTAGATCCCCTTTTTCATATATATATATATATATATATATATATATATATATATATATATATATATATAGGGTAAAGTGTTCCTAGGGTGACTCCTTAGATGAAATCTAAGGAGTCGCCACCATTTTCTTCCATATCCCACAATATTTTTGGATTTTATTTTTTATGGGGTTGTTGTTCACATCATGGATGGTCGATATAACAAAAATCAAGTCATTCCAATACTTTTAGAACCACCATCTATCCCTTGCAAATTCAACGGTCTGAAAACGTGTTGAAAACCCCATGAAGTTGTAACGGGTAGATGAGAGCTCTAAAAGTATTGGAATGACTTGATTTTTGGTATGTTGATCATCCATGAGGTGAACAACTATCCCAAGAAAAAAATTCGAAAATAAATGTAGGATGTGGGGGAAAATGGGGGTGACTCCTTAGATTAAATCTAAGGAGTCACCCTAGGAACACTTTACCCATATATATATAGGAAAATTTTCAAATGAGAACATTTCGCACCGTGCGAAAATGTTTTTATCTTTTTTTTGAAATTTTTTTTTCAAAAATTCTTTTTTCCGCCCTCATTATATGTTGTTATACCCCCCTCAAAAAATAATGGTTGAGAAATAATGTCATTTGGTCTTCGATCAAGGCATTTCATCAAATTCGCACGTTTTGAGACCGTTAAATTTGTAACGGGTGGATGGGGGCTCTAATGCCCAACGGGTTCACCCATTATTTTCCCTGGGGTATATATTTGTATGGATTAAACATCAAAAAAAAATTTTGAAAAAAAAAATTTCAAAAAAATAAAAAAAAGTTTTCGCACGGCTTTCGCACGGGTTTTTTCGCACCCGAAGATTGCCATATATATATATATATATATATATATATATATATATATATATATATATATCTATCTATCTATCTATTATACATTTGACAACGATTTTTGAATTCTAGGGCTGATTAGGACAAGATAAAGAGTGGCTGAGATTTGATCTTGGTAAATCAATGGTTGAGATTGGATTTTGTGAAAATTTTTGGGGGAAAATGCCTTGGGAATATAAACTTTGAAATTAGAAGTGCCTTGGAAAAGAGTGTGAAAATTAAATTTGGGGGGAAAAGTGCATTGAGAAATATTGTGGACATTAAATTTGGAAGAAAAAGTGCATTGTAAACCTAAACTTTGAAATTAAAAGTGCCTTGGGAAAGATTGTGGAGAATCATGATCCATTAAATTAAACAAAATAAAAAATTTAGCGTAAAACAATTTAGCGGAACAATAAATTAGCGTAAAAATACATTGATGTTTGTTGTCTTCGGCGCCCGCTAAAATTTTTTTTCAAAGATTTGTTGTTCTGCTCCGAAGGCCCGGGCGCCAAATTTGTTGTTCGACGCCGAATTGGTTGTTCCGTTGTTCTGGGCCAAAGGCGCGGGCGCCGAATTTGTTGTTACAAAGATTTGTTGTTCTGCGCCAAAGGCGCGGGCGCCAAATTTGTTGTTCGACGTCGAATTTGTTGTTCCGTTGTTCCGCGCCGAAGTCGCCCGCGCAATTTTTTTACAAAGATTTGTTGTTATGCGCCGAAGGACCGTGCGCCAAATTTGTTGTTCGACGCCGAATTTGTCGTTCGACGCCGAATTTGTTGTTCCACGCCAAAGACGCCCGTGCCGAAGGTGCCCGTGCCACTAAATATTTTTACGCTAATTTATTGTTCTGTTTAATTTTGGCTGTGTAAATAATTTTTCGGGGAACAAAAATTTGTCGGGGAAATGTTAAATGAACCGTGCCCGCGGGCACGGGTTATGAGTAGTCTATTATACATTTGACAGCGTTTTTTGAATCCTAGGGCTGACTAGGACAAGATAAAGAGTGGCTGAGATTTGATCTTGATAAATCAATGGTTGAGATTGGATTTTGTGAAATTTTTTTGGGGGAAAGTGCCTTGGGAACATAAACTTTGAAATTAGAAGTGCCTTGGGAAAGTGTGTGAAAATTAAATTTGGAGGTAAAAGTGCATTGGGAAAGATTGTGGATTGGGGGAAAAGTGCCTTGGAAACCTAAACTTTGAAATTAAAAGTGCCTTGGAAAACATTGTGGAGAATCATGATCCATTAAATTAAACAAAATAAAAAAATTAGCATAAAACAATTTAGCGGAACAACAAATTAGCGTAAAAATACCCTGATGTTTGTTGTTCCGGCGCCCGCGCTAAATTTTTTTACGTCGAATTTGTTGTTCGACGTTGAATTTGTTATTTTATTTAATTTTTTGTTCGATGCCAAATTTGTTGTTCGGCGTCGAATTTGTTGTTCCGCGCCGAAGGCGCCTGCGCCGAATTTGTTGTTCCGCACCGAAGGTGTCCGTGCCGCTAAATATTTTTACACTAATTTATTGTTCTGTTAAATATTGACTGTGGAAATAATTTCCGGGGAACAAAGATTTCGCGGGTGAAATTTCGGCGCGGGCGCCTTCGGCGCCCGCTAAATTTTTTACAAAGATTTGTTGTTCTGCGCCGAAGGCGCATCGCCAAATTTGTTGTTCGACGCTGAATTTGTTGTTCCACGCCGAAGACGCCCGCACCGAAGGTGTCCGTGCCGCTAAATATTTTTACGCTAATATATTGTTTTGTTAAATTTTGGCTATGTAAATAATTTTTTGGAGAACAAATATTTCGTGCCCGCGGGCACGGGTTATGATTAGTGTATATATATATATATATATATGTAAATCTTCATGTGAGAACATTTCGCACGGTGCGAAAATGTTTTTATCTTTTTATTGAATTTTTTTTTTCAAAAGTTCTTTTTTCCACCCTCATTATATGTTGTTATACCCCCCTCAAAAAATAATGGTTGAGAAATAATGTCATTTGGCCTTCGATCAAGGCATTTCATCAAATTCGCATGTTTTGATACCGTTAAATTTGTAACGGGTGGATGTGTGCTCTAATCCCCAACGGGTTCACCCATTATTTTCTCTGGGGTATATAATTGTATGGATTAAACATCAAAAAAAGAATTTTTGAAAAAAAATTTCAAAAAAAATAAAAAAAAAGTTTTCGCACGACTTTCGCACGGGTTTTTTTGCACCCGAAGATTGCCATATATATATATATATATATATATATATATATATATATATATATATATATATATATATATATATATATATATATATATATATATATATATATATAGTAATGCTATTATGAGATGTTGAGCTCAAATCCTTATGTGAGCTAGCACAATCGGCAACACCAATTAACGATCGGCACCGTTCATCTTCAAGAGCATGTCGATAGATCTATACCCTAAAAAAATTAGAGATTTTAAACCCCAAAATCCTATGGATCAAACCGTTCCAATTTTGTTACATTTACAGGCAGCTTGTAAACCGTTCATCTTGCAAACACTTGATGGATCTGATAGAAATGTCCAAATGACACAAAATATTATACATAAAGATCACTTGATAGATAGAAGAAGATGGACGGTTCCGATTGATGATTTGGCAACTAGTTTTGGCTAGTTCGAGATATGAATATCTCATCTCACCATCTCACCATCTCATATTAGCATCTTTATATATATATATATATATATATATATATATATATATATATATATATATATATGGGATTAATGTAGAGCAGGTGGCACCTGATCCAAATGTAACGCCCCGCTCCCCGGATACCCGATATGTACGAGTCTGTATCAGGTACTCCCGAAGAGGCGGGTGTTACGATGGAAATGCAAGATTTCAAACACAGGCAGGCCCACTGCGCACTGCTGAGATAGTACCTGTAGCACTCCAGATATCAGACACAAAACACAAAAGGGACTACAGCTCAACCTGAAAATGTAATTAACCACTGATACATATAAACACACGACTACCCAAAGTTAACACCAATAATACAAATCTCAAGTATACAACATAAACCCACAAATTGCTAAGTACCATAACACCGCCCAAAACTCTCTCGCTCTCTAAAAATCCTCAACTCCAACCAACTGGACTAGTGTGCCTCCAACTCCACGAGCCAACACCTGAAAAATAACAACGGGGCACGTCACAGCGTGACCCAGTAGGATGTCCAAACCCAACTCACACGGTATACAAAAAAAATGCAATGCGCCAAGCAGTAAACGGGAAACTAACTCATGATATATCATGGCGAATCATATGAAAATGTGAATGGTATCAGTAATAAAACACATACCTGCGACAAGAGGACATCCTGCAAAACAATGTGAGTACTACAGATAATAAGTGAACTGCAATATCGGGAGACTGAAACTTAGCATTGCAACATCATCCCAAGTACATGGCTAGTAGTGACAAGCAAACTACAATTCCTCTTTAAATTGGAATGTTCACCACAACTACTTTGCTAAGGGAACCCACACCCTCCTATTGAAATAGAACCAAACGGATTTGGAAATCAAGGTTTGTTTAAAGTAGCATTTAGGAATTTGTCGGTGATGATAGTTGTGTCGGTGATTGTAACTGAGGTTCTTACACTCTCTAATCTCCCATCTTGGAAGTTGTCAAAGACCCTCTTGCTCACTTTTCTTTCATACTAATTTTCCAAATGGGTATTCATTAAAGCGTGGAGAATTTAAGGAAGGTAGCACGTGGCATTTGGTGTGGTATACCTAGCTTGAGTTTCTAGTGCTTAGGATGTTATGGAAATGCTTGTAAAAATTTCGGCAGAGTTTCTCTTGTATTTACCAAAATTTCCCAAGTACAACAAAGTAGGAAAATGAAAGAAACATGCTATAACCAAAGAAATTATAACCTTGCTCAATAATTATAGGAGAAGTGATATAAATGGCTTAGCACCAACAAGCCAACATGTATATAAGTGCAACACTTTCAAGTCTCCATTCAAGAGGTAGACACAAGATTAAACATCGGTACATGAATAATGCGTGAGTAAAAGCTACTAACATTAACTTGACTTCAACCCTAAAGCCACCAACATTAGGATGCAATAATGAGACCATAGCTTTCATCACAAATTACTCCCAACATGAAGTCTTACATTAAGAATTCATTATTGATGCAAACTTATTTCCGCATAAAAGTTACTAGCTTTATCCAAAGTCCACAAAATGCAACCAAGAAGCAACTTGACCATTCCTAAATTGGCACACCACATAGGTGAAACGCTCGCTACTTATTAATACCACAAGTTCCCTATCATGCAATCCCGGTTCAAGTGCTAACTTTGTTAAATGATCATGGAAGGCACCACCTTCCACACATATAAGACATTAGAACTAAAAGGTGTTAGCTTCCATTTGGACTTCAAGTATGATTAAAACATTTATTTCTCACGTTGGGGATCCTACTACATAAATTGCCATAGCCCCTAAACTAATACTTTCCAATGAGTAGAGATTACTACATCAAGTTATTATAAGCAACTTGAATAAAATGGCTAATATTAAGGAAGTTACTAATGGGGCTTGGTTAAATATGGAGTCACTTATAAGAGTCACATTATAAGCAATGTATAAGATTCTCATACGCATTAGAATGAAAGATTCATTCCCAAAATTAGATATGAAAAATATATGGAAAAGAAATGAGATTTCAATGGCCCATCATTTTTTCCTTCCATTTCAAGAATTCAATCCTTAACGAATATTAACATCTTCACTTTAAAGTTACCACCAAGCCCCCAATTGAAAATTAAGGTATAAGATGGAATCCCCCCAAACAACTTCACCAACAAACCACCAACAATATCAACACAACGACAAGGATAAGAATATTTGCTACACTAACAACCACATTTACCAACCAACATACAACCCTCCCAAGCATCCATGCATTCATGGCAACGTTCATCCTCATAAAGTAACAATCACACATGTATATCACCACATTCACACAAAGGCTCAATGATGCCATGATGCACATGAGTCACAAACAATACGATGCCATGCCATGCAATGGGGATCCCATGAGTGAGCCGGCGTGCACGTGCAAATAATTCTACTCCGTTATCACGTGGAGCCACCTAATGGTATCAAGAGGTTGCCCACGGCGACTTCACCCGCCTCCTACCGTGGCAACTTTGTCCATGCACGTGCACTCCACCTCGTATCCTAACGTGACCATGTCACACATACCATATTCCACGTGCATCCAACACCACACCGCCAAATTTTCCCATCTCATTTACATTTCATTTAAACTTCATTTCATGCATTAAATGAACCTCATTTCATGCAAATTAAATTGTGTAAATCATTTCCAACAAGCCAAAATGAGAGCAATTTCATTCATTCAATGTAATGAGATGAGAGCAATTTCATTTTAGTCAATATAACCGGGAGAGAGCAATTTTATTTAATCAACCAATTGCATCATGAATCTAAATCATAGCATCGTATTGCACAACTCATTTCATTATAACTTAATTCACATTTCCATACTAAGAATTTTAACTAAATATCTTCCAACATTCAAAAAGAGAGCAACTACACAAAATTAGTAAATCAAAACATTCATGAGCAACATTAAACTCTTTCATAGCATCAAATAACATCAAATGGCATAACATCTCTTAGTTACTATAATTGGGGATGAAGCTTCCAACAATTTCCAACAAATGAGTGCAATTCCACCCACGTTGCAATACACACACAAATTCCACCACTTGAGTCGAAATGCAATTAAGACATATATTGAAATGCAAGTGGATTCCATATGCACCTTGAAACAATTGGCATACTTAACAATTTATAATAAGTAATTTGAATAGTAATTTTCCAATATCCCAACCTTTCAACATGTAGGAACAATTTCAAGTAAGAGCAATTACTCCTAATTATTGAAACAATTCATATAAGGGCAACATGAAAAGTAATTATTGCACCCAATAATTTAACATAGCATCCTAATTCAAATTAGAATGCATCAAACCAAAATATTGCTACAAAACCCTAAAAGATGCAAACTTTGGATTCAATATGGGATGAAATGAAACATATGAATTGGGATTGGAATCCTACCACCACAAATGATGAGCTTCACCCAAAAATCCTCCAAGATCCCACCAAGCTCCAAGAATCCCGTATTTGAGCATCACCACTCTAAAATTCATCATCCTAGGCCTTGAAATCACCTCCTTCTAGCTCCAAACTCCCCCATATAGCTCTAGCTAACATTAGGGCTCAAAAGAAGCATAAAACAAGGGAAATCGTGCTTGAAATTGAAGGAAAAAGGCAAGAACAGATTTCGGCCAGATTTGACAGATTTTTGGGTTAAGGGGTTGGCCATGGAGATGAGAGAAAGAGGAGAAATTGAGGGAGATGGAAGGGGAAAAGATTAGGGCTTCAAACCTCTCTTTTTCCTCCTCATTTCTTCTTCAATCCCCCCCCCCCCTCAATTTCGGCAGCAAGTAGAGGAATTCGGCCTGGCATGGGTGGGTTACGGCTGGTGCTTGGGGGAGAAGAAAATGGGGAAGGAAAATGGAAGAAAGAGTTAAGTGAAGAGTTCTACGTATTTACAAGTTTGCCATTCTATTAAAAATTATCTTATCCCCCTCTTCTCATCTCATCATCAAGTCCAACATCAAGCCCCAACACCAAGCCCAACAACCCACACTAGCTAGCTACTAAAATTAACTCAGACCCTAACAACGGTAATGATAATAGAAATCAACATCGCCAATAATGACAAGACTAATACCAAAATTGCAACAACATTACCAAAACCAACCAAACTTCAATATTACTAGTAACATTCATGAATAACTATCCTAACGTCACCAGTTATCTTGAATGTACCGTTTCACTTTACACGCTCACCAACGAATAACGCCAAGCACGCCAATAAACATTGTTCGCATGCCAACAATAATTTCGTTTTATTAGCCAGCCACATGCATTCACTGATATACCCGAGCTTATCTTAGTCACCTGATAGCCCTACATGTATGGATTTACTATACACACAACAAAATTGCTATACGCACACACGCTAACAGTGTTTTCCACTAACGGGCATTACACCAAAGGATCAGGTGCAAGACACAAAGGGGTGGGCCCCAACTAGTACAAGCTAATGTGGGGGCTTGTACTCTCCACCTTGTTTGTGTCTTGCCACTTGATCCATTGGATCAGGTGGATCATGTGGCAACTTTTCAACATTAAATCATATATATATATACACACACACACTTATTATTTCCTTGGCAATATTTGTGTTAATATTCTTAAGAAACAAGCCCAAATAGTGTTCATATTACCCAAAAATGAAAGCCCATTGAATAGGCCCATAAGAATCAGCCCATATCTTGTTTCAGAATTTTTTTTGAAAAATATTGTTTGGGCCTGAAGCTATTGGGCTAATGCCTGCTAGGGTTCAGAAACCCTAGCAAGGCAGGCATCCATGGGGGGGTCGCCGCCGCCCCCTTCTTTGCACCAGGCGCTGGCAGGGGGCGGCTGGGCGCCGCCCCCTTTTGAACCGAAGCAGGCCCCAGTCGGGGCCTGCTCTACTTCGATGGGGGGCGGCTGGGCCGTCCCCCTTTCTCCAGAACGGGGGCGACGAATGCCGCCCCCTCAGATCCCGACGGGGGTGGCAAAGGCACCGCCCCCTTTGATCGTGATGGGGGCGGCAGGGCGCCACCCCCTGATCCCGACTGGGGGGCGGTGGATGCCACCCCCTGATCCACGGCAGGCTCCGGTGGATGCCAACGCCTGTTCACCCCCTTGGTCTGCGTCGGGCGGCAGCCGGCGGGCCACCCCTGATCTAAGTTTTTTTAACAGGAAAAATAGATTTAAAACCCATAAAAACCAGATCTGAATCATTCAAAAGCAAGCAGACAATTGAATCCGAAAATATGATCAAATACATAGTAAAAATCATAATTTTATCCGATCTACGTATGAGCAGGCAATAACCTTAAGATCCAAGCATGGTGGCTCTGATACCACTTATGAGAACTAAAGATCTAGATGCGTGTATTCAAACCTAATAATACTGATTTAGATATAGGCATGCTGAATCTTAAATTGTTACATTCTCTGATTAGCGGAAGCATACCAGAATCCATCACTAATAGTCTTAAAGAGATCCTGACGATAACGTAGCGGATGATCTTCCTTAACAACATGAATCAACCGTTGGAGAAACCCTTTGGCTTTCTCCCGGTTTCTCTCCTAGCGACGGGGCGTAGAAAAGACGGCTAACTTGTTCGTGTGCTTCGGGGATCATGACCGCATATGTATATAGGCTAGCCTCCTTAGCCCTAGGGTTTCCAACTCGGCCCATCAACGAGTTGAAGCCCAATAGCTTCTACACATAAAGGCCCATAACCTGTTTAACTCATTTAGCCCACTAAACTTATTAAATGAGATCACTTATACATTGGGCTTTAATATGACAGTGTAGTACTGTTGGATTTGGATCCTAGCCTAGAGGGGGGTGAATATGCTTATAAAAATATTCTAGCACAACTCACAATAAACACATGCAGTTAAAAACACAAGCAGAGTAAATAAGAGACAATCACAGAGTACACACAGATTTACCCTGGTTCGGTCACATCAACGACCTACGTCCAGCCACCAAGCAAATACTAGCATTAATAAGTTCCTTCTGTACACCTACAATGGGGTCCTAGCTCCAACTCTCCATTTAGATTGTACCACACTCAACAAAGTGCAGAACCCTATCAACCTAGTAAATGCATATCTTGACTGCTACAACACGTCAAGACCTTCTTGTCTAGCCCCAACCAGACAAGTCCCAAAAGAACACAATAACGGTAAATTTTCCCCTACAGAGAACAACACACTGATACACGAATATAAAGAGTAAAGAGTTTAGAAATGCTCAGTTCATGTCAGTGTAGTCGTCTATGTCAATCAGTATGTCGTCAGCTTCAGTCTGATGCAAATGGTGTCTCGATCTGATGTCTGTAACTCAATCTGTGGCTCGTCAATCTCGGAAAGCACTCTGGTCAGTGCATATAGCAATCCAGTTCAAAACAATAAAAAGCTCGGTCTGTGTGCATAGCAAAACCACTTAAAACGTATTCCACGTCAACTCCCCCTTTTCTCTTCGTTTTCATGCACCACATGTTCCCTTCTTCGACTCGAGTTCGCGGTCTTCGATGACTTCTTTTCGACGACGAGAGCTCAGCGACTCTTCTCCTTGACGGCAGCTTCTCCGACTCGACGTCCACTCGTTCTCGACTTCTCCTTCAGCCCGATGACAACGACGACGGACGGTCTTCTCCAGCGACGGGCGGTGTTTTGAACGGCGACAATCAGCTCTGGTGGGTCCTCTCTGATATCTCAATGGCAGCTACTCCTTGGCTCTCTACGGTGTCGACTTCGTTTTCCTTCGACTTCTTCGACGTCGATGGCAGGGTTCACGGTAGCATTGAGGTCACGTTGACGACAACAGCACTCCACGGCAACTTAGGGCATGCCGTAGTCGAACTTCACTGTCCGACTTTTCCAAGCGACTTGACTTCGACGGCGGTAGCAGCTCGACTCCACGGGGGGCTTCGAAGTCTTCGACACCTCAACAGCGATGACTTCGTGGGCGGGCTCTCGATCCAGCGACGAGTTCTCCTTCGGCAACAATGAGCTCTCGACGACGACAACGAGCTCTCGACGGTGTGGTCCTCTTGTGGGTCGACGATGCAAGATTGCAGCTTGAGGATGCAACACACAGTGGGTCGACAAGGCATTGATGATCCTAGTAGCAAGGTCTCGACGACGGGCTCTCGGTGTGGGCGCTTCAACTTCGACGGTGGCAAGCGATTGGTGCGGCTCCTTGGATGGCGAGGTACAAGTTTAGTGCGGCAGTTCCTTGTATGGCAACAGCGACTTCTCTAGGGTCGGCGACTCAAGATGATGATTGATGATATAGGAGACGGCAGTAGGCTAGAAAACTCGGCATCAAGTTGGATGATGAGGATTGACGCCTTTGATCTTGATGTGCTCACGCAAGGAGATGTGCAAATTTATACTTTTGGCTTTGAGAGGTTGCTTGCGTGAGGATTGCCCTAGGGTTATTGTTTTGCCTTGGAAATATTTGTTTTGGCTGACACCCTCGCCCATATGGAGATGAGCGCATATATAGGTTGTAGTCTAGGGTTGTCAGGGAGGGGTTTGCGTGACTTGAACCCTAGAGGCACTCTAATGTTGGTCGACCCTTTTTTATTTGTATTCCTAAAAAAATTTCATCTTTGGAAGGAGGGATTTATATAGAGAAAAAGGGAGATCAATTAGAATCACATTACTTAAGGGTTTAGGAATTTGAATAAAGATTTAATCTCATCTCAATTTGGAATACTAGTAGGAATAGGATTCGATAGGATCCATGGGTGGAATATGATATGAACAAATCCCTCTAATTGATCTCAATAAATCTTATGAGATACTCTTCTTCCCATCTTGTATTTGACCAAGTCCACTTGCTTTATGAACAGCCCTTCATCTCGCTTTCAAGTTGCTATATGAATAGCAATTACTCCAATGCTTAGAGTAACGACTTTGCCATTCCTGAAACACACTTAGCACACACGTTAACTATACCACACACGTTTGTTATCATCAAACTAGAGATCCTAGATCATCGCATCCAACAAGCACTACATAATTATACATTGCATATTAGCCCAACGTTGGATTAAGATCACGAATCAAGTGGGCTTCACTTATCTGGCTGTAATAATATATACCCGCTTCGTGGGCCGAGCCCATGTATCATGAGAATGAATTTGCTTATTGCATTATGATGAACCTGTCATCAAAACTTGTCGTTATACAAGCTCCCTTGCAGTCAACCCTCATCAATGCAGTAACATCTTTTGTTTTTTAATACATTGGAAAGCTGGTTAAAGGCGCGCGCGCATTCCGCATCCACCGGGGATCGATCTCTGGTGGCCACACTAGGAACCGGAGATAAATGCTGGAACAACACCTTGAGTGTAATTTCATAATTATTAGTTTTGTGCTGGTGTACATGCATCTAACACCAGATCTTCTCTTAAAAAACAGAAGGTGCAAAACATTGTAGCACATTATTTGACTACCAATCTTGATGTTCTTCTTTCCAAAGCTGCCACCGATTTCTTTCTGGGGTTGACATTAATAACCATCGAGTCTTGAGTTAAAAGGGCTTTCATTGGTCACCTTTTGCTTTGATCCCCAATCTCAACTCTGACGAGGATCGCAGCCGTTCATCAGGTAAAGCCGTGTCTGATGTCGATTTGTATAATGTCTTCTTTTGCTCATCACCCTAATTAGCGCAGTAACGATATATATTAAAACGCTAACATACAGAATCACCGAAGCGCCTGTAGCTCACTGGCCTAAGACTTTCTTTCTAAGAAAATGCTCCGGGTTCAACTCCTGGCAGGCGCAATTAATTGTTTTTATTTTTATTTTTTTGTATATTAATTTCAAGTTGGGAGTATTCAAATTGCTTTCATACCGAATGTCTTACCATAAACCAAAACGTAAATGACATTTGCTTTATCCTTTGACTATGTTTCTGTTGGCTGCTTCTTTTTTTTTTGATGCTTTGAGTTGGGTCTCTTGCTGTTAGTTGCATTGTGGGCAGAGGCGGTGCTGGAGGCAACCCAAACATGCTCGCATGCGAGCCCAACTGGGGAGTAGTTCCCTTGTGTGCAGGTGATGGGGCGAGTTTTCTCGCTCTCCCCTTCTCCTCCCTGGTTAATTTGTTTTTCTTCGTCTTAATGAAAAAGAAAACCAGGGTGGGTGTAGATGATGCTTTGGCTGATGGGGCCCACCAACAACGGGCCCCGGCTGAGCTCGACAGATGGGACCCATCGCGAACCATCTGTAGTCTCGGCGACCACATGGCCTCGGCATGGGAGGTCGGCCTCACCAGACCCCGACGGCAGTCAGTGAAAAACGACTGTTACTGAGTAAAAGCCCAGTTGCTGTCAGCGAAAGTAATCGTCGACGGCAAACTTCTGTCAGTGCACCCGTTAGCGTGCGGCAATAAGTAGTACCATGACTGACGGCTGCCGTCAGTGATACATCCCTGATGGCGCACAAAGGCCGTCAGCGATATGGCGGCTATGGTCGACGAAGCACAATGGCCGCTAGCAGTAGTCGCCATATCGCTGACGGAAGTCGTCAGTATGAGTTTTTGTATCTCTGACAATTACCGTCAGAAATAGTATGATTATCTCTGACGGATACCGTCAGCGATACAAAATTATATTTTGGTTAATACGTGCCTATCAATGACGGATTCCGTCAGAAATAGTCAGTTTATAACTGACAGATCCTGTCAGCGATACTAAATAATTTTGTTAAATACATGACCATTCCTGAAGGTATTCGTCAGAACACTGACGATAACTCGTCAGCGATAGTCCTTTTTAAAAAAAATTAATTAGTATCACTGACCGCTACCGTCGGTGATTATGAGAATATCTTTTACGGGTAGCCGTCCTTCAAAAATTAATTAATATCACCGACGGACCGTCGGTGATAATAAATACTTTCGCTGACGACAGAAATTTCCCGTCAGCGAAAGATAACGCGCTATGCTGAAAAATAAGCCATCAACCAAGGCACCAATACTGATGGGACCATACGGCCGTCAGTGAAGTCATCAATAAAAATATCACATTGGACCCAGCTTTCACTGGCGGAAGCTTCTGTCAGCAAAGTTTGACTTTTGCCGACGACATCGGTCAGCGAAAACCAGACTTTTGCTGACTGCAAGGCCTTTCTGTCAATGATAGGTTGGCTTTCGCTGATGGCCAATATGCCGTCTGGTTTTCGTTAACTGCCACCATCTGCGAAAGTCAAACTTTGCTAACAGAGTCGCATGCCGTCAGCGAAAGCCTGATTTCTTGCGTGATACACATGGTAATATTATTTTGGGGAAATTAAAAAAACCCTAACGTTTGGTGTTTATTTCAAGTTAATACCATGAATGTTTTATTTGTACAACATGGTGCCTTTTGTGTGTGTTTTGGCTAACAGTGGATAACTCCATTAAATGATCCCTGTTTTGCCCCTCACACGACAGTGGGTGTCTCAGTAACAAATCCTAAGTTAACTGGGGGTCTCTCCTCCCGCATCGGCATCTGCAAGGGCCGCGTTGTCCTCCTCCTCTCTCCCAACTCCGTCTACTTCCACATCGTCATTGGTACATGTATAAACTCATTGCATGAACCAATTAAATGCACATAGAAAACGATCAACTTCTCGTCACGTCAATTAAATGGATGATTAAGTGACATCAGTCGAAGTTGCCAACCCAAGTCATATTTAAGGATTGCTCGATAGCGAATACAATGAAATGACCGGTGTTAGCAGGCACAGACCTACATGGGGGCGGGGGGCACGTGCCTCCGGAAATTGAGAAATGCACTTACGTTATATATATATATAGGCTTCCAATCTCACCAAAGGCATTGCTAGCTCAATGGTTGATGAATGTTTTCGTTAGGCGACGGTTGTGGATTTGATTCCCGCCCCTAACAAATTTATGTTTAATTTTTAAAATAACCAAGCACTTTTTGCAGTTTTAAAACCCGTATTTAATTTTTTTAAAAAAATAATCAATCACTTTTGCAGTTTTAAACTAGGGAACAAATATCCGATTTTTTCTCTCTCCTTCTTTCTCTTTCTCTCTCTTCAGCTTTTTTATACACATGCAAATTTCTAGCCCTAGATTTAGGGTTTTACATTGATTCTTATTTTTTCCTGGAGCTTTTTTGATCTGATTGGGGGGAATTTGGTGATCCACGATTCCGAAATGAGTTATCGAAAATAGGGTAAGTGTTTTTGTCCGATTCTTATTGTTTTCTTCTCGAGATTTTTTGATCTAATTTGAGGGAATTTGATGATTAATACTATGTTTTGATTCTTAGATTTGGGGGAATTTGGTGATCTGATTTTTTGATTCTTTTTCTTCTTTCCTTGTGATTTTGTGCATGATCGTCATAAGAAAGCCGATAAATTGGGACAGATTGAGATGTTGGAACTTATCCAACTAAGTTGGATTTTAATCGAACGTTGGGCTAATATGTGAAGTATAATTATATAGTGCTATGCTGACATATTAAAGCCCAATGTATAAGTGATCTCATTTAATAAGTTAAGTGGGCTAAATGGGTTAAATAGGTTGTGGGTCTTTATGTGTAGAGGCTATTGGGCTTCAACTCGTTGATGGGCCGAGTTGGAAACCCTATGGCTAAGGAGGCTAGCTTATATATATGCGGTCATGATCCCTGGAGCACACGAACAAGTTAGCCGTCTTTTCTACGCCCCGTCGCTAGGAGAGAAACTGAGAGAAAGCAAAAGGATTTCTCCAACGGTTGATTCGTGCTATTCTGGAAGATCATCCGCTACGTTATCGTCAGGATCTCTTTCAGACTATTAGCGATAGATTCAGGTACGCTTCCGCTAAACAGAGAAGGTAAAGATTTAAGGTTCCGCATGTTTATCTAGATCTGTGTTGTTTGGCTTGTACATGCATCTAGATGTTTAGATTCAACAAGTGGTATCCGAGCATGCATGTTGTGGATCTTAAGTTTTCTGCCTGTTCATAAGTAGATCTGATAAAAATTAGATTTTAATCTGTTTTAAGATTCAGATCTGTAAATTTTGGGTTTTTTGTTTGATTTTCCCTGTTTAAATAAAAAAATTAACGAACCCTAGATCGGGGGGTCACCGGCCACCACCCGACACGATAATAGAGGGGGCGGCACCGCCGCCCCTGTAAGGAGATCGGCGCCGGTGCTGCCGGCGCTGGCGCCGACGCAGAAGAGAAAGGGGTGGCCTTGCCGCCCCTGTCGGACAAACAGAGTAGGGGGTGGCTTCCAGCCGCCCCGCACCGTCGGGAAATTGGGGAAACTTGGGGGGGTAGCACCCGTCGCCCCCTGTCAGGGCTTCAGAAGGGGGCGACGTTACCGCCCCCATTAGGTTTTCAGATAGGGCGGCCTCGCGCCACCCCCAGTAAGTTTTCCAGAGGGGGGCGCTGCCCTAACCCCCCTTCGCCGGAGGAGCAGGCCCCCTTAATCGGGGGCCTGTCGCGGTTTTCCAAAGGGGGTGGCATCGCCACCCCCAGTCGACTGCGATATCGGGGAGGGGCGGCGCTCTGTCGCCCCCATCAGGACCCAGAGGGGGCGGTGACCTGCCGCCCCCATTCGATGATCGAAAAGGGGGTTCCCCCCCTTTTCGTTGGCAGACCGGAGAAGAAGGGGGCGACTCTGCCGCCCCCCTTCGCTCAAACACCTGGCGTGGCCCCGCGTCTGCATCGCAGAAGAAAGGGGCGGCTGTCTGTCGCCCCTATCGGAGACGACGGTGCCGGCCCCCCTGCTGGCGACGGATGTGAGGGAAGGGGGCGGCGGTGGCCGCCCCCTTAGAATGGCACCTGCTAGGGTTTCTAACCATAGCAGGATTTGGGCCAGAAATTGGGCCCAATCAGAATATTTTTAAATATATATATATTTAGATTTCAGTATTTGGGCTTTAATTTTGGGCTTGTTTTGGCCAGTGCACTTTTTTGTGCTTTAATTTGAATTATTTGGTAATTCTGAACTTATTTTAGGGCTAATTAAATTCCGTTTTAAGCCATGTTTGGTTATATTAATGCATTAATAATCAGAGGAAATAAACGGCCATCTTATATATATTTCCTCATTTGGTTTATTCGTGCATTAAATTATTTTCGTTACATTTTAATTCTTTTAGGCATTCGTTGCTTTATTTATACGTTTCGAAATGATTCTAATTTATACGAAACCCCACCAAAGTGGGCTCTACTGTTAAATTATTATTATTTCAGAATGTAAATGGTTAAATACATACGTTGTATGATTAGTTGCCTGAATGTTTTTTAAATGGATTGAAGGACTAAATAAAAGGGTTTTCATATATATTTACATTTAAGTTTAGTTTCATTTAAATTCAATTTTGGGCACATTTGGTTATATGTTTCGAAATAATTTTTAGATCTACGAAACCCCATCAAAATGGGATCTAATGTAGAGATTATTATTATTTCGGAATGTACAAGTTGTAAACATACGTTGTATGATTGTTTGCCTAATATTGAATTTAAAATGGATTGAAGAAGAAAATTTGTGTTGAAATTATGGATTTTTATTTAACTCAAAACAAATGATTTAAAAGGTGGAATAAAAGGTTCTTATATATATTTCCACTTAAATAAATCATTTATGTTTACACGGTGGGCCATGGATGTTTGATGGTTTCTTTTATTTCAAATTTGAAGAAAGGGGATGAATGTAAGAGGATTATGCACGATGGGCCATGGATGTTTGATGGTCAGCTTGTTGTTCTTCAGCAATGGAGCCCCACACTCAAACCTGAAAGGGATATTCTCTCCGCAGTACCGGTAAGGGTGCAACTACATGGAGTTCCACTTGGAATGTGGACTCTGGACATTTTGAATATATTTGCATCTCTAATCGGTAATCCGATTTGCTTGGACAAGCTCACAGCAAAGAGAGAACACATCTCTTATGCCAGATGCCTGATTGATATCAGTGCCAAGAAGCCAATCCCGCATCAAGTGGTTGTTGAAACGGAAGGGGGCTCACCAATTCCAATTGATGTCCATGTCGAAGGAGAACCTCCGAGATGCAGCAATTGTATTTGCTTCGGCCATATGGCAACTCAATGTCCTGATATGATAAAGCCCCCTTCAATCCAAAAGGAGTCCGGTGAGACCATTGCTACTCAAGGGAAGGGGAATGAGATTGTTATTGAAACACCTAATGTGATGGATGAGGTTTTTAAGCATAACACCATTCTTGAGAAGGGGTCAAGCTCAGGTAGTACAGAAGGGGTGTTGGACCCTATCTTGGAGCAATCAGACCAACATGAGGGACACTTGCTTTACCCAACCCCAGTTGATGATAGCATTTATGGGATGATAAAGGAGCTGCAGATTCTAAAGCATTCTCATCCATTGTCTAGTGGTATAAGAACTTCTGGACATGTTCCAATTGGGAAGGAAGGAGCCGACACTGTAGGGGGTGTTATCGAAAAATCAAATCCCAATAGCCTTGCGGAGAGAACAGGTTGCTGTAACCTAGATGGAATGTCAATGACTAAGGGAGACTCATGTAATCTAATTTTAGAGGGACATCGAAATTCCTATATCCCTGGAAGCCATCAGATAAATGAAGTGTTGGTGAACCCCATTCCAGCGGTTGTTTCAGAACCAATATCGGCCACTACTCTTTTGCCTGAAGGAACTCCTGAACTATTGCAGGAAGTTGGGGCTCCTCTGTATCCTGGTAATAACTCTAATACCTTTAGAGTTCCTGAAAGATTAACATCACTCCAACATCCTATGGGGATTTTTAGAGATTGCCCTCCCCAAGGCCCGGAAAGCATGATAGCACCCGATCCTAAGACTGTTGTGAACCCAGAATGGCAGGCCGAGAAAACATTTGATGATGCTAATGGGATTGGTACCGAGAAGCTTCCTAATAAGCCTCATAGCCAGGCTAAGCCCGTAGGTGGATCAAGGAAAAGCATGATACTTCGTGAGGGGGCTTCGGGGAAGCCTCTCCAATCAGTTGATTGATGTGTATTTTCGTATGGAATACGCGAGGTCTAAACAACTCCGTTAGAAGGAGAGATTTTCGCGACAGAATGAAATTAATTCGACCTTCAGTTGTTATTCTGGTAGAGACAAAACTGAAAACGGGAAATGGGAAATGGAAATCTTGCTTTCCTAAGGAGTGGCTATTGTTTGATAACTTCTTGATGCATTCAGGAGGGTGGATTTTAATGGGTTTGGACAGTTCAATTTGGCAAGCTACGGTCCAATCAATTTCTAGCCAACATATTACTCTAAAATGCAGTAACAAAGGGGGTCTTTCAGTTGTGATTACTGGTGTTTATGGTTCAAACCAGAGAAGCGAGCGTCAAACTCTATGGGATCATCTTGTAGCAGATGCATTACTAAACGATGGGAATGGATGGCTGATTGGTGGAGATTTTAATTGCATTAGATTCTCGAAGGAGAAGAAAGGGGGAGAAATTGTGATGCTAAAGTTTTGGAAGAGTTCAACGAATGCTTAATCAAATGTTCTCTAACAAATGTCAAATGTGTGGGCCAATCGTTTAGTTGGTGCAACCAGAGATTTGGAGAAAATCGTATTGCTGCTAAGCTGGACAGATGTATATGTAATTCGAGGTGGCTTGACTTACTACCAGATACTTTTGTGGAGTACCTGGATCCCCTGACCAGTGATCACTCCCCTATGTTGATCAAATTGCATTCCAAGGTAATGTCGCACCCTAAGCCCTTTAGATTTTTTAATGCATGGATTAAACTGCCGGGTTACAACGAGGTGCTTGCAACGTCGTGGAATCACCATGTGAAAGGCTCTCCTATGTACAGATTCTACACAAAGCTCCGAAACATTAAAACCATGCTTAATATGTGGGTGAAGAATGACAGAATAGGCAACGAAATTTTAGCTTGCAAAGCTAAACTTCAGGAGGTTCGTAATAAATCCGCCTTGCATTCTGATGTCAAATTGCAATCTTCTGAGCGGGAACTGGCTATGAATCTAGCAAATCTAATTGAGCTGGAGGAGGAGATGTTGCGACAGAAGAGCAGACAAGATTGGCTGAGTCTGGGGGATAGCAACTCTAAGTTCTTCTACACAGCGATGAAGGCTAGGCAAAATCATAATAACTTGGGACATATGGTTGATGCGAATGGGAATATTTATAACTCATATGAGGATCTTAGAAGCAATGCCCCTAACTTCTATAAGTCCTTATACACTCAGACTACCTACTGGAATGTGTTCCCTAAGTTGGTCCCCAAACGCATATTAACTACAGATGCAGCTACCTGGCTTGAGAGAAGAGTTTCAAATGATGAAATCAAGGAGGCGGTTTTCCAAATATGGGTGGATAAATCCCCTGGGCCCGATGTGTAATGCCTTGCTAAAATAATTAAGAAGATAATTCCTAATTATCTTGCAAACTCTACCAAACAATGCGGAAATGCGGAAATGTAAATGTTAGACAACAAAGAAACAATCGCAAACAAGCAATATTACTGGGTTCGGATCCACCCAAGTCTCCCCGACTTGTTCCCGGTGATCCTACGTCCCAACCACCCGGATCCCCTCCGGATACTTGAGTTAGAAACCCTAACTCAAGATTTGCACTATGAAATACTTGTGAAGAACCTTCACCAAGTCAAATCATACACAAAGGAAATTGTGACTCCCACAACCCGGGATCACAAACAAACTCTCACAACCGAGAGTGAATCACATACAATATGAAAGTAAATGAAATACGAAATTGCTTACCGACAAAATCCTATGCCTTGAGTATAACTTACGATTTATGGCAAAACGGATTTTGGGGAAGATGAAGAGGCACCAAACCCTAGCTCCAAGTAGATGACTAACAATGGAGAGCTATGAGGTTGTTGGTGACCTAGGATCAAGCACTTGGCTTGGAAGGCTCACAATCAATGAATCTCTCTTTTGAAATAAGAGTGAGGGAGAGATTGTTGAAAGGAAATGAATGAGCTTTAATGAGAATGAATGCTTTCTCTTTGATCTCTAAACTTCTCTTAAAATCAGCCTTGAGTGCAATGAATGCAGCACACCAAGTATATATAGGTTAGAGGAAAGAGAGAGAGAGGAAAACGTTTCAATTAAAGCTCCAACTGCTCTATTCTGAACCAAACTAGTCGGTCAAAGAACAACCACTGACCGACTAGTTCATCAACTAGTCGGTCGGTCAAACAGCATGAACCGACTAACTGGTGAACAGGGAATAGGTCGAAGTTCAGACTAACAGAACTAGTCGATCAAAGAACACTTGCCAACCGACTAGTTTCACAACTAGTCGGTCGGTGAGTGAACTTAGACCGACTAAGAGATAAAACAAATAGTCTGAGTACAAATTGAATTAGTCGGTCCAAGAACAAATGTTGACCGACTAGTTCATCAACTAGTCGGTCGCCAAATGTGCATAGACCGACTAACGATAAACAGTAACTTGGCATGTACAGGGAAAGCTCAACTAGTTGGTCTAAGGATCACTGACCGACTAGTTCACAAACTAGTCGATCGGTGAGTCAACGTAGACCGACTAACTGTAAACAGTAAAGAGCTTAGAATTGAGAAGGCAAACTAGTCGGTCCAAGAAGCATTGCCGACCGAATAGATCACCATCTAGTCGGTTGGTTCTTCTTCTTGAACCAACTAACATGCACAAGAAGTCGCGAATCGAAGCGCGATGCTTCGGGAAAGTTAGTATGGACTTCTACTAAGATCCTATGTCTAAGATAGGAGCGTTATGAAGACTAAAACGTAAGACCTACTCAAGGCTTAACATTCTACGGAACGAAGCTAAAAGACTATAAATAAAACTTGACGTACCGTCTTCGAAAGCTTCGATCCGAATCTTCATGACTTCTAAAATGGTCCAAAAGCTTCAACGAAGCTTTAGGCATACGATCACGTGCTTTGAGAAGTCTCGAGACGTCGCTTTGGATGTTCATATGAATTTGGCGACGATCTCCATAATTGCGCTCACAAAGAGTTAGTTCACGATATATTTATGTTTGTTCATCATCCAAAACCAAATCCGGGGAGTCCAATATCCAACATTCTCCCCCTTTTTGGTGATGACAAACCAACATAAATAATAATCAAAAATAATGATTCAAATGTAATTTATTTACTCCCCTTGCATTGATGACACGTTAATTCCAAAATGAATAATAATAATACGCATCAAGCAGACGAGTAAAGTATATAAAATGAGAATTGATTATTGAAATATCGGATTTGAAAATCCATTTATATATCTTAACTCCCCCTGAATCTAACACATCAAATTAGATTCTTGGAAAAATGCTTTAAATTATCATTTAGCACATCGTCATTATTATATCTCTCCCCCTTTGGCATTAGCAAAAAGAGAGGGAGGAGATCAACGACAACAACAATGGCTTCAAATAAAAGCACGGGAGTCGTAAAATACGACCACGGTCCAAATGACACCAAAGGAAAATACGAATAAAATCAAAGTGTGTCAATGAGACCAAAGTCGAAAATCGAAAATTAAAAATCATCAAAACTCAAATTAATTTTACGAATTGAGTTATGGAATATACTCTCCAATATCAACATTCTTGGTTAATTTAGTGCATGGAAAACAATTCTATATTTTCATAAAATGAATTCTATTTAACCAAGTATTATCGTCGAGCGACGAAATTAAACATCAGAGACATATAGAATATAAAATGTGCACAACTGAATGAGATGTCAACATCGATGTATATATAAATAAATATGAACCATGAGTACATCAAAAATATACATCACCTGACATACATAAAAGTGATCCAACGATCGGAGCACAAAAAATACAACATCATATATCTCACAAGACATCATATATGGAAGTATCTCAAAACATACCGACATCCATCCAAAGTACATCAAAATACATGAAGATACATCAAAATATCAAAATACAGAACCACACTCTATCCTACCCAAACTCTCTCACAATAAGATCTATCATCCAAAGTGCATCGGAAGAGTCCTTCAAAGAAGCTCAGGAGGAAGCTGGAGGATCAGCAGCAGCATCAGGCTCTGCAGGAGTGGAGGTGGTCACCGGATCAGCTGAAGTGTCCACGGCAGCGACGATAGTGGCCTCGGGAGCACCAGTCGTAGTATCTACCGTAGGAACGGTGGCAACAGGAGTACTCTTGGGGTCACCGACAGAAGAAGCAGCAGCACCAGAAGTGCCCTCAGGGGCACAAGTAGAAACACGAACAAGCTCCTCAATCTCCTCCTCCTCGTCAGAGACTGACGAAGGGATCTCTATGCCCAAACGAGAGGCGATACGAGCAAGTATCTCCTTAGTACGAGCATAACGAGACTCCATACGTCTCACTGAACGTGCGAGCTCGTCAAGAGTGGTAGAGGAAGCAGGAGCAGCTGAGGCTGAAGCAGACGCTGAAGCAGAGGGGGTCGTCCTCTGAACGTGATGGAGCGCCGCAAGAGACTTCTTGACGGCCGTCGCATTCAGAGGGGGACCGAGAGGACGCTCATCATCAGGTGGCAAAGGGACACGGAAGTGACGAAACACGAGTGTCAGACGACACGGATATGGGATATGAGCAGACTTCGTGGACTTACGGATACACTCGAAAGAATCCATCTTATCGAGTATGATCCGAGCCCAGTTAATCTCGCTCCCCATGAAGATGGCATATATGAGCTTCAGGAATGGCTGGGAAGGCAAAGAAGAGGAGCCATACTTAGGAAGTAAGCACGACTTCAAGATCAAGTTAAGGACCCAGCCATTGGGCTTGAAAGACTTCGAGGGCACGCCAATCATGGCAGGAGGGATCTCATGGAAAATCTCAGAAAGAATGACCTGATCGAGGGAAGAGATGTCATCGATGGAAATATCGGAAGGGAGGAGGCCAGACGACGAGCAACCAATCAACTCTCCTAAGATTTCTGCCGTGAGGACAATCGGTGTCCCCAAGACAGTCGTCTCAATAGAGTGGGTCTCGTCATACTGACCCCGGACACGGTTGGCGTAGAAGAGTTTGACCAGACGAGGGTAGGGACGTGGATTCGCCTTAGGGTCATATCGAAGGTAATCGATAAGACCGGAAGACGACAGAAGATCGGCAAGGCCTGGGAAGTCTGAAAACTGTACGAAATGCTCCAGAAGCAGCGGGCAGTGTTCGATACGGTTATATGCCGCGAGACACAACGGGTCGTCGCGACATAATGAGATATCGACACCGCCAACTGGCATCGGACCCTTTCCCTTAGGCTGACGTGTGGAAGTACGGGGTCGAGAGCTAGACGCAGGTTCCCCCTAGGAGGGGGTGAGGGATCCCTATGGGTCTCGGTCTCGGGTATGTATTCCATGTCGGAATCGGATGGAGGAGTAGGGGCACGGAATGAAGCAGGAGAGACAGGTTGCTTCCTAGGTTTGGGCTGGGAACGGGGTTTCGCTATCGCCGTCCTCTTACGCTTAAGAGGAGGCGACGACGACGAAGGGGGTTGGGTTGTCTTCGAACGGCGTTTGGGTTGCGAAGGTTCCCTAGGGGGCGACTCTACGGTCATAGGGGACGGGCTCGAGGGTTGGATCGGAATACGGGTTCTCGCCATAAGCGTGACGAGACACGTACGAATCAACACAAGAAATCGAGAGAAAGAACCCTAAATAGACCCTAGCTGAAACCCTAGATGCTGAAATCGATACAAACCCTAACCCTAGAGAGCTAGACACAGCTAGGAGAGGGAGTACCTAGGTCGGAAGGAGGAGGGGGTTGATCGGCGGCCGGAGTTGGTCGGAGAGATGGCCGGAAACGACGACGGGAGAGGAAGGAAGACCAAGAGACTCGGGGGAATTTTGGGCTGGAGGAAGAAAACGATCGACTAGAAATGAATTAAGTCGGTCGGAAGTCGAAAAGACCAAGCAGTCCCCGTCATAATTAGTCGGTCACAGTTCAAGCACTAATCGACTAGATCACGATCTAGTCGGTCGGTCAATGAGCTTGAACCGACTAATTGTAAACAGTAACTGAAGCCAAAAATCCTGAGAAGAATTAGTCGGTCTAAGCTCATTCACCGACCGACTAGAACTGAATCTAGTCGGTCGGCCAATGAACTTGGACCGACTAAGAGAGTCCAAAAATTTTAGAATTTGAAATTTTGATTTCTCTCATAATCGCACTTGGACGAAACATCAAAATACTCTCACTAATCATTATACTACCCCATTAAACATCGAAAATCTAAAATTTGACGTTTACGAACAAATCGAGCAAAAATTCCGAAAATTCAACGAAAAATCCAGAAAATTTCAATAAATCTAGCATGTGCAAATATAATGAAATTGAATAGCATGCAAGATTATTGAATAAAAATGAATCTTAAATCTCGGATTCACCCATAATCCCCAATTCTCGACGTAACCGCACAAAGGAGTCTTCCTTTAGGGGTTTCATGAAAATATCGGCGATTTGCTTCTGGGTTTCAACGTACACTAATATGATGTACTTTTTAGCAACATGATCATCTAAGAAATGGTGACGGACATCTATGTGTTTCGAACGGGAATGGTGTACCGGGTTCTTAGAGAGACATATTGCACTTTGGTTGTCCACCATGATAGGGCAAGTATCACAGTTTATACCAAAGTCTTTAAGTGTGTGTCTCATCCAAAGAACCTGAGCACACGCGGCACCGGCGGTAATGTATTCCGCCTCGGTGGTTGAAAGTGATACGGAATTCTGCTTCTTGGAAAACCAAGAGACAAGTGAATTTCCTATAAAATGGCAAGTGCCACTAGTACTTTTCCTGTCGGATTTGCATCCCGCATAATCTGCGTCACTATATGAGATTAACTCATACGTGCTAGATTTTGGATAAAGTAATCCAAAATCAAGTGTGTAACTTAGATAACGGAAAATACGTTTTACCGCTACTAAGTGAGATTCCTTAGGTTGAGACTGATAACGAGCACATACACATACAACAAACATAATATCGGGCCTACTTGCGGTAAGATAAAGTAAACTACCTATCATACCTCGATATAGACGAATGTCTATATCTTTTCCGCCCGCATCTTTATCAAGATGTGTAGTCGTGCTCATTGGAGTCTTTTTCCCGGAGGCATTCTCCATTCCAAATCGCTTTAGCAACTCCATAGTATACTTCGTTTGGTGGAAGAAGATTGCATCGTTCATTTGGCGAATTTGGAGACCTAAGAAATATTTGAGCTCACCCATGTGGCTCATCTCAAATTGATCCTTCATCACATAAGAAAACTCTTCGCAAAGAGCAAAGTTAGTAGCACCGAAAATGATATCATCAACATAAATTTGAACTAAAATTATATCATTATTCGAATACTTAACAAATATTGTGGAATCAACTTCTCCTATTTTAAAACCTAAATCCAAAAGAAAATTCTTTAAACGGTCATACCAAGCTCGAGGAGCTTGTCTCAAACCGTAAAGAGCTTTCTTAAGTTTGAAAACATGGTTTGGGAATTTTTCATTTATAAAACCCGGAGGTTGAGAAACATAAACTTCCTCAACAACATCTCCGTTTAAAAACGTAATTTTAACATCCATTTGAAATAATTTAAAATCCTTATGGCATGCAAAAGATAACAATAATCTAATTGATTCTAATCTAGCTACCGGAGCAAAGGATTCTTCGAAATCGATACCTTCCTCTTACCGATAGCCTTGAGCTACTAACCGAGCTTTGTTCCGAACGATGATTTGGTTTTCTTCGGTCTTGTTCTTGAAGATCCACTTTGTCCCTATGACGGTGTGGTTCTTCAATGGCAATGGAACAAGCTCCCAAACCTCATTCCTCTCGAATTGAATGAGTTCCTCTTCCATGGCAAGGATCCAAGTGCCATCTTCGCACGCTTCATTAACATTCTTTGGCTCAATCGAGGAGGCAAAGGCACAATGCGCGAAGTAGTTGACTTGCGATCTCGTCTTGACACTATCATGGATATTACCAATGACTTGCTCATGAGGATGGTCACGAACGGTATAAAGCTGTTTGAGAATTCCCTGATCACTAGGAACATTCTCAAAAACTTCATTAGTCGGGTTAGTATCAATAGAATCAATAGAGTTAGAATTACCAAATGAATCACATAAGACATCCATAGAGTCATCATCATTAGTAATTCTAGTTGGAACAAATCCTTCATTAAAAGAAACATGAAGTGATTCCTCGATCGTTGAGGTTCGTTTGTTGTATATCCGGTAGGCTTTGCTACGTGAGGAATACCCAACAAAAATCCCCTCATCGGATCTTGGATCAAATTTGTCCAAACTACCATACGTGTTTTTAATAAAACATTTTCAACCAAAAACACGAAAATTTTTAACTTGAGGCAACCTACCAAACAACAATTCATAACAAGTTTGTCTAGTGCCGGGCCTTAAAAGTATTCTATTAAACACATAGCAAGCGGTGTGTATCGCTTCCGCCCAAAATTGATGGCCAAGTTGGCTATCATCAAGCATAGTGCGAGCACACTCCACTAGCGTCCTATTCTTTCTCTCAACAACATCATTTTGAGGAGGTGCGCGAGGGAATGAAAAGGTGTGTGTAATACCAACTTCATCACAAAATGTTGAGAAAGACTCATTCTCAAATTCCCCTCCATGGTCACTACGAATAGTGACAATGGTGGTTCCAATGAGATTTTGTACTTTCTTAACAAAAATTGTGAAGTTTTCAAAAGCATCATTTTTATTACTCAATGAAAATACCCAAGTAAACCTAGAAAAGTCATCAACGATGACAAGTCCATAACGTGCATTTCCTAATGAAGCAACTCTAGTTGGCCCAAATAAATCTAGATGTAATAGCTCTAGTGGCCGCTTAGAAGAAATGCTTTTCTTAGGTTTAAAAGACGATTTTGGAAGCTTGCCTCGTTGACACGAGTCACAAAAGCTTTTCTTTTGAAAGACTAGCTTAGGGAAGCCTCTAATAGAATTTAACTTGGAAAGCTTAAAAAGTGTTCCAAAGTTCACATGACCAAAACGTCGATGCCATAGGTGTTGTTCACTTGTGTTGGCAATGAGACATTGTTCATGTGATCTTGGAAGATCTAGTATATATATCCTTATGGCGTGTGCCGGAAAACAATAATTCATTATTATCTTTTCTTAAAATATGGTACATTCCTTTCGCAAAGCTAACTTTGTAACCTTTGTCACAAAGTTGGCTTATTGAAATGAGATTGTGGTTTAATCCTTTAACAAGGTAAACATCACATATAAGTGGTTTAGAAGAATTACCCACTTTTCCAACACCTATGATGGTTCCGCTCTCGTTGCCTCCAAAGACTACCCGGTTTCCATTTGCAATGGGAACCACTCCGGAGAGCAATTGAGCGTCACCCGTCATGTGTTTTGAACACCCGCTATCGAGTATCCAATTCCTCTTGGAGCTAAATTTAAATTTGTTGCTCCGTTTCTTTTTCTTGAGTACCTAAAGATAGAAAATATCGTATCATGGTACCAAGGTCATTGGGTCCAAAAGATTAGACCTTTGGAAGCCAAGTCCAATTGGACTTAGACTTCCCCACATAATTATCATTATCCACTACATTCATAAAATAATCATTCATGTAAACTTGTTTTTCATCCATGCTTGTGTCCTTTGGGCTCCAAATAGTGAATATTTTGGGAGCCTTAATCCTATTGGGAGCATGCATGCATTGTTGATTTCTACGTGATGCATGTCGTGGATAGGCATAAGGAACATGATGAAATGGTGCATGTGGATAATTATTCATACGATGATGTGGGTGAACATATGCATGTGGGGGAACACATGCATGAGGGTGTCTCACATGGTGTGCACGTGCCCATGAACGTGTAGCATAAAAATCATCATATGTGTGAGCCGGTGGAGTAGGACGTGTGTTCCTACGTGGCATAGTATTTGTGTACATGTAGGCATGACCCTTCTTTGGAGGTCCACCCAAAGTGGGTTTCTTTCCGAATGAAGGTGTGTACGAGGTGGAAGCACCATTGGTAGATGAACTACCAATAGTGTGTTTGCTACCACTCGTTGAGGCATCGGAAGTTGGCCTAACAAAAGTAGTGGCCGATTTGGATGAACTTCCCATCGTATACCCCAAGCCAATGTGGTGATTGGCCGGAAGTAAGTCACTTAGGATTTTATCCAAATGGTCCTTACCCTTATTGAATTTGTTAATTCAGCCTAATGTGCTCTCATATTTCTCGGTGAGAGAACGCAAAGAAGCATCCAAAGTGGATACTTGCGATGTGAGCACATAAACACGAGATTTGAGATTTTCATTCTCAATACTCAAAGTCGAGTTTTGAGAAGTCAAATCCGTTATCTTTTGTTCCTCCGGATCCTCAATGCTAACATGTTCAAGTTGAGACTTGAGATTTACAATCTCATTTTTCAACTCTTCAACAACGGTGTCGTTGTTGGTGATGATAGTTTTAGGCGAGGTTTGGATGCTAGCTAAATCATCTTTTACTTTAGTATACCTATTTACTAATTTAGTGTATTTAGACCATAATTGCTCATTAACATTTCTAAGGTCATCCATTGTTATCTCATCACCTTCGTTGTCGCTATCATTGGAAGATGAATCTTTATCTTGCTCCTCTCGAGTCATGAAGCACATGTGTGCTTGCTCCACTTGCTCATCGTCCGACTCTCCGCTAGAGGAATCATCGGAGTCGGTGAAAGCCCCGACAAGCCCCTTTTTGTACCCTTTCTTGTACTTCTTGGACTTGTCGAACTTCGGCGCCTTCCACTTCTCCTTGTGCTTGTTTTGAGGACACTCCGCTTTCATGTGTTCAGGCTTGTTGCATTGAAAACATAAAGGAGAGGAGGCGTTAGAAGAATTAAACTTCGATTTGTTTTTGAAGTTACCTTTCCGGAAGAACCGGTTGAACTTCTTCGCCATGAGAGCCATGGACTCCAAGTCCAACTCGTCTTCCGAGTTTTCATCATCGGTCGATGTGGAAGTTGATGGAGCGGCCTTGAAAGTAATAGCCTTCTTCTTTGGCTCGTCTTGCTTTAGGTATGACTTCAACTTGTCCTGCAACTTCAACTTGCTATCCTTGCGTACCTCATATGACATTAAGGTACCCATTAGTTGAACAACGGTATAAGTTTTCATATCATTACCTTCCTCGATGGCGAAGGTCCGTTTCTCCCAACAAGAAGGAAGTCCATCGATAATCTTCGAGACTTTCTCCTTTTGGGTGTAGGTCTTACCGAGAGCCTCCAACTCATTTGTGATGTCGACGAAGCGAGCATAATACTCCTTCATCTTCTCACCCTGTAGCATATGAAATAACTCGTAATCTTTATTAACTACAATGAGTTTAGAGTCTCTTACCCTACTCGTTCCTTCATGCAAGATGAGGAGGGAGTTCCATATTTGATATGCACTCTTACATGTGCATATCTTGTTGAAGTCCTCGGGCTCCAAAGCGCATTGCAAGGCGTTCATTGCCTTGGCATTGCTTACCTCCGCGGCGACCTCCGCGGTAGTCCACTTCTCGAAATCTTCTTCGGCGGGCTCGACATACTCCTTCATCGTGGCCCTCCATAATGAAGAACTCCGGAGGAAAGTTTCCATCCGGCATTTCCAGTACCCGTAGTTGGTACCGTTGAAGAAGGGAGGCCTTGTTGAGGAGTGTCCTTCCATCACCGAAGACGCTCCTTCACGGTTCCTGAAGGTGCTATAGTCGGAAGTTGGACGAACGGTCTTGTTGTCGTTGGCAGACATAGCTATAGACTTGGCTTTGATACCAAATGTAATGCCCTGCTAAGCTACTGCACAAGTACTATAGGGAGGGTGAATAGTACTTTAAAATAATTAAGAAGATAATTCCTAATTATCTTACAAACTCTACCAAACAATGCGGAAATGCGGAAATGTAAATGTTAGACAACAAAGAAACAATCACAAACAAGCAATATTACTGGGTTCGGATCCACCCAAGTCTCCCCGACTTGTTCCCGGTGATCCTACGTCCCAACCACCCGGATCCCCTCCGGATACTTGAGTTAGAAACCCTAACTCTCAAGATTTGCCCTATGAAATACTTGTGAAGAACCTTCACCAAGTCAAATCATACACAAAGGAAATTGTGACTCCCACAACCCGGGATCACAAACAAACTCTCACAACCGAGAGTGAATCACGTACAATATGAAAGTAAATGAAATACGAAATTGCTTACCGACAAAATCCTATGCCTTGAGTATAACTTACGATTTATGGCAAAACGGATTTTGGGGAAGATGAAGAGGCACCAAACCCTAGCTCCAAGTAGATGACCAGCAATAGAGAGCTATGAGGTTGTTGGTGACCTAGGATCAAGCACTTGGCTTGGAAGGCTCACAATCAATGAATCTCTCTTTTGAAATAAGAGTGAGGGAAAGATTCTTGAAAGGAAATGAATGAGCTTTAATGAGAATGAATGCTTTCTCTTTGATCTCTAAACTTCTCTTAAAATCAGCCTTGAGTGCAATGAATGCAGCATACCAAGTATATATAGGTTAGAGGAAAGAGAGAGAGAGAAACGTTTCAATTAAAGCTCCAACTGCTTTATTCTGAACCAAACTAGTCGGTCAAAGAACAACCACTGACCGACTAGTTCATCAACTAATCGGTCGGTCAAACAGCATGAACCGACTAACTGGTGGACAGGGAATAGGTCGAAGTTCAGACTAACAGAACTAGTCGGTCAAAGAACACTTGCCAACCGACTAGTTTCACAACTAGTCGGTCGGTGAGTGAACTTAGACCGACTAAGAGATAAAACAAATAGTCTGAGTACAAATTGAATTAGTCGGTTCAAGAACAAATGTTGACTGACTAGTTCATCAACTAGTTTGTCGCCAAATGTGCATAGACCGACTAACGATAAACAGTAACTTGGCATGTACAGGGAAAGCTCAAATAGTCGGTCTAAGAAGAATCACTGACCGACTAGTTCACAAACTAGTCGGTCGGTGAGTCAACGTAGACCGACTAACTGTAAACAGTAAAGAGCTTAGAATTGAGAAGGCAAACTAGTCGGTCCAAGAAGCATTGTCGACCGACTAGATCACCATCTAGTCGGTTGGTTCTTCTTCTTGAACCAACTAACATGCACAAGAAGTCACGAATCGAAGCGCGATGCTTCGGGAAAGTTAGTATGGACTTCTACTAAGATCCTATGTCTAAGATAGGAGCGTTATGAAGACTAAAACGTAAGACCTACTCAAGGCTTAACATTCTACGGAACAAAGCTAAAAGACTATAAATAAAACTTGACGAACCGTCTTCGAAAGCTTCGATCCGAATCTTCATGACTTCTAAAATGGCCCAAAAGCTTCAACGAAGCTTTAGGCATACGATCACGTGCTTTGAGAAGTCTCGAGACGTCGCTTTGGATGTTCATATGAATTTGGCGACGATCTCCATAACTGCGCTCACAAAGAGTTAGTTCACGATATATTTATGTTTGTTCATCATCCAAAACCAAATCCGGGGAGTCCAATATCCAACACGATGGCTTTAATGGATATTTTTTCCAGAATGGATGGATCACTATAGGTAATGATTTAACTGATTCCATTCAATCTTTTTTCCGTTCTGGTTCCCTTATGCATCCTTTAAATCACACCAATCTTACCTTAGTGCCTAAAATCTCTAATGCCTCTGGCTTGGGAGATTATAGACCCGTTGCTTGCTGCAATGTTACCTACAAGGTGATCAGTAAAATTATTTGTAATCGATTGAAATTGGTTATCCATGAACTAATTTCTCCCAACCAGTCGGCATTTCTCAAAGGAAGTCTGCTTTCTGATGGTGCTCTTCTAGCCCATGAACAGATCCGCGATTTTAGCAACCCTATGGGTGCCAGAGCTTGTCTGAAATTGGATTTAAGAAAGGCTTTTGATAGTGTCAATCGCAAATTTATTTTCTATATTCTTCAACGGATGGGATTTGGCAGGAGATTTCTCTGTTGGATTAAGGAATGTATTTCTACTCCAACATTTTCGGTAATGATAAATGGGTCTCCTATTAGTTATTTTGAAGGAAATAGGGGCATCAGACAGGGAGACACTCTATCCCCTTTTCTTTTTGTCATTACCATGGAAGCATTTTCCTTATTGGTTAATAAATCCATATCCCATCACAGTATACATCCAATGAGGCGATCAGGGGCCATATCTCATCTGCTCTTTGCTGATGACCGACTACTTTTCTGCAGAGCTAATAAGCATACTTTCTATGGTGTGAAAACCCTTCTGAAAGACTTCTCTAATCTTACAGGCATGGTAGTAAATTGGGATAAAAGTACTTCGATTTTCAGCAAGGGAACTAAGAACCCATTATGCTTGGCTAATCTTCTGGGGATCAGACTTGGTACTTCAATTAATACTTATCTTGGCATGCCACTATATTCTAATTACCCAAAACCTTCCAGGTACAACAGGCTGATAGACAAGTGTAAGAAGAGGCTTATGGGCTGGACGTTTACCATGTTATCAATTGCGGGTCGAATTGAGCTTGTTAGAACAGTTATTTATGGCATGCTTACTTTTTGGATGCAGGCCTACCGCATACCAAAATCCATTCTATGTACCATTTCTTCTGCATGCAGGAAGTTTATCTGGGGTTCTTCTCATATATGGGTCTGGAAAGACATTTGTACTCCCAAGGAGGAAGGGGGAGTGTGGCTGAGATTGCTACATGATATTAATATGGCTGCTGGAGTGAGGCTTACATGGCGTATGTTATCTACTGATGGGCTTTGGGCATGTTATATGAGAAATAATTACAGGGACGCAGGAAACTTTTTTTCGGCCAAAGGGAAACCATGCCAATCTGGCACGTGGAAGTTCTTGCTCCATTGTAGACGGTATTCCAAGCTTTTGATCAAGCGCCAAATTTGAGATGGCACTAGCACCCTCTTTTGGTATGATAATTGGTTGCCTAGTGGTCCTTTAAGTGAATCATTTGATGTTCCAATTGATGCATCTCACAAAAAGGTTTCAGAATATTGGGATTCGGCTACAGCAAGTTGGAAATATGATCCGACACTAATCCCCATTAGGCCTCAGCTACAGCATGCGGCACCTTCACCTGGAACTGACGAGTGGCATTGGGCGCCTGGAGATATATTCAATTTTACCGAAGCATGGAATGTCACTAGGCATCGTGGATTACTCTTCCCCTATTCTAAACTGGTTTGGTTTAATAAAAATGTGCCTAAGATGTCAATAACCCTACTCAGAGCATTCAAGGGAAAACTCCTAACGAACGATAAGTTGCAAGATTGGGGGGTTAGCACAGAAGTGAGATGTGTTCTATGTGATTCGGATATGGAAGAAAATTTAGACCACATGTTCTTCGAATGCGACTACACCAAATATATTCGATCCAGGAGCCTTCTAAAACTGGGTGTATCAGACCCCATTGAACCCCGTCTTCCTAAGGTGGGAGATTACTACTTATTACATTTTGCTAAAAAAGATACTTTAAGTTTATTGTGGAAGACTGTTCTCACTGCTATAGTTTGGCATGTCTGGAAAGAAAGAAATGGTAGGATTTTTGAAGGGATTATAAAACAGAGAACTGTCCTTTTTGAGGAAGTGGCATCAGATGTCAGAATTATCCTTAGGGATCAAGAACCCGACTCATCATTTGTCAAGGAAGCAATGGATAGATGGGATTTTATAGATGCAGGATAGTTTTCTTCCTGTTAAGTAACTTTTGTGCTTGTAATTTGTTTGAGAAGATGGGTCTTCAGTAGATGGTGACAGCGCTTGTGCCATATCCCCTCTCTGGAAATACCTACCTTTGATGAGCAAATTGTAAGCTTGTATATTGTATATTTTTGCTGATTCTTCAATAAAGATTCACACTAACCTTTCAAAAAAAAATCATTGTGTGTTAAATTCAGTTTAGTTTAAAAATCAAAATTTTTTGGCATAATTAATTATATATTTCGAATATAGATTGATTGGATCATCAACTCAACAAAGTGGGTTTTCTTGTAAAGATTAGTTTTAATCTCGAAATATAACAAGTTAAATACATACTTTTATATGAAAATTTTGGTGGCCTTAAATTTGATTTTGAATAAAAGTGGACTTGAATATTTCCACTTAAAGTATAAATTCATGTATTAAAATTGCGACATAGATTCAAATTTTGCAAAAGGTATATATTTTTGAAATGAGTTGATGTAAACATCACCCCGCCAAAGTGGGCTATTTTGTTTGCATTAATTTCATTTCATAAATATAAAAGGGATTTTTATGCCCAAAACTTAATATGAATGCTAAATCAGCCCAAAGGAAGATTACCAGTCTATATCATTTTATGCGCACATGTGGTAATAGACAAGGTGATGATTAGTGAGACAATGCATGCAAATTTAATTCGGCCTAAAGGAAGTTTTATTTTTGGCATGTTATTATTGTCATTGTCTGATTGCTACAACAAGATGTCAATGACTAGTCAATAGATTATCCAAGATAAATGTTGAGCTAGTAGAGGATGTCTTGAGATGGAAAAATAGCATTTATTTGAATTTGATGTTGTTTTGTTTAATACTCATATGAACATGTTACAATTGTTTTCTTGTTCTCTTTTTCAGCTATTATTCCTGAAAAATTTTCTGCCCCACCTCAAATCTATTCTAATACTTAACGGCTCTAACTTCAAGGCATGGAAGGAAAATCCTTTGATAATCCTCGGAGTCATGGATCTTGATCTAGCATTAAGGACCCATAGTCCCCCATCACTCACTAATAAGAGTACCTCTGATGAACAGAGGGAGATGGAAGAGTGGAAGAGATCAAATCGCATGTGCCTAATGCTTATGAAGAATGCCATTCCAGAATATCTCAGGGGCTCTATTTCAGAGAAAATTGTCACAGCTAAATGGTTCATTATTGAGCTTGAAAGAGTTTGTCAAGAATGAAAAGGGTGAGATTAGTACACTCTTGTCAAACCTAACTTCAATGAAATATGAAGGTAAAGGAAACATCATGGAGCACATATTGAAGATGTCTAATATTGCTTCAAGGTTGAAAGCACTTGAGCTAGACCTCTCTGAGGATCTGCTAGTGCATTTTGTTTAATATCTCTTCCATCACAGTTTAGCCAGTTTAAGGTGAGCTACAATCTGAAGGAAGAGACTTGGTCTCTGGATAAGCTCAGCTCATACTGTGTAAAGGAAGAGGAAAGGCTTAAGCAAGAGATGACAGAAAGCACTCACCTGACCTCCACCTTCAACAAAAGGAAGAAGGATACTTAAGCTGCAGATGCAGCTTCTCAAAAGAAACAACAAAGGGAACTGAAAAGTTCAGAAGGTAATGGTTGTTTCTTCTGTGGAGCTGAAGGGCATATAAAGAAGCATTACACAAATTATCATGCTTGGCGTGCTAAAAAGGGTATGTTTCTTTAATTTGGTTTAATTCTGTAGTTAATTTATTTTTAATAAACCGTTGGTACTTATAGACACGTGATGGAAATATCCTGGTATAACCATTCACATCATTGTGTCTATGCAGGATTGCCTAAGATGCCAAGAGCCGAATGATGTTGAAAGATACATCGATATGGGCAATGACAAGATGGTTCAAGTAGAAGCAAATAAAATTTAGATTATTTCTTTTAAAGTCTAGATTGTATTTAAATCTTTATGAGACTATTATGTACCGTTTTAACTGAATTTGGATTTCCATTTCTATTTTTGAACAAATTTAGTTATTATTGTTCAATTATGAATGGAAAATTTGGTTGTCTCTTGATTCAAAATTGGTTTATTTTGGTTCTTTGAAAGTTCACTATAATCTTCATTTGTTTGGAAATGTTTCTTCATTTATAGAATTCATGTATTTAAGTACATGTGTTATAAAGAAAGAATTAACAATTTAGAATTCGGTTATTTTTTATTGCAACTTATATCCTTAATAAAGTTTCAACAAATGAACTTAAATCACTTGCATGTTTGGAGATGTCCAACTAAGGTAAGGCCTTATAAGCCTAATAAAGAAATTGGACATAATGCTAATGATTTTCTAGTTTTGTTGAATTATTTAAAAGTTGATATTTTGTCTGATTTTACATAATCCCACTATTAAGTTAGTTTACGAATTAGGAAATGCACATCTATTTGAGGATGCTGAGTTTGAGGAGGAAATTTAGTTAGTGACATTATTCTTGAAGAGGATTATATTCCCATAGTTGTTGTTGGCATTGTTCAGGATAGTCTTCCTGACACTATTCAACACACAATAAATTCATGATAATGTTGCAATTCCTCCTATTCGGGAAATTGTTCATAAGGACAAACTCTAGCACCTCAAATCACTAATTGCCATGCAGGAAATCTATTAAAGAGATGAAAAAGTACAGTGTTGAAATATTACATTGTAATTCTTAAGAACATATGGTTGACATTAGGATGATGGAAGTTCGATTTACATCAAGTCATAAAAGCTCTGAATCTCTAAAATGGATTAATGCATTAATTAAGAAAGTCTTTGAATGATACTTAAAATCGTTTCTCATTGCCATAAGGTTTGAAACCTATTGATTGTAAATGGATTTTTATAATCAAAAGGGATTCAAAAGGGTATCAAGAAAAGATTTAAAGTGTATCACAAAGGACTTTATACAGAAAAGAATGCATTAATTGTAAAGAGACTTTCTATTCAGTTTTCATGAAAGACTCTGTAAGGTTTATAATGGCATTAGTCGAGCATTTCAATGTCGTTAATGATATATTAAATTTCATTAAGTAATCACCTCGTTCGGTTTTGAGATGATCATTGATGATGTTATATATCTTAAGTTCTGTGGGAGCATGTAATTTCTAAAATATCTATGTGGTAATGTATGTTAAGTTCTGTGGGAGACAAGTTTAGTCTCAATGATTGCCCGAGAATAATCGTCAGAAGATTCCCTACATCTCATTAATAGGGAGTCTAAAGCATGCTCAGGCTTATATGCATTTGGTTATTGCATATATTACTGGAATGATTGGCGCGGATTCTTAAGTTCAGGAGTAAACCATTTGACAGCAGCCAAATGGGTCTTACGGTATTTATGGAAAATAAAAGGGTTACATGTTCAAGGATCAGTGAGATCATTTTGGTATACTTGACTCTGATCATTTATTGAATACAAATAATGTATGAAAATCTATGTTAGGCGACATCTACTAAAAGAGATCTAAATAGTCCCTTTTATATAGTCTCTTCTGACATGGCTTTAGATTTCATATCATATTATGTGACATCCAAATCATGAAATATATCTACATATTTTTTCACTATGCTGCAAATTAGGGATGGTATTAAAACTCCACACAGTTTATTTTGTGACAATAAAGTCTGCAGTTTTATATTCCAGCAACAACAGGAACTCGACAAAGTTTAAAATATTCGGAGATCAAGTCCTAGATTGTTGATTAATAATTCGGACTGTATAATTGTCTAATGAGCACATCAGAACAAACCATGTAATTACAGATCCGTTATACTAAGGGAATGTCATCCAAAAGGTTTTATGAGCTCGCTACTCATATGAATGTCATTTCATTAAGAACATTCAGGTTTGTGGGAGTTCGTTCCGTTTTTGGGTGATCATATGATAGACAAAATTAAGTCTCCAACTTAAGCTTGAGGTTATTTTCTGATCAGATAAAGTTTTGGTTCAGTTCGGCTTCACTCCGATTTTGGTATGTTTATGATCTCACTAAGGTTAAGGAGAAACAGTTGGAAATAAACATGTTAGATCACATTACATGTAATTTCCATGCTACACATCCACTTCATAAACCATGTCATTCTTTTGTACTAGTATGGTGACCACTGATGGGTCGAACTGCAATTGCTACGGCGAAGATCTCTTTGATCCCTTACTAATATAATTGATGGACCGGATTGTTTTTGACTCATTAAAGAAATGACATTAAGTTAAGCTGTAACGACCCGATTCCCGGGCCCGTTACTTTTTGGTATTTGCGCAGGTCCTGCAGTTAACCAGTGAAAACAAAATAGCCACGATGCAGAGATGTACAAAAATACCCAAATATTGTCCAATTATTACATCCATATTGTACAAAAATGTTCCAACAGACGTACATGAAGAAAAGAAAATACAACTGAAAACAACTCTGAAAGCTGCAGACTCAAGGTCAAATTCTGGCGCTATTAACTCTAGAGCATTTGCCTCCATATATACGTCGTCTGCGGTGCCACAAAGATGGAACTGTAGGTAAGTCACAACAATTCTAGCAATAGAAACAAAGTAGTGCAAAAGTATAGAACAGACTATAGTAAAAAAAAGATGGTCATGCAGGTGCAAAAAGTAAAGTATGAGCTAACAGATAAGTAAAGTACTGGTAACTGTTCAGGTGTGGTAAGTAAAGTGCATGTAATGCATAAGGTAAAGATGACTGTACGAGAGTAATAACTGTGGCATGGAATATGGTAGCAATGGTATTTTGACTAACAGACAATGTGATGATGGTGGTAAGACATCTAGGTAGATATAGCAACACTTAAGAGAAGATGAGCGTCGTTTGGCTTTCTAATAGTGTAGGCGGGCCTAATAATAATAAGTCTAGCTTAACTCCCAAATCAGCCAGTCAGTCAAGGCTTGAAGGCACATGTCACTTCAAAGACCGCAGGAACAAGTCCCTTGGTTGACCAACCCCCTTCCTATTCCTTTCTAGACACTGATTCGGTCGTAATTTAAGACCGCTCATTATTATATTGTTCTATCCCGTTTGAGTAGTCTCGCCTTAGTCCGTAGAATAATGGTATCAATTCAGTAATTGTGGTATAGTAAACAACAAACTAGTGCATTAGTCTTAAATGCCGCAAGGGCCCAATAGTGTGCTCCGTAATGTGCTCCGTAAATGCCCGAGGGCCCAATAGTGTTTTCCGTAATGTGCTCTGTAAATGCCCGAGGGCCCAATAGTATTTTCCGTAATGTGCTCCGTAAATGCCAGAGGGCCCAATAGTGTTTTCCGTATTGTGCTCCGTAAATGCCCGAAGACCCAATAGTGTGTTCCGACAATACAAACAACCATGAGTACAATACAGCAATCAAACTAGTGCATCAGCCTTTGCTCGAGTGTACGATATGCAACCAGAAGTGCACCCATCCCACGGAGCAACTCGTGGAATATCTACCTACCATTCCTGCAGGGTGATGGTACAGCTTAACTAATAAGGGTGGACCCGGTCACTCCCGCACACTTCGTAGCTCAAGACTACCCCATATCCCGTGTATTATCATAGTCCAATGTTCATACCAGTGTTTGTATCAATATGGCCTTATGGGCCCTGTATCAATCAGCTAGTGCAACAGTCTTAGCTCGAGTGTACGATATGCAACCAGAAGTGCACCCATCCCACGGAGCAACTCGTGGAATATCTACCTATCATCCCCTTCAGTGTGATGGTACAGCTTACCAAATACGTGTGGACCCAGTCACTCCCGCACACTGCGTAGCTCAAGACTACCCCATAACCCGTGTTGTATCACATTTCACATTTATAACCGTATCAGTATCCGTGTCCGTATCCATATCCGTATCCGTATGGCCTCATAGGCCCATCATTTCGTACATCCAACAATGTGTACAACAATACATCCATCAATGAGTACATCAAATACATTTATATGGTAGTTACTTGCTGAAAAGTCAAGGCAGAAGCCTCATCAGAGAATATCAATCCTGAGCAGTGCTTTGAAGTCTAACAACTATGAGATCTAATTCCATAAAAGTTTACTATCTCAATTTAGTTCGAGCAATGCTTTGAAGTCCAACACTATAATATCAAATTTCATAAAAGTTTACTATCTCAATTTAGTCCGAGCAATGATTTGAAGTCCAACAACTACGATATCAAATTTCATAAAAGTTTACTATCGCAATTTAGTCTGAGCAATGATTTGAAGTCCAACAACTACGATATCAAATTTCATAAAAGTTTATTATCTTAATTTAATCCTTTGGTCATTCCACTATTGATAGTTCGCTACTTAATTAGGTCTCTAATCCTTGGTTCAAGTCAATAGTTGTTCTGTGACTAGATGACATGTCCTAAGTGTAGGGGAATTGGCGGTCCCTTAGGGCACAAAAAACTCTAGTCCCGTCCTAAGTCGGACGGAACATAGACAAAAAGAGAATTGCAGCGGAAGAAAAACAGTTAATCTAAATTAACAAGCAGTTAAAACTATTTTTAACTTAGCCCTAAGGTCCAAGACCCTATGCCAAGATCTATGCCGACTTGGGATGGATCTGACCATCCCAAGAAGGATCTAGCCTACTGCGATTAAACTAAACTAATGCTAATAAAATACTTTAACCACATACCCGGAATCTCAGCCCTGGAGCAGGCGAGATGTTCCGCGCCGTCTTCCGAGCTGCTCCCGTCCCACGCCGAGCCGCTCCTTGAACCGCTCCCCGAACCGCTCCTTGAACCGCTCCTCGAACCGCTCCGCATCCCGAGGCGATCAATCCCCGTGCCGCCGAGCCAACCACGCGCCGAAGAAAGTTTCACGCGAGTGAAACCTCCGCCAAGATTTCAGATTCAGAATCCGAACTCCTTTGTGGCTTTGCCAGAGCCCGCAGGAGTAAGGCAGAAATTTAGGGAGAAGAGAAATTATTAATTTAAGCCTAGATCCGAGCGTGCTCCAACATTTACGAGAGCCGCTCAGATCTAGAGCTTGGGACGAGTTTTGAGAAAGGGGGGGAGACCTCTATTTATATAGGCGGCGGACTCTCCCCATTTCTCAAAATCCGATGTGGGACTAAATATTTGGGTTAGTTAAAATTAAGTTAGTTTGCACTTCACAAAGTGCAAACTTCTGTGAATTTTAACTCACTCACCGTTGAGCTTCAAGATTGATACAACCCATCAATACGACAAGCGTTCAACGGTGAACGCATAGGAAAAAACCGTTCGTCAATCGGAGTTCGTTTGACCCTCCAATTAACCGTCCAAAGATCAGCCCTAACCCCACCTAAAGCACAAAACCCAGCCGTCAAGAAATTCTGCCTAGGGTTCGCAACCCTAGGCATGTGGGGCCCATCAGGGGCCCCACAGCATTGAACTGCGCGCGCAAAACAGCCAGGCGCGTGCAGCGCCCGCGCCCAGCTGGCGCGTGCGCCCGCGCCTGGCGGGCGCCCGCGTCAGCGGGTGGGCCCGCTGACGCGGGCGTCAGCCTACGTCAGCGGGCCCCCCCTCTTTTCTTGGGCCTGGGTTTTATTATTTAATCAGCCCCTTTGGGCTGATGGGCTTTGGGGTTTACACTGTTTTGGCCATAACTATTATGTTTGGCGTCCGATTTGGACGCCGTTCGAACCTGGGTCTAGACCGGAATATTTCCGTCTTACCCGTGAACTTTTCCTTGCGTTTATATTATTAAATATTTTATTTAAACAATTTAATACACATTTAATCGCTTTTGCATCAAATGCAAAATAGTCCCTATCTAAGCTTAAATTATCATATTGCATCAAATGCAATTATCTCTTCTTTTGCATCAAATGCAAACATTCTCCCTAACTATTTTCTACCTATTACTAGACGAAGCGTTGCACTCTGTGTGAGACCCTACAGCCTGACCCTTACAACAGGTTGGGCTCGAAGCCCTATACGGCAGTGACCACGAGCAGTGGTTGCCGTCCCTGCTTCAGGAATCATCATTATGTGGTTAACTCATTGACATGAGTATTGTCGGGACCACCTGACTGTTTCCGTGATGATTTCCGCAGTTATAGTCTCTTCGTCTAAATTGTGTCGTGTAGATCAAGTCTGGGGTACGGTCAAACTGTCAACCCCAATAACTTGACTCCGGTTAGTTTCTATCGATCTTTAGTCAATAAATGTTGGACTTCTTCCAACATACTCTGCGCAGAGTTTTTACTAAAGACCGAACTAACTCTACGACACTAACTCCCATTGACCGGGAGAGACGAATCCTCTCTTGGTCATTACTCGCCTCGTACGTTTCAAGTGACACCCAATCAAAAGACCTTTCGACAGGCCTTGCCTCGAAGCTAGGTCAGTTGATATAAGTGGCACCGTTCACGCACAGGTTTGTCAAAATGACCTCAAGTCAAAAGACCAACTATCCTATCATCACTCAGAGTTATCACTGACAGATTGGTCAATATAACCATATGATAACTCTAGTGGATCGTTCAGTGAACTCATTCTAATGAGCACCTGTGTCTCGTCTTCGACTTTGCCAAGTCAAGCGATCATGAGATCATCGCCACCGCTAAACGGTGAAGACTAAGACACAATGGTCTATCCGATGTTTCGATATCCTTGTCTCGAAGCATCTACGACCACGAACCATTTTAGACTTATGCTACAGACGGTCAAATGTTTCTCCATGATCGAGATACTCATCTCGATACCCGTTTGACCTTGCATAAAGTCTCAGGACTTTACCTAAGTTGATATCTAATTATAAAATAACTTAGATAAATTATTACCAAACAGCTTACTGTTATTTCGAACAAGATGTTTGTGCTATTCACACAGGAATAAATGGCCTTGAGGGCATCATATTCCTACATCTCCCACTTGCACTCAGGCCCATTTATCTCGGTATCTTATACCGTTTTTACACATAAGTTTTCCCGACTTCATGTGATAGAGCCTTCGTGAGTGGATCTGCTAAAACCTTCTACTCTATAGACTTAAGGGGTTTTTATGTTTGTGTTAGACCAACCATTTGAATCTCATTCAAATAATTCATTTGGTCTATCGGAATCTATAATATTTTATTTCCCTGGATCTTATCCAGTTCATCGTACCTTACGATAATGATTTTTAAATTAGTTATTGGTCATTTCAAATGGCTCATATCTATTTCTGATAAAGTATCAAGCCTTTTGATAACTTTGTCAAAATAAATGTTCCATCCCTTTGATGTCTCGCATGTAATTTATACGCTCCCACTGACCTTGAAATCTATCTGGCTAATTCATATAAGTTGGTTCGTCTAAATCATATTTAGAAAAACGAACTTATAAGTGAATGCGCAAATTTTCAGGGTCAACTTAAGCGTTTTACATCGGCTTTGGTCTGAGTGGATCTGTACACATCTGTTGGCGAAACCGGTTTTATCATAATCCGTTTTAAAGAAATTAGGATGAAAACTGTTCCCGTCCAACATTATTGTACTTCACTATTTTCTTTTCTGCACCAATCTTTCAACTTAAAGATTTACTTACAGAAAGTGAGGAAACATTTTCCTTGGGCACGTAAACTAAATTCTCAAATTTATTTACGCACACGGACCTTCATCAAGTTTTAAATCGGAGTTACTACTCCGAATTTCATCCTAGAAGTTGACTAAGTCATCATCAGTTATGACATCTAACTCGACAATCCGTCTCACGAGATTCGAGTAATAATACAACTTCCTTACGATTGATTTATTGAATATATTATTGATAATGTTCTCATAGAACTTTATCAAAACCTAGGCATTACTATATGTGACTTAACCCAGAGGGAGGATTTAACTCAGGGTCACTTACAATGGATCACACTAAATCTAATTAAGTGTGATTCATACCTTTTAACACACCGATGTGTTAACAGACTTGATCTGAGAGAAAATCACATTTTCTTTTAATTACACAAGATTTTATTTAGCTAAGTATTTGACCATTCGATCTAATCGAATCAGTTTAAATACTTTAGACATTTCGTTCTTTATTTTATTAGACTTGTGTTTCATCAAGAACACGTGTCTTAATAAAATATACGAATAACTTATTTTTGGTTAATCTAGACTCGGGTACATCAGTATGTACAAGACTGAGTTCGACAACTCATTCTCCCACTGTCTTACAGATGTGTTTCGGCCATTGTGTCTAAGAGGCTAAGACTCACAAGTGTCCGTAGACTTCATAATACGAGAGGTCAGACCCCTCTTTATGTGACTTGTGAAGCTTAATCTCTTGACACGGCCTAGTCTAATTTTACCATATAAGTTTGCTACTATCTTGTGTATTTATATATTAACATTTAATATATATATAGTTATTACAAATTACTTAACACAAAACATTGCTTCAGAAGCAAGGTGACGACATTCGTCAAAAAATGTGTTCGACGTTTTTGTATAACAACTTATTCCGAAATGTGACATCAAAATATGTCACGTTTTCATTTCCTACTACTTATGCCTTTACTAATGATAAATTAAACTATTTAACTCGATTGACTTTCCGAAGTGCCTTCTTCCTTTTTCTAAATCACATTTAGATATCAACATAAATAAATAGCTATGCAAGCAACTTATGTATCCAAACGCTTGAGCTTTGCAATCTTGAGTGTAGCTCAAGAAGTTGCTTGTCTCAAGATCCGGTTGGGATACATAGTCTTGCACCGCTCATGCACTCGTATTCAACTCAAACGGTTTGATCGAATTTTCGAACTTTGCGGATCAAAATTGTTTGTCCATACAACCTTGAGGGTAGCTCGACAAGTTGTAGGGAGAAACATACTTTGAATGTCCTATATGTTCAAGCTGCCTCATATAGAGACGAGTGACATGTAGCTTTAATTTATTTGTTGGACCCAGAACTTAATGAAATCATATTTCTTAATTCTGTTCTTTAGAAGGTCATTTAATGTCAACGAGAATATAGTTTAATTACATCAATTAGAATTTAACTTGATATTCAATTAATCAACTTTTGACCAATTAACTTATTAAAATATTATATTTTAATTCCTACGGTAAACATAGTCTTGCCCTAGTTTTAGCATATGTTCTATATTAAATATAGGTAGATTGGCTTTTATCTATCTATATCCTCCCACTAATTTTACGAACGTTTTAAAGCTTAATAACGAACGATTTAATCGATTTAAAATTAATGGGTAAGAGTTCCAATCACCTTGAGTCTAAACAACCTTGAGTGTAGCTCAACAAGTTGATTGACTCTGTGATCGGAAGATGACTCTTCATCGATCATATCGGATATGACTCTCTTAATCGGTTTTTGCCCCTAGCCATTCGTGATCATGAGTGTGCTCATCCAAATCACAATGTCTAGTCTAGTCGGACCCTTGTTTTCATGTCTAGCCTGACTTGCCCCTCAGCTCGGTGTATGCACGACACGTCGGTTTGGGTCAGGTCTTAGACTACATCTAGTCAGACTACATCGTTGACTTAACTTACGCCGGCGCTCGGGGTACGAGACGACGGTTAGGGTTAGTCAAGATTTCATCTTATGTATTTAAGGAGTTGGTTTCTACAGGGTTGCCATGTCACAGCTTGAGTGTATCTCAACAACTGTAACACGGGCCCTATAGTTACTAACCCCTAAAACAAGGAGGGCTACGGCTAATCTTGAAAAAGACCATTAACGTATTTGACTTAGATATAGTCCAGGGTGTCATACAATCATGATTCGCGACATTGCGGTCCAGCGGAACTCAGCCAGGGAATTGACTAAGCCAGGATCACTACCCCTTGGACTAGCAAGGGTTGACCCAGAACTCTTAGCCAAGCACATTGACTGGATCATGGTCCATTGAATGAAGCTTGTCATTTTTGTATGTATGCCATAGACTAAACAGCTTTTATTAACAACTAATTAATCATATCAACTAGTTGAATCCTTAAATTCAAAATTTTAGGATTTGTTTAATAACTTTTATTAAGTCCTTATCAACTATAAGGTTCACGTGCTACCCTAATCGTTATTAGGATTTTAATAAATTTTATTAACAACGCTAGAAGCGAAGTCCTTTAATGAAAATTAATTATAACAATTAGAATTGAAAATTCATTTAAAGGACCACCCTAATCAGGAATTAGGTCTTAATATTGTTGTTAATGATTTATTAAAACATAGCATGTCATTAAAATTCAAGTAATAAATTTTAATCATTTTTAATGGCTAACCTAAAGGGTTGTCTTGTGTTATCAAATAAGGGACAAGATTAACAAGCCATTAAAATAAGGCTACACTAATTTTATCAACATAAAATGAAAGTGTATATCTATTTAACAATTAAATAAACTAAGTTTATCGCATAAACAATTTTTAGACTTTTAAAACCAGTTTTAAAAATATCTTATAAATTTAAAACATTACTTTTAAAAAATTTTCATGTTCAAAAATTTATCATATACAATTTTTAAACATCTAAAACATTTTAAACTTATCGCATAAATTTAAAGCCTTAAAATCAATTTTAAAATTTATCACATAAATTTAAAAACACCATTTTAAAATTTCCATGCTTAAAAAATTTATCATATAAAAAATTTTAGGCATCCAAAATAAATTTAAACTTTTAAAGATTTAAAATTAGTTTTAAAATTATCACATAAATTTTAAAACGTCATTTTAAAAATTTTCATGTTCAAAAAATTTATCACATAGAATTTTGAACTTCAAAAACATTTTTAAAATTATCTAATAACTTTAAAAAATTTAAAAGTTTTTAAAAAAGCATTAAGAAGTTTAATGAAATCGCAGTACCTAGATCGACTACGCAAACCTAGGCTCTGATACCACTGTAGGGGAATTGGCGGTCCCTTAGGGCACAAAAAACTCTAGTCCCGTCCTAAGTCGGACGGAACATAGACAAAAAGAGAATTGCAGCGGAAGAAAAACAGTTAATCTAAATTAACAAGCAGTTAAAACTATTTTTAACTTAGCCCTAAGGTCCAAGACCCTATGCCAAGATCTATGCCGACTTGGGATGGATCTGACCATCCCAAGAAGGATCTAGCCTACTGCGATTAAACTAAACTAATGCTAATAAAATACTTTAACCACATACCCGGAATCTCAGCCCTGGAGCAGGCGAGATGTTCCGCGCCGTCTTCCGAGCTGCTCCCGTCCCACGCCGAGCCGCTCCTTGAACCGCTCCTCGAACCGCTCCGCATCCCGAGGCGATCAATCCCCGTGCCGCCGAGCCAACCACGCGCCGAAGAAAGTTTCACGCGAGTGAAACCTCCGCCAAGATTTCAGATTCAGAATCCGAACTCCTTTGTGGCTTTGCCAGAGCCCGCAGGAGTAAGGCAGAAATTTAGGGAGAAGAGAAATTATTAATTTAAGCCTAGATCCGAGCGTGCTCCAACATTTACGAGAGCCGCTCAGATCTAGAGCTTGGGACGAGTTTTGAGAAAGGGGGGAGACCTCTATTTATATAGGCGGCGGACTCTCCCCATTTCTCAAAATCCGATGTGGGACTAAATATTTGGGTTAGTTAAAATTAAGTTAGTTTGCACTTCACAAAGTGCAAACTTCCGTGAATTTTAACTCACTCACCGTTAAGCTTCAAGATTGATACAACCTATCAATACGACAAGCGTTCAACGGTGAACGCATAGGAAAAAACCGTTCGTCAATCGGAGTTCGTTTGACCCTCCAATTAACCGTCCAAAGATCAGCCCTAACCCCACCTAAAGCACAAAACCCAGCCGTCAAGAAATTCTGCCTAGGGTTCGCAACCCTAGGCGTGTGGGGCCCATCAGGGGCCCCACAGCATTGAACTGCGCGTGCAAAACAGCCAGGCGCGGTACGCGCCCCGAGGCGCGTGCGCTGCACGCGCCTGTCTGGGCGCGTGCGCCCGCGCCTGGCGGGCGCCCGCTGACGCGGGCGTCAGCCTGCGTTAGCAGGCTGATGCACGCATCAGCGGGCCCCCCCTCTTTTCTTGGGCCTGGGTTTTATTATTTAATCAGCCCCTTTGGGCTGATGGGCTTTGGGGTTTACACTATTTTGGCCATAACTATTATGTTTGGCGTCCGATTTGGACGCCGTTCGAACCTGGGTCTAGACCGGAATATTTCCGTCTTACCCGTGAACTTTTCCTTGCGTTTATATTATTAAATATTTTATTTAAACAATTTAATACACATTTAATCGCTTTTGCATCAAATGCAAAATAGTCCCTATCTAAGCTTAAATTATCATATTGCATCAAATGCAATTATCTCTTCTTTTGCATCAAATGCAAACATTCTCCCTAACTATTTTCTACCTATTACTAGACGAAGCGTTGCACTCTGTGTGAGACCCTACAGCCTGACCCTTACAACAGGTTGGGCTCGAAGCCCTATACGGCAGTGACCACGAGCAGTGGTTGCCGTCCCTGCTTCAGGAATCATCATTATGTGGTTAACTCATTGACATGAGTATTGTCGGGACCACCTGACTGTTTCCGTGATGATTTCCGCAGTTATAGTCTCTTCGTCTAAATTGTGTCGTGTAGATCAAGTCTGGGGTACGGTCAAACTGTCAACCCCAATAACTTGACTCCGGTTAGTTTCTATCGATCTTTAGTCAATAAATGTTGGACTTCTTCCAACATACTCTGCGCAGAGTTTTTACTAAAGACCGAACTAACTCTACGACACTAACTCCCATTGACCGGGAGAGACGAATCCTCTCTTGGTCATTACTCGCCTCGTACGTTTCAAGTGACACCCAATCAAAAGACCTTTCGACAGGCCTTGCCTCGAAGCTAGGTCAGTTGATATAAGTGGCACCGTTCACGCACAGGTTTGTCAAAATGACCTCAAGTCAAAAGACCAACTATCCTATCATCACTCAGAGTTATCACTGACAGATTGGTCAATATAACCATATGATAACTCTAGTGGATCGTTCAGTGAACTCATTCTAATGAGCACCTGTGTCTCGTCTTCGACTTTGCCAAGTCAAGCGATCATGAGATCATCGCCACCGCTAAACGGTGAAGACTAAGACACAATGGTCTATCCGATGTTTCGATATCCTTGTCTCGAAGCATCTACGACCACGAACCATTTTAGACTTATGCTACAGACGGTCAAATGTTTCTCCATGATCGAGATACTCATCTCGATACCCGTTTGACCTTGCATAAAGTCTCAGGACTTTACCTAAGTTGATATCTAATTATAAAATAACTTAGATAAATTATTACCAAACAGCTTACTGTTATTTCGAACAAGATGTTTGTGCTATTCACACAGGAATAAATGGCCTTGAGGGCATCATATTCCTACACTAAGTTCATACGAGTACACTATCGAGATTTCCAAAGTTAGAATTAGAGTGACTTACAATCGAGATCATCGTAGCAAGACGAGGTTGGAGCTAGAGCTTATAAAGATGATGGTGTAAGAAAGTGGGTACCTGCAAATACAAGAAATCTTTAGTTACTGGCTACTCTATTTTCCATCTATTTGATTTGGTCATTTCGATTTTATAATCGATTGAAACGTTGTCAAAAAGTGTTCTAAATTTTTCTATAGCCTAGATATAAGGAAAATAATTTTACAGTAAGAGAAAATATTTTTCGGAAGCTCATAGTAATTTTTATAATTTTTAAAAGCTCAAAATAGATTTAAAACTAATTTTTAATTAAGAAACGTAATTATTCAATAATTTCTCCTCGATGCAATCTGTGTCGGAAAGTTGCAAATAAGTTGTCAAAATGACCGTCACGAAGAGTACTTTAACATATATTTTTATCACATATAGGTTTACGTGAAAATATCAAGTTACTGATTTTTAAATGAAAATAACCTATTTAACTTTTAGGTTTAAAAATTAATTCTGGAAAATCTAAGCGTCCGATCGAGATGAAACTTGTGCCATTGGGTCCAGAATGTCATTTCTGATTTTCTGGATCTGGCCTTGTATTTTTCTGACTCATATATAATTTAATACTAATTTTAAACTAGTTTTCTCTAATATAAATAAATATATATACGTATTATAATATATTTATACGTATTCTTATACGTTTTTACGTCGTAAAAACCCGTTCCCTCTCTATTCTCTCTTACGCTGTTGCATGGGGGTTCGAGTTCGTCGTCTGAGGCGGCGAGGGGCACGGCGGTCAGGTGGCAGCGCTCGGCAGTAGCTGCAGTCGACGGCGGCGAGCAGCGTCGGGGGCAGAGGCGGTACGGGGCGGAGCTCAGGTGGTGGTCAGCTGCAGTCGACGGCGGCGGCGTGGCGGATCAGATGACGACGGCGAGCTCGAGGGTCCCAGGCGGAGCGGCGTAGGGCTCGGCGGAGCGGCGGGTGACTTCGGTGGGCGGAGCAGCCGTTGCTGCTGCTCAGAATGGCGGGGTTCGGGTCTCGTGGCAGTGCTCGGAGCGGGAAGGCGGTGGGAGGTGCTTCGCCGGGGTTAGCTCTGTAGCACGGTAAGACGAGGCGGACGTGGAGCTACGGCGGTGGAGGGGAGCTCGCCGTGGGGCTGTGGTGGCTTCGCCGAGGGAGGTGGAAGCGGCGAGTGGCAAGGGCGGACTCCGGAGCTTCGTGGTCTGACCGTCGTCGACGATGACGGAGCTGGGGGGGTCGAGGTGGCGTGCTCTCTCGTCGGAGCATGGCAACGGCGAGTGCAGCTTACTGATCTCGTTCGGGCTGTCGGAGCATGGTGACGGGAGCACAGAGGCGAGCGGTGGCGAACGTGGGGGGAGGAGAAGCACGAGTAGAGAGAGGGAGTCGAGAGAGGGGATGGCCTTGGAGATGATCAGGCGGGGTTCGGGGTTTGCACGTCGGAGAACTAGAGAGAGAGAGTGATAGAGAGACTGAGGGAGAACGAGAAAGAATGTAGGGGAGAGAGTGTGAGGGTTAACTGCGTGTGTAGGGGCTTAACAAGAGAGATAATTAAAGAGAGGTTGGCCTTGGGTGCGCGAGTTGGCTGCAGAATGAAGAGATTAGGGTAGGGGTTAAATAGGGTTTAATTTTGTATTAGTCAAAGAAAATAAATGACATTAGGTGGGTAATAAATGAGATTGGGTTTACTTTAGACTAAGTGAAGAAAACTTTTAAACGTGTCCCCCCCCCACGTTTAAATCCTGGTTTAGGGTTAAAAGTTGGTTAGGTGAATGTAATTAAGAGAGGTTAAAAAGTCATTAGTGAAAATCATTTTGTAACGAAATTATGATTTTGCCCCTACTAGTAAATGTGTCCGAAAAATTACGAAAACATACCTGCAGGATCGTATCATCACGAGGATCGCGAATATGAAGTCCGTTTCACGGTTTGGGCTACGTGGATACTAGTTTTTGGCCAAAACATTTAGAAAGTGGGTATGCAGGTTCTAGGTCGAAACGATATCAGAAAATTACGAAATTAATGTGGGAAGCCCTAAATGATCATAGAATGTTACTGTAAAAGTTTGAAATCGTTTTGATGATGTTTGTATAAAAAATAAATTCATTAAGCCAAAACGGTATGAATTTTATCGGAAATGTTTTGAGTATTTGTCGAAATCCGATCTTACTAAAATACTCCATAACTAGTCTGGTACTTCAAAATATTTTTATAAGAAATTTTTGAAATCAGTAAAACTCCTGACAAACCATTATAAAATAGTTTTAAAAATTGAAAAATTGGTCAAATACGTAAATAGTTTGTTTGATGAAAACAGGCCGTTACATAAGATCTTATTCGATTGTATGCACAATGAAATATAATTATAAATTTTAGCATATAGCCTAAGTGGGAGATTGTTCGAAGAGTGTGAGTCGAAATGTAGCGACACAGGTCAGTGAGAGAATAAAAACTGTTTGGGTGGGGGCGCAGTCCGGAAACCTGCCCCGGACCCATGGGCGACCCGTCGGGGGCGCAGTCCGTAGACCTGCCTATGATCTCTATTCGTCCCTGCTTCGGGTAGCCTGCATTTTCGCGTCCTACGTCGGCCTGCGAGAGCTTGAGCCCTAGGGCGCTTAGTCGACCTATTCGGAGCAGCTTTGATTTTGGTTTGGAGCTTTATGGAAGTGCTTGTTGAACGATGGCTTCTTCATTGAGCCGCCTATATTGAACGGCCTTGATGCCTGCATCAAGACATCTTTGTCAGGCCCCCATCTCTTCGTTGAGCTCCTTTTACCGGGCGGCTGCTGCTTCTTCGATCTAGGGGTGAAGGATGCGCCTCATGCTCAAGGGTTGAGGGGGTACGGTGGATGTCCCAGCTCCACCCACACCCCAATCATTCATCATCTTTGTAAAGGCTTCATAGCCTTGGTGGATAGCACGGGCCGTGGCATGAGTAGCCTCTGTCGTCCCCTCAAGGGATACATTCGTCGGGGAGTCCCTCCGAGAGGGCATGGCTCGTTCTCCATGGGATGTTTGCCACAATTAGAAAAAAGTCGAGGATTCGGATTCGGATAGGCAAGTCAAGAGTTTGAACTGTATGGGATTAGACATGTGTGTGACCCTAAGTTCCCACAGACGACGCCAACTATTGCGGGATAGAATCCGCTACAATGAATTTGTATTAATATAGGGAACCAATGGTATGATGGTTACAAGTGTTTGGGGGTGACGGCGATGCTAACTGCAATTTGAGGGCGATTAGATGATGAGGATCTCGAGGTCGCCCGTCAAGGGGTGTAGGTCGCCTGCTGTGATGAGGGAAACTCAATCGGTGGTGAGGAAAGGTGCAGGTCACTCGTCCGGTGGCAGCAATGGCGAGCTTCCTATAAGATGAGCAACTAGTCAGAAAGGCCGGGCCGGTTTTCAGCCCGCAGTCCCTCCGTTGCTTAAGTCAGTAGATGACTGAGGAAAGATGTCGGACACGAAGAGCGATCTAAGTAGCGGATCGGCACTTGCGTGGCTGACTAATATGGAGACGTGAAGGTGTGGAGGATATTAGATGTGTTTATAGTTTCTTACAGATACGCAAAAAACCCAACCCCTCTCTCGTTGGAGGAGAGGGGGTATTTATAGGCTGCTGGAGTCGGTTGCTTTTGCTGAGCTGGCAGTGTCAGGATATCAGGGATCCGACCGTTGGTGTCAGGGCCGAATGCGTCAGGCGTGATTTTGTCAGGTGGTCAGAGCCGTAAATGTCAGGTGGCGCTTTTGTTCGGCTGTCTGGCGGCGAAACGACTGGGCGTGCTTTCGGCAGGTGGTTAAGCGACGAAGCGGCTAGGTGCGCTTTTGTCAGGCTTTGTCTGTAGTGGAACTGCTAGTGGCGTGTCGTCTTCCTCCTTGGGTGAGCTGGTAGGTGAGCGACGTCTAGGCGAGCTTTCTGTAGGGCGAGCTGCTCTGGGTGCGAGCTACTCTGGGGCAAGCTATCATGAACTCGTGTGACCTGTTGGAGGACTCTTCCGATTCTGAGGTCGAGCTTGTTGTTCCACTTGGCGAGCTTACTCCGGCCTCGGCGAGCTTCGACGAACTAGGCTTCATTATGGAGATTTGGGGGGCAAGACTCGGGCCTTGAGCAAGTGGGCCTAAATCGTCTGGGCCGATCTTGAGGTCGTAACAAACCCCTTACAACTCCATGCGAGATCGGAACATTTCTTGCGTATACAAAAATCTGTTTTTAAAAAAACATCATCAATTTTTTTAAAAAACATCATCTATCCATGCAGATGTTTGTAAATTTCAATTTCATTTCTTTTTGACAGATTTTCGTTTCATAAAGTAGTTCGTGCCCTAAAATAATTTTCTGATCGATCGGCATGTTTTGTGTTTTTTAGAGAAACGGGCTGTTTTATCTTATGTTGTATTTTCGGTATTCCCGGTTGTGCGCTGAGAAAAAACTAAATAATAATATTTAATTGGTATGTGCGCAAAGTAAAACTTTGTGTGATCATGCGCAGAGTAAAACGGTATGTGCACGTAGCAATTCCCATTTTTGAATTGGAAGGGTAAGAAAATTCTGGCTCTTCAAAGCATATATGCAGTTTTCTTTTTGTGTGTTACTGGTGGGGTGGGAGTAAATGTGATTTGAAATGTAATTACACCCGGCCCTTTGGCCGAGTGGTTCCCCCTCCCCTAGACTTAGGTCGTCGGATCGATTTCCGCTTATGAGTCAGATGTACCAAAAAAATTGTATTTAAACAATGCAAAAAACTTGAACGTTAATTTGAAGGGTTTTTAGCGTATTTATCCCTTAAATCTTGCGTATTTTGATATTTGTCCCTCAAATCTTCGTATTTGCCCCCAAGTCCCTCAAAAGTTCGTATTTAACCTTAATAGTCACTCTCACTAACTATCTGTTAAAATCTTAACGGAAATGGGAATATTCCGTTAGGTTTGGGCTTAACGACGTGGGGGGTTCTGGGTGCCGCGCTAGGGTGGAGGCGCCGACTGCGCCGCCGTCGGAGGAGGGGGAGGGGGCGTCGTCCCCCTCCCCTGCTGTTCTAGGGGGCGCCCCGTCCCCCTGCTATTCTAGGGGGGGAGCTGCCCCCTCCCTTAAATCCTTAATTAACTAACTATAATCGTTAATTAATCATTAATTAATATAACTTTTTAACAGAAAACTGGATGGATGGACTATTAAGGTTAACGATTAAAATTTAAGATACTTATGAGCAAATATTAAGATTTGAGGGACATATATCAAAATAGGATTTACTGTAGAAAAGCTGCCACCTGATCCAATGGATCAGGTGGCAAGACACAAAAAGTTGGGAAGTATAAGCCCCTACATGGGCTTGTACTCGTGGGGCCCCACCTTTTTGTGTCTTGCACCTGATCCATTGGATCAGGTGTCACCTGTTCTACATTAATCCCATCAAAATATCCTAATTTGAAAATAAGAAAGATGTGAACGATAGATTCACGCAAAACCCATAAATTAAAAATGTACATTATGTTGTGAAGGGAAAAGTAGGGAAATAGGTGTAGAGGGTTAAGAGCCCCTCTACCCGCATATTTATAGCTTTCAATGGTGAGCCGGATACCCAATGGGCCTCATGGGCCTATTCATAACACTTCCCCTTATCCAACCAACATTGAATAAGAGGTGGATTCTTCAGGATCCGAGTTAGGATAACTGTCTTGTTAAATAAAGAACAGTTAATCCATAACTTCCCCTGTTTTAGGGATGTGTCTATGGATGGATACTTTAGGATCCAGAGTCAACGAGGTTGCCTCGTTAAAACCTTGAGTACGGAAAACCCTGTGGGAAAAAACCAGTAGCCAAGGGAAAAGAGTACAACTCTGCAGTTGACTCCCCCTCATCTGACCAAGCTCCAGGCTTGCAGATTTCCTATGAATTTATACATCAGTCTCCTATGTATCTATGAGTTCATAGTCCTCTCATCCTGACCCAGTTTACATTTTATCACTCTCCTCATCCCAATCCCATATACAAGTTTCTCAAAGATACTAGTAGGCAGGGATTTGGTAAGCAAATCCGCCAAGTTATTACATGATTGGATCTTCTGTACCTCAATCTGCTTTTGCTTCTGAAGGTCGTGCGTCCAGAAGAACTTGGGGAAGATATGCTTCGTCTTGTCGCCTTTGATGTAGCCGTCTTGTAGCTGGGCTATACATGCTGCATTGTCTTCATGGAGTGGAGTAGGCGCAAGGGTGCCGGTCATCAGGCCGGTGGAGGTGAGAATGTGCTGGATCACAGATCGTAGCCAGAAACTCTCTTTGCTTGCCTCATGGATTGCTAGAAGTTCTGAGTGAGTGGATGAGACGGTTGTCATGGTCTGCTTTACAGATCTCCGGGATATGGCAGTGCCACCATAGGTAAACATGTATCCGGTCTGAGACTTCTCTGTATGAGGATCGGACCTGTAACCTGCATCAGCATAACCAACTAAACCAGTTGATGCCCCTTTCCTATAGAATAGACCTAAGTCTATGGACCCTTGGAGGTAGCGCAAAAGATGCTTAACTCCTGCCGTGCCGCTGTGTAGGTGCAGCAGTATATCTGGCTAGTAAATTGACTACAAATGCTATGTCAGGGCGAGTGCAGTTAGCCAGGTAAAGGAGTGCACCGATAGCACTTAGATAAGGCACTTCAGGGTCTAGTACTTCCTCCCCCTCTTCCAGTGGCCGGAAGGGCTCTTTCTGCACATCCAATGATTTGACGACTATTGGGGTATTGAGTGGGTGGCACTTATCCATCTGAAGCTTTTTCAATAAGTTCGATGTGTAAGTTGACTGATGTAACAGGATCCCATCGTTAAGATGCTCTATTTGAAGACCTAAACAGAATTTTGACTTTCTGAGGTCTTTTATCTAGAAGGTTTCTGTCAAGCTTCTAGAAATCTTTGCGATCTCTTCAGGAGATCCGATGAGGTTCAAGTCGTCTACGTAGACGGCTATAATGACAAATCATGTTGCCTTTGCTCTTATAAAGATGCAAGGACAGACTGGGTCATTTGTAAATCCTTGTTTTGCAAGGAAGTCACTCAGTCTGTTATACTACATCCTTCCAGATAGTTTTAGACCATACAATGATCTTTGTAGTTTCACTGAGTAGATGTCACGTTGTCTCTCTTTTAGTGCTGCAGGCAAAGAATAACCGTCAGGCAATCTCATATAGTAGTCTCGGTCTAAGTTGCCATATAGGTATGCAGGCACGATGTCCATAAGCTGCATATCTAAACCCTCTTGGGCTGTTAAGCCAATGAGGAATCAGAAGGTGATCACGTCCCTGACAGGGGAGTATGTGGCTTCAAAATCCACCCCTGGACGTTGGGTAAAACCCTGCGCTACAAGCCTTGCTTTGTAGCGAACAATCTCATTTTGTTCATTTCGTTTTCTAACAAATACCCATTAATAACTCACATGTTTTACACCTTTTGGTGTCTGGACTATAGGTCCGAAGACCTTGTGTTTTGTGAGTGAATCCAACTCCACTCCTATTGCCGCTTTCCACTTTGGCCAATCATCTCTGCTTTGACATTCTGTCAGAGAGCGTGGTTCAATATCATCATCACAGTACACGACGTTGATGGCAATATTACATGCAAATGTGTCATCTATGGTTGTGCCTTTTCTATCCCAATGTTCCCCAGTTCTTACATAGTGTATCGAAACTTCATTTTCTCCCGGTTTTTCCTCTGTTTGAGAGTTTGGAAGAGATGGGGTAGCAGGGCTTACAGTAGCATCCTGTGGTGGTATTTGTTTACCATTGCCAAGGGTCCTACTCTTTCGAGGGACTTGGTCCTTGTATCCCGGTGGTCGCCCTCTCTTTTTCAGAGGTCCAACCATTTCTGCAGCAAGCGGATTACATCCATTTTGCAGTATGTCAATCCTAGCCGGAGTGTTAGCAGCAGGGACGTGTGATCTGACAATCTTCTGGTTGTCAGTAAATTTGTCCGACAAAAGATGGACAGTGTTTTGGATATGGAGAATCTTCAGGACATCCTCCTCACACTGGCTTATGGGCGAATCAAAGTGACATAATGTCTTTGTATCCCAAGTGATACAGTCTGAAGCTTTGGGCTTCTTTGTCTGTGAGCCTAGTCTTGGAAATGATGTTTCATCAAATTCACAGTCTTCTAGACGTGCCTTGAAAACGTCTCCCGTAAGAGGTTCTAGGAATCTTATTATGAAGGAGGGGTCAAACCCAACATAAATGCCTAGGCGACGTTGTGGACCCATCTTTGTCCTTTGTGGTGGTACTATGGGGACGTATACTGCACAACCAAATATTCTCAAGTGTGAGACAATTGGTGGGGCTCCAAGTGCTAGTTGCATTGGAGAAGATGACTGACCTCCAGAAGGTCTTAATTTTATTAAAGATGCATCATGCAAAATTACCTGACCCCATGCATTCACTGGCAGCTGTGATTGAAGTAATAATGGACGAGCATTCCATTGCAGTCTCTTAATTAGAGATTCTGCTAACCCGTTTTGGTTGTGAACATGCGCTACAGGATGTTCGACTTCAATTCCATGTGCTTGCAATAGTCTAGAAAGATTTGTGATGTAAACTCCCCCGCATTGTCCAGACGAAGTTTCTTTATCTGGTAGTCGGGAAAGTGGGCCCGTAACCTGATTATCTGAGCTAAAAGCTTAGACAGTGCAAGGTTATGGGTGGACAGTAGACACACATGTGATCACTTAGTAGATGCGTTTATCAGGACCATAAAGTACTTGAACGGACCACTTGATGGGTGTATATGTTGGGGTTTTGGCGGACCCCCAGAGCTCGGATCCGTATCCGTCCTAAGTCAGACGGACCACGGAGGCACAAAAGCGCAGCGGAAAAACCAGAAATCAAATTTCTACACTAGCTAAACTATTTAGCTAGGCTCTGGGGAGCCAGAACCTAGCCCGATCTATGCCGACTTGGAGTGGGTCTGACCACCCCAAGAAGGATCTACACTAAAGCGACTAATTAAAAACTACACAAGAAAATGCTTAACCACATACCCGGAATCTTGGCCCTGGAGCAGGCAAGATGTACCGCACCGTCTTGAGAAGCTCCTCGTAGCCGAGCCGCGTTGACCCGATCTCCCTGAGCCGCCTCACACCCTCGCACCGATCCGCCCGAGCCGCTTTCGCCTCCGAGCCGATCACACGCGGTAGAAAGTTTCACTTGAGAAGAACCCGCGTCTTAGACGTTCGGATCAGATCCAAACCCCCTTCGTAGTCGTGCTAGGACTACTCCGGAGAATAGGAAAATAGAGAGAGAGATTTTAGTCGTCGATCGAGCTTGCTCTAAAAATCTGGAGCTACCCGATCGTTGACTGGTGTGTGTTTCAACGAGGAGAGTGCACCCCTATTTATCTAGGGAGTGAGCACTCAACTTCTCGTTGCGGGCAATGTGGGACAATCCCCATGAAGAGAAAAAACAAATTAAGTCATTTGGCTTAATTTCAACTTTAAAGTTAGCCTTTCACAAAGTCAAACTTAAACGAATAAATTCTCCTCACATACTAAACTTCAGACACCAAACAAGCTATCAATCAGAAAAGCTTGGAATGGTGAACGTGTAGGAACTGACGGTGACGAATTTCGACTTCGTTTGACCCCTCAAACAATTGCTCAAAGTTTAGCAATTTACACAAAATTCGTAGCCGTCATTAGGGTTTTCAAAACCCCTAAATTGACTTAAGTTGCGGGCGCGCCCGCTAGACTTAGCGGGCGCGCCCGCCCAAGGGGGCAAGGGCGGGCCGCCCGCCCGCTGCCGCAGCGGGCGGTGCCATCAGCGGGCCACGCCCGCTGATGCAGCGGGCGCCCGCCCGCTGCAGCGGGCGCCCGCCCGCTGCACACAGCGGGCCACGCCCGCTGCTGCAGCGGGTCACGCCCGCTGTGCAACGAGCGTGCGCCCGTTGCAGCCAGCGGGCATTGCCCGTTTGCCTTTGCACATGGGCCTTTTGGCCTAGTGGGTCTAACCCACTTCCCCTTGAACTCTTTCTGCGTTTCTGGGCTCGTTTGAGCTCCGATTTGGACGCGGTTTGAACCTGTGTTTAGACCGGGGCGATCCCGTCATCCAGGTAACCTTTTCCAACAAGTTTGTTCCTACTAAATTCGTTGTAACTAATTTACAATACGTTTAGTCAAAGTTAGCATCTAATGCAACGTTGTGTCCCTATTGCTAATGCGACTAACTTTCACAACTTATCTTGTGAATATCATCAAATGACATTTCTCTCTATTCTATATTCCTATTACTAAGACACGAGCACTACTCGGTGTGAGACCCTACAGCATGACCTTACTACAGGTTGGGGCTCGAAGCCCCTAGACGACGGTCACTACGAGCAGTAGCTGTCGTCCCTGTTTCAGAGTCATCATAACGTGATCGACCCTTTGACAAAAGTGTCATATGGTTTGCATTGGCTGTGTCAGTGATGAATTCCGTTAGCTAAAATCCCTTCGTCAAGACTGTGTTATTGTTGGCCTAGGGTATGGTTTACTATCAACCCTATTAGACAACATTGGTCAGTATACGGCGGTCTTTATTGTATACACGTTGTACTACTTGCAACGTACCTCGGCGAGGATTAACATAAAGACCGTACTGAACCTATAACACTAACTTCCCTTTAATGGAAGTGACGAATCTCATCTTAGTCATTTACTCACCTTGAGAGCTTCAGGTGCAACCCAACCTAAGATCTTTCATCAGGACTGGTCCTCGAAGCTAGATCATGGGTCTAAGCTACACCGTCTGCTCACAGGTTGGTACAGATGACTTCAGGTCTTAAGGATCAACTAACCTATCATCACCCTAGAGTTATTAAAGACAGATCATTAAAGTTAACCATTTAATAACTCTAACTTGGTCGTTCAGTGAACTCATTCTCCAATGAGCACCCGTGTCTCGTCTCCGACTTCACCAAGTCGAATGACTATGAGATCATCATTACCCGAAGGTAAGACGAAGACACAGTGATCTATCCGATGTGTCGATATCCAGTTCTCGACACATCTACGATCACGAACCGTTTTAGACTTACGTTTCTATTCGGTCTCTTACTTACTCATAATCGAGATCTCATCTAGATATGTGAGGACCTAACTATAAGTCTATGGATATTATCTAAGTATATTAATACAAATGATTTTATACTTAGAATAATACGTACCATATACGGTATGAACAAGACGTATAATCAAGATAAATTGCCTTATGGGCATATAACTTCCTACATCTCCCACTTGCACTTAGGCTATTTATCTCGGTATCTGATCGCTCCGGGACGTACACCCAAAGAACGGTTGTAGTTTTACCGCAAGCGCACGGTATATCGGCGAGCGGGTATCGAACACAGGGAGGACGAATGACTGTTCTTGCTCCTAATCAACCTGGCTATTCAAGAATAGAAAGAGTTGCCTTGGGCGATCCTGTCACAATCGTCAGACAAATGTACGAAATATCAAATCAAATAAAGAACGTCTAGGGAATGGGGAATCCCCGCTACTCACCGTATTTCATAGATGTGGTTCGTCGGTATCAAAATTGCTAGAATGAGAATTTGGATGAACTAGTTGCAACTAAATGTGGAACCAAGCTCACGCTCTCGCGCTGTTGCCGGTCTATAGCTATCCTAGGGTCGGGTCCAATCTCTTGCAAACCCTAGCCTAGGAAAGCTAGCATTAGGATCAACATCATCGTCCAATTGCGCACCGGGCCCAATCTCTTGCAAACTCGGTCCACAATCTAAATTAGGATAGTTCCTACCCGTACAATCTCTTGCAAACGGGTATCGGCACGGAATTGCAACCGGAGATCCTAGTATCGGTCCAATCTCTTGCAAACCGATACTTCGAAAATCCGACTCCAACCCAATTCGGATTTCTAGGGCTTCCTATCAAATTGGGATCCAATCTCTTGCAAATCCCAATTGATATGAATACCTAGCTATCCGTAGTAATTCGATCCCAATCTAATCCCTAATTATTGATTCTAGCACAATTTCCACCAATTTATCACAAATACGAAATTGGGCTTGTAGGGTTCATCCCCACGCCCCAAGACGTGGAGACTACTCACAAATCATAGCAATACCACAAAAATAATCAATGAAATAGACAATGGAATTCATCACAACAATGATATAAACAATAAAAATAGAGCTTTTGGGGAAGAGAGATGCAAACCCAAGTAGTTCTTCAATTAATCCAACAAGAATCCAAGTTTTTCTCTTCTCCAATCACAAAATAATAATCCTAAAAAGTAATAGCAAAAAGCTGCAAAAAATCTAAGAGAGGGCTCCCAAAACTAGGGTTAAAACAGAGCTTAAATAGTCCCAAAAATCGTCCAAAAATCCTGACCAAAACGCCCCTGCACAGCCTGTTTTCCGCAAATTTCGCTACAGGCAGCGCATCGCACTCGGCCGAGTTACAAAAGTCGCTCGGCTGAGTGAAAACCCTGTCATTTTCCAGTAAGTCGGGGGCTTCAAGGGCCTTCAGTTCGGAGGCGGCTCGGCCGAGTGAGTTGTCGTCACTCGGCCGATGGCTTCACTGCACTCGGGCGGACGCGGTTTACCACTCGGCCGAGTGGGTCTTCTGAAGCTCAGGTGGCCGAAAAGCAGTAACTTCGATCTTTTTGAGGGCCTTCGTCTGGGCGCCACTCGGGCGGACGTGGTATCGTCACTCGGTCGATGTGGTCTCCGTCGCTCGGCCGAGTACACATGGAAAACATGTCTGAACGGGTCGGCCGAGCAGTGTCTCGCTGGTCGGCCGAGTGGCTCCTCCACTCGGCCGAGTGGGACACAAAAATGCCCAATCTGATTGTTTTGGCCTCCTCGTCGCTCCTGCGGCATCCATTCTTCTTCCGCTCCTCTCCAACAGTAAAATATCCCTCGGGGAGGTCGTCGGTGGCCGTGTAGAGTAAGCGCGTCTCGAGATCACTCCTAATCGCGCCAAATCACCTGAAATGCGACAAAAACAACAAATCGTGAAAAGCATCGCAATATCGTCGATATATCGTGAAAAACGTGATTTGGGCGATCTAAATGGCATGCAAATCCACGGGAAAAAGGTGTAAAATATGGAGTGATCAAAATCCCCCAAGCTTGCCTCTTACTCGTCCTCGAGGAAGATAAGTAAAAGGCGAACCTGGTGGATTCGGAAAACGAAAACGGCGAAAAAAAACGAAGAAGAATGAAAACCAAATGAAAATAAAAACGAAAGAAAGAAGCGAAGAGGTAGGGTGCTAGATTATTTTCTCAGGACGTGGGTTTCACTTACTCTTATAGCATGCACCGAATGAGAAATACATGTCAAAGAATCTTATTTTGATATCATAGTATAATAGTGCAAATAGAAATAGAAAACCCACGAACATTAATATAATCATGAAGAACGGAATGATTTTAAAATTAACATTGCCTGAATCATTTAAAGCGGTA